>OW285209.1:15027500-17527500 GCA_935421205.1 Xylocampa areola | reverse complement strand
AGATTTTGCAAATTTTTATAGAGCAATTTTACTTTGCGAGCAGCGGTTTAAAATTTGTTTTTTTTTTTATTATATCCGATTTTTCACGACTTCCTTTTGTTTTTGTTGAAACAGCAATCTCCTCAACAGAGTGCTTCTATCGAATTTATGTACCCAGGATATTTTGTGTTTACTTTAAATGTGCGAAATTTATTACATCACCAAACGTTTTCTTAAACCCGCTATCAATTTTAGGATGCGTACCGCCTGATAAAAAATATAAAGTTAAAAAAAATGGAAAAGTTTTTGTTGAAACTTAGAAATACTGACATATAGAATTTGCGACTTCAATAAGTGGTCATTTGCTTTGTAAAATATTTTACAATTTCAGTTTGAAAAATAAATCTGCATTTCATTTGAATTTCACGTCGAATACCTACATATTTTTGCTTTTGAAGCTGATTGTACTGAACACATTAATGTGTATATAACAAAAAAAAACGTATTATACAAAAAAACATTAGTATTTATCAAAGCCACTTCCAGCTACACAGACATCTGTACCGTCACTCGATAGGGCACTTTTTTCATCCCCTTTTTCCTTTTTTAGTCACGCCTCATGTATTAAAGTGTTTAATTTGTTTCGTGCGACGGTCTTAAGATAAATATCGTGAGGTACAACCGTTGATAATACCTCCTTGTTGCTTGATGGATTATTTTGAGAAGTAGTGATGGTTGACGACTGATGTGCAGTTTCGAATTAGTCTGTTTCCTTGTTATTTACTTTGATGAAGTTTTAGTTTTTAACATGGTTCAGACGCTTCTAGAAGCACGGACATTTTTACTTATTTAATATTTTTACTTATTTTATTTTTGAATTTTGCCGATAGGGGCAAAGTCGGGGGGGATTTGTGTGGGAATTATGTAATTTTTTGTTACTACAACTAGAAAAAAAAAGTGTTTGGCTTTTCGGTTAAACATTTACTTAAAACCATTTTTGCGAAAAACTGCTTTGTCAAATACATAATTAAAGGAAAGTCTTTCTATTTTCTTTAAAACTATCATATAAAACATTATGACAGTTATTCAAAGCGATTCTTTTGTAGATTATATTGAGACAAAGTCGCGAGCGGAAGCTTATCTATATTAATATAAATCAATTGCCTCATGTTTGTAAAATCGGCTCTTGAGAACGGTAGTACTCATATTTTGTTACCAGGCCATATTAATTATTCTTCAATAGTTATTACTCACGTGCATTCTTCGAGGCTGCCCGACTAGTTTCGAGCTCGAACAGAGCTATTAGTCATGAGCTGAGTCCGTGGCGATATTGCGAGTCAAACGTCGGGACATGGTATGTATGAAAGAACATTTTCGGAAAATCTACCGGAAGAGTCGGAAATCTTGAATTGCACCCGTGCGAAGCCTGGACGAGTTGGTAGGTATTAAAATTAAATAAAAGTCCTATATTTTAGATAATTAAGTCTATTATTATCTGAAATTGTTGTACATAATTATTATCAACTAGCTGTGCCCCGCGGTTTCACTCGCCCCGTTAAAAACTTCCGTACGATAAAAAAAAAATATCTTATGTAAAAACCATGTCCTAACAATGATGAACACAACAGAAAAAGAATTATCCAATTTGGTTCAGTCGTTCTCAAGTTATGGCGTGACAACGGAAAACGGGTTTCATTTTTATATATATAGATATATACATGGTATATCGATAAAAATAAATTTATTATTTGAATATAAATACTAAGTTAGGCACATAAATTGACCTTCAAAAATATTTCCAGGAATTTTTCGTTTGCGTCACGAATACAGTTGTAAAGAAAAATTCATCCAATTTGAAATCCCGAGGGTATCCATCAATGTCTAGCCGGTAAACAAAACGTACGGTAAAACTACGACACAAAACCTGTAGGTACGTCCAACCGCGTGAAAAATGCATTTGGCGAATTTTTCAAAAATATACCGAAGCATGTAGAATTAGTAAACCATTAAAAAAGTAAAAAAAATAATATGTTTATTTGGTAATCATACTTTTAGGGTTACTTACTTATATCTGCCTAGCCTTTTCCCAATTACATTGGGTTCGGCTTCCAGTCAAATAGGACCGACGACGGCTTAACGTTCACTCCGAGGCACAGAGCGGTCTCGGTATGAAATGATGCTCACCCATCCACAGTTTTCTTCGTTTTTTTCGTAGTTTAGTACATAAGACGACTTACTGTCAATAAAAAGTAACATATTTAATTTTTAATACTTAAAAAATAAGGTAAAGGCACCTAATTCCGAGGGGTTCTAAAAATGGCACCTTATTCCGATATATTTAGAATAACGGCGTTTTCAAGCTATTTACAAGTTCCTTTTATTAAAAAAATACACTTTGAATAAATAGTTTATCTATTCGTATTTTTATGAACAAAGGAGTGCTTTACTTTGAGTAGATTTTAAAATAATTCAAGATATGTAATTCTATTTTTCAAAGAAACATTGAAAAATAATAGACAAGAACGGGGCTTGAACCCGCGACCTTTGACGTTCCGTGTCATCACTCTAGCAACTGAGCTACCTTGTCGTGCTCAAACTTATTGAATTTTCAATCCTCTTTGTATACGTCTTAAGGAGACGCCTGGTGATATTTATCTAGTAATCATTTACAGATTTACTAAACTCAGCGTTACCACTTTGCAGTTGTAAATCGCCGAACAACATCCCAATCCTTTATAAATCATATATAATTGTATTTTTTTAATACATGTTGAGGCCATGTAATGCCTATATTAATTCTATTTTTCAAAGAAACATTGAAAAAATAATAGACAAGAACGGGGCTTGAACCCGCGACCTTTGACGTTCCGTGTCATCACTCTACCAACTGAGCTACCTTGTCGTGCTCAAACCTATTGAATTTTCAATCCTCTTTGTATACGTCTTAAGGAGACGCCTGGTGATATTTATCTAGTAATCATTTACAGATTTACTAAATTTTTTTCAATGTTTCTTTGAAAAATAGAATTAATATAGGCATTACATGGCCTTAACATGTACCTATTAAAAAAACATAATTATATATGATTCAAGATATGTCTTTGAAAAAGCATTAACGCATGCTTAGCGAACTCTAAAGTTACAATATTAAATGGAAAAAGAATACGGTCGCGAACAGGATTCGAACCTGCGCCTCCCGGATAGATACTCCAGGCGCTCTGACCACTAAGCCATCTCGACCTCTGTTCACCACCGCGATTTTAAAATAATCGGTAATTTGACGCTGGCGGCCGTCTCGAGTTCAGGATTCATACATTTCGGACCCTGTGCACGTGACTACTTCGTTTTACTAAATAGTGTTTTAAATGTTAATTTCTACTGTGTGAGTTTTTTTTTATGTTGAATTATTAGTAGGGTTATATTTTTTATCTAATACACTTGACATTTGAGTATTTTCTTCACTAATTAGGGAGAAATTATGTTTTAAAAATACCGCGGCATTAGGTCCTAAATATTTTAGGTGGTACCTAATTACCGATGTATACCACGGAAATGCAATTTCATAGTCGTTATCATTTTTATAAATTTTGAAAGCAGTTTTATGATTACGAACCAAATATTTTAGTTCTGATTACTTAAATAACCCTTAAATATAAAAATCTATTTCCGAGGTACATTATGACGTCGCATTTACTAAATATAGTACTACAAAGATTGTCAGTTAAGGTACTTTTGTAATTCGTTGCATGGAAAAGCTAAGTACAGAAAATTAAGTTATTTAAGTGTTCCGATATAATCTTGAGAGGGTTTATAAATTTTTCTAAAGATATCGCAATTAGACATTAGTTTATATATATAATATTAAAAATTCTTACACTTTTTATTACTCGGAATTGGAAAAATATTATTTATTATTTAATTATATTATAAACGCTATTCCGATGTATATGCGTCGGAATAAGGTTATATGAACACCTAATTCCGTGGTACTAATATGCGTTAAATACAGAGTGTTAATTATTTTACTCAGCAGAAAGCACTTTTCTATGGTTTTCCTACCTATTTGAAATAAACTTTTGCTTTTTACAATAAATTTCTTAATCTGTTATACGAAGATATATATTATATACTCCTTCCGACCGTATTTCGGTCATGGCGGCCTTCTCTACAGAGATTAGCCAAGTACGCAGAGATATTATAGTGCACAAGAGTATGCGCAAACACAGGTGCACTCCCTCTTCCTTCAGTCTCATATTCCGATGGGACGGAAATCCAACACGACCAGAGAGAGATCAGTCGCAGGACCGATGGCTTTACGTGCTCTCTGAAGCACGGGGGTATCACACCACCAACTTCCTGACCCCGGGCTGCTACTGAGAGTTTCCTAACAAAAAATCAGAAGAATCTAAAATTGTTGACTGGATCCATCTAGGAAAACACGGTTTCCCAATTTCTAAGGAGCAATTAAAGTAAGGAGTGGCAAAGCAACTATATTCAAAATTAAAGTAATATTTAATTAAACGACTGAGACTGATTTAAAATCTAAAGATAGTAAATAAATAGACTTGATCTTTGAACATCATGTATCATTATCCCCAGGAACCCTCTTTGTATTTTGTGCACTCGGAATTAGGAACCAAATACATCGGAATTAGGATGTTTGCATTATGGTATCGGAATTAGGAGATTCTGACTTTTGAACATTTTAATTTTTTTTAACTTATTTAATAAAGTTTTATTGTCAGAATGTTAGTATATTTCAAAAATAAGATAAGAAACACGTCCAATAAAAATAGCCAGTTCCACAGAATGGTATTATAAATCCTTAATTTTTAATGTCCTTCTGAGTTTTGGTGAAAATACCGCGGAATTAGGTGCCTTTACCTTAAAACATGTGTTGTTAATATTATAGATACAAAATTATGTACACCGAACCTAAGGAAATACATGAACGTCCATTCAAATATTTTAATTAAACATTTAACGTTCTGTTAATAAAAAGACAGTAATAAACGACTTTTATTTATAACTGCCGAGTTCTCGGAATTATAATTGTTTCAGAGTAATACGAAGAGTGATTTCGAACTGTATTTCTAAGGATTAAGATTTAAATTTCTATAATTTGTATCTGATAAATGGTGTGACCATTAGCATCGTTTGTTTGGCATTGAAAAGTACATTGTTTTTTATTTTATTCTTCCTTTTCATAATTAAATATTTGTGCATTGTTTCTTGGACTGCCTTATTGTTCTAGTGGTCGCAATAAAATAAGGGTCTGGGTTAGATTTTTGGGTGGTTTGCACAAAGTTATATTGGACCTTTGTGTTAAGATATTTAAATAACTTTCGTGGGACACATTCATATAAGTAATTAATCATCCGTTACTACTCATTATGTATTTTAGTCTTTGTCACGAACAACAGCATTCCCAGTGAGGGTTGACGTCAGGCAGGCGGCCGGTCATAAAACATCGCCAAAACTTTAGCATGCAATTTAATAAACAATTTAGAAAGTGGAAGAAGAAAACATGCTGCGCTGAACCCAAATAAATTGGGATACGGGCAGGGGAGTGATGATGATTGATGACGATGGTGATGATGAACTATGTAATAAAATATAGTACAATATGCCTTGCTTAAAACGGTAAAGAAAATCATCGTGAGGAAACCAGTACCTGAGAGACGTTACTGATGGTGTGTAAAGCCACGTTAGAGATCTACTGGTGGTTTAAACTCTGACACTAGGTTTAACAAGAAGACCTGATTCCTTCTATTGCCTGAATCTATTAACGAAGACAAGCTGATACAATGGGTGCAAATAAATACAATATCTAGCTACTTCCACAAAATAAAATTTTTGTGGAAGTAGCTAAGTAGTAGTATATTGTATTTATTTGCACCCATTGTAATGGACTTCCGCAAAGTAACGCCTGAATCTATTCAATACAAGCTGTTACAACTTAAGATTATCATTCCCGCCGCAGTGTAAGAAAAATTAGTAAGTGTAAATGTAAGTATAATAAATTATTAGTTTCGAATTTTGGAAGATTGATGGCAATAGGCTCACCACCACATCACCACATGGGACTTAATATCGGCATCGGTGGGATGTGAGTAAGCTACATTAAATCTCTGCCTAACTCTCCGGGAGTAGAGGCGTAATACTACGTATATGTCTGTGACACAAGAGTAATGCTATGTATGGACTCATTTAATTCGAAGGAAGTCACACGGCATCTTTTGACACCTCAAGCTATTTTAATAAATTAGTCGTACCCTTAAATTACTTGCCCTTGTTAGCTATAATTATTTTCATTAATCTGATACTAAAAAAGCTTTCCCTTCTCTTATAAACATTTACTTTGAAATCTTTCTTTTAGGGAATTATCTAAATCTGTTGAGTGCTTTGGGTGATTTACTTTCTGTTAATTTTAAAAGTTACCACCGTTTTCTAATGAAAGGAGAACTATAAATGTTTATAATAAAATGTTAATTGGGAGCTTTACACACTCGAAAACATCTCTCAGGTGTGCTGGTTTCCTCACGATATTTTCCTTCATCGTTTTAAGCAAGTGATAATTAATTTATAATACGCACATGACTTCCGAATGACAGTGGTGCGTGCCTTGCATTCGAACTTGCGAAAGACTCGTCAGTCTAACGGTTATACTACTAGGCTATCACTGCTCAGTGATAGTCACCCATCCGCAGACCAATCGCGGTGAGCGTAGCTTAACCTTGATCGATCGATCTGTGCGGCTGGTACTTAGCCACGAGCCCCTCCAATAGCCAGTCTAAAGCATATGCTAAGTAATATTTACTATCTTGGCCTAGCTAACGTTTGACATTATTTGTTTTAGGAGTATTCTGAGACCAAAACGATAGTTTTATTCCCCACACAGTCCATCTTGATGGACGACAAAATGTGATAGCTATGTACAAAAAATATGTTACCTTTTAGAAAACAAGGCAACAACAGATTTGGTACCACGTTTTTTAAAAATGATACCTTTAAACCTACGTTATTGTGATTTTTTGCTAAAAAAACAACGCACTTTCCTTATAAATTCCATCTCTAAAAAGATAAAAAAATTGTAAGGAATTGGCCTCCGCCAATCCCTTTTACGCTGGGGGACAAAAAATTGCAACCATTTCCTCGGGACGCAACGGTTCGTTAAACACCAATCGTAATTAATTAGCAGCGGATGCTTTCGTCCAAAACACGAGGTCTTGCCACTTTACGATAAAAGTATCTCAGCGAAAATTTTATTTATCACCCTTTTTTTGCCTGTCAGTTTATTGTATAGAGTAAAATATGGCGGTTTTATATCGGAACCGGATGATGGCGACTCTTTTTTTGACATTTTTGACGTGTCGCGGTCTTAGGCTGACGTTGACAGTAGATAGTTGACAGAAGATATTGACAGTTCGTCTAAAGATTACATTATTCTGGTTTTGGCTGAGGGTTTTGGGCATCACTTAAAGGCACAAATGTAAATAATTTGATTTTGGAAATACCGTATTACATACGTACTGTACGTTTTGCAGTTGTTGTGATACAAACAAATAATTGTGAATGTCCATTAAATACTTTTTGTTTGTTTTCCTGGTTTGCGTTTCACTGCTGAGCAAACGCCTCCCCTTTTTCTTTCCAAGCCTCCTTATCTTGCGCGATATCTGGCCATATCTGTCCAACACATTGGTTCAGGTCATCGACGGCGATGTCTCCTATCAGGCACCCAGTGCATGGCAATCTTCGTTCTTCTTTTCGGGTGTATTCGAATGGCATGCCCGGCCCACTCGCACTTTAGCTCAGAATTTTTTTCCCCAACATCTGCTACACGACTTATGGAGTGCACTGTCGTATTTCTAATACGGTATGTTAAAAAGTCCAAGTAAAAGTCCAGTATGCTGCGCTCCACTACTCGCTGGCAAATCTAAAGTTTTGACTTTAAGTGACTGAGTTTGAGCACGGACATGTTACACAATGTATACAAAATGTAAATTACTTTACATTTCAGAGTTATGGGGAGTTTACCTTTCATGTGTTATTTTATGGACCAGATGATAATGCATGCAATAATATGCATTGTCAAGAAATACCATGTATTTGCCGTTCGTTTATCAATTTCTTCATTGTGTCGGTTTTTAAACGAGACTTTTGGCCAAGATAAGTTACTCATCGACATATTGTAATTCCTATCTGATTTTGCTCTTACTTATCTACCCTTTTAACACAAATAATAATAATCTTAACTGTGAACATAAATACCCTTTCAAAGAAACTTCATTAACAATAATTACGCAGAAACTTCTTATCGATTAATGGTATTTTTAAATTTTATCCGAGCAGTATATAGCCACGCAAACGACATTGGCAGTGGAGCTGCACAGATCCTTGCATCCTTGCATTGTGTAGAACCCGCTGCGCAGATTATCACATATGCATTCTCTATGGAGTAAAACACTCACAGGTTTAATCCAACCTATAGCCCGAGGAACCTAAAGTTTATTTTCCGCCATCATTGACATAAAAACATTCATCTGTTTCAAAAGCAATTTCATAAAAAAACCTTTTACCAATATCAATATTTTGCGCTGAAAACTATCAGACCCCGAAACAGATGTATCCGGAAGGGCTTTACAAATTTATCTTGCCCAAGGGCATTCGAACCGTAACCTACATTAATATTACGAACGAATGCGGTCAACCCTTAACTTTGCGTAATAGATTTAAACATTACTGTTTTCGTTTAACCGTTTTAGCTGGTGTTAGGGTCAATATTATGCATTATTAGTTCGACTTCGATCTGATTAAATCGGGATGTAGTTTCAAGTTTAAAACAGTTTTTAAGATTAAGTCTGAAACTATTTATAGTACTACCTAACGTATTACTTCTGTGCTGTGAACACTTAATTAATTTCTTCAATAGTATCTATTTATTTACAGTGGCCATGGAGTTTCCATACTAGTGAACCATTGAGTGTCTTGCCCGTTCTTCTCCACGGGAATCTAAAATTTTGAATGTGGCAATACTTGTTGACAATTCCAAAAAAATTTTGGCAACGTAAATGCTTTTATATAATAAACAATTTTCAGGTTAGTTTTAATTGGAATAAATCTTTTATTTTTAAATTTATAATATTAAATGGAAATAGAATACGGTCGCGAACAGGATTCGAACCTGCGCCTCCCGGATAAATACTCCAGGCGCTCTGACCACTAAGCCATCTCGAACTCTGCTCACCACCGCGAATTCTTCATCCATATTTTTAACACGTCTTTTTAGCGACGTCATTGCTATCTATTCAGTACCTATACTATAGTGACCGAACCGACACGACTAACTTTGCAGTTAATACAATGTCGTAAAGAATGCAATTACCTTAATAATTCATTTTTCCATTTAATATTGAAACTTTAGAGTTCGCTAAGCATGCGTTAATGCTTTTCAAAGATTTATCTTTTATTTTTAATTTAATTATAGAATTGTTTTATTCGTGTTTGTAAACATGCAAGTCAGTAAACAAATCATTTTTGCAATTAGGTATACTAATTGCAAAAATGATTTATTATATTCTTGATATTTTCCTATGATATCTTAATTTATTAATAACATAACATCACGCCTGTATCATCCAAGGGTTAGAACAATACCGTGTTCGACACCATGGTTGAATTTGCCATGCCTTATCATTGCCAATGACACTACGTGTAAGTTCCATAAGAAAAACTGTGTTGGACGACCTTAGTCAGTACTAAGGTCGTCTAACACAGTTTTTACTAATTTGCGAACCATACGTTCAAATTAACAATATTGTAGATAATGCCGTCCTCTGGGTGGCATTATATTACGCATAATATTGCACATATAAATCATGGTTATCTAAGCCCGGGATTGCTCTGCAAGGAGTCGGTTGGCGTAAAACCAATACAAGAACGGATCTGTCTCAGAATTTTTGGTGTTAGCTTTTGTCTTTTAACTTGTTATCTACTCGTAACTCTGAAATTCATGAGTACCTGGACTTGAAGACTGTGATAAAGGAGGCAAAGTAGTACACAGAGAAATACTCGGTCCGCCTAAGGAATCATCCTGACCCTCTAACGAATGTGCTCCTGCAGGGAAAACCTTTTTTTAAGTGTGGAAAATCCATCATGGACGTTGTGCCGGACTCCTACCGACTAAAAACCACACCGGTCCTACTCTAACCTTTACCGGGGTCCCGGGATCGCGACTCTATTCACCGCAACCCCGGCAGGTTATGGCTCGTCACCCCATCGCCTGTATAGGTCGGCCACGGTTGGCCTGCTAATCACTCCACGGAGTTGGGCGCGCCAGATCGCGGCGCACCGCCGTCTCGGGCCTATCACTGGTCGGGCAACGAAGTACCCAAGCTCGTCACCCGCAGGCCACAGCTCACGGTGGCCGGAGATCATTAAGCGCCCTCCGACGCCTGGTGCGTCTTCTGCGGCAGGGGTGGGACGAATTCGCCTCTCTCTCCCTTTCCGCCGCCTTCGCAAGCATCACCTCTTCACAAAAGGTGGCGACGGCTCTCCATGCGCTCTCACTCCCAACCATGTGTGTGATCACAGTCGGAAGCGAGAGATTGCCCCCCCCCCCGACTGCCCCTATAAGGTCGTGGCGCTGCTCGTTCCAAGCCGGGAACACCTCTAGTGTGTGCTGCGCCGAGTCCTCGGGGCAGCTGTCACAGTGATGGCACCTCGATGTCGGCTCCCGGCCTATGCGACGCACATACTTCCCGAAGCACCCGTGGTCCGAGAGCATCTGCGTCATCCGGAAGCTCAGGACGCCGTGTCTCCTCTCCAGCCATTCCGGCAGTACGGGCCTTACCGCCGCTATGCAGGGAAAACCTGCAAATCGTTTGAAAAGAGCCAATGTGCTTGAAAACTGAAGAGAGTTGGAGCAGTGGCTGTAATTCTCTAAAACCCATCATAAAATTCAACCAACCTGATTATAGTCACACGAGACTGACAGCAGATCAAAAGAGCAAAAAAATTGTTAGCTGTCCTGTGTTTTGAAATCCTGTGGAATTTATTGTATTTTGTTTCTATTAACGAGGTACTAGTGACCCGGCCCGGCATGGCAAGGATGCAATTTATACAAAAATACTATTAAAGTTTCCGATTTTTCCGATGGTTTTATCAGTTTTTTTCTTTCATGTTAACCTTGCCTAAAAGAGGAAACAACCAAATTGGTCGAGCCGTTCTCAATAGATGATCTTTCATACATGTGGTAGTTACTTACAACATAGTGTGGTGACACGACATACATATACAAACACACAGTCATAATATATTATACTTATATACATGCATACTTATTACACATATAATTTCATTTCATATTATTATATATAAACTTATTAATTACGTCGAGACTTCGGCCGTAGTGTACCCAGAGGACAAGCGCAATTTCTAGTCGTTTCGACTAACGGTATATCCGGCCGACCGGCACTCGATCCACGGCGCACGCGTCGCCCCCCTCGCCAGTCTTGATCTGATCTCGACGCGAAGCACACACCGCTTAACCGCATACCGCTCTTATTAAGTTACCCGCTTACCGCTTACTGAATTATTATAAAGTTTATATTCTTCCGTAAATTCCTTTTCCTGTGTTGTAATTCGATTCTTGAGCTTTCGCCTTCTTCTGTGTACTATTATAAACTATATCTTCCATTTCTGTGCTACCTTCTGAACTGTTCATAATTTCCTACTTCTTGTGCTTGTGCTGTGCTTTGAATGATTATAAGCTTGGACTACAAACCGAAGCCTTTTATTTCACCGTCCCAGAGTACATCTACAAGGAGGTATTACGACGAGACAAGGTAGGATCCAAACATATTACCTAAAGTAATACACTATACCTACAATAGCACCACGCCTTTATACCCCGAAGAGGTAGGCAGAGGTGTACACAGTTGTACGCCCACATTTCACCAATGCTGTTATAAAATCCCATGTACTAGGTGCTGAGCCTATTGCCATTCTACCAGGCACAATTCCAAACTCCAGGCTGTTACTGAGAAAATAACACTTTTATTTTATAAACTATTATTTTTATATTGGAATCGTATAAATATTAGTTCTCACGTAAATTTTGATATTTGTTATGAAATCATAGACAGACGTCTCAATTTTATTTGTTGGTATAGATTTAGACCTAAAATCTTATCTTACGTAGGTATACGTATCTTCAAAACATTAGTCACAATAGAATTTCACAAACCACACCTTCAGACTAATTCATAATTTAATCATTCACGACGTGTGGTCTTTATCCACCGTCACAAAAGACCGCAGTCCTAAACAAACATGTTGAGGTCCAAGGTCACCTGTCTCTGGGTCAATGAGGTTCACCTTTCAGTTATTTAATAAGCAATTGAATATTATATCCATACATACGAGTAAGTACATTCAAGTATGATCATAAGTAATGATTTTTGTAAGTCGAATTGACGTAAGTCGGGGTTTGTCTTTTAGACAACATAATTAAAGATAAACCAATAATATCTAATATTATATAAAAATCTCGGGTCGAGTTTAGTATCGAACTCCTCCGATACGGCTTGACCCATTTTTATGAATTTTTTTGGGTATATTTGGTATGTTTGAGAATAGGACGTAGGCAGTTAGGTAGTATTTTTATACCCCTAGGTGATAAGGGAGGCCCTATCAAAAAAATTATACGGCAGAACAACGTTGGTGGGCCAGAGCTACTTAATTTATATTTATTATTTTTATATATCTTAATTTATTTTTTCTAAGAAACATTGTAACCATTGTCAAACCGTGATATCGCTCTCCCAATTGAGTTATCGTATCGCTTGTCCGTACAACATGACGATACAAATGACGAAATGCAATATTTAAGGTTTATTGTTATGACGTCTATAAACGTCGCATGTTCCTTTAACGCTGAAGGATACAAATAACGAGACACAATAGCTGATGTTTTATTTTTAAAGCGTCTGTAATCGTCGTGAGCCCCTGAAAGTTTTCGCGGTCACTACACATTTTAATAAAACAACTTTATTCTGATTACACTTAGAATATATTCTTTGTATAAAAACATTCATGAAAGAAAGAAAGAAAGAAAGAAATTATTTATTTTAATTCCATTTCCACTTCCGTCTTTGGCGAAGTAGAGTTCATGAGATATATTCATATCAATTAATGTTCACCGGTTACTAGTTTCGAACTCGAACGGAGCCCTTAGTCATGAGACGATCGAAACGCGACATCGCCGCGGGCTAATTACTAATAAATCCCGAAAAATACGAACTATAACTTGAGTGAACCGGTGAACATTAATTGATAAGAACATAATTGAAGTTTTTTGAAATATTTTGTGATTAGTGCACATAAAGGTCTTTCGCGTTGGTCTAGTGGTCTAAAACGCGGCTGCTAAGCGTGAAGTCCTAAGTTCTATTCATGGGTGCCGCGGTGACAGCAGTTGCATTCTCGGGACCCTGATATAGGTTGGTGGAGGAACGTGTGGTTTTTATTCGATAGGAGACCGGCACAGAGTCCATCGACATTTCACACTTAAAGAGAAAGGGTTTTTTCAGGTTAAATCAGTATTATTGTGTTAGTGTGTTATACCCCAATGGCACTAGACTAACTATTGTTCAACGGTTAGTACTCACGTGCATTCTTGGGGATTATCCGACTAGTTCGTACTTAACAAGGCAATTCCGAAGAATACATGTGATTTGATAATAACCGAATGATGAACAATAATTAATATGAACGTTTCTGTCGAAAGCTGATATATAAGAAGATTAAATTAATTTATAGTTAATAAAAGGCTCTGCAATGTGCGGTTTTTTTTTATTTCACACCTTTTTGTGTACCATAGCCACTATATTTTTTTTTTTATAATCTTAATAGCTTAAGTTACCCGGGACAATGTAAGGATTCTAACGATACCCCAAACATCTAAATCTTACTAAAACAGAATAAAGAATCTCACAAACATACATACATACATCAAGCCTAAAAACATAACACTCCTTTTTGGGCAGTTGTGTAAAAATAGACTCATTACATGGGACTTCGTAACTTCTTCTTCTTCTTCTTCGTGTGGTTGATGAACAACCTGGTGTCAGAGTTAAAACCGACCGCAGGCCTCTGACATGGCTCTGCACACCATCAGAGCTCTACAGAACATCTCTCTCATGTACTGGTTTCCTCAAGATGTTTCCATCACCGTTTTAAGCAAGTGATAATTAATTTCTAACACGCACTTGACTTGAAAAGTCAGAGGAGGCCTTAGATTCAAACTTGTGACCTTTGACTTGTCAGTCCAACGGTCATACCACTAGTCTATCACTGCTCCACTAGGCTACTGCTATATTTTCTGCTTCAAAACTGCATCGGTAAACTGTGGGTGTAGCACGCAATGTGTACCTACATCTTTGCCTACCCTTAAATAATATTAAGGGTACTGTCTCACATCTCTTGACTTAATCTTTTAAACTTCAGACCATCACAGAAAATGCTTTTATTTTCTGTTTCCTACTTCGCCAAAGACGGAAGTGGAAATGGAATTACATTTAAACCTCCTTCTGTTTTTCTTGCGATTCGATTCGTAACGAGTTCCGGACTGTTTAACGTTTAATAGAATACTTTGAGATAGTTTTATTGAAGCGTCCAATGCAGATCGATAGCGTTTTTACCGAGAAGAATTATAAAATTGCGTTAGAATTATAGATTGTACATATATACCTACACACGCAATACAGCGAACAGTACTCGACTTTTGTACAAATAATATTTAATTTGCATGAAACTAACTCCAATTTACTGAGTTATTAGATATTATTATTTTATTTATAACATTAGGATTAAGTAAACTTTTGAAAAAAAAAACGCTTGTAATAATATTTATCATTAGAATTATATTTTTTCCCTTTACGTGAATTTCTTAATTATTTTGTTTTTTTTTTTATCTATGGTTAATTTCTTTAACCGGGAATTCCCCGAATGTTTTGAGAGCGGTACATCGGTGAAACTACATTTCATCGATGTTGTTTTATAGTCCTGATTCCAGGATGATTCTGAGAATTTCCTAACAGAAAAACTTAAGAACACTGGTTGAACTGGACATCCCCATCAACCCCGAGCCTCACAAGATAAGTCAGTTCATAATTATAAATGTTTTAAGTCTGACTGTATTTCTGACAATTAACACACGCACGATACAGCGTATATTATACAAAAGAAAAACGAAATAAACACATTTTCATTGAAAACGTTACTTTCTCTCATTTCTATGTGAAGACCGGACGGTTTCAAATTAGTTCCGAACCCGAGGCATAGAAAACCAATTATCCAATTTCAATAACATAATGTAAGTACAAAATGAGAGGGGTTGTGCGGATCAAGTTTTACCGTTGAAATATAAAAGGGTACAAGAAAAAAAAACCAGTGAAAACCTCAAAAGGTTTCCATGAATTACGTATTCACGACGTAAAACTCACTTCACGAAATAACGGACAGCATTATGTTTGGTTTAAGTCATAAGGTAGAAGTTAGGTTTGTTTATTTTGGTAGGTAATTAGAATAATTTACTTAAAAAAAAATCTATGCAGGCTTTGAATAAAAGTGACAAAAAAAATCTGTTTCGCAAACGTTTTTAATAAAAAAAAAAAAAACATTTTTATTATAAGTTCCATGTGTTATTTTTTTAAATTCATTTATGTCTTATTTATTATTATAATATCATAATAATACATTTCATACTGTTTATTTTCATATTCATAATATAACATTTAAATACGGTTCCTTTATAAAACAAGTGAAGGAGAAAGTAGGAGTCGAATCTTATCAAAAGGTCAAAATGAGAGCAGAGGATAGAGAGCAATAGCGGTTGCTCCACCGACTAGAGCTAATCTCATAAATTGAAGAAGAAGATCGGTTTCTTCTAGGGAAGCGTGCTTCATCGTAGACCGCATTATCGGCTAACATCGGGCGAGATGGCAGTCAAACGCAAGCCTATAAGCTAATAAAAAAAGACGTTTTAAGAACCTCAGTTTTTAAGAATAATTAGTCAGTTAGTTTGAAAAAAAATCAACCAATTTTTGCACCCGGTTTACTCAATTAAACTCGCCCATCTTCCCTCACTTTGACTGCACCAGAGTGCCTCAACAACCCGAGACAGATTTCAATTTAGAGTGTACATGTTTCTTACTCGCCCCTAATTTCTCGCACGATTGCATTCCAAACGGAACGTACCGTTTCTGCGTGTTTTATATTTGAATATTATTGCGATGGAATGGAACATGGTATGGTGAAAGAACTTTCTTGTGGAGTTTTTTGGTGGGCTTTGAGATTTATGTGCATTTTAAATTAGGATTAATAGTTTAATTTTAGTTTTTATAAAAAATATGTTGTTTTAAAAAGATGTATCAATGGTTATTGAAAATGTTGCACATCGTCTTAGAATAAGTATACACGATTCAAAAAATTCCTTTCATTTAACATTGAATTAATGTAAATCTACTACATTATGAAGATCTGTGGTAGCATAAGCAAGTACTAAATTGATTACTCAAACAAACTCTTTCATTACAGAAACAAGAAAATTATTTCCTAGATTTCTGAAGTTTTGTTTTGTAATTGTGTTTTCATTTCTCACCGCGTGATCACAAAATCTTTTACAAAAAATTGTGTATCTACTATAGGCGGATAAAGTGGCAATTATGTACTTATTTAACAAATGAATGAATATTTTTATTTTATATAATTATTTAATCGGAAAAAGCACATTTAAACAAAGAAAGAGAAAGAGCATTAAAAATCAATATATACAAACTACCTAAATAATATACCTACTATATACTTGCCTAAAAGGCTGGCAGTATTACCATTCAACGAGGCAATCCTGCCAGCGAATAGCGATGCAGATGACTTTTTCGACGCTCTATATTATTTTTTTTAGTTATCAATATATTTTAGGTAGTTTGTATATATTGATATTAAATTCTTAGTTTAAATGAGTTTTTGTAATTATTATTTTTTTATCGTATAGGGGGCAAACTAGCAGACGGATCGCCTGATGTTAAGCGATTACCGTCGCCCATGGGCACCCACAACCCCAGAGGAGTCGCAAGTGCGTTGCCAGCCTTTTAAAGGGTTTGGGTCTCCGGTACCCTCACAGACTCGGCAAAACACAACGCAAGCGTTAATTCACGTCGGTTTTCAGTGAGGCCGTGGTATCAATCCGGTCGAGCCGGCCCATTCGTGCCGAAGCATGGACCTTCCACGGTGAAAAAAAAAACAAATATAAATAATAAATATCTTATCTTCTTCAAGACCTTATAATAAAACAACTTTTAACCGGATTAATTGCGTGTATTTGGTTTTGGTTTTTCTTGACTTTTCGAACACTTTGTAGCGTTCGTGTTCCTGTGGTTGCAGGATAACTAAGGTGTCAGGCATCATAACAGTTATTTAAGATTTATTAGTCTACCGTACATTATAATTGATAAAATTTATAAAATTATTTTTGTCTCTTCTTAATACCTATATATGTATACCTATATATATTGTTCATAACATTGTCTAGAATAATTCGTAAAATTAAGTCCAGCATACATGACATGATCTTTTAATTTTTGTTAAGAGTTTTTTTATGCGATTACATAACTAGAATAGAATGGAAAGCTTTTATTTTTTCTTTCTTTCTTGCTTATTTCAGACCGAAATCCATAGGGTTAGTAAAATTTTACTTATCTTCTAGTGTTAGTACTTTACAGACATAAATAAATATATAAAATTAAAATTCAGCGTGGAGATGCATCCACCTCCGCAACATCGGGGAATCCCACCGATCTGCGAATACATTACTTACCCGAATTTTTTGCTTCTTTTTTTATTTCGTTTCATTATCTATTAAGGGGACCACATTTCTTAATCCAAGTTTTAATATCATTGTTGTTTTCATTTAAGATTTTCCTAGAAGGCTTTCAGTTACCTGAGAATGGTATCTTGGTTGGGCTACTTCTTACTTTTATCTAAGTCAATTCTTGAGATGTCACCGGTAAGATGAGGGATGGCAGGTGACCTATTTTTACCCTGGGACCCCTTTCCTAAAATACCAGAATACAAAATCTAACTCAAGCTTAATATTTCATGATTTTTTCTTAAGAATATCCTCATCACTTTCACTTTGCTATTGTCACCTGTCAGGCCAACTTCGGCAAATACAAGCAACAATAAATCAAAATCTATTTCTGAATAAAATAGTGACCTGTCATCTCTAGTGACCCAAATATTCTTAAGGATTCTAAATAATGTATGGAAAAAAGTTTTCCGTTTACTTTCGGCGGTATAACGTGTTTCGATGGAAATTCTTCAGCAATACTTTGTAATTACATTTTACGTTGGATGGGTTTCAACTTTATCATACCATATTTATGTGAAATATTAAAGTTATGTAACGAACAACCTTTTTATATTTAAGTTATTCTGTGTTTAGTTAATTATTTGATGGTAAATAAACGAAGAGCTCCTGTCAGATGCTAGAATCTTCATCGAAACCAGATGAAATAAGAAAACAAAAACTTCGCCTTCAAGGCTTTCCTTTTAGAAGAGCACACTTGTCTCTACAAATAATCATAATGTCAATACACAGGAACAACGACACTGTACTCAGTTGTGCTCAGTAGAGTAGCAGGTAGAGTGATTACACGGAATGTCAAGGGTCGCGGGTTCAAGCCCTGATCGTGTCTATTATTTTTAAATGTTACCTTGATTATTTTTAATAAATATAGGCATTACACCGCCTTAGCGTGTATAAAAAATATCAATATATATAATCGTAATGTGCTAACATTATGATTTTATTAAATAAAAAAAACACATAATTTAAAGGCAATAGCATTTTGCTCAGTTTTCCTCAATTTAACTAATATAACGTTTTGCTGCGTTATCCTTATGTCCAAGAGACAAGTATGACCACTGTAAAAATTTTTGGCGGTAGCTCTCCGTTTTCTGTCAGAATCCTTTGTCAAACGTCAATTTACTTCCGAGGCGCAGAAGTTTCTCGAAGTTCCACTTTTAAATTTAATATAGTATTCGTCAATGTGACAGTATAATCTATAAACGTAGGATAGATAAAGACCTACAAAGCCTACTTTGGGTATGGAATCTCTTACGGAAATATCACATGTTAGAAAGAGAAAGCATATTTAGGTTCGGTCAGCACTATTGGCAGATGTTGTTTTCTCCAGTGTCACTGTCAAAAATCACGCTAACTTATATTTGCTGTATTGTCAGTGAATCCTGTATATTTTATAAAGTTTTAAAATTTATAAACGATGCCTAGTTGTTGTGTTGGTGACTGCGATGTTACTTATAAAAATAATCCAGAAAACCATTCATTTCACAGGTAAATTGTCAACAACAGCATATATTTTCATGGCCATATTTTGGAAAAAACTATCTTTACAAAATTTATTTGGATAACCAAATCCTATCTAGAAAATAGTGAATTTTCTCTATAGTAAAAAACAATGGTCATAAAAGCAATATTGAGTACGTTGTTCTAATATAAATTTTCATTTCATGTACACAAAATAGTGACTTGTCAGTGTCGACTATAGTGTCGATGAAATTTTATAACAAAAGTGTTGATGTATCTCTGCACATTGATTATTTTTCCAAAATCTTAATTGGATTACCTAATACTATCGACACAGAAGATGAAACCAAAATGTTTGGAAACGTTTCTGTCTGTTTGTCGGTGTGTCTGCCCGAACGCTTATAACATATAAGAAGCTAAGCGTAGCTTAGTGGCCCAGGTTACGTAATCACGCTATTACAGTAGTCCCCAAATGTGGCTCGAATCCGTACCGCCAACCTACTTTGTGCGGACCTCGGTTGTTAATAATGATCTAACGAACTGCGCTAGTAATATTAATTTTAAAAATAGACCCCGAATGAAACTTGTTGTTGATTCCTGCGCTATCACCTTTAGGCGGTGAGCACGGAGCCTATATGTGATAGCGTAATGAGTATGTTGTTTATATATTTTTTAGTACAAATTCAAGAGAATATCTCAATTTTATGATATATTTTTTATACAGAAAGGTTTCCTATCGATGCTAAGGAAGAGGAATAATAGATGAGATTAGTTGATAAAGAAAAGAATAAATATAAAGGAGAAAAAAAATAAAGAAAAAGAAGAAATAAGAAAAGATAATAGGATATACAAATATATTTTTTTCGGGGGCAAACGTTCAAAAACGCGCCCGGCCTTTATGGATAAGACCGGGTTGTATAGGATTCTTACCCCACTAAAACCACTTCGGTGGTCACCATCAGCATATGGACGGAGGCACGTAATAGACTAGCTCCAGCATCCCCGCTATGCAGCGCATCCCTGAAGAGACTGTAAAGGGGTCTCCTCTAAGCCTCGCTGTACACGATAGCACGTGACCACTATGCCACCGTCATCTCTGGGATCACGATGGGTAAATAAAGTCCCCTCTCTAAGCATCTGTGACCCCAAAGGGCCGCCTGCCTTAAATCATACAGGAGGGGTTTCGGCTGTTAGGCGTCGAGGCGGTTTCCTCCGAGATGCTTTCTTCTCCGAGCGGGATCGGCCCTCTCACAATCCTGCTCGGCGGCCTCTTTCTGGACACCAACAGTCTCACAAAAGGAAGCCATTTCTCTCCAGTTCACTGAATCTGCCACTACTACCGGCAGAGACAGGTCTCGCCCGATACTGGCTCTTAGTACCCGCCGCTCAGTGGTCTAGGCAGGGCACACCTCAAAAGTGTGCTACGCTGAGTCCAGACCAACTCCGCAGTGGTATTAGGATAGGTAGGTAAAAATCATTCAATCATAATCTCAATCAGTCATACTCTATACACTGCTCAGGGTCCTTAAAAGCTGCTTTTTTACAAAGTACCTATTACCAATGAAATATAGTTATAATGTGAGCGCATGATTTTTTTATTATAATAATGTAATTAATTAATTTACTGCAATAAATAATACCTACCCTTGTGATTTTAGTTTTACTAACATAATTTGATTGAAAATATTTTAATTTTGTATACCAATTCTTTACATCTGAAATATTGTTTATCGATAACTGATATCGTGTCAATATTTCCACGTTGTACATTACTATTGCACTCACACATTGACAATTCAAAATCGGTTGTACTTTTTTGAGCTCTATGTCCTTCTATGGGGTACCAAAAATATTCTAATTCTATGGTATAATCCTAATTTTTAACTTTTCACCAAAGTGAATAAAACCTTTTTTGTGTAAGAAAAGTTTAACACTACGAGAAGAGATTTTATTTGTCTCAAAATGAAGTTGTGTGCTAGTGTTTAATTTTAGATTAGTGTGTTCATGCAACTCTTCTTCCAGCAATGATTTTTTTATTACATGAAATTGGCGCTGTTCTCCGGAAAGAGCTATTCAGTTTAATAGACTATCACGAGAAGGCGTTAAAATTAATTTGGTACTAGGCTTTTATTGGCACATATGATCATAATGTCTTGAGGTGCGTTAGATAATCAAGGAATTCTTAGATAACACAATCATGATTGTGGTGGTGTCTTGATCCCAAGAAGTGTTACAGATAATTAGTCGCATAGATCCACCGATAAATAATATTAACTTTATTTTTTTACATCAATCCCAATGTTTTTCTATAATTATTAATAATAATATTTTATTTATTCTATCCACTCTACTTAGAGTGAATAGATTTATTCTTTTCTTTTTTTTTTGAGTGTTGAAAATCTACCATGGACGCTGTGCCGGACTCCTACCGACTAAAAACCACACGGTCCTACTCCAACCTTTACCAAGGACCCGGGTTCGTTGCAGCAATCACCGCGTCCCCGGCAGGTTATGGTACTCTCCAGGTTTGTGCAGGCCGGCCACAGTTAGCCTGAACACCTTCCTATGTCACGCGTGCGTGGCCGTCTCGGGCTGGACTGCTGATCAGGCGGCGAACCACCCATACCCGCCGCCCTCAGTCCACGGCTCACGGTGGCCGGAGATCGTTGAGCGCCCTCCGGCGCCTGGCTCGCCTTCTGCGGCAGGGGTGAGCGGGGTTTGCCTCTCTGTCCCTTTCCGCCGCCTCCTTCGCGAGCATCACCTCCTTGCGGAAGTTGGCGACGGCTCCCCATGCGCTCTCACTCCCGACCATGTGTCTTATCACGGACGGAAGCGAGAGATCGCCCGCCCTTACTGCCCCGATGAGGTCGTGGCGCTGCTCAACCCAAGCTGGGCACACCTCCAGCGTGTGCTGCGCCGTGTCCTCGGGGCAGTTACCGCAGTGGTGGCATCTCGGTGTCGGCTCCCGGCCTATGCGACACAGATACTTCCCGAAGCACCCGTGGTCCGAGACCATCTGCGTCATCCGGAAGCCGAGGGCGCCATGTTGCCTCTCCAGTCACTCTTCCATTACGGGTCTTACCGCCGCTATTGCAGCGTGCCCTGAATAGATTTATTCTGGATCTACGTGCTCCATCCTCGGCCACACCGTTGCTTACCATCAGGCGAGTTGGCGGCCAAACGTAGATCCATTTTATATAAAAAAATCTCCACCACACTATAGAGGCTTACCACAAGATATAGCGCTATCCAGTGATTAGGTTGTGAAGGGAAGTTATGGTGACTCTCCATTCGATTAGACTAGAAGCTGACCCCATCGTAATAAAAATAATTAATAAAACTTTAAAAACTAAATATTATCTTAAAAACAAGTAAGCCAATAATTGCTTTTAACAATATTAATGAAGGACGATAAATATTTAATGATAAAATAACTCTGCGATGAATTTAATTAGCCGTTATTGATTGTCAATGGAATGTATATTGAATCTTCTGTATACCAATATTGAGATGCCTTAATAGTTTTAGCTTAGTACAAATTAACTAAGATTTTATCGAAGGTCACGCATTTCTAGAAACTAATATTGTTAAATTATGACTCAATATTAAATTTCAAGTAATTCCAACTGTATGTTATGTTATAGTTTATAGCCATTATCAAAATCTCTCTTGACTTATCGTGTTACCCAATAACTGGATTGTGGACTCAATTTTCTTTTACCGTGGAAATTCCATCATGGACGCTGCGCCGTACTCCTATGGACTAATTACCACACTGTCCTACTCTAACTTTTACTGAGGTCTCAGGTCGCAGGAGCATTCACCGCGATCTCGGCAGGTTACGGTCCTTTGAAGGGTGTCAACAGACACGGACGGATTTGTGGAGGCTGCGCACAGTTAACCTGCATAGATACTTCAGTGTGGCCGTCTCTAACATGGCGTTGGTCGGGTGGTTAACCACCTATGTTTGCCGCCCGCAGTAGGCCATTGCTCCATGTAAAATACTGGTATTAATCTGCACCCGGTTAGATTATAAGCTGAACCCGACGTAGCTGTAAAAACTAAAAAAATCTTGCTGGAACGAAGGATTTTTTAAAGATAAATCTTTGAAAAGCATGCTGAGCGAACTCTAAAGTTAAAATATTAAATGGAAAAGAATACGGTCGCGAGCAGGATTCGAACTTGAGTCTCCCGTATCCAGGCGCTCTGACCACTAAGCCATCTCGACCTGTGCTCAACACCGTGAATTCTTCTTCCACATTTTAACATGTCTTTTGGTGACGTCATTGCTATCTATTCAGTCCCTATACAGAAAAAAAAGTTAAGTGTAAAAGTTAGTGGTCAGAGCGCCTGAGTATTTATCCGGGAGGCGCAAATTCGAATCCTGCTCCCGACCGTATTCTTTTTCCATTAATAATAATGTTTTTTTTTTTTTTATAAACTACCTCTTAGTCATACACTTGGTAGTTTTGGTATGGTGAGCTATTTTTGTTTTAACAAGAAAGGATTTTCGTTTGGCCACTAACTCGTGATGGTGAGCGATGGAACTTCTGCATTCCATATTTTCATGGCATGTATTGCGCGGATGTTGATGAAATGTTGCTTGTGATTTCTCACAGGGTACCAGTGGCCATAGTACTTAGTCATATATGTGAAGGCCTCAGAGTCATTCAGTAGCACAGGGGCCACTCGGTGACTTATTTCAAAGCTGGGCAGTAATTATAGATATATCATACATTTTTTACATACATTTTGGCGCTAAATACATATTTTGTCAGGACATAGAACTTCCGCGCCCCATATGTTAGATATGGTAACCTATTTCTGTTCCGTATATTTTTTTACGTAGACATATAGCATCACGCAATTATCCCTAAAGGGTTAAGCAGGGGAGTACTTACTATTGTACACCCACATTACTCTGATATATTAAGTTTCATGAACCAAGCATAACAGAATAACTCAATATAACACTTTACCTGACCCGGAAATAGAACCTAGGCCCTCTATTATCATTTATTACTTTACATAAACTCTATAAATTTGCTAGCTTATACCTTTAATTTGGTTAAGACTTTCACGACACAAATGATGTATATTTCATTCCTTATAATTTGCTTCACTGTAATCCTGTCGAAGTCTCCACCAGTAGAAATGGACTGTCATTTATATTCAAAGGCTTGGCCAATCAAGCGAACCCCATTTAATTTCGCCAAAGCAAATTATCGAAATTTCTCACCGTGGCAGATTTACACACAATTAGTTCGTAGCCCTGACAACTACTTGGATGTTGTAAAGCAAAATAGTGCCAAACTAAAAAATAATTATAGACCTTGCTGTAAATGGTTTTTCTAGAGTTTTAGAGTTTCTTAATAACATTAATTATTTTGTATTTTTTTGTGAAAGTTTTTGTACCGAAAAATACAAAATCATAATATTTTTTTGTAATAAATTTAAGTTTGGCAAAATCGGAGGCCGGCCTTTGCCTTACACATGGGCTAATGATATGAGTTATACCAGCTTCCGTCCGCGACTTTATCGGCGTGAACTTCATAATTGGGTCCAGCCGGGATAAAAAGTATCCTATGTATCCAGGTTAAAAACTGTGTGCCTAATTGCATTCCATTCGATTTAGTACTTATTGCGTGAAAGAGTAACATACATCCATACTCCCTCACAAACTTTCGCATTCATATAATATGAATATTAAGTATCGCAGTTTTTAACAGGCTTGAAAAAAGGGAGTTGCTAAGTAAGATTCCATTAAATTTACTTAATAATATAAAATTACATTCTATAAATTATTTTTATTTATCCTTAGCCCCTGCCACTTAAATTTCAATAGGATAAGAGATGAAAATAGATTATAGAAGTCTTTTGAGACATTTTAACTAAAGTACATTTCAATCACTATAATGATTAACGGGTTCGAAAAATAGTTTTTTTAACAAAATCATTTAGACTAGAACTTAATATCACACGAAAATATGATTTGCACCGTGGGAGAGCTAGGCTTCGGCACGTATGGGCCGGCTAGACTGGAATGATACCACGCCTCACAGAAAACCGGCGTGAAACAACGCTTGCGTTGTGTTTTACTGAGTGAGTGAGGGTACTGGAGGCCCAAACCCTAAGAAATGCTGGCAACGCACTTGTGACTTCTCTGGTGTTGGGGGTGTCCATGGGCGGCGGTAATCGCTTACCATTAGGCGATCCGTCTGCTCCTTTGCCAAATATCCCGTAAAAAAAAATGATCCAAATTGGCGCATAGTTGACACTGTTTTGCATAATAGCGTCCTATTATTGTTAAGGTACTTTGATGGTAGGCTGTGTAAGAGATTATTCTAAATAATGAACTAGTGTCGAATAAGTTATTATAATGAACCAAAATTCCCTAGAAATTATTGAAACATTTACTGAACTGTAGTTTGGGGTCTAGCAAACATGACGGATTTCTCATAATCTCTTATTACGTCTATTTCTACCCGCCCCATTCTACCCTGTAATCTGTAGAGTGCGTGGTCTTCAGAATTGGGTCTACCCAGAATAACGTATTCTATATGTTAATGACTATCTGTGTGCAAATTTCATCCAAATCCGTTCAGCAGTTATTACGTGACAGAGTAAACATTGTTCCATGGTCACAAACTTTCGCATTTATTGAATACTTTCTGACTACCTTGCGGAATTATTATTAAAATGGATGCAAATAAATACAATATCTAGCTTTTTCAACAATGTTGAGGGTAGTCATACGATTCCTATGCACCGCCCGTCCACACTTAAATTTCACCGCATGCGTATGTGCATAGGTATATTTGCGGGTGGGGGGCGGGGCACAGGTAATTGGACTACCCTTAATATTGTGGAAATACCTAGACATTTTATATATTTGCACCTATTTGGCATTTATAATATTAGTAGGATTAATGGGTTGTCTGTTACTTTTGCTATAAGTTTCGATATTAGTAGCTCTAGGTAGGTACTAATGAATTCGGCCAAGCGTGAGTTGAACTCGCGCATGTAAGATTCTTTTATATAAAATAGCTTTACATCTCTATTCTTCAAATGATTAAGTAGATGCGTATTGTATAACAATATGCACATTGATAAGCCAGGAATCAAATCCAGAAAGTCGCGGTTTCGACCACTAAACAACTGAGGCTGTTTCATTTAAATCTCGTACCTACTACAAAAACTACATAGTTTATCTATTAACTACTTATCACTTATTAACTAACATTATCTTATTAACCGCTGTAGTAGTGTTTTAGTGCACTAGAATCACACCAAATTAACGGTTGTACATAACGGATCTTAAAGATTGAACTAACATTTTTTAGAGTACCGTACCTTAAAGAGAAAAACGGAACCCTTAGTTATTACATCACTTCGGTGTCCGTCCTTTTGTCTCTTTCTGTCAAGAATGTGTATTCCTATCAGGTTCAAATTAATATCAAATAACTAGGTGTATGGTTCCTTAAAACTGTAAAATAATCAAGCTTAGAAAGAAGAAAGAAAGAAAGAAAAAGCTTTTATTCCCCTCAAATGGGCACACAGTATAGAAGAAATAGATTAATAATTATAGACAAACAAAAAAATTATTGTAGAAACAGTATTTTTGATTAATTACAAATATAAGATAAACAATAACAATTCTGATACACTTAGAGCAGGACAAAACACAAATAGATAACTAGTTTAAAATTAAATATTTAAAACAGAAAATACTCTAATAAGTCTACGTCTACAAAATTGGAAGCTGGCAACTTTTTTGCAAGCGGCCAACTGCCAACCTAACAACAAAAGGAAAAAAACAGGAAGGAAAATATACAGCAGAGGTGACAACTTGAAGAATTTAACTTGGAAGATGGAAATATTGGAAATTAAAGTTTTAATGCTCTCAGCTCAGTTAATTATAAATTATTTATGATACTCAAGACTAATATTATAAATATAGGTGTGTCCCATTCAAGTGGGAAATGGTAAGCGCTCAGCATAATGCTGCAGATTCCCACAGAAACCTACAGCGCTGATTTTCAGCGCTAACCTTTGTGACGCAATGGCGCCTATCACAGGCAAAGGAAAAACGAAGTTAATAAAAATGAAACTAAAGACAACTGCCACAGTGGTGTGTATTGACTGTTTTATGTGTAATTGGTATATATATATGTATTATGGAAAGATTATGTGTAGTAGCTTTATTCTATGATAATATCCAGCTTATTTATCTAAAGCATCTAGAAAAATAAATAAAATTAAATGCATAGCACAGGACACTCTTTGTGTGATAAGTTCTTGTGAAATCCTAACAGAATATATTTGATATATTTACAAAAGCCATAACATTCAATGTGATTTCAAATTACCTATGCCAGACAGCCATGACCTTTGAGGTAATTACTAAAATAGTTTTTAATATATTGTAGTTAGTATAAAGAGGTAGTATTTTTACATAAATATAATATTATGTTGTAGTGAAAGACTTTATAGCTATTTAATCGGAACTACTTAATATTCTTTAGATTTTTTCTAAATGTTAAATTGTTTTTCAGGCTGCAGATTGGTGGTGTTAGTATTTTTACATAAATATAATATTATGTTGTAGTGAAAGACTTTATAGCTGTTTAATCGGAACTACTTAATATTCTTTAGATTTTTTCTAAATGTTAAATTGGTTTTCAGGCTGCAGATTGGTGATGTAAGTTTTTTCCACTAGTGTGTACTTTGAAATAGCATGTTTGAAACTACCACATGCAATGGGAATACACCCACACCCAATGCCAGACAGCCATGTCCCTTGAGGTAATTATTAAAATAGTTTTTAAATAGTTTAGTAAGTGTAAATTGTGTATTATGTAGTATGATTAAATACATTTAATTATATGTTAAATAACATGTAGTAATATAATGATATGTTGTATTGAAGACTTTATAGCTGTGTATTTAATTGTATTTTTAATAAATATTTTTTTAGATTTTTAATAAATGTCAATTTTGTTTTCAGGCTGCGGATTGGTGGTGGAATATTGTTCCAACAGTGTGTAGCGGCATATTTGAAACTACCCCTAAAACCTGCAGTCCTGTGCTTGGAGATGGCTAGTGGATTTGTACCAGATCGTATCTGATATTTACAATTTGTTTGACGCCAACTCAGTTTGTCATAGAGGTAAGCTTCTAAATCAACTCAGAAAAAACTACGCTAATTTATACCACATATTGATTCACTCGGCTTATTAATGAAAACTAACAGGGTAGGTACTTTCCGTTGAAGTAGAAACATTAAATTCAGAAATTTGACAAAAAGTAACGTCCTACAATACAAGTAAAGGAAAAGAAAAACGAATACCATTAATTATAGTTGTATCACATAAAAAGTTTATTTTACACGGAACCCGTGAGTCGGAGACAAACTTGAGTATATAATATTTCTTATTTACAACTGGCTATCGATGACGGTTATATCATGATACATCTCTGTGACAGATAATTAGATGAAGGGACAGACAGACAGAGAGACGATAGTAGTAATAGGATTGCGTTGACACTCTGAGGCTAAATACGAAGCTATTAAAAAAGTTTTGAAGCCCAGTCAAAAACTTAGAGGGCCAGACGGGAGATGGTTTCTGACTAAATATCGAACAACTCGTCAATTTAAGCGGGTGGTGAGGGAACACACAAGCACAAAAGAACTTGCACTAAAGCAACAAAAGCTCTCGCAATTACCATAACAGTATTAAAACATAAAAAAAAACAAAGTAAAACATAAAATTGTGTCACATACTATAAAAATCGGATACTATCATTGTAACCATACAGGTAAAAGGTTTGATTGGCTATCATATGCCAGTAGCGAGAGGGGTATGCACACTAAAACTACTCCATTTCTAATTCCCTCAAAGTCAAAAATAAGTAAATAAAAAACTCGCAGCAACGCGAATCATTTACTCCAAGCGAGGTTCCTTTTAAATTCTCACCTCCAAACATTAGGTTGAACAAAGTACAAGTTGAATAACAAAGTTACTGATACGCCATCTCACGTAACTAAGTAACAACCATGGAACCATCTAGAAAGCAACACACGTTTTCTATTTTACTCGGCGGAGTACAATTTTTAAGTCTACGTCGGAGTGATGTGTATAAACTTGGAACGTGAGCAATGCGCTAGGAGTTTATGTTGCCGTGCAGTTTATGTGAGGTGGTGAATATGTAGGCTTATTTGTTAGACAAGTAAGTAGACCATACAAAGCCTCGACCTGCGTACCTATTCGCTATCTTGGTTGCCAACCAAATTGATGGACACTTTGTAGTACATTGCGTCGTAAGTTTGTACTATTGTTGCACATCATAGACAACCTGTAACACACGACGCAATGTACAACAAAGTGTCCATCAATTCGGTTGGCAACCGAGATAGCGAATAGGTAAGCTGTACGTGGTATTATTTCTTACTAGCTTTTGGCCGCGGCTTCGGTCGTTTTAATTAGGAGGAGTATATATATACTCCTCCCGACCGTATTCGGTCACGGTGGCCTATCTCCACGGAGATTAGCCAAGTACGCACGAGATATTATGGTGCACAAGCCTCCTCACGCCAACACCCTCTTCCTTCACTCTCATAGTCCGATGGGACGGCAATCCGACACGACTGGAGAGAGATCAGGCGCAGAACCGACGGCTTTACGTGCCCTCTGAAGCACGGGGGTGTCAAACCACCAACATACTGACTCCGGGCTGCTACTGTGAATTCCCTAACAGAAAAATGCAATAACATTTTGCCCGACTTGGGAATCGAACCCAAGACCTCACGCTCAGCAGCCGCGCTTGCAACCGCTAACCCAACGAGGCAGTCAGTTCTCCTACCGGTTTATCGACACTCTAGACTCACAAAATGTATTAGATACTTAAATTTAAAATTCAATTATGATTCGAACACGTAGCCCTATATATTATCAAACACGTGGCCCTATATATTATCAAACACGTGGCCCTATATATTATCAAACACGTGGCCCTATATATTATCAAACACGTGGCCCTATATATTATCAAACACGTGGCCCTATATATTATCAAACACGTGGCCCTATATATTATCAAACACGTGGCCCTATATATTATCAAACACGTGGCCCTATATATTATCAAACACGTGGCCCTATATATTATCAAACACGTGGCCCTATATATTATCAAACACGTGGCCCTATATATTATCAAACACGTGGCCCTATATATTATCAAACACGTGGCCCTATATATTATCAAACACGTGGCCCTATATATTATCAAACACGTGGCCCTATATATTATCAAACACGTGGCCCTATATATTATCAAACACGTGGCCCTATATATTATCAAACACGTAGCCCTATATATTATCAAACACGTGGCCCTATATATTATCAAACACGTGGCCCTATATATTATCAAACACGTGGCCCTATATATTATCAAACACGTGGCCCTATATATTATCAAACACGTGGCCCTATATATTATCAAACACGTGGCCCTATATATTATCAAACACGTGGCCCTATATATTATCAAACACGTAGCCCTATATATTATCATTGAAACTTTATTGTTGTTTTCCTCGGGAACAGTACTTTTTTTCGGGATGAAAGGTACCTTATGTCCGTTTCCGGACAACGTATATACAACATTTCAGGATGATCGGTTCAGTGGTTTAGGCGTGAAAAGGTAACAAAACAAACTTACTTTCGCATTAATAATATTAGTTAGGATTAGGATAAAATGGTTCCAAGCACAAAAATTGTATTTTTTTGACGTGACAACGTCTAATAAATAGAAAGAAAGAAAGAAAGAAAAATATTTATTTAGTCTCAAAGGTGTCTGATATTACTAAACAAAATCATAAACAATAAAGAAAAAAAACAAACAATTAAAGATAAAAAAAAGGATAAAATAACAAAAAACTAAATAAATACATATAAATCGATGAACGCCGGCTGCACGCACGAAAAAGGATGACTCATTGTAACGTTACGCTCATTGTAACGTTACGATCGCAGCGAGAGCGCTACACGAGCGAGCGAAAGGCACGGCTTGGCAAGCTTCATCAATGTTTTGTTATGACGTTGTCATGTTAAACTATCGTCCGTAAACCAATTTTTTTATTTATAAAATTATACCGACCGATTAAACCAATTATATTCCCCGAAGAATTTATCCGGGGAGCGCAGATTCGAATACTGCCCACGATCGTATTTGTCTTTCTCCAAACATTTGTTACTGGAACCTTACACACAAATTTGCTACACAAAAGTGCTTGAAAACGTTAACGTAATAATTATAAAAATATTTTATCTTATTTTCTTGGCCAGCGGATAAAAAGAAAACAGCTAATATACATTTTAACGGTAAGGAGATATTATAAGCGTGTTTGTTTAGGAGGAAATTAATTTAACAATCTGTTAGAAGTTTAACCATTTGGAAGGGAAAATCCTCCTTTTGTGATTTCGCAAATTTTTTACACAACGTTAATAGCTTATTTCCCTTTGGTTGAAAATTTCAATTTCAACTTCTAAGCATAAGATTTTTCTTCGTTCTGACATTTGCGTTAGCTCAAACAAGTATAAAAAATGACGGATAAATCTTATTATATGTATAACTATCAGGAATTGGTCAAGCAGAGTCTGCTTGTGACCACGATCAGTGCAACCTGGTCGAAACGTCAAGCGATTCAAAGGTATTTATTGCGCGTTAATTCCTGTTAGTTATACATATAATAATAGCATGCAACGCGATAGTTTAAAAGTTAGTATGACGGATAAGTCTTTTAGATTCATTAACGCATGCGTAGCGAGCTCTAGAGTTATATTTATTTATGGAAATAAATATACGGTTGGGAGCAGGATTTAAACCCGCGCCACTCGGATTAATGCTTCAGGTTCTCTGATAACTAAGCTATCCCAACCCCTGCTCACTCCGAATTTTTCTTCCACATCCGTCATTATCTAAGAGCGACAATGATGATAATATTAGTGCATTACATAATCTTTTGGATAGAGAACCTACCACAGATGCTACAATATTAACTAAAAATAAATACTTTGGCTCAGCAATCCGAAATGAGTCTTGACCTCCGAAACAAGAACTGTCCACGATCTTGCGCGGTTTCTCGCCAGTTACTGGCTTGAATATCCCGCAGATCAGCCGTCACCGTATCACGCCAGCGATATCTGAGGCAAACCACCGGTCTTAGTCCGAAGATCGACTCCCCTATACGTTAGACCATGTCCAAGCCTTGGTGCAAGATTTGGTCGCGCCAATTATATTTGTCACTTTTTATATATATTTATTTCTTTTTATACTCGACAGGTTAGGCTGTCATCGGAGACTGTCTCGAGAACACGCCGTAGCACTGCGCCAAGCCGAACTTGCACCGCAGGCTAACTGTGGCCAGCCTGCAAAATCCTGGAGTATCCGTTGATACCTTCGACGGAATATAACCTGCCGGGGTCGCGGTGGATGCAGCTGCGATCTCAGGACCTTAGTGAAATCTATGTCTAGGGTGCGTACGTTGGGGTTGGCTTCCAGTCTAAGCGGATATAGTTTTAAAACCATTATCTACATGGACTGCCTATCCGATATCCACAAGCCATATCATTGAGTAACATGAATTATCTCGTGGTAAGACTGATCGTCTCACTTCCAGGCATCTGACTACATGTAATGGTTGTCATAGATCATCATAATACAACCGAGACCGACGCCAATGGTTTAACGTGCTCTCAAAATATTATACTACTATAAAAGCAAGACATAACATTAATGTTGCATAAACCGACAGAAATAAAGATAATCTATAAGACAATAAAAGAGATATTCCGGTTCACGTCGCTAAATATCCGCGGAAAGTGGATGGCGTAAAATAAAAATTTATTGTACCCACTTTGAAATTTATGGGCCGCGACTACGAAAGCTATGTAAATGCGAAATGAGATACAAGAGGACAAAAACCAATAATTGCTTCCAAGTTTATTTGTGTAAGTGTTTTATTATAATTTGTTTTGGGGAACTTTGATTATTGTTACGAGTTATTCAAGACGTCTTTTGTTGGGTAAACGTGACTTTTTCACGATTCTGTGAACAGTACGACTACTGCTGGGAATGACCGCTTGCGTCAACACTTACTAAAATAACAAAATAAGCGTATGTTTGGAAAAAAATTACTATTTTCAAGTTATACTTACTGAATAATAGCATCATATTTTCAATACGTTGTAATTTAAATTCTCTTCATAATATCTTAATTGCGATTTTTGGATTAATCGCGTGTGTGTGGTTTTTGTTTTTCCTGATGTTTCGAACACTTGCAGTGTTCGTGGTCGCTCGAGGAGGACTACCAATAATACATGCGTTTAATCCGGTTAAAAGTTGTTTTATTATAAATCTCTTATTCGTATTATTATTATTAACCGAGTAAAAAAAACGACAGCATTGTATAAACATTAAAAAAAGAAACAATCTATTTCTTTGGTATAAGCTTGTTTAAATTGTCATTCTATATATAAAACTTATATGTAAAAGCATGATGGGACTGACACCAAAAAAAATAAAGAAAAAAAAAATATTTGTTTTATTTTTATGTTTTGATACTTTGGAAAATGTTATATAACGTGAATATGTTTTTTACATATTACAGTCCGGTTAAGCAGTCGACAACCTCCTAGGTAGACCTGCGAGATGCCATTACAAAAAAAAAAACATTTTATATTGCGTTTTAATACGTGCTTTATATTATTTGAGAACTCAAGCATATGGAAAATAATTCTAGATTTTTAGACCACATTTCTATTCAACATACTTCCTCGACAGAAAAATTTAATTCAGAAACCCTAGTTCTAAAAGCCAATTGGGTTTGTCAGCGTGGCCTCGCTGAAAGAATTGGGAAGAGTCCTTCCTTTGAACTATTTGTAAGAGTTAATTGAGCAAAATAGAACGTAACAGTGCTCGTTGGAAAAGAGCTGGCTGGCTAGATGTTTCTCTGAGCTTTCGGTACTGGTAGGTGTCATTTGTAACGTTGAATGTGAAATGTTTCGTTGAACGTAATGTTTGCTCTGCGTTTCTCTTGCTATGGTGTGATTGATGAACAACTTCATTTCAGTTGAGCTCCTCGTAGACCTTTGAAATGGTTTTACATACCATCGAGAATAACTCTCAGGTGTGCTGGTTACCTCACGAGGTTTTTCTTCATGATTTTAAGCAAGTGATAATTAATTTCTATTACGCACGAGATTGATGCTGTTATGAAGAAAGGATGGTTCATTTGATATACAATAACTTTACCGTAGTACTGATAATAGTTAACTATGACCTAGTTGTGTGGTTGCGAGAAGAGAATTGGTGCGCCGCACTTAAGTTATTGTGCATCTCAGTACTTATATACAAAAGGAATGTGTCAGCAATGTCCCTATACTGTAAAGTTAGACGTTGCATTCGAATTGTGACCTTTAATGGCCAGTTACACGGTGATACTACTAGGCTATCACTTTTATCCGAGATGAAAATAAATATCTCACTATTAACGCCATAATCAAGCAGTCAACACCAGACATTTTTTTTATGGGATAGGGCAACCGAGCAGACCGATCGTCTGATGGTAAGCGATTATCACCGCCACCCGCAACCCCAGAGGAGTCGCAAATGCGTTGCCAGCCTTTTAAAGGGTTTTGGCCTCCGGTACCCTCACGCACTCGGCGAAACACAACGCAAGCGTTGTTTCACGCCGGTTTTCTGTGAAGCCGTGGTATCACACCGGTCGACCCGCCCCATCAATGCCGAAAAATGGCTCTCCCATAGTTAACAACATCATATTACAATAAAAAGTAATAAAGAAATTGTCAAACCTAACCTTAAATGTAACAGAATAACTCAACGCTATATTTATAAGAAAAGAAATATGTAACCACTATTAATAATGAGACTTTATCTAAAGAACTCGGGCTGATCTATGTTTTACCAGCTTTTCTCGAGCTCCATACTTAAATCCGGCACTTAAACCGCTAGACTAAGACGATAACTTAGCTCTAGGAAGATAATATCTGAAAGACTTCCTAAAAACTAGACTAACCGATGGCATCTGAGGTGTTGAGTTCCTATTTATAAAAGAAAAGATTTAGCAAGTTTGGTTTGTAAAGTAGAAAAGAGTTATTGAAATAGTTCTAATGGAATTTTAATTTAATAAGAATATTTCTCGGAAAGATAGACACAAATTTGCCTACTGTAGAACATCTATATTATACCGATGCAGATTATGAAGTCCCATGTAATAGATTGTGAGTCGACTTGGCAATTTCCTATTTCCGAGATATGACTGTGAATTTCTTAACAAAAAAAAAACTCAATAACACTTTGCCCGAACCGTGGATCCAACCCAGGATCTCACGCTCAGCAGCCGCGTTTACGACCACCAGGCAAGATCAACGACGCAATTTTTTTATTAATATATGACTAAGTAGGTACCGCTAAGTAGGTAGGTGATAGTTACATAATATAATTAAAAAAAATTGCAGAACAATTGTGAAAACCTAAACTCTCTCTACTCTCTACTCAAGAGGTCAAAAGTGACATCGAACAAATAGTAATTTCGGGATTCGCGAAACGCGGAGACATGGCTTGCCGCACAGTCGTTGCCCCACGCGTGCGGTTCGTGTAAGTACCTGCTGCTATACGTATTGGTGAATGATTATATGATATGATATTTTTTTTATTTATAAGTTTTACTCCCTTTTTAGATAGTACGCACTACAGAGGGCAAATCGTTGTGCCACCATACCCCACAACTGGCGCCCTTAGCGTGTTGTCGTTTAGTATAATGCCCTGGCTGGGGGCCTTAGTCCACTCCAACCCTTGCTCGTGCCAGCCCGTGCCGCTGAGCCTGTAGCTTTAAATTCGTCCCTAAATAATAATGATTTGAAGCCGATCCAGCCAGTCCCTTGCTGTCCTCCCACCAGCGACGCCTTAAGCCGAGGTTCGTACCCCGCTGGGGGTACCCTTAGCGTGTTGTCGGTTAGCTTATAAGTTGAATGCCTTGGCTGGGGGCCTTAAAATTAAAGGCAACCACGGGAAAGCTTGGTTAAGCAGTCAACAACCTCCTAGGTCGACCAGCCAGAAGCCAAACACAAAAGAAAAACTGGGGGTTTTAATTTTCTTAAGGTAACCACAGGAAAGCCCGGTTAAGCAGTCGACAAGCTCTTAGGTTGACCTTCAAGATGGGTACAAAACACAAAAAAATAAAAACGTTGTGCCACGGATCCATACAAATTTTGCGTGTATATTACAATAAAAGCTCATTCTACGAGCTCAAGCTAACCGAAGACATATGGCTCAGTAATAGCCGCACAACTCGATCTATCGAGGATAAGCAACCTTTGCCGCGATTGTTCTGTGGATGGGTAACCAAAATATCAAGACCCTCCATACCTAGGAGAGCACGTTGAACCGAAGGTCTCGACTGTCATATGGAATTCTATGACAGCAGTTAGAAAGAAGAAAGAAAGATATATTTATTCCGACACAGTGCAATATTGCTACAGAAAAACAGAGTATAAAATGAAACTTAGTCTAAAGTATAACTAAAAAAAATACAGAGATATTAATATAAATAAGTACATACATATTAATTTTTTTTTTATTATAAAGGAAATCTGTGCGAAAAATGGTCGCTTCAAATTCTTTTTTTTTATTTTTTTTTATTTCACCTAGACCAAATTACAGGCACTTATAAAACGTCAAAGCTAGGTGCACTAGGATTCTCAGCCTAATGCTGATGTGTCGCATAAGAAAAGCAACCCAACAGCGCTGATATTCTGTGGTAACCTAACATCGAAGTATGGCGTCTTCTGGTATAAAAAACCTGGAGAATCGATTTATTTGATTTAGCATCAACATAAATTGTTTATAAAGTTTGTGAATATTTATTGAAGTTGACATAAATCACCACATATTATAAAACAAAGTCCTCCGCCGCGTCTGTCTGTATGTCTGTTCACGATAATCTCAAAAACTACTGCACCGATTTTCATGCTGTTTTCTGCTGTTTTTATAGTGGAATTGTGTATCTTATATTGGTCTACAGAAAAGTACGCGACAGCATATGTCTATCTATTAAGGATAACATACTATATCCATCTTAATGCTTTAAAAAATGGGCAATTATAAAGCGGTAATTGGAAAGCGGGAACGATATCAAAATTTCATGCCGCTGACATCAGCTAGTACTATATAAAGTAGACAATGAATCTAAGTCCTCTTCCATCCATAACGTTTTCCCATCACCTGGTTTCACTTTTCCTCCTTTCCATTTATATTCAACATCCAGTAACCGATATCAAGCCAAATCTAAATACAACTATCCATTGAAAATAAATCTTTGAAAAAGCATTAACGCATGCTTAGCGAACTCTAAAGTTACAATATTAAGAGTATTTATCCGAGAGGCGCAGGTTCGAATCCTGTTCGCGACCGTATTCTTTTTCCATTTAATATTGTAATTTTAGAGTTCGCTAAGCATGCGTTAACGCTTTTCAAAGATTTATTTTCAATTATTAAGGTAATTGCATTCTTCACGACATTGTATTAACTGCAAAGTTAGTCGAGTCGGTTCGGTTACCTGTATAGGTACTGAATACATAGCAATGACGTCGCCAAAAAGACGTGTTAAAAATATGGCTTAGTGGTCAGACCGCCTGGAGTATTTATCCGGGAGGCGCAGTTTTGAATCCTGTTCGCGACCGTATTCTTTTCCATATAACATTGTAACTTTACAACTATCCATTATTAACGGGCTATTACACTGCTGTTAAAATATGACATTACCATTGTTCATAAATAACATTAGCCTGAACAACGGACCCACATGGTCACATCGATAGTTTAGAATTCCGCTCGATTTCACTACAAAGGATTATTAAGCTACATATGGTATAATAGGTACGACCGATTGGTTTATATAAACTAGGTATATAGGGTAGTATTACTACGCACGTACTAGGCTTTATTAGCATTCCATGTGGCTTGGAGGATGCCAGAGAAGTTATACTTAAAATACTTACCTAGTATTATTGGTAGGTATCGGTGACTGGTCTAACATAACATAGCATAAACGTTATATACACGCTGAAATTTTTATGGTTGATTTCCCGCAGTGAAATGATTTTGTCTAGGTAGTACAATCGATTACCTATTATACAAATGCTGATCTGTACTTACGCTATATTTATAGCGCAAATATTAAAAATAGGTATGCTTAATCATGTAAAATTACTTTTCAACACAGTTCAGTGGTTGTTATTGCATGGCTTTTAGGTTCATTATGAGGCTTATAATGCACGCGGGCTATTTCTTTAATAAAAAAAAAACAGCGTAACATCCTTACATCCACTTTTAAATCTTTTAATGTTTAAAATCTCCATAATGTTATTTATCATTTTTGTAACTGTGCTAGTTTATATTTTTATTGGAAGATTAAATATTTATAATGCTTAAGTTATCAGTATTACTTACAAATTAACCTCTGAAAATAACATCTACTACTAAAGTAGCACATTACGTATTTTATTATATTTATGTTTCGATACACGAAAAACATAATGATATTTCTAATTTTGTAAAAATAACAATGGAAAAGATGTACGAGCTAGGAAATAAGACTAATGGTTACATGTCAAAAAGTTAAGGAAAGACAAAGAGAAAAGATGAGAGTGGATAAAGTTATCTGCAACCGAGGAACAGGTCATGTGCTTGATAATGAACTCTATAAAATAAAAGTCTTAAAGCCGCATTGAGAGTCACTCCCTTAGTAATATCGTAGGTTTTCACGACCACTACACGTTATAATAAAACAATTTTTAACCTGACCAATCGTCACTCCCTTACTTATTATTTTTTAGATAAGTTGTCAAAAGTGGTAAATATATTTGAAAATTGTGTGACGTGTACGTTTGCGTGTGTGTTCGATGCTGACTGCAGCTAATAATTAACATGTTTTTTACGGGTAAACTTAGTCATAGGAAGGATATTCCTTTGTTTGTTAACTTTACCATACAAGTAAATATCGTTATTTTAAAATATTGATTTATAAAAAATAAACTAGTTGCTGTAACGCACATTTTTGGGTAGTGTCATTTTTGTTTTCATTGTGTTATAGTAACCACTGGCTTAATGTTAAGTAGGTATTTTTTTGAAGATTATGGTCTCATACCGCTTGTCTTTTTTTAATTTTGGTTAGGTTCGAAATTGGTTCCTATTTTAAGACTTGGAAGACTTGCGTATTTTATACATTCTTGAGGTAAAAATTCACTTGTTTTTAATTCTAATGGCCAACCAATAGCGACCGCTATTTTAACTCTTCGAATGAGAGAAGTACAAAATTATACTTCATAAGAATATAAATCTATTACGTCTAGTTATCAGCAAGTCAAAAAATACTTGACAGCGTGGTTAGCGCAGTGGTCGAGAGACCGACTGCTGCGCTGCGTGTCGCAGGTTGGATTCCTGTACGGAGCAAATATTTATACGGTCTATAGATAGTTGCTCCGGGTCTGGGTGTGTGTGTGCTTGTGAGATTATATGTCTGTTAACGCACCCACGACACAGGAAGAAATTCCTAGTGTGGGGCAAAGTTTTTTTTAAAAAAGAAAAAGAAAGAAAAGAATGAAAGAATTAAGATAACGTTACATTATGCGAGTAAGTGTTTCTTTGTGTGGCAGTAATTCACAGCCAGTACGAAGAACACGGCAAGTCTCTAATGGAATTAGTTGAAAGTATATCCAATGAAAATGGTAGCCTTCGAAGTGAAGAACGTACGTTTTGCTCACGTTTTATGATACGAATTCTTTATTATAATAAATTAAACAAATTTAAATGCTGAAATAGTTTAAAGATCCTTGTCAATACCAATCAAATTCTTGTAAATATAATCATTATTTTATTATTATAAGACACGCAAGGCAATGATTGCTAATAAAGCTGCCATCACTTTTATTTGTTTATTAAGAATTAGCATTTTAATTCATAGTTTTAATTAATCCTGGTTATGTCATGACTTACACATTGACCTTATAAAATAATCTTTTGGGGGCTGAGTTGCTCGCGTCCGTAGGAGTGCACCCTTAAAAAAGAATCTCTACACGTAGCCCCAACACAACTCTAGTGGGAGGCTTTGGCCGCGGCTGGTTACCACCCACCGGACGAAGCAATGCCGTGAAGAGACTTAGTCGTGTTTCGGGATGTAGTCCGTTGCAACCGTTGTGGGAGACGGGTCTGGGCAGTTGCATCAACTCCCCAACTATCGTTCTCCCCAAATCTATGTACTCTACTTAAGAGTGAATAGTTTTTTTCTGAATATACGTGCTTTATCCTTGACCATACCGTCGCTCACCTTAGCGAGTTGGAGGCCAAACGTAGATCCATTTTTGATAAAAACATTATTTTTTTTTACTTAATTTTGGCCTTAGATTTTAGTCTTGATTTTTAGTTAACATAGTTGTGGTAGCTGAGTGTCGTGGTGACAAAGAAAATATTGTTATCTACCTACTTCTCATATGTACGCATTATTATAAAATTTGTTTTTATGTATCTAAATTGTTTTCTCATGTAAGCGATTTTTATCTTAGTGAGAAATAAGGAAATATCTAACTTAAAAGATATACCCGCTCCTGTATCCGCATGAAGAAGATCAGTAGCAGTAAAATCTCAACCCTTTGGGATCTGCTGCTTCCAAGATCGGGGCATGTCAAGTAACACCATCAAGAGGCCGAGCGTCGAGGGGTCTGGTGTCGTAAGTGGTATCGGTCGGTACAGTAGATTGGCGTTCAGAGCAGTTTTTTCTGTCAATAAGCGTTTTCGTTCTTTGATACCAACATATACAAATTGTATGAATTAAAAAATGTTTCATATGACCCATGAGACCTCTATAAAAAGTTCACTGCATAACACCCTCGGGTTGTGTCGAATCAGCTTTATAGAAGATGTATTATTAGTAGCATAGGTACGGAAAGGTTTGGTGTCAAGAATATTATAATATAACTAATATTATACATACAAAAGTAACTCCGTCTCTGTCAGCACTTTCCACAAATATTTTATCTATGAAGATCGCCACGCATGCGATAATGCGTTCGAAAAATTTCTCCGTAATATACCAGTGTACCTGAAGTAAGGTTAATAATAATGCTTCTACATAACGTGTTGTTTTTATTTTACTAAGTTGAATAAAAAAAATCGTATCTATTTGAATAAGTATACCAAGTCAAAAGCAATAAACGAGATATTAAATTACTCGAAGAAGACCTGCAAACATTAATGAATCGAGAAGTTTGAAGAAACTTAATGAAAACATACTTTTAAAGTCTTCATTTGAAACGAAATACCGATCCCAAAGTATATCTAACCACATCTCCAATGAAATCGTCAAAATACCAAAATAATGTTGCCTTGTAATTCGAGGCCCGTTTGTTATAATTAATTCTGAAGGATTATGATCCAACATTTTCAACAGTAAATATAACCGATTTGTTTTTGAAATTATAATTACGTTAAACAAGCTGTTAATATATTGTATAAGTGCTATATTTATAGATCAAATAAATTAAATTAAAATTAAAAATTATTTTATTGTTTAACTTAGACCAGATTACATGGTAACGTTAATTTAGCACATGCTTGCAACGTTATTTGAACCTAGTTATTGGGTTGAGTACTGTTCTCTTAGATAGGCTACTGAATAACCTGTGTTTAGGAGAGACAGGGATCCCCTAACAATATGGATAAGATAAAGCATGACAAAGACAAAGTTTGTTTTACATTTCAATTTACAACATATTATTAACATAATCAATAATGGGTATGAAAATTGTGTGTGAGTAAAAGTCTGCTATTGAATATATGTGTGTGTGTGTATTTGTGTGTGTGGACGTAGTGAATGTGTGAGTTTGTGTGGAGAGTGTATGAGTTAGTGTGGCGAGTGTGTGGTTTTCCTAATTATGTGTCTCTAATCACTTCTTCAGGTATTCTTCGGTTTCATCGTAGTTAAGGTTATGAAGGTATGAGCGGACAGTCTTTTTACAGTTAAAGTATGTAGTTCTGTAGATAGGGATCTCTTTATTCATTTTATTGTATAGCGAGGGGCCAACATATGAAGATAATTTCTTTTTATATGATGTGTATGCACCGGGAATAGTACAGATTTTGTCTTTGCGACGTTTGGATATTTGTAAGAATGGTGTTTTTCGGCATTGAAGTAAGATGATCTGTAGGATATAGTGTTGCCTTATATTAAGTACTTTGAAAATTTATATGATTCGGTGGTTGGGAATAGGATTGGTCTAAAAGTTGCCACATTTAATATAGCTCTGTGAGCAATTTCCAGAGGCTTAAGTATGGTCTTCGCAGCAGGCTTCTTCTGGGTACGCTCACTCAATCGTTGACTTTCTCTGTCACCTCTGACCTACACTAGAGTCATGAGCAAACCCATCTCAAATAAAAAAATGCGATATGGCCGCACATTGTGCATTTATTTAAAAATCAATCAATCAAAGTAATAATTTATCCAATATGGTACAATTGGTGTTACAATATTTAATTGTACAATTGTTTCTGTTTTGTATATTTCGTTTGGTATACAAGAAATAATATAAATATATTAAATATATATATAATTTATTTGAATATACCTATAATATTCGATGATACTGATGCACGGTAAAACTCGAATGAGTTTATATTTGCATCTTTAGAATGTTTTTCTTGTAAAAAACAATCAATTTTTATTTTATTTAATAAAAAATAAAATAAAAAAATCACTCTTGTGACTTTCTCATCAGTTTGTAAGTGAATGCAAGCATGGCTGATTAGTGTAATTCTCGAGTCAAAAGATCAGCTTTTTCTGTGACGAGATCGTGATGTGGAAGAGGAAAACATGCTGTGCTGACCCCAAATAAATTAGAATAAGGGCAGGGGATAATCGTAAATATCTAGTGATGATAAATCCACGTCCTATTGTTTTAAATTTCAAAACTTAGCGTGTAAACTCTCTCTAAACTTTTATTGGGATTAATTACTTTTCAGAGTGAATGAACATTCGTACTTAAACCTTTTAGAGATTATGTAATTTATGATTTTAACTTTATTTCAGGCAATCATATGATTATGTCAAAAGGTCATTCAACTCGAAGAGTAAACTAAAAAGCAATTTTGTTGTCTGAACACCGACTTTAGGATTCTGAAATTTATAAGGTTTCTCAAGTATTTGTACCAAGAAATGTAATTTCAATACAATTTATTAACACCATGACAAAAAACTTAAAGAATCGAAATTGAGAATTAAAAAAAAAAAAAATTTTTATTGGACTGTATTGAAGGGAATATCCTGCTTATTATATATATTGAAGGCCAAATTAAAAAAATCAAAAACAGAACGTATTCGCTCACCCTTCACCGCTTCCTATTTGTTTAAGCTGGAGAGATGAAGCGGTGTACCAAACCCCAGCAATAGTGTAAAATTACTTACCTGTCTCTTCAAAGGCTGTACTTATAAACGCCAAAACTCGACTCCGAGAATATATTATTATCTTTGCTATGGTAAAAGCTATATTCTGCTTACCCAAGCAAACCATTTTGAGTACTTTTCTTTGATAAATAATCCTTCAGTCGAATAGGGACAATGTGTCATTCTCTTCCACGAATCATAGTTACGCCTTTACAGAATATATTATTGGTGTCATGGGACTTAATAACAGCATTGGTAAAATGTGGGTGTACAACTGTGTACACCTCTGCCTACCCCTTGAACGAATACAGGCGTGTGTTGTGTTGTTGTTGATTGATTAAGATCGATACAAGAACGAACAAGTCATTATTTCTTACTTATAACCTTCATGTGGCCGTCTGTCTCATTGGCTAATAGATTTTAGCTGATTATGGATTAGAAATATATAGAAGAATAGATAAGAAAGAGAACTGCAAGAAACTGTATTTTTTGTATGAGTTACGTTGCCAAATATATTGACTTACTGATGTTACTGACGTTGAGGATCATCCTCACCTAAGCATATAAGGAATTTAGAGGAATTGAGAAGACTATCAGTTCTTGGCTGTCATCAGAATAAGAAGGAGAAGAGGAGTAAGAAGGAACGCCTAGATGAATGTCAACATTATGAAACTTTTTCTATTATATTTTTACTTAAACTTTTCTCATTAAACACTGTACAATAGTATATATTCCAATAAAATTGGTTCCATAGCTACAGAGAAAATTGTGTACCAACAGACAAACGCATGGTAATTTGGTATAGATAAAGAAGATTATATGGTGAATGAATCTTCTTTATATAAAAATGTTAGTTCTCAAGATTTGAATTCTGATATTTGAAATTAGTAACTCGACAAGTCCACACTGCACAGACGAAAGATCATTATAAATTCTTTCAAAATCTCAATAAATAATCATTTCCTGTGTACATGTCTACAGAAAAGTCATTTCCTTTCGCCGAAATTATTGTAATACTCCTCCGACCGTATTTCGGTCAAGGCGGCCTATCACCACAGAGATTAACCAAGTACGCAGGCGATGTAATAGTGCACAAGTGTATGCGCAAACACAGGTGCACTCCCTCTTCCTTCACTCTCATATTCCGATGGGAGGGCAATCTGACGCGATCGTAGAGAAATAAAGCGCAGGACCGACGGCTTTACGTGCTCTCCGAAGCACGGGGGTGTCACAACACCAACTTCCTGACTCCGGGCTGCATCTGAGAATTTTCTAACAGTAAAATCCAATAACACTACCCGACATTGGAATCGAACCCAGGACCTCACGCTCGGCAGTCTCGCTTGCGACCGCTAGACCAACGAGGCAGGCGCCTATATTAGTAATATCTTAGGTTTGCGCGATCACTATACATCATATTAAAACAAATTTTAACCGGATTAATCGCGTGTATTATTGGTTTTTTGTTTTTCCTGACGTTGCAGTCCTCCTGCGACCACGAACGCTGCATAGTGTTCGAAACACGCGATTAATCCGGTTAAAAGTTGTATTATTATAAGGCGCCTACATTATTATGAAAACGCTCACTTGGCGACACTTGAACCAACTTTTTCGGCCCAAAGTTTTCGAAGAAGAAAACTGTCACAAATTAAAATAACACTTAGACACGAACACGGAGTTACTTGCGATAATTAACTCTTGGCAAAACAATAATAAATTTTCATTAATCAATTGTCTCTTAAAGCAGAATGTCGACGTCGGCCAAAAAGTTTTATATCTATATTTCTTGGGATCTGAACTGCCTCGTTGGGGTCTAGTGGTCCTAAGCGTAACTGCTGAGCATGAGGTCTCGGGTTCGATTCCCGGGTCGGGCAAAGTGTTATTGAGTTTTTCTATTAGGAATTCTTCAGTAGCAGCCCGGAGTTTGAAATTTTGTCCGGTAGATGGCAATAGGGTCACCACTACATGGGACTTAATAACAGCATCGGTGAAATGTGGGTGTATAATTGTGTACACCTCTGCCTACCCTTTTGGGGACAGGCGTGATGCTATGTTATTTTATGTGTTATGTTATTTCTTCTATTTCTTTAAGAGAAAGTAAATGTAGGTAGGTACGTAATTTACTATTGTTGTATTAGTAAGCAGTGATACCCTAGTGGTCGCAGGTTCGAACCAAAGCACTCTGGCTTTCCGAAGTCATGTGGGCGTGCGTATTAGGTATAGGTTTCAGTATCTAATAAAACATGAACCAGCATCAAACCTACTAAATAAACAACATTATACTCTAGTTTGACAACACGGTTGGTACAGTAATTGAGAGATCGACTGTTGCCCTAAGGGTTATGGGTGTCATTATCGCATGAAGCAAGCTAGCATTTGTCTTGCCTGTATATGTAAATGCCCACGATTGTTGACAGTATCCTAGTATTATAGAAAGCACGTGTGACTATTATATAGAATCGGGGGCTCAGAGACATTATTTAAAAACTGACAAGAAGAAATTAATCATACATTAGTTTAAAATATAAATAAGCATGTTGACTAAATTCCCCTAGGGAAGAATATGTTTCTTTTTACTGGGAATCAGTAATCGAGTTTGATGCGTCAAAGCAATCAAAGAGACTCGGAATAGGATAAAAAAGATGGCGATCGTATTTTGTTCGTCTATTGAAGATGATTTGCTGAATATTTTGTTCCAAGATTTTGTTCAAATTGATGATGGTAATGTTATCTAAATAAAGAATGAATTAGTGAAGAAAAAACTACTAGTTCGCTATTGTAGGTCTTCGTCAAGCAATGTATTGCATAGAGATCTCAATATTGAAAAAAAAAAAAACCCACATTATACATATTGACTATATTGTGGGTGCATTTATAAGCGTTGCCGACAGGTTTCACAAGCATACACACATTTATTTCTAGCTGAGATCGAACCCGCAACGCGCTACGCAGCAGTCGATTTTTTTAGCAACTTTAGAATTTAATTTAATAACCATCATAGTCCCAACCATTATAACCTAAATAACAAATATGCTTGCGGATAATCTTACGCCGTGAATAAATCATTACAAATTCATATAATCAGGCCAAAAGTTGACAACGTTAAACGTTATCTTCAAAACTAGCTTTGCCAATAGCAACCCAATCGATGCGAACAACAAAGTTATTCCACATTATTGTTAACTTAAAGACATTGATTTTCCTAAAACACACGAAGAAAGCAATATTGCAAATTCAATAGAAACAAGTTCGCAAGTGCACACATATAAAATACAATAATAATATTTATAGAACACTGGCAAGGCGAGTGCTTCAATTGAAACACTGTATGAAGTCGATGTAACTTTAAAATGAAATAAATTAGATTTAATAACGACCCATTTTCTAATATAATTTATGTCGTTCAAGATTTAAGTTATATCTTATAGGAAAGTTGAACATATAAGTATTTTTTAGATTGTAATTTTATCCTATATGGCAGCTTAAGTGCATAATTAATTTGAAACTTCATCTTAGAGTACGTTTAATAAAATCTATGACAGCTACGGGTAGTTACGATGCCTGAAAGTTTGACTACCAGTCTTAATAGAAACATATCAAAGTATAATCATGTATTTCTAACTGCAAATAAAAACGGTGACATTTTAGCCAAACGAAATTTAAAATTCCATTTCACATGAAACGAGTCTCATAAAGTCGATCCATAAAACTACTTTCAAAATCTGTTCAAGATTCAACCGAAAAGCTTTTTTTCATTTCAAAGGATAATAATCACTGAATTTTAAAATTTAAATGTTCACCATCTTTCAATCTGCACTCCTATTTCAGGTAAGGCTAGGTTATTAACAGTGTAATGCTAAGCTAGAAATGAGCGTGGCAAAAGAGAAACTCATTTTCCTTGTGATGTCTAAAAGTTTTCAATAACGATCAATCAGAAGATAATTTGAAGGAAAAATAATGTGTAAAGGATCTGTAATTTTTAACCGACTTCCAAAAAGGAGGAGGTTATCAATTCGGTTGTATTTTTTTTTTTTTATGTTGTTTACCTCAGAACTCCGTCATTTATGAACCGATTTGGAAAATTATTTTTTTATTTGAAAGTATTTACTTTCAGATTGGTCCCATTTAAATTTTATGAAAATTGGTTTAGTAGTTTGGTATTTAAATCAAAATAACTGAAAAATAATACGTCGTCGAAGTAAACGAAATGGTGTATTTTGCTTTCTTGTGACTTTCCGGTGGTGTTTACGGTCTCTAGAAAGTTCTAATGAACTAACTATTTCCAGCTTCATCATCAGATGATGATGATGATGATGAAAGATAAGCATCGGAAATCCGTCATTTTTTTTTGCTATTTAATACTTTTTAGTGTAAGACCGCATTCTCAAACATCTCTTTTTACACGAGTGCTCAAAAAACGGAGTGTATTTATGTATGTATGTATGTAAGTATGTTTGTGAGTTTCTTTACCTATTCCACCATAACTTCTAAATACCTGAACTGATTTCGATATATGGGGTATCGTTAGACTCCTTATACTGTCCCGTGAGTAACATACGCTAGTCAGTTTTTTTTTTAAATTAATTTCATCTTGTTTTACGCAGTTTATTACTCTCTTTTGAAATAGCCTCAGATCTAGATTTCCTACTAAAATTGCACTAAAAAGTTATAAAATAATTGCATTATTTACTTACTACAATTTATATAAAAATATTTTTTTAATTTTAGAGGCTTCTGAATAAATCAATTTATTAGGACAATAATATACAATTATTATTATTTTTGGAGTCGGTGCCAGTAAAGGATAATAAACGTGTAAGTACATTCATGAAGTAGCGTATTACGTTCGCTTTAGGCAGTTGTTGTGTTCATTTGTAAATAGGTTCAATTAGGTATTTTATTTTACATTATCGTAAAAATAATTAAGGTTAATGTATCTTTAAATATACTTTGCAAATTTTAGGAAACTTCCTTAATATTTTTAAAGTTTGTCTGGCACCGACTCCAGAAATAATAATAATTGTATATTATTGTCCTAATAAATTGATTTATTCAGAAGCCTCTAAAATTAAAAAAATATTTTTATATAAATTGTAGTAAGTAAATAATGCAATTATTTTATAACTTTTTAGTGCAATTTTACTTAACAGTAACATTTTTGGAGTCGGTTCTTCTTTTTGTTAAAAATTATTTTATTTCAATAATTATTAATGAAGTATTTCCATTACGGTTGCATTTCTCGAAAGTTTAGACAGAGGTGATGTTGCTACATTTACATTTTACCGATGCAAGTGGTGGAGTCTAGTGCCACCTATAGTGCACATTGCCAACTCTGGGCTTGTCAGTATAACTGACAAATTCAACTTAGAAAAAAGAAACACTATGCCCGACTAGGTAATCGAACCTTCAATCATCATCTTCTAAAGCTGAACTATATTGCTCTCCAACATACCAATCATTAAATGCAGCGATGAGAATTCTAACATTATCTATTTAAAAGAGTAGCCATAGAGTTTCTTACCCGTTCTTCTCCACAGGAAACGGCAAATTTCATAAGTACCTGTTTATTGGTCTATATGAATTAAAACGATTGAATTTGAACTCAGGATGTCAAACTTAGCAGCTGCGACCATTAAACCAATGATTCATAACAATAATCAAATACATATTAGTTATGTCTGGTGTGATTGATTCAGGTAGTTACCACCTTCCGCCTCTCAGCTCAATCTTTTTCAAAACGTGGAATACGTAATGCGCTGTATGGACTGATCCAGTGACGTCATCGTTCGTGCTTGGCTTTGGAAATGCTCTTAATGTTTTTTGCAATCTGATACTTGTAATCGGTAAGAAACTTAGTTTCTGTTGGCAGCCCTTGGTACTTAGACATCGATTAGTTCATACAACCAATAGGCCTTGTGAATTCGGCAGGTACCTAATAAATATTATGTCTCGCAATCATAATATTAGCAAAATTTTTTTGTTTGATGATATTGTCCTTTCTTAATATTGTCCTATTCTAGAAAATAGCAAGAAATTTTCTATCATGTTTGTTATTAGAAATTTAAAGGGAATTTTTGGAAATTTTAATGAAACATTTTTTTATTGTCTTAATCTCTACATAGTATTAAACAAAGTCGCTTTCCGCGTCTGCCTGTCTGTTATCCGCTTACTCCTCTTAAACCACGCAACGGATTTTGATGCGGCTTTTCTATCTTTTAGATAATTCTTCACTGATAGTTTATATATATAATAAAGCCTAATTAAGTTTTTTTGAAGTAGTTGAAAAGAATATTTTGTAACCATGCCGCTGAAAAATAAATTTACATGGTTTACGTAGGCTAAACGTAACTTCTCTCTTGTTTCTAATTTATACACGTGCGAAGTTGAATTTTCGTTTTATTTTCTCGTTCCTCACGTGTCAAATAGCAGCATTTGTGGTCACTAGATATTATGCTGCGACTACGACCAATTTTCCAATTTCCCAGCAATTGTGATTGTACTAGTGTTCGTAAAAACATAAAACTTAACAAATACAGATGAATCTTTAACATGCATGCAAATTTAATTAACGCGTGCATAGCGAACTCCAAAGTTATACATTTTTGTGGAAAAAAAAAATGGCCGTAAGCAGGATTTGATCCTGCGCCTCCCGGATCCTTCTCGGAGTAATTATCTGGTTCTGACCGTATTTTTATTTCCACAAAAACTTATAAAATAAAACTTATTTACGTACACCTAGAATGCCGCCCACATTGATAGCCGAGTGGTGTGACCGTAGGACTGACAAAGTCAAAGGTCGCAATATCAAATCCAAGGCACGCACCACTGTCTTTTCGAAGTCGTATTATAAACTAATTATCACATGCTTAAAACGGTGAAGGAGAAAATCGTGAAGAAACCAGCACACCTGAGGGATTTTCTCGATGGTGTGTAAAGCCATGTCAGAGACCTACGGGTGGTTTAAACTCTGATACTAGGTTGTTCATCAACGACATTATAAGAAAGAAAGAAAGAAAGAAAAAGACGACGGGTGGCGCATATGCAGAGTAAGCACGCAGTTGTACGTCCATTATTCACCGATACTATAATAAAGTACCATGTAGTAAGTGAACAGCCTCGTTGTCTAGTGGTCCCATGCGCGACTGCTCAGCATGAGGTCTTGGGTTCGATTCCCAGGTCGGGCAAAGTGTTATTGGGGTTTTTTCTTAAGAAATTCTCAGTAGCATCCCAGAGTTTGCAATTGGGCCCGGTAGATAGCAATAGGCTCACAGCATTGGTGAAATGTGGGTGTACAATTGTGTACACCTCTACCTACCCCTTGAATACAGGCGTGATGCTAAGTTAAGATTATGACGTTTGTAAAATTTGTTCATCTTGGCAACCTGTGACAGAAAAAAGAAACTTTCTTTCTTTCTTTTATGTTTAGTAAGTGTAATGTAAATAATGTAATGAACACTCCAATTGGGGAAACTTTCAAATTCCGGGCTGCTACTGAGAATTTCCTAACGGAAAACCCCAACAAGATTTAGACTGACCCGTTTTCGAATCCAGGACCACTCAGCAACCTTCATTGACCTTCACCCTTGCGACTGACCTACGAGGCTGGCAACATACATACATTACCAGCCTACAACTGACCCACTGCAGGGTAAGGGCCTCTTCTCATACAGAGAAGGCATGAGCATTGATCACCACGCTAATTCACTGCGGGTTGGCGAATTCAAACCACTAAGTCCATGTATTCTCACGATGTTTTCCTTCACCGTATGCCTATGATGTCTTAGATTTACTAACGAAGTACATTTCATATGTATCTACTTCCTTAGTAAATCTAACACATCATTGAAAAAGTCACATTGGTACATGTCAGGTTTGAACCCACAACCTGCGGCATAAGAGACGGGCCCGTAACCACTCGGTCACCACGACACTGAGGCTGGCAAAGTAAAAATATTTTTAAATGACATAATACACACGGATAATTTTTCAGTCCTTTACTATTTTTAAACGGAACGCATTTTCAGTGAACCTACATCGATTATCACCCAATTACGTACAAAATTTGAAAACCCCACATTGGACGAAAAATGAAATATCAACCGAATATTTCACGCCCATCTCTCAAAGGGACCACACGTTACGGTGGCTCCATCTTGCGTCGCTGAATCCATTACCATTATTATGCATATTGGAAGACTCCCGAGTGGCGTGTAATCTATTTTTCTCATACAATTATTTTCTGCGACCAACCTTTATGAAGTTAAAACTGTATGTTTAAAATTTTAAGCGAGCTTGAATTTGTTTGTGGAGTACGTTTGTCTGATGTCTTTGTTATTTTGTGAATTTAATAATTGTGTATACATAATTATGTAGTCTGCTTCTTTTTCGTGCAAAATAATTTCGTGACCATGTTAGTAAACATAATGATGTCTTGGATATCTATAATTTCTATATACTAAATTAACGCGCAATAAATACGTTCGATTCGCTTGACGCTTGACTTCAGTCTGCTTGTGACCACGATCAGTGCAACCTGGTTGAAACGTCAAGCGAATCGAAGGTATTTATTGCGCGTTAATTCCTGTTAGTATATAGTAATATCATGCAACGCGATAGTTTAAAAGTTAATATCTATAATTTCTGTTTTTCTCTTTTTAATAATAAAGGACCAAAAAGAACATTTGAAAAGAAAAGATATATTCGGATCCTCTAAATTATGACGTTTTGAGATACTGAATCATTAATATAAGACCAGGAAAAATTATAATTTCCAACCACTTTAGATACTAGTTTATTCTAATGTAAGTCTTCTTTATAGGTAACATTGAGAAGCTTTATGATATGAAGAATAAGATAACAAAGAAGTAAGTACGCTTTACGTTAAGATTAACCTAATGTACAATATTTTCTTTAAATAATTCCATCCCAAGAAGCATTACACAAATATTACATTTCCTCTCAACTCCCACAAAATTTTCCACTGGCAACATTTGCCAAATAAACCGGAAAAAAATATAAGCATTCCAAATTCAAATTATCCAATCCACTTACCAACATTATTATACCCGGTAAACACATTTTTAATTTAACATCAAAAATAAATTACTGACTCAAGATTCAATTGAAGCACCCGTAGGTTTATTCTTTTCTTCTTTCCCGCCAATGAATAAATTAACATTTTATCTAAATGTGCTATCTCTTTAAAAAGTGCTTTCGGGACATTTTGGAACATAAAAGAAATTGCGCTGTAAACGAGGCTCTCCTTTCAATATTACGTCCGAAAATATTTAAGGCATAAATCAGAACTAAGAAGGCTAGACGAAATATTTTTCCTCCTTGCCTGACTTTTATCTTGAGTGATGTCAGATTTAAGTATCTTATTGATGTTAGGTGGAAACGGAAACAGTTTTTCGGGGAATGTTGTATTATTTATGGTTTGTTTGGTGTCATAGCTGCGAATCGAATCCTGATGTATTTTACACGACTGACTAAAAAAAGGAGTAGTATGTTTTTAGGGTGTAACATCCTAGTGTCAGAGTTTAAACCACCCGTAGCCCTCTGACATGGCTTTACACGCCGTTGAAAACATCTCTTAGGTTTGCTGGTTATCCCATAAATTTTCCTTTCACTGCTGCTGCTACCACGAACGCTGCAAAGTGTTCGAAACGTCAGGAAAAACAAAAACCAATAATACACGCGATTAATCCGGTTAAAAGTTGTTCTATTCAGGTGCTTCAATTTCATTCCGATACACATACATATATAGCATCACGCGTGTATCCGCGTAGAGTTAGGCGGAGGCGTACTTTTATACAACCACATTTCACAAATGCTGTTATGAAGTCCAAGAGGTGAGTGACCCGCTGCTTCTGAGAATTTCCTACTAGACACTTGCTTTTGGAACCCAGTATCTCATGATCAGCAGCCGCGCTTGCGAGTACCTAATCAACAAGGCTGTCCCGATCTAGATATCTCACTCTCTCTGTTCCTTACTTTTAATCCCATATGATGGTGGGGTTAGCATTATTTAATCTATTCTTCCACTTTGCTCTATGTTTGTTTGACATCTGTATTGGAAACGTCAAATATCACCATATCTTATGTACTACATCTATCCACCTTCTTATAGGATGGAAAATTGGAGTGCCATGTTGTCTTAATAAACTGTGGTCTCCTTTTCATATTTCCATACCATCTCAGCCTACTCCAGGTCTCCGAACACTATTCTTTGTCGACAACTTTGTCGAGTTTTGAGTCCACTATATTCAATTTTATCATTTTGTTAACAATCTATGTCAAATTTGAAAAGAACTATCGCTCGCACCAAAACTATTCTAGGTTTATGGCTCGCACCGCTGATATGTTTATATTTAGTCATGTTATTGTACCTACTCAGTATAAACACGTATTATGTTACAAAGTCTCAAGGTAACATATTCTTACAGAATGGAATGTTTTTCTCGATTAAATTGAATGTAAGGTATAAGGAATATTTACGATAAATATGTACTTAAACATAATTTGAGTCTATATTTAAAAAGCAATAAAGTATCTCGGGGTTAATGTCAAATGTCAAAGTGACTTAATGAGCGATCTAATAATAAAAGTTTTTGTACAAACAAACGTTGTACCTACGACACTCAGATTCAGTAAATAAAATAAATGTCATTGGTAAATAGTAAAAGTCACTTAGTACTGGATACTGTGGTACTAGTGCTTTATGGTATTATAAAACCACAAAACCACAGATAATGGTAAACCTATATTTTAGGTATAATTTGATATCAATAAAAAATATTCTTCTCCCACTCATAATTTTCTGAGGTTTAGAGTAAAAGAGAAAGAAATGTTTTTATTAACGTAGAGCTATGAAACCTAGATGTGGAAATAAACCCAATTTGACAAAATTCACTACTTGCTATCGAGGACAGTTTTCTGTGACATATGAAAAACAAAAAGGAAAATACTTGCCAAAATTTAAGTAACAGCAGTACAAAGTTACAGAAGACATAATGGTATTTTAAAATTAAAAGTCGTAAGAATTCGACATGTATCTTCGACCCCTTTTCAACCCTGGTTTTCAGAACGACCCGTTTATTTTCAATACTACCTAATAAAAATATATTTTTACCGGAAACTGTTATCGGTAAAATAGCGTGCACGTTAGCTTATGTAGCCCCAACCGGTACTGATGCAATTAGTGTCGAATCTACTTGTCCAATTTTCCAACGCTCCGCAACTCTATTTGCAAATGGCGGCGGTGTAAAAAATGGCGGGTCCTTTTTCAACGCGCCCGTCTGTACGAAGTTCCCAGTTTAACTTGACAGGTGGCTTATTATGGAACTATTTAAAAATATACTTTTGGCCATAAGTTTGATAAGCTGCGCCATTATAAAAGGTCAAATTATACTAGGGGACCTATATGTATAAATATAAAATTAATTTTAGTTCTATTTCAATTCAGAGTTCAGTTAGACGAATTGAAGTTTGACTTAGTTTAAAAATTTCGTGTTTTTGTCTAAGATTTTGTGAACAATAAGTTAGTACCTTACTTTTAAAGATGGATTGGAAAAAATATTTTGTTGTTGCCAAAAGTTTTGTTAACTTTAATTTCTAGTTTGTAAGTCGATTTATCTTATTATAAGCGCTTTAATCTAGTTTTGAAGAGTAATGGTAGGCAATTTACGCAATAACATTAATTTGGAAAGTAATGGATCTTGGAAATATTTTTCACATTACTTTGAATTTATGTAGGCCGACGATTATCAATGAAATTACATGCCACGTCAACTGCAGCCTCAGCTAAATAATCTTTAAGCCGATAATCATATCATTACCCCGAAATTGCTCGTAAATGCCGATAAATACCAACCCAGGCCACAATAATTCGAAATTTAAATCCACAAAAAATCGAGTTCCACCCACCGTAATCTCGATTCCAATTCCGATTCGATTTACGACACGTTCCGTTTCGCGAAGTATCAGAAAGGGGCGTCTTCTAAACGCCGTCGTATAGAGTGATCGTATCCTTAACAGATTCTCGATGCCAGCAGCAGATTGCGGGTTCCAACCTAATGTGTGTATCTGTGCTTGGTTTTAAGTGACATACGGGAATTGGTTTTGTTGAGCGTTATTTTTTTGTGGAAGGCCTTGTTGTTCAATTTATTTGCCTGTAGGTAATTCTGAACACAATTGCTACAAAATTTTGCAATTCGACAACGTAGTGTAGGTAGGTTGGTAGGTAGGTCTTGATAGCCGATGCGATGGATTTTGAAAGAATACGGCTTTAGTGTGGACATCGCATAATTTTCATTTATATTTGCAATAAATACTTTTTAATTTAACATACATAAACCCACGCCTTTCTCCCATGGGGGTAGGCAGAAACTACAGAACGTCACCTGCTACGATCCTTACATATGCCTTTTGCTTCATCCACGTTCATGCATCTGGTCATACATGCATTGACTTAATTTCAATAACGGTTCAACGTCATTATAATGGAGAATTGGCGATACTCCACCCTATCTGCATTCATTTTCTCAAAAGAAAAATCATTCTATATAACTGACGAAATTGTTAATTACATTACATTAGCATTTTTATTAGAAAATTATAATTCTGAATAAATCATGTTTTTCTCAAATAAATCGCATGAGGTTTTGGTTCAACAAATGAATATAAATTTAATTATTATAATAACTGAAAAAAACTATTCCAAAATAAAAATAACGAAAAACTCATGCGTCGAAGTATTCATTATTTGTTATTAATATAAATTTTATTATAAGCACCCAATCTAAATCTGTATCGCACCTGGGACCAGTAAAAAAATATGTCGTATTTTTATTTAAAAAAAATTATGGTCTATATTTCCCGAAACTTTAGACAGGGATGTATTGCTGCACACATGTTTAACTGATGCCGTTAAGCTGTTGCCTCAGTCATTAGCAGACACAATAGATTTTTATTGTTACAACTTACAGATCTGTACGTTGCTGAGCCGAAAGGTTTTAAAAATATATCAGTAAGATTTCCTCGGCCGAGGACCGATGCCTAGTCCAAAAACAGCGCCTCCGTTTACAAGACCGATGAGGTAGTTTAGGCCTAAAATGGGCATTCCCTGGTATTTTCTTGTAGTTCGTCATTCTTTCCAACAGTGTGACACTTTAACTTTGAGTCTAACGTAAATATTTGAATGCCACGGACGGGGATGTTGGCTGTCGGGAAATATACGGCATAAGGGAGACATTTTTGTTAGGAAATTTTTAAATCACCGCCTCTCGTGTAATGTTGCGTTCATTTTCTGTACACATGCAAAGTGTATATATTAGTAAATATTATATTCGACGTTTTTGAAGGAGCCGTGTCATTTTGTTACGCTAAGTAAGTCTGTTTAATTGGATTTTATTGTTTTCGGGAATGCGTGTCAATTGTGTTAATTTGTTCAGTGTTTCGGAGCTGGATTATTGAATCTTGAGATTTTTATATGAATAATTATTTTCATACGGTGTAAATTGGAAATTCGAAATGATCCCAAACTCGGCGTTGTAGACCAGGCTTGCTCATTGTCGGGACACTGCTGACGCATTAGTTTTATATATCGATGCACATTGCATAAGCGCGGCGCAGTAGTCGTCTCCCCGCAACCACTGAGTTTGATCGTACTTTAGTATATCCCATATTTATGTAACTGGTACCAGTAAAGTGCAATATCTCAACGGACCTTCATTTCTTCATACCCCCCTACACTCATAACTGTTGGTAACTTTAGGCCTTAAACTTTATAGCTAGCGGATGACAAACTTGGGTAGTTTTTCGCCCAACCAGTGACAGGCCTGTGACGGTGCATAACGTTTTTCTGCGATGACTGTGCAGACTGTCGCCAGCCTTAACGTAATACCTATACATTTAAAAAAGGAAAAAGTATAAAAATTGCTGTGGCCGTAAGGGGACGCCCTAAAAGGATATACACTGACCTTATTAGTGATATCCTCCAAAAAAGTTAGGTGCGTAGTACCGGTAGTAGTAACCGGCGCGCGTTTATAAACAGAAAGATCGTAACAAGTGGCGTTCTATAGTTTCTACCTACCCCATGATTTTTTTAAACATTATTTATAAAATAACATTCTAAAACAACTTCAGGCACATTGAATTGCCTCGCAAATTCGCTATTTGAAAGTGTTATGACGTCACTATCGTTGTTGGAGATTGAAACGGATATTTCGTAGATATATCGCAGTGAAACACCGTCGCTTGACAGTTGGAATAGCTGAATAGTTTCAAGGATCCGTGGGGTTTGGTGTTAACCATAAGAGTTTTGGCAGCGATTTAAGTAAATTACATTACTTTTGAGTAAAAGATTAATTATGTCACCTTCCAAACAGTAAAAGTAGGTTGTGCTGTTTATTCATAGACTCATCAAGTGCATTTAGCATTAGAAGAGAATATTGATCAAGTATTTGAAATCATATACTTCATTTATGTAAATACATTAGACACTTTTACAAGTCATACTTTTAGTTTTAAGGTAGTAGTTTTTTTTTGTTTTGAGCTTTAACCAGTGTCAAGTCCCGCGCGACTTGGACAAATAGCATTTTATATAATAGCATATATTTTGAACCTTGCAAAATATCGAAATGGAATATACACGAAAATTCAAAATAAAATAATTTGTACTTAAATTCGTTAAGCTATTCGGAACCTTTTCGTGACAAACTTTCAGACTGACAAAATATCGTATATTTTCATTTTTTTTTTATGATTAGGCATCATACTACTATTCTCTTAAATTTTATTTAATGGTACCTATAAATATATATTTGTCAAATTAAGAACTTTGACAGTCGCTTCGGGTAGTCACAGGCCTGAAAGTCTGACAACCAGTCCTACCACGATATATCGTGTTACCTAGTAACTGCGTTGTGGAGGTCAGATAGGCAGTCGCCCCATGTAAAATACCGGGTTGACTGGAAGCAGACTCCAATGTAAATGGGAAAACGCTAGGCAGTTATATATATAGCAAAAAAGTCGCTATCGCCACTTCTTATAAATTGTTTCTATTAAGTGATATCTCTTGAACACATCCGGTTGATATATAGAGGCAATACCACGGGAACTGTAAACCACTCTGGTGTAGTGTTACAGTAATGATACAATTTTCTTGGTAAATGCCATCGCTACACTCAGTTAAGCCCGACTCACACGGCATTAGTTTCACAGTGAAATTACAAACGGGCTTTCACTTCTGTTTGACGTAATTTAAACACTCTCGACACCTTTTCTTAGAGTTTCACCAACTGTGAGCTAATGTGTGTGAATACACTGACATTTGTGAATACACATGAATTATTTATTATAGTCATTTAAGGGAAACTTTCATACTCAATGTTGGTACAGAGAATTTTGCTTTGTGAGACAAAAATTGGTTACGGGCTTTACGCACGTCCATTTTTCGGAAATGCCCGAATCGTACGTGGCGATGTCCTAGGTCAAACTATTATTAAACTATAGCTCATGCTTAAGAGATTCGTTAGAGTTCGGAAGTGAGCAACCAGAATAGTGGACGTCAGTTTTGTAAATCAGTGGGACTAAAAATGTTCTATTGCAGTCTGAACTAGGCGTTACCCAACTGCGTCCGGTTATGTCTACATGCGAGTGAAATATATCGCTGGGTGATGTATGGTGCATTACAGTACGATGTATTAAAGCTAATGCGCTTTCATCGTGACCGTTAAATGGAACTTATTGCAGCTTTGGTGTTCAGAATTTCCTTAGAGACTCGTTGGAGCTCCGGTTATCCGTATTGTCTATACGAGGATTACTGTTTTAATGAAACAACGGGAGTCAGAAATATCAACCGAAGAAAAGAAACGAAAGACGTACTGATATTACTTATAAATGCGACGCTAGGTCTGTCTACTGGTAAGTTTTTAATCGTTAGAATATTGAATCTATTTGTATTCACAAAAAAAAAAGGTATTTCAATTTAGAAAATTAGGCATGTGAAAATGTTGTGAACGTAGACGTAGGGTAATCCCGAGTTACTACCTATACAAGTTATGTATGACTAATATTACAAATTTGTCGCTGTGTCTGTGTGTTTTTATTTAATACAAGGTTCAGGCCATGTCATGCCCATAATAATTAAAAAAATTCAAGGAAACATTGTAAAGGATGCAAATAAATACAATATAGCTAGCTTATACAAGACACGAAAATTGGAAAATAATAGACACGAACGGGGCTTGAAACCGCGACCCTTGACATTCCGTGTCTTATCCTTGAAAAATGTATAGATAACAATATAACAGGTAACATAACTCTGGTACATCCCAAACTAGACTAACCTATATCTTGGGAAGTATTGTTGGTTACCATTTTAAAGCTAGACCACATCTCTATGTTTATCAAGGAGATAAGAGTTATTCAATAATGATCGATCAAAATCAAAATCAAAATTTCTTTATTCAATTTAGGCTAAAATTTCGCGCTTTTTGAACGTCAAACATTAAGACAGCCCCCAAAAAAGCCCACCCTTCACCGCTTCCTAGTGTTTTAGCTGAAAAGAAGAAGCGGCGCAACAAACTTCCCAGCAACACGTCTGTCTGTATCAAAATTATTTATAGATTCTATACAAATCTAAAATTGAATTTATATAAAATAATTGTATCTAGTGAGATAAAATATCTTGGGCACAGTTAGCTAGCACGAGCTTATGTAATATGCATGCCAATGCATAAAAATATCAAATTATTCAAGAAACATCGATGTGGATATCGACTTATGCAAGAATTATAGTAGATATACAAGTTGGTTCATCACCATTTAACACCCTGTGTGTTGCCCACATGTGTTTCGTCGAATTCCAACTTTAAACGTTTGAGGGTATTCCTCTGAATATATATTAATATTTCCTTAAGTATCACATGAAGCTATATGTTTGTATAATAACTTTCGTGATACACATTCGTATTAATTATTGTTTAACGGTTATTACTCACGCGTATTCTTTGGAATTGCCTGACTAGTTCCGAACTAGAACGGAGCCAGAGAGTTTGTAAAGCTATACTGATAACAGCGTACCTACCTAACTATAGAAAAAAAACAACAAGCTTAATCATAATAAAAAATATGTTTTAATCTCAAAAAGAAAACACGAAAGAAGTTTTATTATTCAAAATGGTCGAAAGACGAATGTTATTAAAAATAATTTCACTAAAATATAATGAACAACTTGTAAATTTGTTTCCAGAACGATATGTAAATGAAAACATCAAAATCTGCTTATGAAAATGCAAGTAGCAGAGTCAAAAGAAAAAATATCCTAACGGCTAGTGATGTAATGGCTCAGTTTTTGGTAAGAAAAAGTCGATTTATATTATCCACGTTCACTATTCAAAATTTGCAAAAAACATGGGGAATACAATATAAAGAAATGAGGTTCATTTGTTTTTTTTTTATTAATTTATTGCTTGATATATTTACAGCAACACCAAGACGAATAACAAACCTACAATTTGTAGATGCGATAAAAATAAATATTATAAAAAAAAACAACAATCAATAATTGATAGGAAAATAGGTAACGTAGTTAAAAAAAAATTAGAAAGACCACTTAAGTTTTTCACAAATTTTACGGCCGCATTAACTGATAGAAAAAGTAACATTTATTTCATAATAACTGCTTTATCAACAACTTCGTACATGTTTCAACTGTATGCACGGACCTTAAAAAAATACGGACAGAGCGTTGCGTACGATATGTGAGAAGCATGCCTAGTCATACAATTTCGCTTGTCATACACAAGCTGAACCCATACAAATACTTAAAACTCATTCACACGCAGCGTACTGGCGCCGGCCAGTACGCTGGGTGTGTGTGTGACAAGGCAAGGCTACATCCGTATTTTTTTCAGATCCGGGACTGTAAGTATGTGATTTTAATATCAAATTTGGTTTTCACAGTCACATAAATAAGGTACCTACTTTTATTTGCACCACACAAACCCCATATCTCTTACTGTTGAAATTAAATCCATCCAAAGGTTGCCTGGTAGAAATCCGAGACAGCGATAAGGCCGCCCAATGTATAATTTAAAAACCAATTTTTTTCTGTCCGTATATGTCCATTTAGTGTACAATAAAAATATATAAATAAATAAATAAATAATAAATATATTACACTTTAGATTTTAAATGGAATATGGAACATAATATCTTCCTTACAGTTGACTCATCAAAAATCGAACCAAAACTCGACTAAATACAATTCGAATATTCGATTTCACTATTCACCGCCCATCCCTACCCATCTACGGACCTTATGTATGCAAAATTATTCAAGCTCTAGTAACGGCGTCTTCAGCCTTATTAATGTTCGATTCTAGAAAAGAATATTCTCGAACATTGGGATTTTTGCAAGGAGGGTAGTACAAGATAAGCTGACGGATATGTGAGCCGAGGATATGTGGCTCAGACGTGACATGTTAGACTAGCGTAAAAATGTTCCTTGTGTGAAGTACCTATGTATTTTCGAAAGTTATTTTTATGTTGATATAACTGTGTGCATAGCCCTTTGCAATATTTAGTAATAGTTTAAGGTAAAGCAACACTCAACGCGGCCACTCTGTGGATAGGTGACCACTAGACATTTTTACTTACTTCCATAGGGCTTAGTTGCCCGCGTCCGTAGGAGTGCACCCTTAAAATGGAATCTCTACACGTGGCCCCTGGGTGGTGCAAAACAGGCAACACAACTCTCCACCGGACGAGGCCATGTCGTAAAGCGACTAGGTCCGTCGTGTTTCGGGATGTAGTCTGGTGCGGTGGTTGTGAGAGACGGGGTCTGGGCAGTTGCATCAACTCCCTAACCATCTTTCTCCCCAAATATCCACTTTACTGAGAGTGAATAAATTTCTTCTGGATCTACGTACTCCATCTTCAGCCACACCGTCGCTTAACATCAGGCGAGTTGGTGACCATTATTGATAAAATAAAAGTCTACATTGTGACATTAAATAAATGATCGACTGCACAGGTTTAGTGTAGTGGTTGCAACCGCGGCTGCTAAGCGTGAGGCCCTGGGTTCGATGTCCAGGTCGGGAAGTAGTTATTGAAAAATACACCTCTGCCTAGCCCTTGGGACATACAAACGAGGTGCTATGTTTAGTTTTACAGGCCTCTTGTCCACGAAGCAAACAGTTTAGATAAGTTAAACAATAGGCATTCGCTCCGTTTATAATATATGTTTTCTTTGTGACAATAAACTATATATATATATAATAGCAGCATCCGGTTTGACAAGAAGCCGACCCCAATGTAATTCAATTCAAATTCAAATTATTTATACAATATAAAAATGGTAAAATACATAATGAATCTGAGAGACTATAAAGGTATGAAAAGGTAGGGTGCCTGTACTAGGATAAACTAGTGTCACAGGCGGCAGGAGAGCTTATAATATGCTACAGGGAAAATACAGAAATCTTAACAATATTTAACATTAAAATCATTAAAAATAAAAGCAATTGGGAAAAGGCTATGCACATTGAACTTCTTAACGAGGTTGGCACAGTGGTCGTGAGAGTGGCTCCGGTGCCATATTGCGGGTCACTAGGCTTCTAAAAAACAAAACACTTCATATTAAATTACGAACACTTTTCACAAAAAAATTTTTACGTGTCCCTAAATAAATCACTGCAAGATACCTTCCTTCAGAGAGTACGTATAGCCGTCAGTCCTACACGTGATCTTTTTCATATCGTATCGAATTGCTGTCCCATCGAACTATGCACCTATGTTTGCGCATTCACTTGTAAACTATAATATCTCCTGCGTAGTGACTAATTTCTGTGAAGATAGGCTGCCTTGACCGAAAATTCGGTCGGAAGTACATATATGGGGAAATAACAATCCATTTGCTTATTTCAATACTTAGAGGTACTAGTTAGGTTAGGTGTGGGTCAATAATCATAACAAGCAATTATATTGAGATAAGGGCAGGGATGATGAAATCTTCCAATGAAAAATACAAAAGGAACATAGTAACTTCCTACATAACATAACATAGCATCACGGCAGAATTCTCCGAAGGGGTAGGCAGAGGTGTACACAATGTACACCCACATTTCACCAATGCTGTTGTTAAGTCCCATGTAATAGGTGGTGAGCCTATTGCCATCTACCGGGCACAATTCCAAACTCCGGGCTGCTACTGAGAATTTCCTAACAGAAAAACCCAATAACACTTTGCCCGACCTGGGAATCGAACCCAAGGCCTCATGCTCAGCAGTCGCGCTTGGGGCCACTAGACCAACGAGGCAACTTCCTACTAATATTCATCATCATCATCCCCCCAAATTTATTTGGGGTCGGCGCAGAAGCAGAATGTATTCTATTTCCATACATACTCTCTACTTGTACTGGAATGCTGCAAAAGTTTTGGCTATGTTTTATGACCGGCCGCCTGCCTGACCTTAACCCTTAATGGGAATGCTGTTGTTGGTGGTAACCGCCACCGATACGGTCTCCTAATATTATAAATGCGAACGTTTATGATGATGGATGTTTGTTTCTCTTTCACGCAATAACTACTGTACGGATTTGGATGAAATTTGGCACACAGATAGTTTATAACCTGAATTAACACAGGATACTTTTTATCCCAGCTGAATCCAATTCTGAAGTCCACATAGACGAAGTCGCGGGCAAAAACTAGTTCAAAACAAACACCAAAACATCTTTTTGTATAATAACTTTCGTGAGACATATTCATATCAATCATTGTTCACCGGTTACTAAACCAGTTTGATTCGCGACTTCGCCGCGGGCTCAGCTCATGACTAAGGGCTCCGTTCGAGTTCGAAACTAGTCGGGCAATTCCCGAGAAATGCACGTGAGTAGTAACCGGTGAACAATGATTGATACCAAAACATCTCTTAAGTCCACTTTAAAGGTGGACAATTACTCATTTTCACCATTGAAAATTACAATGAAGAGTTTGACGTTGTTATTTTTTATTATTCCCTTCAATTAAGGGTGTCAGGAAAGGAAAAATTCCCGCCAATTTATCAGCACGTTTCGTTAGATGGGGCTGTGTTGTTTTTCGTTAAATTAATTAAAACAAACATTGTTTTTTTTTTATGTGTAGGTGTTGGTACGTATGTTTAAATATATTTTTGGGTACAATATTTTTATTCCTACGTATACCTTTTTTTACGGTATTAAGCTGCATGCGGTTTGACTCGAAGCCGACCTCAACGTAATTGGGAAAAGGCTAGGCAGTAATACCTTTTGTTACGGTCTGTAGTTAACATGAGATTGGTAATGCAAAGATGTCTCATTGATAGCTTCAAACGTAGCTCCTAAAAATGAAATCCTAGGTTCGATTTCTATGTTGGGCAGTTTTATTATGTTTTCATCTAGGAAATTCTTAATAGCTGCAGGGATTTGGAATACATAACAAGCCAATGCTCGTTCCATTATAGGACAAGGGTCTCTCTCATACAAAAAAGGCTGGCAGGCTGGCTCACTGCGTAGTGGTGATTACAGACCATTTTGGGATTCAGGTTTCTTCACAGTATGTTTGTGATGTCTTAGGTAAACTAAGAAACTATCATAAGACATTGAAAAAAGACACAACGGCACATGCTGGATTTGAATCCACAAAGACAGTTAAATGTACGTTTTTAGGGTTCCGTACCTCAAAAAGAAAAAACGGAACTCTTATATACTATATCACTTTGTTGTCTGTCTGTCTGTCTCTCCGTCTGTGTGTCAAGATCCTTTATCCCGGGAACGCGGAGAGGTTTCGAGTTAAAATTAAAACTTAGGTCTACGTTCTCTTGAAGTTGTGAAAAAATGAAACTTCTACACGTATATTTCGACACTCAAGGGAATCAAAATTTTTGAATATTTTCCGTTGACCTAGGAGTATGAAATTTGGCAAGTAATATCGTTTTATACTACAAGTACAGGGAAAAATCTGAAAACTATACATTTTTAATTAACTCATAAAAAATATAGTCTTTATAGTACGTAATCAATCATCGAGATTAAGTAAAGGCATGAATGATGATTGATTACGTACGAAAAAAATTCAAAACGACTCTATTCCTGAAATATTTTTAATATGTACCTACAAATTTGTACGGAACCCTCGGTGGGCAAGTCCGGCTCGCACATTTTCGTTTTTTTTTAATTTACTTTGGCTGTCGTATTAAAAGAATTTCTCAAGTATCATGAGTGTGTTTACAGACACAAATCTCTCACACATACATAGGTACACGTCAAGCCCTGACACTCAGGTTGTACATAAACCGTACAAAAAGAAGATTAAGGAGACTAATCAGTAAAATACCAAGGATTGATGCTATAAACATGACTATATTAAATGTCTGCTCATCAGCGGTCACGGGGTGCCATTGTTTGGGATGACGTTTATTTGGTACGTTCGCTCTTCTTGATATTCTTCGCAAACGGATATTAATATTGTCTGACACACTGTATTTTAGTTAAACAGACAAGATACTTATTAAATATTATTAGAGAATAGCTTTGCCCTCGGCTTTGCTCGCCTTGAATTTAGTTTGTGACTTTAAGAGTACATAGTTATATAGCCTATTAATATAATACTTCCCAATTTGATTTTGTTCAAAATTTCATGGGTTTTAAAGTTTTGCGCGGAACCCTTTTAAAATAAAAGTAACTCAAGTTACTCCTTATAATATCAGCTATCTACCAGTGAAATTTTCGTCGAAATTGGTCTAGCTGTTACCGAGATTAGCTGCAACAAACAGACACCCAGTTGGACAATATTTTTTTGACAATATTATTTATAATATCCATAAATACTTTCATATGCATTTAGTAGAAAGCGGTTATTGAATAGTTTAAACTTTATGTATTTTTATAGAAAAAGATGATGTTTTGTTTTTCGCTTTAGTTTATATAGCAAACTTAATGGAACCCTGCTGTTATCCAATAAAAAATTGTATTTAAACCATAAACATAACATAACATAGCATCACGCCTGTATTCCCCGAAGGGGTAGGCAGAGGTGTACACAATTGTACACCCACATTTCACCAATGCTGTTATTAAGTCCCATGTAATAGGTGGTGAGCCTATTGCCATCAACCGGGCACAGTTCCAAACTCCGGGCTGCTACTGAGAATTTCCTAACAGAAAAACTCAATAACACTTTGCCCGACCCGGGGATCGAACCCGAGACCTCCTGTTCAGCAGTCGCGCTTGCGACCACTAGACCAACGAGGCAGTTTTTATTTAAACCATTGTTGACTGTTATACGTTATTTTAACGACTTTCTATCATGGTAATGCGATAAACGTTGAATATACATATATTTTTATAGAACATTATATTTACGTATCACACGGGAGCGCTCTTTTATCCGACATACTAACAAATATCAATATTTAAGTCTAGTCGAGAGCTGTAGCCGAATGTTAGATAGCCTATACTATTCCTCATGAATCCTGGCTATCATATACAAAAAGAATTTTTCAAATTCGACTACCAGTCGGATCCATTTCAGAGATTAGCGCGTTTAAACGAACAAACAATAAAAAAAAATCTTCCGCTTTATAATATTAGTATAGATTATATTTGGCATCAAAAGTAGTATTCGAATTAATGTGCGTATTTTTAAGTTCATACAAATTAATATGAGTTTTTTTTTTGTATCGATCGTTTTTTTTTTTCGGCAATGTAAGATGATAAAACTGCTCAATGAGATTCATTTATAAATATCGTCTTTATTTGTTCGAGGAGCGCCTCAACTGTGTGTATCCGCTTCGAGGGTGAGGCAATTCACTTTTCCTTTATTATATCCGCCATTGTGAGCGGAATCGACACGATTACTACAAAATGTTGTCCACCCAGCATTCACTAATGTTTTCAGTACATAAAGTTTGTTGTTTATTACGTACTGTGTCATTGTTTTTAAAATATTTCAAAGTTTTTATGTGGTTTTCTTGTTACGATAGAGGGGTAGAGGAAGACCAGAGAATATATGGATGGATTGAGTGTTTTGGAAGAATGGTTTTAATCATCCCAATCATATAGATAATTGTACGATACCCATGCCTAAAAATCAGTTTTTAAAATTTTTGTTTGTCTATCGATTTATCCGGCTAATCTTCGAAACGGTTGAACCGATTCTGATAACATTTTACTGACAGTTAGCTAGACTATATAAGTAGTAATTAAGGCTAATTTTAATATAATTATACGCGAGTGAAACCTCGGGGCACAGCTAGTCATCAATACATATAATAAAAATGTAACGGATCGCTGTCTGTACATGCAAAATATATGAGAAAATATATTATTGGGACCTTTATCAACGCAAATAGCACCCTAAACAATGATTGCTAGAATTTTTGTCTGTTTATCTGTTTGTTTGTGCGTTTGTGTACGTTAATCTCAGAAACGGCTTATGCAATTTAGATATGGTTTTCATTTATATGTTGTGGTAAGCTTCACTTAACATTTACGTTTGTTTCATGTCAATCGGTTCATAAGCAAAAAAGTTATGCCAATTTAAAAAATCACGTCGAACATTTGTTATTTACGACATCCACGCGGACGGAGTCGCTAGCACAGCTAGTTCATAATATAATTAGAAATGTTGACACTTAATCCAATGCAGAGCAAAATCATTTTGTATAAGTAGGCTATCACTGCTCTTATAATAAATTAATTTTAAACAAAAAATAAAAACCGCCTTCCAAAATCTACTACCTACACTAAAAAGTTTAAAATAATATCAAAATTTGCTTATAATAAAATAATTTTAAAATAACAATATATAATAATCTGTTAATTTTGGAGTCGGTGCCTGTACTGGGAGAGGGTTATTGTTTTCCTCTTGTTAGTCACTTATGTTCGTTGTGCTGTGGTTATGTTACCGGCCTTTGTATCTGGTTGTAAACCCACATACATCAGGCACCGACTCCAAAATTAACAGATTATTATTATATATTGTTATTTTAAAATTATTTTATTATAAGCAAATTTTGATATTATTTTAAACTTTTTAGTGTAGGTAGTAGATTTTGGAAGGCGGTTTTTATTTTTTGTTTAAAATTAATTTATTTTAGTCTTTTTAGTTTTAAGTCTAATATATATATTGTATAGGTCATATATAAGTTTCTATACTTCATAAATAAGTTAATTTAGTAATTTAATAATATGGGTAGGCCTTCGAAAGCCGCTAGGACTTAATAACTGCATCGGTGAAATGTTTGTGTACAACAGTTGACACTTCTGCCTACCCCATCGGGCAATACAGGCATGATGCTATGTATGTATTGAGTGGCATGAACTATACATGAACATGCGATTACAGCAATTGCGAGTGATTTGCTGTGATTTATTGAAGAATTCCATCGTCTAACTTCGAAGATCTTCATCAGATCTTCACTAAATTGAAATGGGACCACCTCTGGGGACTACTCTTTCAAACAAATATATCGACGGACATACATACAAAACAAGGTAGCTACTGTAAAACGTTGAGGAGTTCCCTTGACTGTCCTTCGTCTTCATCATCAGACCCCTAATGACAGTCACAACCTATCTAGGTGTAAAGTTCTCATCAATACAAATTAATCAAGCCCAAACACCAGGTAATTGCTGTAAATCGTTAAAGAGTTCCCTAGATCGTCTTTCGGCTCCATCATCAGATCGACTCCAGACCTTCATTAAATAGTAGTGCTTTAAAATACTTAATGAAAAAATTAACAAATGCACTAGTCGCCCCTACGATTTTCGAAGGTTTCCCTCGATTTCTCGGGGATCCATCATCAGATCCTGGTTTCCTTACCATGGTACCACCGTTGGGATATCTTCTTTCCAACAAAAAAATAATTATCAAAATCGGTTCATAAACGACGAAGTTATTGCCGAACACACATAAAAAAAAAAAAAAAAAAAAAAATATACGGTCGAATTGAGAAACCTCCTCCTTTTTTGGAAGTCGGTTAAAAAATAGCAGCAGTAATGCCCATATCACACAAATTGCACATGCCCCACTGCGCATTTCTATCCCCCACTGGTGTGAACGTATGTTAAGCTAAGTGCTAGTAATTTATTACCCTCAACAGTCTAATGCATTCAGCGTTCTCGCCCGATAGGAAATATGTTAGTGAAGACAGCGCTATAGACCATCCGTCTTCACTAGGTCACTTCAATTTAGTCTTACTGGTTCGATCGATCACGGTTGATACCGTCTGGTATTGCAATAATAATCTTGTATGTGAAACAATTTATTTATAAAAACAAGAATATGATAATTTATATTTTTCAAAGAAACATTGAAAAAATAATAGACAAGAACGGGGCTTGAACCCGCGACCTTTGACGTTCCGTGTCATCACTCTACCAACTGAGCTACCTTGTCGTGTTCAAACCTATTGAATTTTCAATCCTCTTTGTATACGTCTCTGTCTCCGTTCTTGTCTATTATTTTTTCAATGTTTCTTTGAAAAATATAAATTAATATAGGCATTACATGGCCTCAACATGTATTAAAAAATATAATTATATATGAAGGATATGATAATAAACTTATATCACATGAATTATTATTTAACCGTTATTACTCACGCGCATTCTTAGGGGCTGCCCGCGCCGATGTCGCAAGTCAAACTCGACATCGCTGCGGGCTCATCTCATGAATAAGGGCTCCGTTCGAGTTTAAAACTAGTCGGGCAATCCCGAAGAATGCGCGTGAGTAATAACCGTTAAACAATCATTAATATGAATGTGTCTCACGAAAGTTATTATACAAAACTTATCATTGCAAAATTCCACTGATAGGATAGCAGGGATCGATAATCGTTTAAAGATAGTAGGGATCGATAAGGTATACCGTTTCTGAGTATTTATCATGTTATTTTTCGGATTAGGTGAAAATCTAAAGTAAAAGTTAATCCATAGCCGTTAACTTTGATTGTAAGTAGACCTTTTACTATTTTCGTGCTGTCTTTAATTTAGTCTTATTGGCTCATGGCTGTAAGTTTTTTTTTTATAATAAGTAAATAATAAGGAATTAATATCTATTACTTTACAAGAAACATCTATACGTATCTAAACGTATAGGGTCTGAATAGATAGCAATGACGTCACCAAAAGACGTATTAAAATGTGGAAGAAGATTTTGCGGTAGTGAGCAGAGGTTGAGATGGGTTAACGGTCAGAGCACCTGGAGTATTTATCCGGGAGGCGCAGGTTCGAATCCAGCTTGCGACCGAATTCTTTTTCCTCAAAAATTTATCACTAAAGATGTCTAGTACCTATAATAACAATACAGGGGAAATTCCTAGAGAGGGACACTTTTTAAAGATCGAAATAACGAAATCAGATAAATTTTTAAAACGTATTTTCGCATGCATTTTTTGGAAAGAAAAATACAGGCGTTAGCAAGATTTGAATCTGCGCCTCCCGAATAAATACTCCAGGCACTCTGACCACTAAGCCATCCCAATGATTGTACTGCTCACTACTCCAATTTCTTCTTCTACAGTTTTTGTTTGGTGATGTCGTTACTATCTATTCAGCACCTGGAGTATTTATCCGGGACCTAATGCTCAGCAGTCGTGCTTGAGAGCAGTAGACGAACAAGGCATTTATTATATTTACGACAATAAACAAATAATCTGCCTAGCCTTTTCCCAATGACATTAGGGTCGGCTTCCAGTCCAACCTGATGCAGCTTAATACCAGTATTTTACACGAGCGATTACTGTCTGACTTCTACAACCTAGACACGGGGTAAAATGATATCTCGTGGTATGACTGGTTGTCAGACTTTCAGGCCTTTGACTACCCATAGCGGCTGTCATCTCGGATTTTAATTTGAGAACCGGGACCGATAGCTTAACGTGCTCTTCGAGGCGATAAGAAATGACGGTCAGCCAACCAGACCCCACGCGTCAAATGCAGCTAAACCTCTATCGATCGCTCGGTACGGCTGTTACTTAGCCACGAGCTATCAATAAACCAAGTAATCATAATATATGAGTCATCTATAGCCCCAAATCATTAAATATCACTCCAGTCTACTCCATTGACCATCAACGTCATCTATATAGATAGTTGTTGAATATAACACTAAATATGCCAATGGAACCTATTTGTTTCATACGATACGACCATTGGCATCTCAGATGGATAGCGGTAATATAATACTGTTGTGCCATTTATCTTGGGTGGGCAGGGTTCCAAGTTACATCACCAAATACCTATCAGTGTCTGAGATGAATGGAATTAGTGGCATAGTCAGATATTTGAGTTAATAATACAAGAATATATCACATAAAAAATACAGCATTCCTGTATTCTCCGAAGGGGTAGGCAGAGGTGTACACAGTTGTACACCCACATTTCACCAATGCTATTATCAAGTCCCATGTGGTGGTAGTGGTGAGCCTACTGCCATCTGCCGGGCAAAATTCCATCTCTGGGTTGCTATTGAGAATTTCGTAACAGAAAACTCAGTCACACTGTTGCCCGACCCATGAATCGAACCCGAGACTTCATGCTAAACAATCGAGCTAAGGACCACTAGATCAACGAGGCAGTTATATGAGTTCACAAAAGTCTTTACAGAATATTTATTTCAAGTCCAGTATTGTCTAGTAATAGTTGGTATTTAAGCTGTTGCGTCAGTCATTAGCAGACACAATAGATTTTTATTGTTACAACGTACAGATCTGTACGTTACTGAGCCGAAAGGTTAATGCAAATTATTATTTCTAGATAGTATAAAACAAAGTCACTTTCCCCGTCTGTTTGTCTGTTTATCCGATCACTCCTCTTAAACCACGCCACGGATTTTGATGCGGTTTTCACTATCGTTTAGACCATTTTTCACAGATGATTTATATATATATATATAATTAAACCTAATTAAGATTTTTTTTTGTTTGTAGAAGAAAATAATATTTTGCAACCAAGTCGCCGAAATAAACATTTACATGGCTTACGTAGGTTAAATATACACTGTATTTTTTTCTATTTTGTGTCCGTGCGAATGTAGTTTCTTACCAGTTACCCGTGGTAACATGGGCAACTTTTATTTTGGAAAAATAATTAGCGTGCCGCCGCCATTTGAGTATCAACATTTTGAATTATTATAACATGATGTTAGTTTCCGATAACCACGCAGACGAAGTCACGGACATAGCTAATGTATAAAAACACTCACCATCAGAAATATTTCACTTCAGAACAGCATTGTTATTTTGGTACGATTTTCTGCAAGACCGAAATCCCTAGTCGGTCATTCACAGGATTTTCGAGCCAAACCATCTCTTAAAATCTGTGACAATATCCTCCGACATATCTATATCTCAATTAAAATATCTACTGTAACCCTTTCCCAACAATACTTGAATTGCCTGGGCAATATCCGAAATACTTACCAAAGTTTACACATCCCGATCCCCAAAGTTCTATTGTGACTTCATTCTCAATGGAGTAGGATTATAATTTAGGACCATAAATGTGTATGTTAATTGTTATGTTAATTACCGCGGCCCGAGGGGATCTGGCAGGATAATTAGTCACTTCAGACAGTCCTCTGTTTAACAGTAACGCTTTTGTGTATATTATATAGAACAGGGTAAAGAGACATGTACTTTTTTTTGTGGATGTTTGAAATTTCTCATTGGTCTAAGGGTCGCTAACATTGCTACTGGGTTTTAGATCTTGGGTTTGAGCAGTGTTTGCTTAACAATCTCCGGTCACCGTGAGTGGTGGGTTGCGGGTGACGGAATTAGGCAGTTCGCCGCCCGACCAGTAACAAGCCGAGACGGCTGCGCGCCGCGCTTCGGCACGTGCGCTCCTCTGGAGTGCCTGTGCAAGCCAAATGTGGCCTGGCTGTACAAATGTTGGGGTCCGTTGATACTTTCGACTAACCATAACCTGCCGTGGTCGAGGTGATTGCAGGTACGATCACGAGGCTGTGGTAAAGGTATTATTTTATTCGGTAGACCGGCACAGCGTACATAAACGATTTTCCACACTTAAGAAAAAGTACACACTACTAAACTAATAACTTTTTATTAATTTATTTTTATTGAGTTTATTTCCCATTTACTATCGGTCTGCCGACCATTAGCAGATGTCTTGACAGAACCTTTATAATTCGTTAGACATAGCCTTCACGTTTTGTGTGTTGTTGTTCAATACGTGCATAGGCAACAAGTCCCAGGTATGTTGTCTTTTCAGTCTTCGTTTAGTCAATGGGTCACTCAAAAGTACTGCAAGCTTGTTTTCATTTGTGTTGAAATTCTCACTCAGTAGGGCTCAATTATGTGTTCCACTTTTTTATTTACAGTAGTCATTTACTACATTTATACTTTTTATGAACCACTGTGCATTTGCAATAATTTTTAAGTTATTGTTTTAAACCCTTTAAATAATCTGCTGATCCTTTTAAATTGTTTAATATTTTCTTATAAATTTAAAATGTTAGAATATTTAACATAATCCAATTTCAATCAAAACATACCCTGAGCAAACTTATCTCACCTAAGCCCCTCCTTGTTCTGTAAACAATAATCGATTGATTCCTTTAATACCTGGTCCTTGTTCCCAAACCGGGGATCACAGGACTTGAACCTTTCTAATTGGGGATCTGTATCGAGACATTGGAAATTTTGTGACCACTTTAAAGCCGTAAACTGGAAATGTTGAGTTGTGGGTGTAGTGTAAGCGTATATAAGCTGTAGAAAATGTGCGTCAAAACTGAATTTAACCGATGATGCGCAGCTCTATAATGTTTCTAAGGGTAATTAATCAATATTTAGCTGTATTGCGCTGCATTTTGCTTACCTATTCTAATTTCACTTGCTCTATATATTCAACGACAACTTCAAACTACGCTGCGCTGTTTTGAATGTTTACAATTACTAAGAGCCGAGCGGGAGGGCAGTGCGGTGATGAGCATGTCCGCACATATAACATTAACACTGTATTTTGGACAAAGCGTCACAGATATGGATAAAGCGCAGGGCAGCACGCTTTGTGCCCTTATTATGATCTATGAGGAGTAAATTGGCTAAATAGATATATAATACGCTTCGCATAATGTTAGGTAACTGGTATTTTTCCTGTCACGCGTATTTGGCCCCTTTTGGGGCTCGTGGCTAAGTAACAGCCGCACAGATCGGTCGCGGTCGGTCTCTGGATGGGTGACCATAATTTCATACCGAGACCCCTCCATGCCTTGGAGAGCACGGTAACCGTCGGTCCCGATTGTCAAGATTAAGTTAAGATCTATGAGAGCCGTTACGGGTAGTCACAGGCCTGAAAGTCAGACAACCAGTCATACTACGAGATATCGTGTTATCCAGTAACACTGGGTTGTGGAGGTCCGATAGGCAGTCGGTCCATATAAAATACTGATATCCGGTTTGACTGGAAGCCGACCACAATGTAATTGGGAAAAGGCTAGGCAGATTTATTGATTGATTTAAATACGACCTTTAGTATTTTGTGTGCGGTGTTCTCCGAAACACGGTGGGGTCTCGGTATGAAATGATGGTCCCCAATCTCAGACCGACCGTGGCAAGCGCAGCTAAACCTCGATCGATCGATCTGTGCGGCTTTTACTTAACCACGAGCCCCTTTCTTATTTATTTTTTTACATATGTAGATACCGGTCATAAAAAAAACTTTAGTTTTTGCATTACATTAATTATTACGTTTTTACATTTATTTTACACGCCCAAATCTTGTGCATCTTTTTAGTACATAAAAAATACCACCATTAGCTCTCCAAAGTCAAAGTAAAAAAAAATATGGTTCTAAAAACTGTTCCAACTAGCTGAAAGCCCAACCAACTTTAATTACGTAAACACGTGTATTTGAAAATAAGCTGCTTTACAATTTTATTCCAGTGGAGTTTCTCGCCATGCTAATTGTTTTGAACAACTTCTATTTTCGTTTTAAGCCACAGTAAACCTGAGGCCTTTATCGGGTTATTTTGTCCTGTTAATCCGTTGTTTTGTTTAATTGAAGAACTGTAATAACTTATATTATTTTATTTAATCTGTTATTGTATAATTTAATGTAATGTTTAATATTATTGTAACGTATTGTTTGTACGCCCTGTGGGTAGAATGTAGTGATACCTGTAAAGATATGGCCTAAGCTTTTTAACACCTGTAATTAACGACACCTACATTGACAAATAATTTGATTTGATTTGATTTGATTTGAAATTAGTGCCTTTAGAAACGATATAAAGAGTTATTGTGTTGTGGTCCTTATAATGACACTTGAGGGTTTTTATGTTAATCTACACCTACATTAAGATTATAAAGGTTTTTTTTTGTAATGAAGAAACTCTTAAACAACCGATTTTAAAAATTATTTCTCCAGTACTAAGCTATATTATTACTGAGTAATATAGGTTATATTTTATTTTAGTAATAATATGATTTCAGGCTCAATTTCGACGAGGGCAAAGCCGCGAGCACAGCTAGTATTATATTAAATAATGATAATGATTACACATATGGCCTTGGCGTCTGTTACAGACGATTTAAACAGTATAATTATGTGTTCTATGAACGAAATCATTAGATATACACGCACACAAATAAGTATATATTTGTAAAACTAGCTGTGCTCCGCGGTTTCACCCGCGTTTATTCGAAGAAAAAATATATTTTTTATTACCTAAATAAATGGACTATTACCAACACAAATATTAATTTTCAATTCGAACCAGTAGGTAGTTTCTGAGATTAGCGCGTTCAACCAAACAAACAAACTCTTCAACTTTATAATATTAATTGGTATAGATATAGTTTGCGGTTGTTTGTCTCCTTGACTGCCTCGTTGGTGTAGTGGTCGCAAGCGCGGCTGCTGAGTGTGAGGTCTTGGGTTCGATTCCCAGGTCGGGCAAAGTGTTATTGAATTTTTCCGTTAGGAAATTTTCAATAGCAGCCTGGAGTCAAGAAGTTGGTGGTGTGACACCCCCGTGCTTCGGAGAGCACGTAAAGCCGTCGGTCCTGCGACTGATCTCTCTCTGGTCGTGTCGGATTTCTGTCCCATCGGAATATGAGAGTAAAGTAAGAGGGAGTGCACCTGTGTTTGCGCATACACTTGTGCACTATAATATCTCCTGCGCACTTGGCTAATCTTCGTGGAGATAGGCCGCCGTGACCAAATACGGTCGGAAGGAGTATTTTTTTAATTTGCGGTTGCTCCACAGGCTACAGTATAACATATATTTTAATATATTGATGATTTAATATATTGATCATGATATTTTAATATTGTACATATAGACTACCCATACAATCTGGATTTCCTCGTCTCCATCCTAAGGTTGCCTGGAAGAAATCGCGTTTCGTGATAAGGCCACCCATTGTACTTTATTTTGTAAGAAATTTAATATTAAGTACCTAACAAAATGTACAATAAAGAGTAAATAAATAAATAAATATATAATGGCTAAATATCGCTTATATTTTTTTACTGTAGTGGTTTTAGCCGGTAGTCTTCCTAAAACTAATACATAAATAAATAACATAAGCAGCCCGTAACCGTCCCACTGCAGAGCAAGGCCTCTTCTCATACAGAGAAGCCAAAGATAATTTAAAAAAAAAACGGTCCTTCTTGATTTTACATTTTCGACACAGCATAGTAATACTTCTTTATAAAAAGTATCGCTTAAATAGAATCTTATGTATGTACTAGCTGTGCCAGCGACTCCGTCCGCGTGGATGTCGTAAACTAACACCATGTTGTTTATGAACACAAATTCATAATTAACAAATGTTCGACGTGATTCTTTAAATTGGCATAACTTTTTTATTTATGAACCGATTGACATGAAACAAACATTAAATATTAAGTGAAACTTACCATAATATTATTTTATAGATTTATCTTGAACTATTAAGGTAATTGCATTCTTAACGACATTGTATTAACTGCAAAGTTAGTCGTGTCGGTTCGGTCACTTTTCTTTTTCTTTTGTTTCGTTTAAGGACTGAATTGATAGCAATGACGTCGCCATAAGACGTGTTAAAATATGGAAAAAGAATTCGCGGTGGTGAGCAGAGGTCGAGATGGCTTAGTGGTCAGAGCGCCTGGAGTATTCATCCGGGAGGCGCAGGTTCGAATCCTGTTCGCGACCGTATTCTTTTTCCATTTAATATAATAACTTTAGAGTTCGCTAAGCATGCGTTAATGCTTTTCAAAGATTTATCTTGAATTACCATAATATAAGGTCCTAATTTATTAGGTAATTTCCTTTTAAGGGGTTGATGTATAAGTCATAAGTATTCAAATGCACAAGGAAATAAATTGCCAAAGCACAATTTAAATTAATAATAAAAAAAAAATATAATGTTCGATTATTGCTCTTTACTGATTATGCCGTCCCTGAGCCACCGGAGGGAACTACCGCGACATGCCCCCCCGCAAGCCCGCGCGCCCCGCCGCCGCCCCGTCTCCTCGTCGCGTCAGCTGTTACTACCTACTTCTCTCATCGTGTGGTTGCTGAACAACCTAGTCTCAGAGTTAAAACCACCCGTAGGTTACTGACATGGCTTTACACACCATCGAGAACATCTCTCAGGTGTGCTGATTTCCTCACATGTTTTCCTTCACCGTTAAAAGCAAGTGATAATGAGTTTATAATACGCACCTAACTTCGAAAAGATAGTGGTAGTGGTCGTTGATTCGAACTTGCGACCTTTGACTCAATCCAACGGTCATACATCTAGGCTATCACTACCTACTTAGTTGGCACGACCTTTTCCCGCGCTAACAGCCAACGCACCGGGCAGCCGGGGCACATGACCGTAGGTAATTACTAGGTAAAAGAAGGCCACGACAAAATTCAGAAAACCTACAGACAGTGACGTTGTATACCTATCCTTTATGACAACTTAACTAATAAAAAAGTTGCAGGATCATTAAATGTTATAATTTTACACGAAAACATCTGTGATTCGAAATTCCCATCACGCATAAACCGGGCTTTGGACTGACAAATTAGTGTAATGCTATGGTCAATAATTACGTTAAATTGATAGCATGTAGGTACTACTTAGGCATAGGCTTGCATTAATGTAAAGGTCATTACAGAAACTTGGCATGTTTAAAAGTTTGAACCACACATAAGTACCTACAACGACTTTAATTAATTGAATACTTAATTACTTACCAATAAATTAGAATAAGATTTGACAAACATTTGTAAATAACTCTTGTCCTTGAGATCACATCACTTACGTATTCACTTGATGTTACTGCTTTACGAGACACTTATTTACACGAAATCAGTATCAACAACACTGTTTGGTTGGAGACTTTAAAACGGAATCACTTAGGTATCTACTTAGATCTGTTGCGGCGTACTTGTTGTTTTCCACTTAGCTCGTAGTGACGTAGCAGAGCCCTATAATCATCACAGAAGTATTCTCCAAATAGCGCAATTATTAGATTTTTGAACCTACGAATTTTTTCGATTGTACAAAAGCGCCGTGCTGCAAGTGCAACGCTTTGTTGTCATCGGATCATCAAACGCGCCGGCGCCGACTGAATTACTTTGTAGGCATACAATCACTCGCAGCGGGCTGCGGTGGCGTGCGGCGGGCGGCGGGCGGCGGGGAGCGGCGGCGGCGTCAGCGTCTGTTGTGCTATCTCTTCCTTTCGTATTAATCGACGACACGCTTACTCTTTCTTCCTTCCGGGAAGTATGTGTGCGAACTGTCACCGTCGGCTTCTTTAACGGTCACGTACCTACTAAAATGAGTATTTAATTTCGCTTGTGTCGGATACCGTCAAAGAATATCGGCTTGTTCTGTCGGCGATAAACAAAGCATAAGAAAGACCATGCCTACCGAGTAGTTCAAAAATACTTCCGTACTTCGTAATTTCAGTCAGCTGCATGGTGCGGTGCGGTGATGTACGATGGTTCGGTGACGGGTGACGTTGCAGCAGAATGACCGCGACGCTTTTGTACAATCGATAATAAATCGTAGGTTCAAAAATCTAATAATTGCGATATTTGGAGATTACATAAATGATGAATATGGTGAACAATCAGTATGTTGCAACAGATCTATTTTGTGATATCTAAATAATAATCTCGTAACAGTTGTAAAATACCTAAGTGATTCCCATTAAAGTCTTTAACCAAACAGTGTTGTTATTAGTGAGTTTGTTTAAATGTAAGTGAAGTGATCTCAAAGACAAGGGTTTTTTCAAAATTTTTGTGAATACTTAATTTAATTTATTGGTAAGTAGGTAACAAATAAATTAAAATAGTTGTACTTAAACTGCCTCGTTGGTCTAGTGGTCCCAAGCGCGACTGCTGAGGTCTCGGGTTCGATTCCCAGGTCGAGCAGTGTTATTGGGTTTTTCTATTAGAAAATTCTTGCAGCTTAGAATTGTGCCCGGTAGATGGCAATAGGCTCACATGGGACTTAATAACAACATTGGTGAAATGTGAGTGCACAAATGTGTACACCTCTGCCTACCCCTTCGGAGAATACGGGCGTGATGCTATGTATGTTGTACTTATGTATTTATAATTCAAACTGTTGAACACGCCAAGTTATTGTTATAACCATAACATTAATGCAAGCTAATACCTACGTAGTGCATACTATCAATTAAACGTAATAATTGATCATTGACAACTTTCTAGTACCTAATCGTTAAAATTATTTGTCAGTCTAATCCAAAGCCTGGTTGAGTGTGATGGGAATTTATAAATACAGGTGCTTTCGTGTAAAATTTTTACATTTGCAATTTTTTTATTTGAGTAGGTATCGTAATGAAAAGTTGCAACGTCATTGTCTGTAAGTTTTCTGAATTTTTTCGTGGCCTTTCCTAGTAATGTAGTTTCTAGCTCTAGAGCCCCGGGTCACTTGGGTCGCTTGGCTGTAACGCGGGAAAAGGCCGTGCATAAGTAGGTACTCAGTAGTAAAATACTGTGGCGGGGCGGCGGGGCGCGCGGTGCGCATTTCAGGTAATTTACCTACGCGCGGCTCGGTGTGTAAAGCCATGTCAGTGACCTACGGGTGGTTTAAACTCTGACACTAAGTTGTTCAGCAACCACACGATGAGAGAAGTAGGTAGTAACAGCTGACGCGACGAGGAGACGGGGCGGCGGCGGGGCGCGCGGGCTTGCGGGGGGGCATGTCGCGGTAGTTCCCTCCGCGCGGCTCGGGGACAGCATAATCAGTAAAGAGCAATAATCTAACATTATAATTTTTTATTATTATTAATTTAAAGTGTGCTTTGGCAATTTATTTCCTAGTGCATTTGAATACTTATGACTTACACATCAACCCCTTAAAAGGAAATTACCTAATAAATTAGGACCTTATATATTAGTGAAAACCACATCTAAATCGGATAAGCCGTTTTGTAGATTAGCGTGCACAAACGCACAGACAAACAGACAAAAATTCTAACAATCATTGTTTTGAGTGTTATTTGTGTTGATAAAGGTCCCAATAATATTTTTTCTCATATATCTTCCATGTACATCCGTTACATTTTTATTATATAGATTGATTAGAACACTCGACTCAATTTAATAGTTTAAGTTCGTAGTCTCTCGCTTACACTAGAGCCCTACCAACACTCCCATAAGAATCAATCGCTTGTAACATTTTCTAAAACACTATCACAACTACACATAAAATGCCCCTAACCCATATTTAAAGCCTACCCGAAAACAAATCCTTGCCGGGAGCCCCAGAAATTGGTTATAAAGAGATTTGGAAACAAATTGGAAGGAAAATTTTGCTATTGACTTAATTAAGTCCCTTCAAATCCTATAAGCCTTTTAATATAATATTAGGCATCTTAATTTACAATACTTTAAAGGTTTTATGAAATTCTGGGCTTTTGTACCGACAAATATGTAATCTCATTATTTTTCAGGCTATAGGGATTTGGGAAATTATAACGAATTGTCGGTTGTTAATCATCTCGTTTAATAGGGGTAAAAACTTGATTCCCTAAAGATATAAAATGATATGAAGATCGCAAAATAATTATTGTTCAAATTAACTTTATTAAACTGTATCCATAATTATGTACGCAGGAATTTGGTCTGAATAAAAACCTCGGGGCTTCGCCGTGGGGTCAAGTCATGACTCCCTTAGTCATGAGTTGACCCCTTAGTCATTCTCACATTAATAAATTTTAATTGTAAATAACACATAATTTTAAAAGAGTATCTATGGATCATATATAATTATATTTTTTTAATACATGTTGAGGCCATGTAATGCCTATATTAATTATATTTTTCAAAGAAACATTGAAAAAATAATAGACAAGAACGGGGCTTGAACCCGCGACCTTTTTAGTAAATCTGTAAATGATTACTAGATAAATATCACCAGGCGTCTCCTTAAGACGTATACAAAGAGGATTGAAAATTCAATAGGTTTGAACACGACAAGGTAGCTCAGTTGGTAGAGTGATGACACGGAACGTCAAAGGTCGCGGGTTCAAGCCCCGTTCTTGTCTATTATTTTTTCAATGTTTCTTTGAAAAATAGAATTAGTATCTATGGAGTTTCTTGCCGGCTCTTCTCCATAAGACCAACTTCTTGGAACCGTGCACCTAGCTTTGACTTTTCTTAAGTGCCTGTAATAGGGCCTATTTGAAATTTTAAAAAATGAGTTTGAGTTGACCCCACGGCGAAGTCGCGTTCTAAGCTAGTCGGGCAATCCCAAAGAATGCACGTGAAATAACCGTTGAACAATTGATTGTTATTGTTTAAACTGAACTATTAACAACCGTATGGATTCGTCGATTTGTCAAAGTAAGATGAAGCCACGCGAAAATTTTGATACTTCACAGAGCAGATACTTAATATTTATATTCGGTCAAGCTGAAAACAAGGTTATGGCTCCCTGATGGTAAACCGTTACTTTAGCCTATAGTCACTTACACACACAACACCAGGAATACACTCGCGCGTTACCGAAATTAAACTGTTTTTACAAGCTTTTACCTTAAATTTCATACATAGATATTTTTGTGTCTAATGTATTATTTTACATAGTTTTTTTTGTTTAAACTTTGTTTAACTTAATAACTGTGTTGCGCATGTCATCACCATCATCATCTGCAGCCTGACTTCTCCCACCGCTGAGTATAGGCCTCTATTTGCTTGTGTCATTCTCCTGGGTCTTGTGCCAGCCTCATCCAAGTTCAGCCCACGACATGTACATTTGAATAAATAAATAGATTTCTAACATAAATAAATAACAAATGAGTCGTTTTTCGGATAGGTCCTGAAACCTTATCTGAAACTATAAATACTAGTAGGTCCTATAATATTTAGGCTAATGACATATGATGATTGCCATCATACGTCATGAGCCTACGACATGAGCATACGCTACTTTCCCTCAAGAATGACACCAGAAACAACAAGGTAATTCAAAATACATAAAACATTTTCAATTACATGCTAAAACATAACCGCTTTCCTCCAAATAATATTTATCGTTTTAATAAAAACATTATTACCAAGAAAAGTATTAGGAAAGGCGAAAAAGGCCCATTGTTCCAAAGCGAGTACATTGAAGGACTAAACGGTAATAATCGCTGTTATATCAAAGATTGGTTCAATCATTACCATAATGAAAGTGCTGGCTTTGAAAAGGATTCTTTTGTAGGTTATATTTTTCTTCTTAAGTGTACAATGTTAGGTCGATTCTGGAATTATTAAGTTTCGTGTAATATTAGAGAGTTCTGAGGTTGAATGTTTATTTCTCTGTTTTATTTTTTGTTTAATTTTATTTGGAATATATAGATTTTATAATCATGGTTGGGTTTTGCAATTCAGATGTTATCTAACGATAAGTTATTAGATTCCTGTATGAAGTTCTTAATTATTGCTGAGATTACAGTCTCTATTCAAATTATTATTCAATTCTTCTAATTGCAACAAAATAGTTTCTTTTTTATGTTTTATATATCTGGGTGGTTTTCATCATTCTTAATTATACCTGGGTTTTAATCTGGTATTGAATATTTAATTTTTGCTTTCAATTTAAAGTTTATTATTTTATTATTATTATTTTATCTTCTGTTGTTGCCTTCGTCTTGACTCACGGTCTCTATTTATCATTCATCCATCGTCGTTCACTATACTTACGTCTTACAAAACAATTACAAAATGCCTTTTAGTTAACGCCAATATTTTTAATAGAAACATAATTACAAAATCATGATATCCAAAAACAGTTGAACCATAATAAAATTTGCTTTCATGCACCCGACACATGTCATTACATTTCAAACTGTTATCTAAATTCAACCAAAGAGTAATATTAGCATAAAATCCATTATATTTGCGACCGTAACGAGACAGCTTATCGGGATACCTTCAACGGGATGAATCGGATGTACTGGATTAATCACATGTGTTTCATCGTTTGATCCAACTAATTTTAATCACGGTGCTTGTGCAAACCAATGCTACCGCATAATCCTAGCACCGGCGATCGGGATGTTAGGGCGAATGCAGACGATGTGAATGAGTTAGATGCGGATGAGATTATATCAAGTTCGATTATTTTTGTATGAAAAGGAAGTTTTTTCAGTTCTGCGTAGTCAGGTTTGATACCTTTTTAAGTTCTTGCTTATGGGGATCTTTTTTACAGTATATAGGCTCATTCATTGAGATGGGTGAGTATGAATTAATCTGAAATTATTAGAAATAGAAAAAAAAAATACTAATTTTTTTGCCTATTCCGGTTTAATTACCAAGTCAGCCAAAAAACTTTTAAAAATAAGTTTTAATGCATTTTCTCTTATCTCTAAAATATAAGACAATAGTATTTGAACGTATTCAGGCGTTACCTTGCGGCAGTCCATTATAATGAATGAAAATAAATACAATACGTTAATTCGGTAACTCTCTACCTGCGTCTGTGTTTCCGAATGCATTCAACCCTAATCTCTTCAAAGTTAGAGTGAACAGGCTTTTTCTGGGTAAGTCACTCATCGTCGACTCTGTCACCTAGACTAGAGTCAAGAGCAAACCAAAAAAAAAAACAATAGGCACTTCCACAATATTGAGGGTAGTCATGCTATTACCTGTGCACCGCCCGCCCGTCCTTAATTATATAATTGCATTACAAGATTCCGTCAATATTGTGGGAGTAGCTAGATATTGTATTTATTTGCTAGATGTAAATAAATAGCTTCTAAGACAATAGTTCTTTCTAACAAATTTCCTAACTCTGAATATTTCAGTTTTGTCCTCACTGACTCATTTAATTGCCTCAATCTGTATAAAAGTACTAAATTTAACTCTTCTCTTGTATTTTTTTTTTATCTTTTTTACGTACCCAAACTATTGTGATGTAGACGTGAGACGTGTGACGTAGAGAGTGACGTATCAAACCTGACCATATACCCGAGCCCTAATACCGGCGATCGATCGGTAAATATCGCGCCACTCTACGTCATTTGCATATTTGATTGGACACTTGACACAGCCCAAACATTGTGCTCATTTTGAAAATAATAATCGAATGTGTTGTTGTGTTGCCGGCGATTGTGTTAATATAGCAATGACGGATTGTTCTGATTGCTCAATAAAATTCAATTTAATTAATTTGATAAAAATTGAATGGCTGTTTTTTGTTGGTATGTCAATCAGTTTTTCTACTAACTAAGATAAAAAACTAAGTCTTACTTAACTCGCTTTCATTAACTATACCTGTCCTTTATCACTTGAATGTCAATGGCTAAAGATGACAGACATTAGAAAACATTTTGTCTAGAAACAATTGAAGCCGTTTATAGTAAATGCATGAAGATAGATTATGTGAAAGAGTTGGTCAAAATCATAGCAGTTGGAAAACTATAGTCTTTACTATTCTCAATAAGAAACAGCCATAACTGTATGAAAAGATGGAAATTACATAATTCTGTCGGCTAAAGTTAAAGTAAAGATAAAGTATTGAATAGATTCAGGCGTTACTTTGCAGAAGTCTACAATGGATGCAAATAAATACAATTACTAGCTACGTCCACAATATTGATGTCGTGTACATACCTACTACCCAAATAATTTAGGCGCTCTGACCAGTAAACCATCTCAAATTCTTACCGTATACATAATAATATAATTATCACGTATTTTATTTACATTTAAAGAAACTAAGGCCATTTATACCAACTAACAAAATTTACACGAAAGTCAAGTTTTTATCACCCGCACTTTTACCAGTAAAAGGCTACGTGACTACCCTACAAATAAAAGTAAAACTATTCACAAGTTCATTGACACTACAAAACTTTATCAAGCCAAAGCTTTTAAAATCGTTCCTCTCAAGTAATTGCTGATTGATATCATGAATATAGAATTAATGGTTGAAGAAAACGTTCTAGTCGCCTACAATTTATCTTCAAACGATAAAGCTAACGAAGTCGCGAAAATTGATTTTTAACGAAGTGAAAGAAAAATTGTACTGAAACGAGTTTTAATCAAATTGCATCTTTCGTGATCTGGTTGAAAGAAAAATGGAGCATCCAATGTTATCTTCGAAGAGAGTGAATTAGAACATTGGATTTCTGCCACTCGGGATAGAATTGCAATCTGATAGTCGAAAGCTTTGCCATTGATGTATTGCTAAATTATTCATTTAATTATTTTTTTATTATTCTTACAGCATTATTCGCATCCAAAATGTATTAAAGCATAAACACAACATAACATCACGCCTGTATTCCCCGAAGGGATAGGCAAAGGTGTACACAGTTGTACACCCATACTTCACCGATGTTGTTATTAAGTCCCGTGTGGTGAGCCTATTGCCACCTACTGGACACAATTCCAAACTCCGGGCTGCTATCGAGAATTTCCTAATAGAAAAACCAATAACACTATGCCTGACCCAGGAATCGGACCAATGACCTCATGCTCAGATCATGGAGGCAGTTGTATTTATCGACATGAACTTAGTATTAATTAACCGTCGCGGTTCCGACTATCAAACAACGATTTATGACAATCGCTACAGTTAGAGTGCTCGAAATCGTTATGGAAGCAATACCTCCTACCGAGTAAAACCTCACTTTACATCCAATAACTTTTACCTGAAATTCTGGGATTAACGGCTTTATTCGCCGCAATCCCACCAGGGCTACCTAATACCTGAATATCATGCGATATAATCCGAATCAGAACAATCGCGTATTACCCGTACACCTGCTTTAGCGGTTTCATAATGAAATGCGATATGCACTTACATTTGCTGCATGCAGTTCTTGCGGGGTCCAAGTGATAAGATTTAAATTTTAATATTGATATAGGTACATGACTTAATATAGCAATCCTGCTGGATCTACTTAGTTAATGTGTCCTATGAATGAACCTACCTATGCCAATCAACCGGGCATAATTCCAATCTCCGGGTTGCTACTGAGAATTCCCTAACAGAAAAACTTTATAACAATTTTCTCAACCCAGGTATTTTTACATACATAATAATTATATGTATAAGATAAATCTTCTTCTTATCGTGTGGTACGTAGGTCTCTGACCATCGAGAACATCTCTCAGGTATGCTGGTTTCCTCACGATATTTTCCATCACCATTATAATCAAGTGATAATTAATTTATAATACGCACATGACTTCGAAAAGACAGTGGTACGTGCCTTGGAGTCGAACTTGCGACCTTTGACTTGTCAGTCCAACGGTCATACCACTAGGTTATCATTGCTACTATAAAGATAAATGATCCCTTCATATTTTTGTTTTGCTTGTTAGGGTTTTGAAGTGAACAAGGAACCCTCATATCATCATCATCCGTCCATCGGTCCGCGGCCTAGCTCAGTGAAGCTTAATATTAGAAAGGTATCATTTGGCACGCAATACGCAATAAAATCAATGAATTACGCAGACAAAGGTGTGAAATAAAAGCTAAATACAATATTTATTTGAAGGTGGTACGTTAAGTGGTGGTGATTTTTTGATTCTCGTCTATACCATGGTGGAGGGTACAATTGAATAGTTCGTTTAAAATGATTGCGGGTTTGTAAAAACATTTTTTCAATTCAGGGATCTGTTTGCTAAATATTTGTATTTTTTTGTGGCACATTTCTGGCACTTAAGATTATAGTTTATTGCTTAAACCAAACACGATATTTCATTACTTACTATCTGGGGGCATGGTAGTGCCCCCGCCAAGACGGGCCGAAGGAAGCGGAAACTTTACATCTTGGTTAAAAAGTATGGCTTGGACGTTTCGTCATCGTCGCATAAATTGTTCCTTGTGTACTTAAATGTTATGTCACGTAATAGTTCCACGGACATTAAACGGCCAAGCCTTACTTTTTAACCAAAATGTAGCGTTTTCAGAGTCAGGGCTTATAGGTAGAGTTATTTGTTATTCGTTGTTATAAATGAGGCACATACTTATACGTACTTAGGTACGTACGTACTTTGGACTTTGGATAGGCCCCGTAGACTATGACGAGTAATACAAATCCGAGCTCAGCTATGAGTTTGGCTCTGACAAGAGATCTCATAACTTTTTAACAGTGAAAGCATTATGAACTTGGGAGTCTTGGCAACCAGTTTTACATGAAATGTTTTAAAATATTCAGTGTAGCGTTTTGTGTAATAAATCACGGATTTAGTACGGAACAACAAGTGAACACTTTAATATCCCAGTGTTGTGTTACTTAGATTTTAAATTAAACCAATTGAGAAAGTCGTTTAAATTGTAATTGGTTTCAAACTACACGTGAGTTGGGCTCAAGTTTTAAACGCATTTCGTTAAATTAGTTCCTTTTAGTAATGTTTCGGTAGAAGTTTGATTGTTTTGGTGTTTTCATGAAGTATTTTGGTTTAAAACATTTATGAAATAACACTTAATGAATATACAGTTCGGACAAGCGGATCCCTGAATGGAGAAATGGTTTTTACACACCCGCAATATTTTCAAGCTACGCTATAAGGAGCAGGCTCTCAATTCGACGCGTTTTTTATGTATGATCAAGCATAACTTTTTATAGAGTAGTCATATTTTAATGATAATTTTATAGAGTAGTCATATTTTAATGATTATTTTATAGAGTAGTAATATTTTAATGATTATTTTTTATTAGGTAGGGAATAGTTTAAAAGGCGTCTAATGAAAAATTAGTTACATTCAGTTAGTCAGACAGTAGACATATTCAATGACACCCCACAAAATAGGACAACGAGAAAAAAAAAACAATAAAATCCGAGATTTTATTTTATTACCTCTGTGCTGCTACTGAGAATTTTCTATCACAAAAACGCAATAACACTCTGCCCGACCCGGGAATTGAACCCGAGACATCATGCTCAGCAGTCGCGTTTGCGACCACTAGACTAACGAGACAGTTTACTTTTGACTTCAATAGTCACCTTAAAAAAAAACAACTGGAAGTAGTTTTATATAATAAATTGATTTTGAAAGAATGACGTTTAGTTTATAATAAAACTACTTTTAACCGGATTAATCGCGTGTATTATTGGTTTTTGTTTTTCCTGACGTTTAGAACACTTTGCAGCGTTCGTGGTCGCAGGAGTACTCGGTCCAATAATACACGCGATTAATCCGAAAACCTAAGATTAAGCGCCGAACGCGTAAGTCCACGAACCGCTGCGGCACAGCTCCTGCGGAGCCTAATGTGATTTTGAGAGCCGCGAAGCCAAACACACCGATGTACATCTCCCGCCTGCACCACTAAGGCGGAGGACATCGCTGAGTACGTGCGCCAAAAGACAAAGTACACACCGAGGGTGCAGTCGCTGGAGTCGCACCGCAACGTCAATTTCAAGGCGTTCGTGGTGCGAGTTCCTAACTGTTTTCTGCCCCTTGTTATGGAGGAAGGCTTTTGGCCAAAGGACGTTAGGTTCCGTCGCTTCCGCGGACAAGTGCCACAGGACAGCACAAAGACAATTGCAAAGTGAAGTGCTACTAACATAGTTTTAAGTCTTATTTACTAACACAATTTTGTATTTAATTTATATATGTTAGTCTGTAAGGTATATATCTATGGGCCATAGACGCCTGAAAATAAATGTTTAGTTATTTAAAGTTCGTAATAAAACAATGAAAGGAAATAACACGCATCGCATTTCACATTATATCATAGAGTTTATTAAATAAGACACCTTCTAAAATAGCTTAATTTTCATTCACACCAGTTTACCGAGCTTAGCAACCTGTTGATTGTACATATTTATTTATATATAAATCTCCTCGGTCGGTCACCGACAAAGTCACATGTGAAAATTTTATTTACTTGTACAATTTGGAGGGTAGATGTAAAGAGGACAGGGTTTATGAAAGTATCCGTTGAAAAGCGGCAAATTAAGGTGGCGCCACGGTAGCAAATGGGTAGATTTTAAAAATAGCACCAGAAGTTTTTAGAGTAGGATAGTAAATTAAAGAAGGAAAGAAAGACCTCCGCTTTGTTATGGCTCTTAATTAATTAATATTAAATGATTAACCATTTATATTAAACTAACTGACCCAGCGAACTTCGTACCGCATTTTTTGTTTCTATTATGCAAACCTTGTCCTGACAATAACGAAAACAAAAAAAAAAATCCAATTTGGTGCAGTCGTTCTGAAGTAATGTGCGTACAAACATTTCGTCGATTCATTTTTATATATATGATTTTCAATTGCATACCTCACCCCGTTTATAACTGATAGATTTATAATACCCTGTGCCTACGCTGGCGCCTTTTTGGCGGGTTTTGGAACTGTAATTTGCTGTTCTAGCTGGACACTTTTTCAACACCTTGTATGGGAATACAAGATGGTTTTCCTTATCTCTACACTCCATGGTGTACAAAATAAATAAATTGTCACCTTGACTGTGAAAGAATACGATTTTCAAACGACTTCAAAAAGGAGGAGGTTCTCTAATCAAATGTTATTCCGCCAATTATGAATTGAGTATGATGATTCTTTTTTGTTTGGGAGGTCATACTTGAGAGGTGGTCCTGTATAAATTTCACGTAGGTATAGTCTTGAAGTCGGTTTTATTTTCTAAAAATTTACTTATACATACGTTACATCACATTGTTTATCAGTTACTACGGCGGATAAAATGCCTGTGCCTGACCACCACATCAGGCGCAGTGCATGCCACCCGACCAGGAGCCGGGATTGTGGGGCTTGCACCTACTAAAAAATCCACGCAATGAGACTGCATCCACTTTCATTATTGAGCTTGGAACACTCCTGCATTACTTTCGCGACCCCTCAAGCGGTAGCCGCCACTCAACAAAGGCCGTGCAATGCGGGTGATATCATCCCCGATCAACTACCCGCATCGCCTAGACAGAGATCTAGTACAACTGTTGACATTAGGTTGACTTATAGTAATTATTACACGCAAGAAGTAAAAAACTTATTATGTATTAATAATCAAAATCTAAACTACAATTAATACGCTAAGAAGTTAGAAACAAAAAGTCAGTATCCTGTAAAGGGACTGAATAGATGGCAATGACATCACCAAAAGACGTTGAAAATGTGGAAGAAAAAATTCAAGGCAGTGAGCAGAGGTCAAGATGGCTTAGTGGTCAGAGCGCCTGGAGTATTTATGCGGGAGGCGCAGATTCGAATCCTGCACAACCATTTTTCTTTCCACAATCTTTATCTTTATCTTTATCTTTACAAAAAGTTTGTGGTTAAAGTGTTTGCTGGATTCGAACGAGATATCTGGTTAGGACTGCGACCGTGATTGACAGGTATCGAGTTGTGACATTATTTTCGCCACGCGGAGGGAGTCACAGGCACAGCTAGTTTAATGAATGTGTCTCGCGAAAGTTGTTATACAGGTTGATTTAATTACAATTTGACCAAAAAGGTGATAATATTTATTTTCTTCTCAACATTTTTTATAATTCCAGTTCGATAGTAAGTAAATAAAAAAAACTCTTAAGTTTTATTCTTTATAAAAACACTTCGTGAGAAAATTTTGTAAGTTTTATCTTTTTGCTTTCGTTTTACTTGTGTCGGTGCTTCAATCGAATTTATAGATACCTACGTGCTACAGTAGGACATAGTAGTAAAGTAAATAAAATTATTTTCTTGCAGTTAAAAAAACATAACATTAGATATATTTCATCGGAACATGCGGCTGCTGAGCGTAAGGTGCTGGGTTCAATATCTTGGTCGGGCACAGTGTCATTGAATTTTTCGTTCGGAAATTCTCACTAGCAGCATGGAGTTTGAAATCGTGGCCAGTTGTCGGCAATAGGCTCCCCATCTATTACATGGGACTTAATAGCTACATCGGTGAAATATGGGTGTACGACATCTCTGCTAACCTGTCAGAGAATACAGGCGTGATGTTATGTTATGTTAGGAAAGTCAACTTTTATTTATTTATGTTAAAACTATTAAAATTAAAGTAACAAAGATTTTCTTGGAAAACCATTAGTTGCGTGTCCATTTTATACCATCATCATGACAGATTTTCACATGAAAAAGGTCTGACTGACAATTTCATGTGTCATATTTATATAAGTTGCCAATCTCTAAGACCGTCGTCAAAGTAGGTACCCAAAACGTGATAAAGCGAAAACTTAACTGAACACGTAAGACTTTCTTTGGCAAGCTGATTCGACCAACATAAACTCGTTTAAAATAGAAATATTTTCATTTCATGGACTAACGAAAAAAGTACTTAAGTTGACATAGCGTATATTTTTTTGGATGTATCTCGCATGCGTTTTCACAGAATAGCCCGATATTGATGATGATGTATGTATTGAATAGATTCAGGCGTTACTTTGGGGAAGTCCATAACAATGCATGCAAATATATACAATATCTACTAGCTACTTTCACAATATATTGTGGTAATGTATTGTGGAAGTAGCTAGATTTTGTATATATTTACATCCACTTCAAACTTGGTTTCATATAAATTTCACAAAAAGGTCCTTCGTTAGGGTGTATAATAGGAAAAATAGGGAATTGTTGATTTTTCACAAGTAAACCGATTCTGTTTACGCTTTGAGAACAATATCTTTTTTGATGACATTACAACATGGAAACCTAGAGTTAATCTGATGATGGAGAGGAAAATCAGTGTAAGGAACGCCTCAACGGTTAACAGCAGCTATCTCGTGTTTGTTTATTTCATTCATCTTGATAATGACTTTAGACCTAGCTGTTGTGTAGATTATAGTCAGAAAATAAATAAAAAATACAAACTGAGTGTACCTAATTTTGAAGACGGCGTCACATAAAACTAGCATCGAGGATCATTAAATGCTAGTAGTAGCAGTGTATAGCCTAATGGTATGACCCTTGGACTGTCAAGTCAAAGGTCGCAGGTTCAAATCTAAGGCACACACCACTGTATTTTCGAAGTCACGTGCGTATAATAAATTAATTATCACTTGATTAGGACGGTGCAGGAAAACATCGTGAGGAAACCAGCACACCTAAGAGATTTTCTCGATGGTGTATAAAGCCATGTCAAAGATCTTCGGGTGGTTTAAACCCTGACACTAAGTTGATCATCAACCACACGATAAGAAAAATATTAAATGCTTCCAAAAGCTTCCGTGTTTCCTGAGAAATATCTACCATTTAGGCATATTCAAGGCAGGCGTGAATATATTTCTTCTAGTTCAACGTGATCCATCCTAGGCTACGTGAGCCAATCGGAAACCAAACGGATATCATTAAAAAAAATGGACCTTTGACTAGGCTAAGTGGCTGCTTCATTTAATGCCTAGCTGGTACCCGCGACGTTGTCTGCACGACTGAAGGTAGCGTATGTCCTTCCTCGAGATACTTTTTAAATTTAATTACATAATTCAGCTGTTTTGTCGTGAAAAGGTAACAAATAAACAAACAAACAGAGTTACTTTCGCATTAATAATATTAGTATGGATGTATAGGTAAACCTATCAGAAAATAGAATCTTGAAGTAACAGGTGGCGTACTAAAGTTATAATTAGTTTAAAAGACTGTTACCCCAAACTCATTTTCGTTCAGCGAAGGTATTAAGTAATAGATAAACTTTCCGTACAAATAAAATATTACAAATTCAAAAAATTCAACCTCTCTTCTACAATTAACCACATAATACTTATATATGATATATATCTATATCATCTGCCTAGCCATTTTCCCACTAAGATTAGGGTCAGCTTCCAGTCAAACCGGATGCAGCTAAATACCAGTATTTTACATGGAGCGACTGCCTATCTGACCTCCACAACCCGGTTTATTGGTAATATGATATCTCGGGGTATGACTCGATGTCAGATTTTCAGGCTTTTGGCTACCCGTAACGGCTGTTATAGATCTTAATATGATAACCGGGACCGACGGCTTAACGTGCTCTCCGAGGTACGGAGATGTTCCGGTATGAACATATGGTCACCCTTTCATAGACCAACCGCGGCAAGCGCAGCTTAACATCGATCGATCTGTGCAGCTGTTACTTAGCCTTGAGCCATTCATGAATTTATTGTCTTCATGGCAGCACAATTACAAAAAAAAACGGTAGTTTAACACAAGAACATTACTGGGTCATATTACCTGTAACATTTATAATATTTTTTCTAAAGTATTTAACAGCTTAAAAAGAATATCGGATCGCCCAACTTATTACCCGACTCAGAGACAAAGGTAAAAGGAAAAGCAAAAACGGGATTAACAAAAGAAAATCGGAAACCAAAAGGAAAATACCTCATTTCGATTCAAATTGCGAAAATAGTTCTAAGAAAATCGCTTGCGAGACAGTAGCGATGCTTAAGATGGCCGTTTGTTCTAGAATAAGAAACAAATCTTTTTGTTTTAAAGGAAACTTTTAAGAAAGTGGAGGAAGGAAGGCATTTATTGCGCTAAAAGCCCCGCCGGAACTAACTTTAAAATGGATTCAACTTTGTCCGTTGCATTTATCGTGGCTTTGTGTTACACCGTTATGTAATTGAAGGTGTGAAGGGTATTTTTATGATAAAAATATTCGCTGCCTCTTGTATCGTATAGTTAATAAACAACATAGTATCAGGCTTTAAGCTTCTGATATGACTTTACATATTACCGAGAACACCCTTGAGGTCAGTTGGTTGGTAAGTAACGGTTTTCTTTTGCCGTTTTAAGCAAGTGAAAAGTCAATGGTGCCTTTGTTTGACCTTTTCATTTCTGTTTTCTAAGTATACAATGACTGATGAATTAAAAACTTTTTAAGATTTAATAATGCAGACCTGACAAGAATTTCACGCAGTACTTCTCGGTCTCAACAGGTAAAATCGTTTTAATAGTGAAATTATCATAGATAGTAAACAGTAGTCTTCTTAGAAATACGAAGGATTTGGGACATGCCAGACCAGAATTTTGACAAGACAATACTTCTCTTGGCACCAAAAATCGCTTTAACAGTAAAATTATTCTAGTAAGTAGCCACCTTCTCAGAAATACATAGAAACACAAATAAGTAAAATTATTATAGAACGTAGCCGTCTTCTCAGAAATACAAATACGGGCGTAGCCACAACACTACCCAGCAAAATATGAAGGTAAATTTCAGAACCACAAATGCTTCACAATAGCTTGCAGCCGATATCGGTTAAAGAACCGATAGCCGCGATTCTAACCGGATTGCTAGTAGATTTCATGATCGTGGTTCATTGTGAAATCTTATGCTTTGTTTTATAGCTCTATGAATATCAAAGAAATTAATTTGAAATTTTGTGAATTTCTTAATTTGACGACACAAGTCGCGAATTTGTTTCTCGCTAGTATTTCTGTTGTTGTATATTAAATGCCGCGTTGTAGGTAAAATTGCTGACCGCGGCAAAAGTACGGTCGTTGGCTCCTACAGTTTGTAGGTACATTTATTTAATTCTGTTTGTTCTTCTGTTTGACTTCCTTTTACATCCATTTTTGTTTATCTTGTAAGAATGTGGGAGACAATTCCTTACATGAGCCTTTTTTCTTCTTTTGTCTCCATTGTTGCCTTGGTATACCAATTTTTATGAACTGTGTACTTCTATTATTTCTTGGTTACGCGTGATTTTCTTTTTGTGTTTCTAATAAACAATCTCTTATCTATCTTTCTTTCTATATACCGTAGATTAGAGGTGTATGTACACAGCTGTACCACATGTCAATATTGAGAATAAATTCACCACCAAAAAGGGACTGTATCCGTGATAAGTGAGTATACAACAGGACATCTCTGTCTAACCATTTGGGTACCTAAAACCAGCGTAATAGCGTTACGCCTGTATTCCCTCCGGGGAAAACAGCTGTACACCCACATTTCACCAATGCTGTTATTAAATCCCATGTGGTGGTGAGACTATTGCCATAAATCGGACAAAACTCCAAACTCCAGGCTGCTTCTGAGAATTTTCTAATAGAAAAACTCAATAACATTTTGTTCGACACGGCAATCGAACCCAGGACTTCATGATCGACAGTAGCTCTTGCGACCACGAGACCAAATGAGGCAGGAACCTTAAACTTTTACAATAAATAAACTCTCGCTTCAAACTCAAACCTCAAACCTAAAACTGGAACCCATACCAACATTTTTGGTGTTGGGCAACCATTTTCGAAACAGAAATATTTACTGGTATTAATTACATGACGGTGTGATTAGCATTATGACAAACAAAAGAAGATTTTGCGTAGTCCTTTGAAAGCAGACTCTTTAATCTTATTGTTCTTTACTATTTTCCAAGCGTTTTCATTGATATCAAGTTTGGTCGATATCTCTTTCACTAAAGCACCAAGTTTTCTTTGAGAGTTTTCAATAGACGTTTAAATAGTCGGCGAAGTTTCTCCTGTGTTATTTGATAACGAATTAAGCCTAAGAAATTTTGTTATTTAGACGTTTTGTTTATTAGAATTGACGAAAGTATCATGAACGTTTATCGTCGAGTAATGTGACGATTATTTTTATATATATATATAAAAATAAAGATAATTAAAAATATAATTTTAATGATGCTTAAATCACGTACTCATTACTGAGTATTATTATACAAGTATTGTCTGTATGCTCCACTAAAAATAGGTCGACTATCCCATCTTTTGATAAAAATCTTGTGACCCTACAAAATAAGTTTGGAGTAAAAATCGGAATACTACCTAAAAACTTCCGTAAGACACAACAGCAATAATGCGAGAAATTAGGTCAAAAATCCTTTATTAAAATTGTGCTCAGGTATGAAAAAATTATTTGTTAAACATAAAATAATAGCTAGTATTTTAAAATCTAAACATAAAAAGATGCCACGTTTGATGCATAATGATTGAGAGATCGGTGTGGTAGTCAATTCACGTTCTTCCTCAGCAGAAGAAGAGGATTTTTCCCTGGAATGGTACAGTGAAACAGTCATGTCATCCTTCGGCCCTTATCACAATTTATTTTGGGACCTTATATACTTAATACATTTATTGCACTCCACATGTAAAGGTGATTCCTTTTCTTAGACCTTCACACAATCCATCCATCGTTTTTTGGTCTTCATCTGTTCTTGTAGCTATTCATAGAATAGAATAGAATAAGGTTTATTTATCAGTATATAGTACTGTTAGGGTCTTAAAATTTAAACTTTGTTTCACATACACTACCATTGCTGGTGTAGAAATGTTATTATGTAATTTGTATATTTATACCATATTTATACCTACTCAAAACTATCCTCATGACCATGCACATACCATGACAAACGATCTTCATACAGCTTCACAGTTACCGGTGGATGCCATATTCGGACTTCCTTGTTGAGTCACGAGCACAAAGATTAAAAATAGAAACCTTTTAAAAACTCATCGTCAATACTTCTAGCGTGTATTACTAAGATAATTAGATATATAACACAGATAGAAGATTCATTATACATATAGACCTACATTACATACATAAACTCAATCCTTTCTCCCATGGGGTAGGCAGAAACTACAGAACGCCACCTAATACGATACTTACATATGCCATTTGCTTCGTCTACGTTCACACATCTTCAGACGTACATTAGTACCTCTATATGTATTCAGATAACTATTTAGGTGCAGTTTCAAAAGTGAAAATGTATACGTGTTTATGCTCACATATTCATTCCTAATTTTGCTCGTTTCCTCATTTTGGAGATTGATATTACCTCAAAATAAAAACTATGATTGTGTAGTTCCGTTAAACCTAGCATGAACATGTAGTTATGTGATTTGGATGAATCAGGAGCACCGTAAAATTAAACAAATCCCTACAAGTTTATATATAATAATAATAATATACTCCCAACCGTATTTTTGTTACGGCGGCGTATCTCCATGGTGATTAGCCAAGTACGCAGGAGGTATTATAGTGCACAAGTGTACGCGCAAACACAGGTGCACTCCCTCTTCCTTCACTCTCATAGTCCGATGGGACGGCAATCCGACATGTCGGGAGAGAGATCAGGCGCAGGACCGACGGCTTTACGTGCTCTCCGAAGCACGGCGGTGTCACACCACCAACTTCCTAACTCCGGGCTGTTACTGAGAATTTCCTAACAGAAAAACCAAATAACGCTTTGCTCGACCTGGGTATCGAACCCAGGACCTCACGCTCGGCAGCCGCGCCTGCGACCACTAGACCAACGAGGCAGGCAAGTTTATCGTACGGACATATTGGACAATATATTTTACTTGTTGCTCGACTCCGCAACATATCAGCGTATAAAATTATGTTAATACTAGCTTTTGCTGCTGGATGCCCCTGCTAAGCTTCAAAATATATTGGATTTATTTTTGCAGGATTTGCTTTGATTTTTGTGATGTTACTTTGTTGTTGTAAACGATTAATGAAAGCAGTTTAGTGAATATTATTGATTTAGGAAAGAGTTTATTGGACACACAATGTCCATATACAATAGCTACTAAGTTCTAAGGCCTGTTTTAATGAATAAATCAAATCATCCATTTCAAATAAACCATAAGTGTAGATTCCTATGGAGGAGAATGAGAAAGTAACTCTATAGTTACTCTTTTTCATCAAATATGGTTTTTACAATAGCCGGTATTGGTGACACTGTTTTCGTTGCAAAATAATATATTTGAGATTAATGTAAGATGAAGCCAACACTAAAAGAGTTTCGTTTGAAAATTAAATATTAAAGATGACCAGTTCCAACTGACGGTGCGGCACCCGTTCACAAACATGATGCTGGTGGCACGCTGTGGCATCACCTAACTCAACCCTATTGGAGGAAATCGAACGACCCAACACTCACTATCACTTAAGCAAGTAGTTTCTAGGTGAAGATGTTACTTGACATGCTGAAATGAGTTGAGAAGGCACCATTTGATAGAGGACGAGGGAAGACACTGAATCACTGCTGCTCACTGATTTAGGGTCTGCTTAAAAGTTTGCTTTTTTGTAGCATTTCTTTTTCTTACTATTTGGTTAACTAGTTGATAGATATCCTGTCCACGGACCAAACACAATAGCTTTACAATCACTGAGTATCATATGCGATTCATTGAACTTAAAATAGTGACTGATTAAAAGATCCTTTTGTTGTAATGAAAACAAATATTCGAGATTGGGCACTCAGTTCAATGATAGTCTAGTGGTATGACCGTTGGACTGACAAGTCAAAGTTCGCAAGTTTGAATCCAAGACACCACTGTCTTTTCGAAGTCATGTGCGTATTACAAATTAATTATCACTTACTTAAAACGTTGAAGGAAAACATCGTGGTGAAACCAGCACACTTGAGAGATGTTCTCGATGGTGTGTAAAGCCATGTTAGAGACCTACGCGTGGTTTAAACTCTGACACTAGGTTGTTCAGCAACCACACGATAAGAAGAAGACTCAGTTTAATTATCATGCCTTTTTTTCGACAACTCAGTAAAGTTGTTTACATTGTTTTCAATTTTTTGACTCAATGAATTCTACCCAGGAAAGTTCTTTTCCAGATTCCAGTCAATCACGTATTGATATTAATATTTACTACCTATTTACTACCACATCCCACAAAGACAAAGGCCCGGTGGGGTAAATGTTAGTCGGAATATTCGAATTTGACTAGTGATGCCTTCAGTAGATTAACAAAGCGGCTTCAAGAAGCATTGACTAGATGTTGTGAAAGCCAATACCTATTCAAACTGCGGTAGACTGCGCAAATTCAGGGGAAACCTCAACGTAAATTTTGGGGATAAAGCCTGTCGGCGTTTTCACAATTGGCAGAGGAAACACCAACCTATTAAAGGGCACTGTGTCGACAATTAATGGATAAAATACTTAACTTAAACTGTACTTCTGTGGCATACCCTGATAGAATAAAATACGTAGATTTTGGTCATTGCTCTTACCAAATAAGTGTTGACAATTTTGAGTAACACTCCTTCCCCTTTTTCTGGGCAGTTGTATAAAAATAACGAAAAAGATTATATGATACAGTCAGTAAGGGACACTATCTAATAATATAAAAATCACGTGTCACAGTGTTTGTTAGCGAACTTTTCCGAAACGGCCTGACCGACTTTTATGATTTTTTTTGTGTATATTTGGCAGGTCTGAGAATAGGTCATAGGCTATTTTTTATACATCTAGGTGATAAGAGTGGCCCTATGCAGTTTTGTTTTTTTGGCAGAACAGCTTTTGCGGGGCTCAGCTTAACTAGCTGTGCTCTGCAAACGTTGTTCTGCCATGGATGTTCTGCGTGTATGAATATTATCCTCACGGCTACGCCAAAAAGCTCTAATTCAGCGAAATGCCAAACTATTGGTGCTTGACGTTGGTTTTCATTTGGGTCTTAAATTACCTCACCATTACAGTTACATTATATATGAGGTTTATACAGAAATTTTAGAATGATACATTCAGGCTTCATTTCTTGTTTGACAATGATATTTAAGATTGAAGAGTTTACCTTGCTACCTCATTTAAAGGAATGAACCCACCTACCGATGCTGAAGTACAGGGACCCTTCGAAGACTCTAAATAGTCATCATTTTTATAATATTGACCAAATATTGTGTGCTTACAACATAACACTGCAACGCACGTTTAGTTTTCCCCACTTACATTCTGCCGTCATTATGTTCCAATAGGTGTTTGATGGATTCTATCCAAAGCCTATTGCCAGCAATCGGGCACAATTGAAAACTCTGCAAAAGCTTCTAGCTGAAAATGGACATGACGGACGAGGTGTCTGCTGTCCAGATCTGTTCAAGCAACTTTAGTGAAGAAGACATCGCCGCTTCCAAACTGCTATTGTTCAAAGTTCTGAACAAGATGGACAAGATGGTGTCCCGTCGGCGAGATGGGACCAAGAAAAGCGTGCAGGATATTATCACGCTGCTAAAGGAGACCGACCCTGACGACGTGCCGACGTTTGTGGCAAAGGATTTTCACAAGCTGCCTCCGGTCACTTTCGACCACGTCGACGTGACGAGCCTGTTGAAAGACATAGTTTTTCTGAAGGCAAGCTTAGTGGATGTGCAGAAGAAGTTAGATGCATCCCATAATACCGTCGCCGATTTGCGCAACGAACTTACAGAGTTGCATAACTGGGTCACCATCAAATGCATCGAACATCAACACGCGTCGTGGAGCGGGCCTCGACTTATCGGGGGCGAGTTTCGCGTCAGCAGTTTTGTCTTCGCCGTCACCGTCGAGCGCTGAGCTTGCAAAATGCGCACCGTGCGCGCCCCGCAACCCCGCCTCTGCCCCTGCGGCTCCTCTTCGCACTGCCACACGAGTTACCCGAGCCCTTGACCCGCTGCATGTGGCTACACTGTCAGCAAGCGCCAAAAAGGTCGAGACTGCTGTTGATGCTCCCTACACGAAGCCCGTGCCTGAAAAGGCATCGAAGCGGGCTGATGATGGTTTTGTGACGGTGCAACGGAGGAAGCGCCGTCAGAAAACCAATAAGAACCGCTGCGGAACGGCTCCTACGGAGCCCAACGTAAATATACGTGCCGCGAAACCGAACACTCCGGTGTACATCTCCCGTCTACACTACACCACTAAGGCGGAGGACATCGTAGAGTACGTGCGCCAAAGGACAAAGTACACGCCGAGAGTGCAGCTGCTGGAGTCATACCGCAATGTCAACTTCAGGGCGTTTGTGGTGCACATGTTTTCTGCACCTCGTCATGGTGGAGGACTTTTGGCCGCAGGACGTGGTGTTCCGTCGCTTCCGCGGACAAGTGCCACACGATCGCACAGTGCACAGTTACTAATATAGGCTTAAGTTTATAAACTAACAAAAACTGTATTATTATATATATATGTTAGATTTTAAGGTATATATCTATGGGCCAGAGTAGCCTGAAATAAAGAAATTATTATTATTATAAATGAAAATAAAAAAAATTACACATACTACCATGCGTTTGACCGTTATGAACCTTATTAAAGTTCAAGTTAAAAATTTTAAAGTATTTTGCTCGAATTTCGGTCAGTGAGCGACCACTAGTAATTATAAACAAGCACCTATTTAGTTCATAAAAATGACTCGTAAATCGTCTTCAAAAGAATTATGGTTCGAAATAAATCCATTTATCATTTATCAATGCGGCAGTATTATGAAAAAATAAAACAATAAAGAGATGCATCTGAATTTGGGATCTTATACAGAGAATTTAGTACAAGCATTTACTGAGTTACGGTGCAAGTAGGTCGCATGTAAAATAACCAAACTGGATTAATAGGATCACAAAGAACTTTGTCGAATAAATTAGCATCCATTATATATGCGCCTTTATAATGTTCGCACCTCGGAAAATTAGTTTCTGGCGCTGTCGATAGAGGGAGCTGTAGTTTGGTAATATGATCTCAGTTCATAGTTTACTTATTGAATTAGTGATGAAGGTGAAGAAGCCTTTCCGAATTTATTTTATCGGTGAATAGTATGAATATTTTAGGGACTAGATAGGTACTACCTGCAAGGGTCGTGGTGAATGCAACTGCGAACCAAGGACCTCAGTTACCGTGTGTTTTTAAGTCGGTCCGGCCAAGCGTCCATAATGGATTTCCAAACCCAAAAAAGGGACTAAGTACTGCCTTGGTTATGGTTTGGAGTCAAAATTAATTAAATACCGGCAATCGCTATGACTAAGTCTATAGCTTAACGTGAGCTTAACTAAAATTTACGTGTATTGTATATGTTTAAGGTATTTATCTATCAAACTTTGGTGCTTTTTATTGCGTTGAGAATCCGTAAATGCCATTAATGAGAAAAAATAAAACTTTATTATCTGGCAATTCTAGAATTTACTTTTTAATCCAGAAGATTCTTGGTACTTCGGTAGTTATAATTATTTTTTATGGCTTCTTTCTCTGTCTTTAGATCAACTTCTACAACGAAATCAATACCTAACATTCAATTATCTTCTGTGGCCTTGTCATCATATATAACATATTATATTGGTCCCAGCAAATCAAGTAAAAAAAGAAAACATTCACAATTCCTTAAAAAAAATAACAGGAAGTGTCATTGCATACATTTTCATTTCCCCAAATGTTCAAATAGCAGTCACTTTAAAAACAAAAGGCTTGTTGAAAATATTCATCGGTCCGCAGGCACGTTGAGGCACTCATGGCCCGTTCGCCTATCGAGCGCGTGATCCGACTGACAACTGCCAATGTTGAGACGACAGAGTATATCAAGTTCACTGAAGACTGCAAATGAGTCCTGCAATGAGTCCATATCAAGACTAATTATTTTCTTTCAACATTTCTGTCACTGGCGCTCCTTTTTTTTAACCATAAATGGATCTACGTTTGGCCACCCACTCGCCTAATGGTAAGCGACGGTGTGGCCGAGGATGGAGCACGTATATCCAGAATAAATCTATTCAATCTTAAGTAGAGTGGATAGATTTTGGGAGAACGATAGTTTGGGAGTTGATGAAACTGCCAGACCCGTCTCCCACCACGGTTGCACCGGACTACGTCCCGAAACACGACTAGGTCCCTTCACGGCATGGCTTCGTCCGGTGGGTGGTAACTAGCCGCGGCCGAAGTCTCCCATCAGAGTTGTCTTGCCTGTTTTGCACCACCCAGGGGCCACGTGTAGGGATTCCATTTTATGGATGCACCCTTACGGACGCGGGCAACTCAGCCCCCTTTCAGACTTCCCTCCAATGTACTAATTTCTTACCTTATCCATTATTATCTTAAGGTTCTTATATTATGCAAGCACGGGGGTGACACACAACCAAGTTCCTGACTCCGGGCTGCTACTGAGAATTTCCTGACACCAAAACACAATAACACTTTGCCCGACCTAGAAATCGAATCCAGGATCCAGGATCTCACGCTCAGCACCCGCGCTTGCGACCACTAGACCAACGAGACAGTCACATACACATACAAGGCCTCTTCTCGTACAGAGAAGGCACGAGCATTGATCACCTCGCTAAGTCATTGCGGGTTGGCGATTTCAGACCATTAAGTCCAGGTTTCCTCACGATATTTTCCTTCACCGTATGTCTGTGATGTCTTAGATTTACTAAGAAAGTACATATGAAATTTAAAAAGTCACATTGGTACACGCCAAGTTTAAACCCACAACATGTGCCTCAATCGGCCACCACGAACTTCACACATAGCTAGAATACTTTTTATCCCAGCTGGACCCAATCCTCACAATCCACCAAAGTCAAGGCAGACGAAGTCGCGGGCAGAAGCTTGTATAGAATTAACATAAGTTATGCGTTGTTTTACTGTTCTAATTGCACTATGACCATAGACCCAGTTTCCCACTGCTCTTACAACTTGATGACGACCTCTGCTGTCCTCGATTATACGTTATTACTGTTACGTTTTACTTGTATTCTGTCACTGAATGATATCAAGAGTTTTCCGGAAAATTGTGATTCTTTTTCCTCGTCGGGTGGACAGGATTTCTGTTTGAAATGGTGTTCACTAAAGAGGTGTGCGAAACTGCTGTATATAGGAAAATTGAGTCTGTATATTGTGGACTGTTCTGATTTGGATATTGTTGTGAACGGTAAAGCATTTCAAATGTTATGATATAATTTTCTTTTCAAGTAAGATTGTTTTGGAACATTTGATGCTGATATGGAGTAAATAATTTCGGGCAAATAATATTAGATGATATTGCAAAGGCATGCGAGTGATTCATAAAATTTGACTGAAATTTAACACAGAATGAATAGTTTTTTAAAACATTACAGCTATTGAGCTAATTGACAATTGATTTTAAAAACTAATAAATCATACAAATAAATAATTGAAGTACCTATCTTTTTTTTATGTCAAAATAAAAATCAGACGTCATAAAGGCTGTCTGTTTGTACCGGCAAATTTTCGAAACGGCTGGACCGATTCTGATAAAATTATACTGGAAGGCTATATAACTTAGGCTAATTATATAATTATACGCTTAAAAAAAGAGTTATTTTAATAGTCAGATGAAACAGCCAAATTTAGGCATATAATTTCCACAAAAGAAAAAACTGTATGTATCTATAATTTCAGTTCCGTTTGCCTACGTCAGAATCGATATAATTTCCTTTTTCGTAAAAAAATTGCTTCACACTAGGAATTTATTGAAGTATTTAATAGGAATTTTTTATTTTGGGTTACAGACTCACAATCTCACATACACACACCCGTGAGACCCGGAACAATTATCTGTAGATCATACAATTACTTGCTCCGTGCAGTAATCGAACCTACGTCACTCGGCGCAGCAGCCGGCGACCACTACTACTCTCTTGAGCCAACCGTGCCTTCATTCTTTCTTCGTTAAAGAAAACCTGCAACTTATAAACCATTAAGGTGTCATTCCATTTTAACAAACAAATTGATAGTATCGAGGACATCGCAACATAATTAAGACGAAAGTTATGGTTTTTGAAAGGGATGAAATTATGACACAGTGCAATATTTTGATAGGTGACCAAAGAGTGGAACAAGTGAAAGAGTTTATATATCTGGGATCTATGTTTACAAGGGATGGGTTGCATGTGAAGGACATAGAAAGGAGAGTGACTGCTGGTCACTAGGTGATGGGGGATATGGGGCACTACACAATTTCATGGATAGCCGCAATCAAATTGCGGACGTTCACAAAAAAGGACGGGTCAGGAGCCACCTAAATCGGCGAGCATGTATGAAGAGGTTAATGAGCATAGATGAAGTGAAAGAGGTGTGTCAGAAACGTAGCAAATGGAAATCGATAGTCTCTGCCTACCCCTATGGGAAACAGGCGTGATTGTATGTATGTATGTATGTATGTATGCAACATAATTACTCCAGCCTCTTCAGTTGACGTATCACCCGAAAACAAAGCAGAACAACCATTGTTTCCTTCGATAAAGTAAGTCATATGTCAGAATGTCGAACACACAACGACCCATGTTACGATTCTGTCAATAACATGGGTTTGTACAATGCATTTATTGTCAACACCGTGCCTTATGGTGCTTCATTGTTCTGCGATATTACGGTCAATAGGTCTTTTGGATTTACTGCTATTTTTTGTATGTGTGGGTAATTGGTCATGGATATTCCTACCGACTAAATACCACATAATCCTTCACCAACCTTTACTGGGGTCTGGAATCTGCATTCACCGCCATCCTGGCAGGACGAGTTTTAGGCCATGTGAAATGTGGTTATTTTTTTTATGTTCCAATACTTTTTAGGTAAGTTAAATAACTAAACAATCTGTACTAATCCCAAGCAAGAATATTTTGCGTGAGGTCCTGGCCTCCATTCCCAGATCGGGAAAAGTGTTGCTTGGTTCTCTATTAGGAAATTCCCGATATCAGCCCGGAGTTTGGAATTGTGCCTGATAGATTGATGGCAATAAGCTCACTTAGTGAATTGATGTGAAAGAAATTGTTACTTTGACTTCTTCGAATAATAATTGATATAAAAAAGATTATTAAATATTTTAAGTGAATAATCTCGAGTTTACATTTTGGAATTGTAATCGACATTACACCTAAGATTCGTGATGACATGACAATGTTAAATAATTACTATGACTAATTTCACATTGCATTGGCTCCAAACTGAACTACAGATTTCAGATTGTTTAGAAGGCTTATTTAATATATATGTCACAGATGCAATAGTGTCAATATAATGTCAATAGCAAAAAAAAAGATGAAAATTTTGAATGACGTAAATACTAAACCACTATAATAGTCGACAATATATCGGGATTATGAAAGAAAATAAACGAAATTGATCCATGAGCGAGCGAACCGAGCTCGGGAGTTTCGTGTATCCCGACACGGACAGGTTAGGTTCGAAGAGGATCCTCTTCGTGTTTTACAGACATAAAATATAGGAGCCCCGCGAGGCGGGGCTCCGTCGACTTAACCACAGAAAGTTAAATCAGGAAACAGTATCTTTTTTTTTTACTTGAGTGGTGACTATCCATTTAATATACCTATAAAATAAACAAACCTGTCCCACAGTAGATATGTCATTCTGCATTACGTCTAAAGGTGGGTAGCTGTTTTGTTAAACGTATCGCAATGGCAATCCCGCTGAACGTCGTTCAGCTGTTTTATAAAACAGTACTGTTTTGTAAATCAGCTAGCAGTTTTGTAAAACAGCGGATTCTACAATCCATCTGCGACATATATAATACGTTGTATGCCTAAGAGCCATAACCCGTACCAATAAAAGTTAAGTTACGGTTTTGCTTCACAGAATTCATAGAGATGGTATTAATATTCATATTATATGATTTTAAATAGCGAGAAAAGAAATCCCTCAATCCTGCCTTAAATTATTTGGAACGTGCGTTGTTTTCTTTAAAAAAAAAGGTTTTTCCAAAAAACTGAGAAAGTTCTACTTAACTTACTAACGTTGAATCGCTACAATTATTTATCGTCTAAATGTAAATTTCGTCTAAATGCCATAAAAATGTATTGACATAGGAGTTTCGGAAGTAGCTTTGACATTTAAATAAAGTGACGCCTAAATTCTCGTAAACAGGGCTGTTCCGTGCAAAAATATCATAACAAAAACTATGATTTTACGACATTTTTACAGCAAAATAAAAATCGCACCTGTGAGCATATTTAGTTAGAATTGTCCTTTGTTAGAATATCTTTTGGAGAGTTAGATTTTTATTCCTGACTTTGCTTATTTTCCCGTTGACTTTAACAGTAATATAACGACGATTATTTTAAAATAAATGGCCCATTTTTCCCCGGATATAAAAGGAAAATTTTAATGCTATCAACCAGATAAATACATTTATCGATACTGTCATAATTTAAACCTGAAATGACACACATCAGGGCTATCACAGATAATAATTACACGTATTGGCCGGTAAATGTCCACCCCTGAACCCGAGCTTCCCCAGAGAGCGATACACCGAATGATTTCGGGAGATAAAACCATAATCACTAGGCTATGGCTCACAGATTGGCGATTGCGGTCAGACCGCAGTGACGGCGGGTAATTTTACGTCAGTAATTACTAAGTGTAATGGTTCAGGCATGGATTCAAAAAGGGCTGACGTTTTTGCATCAACTAAAAATCATTATACACATAGAACATGATTTAAATCACAAAGATAAAACTGTTCGATGAAAAAGTTTGTGAAAAGTCTGAAAGAATTATGAATTTTCCTATTAAATTCAGACCCATTTCATAATAATACAAACATTATATTATACTTAATAGTTATTGGAAAACGGTGTTACATGTTCAACATCATAAAAGAGACACATTTTGTTAAAGCGACGATTCACAATCGCCCAAAAAATAAACTTACAATATCCAAAAAAAATGCCTATTACAAACACATTTTCTAACATTTCCCATATGGATGGTGTGTATATACGAGGCACAATATCCACGTGTTCATTTGATATGTCGGAGCTTAGAATGGCCATATAAAACGTGGCGCCAGCTGGCGTGACACGCTTCGTTAGTAGTTCTTTCTCTATGGCGCGTGTTAGCTTTGCGATACACTGCTGATCCGATTAACTAGCTTTTTGCAGCTTGTCTATAGAAGAAACTTTTTCATAATAAAATACTTTTTCAAAAACCTACTGATGGATGATGGATAAAATACATGTGTAAGACCCACAAATGGACTGAATAGAATGGAATGAGACGGTAGCGTGACATATTTTTCAGCATTTTCTTTTCATTTATCGTAACTATCAAACTATATTCAATTCAATTCATTTATTTGCATAATTTATTTGCATATACTAGTGTTTTCAATGAACTGTATAATTAGCTACATATATAATAAAAGATTATTAAGAAACCATAGCTTAGAATTGCCATATATAACTTGTAACCAGCTAAATCATATATAATTCTATTTTTTCAAAGAAACATTGAAAAAATAATAGACAAGAACGGGGCTTGAACCCGCGTCATAGGCATTACATGGCCTCAACATGTATTAAAAAAATATAATTATATGTATATGATTTATAAAGGATTGGGATGTTGTTCGGCGATTTACAACTGCAAAGTGGTAACGCTGAGTTTAGTAAATCTGTAAATGATTACTAGATAAATATCACCAGGCGTCTCCTTAAGACGTATACAAAGAGGATTGAAAATAGGTTAAAAGTTTAATAGGTTTGAACACGACAAGGTAGCTCAGTTGGTAGAGTGATGACACGGAACGTCAAAGGTCGCGGGTTCAAGCCCCGTTCTTGTCTATTATTTTTTCAATGTTTCTTTGAAAAATAGAATTGTAACCAGCTGACATGACTATCTTCTTGAGTAGTTCGTTCTCTACGGCACGTGTTAACTTTGCTTAACGAATATGTTTATGGGTCATAGTTTTTTTTCTTCTTATTGTGTGGTTGATGAACAACCTAGTGTCAGAATTTAAACCACCCGTAGGTCTCTGACACGGTTTTACACACCATAGAGAAAATCTCTCAGGTGTGCTGGTTTTTTTTTTCACAGTTTTAAGCAAGTGATAATTAGTTTATAATGCACACATAACATCGAAAAGACAGTGGTTCGTGCCTTGGATTCGAACTTGCAACCTTTGACTTGTCAGTCCAACGGTCATACCACTAGGCTATCACTGCTCATAGTTATGCCATATAAATTCATATACTAACAAATTGAAATGCTATGGTCTATCTTGTGTCATGTCTATTGATGGCATAATCCTATACAATATTGGCATTTATTAATTTTAAAAAGAGAGAAAACTTCTTAGATATACAGTAACAAAGAAAAAGCATAGGATATCGCTCTAAAGTCTTTATTTCCGTATGTCCCAAGCTGTACACACTTCACTACGAACCATGTTAAGATATTTGGCTTGGTATTCACTATGTCTCGACTGTGACGTTTTTTCTCTGTAAGAAATAAAATAAATCTACAAGCTTCATATTTCTTACGACTGAGAATTACAGCTGTAATATATTTTAGCTTAAAATGGCCATTTCATATATTGTTTCCATTTAAAATGATTCTGGTAATGTAATCTGACGCACAGATGGCTCCACTGTTGCATCTAAACGTCGTTTGGTGAACAGAGGGGTTCCGCAGGGATCCATATTAGGACCTGTATTATTTATCATGTATTGTGCTGATATTACTAAGCGAATAAAAAAATGTAATTATCATATATATGCCGATGATACACAGATTTATATATCATTTAAGCCCCAGAATTATGAAAAGGCATTAAAGGACCTAAATGAAGACTTGGAAAGCATTGTACAATGGTCCAAAATAAATTCACTTGTACTCAACCCCGTCAAGACTAAGTACATGCTTTTTGGCACTAAGTCCCAGCTAAGTGCAATTAAGCTCACCACCGCTTGCGTATCCGTCATGGGAGAAAAAATTGAACGTGTTTATGAGGCACGAAATCTTGGACTTATTGTGGACTCTGAGCTTCGTTTTGAAAAACATGTAACAGAGTCTATCAGAAATTGTTTTTACAGGCTTATGGTTCTCTACAGAGCGCGGCCATATCTGTCTGAGGAACTGCGAATCTTGCTAGTGGAGTCATTGGTCCTGTCAAAACTAAATTACGTTGATTCTGTGTATGGCCCGCGACTATTATCCAAAACTGAATGTATGATACAAAGACTCCAGAATGCATGCGCACGGTTTTGTTTTAATATTCCATTGAGAACCCACGTTACTCCATTATTTAATAGGCACAATATTTTAAAAATGACCGCCCGTCGAAAACTTCATTTATCATCTTTATTATTTGGCATAATTAAGTCACATTCACCGTCGTATCTGTACAATAAACTGGCATGGACGAGCAGGCACAGCAATCGTGAGGGTAGGAATTGTTCTCAACAGCTTTCAATCCCGCGTCATAAGTCTGCAGCTTTTCGAGGTAGCTTTAGATACGCAGCTACGAAATGTTGGAATAATATTCCGCCACCTATAAAAAAATCTAACAGCGTATCGACTTTTAAAATTAAGTTAAAGGCATATTTGATTCAACATCAGAGACAATACGAAAGTGTTCGAGCTACTTCATCAGCCATATAAGTTTGAGTTGGATTGGAATCGTACCTATGCCATTGCTGAAGCTTGGTGCTGGCCCTTGATGTGGAATATAATGAAATATTCATAATCTAATAATATAGTATATGGTAATAACAAATAAAAAATAAATAAATGATTACAAATTATTAGGGTAAATTGTTTCACCCGGCCCGGTCATTATGTTATGCACACCGCACACATTATGTTATGTATATCGGTATTTTATGTTATATATTATTTATTTATTGTGAAGTATCTGTTGTTTCGATTTCGAGCGTATAGCACTCGTGGGTTGCAGCTGAAAACCAGCGTTAGGTGACCAGTATAACTGTCACCTAACATTATGCTGAGCTGTGGGCCCTTTGGCACATAAGCATTGTATATTGTTGTTAATGTATGTAGTAAGTATAATTTGCTGTAATTGTTTTTGTGTCAATAAACATTTTTTCTTTCTTTCTTTCTTTCTTTCTTTAAAGTAGTTCATATTCTGGTTTAAAAGTTTATGACCCATGCTGTCTGGGGAGACAAACTGTGTAAATAGAACTCTAATATGTATTTTTAAAGGTGAATTTTGAAAAACAGATAATGTATCCTTCACTTTGTATAAAGACGGAAAAGTGTTAATTATTGTAATGAAAAAAGTTGTACAAGAAATTGTTTACCTAATTACAACGTGTAATCTTTACTTATGGCATAATTACATGGTAACAACAACGGTTGACAGGTGCTACCTAATAAAATAATATTTTCTTCTATATAGAAAATGACGGACAAACGAGAGCTGCTAATTTTACCAGAGGTTGAAAGCACGGCTTACTACGAGTAAGCCGTGCTGAACAATAATGAATTCCACAAACAGAAACAGTTTTTAATTCTCTCGATAAAATAACTTAGCATATCATTTAAGATTTTTACTATGGAAAAAAAAAACATAAAAAAGTCTTATTCCTCGCAGCCTTATATCCTGTATTTTTAATAATTAACATAAAAGAAAAATACGAAAGATTACAATCTTTGGTCAACGCTGAGAGAATAATATTCAATCAGAGAGGCTTTGACTTGTTATAAAAACTTCAAATACCCAGCTTAATAATGTAATTGAAAAAGAGGGAAAAAGGAAATTGTTAAGTAAATTGTAATAAGTCCCATGGAGACTTGGTTAATTAATTCATAGTAGGTAAATATTGAATGACATCTGAAAATTACGAGAAATTGGATGAAACAAATAATGGACATGGGTGAGTGGCGTCAGCAAAATTATGTTTATTCCTAGAAGTGGACAATTTCAAGAGGATTATTATTGTAAAGAATCCTGTTCCCGACCGTATTCTTTTTCCATTTAATATAATAACTTTAGGGTTCGCTAGCATGCATTAATGCTTTTCAAAGATTTATCTTGGATTATTATTGTTTCTTTTCATATATAATTATATATTTTTTATACATGTTAAGGCCATGTAATGCCTATATTAATTCTCCTTAAGACGAATACAAGGAGGATTGAAAATTCAATAGATTTGAACACGACAACGTAGCTCAGTTAGTAGAGTGATGACACGGAATGTCAAGCCATGATCTTGTCCATTATTTTTTCAATGTTTCCTTAAAAAATGGTAATTGTATCTTTAATTTATAATTATAAAAAGCAACTATAACTTGACGCACTTTAAAGGGCAAGCTTCTACAATCCGAATTTTAAATAAAAACTGTTTGCCGACGAATGTTCTTAGGATACAGATAAATCTTTCAAACGCATTAACGCATGCGGAGCGAACTATAAAGTTATAATTTTTTTGGAAAGTAAAATACGGCCGTGATCGTGCTTTTCCGGAATCAAAAAACCTAGTGGTTTAAGATTAAGAAAAAAAAATGCTATCAGAATTTTTCGTGATAAATACATAACTAACATAAACAGGTTAGAAAAATCTAATACTAGTTCTCTTTTTAGGACAGCCCTTCATAAAATATTACGTAAGCTGGTATCTAAAAGAAAAAACAGAAATGAACGACTCCACTGTGACATCAACACATAACAGCCGGTGATTTAGATAAGAAAAGTAAGCGAAACCAGGGAACTAGGAAAACATGACGTCTAATAATATAACAGTTACGACAGTGATGTTTGGGGTGTCAGACAGAGATGTAGGTAGCAAAGTCTTTTTGCATTATTCTTGTTGTTGTAACATTTAGATTAGAATTTATTAGGTAACTTCCTTATAAGTGTTAATAGTTCCTGTGGGGTTACTCTTGAAACTAATACCAATTTTAATCCAATTCCAATATTAAATAGACGCCTTAAAAAACACGTAATTTTATAACAAATTTACCTACATAACAGTTGCCTCAATTTTAAAGCATGTTGTCTTCATATTATCTCGTATCTATAATTATTTTTTAGACATTTTGGCATTTAAAAGTATCAACTGACATATTTCCAATGTAAATCGAGTGAAATTATTTTCAAGAGTAAGCTCATTGATGAGTAAGTGATGAGAATAAATAAAATTTTAATTCAAAAGTTCTGCACCAATTTTATTGTTCTCTTAATGTTTGCCGGTAGAGAAAGAGTTTTCGTCTTGCTGGTACTATGGTACAAATAATTAGCTATTTCTAGTGAATCTTTGGGCTATGTGAACGTGTTGAACCTCTTCGAAGGAATATAGGTAGGTACCTATGAATAAGTTAGGATTAGCACTCTATTTTTTTTATTTATTTTTTTAAACTTTGCCCCACACTAGGAACTTCTTCCTGTATCGTGGGTGCGTTTACAGACATATAATCTCACAAGCACACATACACCCAGACCCGGAGCAATTATCTATAGAACGTACAAATATTTGCTCCGTGCAGGAATCGAACCTGCGACACGCAGCGCAGCAGTCGGTCTCTCGACCACTGCGCCAACCGCGCCGTCGAATTTCATATTCTTCATTTCTATAGCAGTCCATTGTTGGACATGTTCGAAGTTCGCCGGGTCAGCTAATTAAGCATAAAAGCTTTCGTAAGACATATTCATATTAATCATTGTTCACCGGTTACTACTCATGTGCACTTTTCGGGATTGCCCGACTAGTTTCGAACTCTAATGGAGTCCTTAGTCATGAATTGAGCTGACTCGCACCATCGCCGTAGGTTCCGTTAGTTGGAAACTAGCCGGACAATCCCGGAAAGTGCACATGAGTAGTAACCGGTGAACAATGATTAATATGAATATGTCTTACGAAAGCTTTTATGCTTAATTAGCTGACCCGGCGAACTTCGAACCGCCATATTAACAAAAAAACGTTTTCCACACAATAACGAACACAAAAGAATTATCCAGTTTGGTGCAGTCATTCGGAAGTTATGCGCGTAGGTATATACCTTTTGGCGATTCATTTTTATTTAAATAGATTAATGTAAGACATCACAGAAATACGGCGAACGAAAAACATTAACAGGAAACTTAACATTAACTGGACTTAATGGCATAAGATCTTCAACCCGCAGTAACCTAGCGTGTTCGCTGTATGAGACGAACTCTTTGCCCTGCAGTGAGATACTTAAGGGCTGGTTATGTTTTGTTATGTAAGTTATGTATGTAGATTTCACCCGCGTATAATTCTATTACAATAAGCCTAAAATACTCCTTATATAGTCAGCTACCTGCCAGTAAAATCTTATCAGAATCGGTCCAGCTGTTTCGATGTATAGCCGTAACAATCAGACAGATAGAAATACAACAATTTTAAAAACTAACTTTTAGGCATAGGCGTCGTGCAAATAACTATATGAGCTTAAATACTATTATTTTGACAAAACAAATTAACACTTCAATTTCATTTCTTTGTTGTATGGATAAAATCTATGACATGATTAATCAGAAAAATGATTCCATATATCCAATAAGTTTTAGGTTGCGCCATACCGACCCGTATAATGAATTTCCCTTTAAATAGTACCCTAGATACGGTATATGGAACTTAGAAATATTATAGTTAGGTACACAAACTTGCAGTAGAAAGTTTGCTTTTAAGTACTTAGTGTAGAGTTCCCGGCAAATTGCTTTTGAAATATATCCCTCAGTTAACTGTCGCCTTAAATGCAAGTTGTAGTGTTGTGTTAACTAAAATGGAATATAGTTTAGTATTTAGTGAAGGAAGCAATTAAATAGTTAAATCTGCGAATTGCGATTTTGTTTTGTAAACTAAAAATGCATCTACGTTTGGCCATCAATTCACCTGATGTTAAGTGACGGTGTGGCCGAGGATGGAGCACGTAGATCCAAAAGAAATCTATTCACTCTAAGTAGAGGCTATTCACTCTAAGTAGAGTGGATAGATTTGGGGAGAACGATAGTTTCACATTCCGAAACACGACTAGGTCGCTTCATGGCATGTCTTCGTCCGACGTGTATGGATTCCATTTTAAGGATGCACTCCTACGGACACGGGCAACTCAGCCCCTGTCGGCGACAAGACACCGTCTGCGCTTCATGTCACAAGTAGTGGTAGGGATAAACCAGTTGTGAATAATGTATGTTAGATATTTGAAAGGAAACGAGATAGAATCTTATTAGATTATGTTTTTCTTTAACTCTCTCGTTAAATTTGTAAGGTTAATTTGTGTTTAATAGTTATTATAAGAATCTATATTTGACGAATTTCTATAGTTTATAAGGGAATTTTCAAGTAAAGATTTGTATCGAGTATAATTACGTAACTTGAAAAGGTGATTTTTTGTTTATATAGATATCGTTTTAAATTTAATGTATAATAAAAGGTCTTTTCATAAAAACAATACTACAAAAAGAATTAGGTTAATAGGAAACTTAGTTTAGCAGATATAAGGAAAAATGTATAAAGAAAATTTGTCTTGTTGAAATTGTATAAGTATTTGTTCTAGATTTTTTTTATTCTTTAGAATTAGGTAAAATATGATGATATCATGTTATATATTAGGATTCTACGAATCGAATAATATATAATATGTAAGGGTTTTTGTGATAAAAATAATAAATAAAGGCTCAAAAGGTTTCGGCTCAAAGTAAAAATAAACTGCAAAATGGGCCAAAAAATGCACGGGTCTCGGTAAGGTAAGCACGGCCCGTATATAAGGCGAGTCGATGGCCGACTCAAATCAGTAGCAACACAGCCGTCGAAGAAGCAACAACTGGAAGAAATAAGAAGCCGAATCCTGAGGAACCTGGAAAATTCAAGAAAGAAAAGTGTTTTATTTAGGCTAGAGGCCTAAATAAAACACTTTTCTTTCTTGAATTTTCCCTATCTCTTTGCCCCGAAGCCCTCCGGGATCATTCTGTATTCGCCATTTCGCATTTGACCGTGGTGAAGTATCGTGGTGGACAATTTATTTCTTATGGGCTTCGGTTCAAATCTGGCATTTACCAGTGGGACTTAATCAAAATCGTATGAACTTTCTTCAAAAAAATATCTAACAATCTTCTTCTTATCGTATGGTTGATGAACAACCTAGTGTCAGAGTTTAAACCACCCGTAGGTCTCTGTCATGGCTTTATACACCATCGAGAACATCTCCCAGGTGTGCTGGTTTCATCACGATATTTTCCTTGACCGTTTTATGCAAGTGATAATCAAAAATCATTATTAGTCAAAGGTTGCAAGTCCGAATCCAAAGCACGCACCAGTCTTTTCGAAGTCATGTGCGTATTAAAATTCATTATCACTATCTTAAAACGGTAAAGGAAAACATCGTGAGGAATCCAGCACATCTGTGAGATATTTTCGATGGTGTGTAAAGCCATGTCAGAGACCTACGGGTGGTTTAAACTCTGACACTAGGTTGTTCATCAATCACACGATAAGTAGAAGAAGATTGCTTTGATTGTTTCCTTGTGTGTGCCTGAATAAACAATTTTTACCTACATATAATTATAAACTTACCCTCTTTTCTATGGGATAGGCTGAAAACACAGAACATCACCTGCTACGATACTTACATAGTCTTCTCTTGCTTCATCTACGTTCATGCATCTGTTCATACACGCGCGTTGGGTGCGAGTACTACGAACCTGTCCTTTATGGAGGACTCCACCAATAACTCCAGTGTGATATACACTGTTAGTTTTCTTTCTTTCAAACGCGGTTTTCATCCCCTAAATACCTATCGTAAATTGAAAACCAAATACGGCAACACAACGCAACGCCGTCATTCAATGACGTAATAGATGAGTATCATTAAAATCGTCGCCTAGCTGTGAATAAAGCGTTTGTCGCCATTGTACACCCGGCATTATTAATGAGTGCCTTCTACCACCATGAAATATTCCACCCTATGAAGTATGCTTTATTGTGGAAATACTTTTGCCGTTTTGGATTTATGCAAATATAATAATGGTGGGTATGAAATAGGTATGATTTTTAAGGTATTAAATATTTTTGTGTTGTCATTGTATAACTGTCATAACCCTAGGGGATCTGAGGCTGCTGTGTGAGGTCATGTATTTTGTGATGTGTTTGTTCTCGGGTCGTCTAAAGCGATAATGGGGTTTTCCTGTTAGGAAATTTTTAATAGCAGCCTGGCTGGTAGTTGTGCACATTAGATCACAATAGGTTTATTAGTTAAATGTGTGTATATACTTTAATATTAATAATATTATTTTTTTTATAAAAAAATTTATTAAAATTTAATAATTGATTAAATCGTTATAATAAAACAACTTTTAACCGGATTAATGGCGTATATTAATGGTTTTTTGTTTTTCCTGACGTTTCCAACACTTTGCAGAGTTCGTGGTCGCAGGAGGACTGACCAATAATACACGCGATTAATCTTTTAAAAGTTGTTTTATTATAATGTGTAGTGATCGCGCAAACCTAAGATATTACTACACGGCTTCATATATATTTCGTTGTATTTGTAGATGTTTTGCCTTTGCAAAATATGCAGATTTCTCAGTAAGGATAGGTATAATAAAAAAGTGAAACATATGACCTAAGGAATGAATAACAGAATACTGAAGAATTTTTATCGCAGTCTGAGACCAGTACTGTGGAACATTTTGTTATAGATTCATTATTTATTTTTTATTTCATAACTTTTTGGGTACCACAGATAGTATATATTTATTTATCTTACTAGCGTAAGTTATATGGGAAAATGCAAGGATTCTTAGAATATCATATTCATTGATATCGGTTCAGGTGTTTTGAAATATACATAACACTCCTGTTTTTGGGTAGACGTGTAAAAAAGCAATGTCCGTACTAGAATAGAAATGCACTTGGTGTACTGACCAAAGAAGCATATTCAAACCCTGTTTGACGTCATATTTATCTATTAAAAACATTATTTTAGTAGGTTATGGTACTGTATTTCCAATATTACAATTATTACAGTTCTTTCAATTGGTTCGTAAGTTCTGTAACGACAAGTTCTTTCTTTACAGATCTTGTTTAAATTAATGATCACTTCAAACTCTTGACAGTCGTTCAATATTTAATTATTAGGTACACTGAGCTACTCCACAAATAAAACAATTGATGACTAAATGTTGAAATATTGAGATATTTATTGCGGCGTTTTAGTGGTGGTGACAGAGTGGTGGCTTTTCCGTTTCAATAAAACCAATGTGGCTGAATATATTTTGTGGTATTTTAGACGATTTTTTTACTAATAGGTACTTAGCATGTACTTACGTTAGTTGATCTCAAAAATACGTTGTAAATGGAAGACCATTTTAACAAAAATAAATATATTATGGTCTCAAAAATAAGATAACTGCATTATTAGTCTAGTGGTTCCAAGCGCAACTGCTGAGCTTGAGGTTTTGGGTTCGATTCTCAGGTCGGGCAATGTTATTGGGTTTTTCTGTTAGGACATTTTTAGTAGCAGCCCGAAGCTTGGGATTATGCCCGGTAGCTGGTAATAAGCTCAATACTTGTTACATGGAATTTATAACACCATCGATGAAATGTGAGTGTAAAACTGTGTACACCTCTGTCAACCTCTTTGGGGAATACAGGTGTGATGCTATGTTATATCAATTATAACATAACATCAATTAAATAACTAATAATTTCTTAAAAACTTCGCAATTTGAAGAAGTAATTGACATTTCAACACTGGCAATCCTATTAGCAAAAGAAATCGGCTCACTTTATTTACTATATTGATCCGTTAATTTTAGACATGCATTTAAGGAAAATAACGAGAAAAAACTTGGTCTTCTATGATCTGCAATAACCAAATCGCAGTGAGCAAGCATACCTTTCAATATTCATTCCTCCTCTGCATTAAAAAGCACGCCTGCGATTGTGTAAATTATTGTTAATATTTCATCTTACATGTCTATGTTGCCCGGAACAATGTAAGGATTCTAACACCTCACAATTGTCTGATTTGGTCCAGGCATTTAGAAGTTATGGTGGAATAAAGTAATAAGTAATAAGCATACATATATTCATAAACCCTAACAACATAACACTCCTTTTTTGGGCAGTTGTGTAAAAAAGGCTCTGCAGGAGACCAGCTCATCGTGCTTCGTTATAAAATGAAATCCTACTACTGGCAGTTTATAAGTATCTACAAAAAAATGTTTTACGAGTTCACTAAGCATGCGTAATGTGTTTAAAAATATAATATCAACAATACACTTAATCGAAAAACACCAAATGAAAATTGATTCAATCTCGTATACAAACACGATCAGCCACACACATACAACATTGTAAAAACACTTCATGTAATCATGCATACACATTTTATTTCGCAATCTCCAGATACCAAAACGAAATTACTCCTCACAAGCAATTTTCCTCGTGTACATCTTGGATTGTGTATATTTTTTTCCTCAAACGTCAGGGTTCCATATAAATCTCGTACGACAGCCAACCCTGACGTAACGTATCAAGCAACAGCCTGAAATAAATCATAACTGAGCCTCTTTTTGTGACGTCAACGGTATGACGTACTGACAGTGTTTAAGGTGACAGGGCATATGGGTTGTCAGGCAAAGTTGAAAGGATGTTCAGGAAGTTGTATTTCGTTTTGTTCTGTGAGGTGTAGTATTATTCTTTGAGGTTTTCATTCGATTATGAGTCTTATTTTTCCATCATTTGATAGACTTTTAAGTTAATAACTGTTCCTTAATATTATAATAGATGAAAAAAATATATAATTCAAGATAAATCTTTGAAAATCATTAACGCATGCTTAGCGAACTCTAAAGTTATAATATTAAATGGAAAAAGAATACGGTCGCGAACAGGATTCGAACCTGCGCCTCCCGGATAAATACTCGAGGCGCTCTGACCACTAAGCCATCTCGTCTCGACGATTAGTGGCGAGATCGCCTGGAGTATTTATCCGGCAGGCGCAGGTTCGAATCCTGTTCGCGACCGTATTCTTTTTCCATTTAATATTATAACTTTAAAATAAGATAATTTATTACCATCAACACTTAAAAATAAATAAATTAATGATTTATAAACTATATAAGATATATATATATAGATATTTTTGTCGTGGAAGTACCTATGGTAAAAGGTACGGACTCGGCAAATGTTGACAGTGGTCTGGACCTCGCACTGATAAACGCTGATTCTCAGTCCGTCCCTTTTACTTCATATATATTTATTCAGACTGCGAATCTTATAAAATAGAAGAGACTATTAGAACGGCGACGTCATTGCTATCAATTCAGTACCTATACAGGTGACCGAACCGACACGACTAACTTTGCAGTTAATACAGTGTCGTAAGGAATGCAATTACCTTAACAATTCAAGATAAATCTTTGAAAAGCATTAACGCATGCGTAGCTTCTTTTTCCATTTAATATAATAACTTTAGAGTTCGCTAAGCATACATTAATGCTTTTCAAAGATTTATCTTGAATATAATTACAATTACAAAATTCTTAAGAACTAGCTGGTGCCCGCAACTTCATCTGCGTGACAAAATCTAGCCTATGTCCTTCTTCAAGGTCCAATCTATCCCCTTGCCAAATTTCATTACGTTAAGCCGTTTAGTCGTGAAAAGATAACAAACAAATAGAGTTACTTTCGCATTTATATTATTAAAATAAAAATATAAAGTAGTACATATATAGTAAAGTATTGTATGGATTAAAAAAAAAAAAAAAATGTTAATTGTGTATTTAAAAACGTCTCGGAATTGGGTACCTATGCCATTTACGACTACAATGTGAAGAAAAACTCATGTTCGCACTTCATTGTATTTTTGAAAAAAGAGAGGAAATATTGTGGATTGATAAAAAGAAAGAGAGAATTAAAAAGAGACTTGCCCAACGGTGGAACATTTATGAGCTGGTTATGTTATGTATTATGAAATAAATAATTACCCTATCTTACTCCGCATTACAAAATCCTCTACCATATACAGTGAAACAGGAGATTAAATTTAAAGTACCTAAACAACAACCACTTCCGACTTTTCAAACAATTCCTTTGTTACGATGTGTCAATTACACGTTCACCTCAATTAACAGAAAATTGTAAAGTTGACAGTATTTTGGTTACAATTTTAGTCTCTGGCTTTTCTTTGTATAGTAACCTTCTAATGCTATGGTTTATGGACAACCACACTGCCCGGTCTATGACATGGCTTTTTACCGTGGCAGAGCCATGCTTCGGCACGAATGGGCCGGCTCGACCGGATTGATACCACGGCCTCACAGAAAACCGGCGTGAAACAACGCTTGCGTTGTGTTTCGCCGAGTGAGTGAGGGTACCGGAGGCCCAAACCCTTTAAAAGGCCGGCAACGCACTTGCGACTCCTCTGGGGTTGCGTGTGTCCATGGGTGGCGGTAATCGCTTACCATCAGGCGAGCCGTCTGCTCGGTTGCCCACTATTCCATAAAAAAAAAATGGCTTTACACACCATCCATAATACCTTACCTTAGGTTTGCTAGTTTTTCTCAACATTTTTACTTTTAACATTTTATGGAAGTCAACCAATCTACCTACTCTTTTCAGATGCAGCTTAATACCAGTATTTTACATGGAGCGACAGCCTATCTGATCTCAACAACCCAGTTCCTGGGTAACACTATATCTCGTGATATGACTGTTTGTCAGACTTTCAGGCCTCTGACTACCCGTAACGACTGTCATAAATCTTAAAAGTATGTACTGGCATTAGAGAAGGTACAAAAGGCCTACCTTAGGTACCTATATAAAAAACATATGGATTTTATCCATATATGTATCCTACCAATTTTTTACTTGGCACGTTAGGGTATATTTCTCTGGAGGTCAGGAGAAACAATGACCAAATGATAACTTTGTGCAAAATACTTCATGGTAAAATCGATACCCCTGAACTGCATGTCGAACTGACCCGTTTATTTGTCCCCGATAACTGTAGCCGTAGTAGGAAGCGCATATTATTTGCTGTGCCCCGTGTCGCACCGTCTCGCAAGCTCAATCACTCGTTCCTCGCACACTCTCTGGACTCAATGATCTCTTGGAAGCCACGCCTGAATTTGACGTGTTTTCGAACGAATGGAAGAGGCTAATATTGGTATATTTGGAGTAGGTACTGTGAGATGAGCGTATAAATGAAATGTCTTTAATTAATGTAATTGGCCTCAGGCGTTAAATTATTTATAAATAAATAAATTAATTAATTTGACAACTGAGACCGACGGCTTAACGTGCTCTCCGAGGCACGGAGGGGTCTCGGTATGAAATTATGGTCACCCATCTACAGACCGGCCGCGGCAAGCGCAGTTTAACCTCGATCAATCGATCTGTGCGGCTGTTACTTGGCCATAAGCCTTTTTTTATGGAAGTGATAATTAATTTATACGTATTATAAACTAAGTATCACTTAATATGATTTCGTTTCAAAGTCAATGGTTTTCTTTCTAAACCTTGGTTCAGACCTTGGATTCAAACCTGCAACATTTGTCTTACTGGACTGGTAACTGAAAGCTAGGATAGTAAATATTATGCAACATTTTAAACTACATATCTACTACTTTAATTATGTAACACCATTTTAGACACTTGGCAAAATGAGTATCTTTGAATCTTTGAACGTCATCACAGACAAAATATTTTTTGGAGGTTCGATATTAATCAACAGATTCTCCAAAACCTTTTCATTTCAAACGTTTGTTAGAAAGGCCGCTGAAAAAAATCATTCAGTCGGCTGGAATGTCACCAATTTTTTTGAAGTACAGATTGTCTTTGTCGTTTATTTTTGACGGTACAAAGGCCCACGCGGTGTGTTACGCAGCGCTGCGTCACCAAATCTTTTATATTCTTTCAACGGTAGGTATTCTGTCAATTCTTTTGAAACTATGGTGATAGCAATGAAATATAATCGCTGCTAACAGGGGTGAAAATGTTCCATGTGATTTTGTTACATTGGAGTCTTTTCAATCTTACCAGATGTATATTCAGTGTCTTATTCAGACCAAACCAATTACTGGTCAACACCACAAGGTAATTGTGGTTGTCAGTTATTTGCGGTTCTGGCTAACTGTAATATATATCCTTGAAGCAGGAAAAGACTGGACGCGTTAGGCAGTGATCCAAGTATTGTGGCGCAATTTGGGAGGAGAATATTTCCAACAAGGCCTTCTTTAGGCACCAGTCTCCCACAAGTAAATCTAACATACAAATTGTATTTGAGTGTATGCAAAACGTATCATTTTATATACTTTTGAAAGTAAAATAAATAAACATATATAGATATCATCACGCCTATATTCCCCGAAGGGGTACACAAAGGTTTACACCTACATATCATCAATGCTGTTATTAAGTTCGATGTTATAGGTGGTGAGCCTATTGCCATCTATTGAGCACAATTCCAAACCCTGGGCTCAGAATTTCTTAACAATAACACTTTGTATAAATAAATAAAATTGTATTTATTATTATTTGTCAATGGGCTGATTGATTGATGAAGGGATTTTTTAAGTATTGTTGACATGAATGAGATGTTGGCCTCGTTACATTATATTTTAGGGGGCTGAATTGCCCGCGTCCGTAGGAGTGCACCCTTGAAATGCAATTTCTATACGTGTCCCCTGGGTGGTGCAAAACAGGCAACACAACACTGGCGGCAGGCTTCGGCTGCGGCTGGTTACCACCCACCAGACGAAGCCATGCAGTGCAGCGACCTAGTCGTATTTCGGAATGTAGTCCGGTGCAACCGGTGGAGACGGGTCTGGGCAGTTGCACCAACTCCTTAACTATCGTTCTCCCGAAATCTATTTACTCTACTTAGAATGAATAGATTTCTTCTGGATCTACGTGCTCCATCCTCGGCCACACTGTCGCTTACCATCAGGCGAGTTGGTGGCAAAAAATAGATACATTTTGATAAAAAAACAAACATTCTAAACACCAAAACTAAAATTTAAGTCACGAAGTGCTACTCAAACAGTTTTTAAATGTCCATCACTAGCTCTTAATCAATAGTCGATAAAACTTTAACAAAAATAGAGCAAGAAAATCAGATTCACTTTATTAGATTCCAGTATGTAGGTGGGTACCCATTTCATTTGGCAATTTATTGTATTTATTATTTGTTTAGGCTCTTATATGTATTGATATTTCTCTAAGGTGATATGAACAAATTGTGTTAGCAGTTTTGATTTTATTGTATTGGTCTTGTCAACATAGCTGAAAGATATTGAGTACACTTCGGTAAAAAGGATAGGTAAGTATTGAAATGGATGGAAAATTTGGAGTTTAGATATATTGAAGTTGGTGTTATCATAAAGTATGGATGAATTACATCTAAGGATGATGGATAAAACTAACAATACTTTTTCAATTTTCATTTGGTCATAAATGCACAAACATGTAAGAGCTCCGGCAATACTTAAGCTGATTACTAATAAACATTAAAATAATACAAGATATGTCTTTGAAAAAGCATTAACGCATGCTTAGCGAACTCTAAAGGTACAATATTAAATGGAAAAAGAATACGGTCGCGAACAGGATTCGAACCTGCGCCTCCCGGATAGATACTCCAGGCGCTCTGACCACTAAGCCATCTCGACCTCTGCTCACAGTGGTTCGGTCACTTGTATAGGTACTGAATTGATTGCAATGACGTCGCCATAAGACGTGTTAAAATATGGAAGAAGAATTCGCGGTGGTGAGCAGAGGTCGAGATGGCTTAGTGGTCAGAGCGCCTGGAGTATCTATCCGGGAGGCGCAGGTTCGAATCCTGTTCGCGACCGTATTCTTTTTCCATTTAATATTGTAACATTAAAATAATATCTCAAATCTCGAATTTAACCTGCTGATTACGAAGTTCATAATTTTTGCACGTGTAGATCTTGTCATAATAATTATAAGTTTCTGCAAATGCCACGGGAGCCCCGTTCTATATTCGCAACGAGAATCTCTATGCATTATTTCGACTCTGCTGAAAAGCACCCCCAACCCATCGAGTCGTGGCAGCCGCCCGGTATACCCCCTCACAGATCAGTAGAATTCGCCGACTTAGGCATTCACTCTCATATCCCGACGACGCTATAACCCTCCTCCAAGCAAGCAGTAGGGCCACCAGCACAGTACACAAAGCAGACCGCTGTCATTTCGGCCTCGCCGTCGAGGCCCGTCGCGACGTCTCCGTAATTGTCCACCCCGACCCTTGCTCGTGCCAGCCCACGCCGCTGAACCTGTAGCTTTAAATTCGTCCCTAAATAATAATTATGATTTGAATCCAGCAGAAAGCCAGTCCCTTGCTGTCCTCAAACCAGCGACGCCCTAAGCCGAGCCTCGTACCCCGCATGGGGTGCCCTTAGCGTGTTGTCGCTTAGTTTATAAGTTATATGCCCTGGCTGGGGGCCTTAAAATTATTAAGGCAACCACAGGAAAGCCCGGTTAAGTAGTCGACAACCTAGGTTGACCTGCAAGATGCCATATAAAAAAAGAATTTATTTCGTAATTTATAATTTCTAATTTACATAACAAACACACTATTCTACAATAAAATTGCTACTAAATAAAATCAGCAGGGTATGGAAAGTGCTTCCCTACATTATCTCTCCATGTTGTAGTGATAATTTATTCAATGACTTTTGAATATATTATAAATGCGAAAGTTTGAGGAGATGGATGGATGTTTATTACTCTTTCACACAATAATTAATGTAAGGATTTGGCTGAAATTGGACACACATGTAGAGATTCCTAAATCCACGCAGACGAAGTCGCTGGTGGAAGCTAGTATATAATAACAACAATTGTACACCTTCTAAGAAACAATTTAGGGCAATACGAAATTATAAAAGTGCGTGCTTCAACCACATTTGGCAAGCTATTACGAAAACAAAAGTTTTTTCTGCTTTGTGTTCGACATCCTTTTTAACTCAATAATAGTTCTATGGAACTTTGAATGTTCATGATAATTTCAGTTTCTGTTATTGTTGAAGTTTTAAGCCAAAAGGATTTGTTTTGATGCCTAAAGGACGTCCTTTTGCAAAGTATTACGCTCAATGCCTACCTATTACTATGTCATTGGTAATGAGCTACCCGACGTTTAAAATTGTGCTCTTCGCAACTTTTAAATGTGGCTCTCTACATATAATATGTATCAAGGAATCTAAGAAAAACTACTGGAAACTGTTTCAGGTTTTCTGAGCATTTATACATGGGGTATGTATAAATGCTCAGAAAACCTGCAGGGCAAGCACCTGTTCTCATTTAGAGAAGGCACGAGTAATGATCACCACTCCAGCTTACTGCGGGTTAGAAATTTCAGACTATTGAGTCCAGGTTTTCTGGTGATATTTCCCTTTATCGTATCCTTTCCGTAGATAGTAATATCTTAGGTTTGCGCGATCACTACACATTATAATAAAACAACTTTTAACCGGATTAATCGCGTGTATTATTGGTTTTTTGTTTTTCCTGACGTTTCGAACACTTTGCAGCGTTCGTGGTCGCAGGAGGACTAAGGTGTCAGGTGTCTCAACAGTTTATTTAAAATTATTTTTTATTTTAATTATGTACGGTAGACTGAAATAATTTTAAATAAACTGTTGAGACACCTGACACCTTAGTCCTCCTGCGACCACGAACGCTGCAAAGTGTTCGAAACGTCAGGAAAAACAAAAAACCAATAATACACGCGATTAATCCGGTTAAAAGTTGACTAGACATTTATTACTTAAAGTTTTCTGTGTAATGTTTCTTACGAACAGAAAGTTTGCGGGTAATTTCTATTTTAATTGTGTATTTACACGCCAAGCATTTGCGAATGTAGCTATATTTGGCCGAAATGTGAATGTCCGTATCTTTATAATACTGTCTCTTTAGTCTAGTGGTCGCGCGCCACAGCTGAGCGCGAGGTCTTGGGTACGATTCTCAGAGCGGGCAGATTTATTGAGTTTTTCAGTTAGAAAATTCTCAGTAGCAGCCCGGAGTTAGGAAGTTGGGTGGTGACACCCCCATGCTTCGGAAAGCACGTAAAGCCTCCGGTCTTATGCTTAATTTCTCTCCGATCATGTCGGATTAGCGTCACATCGGACAATGAGAGTGAAGGAGTGCACCTGTATTAACGCATATACTTGGGCACTATATCATCTCCTGCGTACTTGGCTGTTCTCCGTGGAGATAGGACGCCATGACCGAATTAACAACAATTATAATTAACAACAGTACTTATCTGCTTAACCGTCAGGGGCTACAGGCGTGATGCTATCTTATGATTTCGTTTAGACATAAATATAAGTTATGTAATATTAAATGGAAAAAGAATACGGTCGCGAACAGGATTCGAACCTGCGCCTCCCGGATAGATACTCCAGGCGCTGTGACCAACTAAGCCATCTCGACCTCTGCTCATCACCGCGAATTCTTCTTCCATATTTTAACACGTCTTATGGCGACGTCATTGCAATCAATTCAGTACTTACAAGTGACTGAACCGACACGACTAACTTTGCAGTTAATACAATGTCGTAAAGAATGCAATTACCTTAATAATTCAAGATATGTCTTTGAAAAAGCATTAACGCATGCTTAGCGAACTCTAAAGTTACAATATTAAATGGAAAAAGAATACGGTCGCGAACAGGATTCGAGTCGCCATAAGACGTGTTAAAATATGGAAGAAGAATTCGCGGTGGTGAGCAGAGGTCGAGATGGCTTAGTTGATCACAGCGCCTGGAGTATCTATCCGGGAGGCGCAGGTTCGAATCCTGTTCGCGACCGTATTCTTTTTCCATTTAATATTGTAACTTTAGAGTTCGCTAAGCATGCGTTAATGCTTTTTCAAAGACATATCTTGAATTATTAAGGTAATTGCATTCTTTACGACATTGTATTAACTGCAAAGTTAGTCGTGTCGGTTCAGTCACTTGTAAGTACTGAATTGATTGCAATGACGTCGCCATAAGACGTGTTAAAATATGGAAGAAGAATTCGCGGTGGTGAGCAGAGGTCGAGATGGCTTAGTTGGTCACAGCGCCTGGAGTATCTATCCGGGAGGCGCAGGTTCGAATCCTGTTCGCGACCGTATTCTTTTTCCATTTAATATTGTAACTTTAGAGTTCGCTAAGCATGCGTTAAAGCTTTTTCAAAGACATATCTTGAATAAGTTATGTATTTCTTATTTTAATTCAGAATAAATAATATCTAACAAAAACAATTTCATTTTTTCCGGATCATAAAAAATAATTTCACAAAAGCATTACTCCTTATCTCTCCTTCAAAGAGAAATTAAATATTTGATTAATGTTGTACGTCATCATAATTATTCTCGACTTTGTCAAAGTTATTCTGAAAATTTTACTTTCGTCCCTAATGTTACTTTATTAATTCAGATAATAACTGCTAAACTTTTAAAAATTGTTATAAAATAGGTAGAATCAACAATCACCTTGCGGAAAATTTCTATGCTGTTTTTTTCCAAAATAAAATAAAAAAAACATTACAAAGAAATCTACCTAGCCTTTATGCACCTACGTTGGGGTCGGCTTCCAGCCTAATCAAATGCAGTATATCTATTTTAGATGGAACGACCAAACTAGATAACATGATATTTTTAGTTGAGACTGGTTGTCATAGTTGAGGCATCTGACTCCCCGTAACCGCTGTCAAAGATCTTCATTAGACAACCTAAAAGTCTGACAGCAAGTCTTACGAGACATAGCGTTACATAATAACTTTCGTGAGAAACATTCATATTAATTATTGTTCAACGGTTATTACTCACTTGCATTCTTCGGAATTGCCCGACTAGTTTCGAACTCGAACGGAGCCCTTAGTCATGAGCTGAGCCCGCGGCAATGTCGCGAGTCAAACTAGTCGAGTTCGAAACTAGTCGGGCAATCCCGAAGAATGCAAGTGAGTAATAACCGTTGAACAATAATTAATAGCGTTACATAGTAACTGGACTATGAACGTCAGATCGGCAGCCGCTCATATAAAATACTGGTATTAACCTGCACCCTGCACACTTGACAGACAGAGACGTGTAGCTGGGGAGTTTGTTGCGCCGCTTCTTCTCTCCAGTGAAGCACTAGGAAGCGGTGAAGGGTGGGCGTTTTGGGGGACTGTCTTATTGTTATGTATGACGTTCAAAAAGTACCATTTCTAATGGTCTAATTTGAATAAAGATATTTTTGATTTTGATTTGATTTTGATCCGATTAGACTGGGAGCCGATCCCAATGCATTTGGGAAAATATTGTGCATGCATGTTTGACAAGCAAGCAATTACGTGTATAACCTTAAGGCGAATAATACTTCCTAAATTGCGCTAACCAATCTGGTACTGTGATGTACAAGGCAAGTCTGATTGGATAACCGCAATTGTAATGGCAGCCAGGACACGGAAATCCTTGCACAGGCTTTGAAATGGGACGTGTCGCCGTATATAGAGTAAATACCGCTATAAATTCAAATATGTTTGGAGTCTAAATGAATAATGGCATGGGGATGATGTACTGAAAAATCTCAGAATTAATATTGTGTCAATTACAAAGAAGTTATAAATATCTGAATAATCTTAGAATTAATATTGTGGCAATTACAAAGAAGTTATAAATATCTGAATAATCTTAGAATTAATATTGTGTCAATTACAAAGAAGTTATAAATATCTGAATAATCTTAGAATTAATATTGTGGCAATTACAAAGAAGTTATAAATATCTGAATAATCTTAGAATTAATATTGTGGCAATTACAAAGAAGTTATAAATATCAATGTCTTAAAAAGGTGAAGGAAATATGTATATATATATAAAACTAGCTGTGCCCGTGACTCCGTCCGCGTCGATGTCGTAAATTAACACCATGTCATGTATGTACACAAAAATACTCGACGTGATTCTTTAAATTGGCATAACTTTTTTGTTTATGTACTGATTGACATGAAACAAACACTAAATGTTAAGTAACGCTTACCACAATATTTTAGAACACATCTAAATCGGATAAGCAATTTCTGAGATTAGCGAGCACAAACGTACAGAGAAACAGACAAACATTCTAACAATCATTGTTTTGGTTGCAATTTGCGTTGATAAAGGTCCCAATAATATTTTTCCTCATATTATATCTTCCATGTACAGACAGCGATCCGTTACATTTTTATTATATGTATTGATGATTGATGATGATGATAAAAAAGCACGCCTGCTATGTTTTTATTTTTGGTAAGAAGAAAATAATTATTTACTACCGAAAAGATTTTAACCACTTTGTCATAGATACATTTTAATTACAACCTAAGTATCTCTTATCCTACTTTATAAGATCAACGTAGTTTTAATAAAAGAATGTAGGTACCTTTTAAAATTACAAAGGTATATAGAATAGTCGGAACACAGCGTCCAATTAAGCTTGAGCTCTAAAAAAGGCGAGCAGTTGGTTTTTATTGGCAATTTAGAAGACAACGAGGAGGGCAGGAGGTCTCGTTGCGTTGGTAAGTGAATACGGTGACATTGCAACCCTATTTAGGAGATACACGGGTGGTTATTCTGTCTAACAAGGTGGAAAACTAACGTACGGTCGGGGAAATTGAATCATTACAAATCTACATAATATTTCGTTTGACATTTCCAAAAATATAATAAACTACATGTACAATATACTTATAACTAAAAATAATAATAATAATTGCCAGCCTTTTGGGCACGTTACCAGTTCATAGTGATGCGGATAAATTTTTCGACGCTCTATAGTATATAATAATTATTATTATTTTTAGATATAAGTATATTGTATATGTAGTTTAATAATTTTTTTAATTTGACATTAGAATTATTCTAAAGGCTGATTAATATTGTTAATTTCCAAATAATTAAAATGCCTACACTTTAGAAATTTTTGTATTTATAAGAGAGTATTATATTTTTTCATGAGTACCTAGTAATAACAATGCATCTCCATAGCAATTAATGGTCTGTTGAAATTGTATGTCAAACTAATCTCAATCATAAAGGTTCGAATGACAATGCAAAATTAGAATTCGCATCACGGTATTGATCATGATTCCATTTCTTCGACTGCATCGTATTAAATAAGTTGACTTTAGCTGAAAAATGGTTAAGTTCACCAATTCATATAATTATATTAGTGTATAGAGCTAGAACTGGTACACAAATACAAATCTTTAAAAAAAAAATGGATCTACGTCTTGCCACCAACTCGCCTGGTGGCAAGAGACGGTGTTGCCGTGAATGACCTTTCGCTCTCTGACTTGATGTACTAAGATAATATCTCATTTAACAAGTACGAAATCATCACAAATAAAACGACCAAGGAGATACCAGCTCTCGGAGACATATAATAGCATTTGACATGCGAGATGTCCATATTAATTGAGGCACCCAGTCAGAGCATTCAACACATAAGTGAGCGATAACGCGCTAAGGGCAACCCTGCGGGGTAAGGGCCTTGGTTAAGGGGCGTCGCTGGTGGGTATTTTTATTATTAGGGCAACTGCCTATTGTGCCGGATAGATAAATATAATAATAGGCTCACCATCTATTACATGGGACTCAATAACAGCATTGGTGAAATTGGGTGTACAATTGTGTACACCTCTGCCCACCCCTTCAAGGAATACAGGGGTAATACTATGTTATTTTGTTGTATGAATTTAGGCTCCAGGCTACAGGCTCAGTGGCGCGGGCTACAAGTAGATTGAACAACTCTTGACATTAAATTATCTTTTAACCACACGAAAAAGAGAGAAGTGTGATATGCATAGGATAGTATTATTAGTACCTCAATCTATACTAATCCATACTAGTATTATAAATGCGAAAGTAACTCTGTTTGTATGTTTGTTTGTTACCCTTTTCACGACTAAACGGCTGGACGGATCATAGATTGGACCTTGGAGAAGGAGATAGGCTACCTTTGTCACGCAGACGAAGTCGCGGGCACTAGCTATTATTTTTTAACTGCTTCGTTGGTCTAGTGGTCTCAAGCGCGACTGTGGAGCACGGGGTCTTTGGTTCGATTCTCAAGTCTAGCAAAGTGTTAATGGGATTTGATATTTAATAAAAAACAGATGCAAGCCGAAGGTTTGAATTGTGCCCGGTTACTGGCTATAGATTCACCTTGTTGTACAGCTGTGTACACCCCTGCCTACCTCTTCGGGGAATACAGGCGTGCTGTGTGTTATGTTTTATAATATTATTATGGGCTCAATACAATACTGTACCGTGTAAACACAAACTTCTATAAATGTTAGTTTTAATCACCAACCTCGAGGCACCTACGCCATATGAAAACACGTCCCCGAGCTAAACTGCCGTTGCTTATTGCCTTTGTTATATTGTAATTTAAATTGTTTGTTTTTAAACTGAGTAATTATAATGTGCTTACAGATATGTGTCATTGTTGTATAATAACCTTCGTGAGACATATTCATATCAATTATTGTTCACCGGTTACTACTCACGTGCGTTTTTCGGGTATTGCCCGACTAGTTTAGAACTCGAACGGAGCCCTTAGTCATGAGCTGAGCCCGCGGCGATGTCGCGAGACTACGCCCTAAGCCGAAGCTCGTACCCTGGAGTGCCCTTAGCGTGTTGTCGTTTAGTTTATGATATGATAGACCGTGTTTTTCAACAAAAATGTATTACTTAAGCACATTTTGACGTCAAACATTAAAGTCATAAAATATTCGAACCGCCTCTGACATGAGAATTAATAGCTATATGGTGGCGAACAAATGCAAGCACATTTAGAATAAAAAAATATCTGTGAAATGTAAGTATACAACTGTACTCTTCTACATATCCTTTCGGGGATACAGGCGTGATGATATATTATGTTAATAAGAAACATTCACGCAAAGAAAAAGAACAAAAATTAACACATAAAACGGCTCATTAAATTCATTCATAAAATATAATCTTTCATAATGAAGTTCAGACAAAAACGGCAACGCTTGTAGCAATTATTGGCAAGATTGCCTTTCTGAAAAGATTGTGAAGGGTCGACGGATTTAACTCTTTTTTGTTCAACACTCAGCAATAATAATGAAATGCTACCAAAGCTTATAAATATCAAAGAATGAATCTATGCTTAAAAATATTTAAGAAAAAAATAAGAAAGATTTTTTGTTAACTTAAGTCTTTTGTTTTGGAATTATATTCTTCATAAACCAAATATATGGTTACTTAGTAACGCTGTTTAACGTCTTCAGTAGCTCGTGGCTAAATGGTAGTCATTTGAATTAATTGATGGATAGATACAGATAAATCTTTGAAAAGCATTAATTCATGCTTAGCAAACCTTAACCTTCGGTCACCTGTATATGGAAGAGGTGAATTAAAATGTGGACAAAGAATTCGCGGTGGTGAGCAGAGGTCGAGATGGCGCTTGGTGGTCAGAGCGCCTGGAGTATTTATCCGGGAGGCTCAAGTGCAAATCCTGCTCGCGACCGTGTTCTTTTTCCACAAAAATTTATGGATATAATTTTAATTATCCCTGCTATTGGTCTCTGTTGATGGGTGGCGGTGCGTTAGGTATTGAGACATTTTTAAACGCATATGTAGCGAACTCACAATTTATAATATGTAGTGAAAAAATACATAGGTATATCTATTGTCGTGAGCAGAATTTAAACGTATGCCACCCGGATGAATACTACAGGCGCTCCGCCAAACAAGCTATCATGACCTCACACTATTTTCATGTTCCAGATTTTAATACGTCTTCTGATAACGTGATCAACTATTCAGCCCCTATACAGCGGCGTATTTTTTTTCCACAAAAAATTATAACTTTAGGGTTCGTTAAGTATTGATATCAAAAGTTTATTTAAAATAAATTATATATACCCACAAAAATATATATACAAAGTTCAGCTTACTCATGTATTCCTTACAGTAAACTTTTTGTAGAGGAGTCTTACACCCGTTTTATGGATACTGGTTGAAGAAGAATGTTATAAAGAAGAATGGTACTGAGTGATAATAAATAATTAATTTATTTCATTACAGATGTTATCACCCAGAACAAAAAAATTAATACCTTGGATATAACAGAGGATATGTAACAATATCCAAAACGAAATTTGGTTTTTCATTTATCTCCCATTGTAGGAAACCCTTACAGGCGTGATATTTAGGAGATATCCATCCAGGATACGGATAGATAAGGAAGAGAGAGAGGAAAAGAAGAAGTATACAGAGTAATTTCAAAGAATTAAATTTAAATATTTCAATACAAAATAAAGGAATCCTTGGACATTACAGAGGGTACGAGTATGTAACAATATCCATATCGTACGACCGAAAATTAAATTTATAACATTTTTGACAGTGACAAATGGCGATCTCGGCCTGCCCAAGGGACAAGTAAGAAAATAAATAAGCAAACAACACAACAATTCTTAGTGTGTATAAAAACGCGTATTTCCCACTAGAGCTATAATATAAATTTAAGTTAAAGATAGTGCTGACGTCTATAGTCTAGCACTAAGGTTGATTAATAAATTATTCCGATGTAAAAGTTCCTCGGCTCCAAAAATACGAGTGATTTAAGTGACGTCTTTAGCTGAATTACGAATAGAAGTTAGATTTATGCTGACTTTATGATAAAAAGTGCCGTGGTGGCCGAGTGGTTACGGGTGCGCCTCATGAACCACAGGTTGTGGGTTCAAAACTGGCATGTACAAGTGTATTTTCTTAGTTATAGCTATGTGACTTCGTCAAGTTTATTTTCTTAGTTAATGTAATTCATCACAGACAAACGGTGAAGGAAAATATCTTGAAGAATCCTGGACTTGATGATCTGAAATCGCTAACCCGCAGTGAGCTACATTGGTGATCAATGCTCGTGCCTCTTCTGTATGAGTAGAGGCCGTTGCTCTGCAGCCTGGCCGTTGCCCAGGACAGTAATAGGCGGGTTATGTTATTAATTATTGTTTAACGGTTATTACTCACGCGCATTCTTCTGGGTTGCCTGACTAGTTTCGAACTTGAACGGAGCCCTTATTCATGAGCTGAGCCCGCGGCAATATCGCGATTCAAACTGATTATGTTACGTTATGATATAAACATGCTGTGTTACATTTAGGTGACGGTCGTCACCGTTGAATGGCTGATTTTTTTGAGATAGCCCGTTCAGGCTTCGTGCTACTTTTACCAGCTAAGATTACAAGACACACAGACCTCTACCCACTACTCTTTACCTTGGTCCCCCACTCCAGTTACATTTTTATATTGGTCTCTCTCACATCGTGTGGTTGAGGAACTACCTAGAGTCAGAGCTTAAACCACCCTAGGTCTCTGACATGGCTTTACACACCATCGAGAACATCTCTCAGGCGCTGGTTTCCTCACGATGTTTTCCTTCACCGTTTTAGTAAGTGATATTTAATTTCGAATACGCACAAAACTCGAGAAGTCAGTGGTGCGTGTCTTAGATGTGAACTTACTCCCCGAATTATGAAAAGAGAAGTACTGTTTCTGAAGATCTCACCGATGTAGCTATATTGCTAACAAATGGCCCCAAATGCATATTCCGGACTGCAACTGAGTATTTTTCTAACAGGAAAACACAACAGCACTGCCCGATCCGGGAATTGAACCTAAAATCTCACGTTTAATAGCTGCGCCTGCAACCACTAGATCATCAAGGCAAATGCCTTATATATATACACTATAAATATATATCTCAGAAATACTTTTCCATATAAATTTTATATTTATGTAAAAAAACCATTTCCCTCTATAGATTTTTACGCATTCAATCATAACGTTACTGTTCTTCGTCGAATCACAATCTACCCTATCTATTTATGAGTATTTCTGATTTAAAGACATGTTCAATTTATTTTCATGTTCATTTTCGCGTTCCAATAAAACCTGTCAACCCTACCGCTCGCGTACGATCGACAAAAAAGTATGAAATTACATTTTCGTGCGTCATTTTAGTTTACGAATTCAATAACGTTTGTAACATGGCTCCGTGGTTCCATTTCCTGCCTTACATTCTGTCTGTATACAGTCATCATTCTAGTGTTTGTGAGATACAGTTCGTTTTGCTGGCGGTACATTTGAGTGTTCGTGGTAGAAGCTTGTTGACAGTTTCTAGGCGTTGTTTGCAAGTAGGGAAAATAGTTTGTTGGTTGGCATGTGTTTACTGAGATAGATTTTCTTTCTAGTAAATAGCGTCGTAACATCACTCCTGTTGTTTCCAATTGGTTAAGTAGCCTTGTACAGTAGTACACACATTTCATAAATACCGTTGTTAATACCCAGGTGTGAGCCTATTGCTATCAACCGGACACAATTTCAAACTCCCGAGTTGGTACTGAGAATTTACTACACACTATGCCATACTCCAAGAACCGTTGATTTTGTCAAGTCTGAAAGATATACGTTAATTAATTAATTTATCTATCTGATCTAGTGGTCCCGAGCGCAACTGCGAGTGAAACCGAGCGGCACAGATAATAATAAAATTAAAAAGAACTTTTACAATAGAAATTTCTTCTGTATCGAGCATTAACTGGGACAACTATCACATGCTCACATACTCAGATACATACTTCATACAAATATTTTGTTTTGTGGGAAAACCAAACCGCGACACGCAGTACAGCAGCCGATCACTCGATAACTACGTGTTCTAAAATTGTTTCAATAACTACCGTTTAGTCGTTCCCCTCCATCCACCCCAGTTGACCTCCTTTGTGGTGTAAAATGAGTCACATATGAACGACTTGCGACTTGACACATTTCGATTTTGTCTCAGCTGGTGATGATAGGCGATTGCGATATGTAAACTATAATTTCGGTACGGCTGTGGTATTCATAACATGACAATATTTAATTTCACTTTTGAATTAAATATTGTCATGTTATGAATAAGGGAAATTGCCATGCATAAAAAATATATAATGTAGATAAAATTATACTCATAGACAGTTGCAAGAGGATTTCCTTGCATCACCTTGACGTTTCTAATGAAATATTAATAATATAATATAAATATAATGTATCTGTATTTGCTTTTAATTAAAATAATACAATGAATACAATTATTTTAAAGATTGACTTCATGCATTCATATTTTCGAACGTTTACTTAAAAATCTACGGGGGAAATGTAACGAAACTTCTCATTTGATTTATAAATCGGAAAAGTAAATGTTGTGAATATGACTATAATTAAAAATTTAAACCTAAATTGATTTATACTGACACTGTGTCTATTAATCTTCATTTGTATCTTTTTTGTGGAAATACGTAAAGTAGTAGTAAATAATAATAATAAATAAATATTTGCTACTTAACGTTGTGTTATTGAAAATACAATTTCTTTTGAAATAATATTAACCTTATGCTGCATCTCATTCATTCAAACTATAAACTAGATATAGCATAATAAAGCATAGCTTTCTCTGCTAAGACACAGGACATGTTTCGTACACCTTACTCATAAGTGTGTGTATTTCCATGGTTTTAAGATCCCCTAGAACTTGGGGTTTTCAGTTTGTGTTGTCGTTGAGGGTCCTACACTATTTGAGGAGTGGGTTAAAGGACCAGTTGTATTTGTATTCAAAACTTCCGCACATTAGAAACGAATGGGAGGATGATTCAGTTTTAATTTAAGGAATAAGAAATAGTGTATACATTTTCGAACATAAAGATTTTAATACTAATAATTAAGGTGATTGTCAAAGAAAAATCATGACGATGTAACAAATCACACCTCCTGAATTCTTCGAGACGGTTGGCAGAGGTGTACAGCTATGTACCAATACTAATAAGCCCCAGGTAATAAAGGCGGTAAGGCTAGTTTCACCGATGTTCTAACAGAATAACCCAATAACAGTTTGATCGACTCGGGAATCGAAACCAGAGACTTTATACTTTAGAGACCATTAGATCCATAAGGTACCCAAGGAAAAAACAAAATGGCTTATACTGACATAACACAAGAAAATACAAATGGTCGCAGGAGGAAAGAAAATACGTCTGCACTGTTTGATGGTTTTATTTCATGTGTCGAATAATACAAGTATTAAACTTGAACTAACAAACGAATGAATGAGTGATTGAATGGATAGAATGATTTAATCAAATAATTGAATTAGATAAATGTATAATAATGATGAGGCTTGGATTTTTGTAATATTCCAACAGGAAGATAGTCTCATTGTCTTGTGCAATACCGTTGAGCTCCCTAAATGATTGTTTGAGCTACACGATGAATTATACAAGTTGAACAGTTATTGATGGCAATATGTACCATCAGTTAGGACTGGCCAACTTGAAATAGCTATAGGTCATTCTTCAAACGGGCTTACCATACGCCGTGTACAATTACGAGTTGTCTGGACTTTAAAACATACTTTGAGTTTGTTTCGGCATTTCTTCTCACAGGTATAAATGCTGGAAACTTCTTAAAAAAAAGAGAATAGTAAGGAGTTTTTAAATATCTATTCACAGAATAAACAGCATTATAACAACATACCATTAAGAAGCTACAGCTTCTCAGCTAGGAATCACAATTAAACCGAACAATTATAGTCAATGAACTTAATATTGTAGTATTTATAAACAATAGGGATTGTTGTTTCCATTGAACATTAATTAGATTTCCCGGTTGAGATCTTGACTATGAATAGACTTTTGTATTTACAAAAACAAATAATAGAATACATTAATTTGATCATTAAACCATGTGCTTAAATGTACTAAAATTACAAATTACCATTAAACAACTATCATGGGTTATAAAAGAAGAAAGAATAGAGACAGGGGATACTTTTGACCTACTTTAAAAAAAGGAGGAGCTCAATTTACCTTAATATTTTTAGACAATCCTACTCTAAATTTAAATTATTTTTGCTACTAATGATTTTAATCGAATTTCGCCCGATAATATTTAATGTTGCCTCGTTGGTCTAGTGTCTTGGGTTCGATTTCCAAGTCGGGCAAAGTGTTATTGGGATTTTCAGTAAAGACATTCTTAGGAGCAGTTTTGATTTGATTTGATTTGAGTTTGCAATTCTGCCCGGTTGATATCAATAGGCTCACCACCTATTCCATGGGACTTAATAATAGCATTGGTGAAATGTGGGTGTACAACTGTGTACATTTTTGGGGGCTGAGTTGCCCGCGTCCGTAGGAGTGCATACTTAAAATGGACCCTACACGATACCTACACGTGGCCCCTGGGTGGTGCAGAATAGGCAACACAACTCTGGTGGGAGGTTTCGGCCCCGGCTGGTACCACCCACCGTACGAAGCCATGACGTGAAGTGACCTAGTCGTGTTTCGGGATGTAGTCCGGTGCAACCATTGTGGGAGACGGGTCTGGGCAGTTGCATCAACTCCACAACTATCGTTCTCCACAAATCTATACACTCTACTAAATAGTGAATAGGTTTATTCTGGATCTACGTGCTCCATCCTCGGCCACACCGTCACTTACCATCAGGCGAGTTGCTGGCCAAACGTAGATCCATTTTTGATAAAAAAAAACCTCTGCCTACCTCTTCGGGGAATATCATGCTTATGATGCTATATTATGTTATGTAATATTTAATAATAAACAATTACTGTACCAAAACGGTTATAAACGGCCTAAATATATATTATTAAGAAGTCTAAAATTATGCGCAAACAACGAAGAAATAACAACAGAAAATATTGAGAAATTCTAGTGAAAAGTTTTAATTGTATTATTGTTTGAAAAAGTAAGCTGAAGTATTTATTTGCAGAAATATTATCAGCTTTACAGACACGATTCCCTCTAGACTTCTGTCCTAGTTTAAGTTCATTTGGAGGTGCTTCGAGTTTATTTACTTTTTATTTCTTACAAGACTCGATTTTGTGAATATTTTGTAAGGTAAATATTTTTCTTTTTCTTTTAAGGCTTTAGCGGGAATGTACGTAAATAGAAATGGAATTGTTGTCTATGTAACAAGATTTTTACTTTAGCTTAACTTTAAAGTCAACCAACAGGTTTAAATCCAGCTTGTAGCAATGTGATTTTTCAATGTCAGATGTAATTCCTTAGTAAATATAGAACATATGGTGAAGGAAAACATTGTGAAGAGACCTGGACTTGATGGTCTGAAATCGCTAACCTGCAGTGAGTTAGCGTGGTGATCAATGCTCGTGCCTTCTCTGTATAAGAAGAAGCCTTATCCCGGGCCTGTAGTGTGACAGTTTGGGCTAGTTATTTTATGGTAACTTTTAAGCTTACACGCTGATTTGCTCAGTTAATTTGTAATTATGAATTGAATTGAAACAACGTTATTTAAAAGTAAGATTAAGTAGAAAATCATATATGGTATCGAATTAAGTATTTATATAATATATAAAAATCTTGTGTCACATTCTTTGTTATCGAACTCCTCCGAAACGGCTTGACCGATTTTTATGTTTTTTTTTGTGTATATTTGGTATAATAACTTTCGTGAGACACATTCATATTAATTATTGTCATTCATACTAGTTAAGGGCTCCGTTCGAGTTCGAAACTAGTCGGGCAATCCCGAAGAATGCGTGAGTAATAACCGTTCAACAATAATTAGTATATTTGGTAGGTCTGAGAATATGCCCGTAGGTTTTCATACCCGTAGGTGATACTGGTCTCCAGAAAATGTATATGACGTAACAACGTTTGCGGGGCACAGCAAGTATAATTTGAATAATATTCATGTATACACATGAATATTATTCAACAAAAAAAAAGCAAACTACGTTGGATTAATTTTAGTTATTCAAACATTTTCCAAATATTACTCCTATATATTTCCCTGTTTGTTATTTAATACCCAGCTTCACTTAGCATGCACTCATCATTCATTCACTCACTCATATCTGGCAAAAACAAAAAAGAACGTTTTGTTCATTCATCACACACAATGCAGATCCAATTTAAATTTCGAATAATACGTGAATGAACCTAGACGCTTGTAGAGCGAACGTTCCAGATTCAAACTTTACCTTTTAAGAAAGATTTTTGTAGAATATTGCCAAGTTTTAGTACGTGGCTGTTGAATTGCGTCTTCTTTTTTAAATAATTGCGTGTTCTGTACTTCCGGACTATGAATACGACACTTGTTGTCATACATAAATATCTTAACTCATGGCTTTTCCCCACACGGCTAGGGACAAACTACAGATTGTCACCGATCACACATATCCGATCCTTTTGTTTCGCCTAAGTACATACATCTAGATACACACGCACTTGTTGCGAGTATTACGCACTGGTTGTCTAACATAGCATCACGCCTGAATACCCCAAAGGGGTAGGAAGAGTTGTACACAGTTGTACACTCACATTTCACCAATGCTTGTTATTAAGTCCCATGTGGTGAGCCTATTGCCATCAATCGGGCACAATTCCAAACTCCGGGCGGCTACTAAGAATTTTCTAATAGAAAAACCCAATCACACTGCCTTGCATTGGAATCGAACCCAACACCTCAAGCTTAGCAGTCGCGCTTGAGAGCACTAGACCAACGAGGCAGTTCTCTCCATTCTTGATACTTCATTATACCATGTGAATTCAACAAAAAGAGCCCCAGGCACGCAATTCATACATAATATTCCATTACGTCTCAATTTCCCGGCAAAAATGTTTCCACGACGAACGGGTGTTATCTCTATCGATACACTACCGTCCCCGTATCTTATAAAAATATTATAACAGGGAGGGATTGTTATTTCGCGATATTAGTTTTATAAAGGTAGTAGATACTTTATAGATTTATTCTTAGAAACTTAGTTTTCTCTCAGTCCAAAATCTGCTCGCCAATAAGTGATTGTTTAAAAATAATTATTTGAATAGATTATAAGAGAACAACTTTTAACCGGATTAATCGCGTGTATTGGTTTTTGTTTTTCCTGACGTTTCGAACACTTCGCAGCGTTCGTGGTCGCAGGAGGACTAAGGTGTCAGGCGTCTCAATTGTTTATTTAAAATCATTTCAGTCTACCGTACATATAACAGTAACTGCCTCGTTGGTCTAATTGTCCCAAACGCGACTGCTGAGCATGAGGTCTCGGGTTCGATTCCCGGGTCGGGCAAAGGGTTATTGAGTTTTTCTGTTAGAAAATTCTCAGTATCAGCTCGGAGTTTGGAATTGTCCCCGGTTGATGGCAATAGGCTCACCACCCATTACATGGGACTTAATAACAGCATTGGTGAAATGTGGGTGTACAACTATGTACACCTCTGCCTATCCCTTCGAGGAATACAGGCGTGATGCTATGTTATGTTATGCTACGTTACCGTACATATAATTGATAAAATTAATAAAATTATTTTTGGCTCTGAAACATATTTAAAAGTTAATTGCGACCGTGTTTCCTAAGACTATCCCTGAGAAGAAATACCGACACAACTCAGAGGTCACAGTCGTTTTAAATTTAGAGATAAAATCCGTTAATCCGGTTAAAAGTTGTTGTATTATAATGTGTATTGATCGCGAAAACCTAATAAATTACTATATATGAACAGCAGATCACTCTTGAAAATAATTCCGCTCGATTGAGATTGGTAATATGTCAGTTCGTACTTTTAAATGCCAAAATGTCTAAATAGTAATTATAGAATCGAGATAAAATGAAGACAGCATGCTTTAAAATTGAGACAACTGTAATGCAGGTAAATTTATTTTAAAATTACGTTGTTTTAAGCCGTCTATTTAATATTAGAATTGAATTGGTATTGGTATTAACTTCAAGAGTAACCCCACTGGTTATAGAAATTCAAGTGTGTACCATTTATAGCATAAAGTAGTTAAGATAAATAATACAGTTATAATAAAACAACTTTTAACCGGATTAATCGCGTGTATTATTGGTTTATTGTTTTTCCTGACGTTTCGAACACTTTGCAGCGTTCGTGGTCGATATCGCGCAAACCTAAGATATTATTAAATAATACAGTGTTTTTTTTTTCTAACTGTCCAATTTGTCTAGTTGTCGTAAGCTATTTGATTCCAGGGTTGAGCAAGGTGTTTTGTTACTGTTTTTCTGTTAAAAAACCTCACTAGCAACCCGAAGATTATACCTAGATTCATTTGGCACGTCAAATGTATTTTTCTTTTTATTTCTGTCTTTAAGATATTTAGAAGTAGGCAGAAACTATAGAACGCCACCTGGTACCATCCTTACATAATCCTTTTGCTTTGTCTACGTTGATACTCGAACATCTGGTCATACACACGCGCTGGTTGTGAGTACTACGCACCAGATTTTTTTGGAGGATATCACGAATAATATCGATGTATACCCTGAGGCAGGTGTAAATAGAAATGTCTGCCTACTCCATGAGAAAAAAGCGTGAGTTTTCTTTATGTATTTATAATTTAAATCATAAATACCACGAGACTGATGAAACCATTTCTACAGATGGCATTATTTCAAAATGTCTGCGCAATATACATACTGCTTACCAAAATGTTCTAATTTATATCTAGATTACTACGACCTAGTTTTGTATGTGAGTATCTTCATCATTTTGATTGAACACAATTATTAATAAAGTCGGTGCGAAATCAGAACTCTCTTGTGTGTCAATAAATGTAAATCGCACATCAGTGTACGATGTTAAAGGAAATTCTAGACATCTAGTAATAATATTGAAATACTGAATGTCGTCGTTAGCTGTCGAACTTTGATACATAATAAACATTATCATTATAATCGATACGTGAAGCAAATTTTTAACGAAAATTATGCGAACAGATGAGTATTTAATTCGGCACAGTTAAAGTTTGTGTGGTAAAGAAATTAAAAAAGCTTATATATTTAATATGCATTTTTAATAATTCCTACTGTCCTACTAATATTACAAACGCAAAAGTTTGTATGTATGGATGTTTGTTACTCTTTCACGCAAAAACAACTGAACGGATTTGAATAAAATTTGGCACACAGATAGTTTAATAATTAATATAATAATTAATATGAATGTGTCTCACGAAAGTTATTATACGAACACAGATAGTTTGCCTGAATTAACATATAGGATACTTTTTATCCCGGTTCGACACAATTCTGAGTCCACGCAGACGAAGTCGCGGGCAGAAGCTAGTTAAATAAATAAATAAACATTACACACACTACAATACCATGTTTTGAAACACACACACATCTTTCACAACAGAAATCTTTAGCAATTTTTTTTTTTTTTTTTATGAACTATTTTCTAATTTCAGCCAGTGGGCGAACACTAGTCAATATAAAAACGTGTCAGGGTTTCTTTAGCCAAATCGTATTATAGAATGGAAACTGCCTAGTGGTCTCAAGCGTGAATGCTGAGTATGAGGTTTCGGATTCCCGGGTTGGGCAAAATGTTATTGAGTGATTTTATTAGCAAATTATCAGTAGCAGCCCGGAGTTTCGAATTGAGTCCGGTAGATGGCAATAGGTTCACCATGTGGGTAAGTTTTTTTTTTCTAGTGTCGTAAATCCCACATGGACATTGTGCCGGACTCCTACCGACTAAAAACCACACCGGCCCTACTCTAACCTATACCGGGGTCCCGGGATCGCGACTCTATTCACCGCAATCCCGGCAGGTTATGGCTTGCCACCCCCTCGTCTGTATATGTCAGCCACAGTTGGCCTGCTAAACAGTCCGCACCTAATGTGGGTACCTACACAACAGTGAACACCTCTGCCTACACCTACGGGGAATACAGGCGTGATACTATGTATGTTATGTATTATGGAATAAGAAAAAGTTTTACCTAATAGGTTCTTATAACGGAACTTCCGCGATTGAAACCGGGAGCGCAGCTAGTAAATGAATGTAAATAAGTATTATGTATCATTACGATTTTCTGTCTTCTAAGCAATGTATGTGCGTATTATAAATTAATTATCACTTGCTTAAAACGGTGAAGCAAAACATCGTGAGGAAACCAGCACACCCGAGAGATGTTCGCGATGGTGTGTAAAGCCATGTCACAGCCCTACGGGTGGTTCAAACTCTAACACTAGGTTGTTCATCAACCACACGATAAGAAGAATGTATGTGCAAAGGTGAACTTTCAGATCACACCATTAAAAGGACTATTTGCATAGTAATATCTTAGGTTTGCGCGATCACTACACATTATAATAAAACAACTTTTAACCGGATTAATCGCGTGTATTATTGGTTTTTTGTTTTTCCTGACGTTTCGAACACTTTGCAGCGTTCGTGGTCGCAGGAGGACTAAGGTGTCAGGTGTCTCAACAGTTTATTTAAAATTATTTCAGTCTACCGTACATATAATTGATAAATTCATAAAATTATTTTTGTCTCTGATACATGTTTAAAACTAAATCGCGACGGTATTTCCTAAGACTATCCCTGAGAAGAAATACCGAAACAAACTCAGAGGTCACAGTCGTTTTAAATTTAGAGATACAATTTTACAATTTTATCGAATTATAAACTAAAAGGTGTTCCGATGCACGCAGTAATCGCTCACAGTATCTTGATTTGTCTTGTGACTTGACTTTGTTTGGGACTTGATTATTTTCAGTACAGGGTTCCAAACAGGTGGTAATTGCCAACCATCTTCTCTATTGAAATTTGGGTGTTTTTTAATTTCAATAGCCTCGCGGAGCATTCTCGGTATATATCTGTTTTCCTTTGCGAGGATTTGGGGTTTATCAAAACGTAGAAAATGGTTGGGTTTGTCTGTTGTATGTTCACAGACTGCAGATTTTGTTGAGCGTCTATTCTTGACGTCAGCTATGTGTTCTTTCAACCTGGTGCCAATGCTACGCTTTGTTTGCCCTATGTATGATAGCCCACAGTCACAATCAATCTTGTAGACCCCTGCATCTTGTAAGGGAATGTGGCACTTCACCGGTCTGAGAAGTTGGCTGATCTTTCTATGTGGCTTGAAGTAGGTTTTGATAGAAGCACGCTTCAAGATGTGACCAATTCTATCGGTGACCCCTTTGATGAAAGGTAGGACAGCAGGTCGGCGATCAACTGTGGTGGGCTTTGGGCGGCTTTTGCGACGGGGTTGTGGAGCTCGTAAGTTATTATGTTTGAGAACTTGCTTCACATGGTTGAGTTCCCCTGCCAGGTGATCGGCGTCGCAGATGCCTTGTGCTCTCTGTAACAAAGATTTGGCGACAGTAGCTAACTGAGAAGGATGGTGGTGAGATTCACCGTTTAAGTATCTTTCTGTGTGGGTGGGCTTTCTATACACAGTGTGACTAACAGAATGATCCGGATTATGGATAAGTAATATGTCAAGGAAGGCCAGTGACTTGGTTTTCTCTAATTCCATAGTGAATTGAATTTTATTATGTATGGAATTTAGGTGGTCTAAAAATGCAGGGACCCCATTGTGAGGCAAGATGGTGAAAGTATCATCAACATACCTCTTGAAAATCTTCGGCATAGCCGGGGCCGTCAGGAGGGCTCTCCTTTCAAAATCTTCCATGAAGATGTCGGCAACCACCGGGGAGACCGGTGAACCCATGGCCACACCGTCAACTTGCAGGTAGAATTCATTGTCCCACAATAGGTAGCCGCTGGTAAGGCAGTGCTCAAGTAACTCTGCATATGCTAGAGGCATGTCATGGTCACTCAACTGCTTCTTGACAATTTCCAAACAATCCTTAACTGGTAAGTTGGTAAATAAGGACTGCACGTCAAAGCTAACCATCACTTCATCCTCAGTCAGTTTTAGGTCTTTGATCTGGCTGATGAAATGATAAGAATCCTTCACATATGTGTTAGTTTGTCCACGAAGTTTTGAGAGTATCTTCGCTAGGTGTTGTGCCAGTTTGTAGGTTGGTGTGTCAATCTGGCTCACTATTGGTCGTAGTGGAGCGTTCTCCTTGTGTATTTTAGGCAACCCGTACAGTTTAGGTGGTTTCGCGCAAGATGGAATCAATATGTTTACGTCCAATTCCAAACAGAAAAACAAAAAACCAATAATACACGCGATTAATCCGGTTAAAAGTTGTTTTATTATAATGACTATTTGCATATTTTGTCATAGAAAAATATCCAATTCCGTCACGTCAATCCAGCGTCAATCACACCACAAAAATCGAAGGAGACACAAGACAATTCATAATTTTCCTTCATAACCCCCATCGACCTCCGAAGGGTATTAATATCTCCAGATTTATTTCTCTACCCACAATCTTCTGACCGGTCATAAATCATGACGAAAGCCGAAAGCCGAAAGCCTGGCTTGCCCTCCGTGGACATCAGGCGTAAACGTGAATTATGGTCATTGTTATCCGATACTGGTATTCTTGTAAGAAATTGCGAGAATTCCCTTGCTTGTTTCTGATTGGCTATATGAAGGTCATATTTCTGTGGTATTGGTGTAAGTAATGGAATTGGGAAATGTTATTCGATTAGTTTCCTTTGTCATGGTTGGAGGGAAATAAATGTACTCATGTTAAATGGTTTGGGGGTAAATATTTACGTGTTTTTGATTTGGTTTAGTATATTTGAAGGGCCTTTGATAGCAGCTTAATAAAGCGTGCACAGATTCGATGTTTTGCGATAAACTAGAATGTAGGTTGATGAAGTTAGAATTTTTGTTAATATATCAATACGACCCCATAATCGCACTGGGAAATCTACCTTGCATTTTAGGATTTAAAATAGTATTATCGTAGTGGATTTGGCGCACCATCATGGAATCACCCATGTAGTTCCCGAGGGGTATAGTCCAATGCTGTTATGCAGAAATCCTATGCTATCCTATCGGTGATCCATAAATAATAACTCCGTGCTGATACTGAAAATTTTCTAACAGAAACCGTCAATAAAATTTAAAAAAAATCGAAATCATGGGTCATTGCCTCATGCTCGGCAGTTGCCCTTGCGAGCACTAGACCAGGGGCAGGTGAATTTATTGTAAATACCTACAGGTAAAATATTAAAAGGGGTCAATGATATTGATTCTAATATTGACACTAAAATAAGCATGATGACAGTATTAAAGAACCAAAGAATAAATGATTTTAGAGGTAAATGTAGTTTTGTTAAAAAACATTAAGATTAATAAGATTTTCAATAAAATAATAGTTTAAAATGCTACAATCGGTGATGTTAACTGAAACGTCAATCACAGCAAATGACGTCACGCCTCAGTCAAATGTCAATCATCGCCGTACAATATGGCTTCAACTTATGTTAAAACTGCTGAGGCATGACGTCAAAACGGCGCCATGATACCCAGCAGCGTTTTCGCGGATAAATCAAATTAGATATATTAAAATGCGATAATTAGCGTTGAAACTTAGTTTATTGCTGACATAATGTGTTTTTCGGATAAAGTTTACCTACATTAAAGAAGGAGATTTCAAAATCTGTCATCATGCCTATTAGAGACATCAAACTAATTATATAGTAGGTAAGGTACACAATATTGAGGGTAGTCATGCAATTACCTGTACACCAACTACTATGTGGTAATTGCAATTTTTTTGCAAAGGGTATTACATTACTACCCTCAATATTGTGGAAGTAGCTAGATATTGTATTTATTTGCATCCATTGTAATGAACTTCCGCAAAGTAATGCCTGAATCTATTCACTATGTTCATAACGTATGTTGCGTGAGTTGATATCACTATGGCTCGGTTGCATATATAACTATAACTGTGTTCAATTCAATTCAATTATAACTGTGTTACTTCATTATTTTAACAGCTTTTGAATGTCAATTCAATGTTTATGTCAGTTACTGTATCTTTAGTTAGGTTGGTGCAAGTGAGCCTTAGAATAATATATTAAGTCTTTTGTTTTCTTTTCATCTCAACTCTTAAAATGTTCGTCGTGTTGCTATCCAAAAAGGTTTGAATAATTTGTCTCAAAGACAAACTGGTTTCTATTTATTCAGCATAATCGAAATCCGAATGTACAATATAGTACTTGCTCAACATGATTGCGTGGTAAAAGACAATATCAAGTGCTATTTATCTTGACCCAAGTAGTAAGAGTCAACTGTTTTTGACCCCTACCCTACGCCCTTACCCTTTAGGGTCAAGTAGAACAAAAACCGACACTGTTGAGTGTACTTATTTCTTCACTATCCTTTTGTTTTATGACGTGGACTTGTGTGTAATAGATGAGAATATGAAAACGGGAATATGTCCATTTTAACGTTGACTAACTAAATTGAAGCATTGCTATCTTTTACTAAGAAATAGAGAAAGACAACAGTATTTTTAGTATAAATTTCCTAATTTTAAGGGCCTAAAAGTGTGACGACTAAAACTGTTCGGAAATTTTACGTTAATTTGCCTTATTCAAAGTTGTAATTTCTTAATATGTCCCGCCTCGTTCATAATTATAGTAACTTATTGTTAGTAAAAATTAGCAATTCTCTTATTTTTAATTTACTCCAGTGTTATATATATATCTGCCTATCCTTTTCCCAATTACATTAGGGTCGGCTTCCAGTCAAACCGGATGCAGCTTAATACCAGTATTTTACATGGAGCTACTGCCTATCTGACCTCCACAACCTGGGTAACACGATATCTCGTGGTATGACTGGTTGTCAGACTTTCACGCCTCTGATTACCCATAACGGCTGTCATAGATCTTAATTTGACAACTGGGACCGACGGCTTACCGTGCTCTCCGAGGCACGGAGGGGTCACGGTATGAAATGATAGTCACCCATTCACAGACCGACCGCGGCAAGCGCAGCTTAACCTCGATCGACCGACCTGTGCGGCTGTTACTGAGCCACGAGCCCCTCTCCAGTGTTACTAAACATAATTTTATAAAGGTAAAATTTTTGTATGTGCTTCACGGTTTATTTCACCTACGGATGTTCAAATATTGAAATATTTTGACGCCTACACATTTTTAGAGCTTCAATGAAGACAAAAGCCAAATAATAAAGCTTCCGGAAATGTTTGTTCTATGACCTCTAAAAAACAGGTCCATTACTTTTTTCATAATAAAGAACCACATGGCTTTTTTTATTACTGCCATCTCATTAAGTTTACGACTGTTTCGGGCCCAAATTTCTTATTTTTCTCATCAGCTTAATAGGCCAAATTGTACTAAAGACAACGACGTTATAAACTGGCAATTAAAGTTGCTAGTGGCCCATTAGCCACAGTCTGTTAATACCCATTCAAGATACGGAGTATGAAAAATGGAGTTACAATACAGCTTAAAAAATCGCACATTACCTTAACAATAAAAACAATATTAAAACATGTCGTTCAATCTGAAACATTTGGGGGCTATGAAAAACGAGAGAAAAATATAAATGTATTTGGCTAGAGGGCATTACGACTTATATATCTTAATAAAAACATAAAAATAAAACTGTTATTAAAAGATAGCAATGTTCTGAAATAAGATCAGAAGATCTTAGTTTAGTTTGCTACAACAGAATATTAATGATGACGTTACTTTAATTTAACTTATAATGTAATAATATAAGTACGACATATAATAGTATACACGATTCATAAACATAAGTACCATTTAAAAGATACTGTAATAGTGAGAAACACTCCATTTATAAATATTCTTATGGAATGTACTATAAGTAGCGAAGACGTTTATTTGAAGTCATTAGCGCACAATTCGGCAGCTTGACATCGTGATGTCAATCAAAGTTTGACTATTATTAATATTTAAATAACTACTTATAAGTATGATATATAGATTATCAAATACGATGATCTATATTTATTGAATTAACTGGATTATCAAGTTAACACTCCATTATTTCATACACCGTGGTTAATGTCCATAGTAGCGAAGGCGTTTATTTGAACTTATCAGCGGACAGTTTGGCAGGTTGCCACCGAGCGTGTCAAAGCCCAGTGTTTGGTTAGCTTTAATATTTAAGTTGGCTACTATCGGCTATTTGTTGGAATAAATGATTTGAGGGCGTAGATAAATAGAGCAATTTATCAATATAATTTAGCTGGATTTTTAAAGCTGCACTATGAAATATTTGTTTAATAAAAAGATTCACATATTTTTAAAGTAAATTTTATGCCACACTACATGTCATCCGCGATAGTTGATAGAGATGTATGAAAGAAGAGCACGTGCTGCACCTACCCCAATTAAATTGAGGTAACATGAGGATGATGACTATATTTCATCCGCTTTTCAGCACCTTAGAGGATGAATTTCTAAAAATACTGAATTCGTATTCTTTTGTTTTTAACCAGAATCCAAACCTCCAAATTTGATGATTTATATCTTCAAAACTTACAGAATTGCCGTACAAACTTACATCCCCTATTTTTTCCCTTGTGTACATGTACTATGTTTTTTTATTAATCCCTTCTTATTGCTTGCTCAACAGGAACTTATTGTCCATCAGTATCTGACTTTAAAAGTTTCAGCTCTACGTCAAACAAACAGTCAGTCAGGAGTTCTCTCAATAGCTCTCAATTAGTATAGTCAATATATATTATTAACACACTAAAAATAAGGTTCAAAATCCCACTAATTATATCACAAACAAACTGCTACTTAATAACCATAATTCACTCTCACCACGTAATCATATTTCGTCCGCAAACTCTCAAAGTTTTCATCCGAAGCGACTTTGGACTCGAAAACTGTAATAAAAGCAACCCTTTACTGCAGTTTCAGTTCATTCATTCAGCAATAAAACTCAAAAGGAAGTGTCGACAAATATCACAGAGTAGCTGCTATTAGGAATACCAATTATATTTAATTATTCGGATAAGTTTAACGATTAAGCTTTTTAGTATTTTGTGTTAAAAATGCAATAATTTGAGAGAGTCTGTGAATGTTTGTAATAAATCACGACAAAACAAATGTCGATAAAAATTAACAGTTTCAAATAAATATTATAAATGCGAAATTAAATCAATCTATCCGTTTATTTGTTACAATTTCAAGCCTAAACCGCGTGATCAATTTTAGTGAATTATATTATTATTGGTATAGAGATAGCAATATATCTTAAGGTATTAGGTTCAAAGACCTTGGAGAAGGATAGGCTATAGTCACGCAGATGGAGTCATGGGTACCTGGTATCATAAATCATACATAATAAGACGTGAGACACTTTATTCTACAACAGTGTAGTCTTCCTTTTTCCAGAAGAGCTATAAAGTTAAAGTTTAAAAAAAAACACTTGATTACAAAAACATAATTGTGCCTTGTGCATTAACTTAACACACTATTAACTGCAGAGTAATATGAGCATTGACCGCAAACCGACAATTGTCATAAATTTATTATCAATTAGGTCTAGTGGTAGCAAGCGCTATATATCCGGGAGGCGCAGGTTTAAATCCTGATCACGACTGTATTCTTTGTCCACAAAACATTGTAACTTTAAATATCATTAACCTAAAAATTCATTTGATCATAAGGAATACTAAAATGGCGTACAATATTCTTGCTTTCTAGCTGTGAAAAGTGAGCAAGTGTAAAGTGAAAGCTGAGGAAAGTGGAGGTCGAGATGGCTTAGTGGTCAGAGCGCCTGGATTATTACCCGGGAAATTCAAGTTCAATTCCTGCTCACGACCGTATTTTTCTTTCAACAAAAATTTATAACTTTTATTAATTAAAGATAAATCTTTCAAATGCATGTACACATGCGTAGCGTACTCTAAATTTATAATTTATGCATGCGTGAATGCATTTTAAATACTTAGTTCTGATTATAAAAATGTAGGACTCATCCGAAATAAATGTTACCCTACCTAAAAGATCTTCTACCCTTATTTCTTGACCTAATTAAGGAGTTACCCAGACAGAAGGAGTAACACAAGTGAACGGTACTACCAACTTAGTCGGGTGTCATTGTCGTGACCATAGCGACAAGACCTGTCATCCATTCAAACATCAGCTTTAAGTTTAAAGTGGTAAGGTTGTAGTTCTAATTTGTAGGGGTCTTTGTTAAATGGTGTTGCGAATGTAGTTCTGTAAGCTTGTTGGCCGGTATTAAAACTTTGTTAGGGGCTTGCTTATGATACATGGGGTTGTATTATTAATTTTGCGTGTCTAATGGTAACGGAAAAACGTAACTTGTTCAGTCTCTATGTAGAGACTCTGTATAGAGACTGAACAGATGTGGATGACGTCACCATAAGACGTATTAAGTATAGAAAAAAACTCGGAATACTGAGCTAAGGTTAGGATAGCTTAGTTGCCAGAGAGCCCAGAGTATTAATCTGGAGGGCGAAGGTTCAAATCCTTCTTACGGCCGCATTTTTATTTGCGTCTCTGTCACGTCTTTACACACTATCAAGCATATCTCTTAGGTGTGCTGGTTTCACCATGACGTTTTTATTCACCGTTTCAACAAGTGATCATTAAATTATAATACACACATGATTTCGAAATATCGGTGGTGCATGCCTTAGGTTTGAACTTGCACAACCGGGCATAATTCTAAACGTCGGCTGCTACTAAGAATTTCCTATCAGAAAAACTCAATAACATTTTGCTCGACCCGGGAATGACCAACGAAGCAGAGTTAATAATCGTAATCATAACGTTAATTAACTGCCTTGACTGCCTCGTTGGTCTAGTGGTCGCAAGCGCGACTGCTGAACAGGAGGTCTCGGGTTCGATCCCCGGGTCGGGCAAAGTGTTATTGAGTTTTTCTGGTAGGAAATTCTCAGTAGCAGCCCGGAGTTTGGAACTGTGCCCGGTTGATGGCAATAGGCTCACCACCTATTACATGGGACTTAATAACAGCATTGGTGAAATGTGGGTGTACAATTGTGTACACCTCTGCCTACCCCTTCGGGGAATACAGTCGTGATGCTATGTTATGATGCTATGTTATAACGTTAATTTGGACCAACTAAACATAGCGTAATTACAGTATTATACTCCTAGGAACTAGATAAACTAGGCTTAAAACTATATGAACGCCTACTACACATATAAATAAAGTGACTTTCAGCATTAATACATTCAGACTATGAATAATAACATAGGACTATATAACTGCATCGCTCATTGGTAAAATGATGTTGTACAACAGAACACACCTGACTATCCCATTGGAGATACAGGGATGACGCTATGTAAAAAAGAAAATGTTGCCCCTAATGAGCCACAGTCACTGGAGATTTCACTGTGCAAACTTTTTTCTATTATTAGCAATTCCAACGCAAGAAAAATACTGTTCCATTTAATTAATATAAAATTAATTGGTCCTGATCTAAGCACTTCAGAACATTCCGTTCATTAGGAACTTATTTTATGTTTTCCTTGGAGAACTTAGAGAAAATTTACGATGTCAGGAAAGTTTCTAGGTATCTTTTATGTGCCCTGCTTGAATCGAACAGCGCCATGACCTTTTCAGGGCAGTCAGAGAGAGCGATCTCCCGTTTCCAACAGTGATCAGATACATGGTTGGAAGTGGGAACGCATGAGGAGCCGTCACCACTTTTTAGGAGGAGGTGATGCTTGTGAAGGAGGCGGCAGAAATAATTAGATGCGCGAGGTGTCAAATGGCACTTAACGATCTCCGGCCACCGTGAGCCATGGTTTGCGGGCACTTGAGTACTTCGTTTCCGGACAGCGACAGGTCTGACACGGCAGCGTGCTAAAAACGTGGCGCGCTGCCGTGTTGGGCCTGTAAAGTGCAACTCTGTAACGTATCTGTGCAAGCCATCTGTGGCCGACCTGCACAGATGACGGGGTTCCTCGTTCACATTTGACGGGCCATAACTTGCCGGGGGTTGCGGTAAATACCCTGGTAAAGATTGGAAGAGGACTGTGATAGACTTTACCTACCCATAGCAGCTATCATAGATCTCAATTTGACAACCGGCACCGGTGCGATGGTTTATTGTGATCTCCGAGGGGTCTGTTTTTTATTATGTCGGGATTACTAAAGAATCCTCTAAATTTGGAAAATAAGGCATCCATTACGTTTTGGGAAATTCTTCATAGTTTGATATTCGCCATTCCCTACTCTAATTGTTTTAACCGAGTAATGTGTTTTATCCCTGTCTGCTGAGCTTGCCCTAAAAATAAACTTAGCAAAGGTTGAGATGGCTAAGTGGTAAGAGCGCCTGGAGTGTTTATCCGGGAGGCGCAGTTTCAAATCCTGCTCACGACCATATTTTTCTTTCCTAGAAAAATTATTACTTCAGACTTCGTTCCGCAAACATAAATGCGTTTGAAAAATCTATCTGTATTTATCTCTTTTGTTTAATAGTTTCTTTCTAACGGTGTCATTGTTCGAGTAACCGCTAGAGCAGCTACTGAGCAAGACCTCAGGTCTGAGCTTTGGTTATCGGGCTAGGAGAATTCATAATGGATTTTTCTGAAAGGCAATTCTCAAAAGTTTGGATTTATGCATATGCGCACCACCTGTTCGATTTAACTTCTGTGTGACCCTTTAGGAAAGACATGCTGTGTTTAGAATTATTTATATTTGTTTCATGATTGCTACCCATTTGCCTAAAAATGAGTTAGATTTTTTAGCGTTTATCAATCTGGTTTTCTATTTACTATATATTAATATTGAAAATTTACATACTGTATGTATGTCTGTTCCCCATTGGGGTAGGCAGAGACTATCGATTTCTAATGAAAGCTTAGATAATAATTAATATTTTATAGTCTTACCAACTACGGCCATATTCAGATAAATCTTTCAACTACTAGGTACTTCGGTACTCTAGAGTTATTTTGAACTGAAGACGTAGTTAGTGCAGTGGTTGAGATATCGGCTGCTGTACTGCGTGTCATGAGTTCAATTCTCGCTACGTATACAAATACTTAGTCTGGGTGTGTGTGTAATCGTACATATGAGATTAATGTCTGTAAAAGCACTCATGATAAAGTAATAACTTCTATGGGCCACTAATATTTTAAAATTGATATTCTAATCTTTTTTATTATATAAACATCTTGTGTCACAGTGTTTGTTATCAAACTCCTCCGAAACGGCTTGACCGACTTTTATGAATTTTTTTGAGTATATTTGGTAGGTCAGAGAATAGGTCGTAGGATATTTTTATAGCCCTTGGTGATAAGGGTGGTCCTGTCCAGAAAATTTATATGGCAGGACAACTTTTGCGGGGCACAGCTAGTAATAATATATTAATGCGAAAGTTTGTGAAGATGTTTGATACTCTTCCACGCAATAATATTGAACGGATTTGTATAAAATTTGGCACACAGATAGTTTATAATCTAGATCAACTAGAAGAGTACTTTTTATCCCGGCTGGATCCAATTCTGAAGTCCAAACAGACAAATAGAAACTAATCCTATATCTTTGATCATGGGCAGAAACTAATCTCAAATAGATATTAAAAATATAAAATAGAGTACAAAATCAATTAAACAATAATCACTAGTCGAATTCGATTCATAAATACACATTTGACAGCGCGGTTGGCGCAGTGGTCGAGAGACCGACTGCTGCGCTGCGTGTCGCAGGTTCGATTCCTGCATGGAGCAAATATTTGTACGATCTATAGATAATTGCTCCGGGTCTGGGTGTTTGTGTTCTTGTGAGATTATATGTCTGTAAACGCACCCACGATACAGGAAGAAATTCCTAGTGAGGGGCAACGTTTTAAAAAAAAAAAAAAAACAACAAACATTATCAGGAAATGTTGTATATATAAATGTCAGTTACATCACAAAAACCAGGAAAAAGTCACAAGAAATAAGTCAACTTAGATAAAAAAGTAGGCAGGTATTATCTCAACGTGCAAGGGAACGCACTCAAGGCGTCGACTCGAGGGTATTAGCAGGGATTATACTCCAAAGAGGCACTATCAGCCGATTCCGTCTTCAGATTTGCAGGGAATCACCATGACAGCGCGCTTATGCCGCAAAACTGAAGGTTTGTACATACTGACAAAAAGGATGAAAAGCTACATTTTTGGTATTTTTGTTTAAAAATACTTGAAGAATTGGCTGAATGGTGGCAGATATTAATTAATATATTAACAATAGATTATTTTTGGTCTATTACTGGCAAGCACGGCTGATAATCATGATACATCAAATATGTATTTGTAATTTATGTAGTTATGTGACGCACTAACTACATAAGTTATTTTTATATAAAAAAAACATTATTTCCATAAAAGAAAAATGAAAAGAAATTACTTTATTAATATGTTTTTTATTTTATATTTTATTTTCGTGAGACATATTCATATTAATTTTTAATTCACGTTTTATTGACGTGCGAGTCGTGCATTACCGAAAAATATAAGTGAGTAGTAATCGGTGAAATAATAAATAATTAACATATTTCCATAACTAAAAAAAGCGCTTCCTGTGTATACAAAGATAAGCCAAAAAACAAAAACACGTTTAATCTACTGAGCTATTTAAAACAGCTCGATACCTTCTCTATCCGTGTGTCACGATTTTTATTGAAGGTCTAAGATTATTTCGCTATTACGCTTTTTTTGGAAAGCCGGGCCCTCAACAAAATTACATCCACAAGGATTCAAGTTAGACGAATTTTTGTCCAATTTACTATTTGTTAGGTACTCGGATTTTATTTTATTTTGATGACGTAGTAGCCATAATTGGGTCCTTGTTTATATATTAATATATCTGTCCCACAACAAGGCTGGGGTTTTTATCATTAAAACATATTTATAAACCACTGCCTCGTGGGTTTAGAGGTCCCAAGCGCGATTGCTGAGCATGAGGTCCTGGGTCCGATTCCCGGGTCGGACAATGTATTATTGGGTTTATCTATTCAGAAATTATGGATAGCATCCACAATTCCCTAAATTTTGCCCGGTAGATGGCAATAGGCTCTCCACCTATTACATGGGACTTAATAACAGCATTGGTGAAATGTGGGTGTACAACTATGTACATCTCTGCCTACCCCTTCGGGGAATACAAGCGTGATGTTATGTTATGTTATAAACCACCAAGACACAAAACACACTCTTTTAATGAAAAAGTATTTTATTTCCGAATAAGGAATGAGAAGCATAAATGAAAGAGTTTTAACCATTAAGAAAAGTCTTATGCTTAAGACTGTCATTGACATGATCTTTCAAAAGCTCTTAGAAGTCTGTCTCGAAATAATTATTTAAAACAGAACATAAAATAACCGAGGAAGTAAGAATTTTTAATTACATGCTACCATTATGTTACATACTGCCTCGAGCCGCGGCTTCAGCTCTTGACTGAGGGCTCCGTTCGAGTTCGAAACTCGAGAAATCTCGAACAATGTACGTGAGTAGTAACCGTTGAACAACAATATTGTATTAATATCTGGTTACATATTATTATGGAATAATATTACATACTATATTAGCTAAGAGATAGATAGAGGTGTTCTTTAATAATACACATTGATGCGGTGTCGTCTATAGTAGGATGACCATTTTCATCTGAGCATCTTCGTGTTTCGAAACCTTCGGTCTCGGCTGTTATTAATTAATAGAACTAGCTAAGCCAAGGTTGCTTCTAATCACTGGAAAGAAACAAAAGACACCTAGGTACATCTCACCAATGTTGTGTTATTAAGTTCTATGTTGATGAGTCTAATCCCATCTATCGAACACGATTCCAAACTCTAGCGGAATCATTGCAGAACTTACTTTAATTTGCAATATTAATAATCTTGGTAGTCGAGGAAGTGGTATAGGATTAAAGATAAATCTTTGAAAAGCATTAACGCATGCTTAGCAAACTCTAAAGTTATAATATTTAATGGAAATAGAATATGGTCGCGAGCGCCAGGCGCCCGGACCACTAAGCCATGTTGAGATGGCTTAGTGACCAGAGTGCCTGGAGTATTTATCAGGGAGGCGTAGGATCGAATCCTTCTCGCGACCATATAGTTTTTCCATATATTGGTATATGATTCTTACTTTTTAGAGTATATGTTGTAATGTATGGAAAATTGATATTTATTATCATTAAAAGTCAGATGCGCAATTGCCCCGCAAGCTTCTATTCAAAATTACATAACAGAAAAACTCAATAAAAATGCCTGACCGCATTCTTGTGGCCACTAAAACAATATGGCAGTAATAAACTGCCTCGTTGGTCTAATGGTCACAAGTGCGGCTGCCGAGCTTGAGGTCCTGGGTTCGATTCCCAGGTCGGGCAAAGTGTTATTGGATTTTTTCATTAGGAAATTCTCAGGAACAGCCCGTAGTTAGGAAGTTGGTGGTGTGACACTCCCGTGCTTCGGAGACCACGTAAAGCCGTCGTCCCTGCGCCTGATCTCTCTCCGGTCATGTCGGATTGCCGTCCCATCGGACTATGTGAGTGAAGGAAGAGGGAGTGCACCTGTGTTTGCGTGTACACTTGTGCAATATAATATCTCCTGCGTACTTGGCTAATCTCCATGGAGATAGGCCACCGTGACCAAAATACGGTTGGGAGTATATTAATAGAAATTGTGACACTTACTTCATTTTAATGGTTGCTAAAGGTAGGTGTGTACTCGTGTATATTTTTGTCTGACTAGTTCGACTCACGACATTACTACGTGCTCAGCTCATGATTGAGGACTCCGTTCGAGTTCGAAACTAGTTGGGCAATCCCAGGTCCATAGTCGGGAAAAATTACGTAAGTCATCAATATGAATGTGTCCCAAGAAAGTTATTACAAAATAGATATATATTTTAATTTGCTAAAAAGCTTTTTAAATGCTTTTTATATGTATACAAAATATAATTAGCAGGGTGATTCTGTGGAGTTTGTATGAGTAACGTTGTGCTAACGACTTACTCCTAATAAGTTATCATTAAAATTCACGCTTGGAGCGCTACTGTGGAGTGGCGAAGGGTCAGCTTTCATTTTATTTACACCAACCGTTTTTATTGAGCAGGGATATTATAGTGATACTAAAATATAATTAACATGATACAATTTAAATATACATGGCATGAATTTTCCGAAAGAGATTAACACTATTTTTTTTTCTTATAAAAAGACCCACTATCTCTTTGCCCGACTTGTGAATCCATCTCAAGATCTCACTCTCTACAACCGCGCTTGCTGATTGATTTTATACATAAAATAATAGGTGTTAAAGTAAACAATAATAATTGAAAATCGTTTGATAAAATGTCAGATGTACTCCAATGACTCTTAATGTCCCATTCGTTTAGTCTTTACTATAAAGTAAATATAAAAGATAGAAAAAAATACCCGAACCAAAACCTAATCTAGTCTAAACACTAAACACTAGAAAACGATAGTACAGTTTACGGTCAGCTGAAAATAGAACACAACCAACCGCATCCTAGAATAACAAAAAGAAGAATAGGAAACATTAATGAAGCAATTTGTTTCATGTCCACACTATACGGGACAGGATTAACGGTATCTGCTCTGAAAAGAACGGACGGGGTGAGGGGAGCGAGATGCGGAAGGGGCGTTGTGTAAGTTTTTCAGAAGGTTAAATAACCATATTCTTGGAAATAAATATGCTGACTAGGCAATGTTTATTTTTTGTTTGATCTTGTGAAGACGGCGAAGAGCTAGTCAAAAGAAAATGATACCTATGAAAATATTTTTTCTTCTCGTTTTTACTGTTCTTCTATCAAAAGGAAACGGAACCCTTATAAAATAACTTCGTATTGTCTGTTTCTCAATACCCTTTTTTGTCAAAAACGCGTAGAGACATCAAGTTGAAAATAATATTAAATACATACTTCAGTCTATGATCATGTGCAGCTATCAATCGACACCGCGGTCAGTGGCTGCGCGGGGGCTAGGCCCTCAACCTGGCTGCGCGCGCGCTGCCACCTTAACACTCAGTTCATCGACGGCATCCGCGTCAGACGTTGGTCATTTCTCTGTAAAACCTCTATTTGTTATACGTTGTCAGCAAAGACATTAAATGGTTTTATTATTCAGTCCACTATTTATTTGGAGGCCTGTTCAGGTCTAATCAAATGTTAAATTGCTAAAAAAGAAAAAAAGTAACAAAAACTATATAGTTGGAAATTAAAAGACTAAATTGCTAATAATTGATGACCACTCTGAAAAGACTGTAGCAACAAAAGAGAAGGGTGCTATTTTATTAGATTAGGGTATTAGGCCTTCTGCCCTTGCATGTTCATTGTGTTGTGGATCCAGTGTGGTTGGGCGGTGTTTCACTAGATCATAGTAAACTAGAAATTGGTGACGCGTAAATTGAGCGCCCATTTTCACACAATAGAGTGGGCTACTGTGACCTAAATGAAATTTCCACACCATATTTTCAGGGGAAGCGACGTCATGACGTGACTAAGGTGGGTATTATATTAAGCGGATCTGAATTTTGGAGTTTGAGGTCATTTATGGTGAGAATATAGGAAGCTTTTATATAGATTATGTTATACTTGAAATAAGGTTTTAAATAAGGCTATGGGATGTTTATAGCTATCACTGCCTTTTTTTACCTATATTGTCCTACTTCTGGGAAAAGGTTTTCCCCGAGTCCTTCGATTTGTCTCGTTCACTACTGGTCTTCTACCATTCCATATCATTAACATAGCCCTCAAGATCATCCCTCCATTACATTCAATTTTGCCTCATCTTCATCTATAATATATAACCTCTATCCAAAACGTTGTACGCAATTTGTGCCAACATCAATCGATTGGAACATGATCAATCAACTAAGTAAATAGCCCTTCAATTACAATCAATCACTGACGCAATAAATGATGACGGAAATTAAGTTATTAATCCGCTTGTAAAACTTTTCTTAACGACTGTTTTGAGATTGAAGACACGCGGGGAAATTGCAGAATTGACTTGCAATGACAATACGTCATTTACATTTGCCATTCATTGAAAAGTTAAACGCTTATACCACATCCTCTACTTATAAGATCAACGTATTGTATTTTGTCAGTCTGTCAACATGTACATTGTGCCTCAAAAAGCTTTTAAGCTATCCGTCCCGGTTGTCAAACGATAATATAACCTATGACAATTGTGACGTGTAGTCAGATACCTGAAAGTCTTACCACGAAGTATCATGTTACCCCGTAGTTACGGGGTAACATGATACTTCGTGGTAAGATTTTCTGGTTTGCAGAGTTCAGATTTTCAGTCACTTCATTTAAAATACATCTGGTTAGACTGATATGTCTGCCTCTCTGTCCACACGCCTATAAATTAAAAACCAGTGGGCCGATTTACATGGAGTTTTCACTTTAGCATTATTTACTGTGTATTTTAATGGATATAATAAAATTGAAGAATCGACCGCTTTAGATGGTACTTGTACTACAATGATATTTAAAATTTAATTTGCATCATCAGAATACTGCTCATAGGAACTGAGAAGCTCATCATAATCTTCAAACATGCATATATATAATATTCCACAACTATCACACAACGCCGTCTATTCTCAAGCTAAGCAGAGCTTGTGTTATGAGTACTAGACAACTGATAAACATACTTATATATTTCTAAATGCATACATATTATACATAAATTACACCCAGACACAGAACAAATGATCGTGCTCATCACACAAACATTTGTCCTGGGTGGGAATCGAACCCACGACCTCCGGCATAGCAGTCAGGGCTACTAACCACTAGACCAACAAGTCAGTCAAGCATATCAATATATATTATTTTATTATGGTATAGGGGGCAACCGAGCAGACGGATCGCCTGATGGTAAGGTATTACCGCCGCCCATAGACACCCGCAACCCCAGAGGAGTTGCAAGTGCATTCCCGGTCTTTTAAAGGGTTTGGGCCTCCGGTACCCTCACTCACTAGCGAAACACAACGCAAGCGTAGTTTCACGCCGGTTTTCTGTGAGGCCTTGGTATCACTCCGGTCGAGCCAGCCCATTCGTGCCGAAGCATGGCTCTCCCACGGTATATATCGGAAAAATACTCACTTCCATTAGTATTTCTTTCAATTGCGATAAAGCAGTGTCCATAAAATAGTTCCTTCTTTTGGTAATCAACGGTAGTAAAACTATGGCCTTATCGATCTCGAAAAGTAAACTTAAATTTCGGTCTTCAATTGTCATACATTTTAATTGGGAAGTTAATTAACTAATGTATTAATTGCTGTGGGTTGATTGTCTATTTTCCATTATTATTTGATGGCAGTAGATTATCTACCTTTGTGTAAAATACAAAGGTAACACACCTTTGTATTTTATGCTTAACATTAGCCTTTTTTTATGTGGAGAAATGCCCTCGCATACAGCTCTGACGCGGGGAGACAGAGTGGTTATGTCGGACTCGAACCCACTAAAACTCCACAGTATATCTCCTCAGCTGCTTGAGGGCGGGACGCGGAAACGCTCACGCACACAACCACGAACCCACCCGCAGCTGTCCGTTGCCGGACTCTCTCTCACGGGGTTGGGTATTGCACCCCACCGCTACGACACACCAGAAGGATGGCGTGCCGCAACCATCTCGGAGACCAGTGCAATGAGACGACCCCATGTCCGGACGCCCTAGGTCCCTGCGACGGGTCAGGTCTGTGGCCCCGGCGCCTGCCACTACAGCCGCAGAGGATAGGGAGAGCGGCGCCTCGCTATACCGGTACTCCTCTTCCCCTGCGGCCACACCGCGTCCGCCATCTAACGGCAACATGGTGCATCGACATACCAGCAAGGCGGAACTCCTGGGGGGGGTGCTTAACATTAGCTGCGTACAGTTTCAAAGTTTTCGCGGTAATCCCGTAGGAATTTTACATTTTCCCTTATAGGAATCTCAGAAATAACCACAGTAAACTTACACAACTTATTTTCAAAACTCATCTAATGATTTAATACATTACAATACGCAGGGACATAAAAACACAATACTATGTAGGTGTCCAACGATTCAAAAAGTGCCAACTCCGTCCGGATCACCGCAATAATTCACTCCACCAGTGTGGTTAGTGCAAACAATTCAATCCCCCGAATTTATTAAAATACTATATATTCCCGCCGCCAGTGTGGCCAGTGCAATCATTTTAACTAGTCATATTTTTTGTAAAATTAATAAAGTACAGATCTACAATCAAATTTATTAAAAAACTAGACTTGTCCAATAAAAAATAAGTAATTAAACCAACATATATATCATCTAACTACCAATGTCTTAAGAATTAATTTCTAAAGTTATCTGAATTTCAAGTTAACTTCATTATATTCCCTTACAAGCTAAGTGAAAATTTTAATAGTGCACGTAGGCACAGCGCCGTCACCACGTCATCGCTTACTGAGTTGATTAAATTTTCAGAACACGCTTCTGGGAAAAATAATTTCGCGTACATTTTGTACCGTATAGTGAATTATATCATGTACAATATTGAGGCTTTGGAGGGTAGGTAAGTTTGATATCCTAGTATTTTGTCATACAGGCATGTCAGTTAATGCTGACTGTACCACTTGACATACGACTATTGAAATAATTTTGTATTATATCTTTTGTGAGACAACAGCTCATAGCTGGCCCACTACGCTCCTTCTCAAACGGAGAAGGCACGAGCATTGATCACCGCGCTAGCTCACTATGGGTTGGCGGTTTCAGACCATTGTTTCCAGGTTCCCTCACGATGTTTTCCTTCACCGCTTGTCTGTGATGTCTTGATTAACTAAGTACATATGATATCGAAAGAGTCACATTGGTACACGGCAGATTTGAACCCACAACTCGTAATCGTATCCCTTGTGTTATGTGGTGAATTGTTCCTTTAGAAGATTCTCGTGATTCTTGGGGGATCTACACCTGATAGCATATGCCAAGAACTGGCTGATGGAATCAGATCTCTAGCTGTGAGCAAAACTCAGTTTTGCATCCTGCAGTAGAACCATTCGATAATAATAATGATTTATTGTTTTCGGTATTGTTCTATGATTTATGCAAAGGAATATATAATTTTTCGGACAAAGTGTTATGAGTTTTTATGTTACAACATTTTTTGTAGCAGCCCATAGTATAAACATATTCCAGTAGACGGCAATAGACTTACCACCTATTATTATCTGCAAATAAATAACAGCGTTGATGAAATGTGGGTATACAACGAATGGTGTATAAACCTCTGCCTACGCCCTTGGGGATTATAGGCGTGATGGCATGCCATATTCATGTAAGGCATATCATATTTCAATATTGTAATCCGGTCTCTGCGTCAAAGATTAATGTGAATGTATGCACATAATAATGTTTAAACTGTGGTCAGTTATCGCAAATATCATTGACCTGGATCAACTAGTGCTACTGTAATTTGAATTTAATTTATAGCTAAGTAAGTTTCAAATTATGGTTACAGTATCAACAGTTGTAAATGGTGAAAGAAAAATATCGTGTAGTTCAACTACTGCTCTAGAAACAAAGTTACTAATTTAATAAAAATGATTTAGGTATTCGTCCATAGAAAAGGACACGAATAAAACCACAAAGATTACATTATTATTCTTAACTGGCAAAATAGGCAACTAAACCTCTATACACAGACAATAAAACTTACTCTTTGTCAATCTCTCTCTCATCGTGTGGTTGATGAATAACCTAGTGTCAGAGTTTAAACCACCCGAAGGTCTGTGACATGGCATTACACAACATCGGGAACATCTCTCAGGTGTGCTGGTTTTCCTTCACCGTTTTAAACAAGTGATAATTAATTTATAATACGCACATGACTTTGAAAATTCAATGGTGCGTGCCTTGGATTCGAACTTGAGACCATTGACTTGTCAGTCTAACGGTCGTACGACTAGGCTATCACTGCTTTATCATCAGATATCTGTGTCAATCAGTGTCAATAAAGACGAGTTAACCACTGTCATAATTTGCAACAGAACAAACCAGCATCACGACTTTATTCCTCTAGTGGGTAGGGAGAGGGGTACATAGTTATATACCCACAACTTCCATAATGCTGTTATTAACTCCCATGTAAAACGAGGTGAGTCCATGCTACTGCTGAGAATTTTTTAAAAGAACACTCCAAGAAGTTTGCTCTACCCGAAAATCGAACCCAAGACCTCATGCTCAGACCCACGCTTCCATGAACCAGACCAAGAAGGCAGTTTTAGTATTTTTATTACTAGGAAAGGTGCATGTTGTCTCCACAATTTGGTGAAGTAGTCGCTATTGTAGCCTCAATTTGCTAGAGGCATTTTTTTTTACATTGTTATTTTTTTTATAATCCATTCAGTATCAAAGCTGGTTTTTTCATGTCCACATCATACAAAAAGCTAACTACAAAAAAAACTACCTAATTCCTTTGACTCGGCGACTTAGTGTCTTGGAAAAAGTACAAACTTTCTAAATGAAATCCATTTCTAGACAAAAAAGTATTACCCCTCCAAGCTCCAAACGTAAGTGTCTCCCATGAGATATTGCCAGAAGATATATCACGCTCCCATTTTCAATTGGACCCGAAAAAGATCTGACCTCATTAGCTAGGGGACCATATGTGCGGAATGCAGGGAATAACATTTTCCGATTGACTCGACCCGTCGTAAAAACGTGATGTCTAAATGTGGTGGTAAGTGGGAACTGTCTTTTATTTTGTGACGTAAATTGGTGATGTCCGAGAATAGCTCATGAAATGTTTAAGTGTCGATAAAACGTGGAGGCGTTTTTAATTCATAGAAGTTGATTATGTAATTAAATTATTATCATATAATGATAAAAGTAATTATTTAGGGGCTCGTGGCAAACTAACAGCCGCACAGATCGATCGATCAAGGTTAATCTCGCTTGTCACGGTCGGTCTGTGGATGGGTGACCATGATTTCATACCGACACCCCATCGTGCCTCAGAGAGCACGTTAAGCCGTCGGTCCCGGTTGTTAAATTAAGATCTAGCCTGAAAGTCTGACAACCAATCATGCCACGGAATATCGTGTTACCCAGTAATAGGGTTGTGGAGGTCAGATGCGCAGCCGCTCCATGTAAAACACTGGTATTAAGCCGCATCCAGTTTGACTGGAAGTCGACCCCAATATAATTGGGAAAAGGTTGTCAGATGATAGAAGTAATTATTTAAATAATAATAAATAATTAAACAGACACCATAATATAATAAAAAACATAACACCAAACCACACCAATAATTATATCGATTAAGAGAAAATATACAGATGTTGCTACCTATCCTCTAGAATAAGTGACCTTTATTTACGTATGCCAGTTACTATAGGACCTTTATAAAGGACACTAGAACTATCGCAACCGTACTCAATAAATTAATTTAATTTCTGTCGTAATGACCTTTTGATCGCAGCAATTAACAGCAAGCTATCAGCGTAGAATATAAAACAGAGATAGGACCTTCATTTGTTTAATACACCAGCTACAGAATACTAAATTGATTCATCGCACTTAGTAATTTACGTTTCATAGAATTGGGGCGGTGTTGAATTCGTATTTTTAGAACAAAATTGCGTACCTATTGATCCGATGAAAATTAAAAATGTTACGGTTTTCTGGATTTATATTCTTTAAATTTAAATTGATATTTTAACACAGCTTTGAAATTTAGTAAATTTTATTATCTACTACTAGCGGCTAATTCACTATAATAAAAGTAAAATATCGTTACTAATAGTAATTTATAACGTCAGGAAAACGAAAATCAATAAAATACATTATTTATCCGGTCTTCATTTACTGACACCTTAGTCCTCCTGCGACCACGAACGCTGCAAAGTGTTCGAAACGTCAGGAAAAACAAAAAACCAATAATACACGCGATTAATCCGGTTAAAAGTTGTTTTATTATAATGTGTAGTGATCGCGCAAACCTAAGATATTACTATCTTCATTTACTTTCCGGTTAAAGTTTATTTTATTATAACATGGTAACTGATGCAAGGAAATATAATTATAAGGAATTAATTTGAACGTTCGAACACGAACGATCGTGAGGAAACCAGCACACCTGATAGATTTTCTCGATGATGTGTATAGCTATGTCAGAGACCTACGGGTGCTAAACTCTGACACTAGGTTAGTCATCAACCACACGATAAGAAGAATAGAGTTTTAGTCATTTGAATAAATAATACTTATGGCAATACTAGTATGCCCTTGAAGGTATGTGACTCACCACTTATATAATTTTATTTGGGAATTCATACCGGAACATAAAATGTTATATTTTATAAATATATCAACGGACTGTGTGCATAACACATTCTATAAAAAAAATTAAACTGGCTATCAGAATTCAATAACGCACATCTCGCTTGCATAGTATAGCAAAAAAAAAACGAGAAGTTAATATTGTAAAAAAAAATTCAACGTTCACAATCGATATTTCGGAATATTGCAACGATGATAGCCTAGCAGACAATGGTTAACGAGTATCGGAGTAACAAATGCCAGATGATGCCATGTGGATATCAATGAATTTTATTAAAAATAAATTTTGCTTAATTTTCATAAAAACTTTTTTTGTTTTCTGAATATTTGTTAAATAAATTCAAAGCATATTAATGGAAGCCACACGGTGAATAAAACTACCTATCCACAATGCAATAATAAAGATAAATAGATGCTCCGAAAATATATTATGCAACACCAATTCAAAATATAACCAACTAGCTGTGCCCCGCTGTTTCTCCCGCGTTTATTTGAAGAAAAAAACCTACTAAAATATATACCACCAGCGCCCTCCCCCCTCATGACCGCGCCTAGCATATCATACATGCGCCTGCCTCGTTGGTCTAGTGGTCCCAAGCGCGACTGCTAAGCATGAGGTCCTGTATTGAGTTTTTTTTTGTTAGAAAATTCTCAGTGGCAGCCCGGAGTTTGGAATTGTGCCTGGTAGATGACAATAGGCTCACCACCTATAACATGGGACTTAATAACAGCATTGGTGAAATGAGGGTGAACGACTGTATATACCTCTGCCTACCCCTTCGGGGAATACAGGCGTGATGCTATGTTATGTTGTAAATGCGCGCGTGGTACTTGACCATTATTTTGTTGCGGAGTTATTTTAAAACTATGATATACTCCTAAGATTTTCATTGAAATCAAATGATGTCAAGGTCAATTCCGTTTAAAATTAAATACTTGTGATGAATAAGCATTTATTTGGATAAGTATTATTATCATGTTTATAGAAACACCATCGCAAATAATGCATTATTTTAGAACCAATTTTATAACCATAAAAAAGGTTATAGTGAGTGAACCTGACAAGATAGACATATGCTGTCGCCGACATTGTTTTTAGAACTTTTAAAGAGAAACAATTTTGTCGTTCATGATTTTTGGTAACTTTAACCGTTTACGCAGCGCACGCAACGGAAGCTCTCAAAAGGAATACTTTTTTCCCGGTTTTTGCAATATTTTTTATCGTTGCTCCGCTCCTATTGGTCGGAGCGTGATGTTATATAGCTTATAGCCTTGCTCGATAAATGGACTATCCAACACAAAAATATTTTTTTCAATTCGAACCAGTAGCTCCTGAGATTAGCACGTTCAAACAAACAAACAACCTCTTCAGCTTTATAATATTAGTATACATAGACGACATCAAAGAGAAATGCTACGAAACTTCGTAATATCGTAGCAGCAATCGTAGCAACGTAGCGGCAAATCTCTATCGTAGCAGTGTTCTGTTTACTTAATTACACTTTTTAATTGGAAATACGTATTATAGATTGACTTTTAGGTTTAACAAGTTAATTTATATGTGGAAATGTGATATTTTAGACTCAGTTATGATTTTATTTAAGGGGCTAAGGAAATTTATACGACCCGCTTCACGGTTCGGTTATTTAAAGTTTTCATTATCATTCTATATTATTCAGAAAAAAAAAACATAATGAAACAAAAAAATTTTGCTAAAAGTCAAAGATGGTCAGACTAGTTTTTTTTTGAAAATGATATATGGGCGCGATAAACAGGCGCTCTGACCACTAGGCCATCTCGACCGACAATAGTGGTCAGACCGCCTGGAGTATTTATCCGGGAGGCGCAGGTTCGAATTGTTTTTAATTATTTTTATTTAAAACATAATTCTTTAAATTATATGTAACGTCTGATAGTTGAGCTTCTAATTGACAGAAAATAAAAGTAAGTAATGCTAAAATTTTGGTTTAGTCAACCTACACTTTTGAATTTTTTTATAAATTTTAGTTTAGTCGGCAAATATCAAATCAAACATATCAAATAAAAAAAAAAATTGCTATAATTTGATTGATTTGATTTGAAAATAAATATTTTACGGATCTTGGTCATGCACCATCGAAAGAGGTTGCGTGTTATCATTACGCCAGCAGGCAACCAGACAAACCAATTAAATTAAACAAACAATTACTTATTCAGCTCACTGTTACACAAACGTAGTCACCCAATAACATGTTTTCAGTACAAGAGAACACAAACAGGAAAACAAAGTTAGTTGGAGTCAGGAACTTGGCCAAGTTTGTGTTCCCGCCACAATATTGCACAGTATCGATCCAAGTTGATCTGAGCTGATCCTAGAATTAAAAGACAACAAAGTGAGCTTAACTTGGCAAGCCAAGTTGTAAACGTGCTGCGTTGACTTGGAATGGAATTTAAAATATTACGTGGATTCAAAATGAATTGAATTTAAAATCCAATGAATTCAAATTTAAAGAAAATAAAACACATTTATTTCACTTTGGAGTGATATTCTGTTGATTTTTAAGTTTAATTATAACCAAAGGCTATCTTAGATGGAGTTTATCAATAACTGAGGGATCATTCTGCCTTAAGCCTCTTTTCATGCAGATAAAACGGATACTGAGCACAAGTCTTAGATAATTTCAGTTTTCTTTTTGTCTTCTTCTTTTCATGTGGTTGATGAACAACCTAGTGTCAGAGTTTAAACCACCCGCCCGCTAAGTCTCTGATATGGCTTTACACACCATCGCGAAAATCTCTCAGGTGTGCTGGTTTCCTCACGATGTTTTCCTTCACCGTTATAAGCAAGTGATAATTAATTTGCAATACGCACATGACTTCGAAAAGACAGTGGTACGTGCCTGGTATTCGAACTTGTGACCTTTGACTTGTAAGACCAACGGTCATACCACAAGGCTATCGCTGCTTTTTTTTGTATGTTTGTGAGTTTCTATATTCCACCATAACTTTTAAACGTCTGAACAGATGTAGATGTATGGGGTATCGTTTGAATCCTTACATTGTCCCGGGTAACATAGGTTAGAAAGATAAAAAAAAATTGTACTATAGTGGCTATGGTGAACAAAATGGAGTGATATAAAAAATATTATTCACACATGGCAGTCGTGTTTTAATTAAATTTTTAATTAATGTCATCTTATGATTTTTTTTTATACTTTTGCATTTATCCAAAGTGATTTGGAAGAAACTATTCAAGCTTAAGTATTCTACCAATAATTCCATACTAACCTAAATAATCGCCCATAAATCTTACCCGAATACTTCCATAATCTAATTAGGCAATTGAATATTTAACAACCTGTTGGATAGGTATTTTCATAGCCCCTATTTTGTTAATGGTATTATAAACGTAAATCTTCTTAATACGGCTCTGGATAGCGTTAGCTTGATAGATAATTCTGTTTGTTACTTTCTAAGATATATTACTTAAGTTAAAGCGGGCTTTGTTCTTTATGTAGGTATTATTATTTAACTGCCTCGTTGGTCTAGTGCTCCCAAATGCGACTGCTGAGCATGAGGTCCCGGTTGGATTCCCGGGTTGAGCAAAACCTTATTGGATTTTATTGATAGAAAATTCTCGACATCAGCCCGGAGTACGGAAATGTACCTATATATATACATGGGACTTAATAACAGCATTGGTGAAATGTGGGTGTACAACTATGTTCACCTCTGCTTATACCTTCGGCGAATATAAGCGTGATGATATGTATGTATGTATGTATGTAAAATTTGCAGTATCTTTTAAGAACTGAATTACGTTTTACAAAGCTATGCACCGGGGGTGAAATATGACGTCATATCCGGACGCCACACGCCCCCTATTTCCGCTCACAAGTGCAAACTTAGTTCATTGTGCACGGATTGAAAACGTACTATTTCTAGACTCTATTTCTGTTGAAGAAAGGAAATATGTGGTCAGTGAGTTTTGATCATTTACATAATATTAGTTATGTAAATTAGTGAACATTTGCCTGAAGATGGTGATTGGAGACGTGGACGTCTCGAATGCACACACTCATACTACATACACATACACACACACCTATTAACACTGAACATTTTAAATACATTTTATCTTTTTCACCTCTTTTTAAGCTGTTACGGTATTTTGCGCTAAATTGTAATTTTATAAATAAAAATAATTATTTAACAATGTTTATTTTAAATAAAACAACTTTTTACCGGATTAATCGCGTGTATCATTGGTTTTTGTTTTTTCCTGACGTTTAGAACACTTTGCAGCGTTCGTGTTTACCTGTTAATGTTTTTTTTTTGTATTTTTTTTTTATTATAATGTTTAGTGAGCGCGAATACTTAAGAATGGTTGTTTTATTTATAAAAATATTATTAATATATATATTATTATTATTATTTTCCAGTTCTATATAAAGTTTCCGTGAATAAGAACTTTTTTTTGTTGTGACAATGTTTGGACATCGGGGACCAAGGAAAACATAAACCTTAAAATCTGTCCAGGGGTGCTGTCTCCATGGATGTTTGGGGGCTTCAGCTCCCACTAGAAATATATAGTGGGTGTGAACAGTGGCGAGCATTGCATATAGGCAAATAAGCAGTGCTTACCTGACAAGAATCACCTAAATCAATATAGGTTGTATTTAGATGATTCTTATCAGTTCAATTATTTTTATGATAACTTTCGTGAGGCATATTCATATTAATTATTGTTCACCGGTTACTACACACATCCATTCTTCGGGTTTGCCCGACTAGTTTCGAACTCGAACGGAGACCTTAGTCATGAGCTGAGCCCTTGACTATATCTGTATATTATACAGATATGGTTAACTAACTGTAAACTGACTATAAAGTAACTGTGATATAGGCTGCATTTGGGTAATTCTTTTGAGGTAAGACCTGCTTATTTGCCTATATGCAGTGCATCATGAATCGTGTATGATCATAGGTGCATGATCATACACGATTCATTCAGATTGGAAACGTACGCATCCTAGTGTGGTACTAATTGTAGTTGTGATGATGCGCAACACCTTTCTGCCCTACTGTCTGTTCACTTATAATTTGAGTTCTACTATACTATTTAGAAGCGATTTTCACGATTATGCAGATAGGATATATATTTATTTCTCAGTCGGTGTGAATTTTTTGTCTCGCACTTCACCAGTTATTTTAAACAAGTCTTCAAAGGGCATTAGTACCCATGAAATTTTCTAAAAGCTATTGCCCCTGTACGTATCTATCAACTATCAGCACCCGCAAGAAGTACAAAGATGTACTTTAATTCCGAAAGTGAATTTAGAGCTTTATGTAATCTCCTCGGGCTAACTCTTTTATCTGGATCAAAGAAGATACCATTCTTATCAAACTTTTAGGAATATAATTGTATTAAATTCTTCTTCGTATCGCGTGGATGATGAACAACCTAGTGTCAAAGAGATAGAACATTTCTCGAGTGTGCTGGTTTCCTCCCGATTTTTTCCTTCACAGTTTTAAGCAAGTGATAATAAATTTATAATAGAAATAAAGAAAGTATTTATTTCAATATAAATTCAAATAAATACGCACATGACTCCGAAAATACAGTGGTGCGTGCCTTGGATTCGAACTCGTGAACTTTGACTTGTCAGTCCAACGGTCATACCACTAGGCTATAAATTAGAAACTTACTGTACGAGGATCAATTTGATACTAAATATTAATTACGTATTTGACAAGTTACAACATCAGATTTTTTTAAAGATAACACGAATTTTATTATTAATTTAAACAAATTTGTTTACTTAATACATAGGTAGGTACTTAGTTAAGTATGTCCTTTGACGAAGTAAAATTAAACTGTATATTTATAGGCTGAAACTCTTAAGGAAAACATAAACAGCAGTTAATTGCTTTGAAGAAATCATTAAAAGTAATTTTAGGGAAAGCGGATTAATTTTTTAGTCTTAACATTATTTACACTTCCTTCTAATTAACTTGAAAAATAAACAGTCAGTTTTTTTGACACCGTTCGTATTAAAAAGTTAAGTAAAAAAAAAAACTTTAGATTTGTATATAATTTATGTTAATTATACAACCGACGCTACTTTCTACGTGCTAATGGTGACCAGTGAGATGGTTTTAGTGAGCTAAAATCCCATTCGCTCCGGTGTTATCCATAAAGGCCGGGTGGTATTAGAGTTTGTACAAAAAAAATAATTATGTGTGATATCTACCGATAACATAAATTTCTATGCACAAATACTGACAGATAAAATATTATATTAACTACCCTGTGTGTGACAAACTTAACGCACACGCTATCATATAAATATAAACAAATATATTCATGTAATATAAAGAGACAACACTTTCATATCACACTGTTGACACTCGCTCCCGTTTGGCATGTTGCCATATGTTTGCTGTTAACTTCTGACATACTCACGCCAATTTACGTTGTTATCTTGTTATTACTTGGCATAAAGATAGCTGTCTTAATATTCGGAGATAGCAAGCACAACTACACTCCGTTTGGAATAAGATTAGACATTTAAATAAACCTTATTTACAGCCCATTCACCAAATTTTGACTTCTATTGCGTTCGTGACATGACAAATGGCAGCTGCAGTAAACAGCTGGTATTGCAACCACTGTTTTGTTTTTAATGCCATCCTTTTGCCTACGGAATAGAAGTCAAAATCGGTTAAACGGACACATTTTTTTTTTATTTGCAACCACTTTTCGGCTTCTAATGCTATCCTTTTGCCTGCGAAATGAAGTCAAAATCGGTTAAACGGACACTAAAAATGGTTTATTTAAATGTCTAATATTATTTCAAATGGAGTGTAGGTACGTTTAAGCCATCGAGATATAATGTAAGTACATTATATCTCGATGGATTTAGCAACGTTTGTAAGAAAAAAAGATTACAGCCAAAAACAAACTGCGTTGGACTTGCACCCTAAGGGTTCTATATTAGATATATGATAGGTGAACTACCTAGTCTGTCTGGTAGTCCCAATTGCGAATACTGAGCATGAGGTCTTGGGTTCGATTCCAAGGTCGGGCAAAGTAATATTAAGTTTTTCTGTAAGGAAATTGTCAGTAGGAGCCCGGAGTTTGGAATTATGCCCGGTAGGTGTCAATAGGCTCACCACCTACTATATGGGACTTAATAAACGCATTGGTGACTTGTGGGCGTACAATTGTGTTTATTAATATTATATAAATACAAAATTATTTTGAAATTTCATATTAAAAGTCTATTTTTGAATACATTGTCACTATATGGTGCCATCCCGGAACGTTCCTGAATCATCGTGAATCACATGAGATTCAGAAGACAAGGAATGTGTTAGTAAATAAATTAGGGCAAGAGCAGCTAGCTACAGTTGGATTATTCTAATAATAAGTAGCCAATATCGATAAATTGGAATACTAGGGAATCTCCCCACTAATGTATACAAATACCTTAAGCAAACTGTCGATATTACGACTAGGCTTCCAACTTTAAACAAACATGGTACAGTACCAATAGCCAATAGCTAAGGCTCAACGTCTTAGTACTTGGACTATTGTCAATTCTGTAGGATCAATCGATCGCTTTGATTTCACCTGGTGCTAGTGTACCTTAGGAAATACTAACTAATCTATCTATTTGTCTATGTATAAACTGCCTCATTGATCTAGTAGTCCCAAAGGTGACTGCCGAGCAGGTCCTAGGTTCGATTCCCGGATCGGCTAGTATTATTGAGTTTTTCTGTAAGAAAATTTTCAATAGCAGCTCGGTGTTTGGAACTGTGCCTGGTTGATGGCAATAGGCTCACTGCCTATTACATGGGGCTTGCATTGCATAACAGTATTGGTGAAATGTGGGTGTGCAACTTTGTACACCTCTGCCTATCCCTTCGGGGAATACAGGCGTGACGATATGATGCTATGTACAATTTATAGTTTTATCTTTTAAATTAATGAATGAATCTTTAATTCACATAAAAAACATTATTACGTAAACTGAAACACGTCGGCAACGAAAATAAGTACATTCAGCAGTTTTAAATGTCTCAATAAAACACCGTAAGCTTTATTACTTATTATTCTTAATGAGTTAAGTTTAATTGCCACCTCACCTGATGTTAAGCGATGGTGCGATCGACGATGGAACACGCTTGCTCAACAGAAAACTGTTCACCCGAGCTTTGTAAACCACCAGATTACACCTATCGGGAAAAAGAAGTTTACATGGAGCGACTTCTCTAGCCTCCACAACCCTCTACTAAATAACACAATATTTATGAGTTATAATAGTTATGAGATTATTTGTCAGATTTTCAGGCATCTGACTAACCCGTGAAGGCTGGCATAACGTGCTGAAACTGAACTTCATCAGGCTCCTTAATTGAGCTCTTGACTTTCAAACCGCCGAATAATGTATCGATTTCTCAGTAAACGTAAAATTATTATTTGACAGTAAAAACCAAAATAGAACCGCTCGATTGACATTGGAAATATGTCAGTTCAAACTTTTATATATAAAAATGTCTTAAAAATAATTAAGGAGGCGGGATACTAATAAACCGACATGCTTTAAAATTAAGATAACTATGATGTAGGTAAATTTATTTTAACATTAAAAATTGTTTTATGGCACTGATTTAATATTGGAATTGTATTGGAATTGGTATTAACTTCAAGTGTAACCCTCATGTTTTGTTTTGAACATAAAGTTATAATTTCTTATAACTTTATGTGGTATTATAATATCTTTCCAACGTGGGAGAGCCATGCTTCGGCACGAATGTGGCTCGACCGGATTGATACCACGGCCTCACAGAAAACCGGCGTTAAACAACGCTTGCGTTGTGTTTCGCCGAGTGAGTGAGGGTACCGGAGGCCCAAAACCTTTAAAAGGCTGGCAACGCACTTGCGACTCCTCTGCTCGGTTGCCCCCTATTCCATAAAAAAAAAAAACATTTAATTTTAAATATTCTTAATAAATAAGTATTAGTAATTTAACTGCCTCATTTGTGTAGTGGATGGAAGGGAAACGGCTGAGTGAGGGTTTTTCGTCTGATTCTGGGGTAATGCGAGATCATGTTTGAATCTGGGAGACAATGTTATTGAAGTTTTCAGGTAAATATTTTTCAGTTACCGGACTTTTGTAATGTGGCCGGTCCATACCAATAGGCTCACCACCTATTACATGTGATTTAATAACTGCATCACTGAAATATACAACAATACGAGATGCTTGACCCTTTGGGGATGCAGGTACGATGTTATTACTAATCGGATTTTGTATTCGCCAACAAATCTTTTAAATTTTATTTCTAACTTTAAATATTCAGGTGGGTTTCGAGACCGTTGAACGTTTAGTAAAAGTAAAGTAGAAAAAAATACATATTTAAACAATTTTCAGTTATATTTTTATCCACATGGGAGGTGTGTTGGTCTTATTGACATCTTGATAAATCTCGACGCTAAGAAGCGGCATTGCCTGAAAAAATAAAGTAATTAAAACCCACGTTTTTTTTTGTTTTCTACAGGTTTGAGATAACCTACCAAGGGTAACAAAACTTTACCCACAAGATTGTACCCCCTTATAAAAAAATGTGTTTGAGATAGAAACATTTGTACTACAATCTCGTTTTACCAATAAAGTTTATTTTTATTTTTATTTAGGGCCGTCCACAAGCAATTTCTCACTACAGCATAGATTCAATAATAGTTTATAGTATATCTGTACCTAGGTACAGGGCTCTAGAGCTATCATGACGCCTATCATGATTCTGTACTTACATAATAGATACTAGATATAGAAGAATCAGTCATCATCTTAGAAAACGCGTACGTAACTATCGAAATATGGAACCATAGACTTTCTGCAACAGGTACACGGATGAAACTGTTTCGGTTACACGTTGCGTCGTATGGCATCGCCTGGGTGTAATGTAGCTCTTAAAGCTGTTGCCTCAGTCATTAGCAGACACAATAGATTTTTATTGTTACAACGTACAGATCTGTACGTTGCTGAGCCGATAGGTTAACCTACATACTGTAACCAAGTAATTCAATCATCCTTTCAGAGCAACCATTAATCTGTCACAACAAATTAACGACATGCCACAAAACAAATCGATAAATCAAATGGACCGAGATATCAAGCATGTGTCGAACTCACATTTTATGCTTGGCATAAAACACTGGCAGGATGCCAGCTGGTCTGGCATGGCGAGCCATTTTATTTCCAAACCAAGATCCGGTAGTGACTTCTCCCGTGTGAATTGAGCCTAACTTTAACCGGACTCCCATCAAAAGTCTTAATTTACTATTAGTGTTAATAGTTATACTTTAAAAGGTCATTGTACTCATGTTTACAACCTGCCTAGCCTTTTCCCAATTATATTGGGGTCGGCTTGTCAAACTGGACGCAGCTTATTACCAGTATTTTACATGAAGCGACTGCTTATCTGACCTCCACAACCATCTTCTCTCGGTATGAAATGATGGTCACCCATCCACAGATTGACAGTGGCAAGCAAAGCTTAAAAAATACAGCCTATTCGGTATCGAGGGTGCGTTTATAGACACATAATATCACGCACACATACCCAGACCTGGAACAATTTATCTGTAGATATTTGCTCCGTACAGGTATCGAACCTGCGACACTCGGAGCAGCAACCGGTCTCTCGTACACTGCGCCAACCTCGCCATCACTATTAAATGTATTATGTACATATCTCAGGTCACAGATAATGATCTAATTTTAACTGTGTTTAATTTCCTAGAAATTGGTTATTTAGTTTAGGCGTCAAACATAACAAATGACACACAGACAAACCTATTAATATTAAGTATGAATTGGCACGAGCTTATTGAGATCATTGCTTAACTTTGTGGCACTTCCTAGCTCGTATGAGGCTATAAATTTGGTGGGTCATTTAGACCACCTGCGTGCAGTGGTTTTGAAGACTTTATTAGCAATTCTTTCTGGAGATCTATCATTTTATTTCTCGGTCTGGATAATAAATGGACTTTCTTTGTGCGAATGTCGAAAATTACAAATGAATACGATTTTTTATTTTACTTTTAATATATTATGACATACTTTTTCTGTTATTTATAAGTATTGATTTGACTTTCTTGTTTTATATAGCCTCGTAAACTTTTCAAATGCGCTGCCATTCATCTAATAAGTCTTATCTAATCATTTTTAATATTAGTGACTGATTCCAAGATTACGTTGTTCTCGCATCCCACCCAAAATTGTATTAACAGAAATTGTAAAAGATATAAAGTTTAAAAGAGTAACCATGGAGTTCCTTGCCTGTTCTTCTCCATAGGAAATGACTTTTTGGAACCGTGCACCCTAGATTCTGAAGTTTCATAAGCGCCTTTGTATGGTTTTTATATGAATTAAAAACCTTTAACTTGCACCATAGATCAAATTTTAGATATTTCATCTGTCAAAAATGTAAAAAAGTGAAAGGAAAATTTGTGTTGCCAAAGTTTGGAAGTTGTAATGTGAATGCCCGCGGAACATGTTTTGTAGGGGAAATAAAAATGGCCTGACGATAATTTCTTTAGTAGAATCCACTTATTAGATTCCTTCAGTGAGTTTAAGCGTATATAATGTATTTCACTTATATTTTTTGTCAAAGTGCCACCTACTCGGTAGTACAATATTATACCGTGGAGTTGATCCTTAAGAACAAAGACGGAAAAATATCAATTTCGTCGTTATTTGTTTTCACATTTCATAAAATTTGCGATTAATTCTATCGAGAGAATGGCTGTTGTGCCGCATGTCACGGATTGATTCCCACACGGATATTCCGGGTGTGTGTATGTGACATTATATGTCTGTAAACGATACCGACGAATACAAGGAAAAATTGCTAGTACAACGATATTTATATTAAAAAAATAAACTATTAGAACAGACACCAAAGACACCCAAAAGGTTTCATTTTACTTTAATACGTTACCTTCGTCATACAAATAGACAAAGCCACGAAGTAAAGATTAGTACGTCGTGAAACCTTATCGTGTGTCCAGTTTTGAAGTACCAGAGGGCACCACTATAGTGCCACTATAGTACCACTAGCGTACCACCGCATAAGTGCCGTTTTAATCTCTTCACGTTGGCTAGGACATGCATATTTATGAAATATTAACGCGACAACACAACACAATAACTATTTTTACTTAGTTTTTGAACTCGTCTGGACTGCATAAAACGACTGGTAGTTTTTTCAGCAAATGGGTAGTTGTAATTGGACATTAGTTTACCTAAATTATTTAAGTTTGACATTACGCGACACTTGTGGCGGTTACCACCAACAATAGCATTTCCAATGAGGGTTGATGTCATGTAGGCGGCCGGTCATAAAACATAGCCAAAACTTTAGCAGCATGCCAGATATAGGTATGCTGCGCCGAACCCAAATAAATTGGGATAAGGGCAGGAGGATGATGATTACGCGTCACTTCACTGCTTGTTAAAATTCATCTTCAGGTACATATTCTCCAAGGAGGTATTTTTAAGGTACTTATAAACATTCCACAGGGCTTCAATACATGCGTATTTGATACAGAAATCAGTACCTACTGTGACATGAAATGCATTTTGATGAGCTTTTTGACACTGGAGTGTTCACCATAGGTAGCATGAACCATGACTGATGCTGGTAGCCTATCACTATCTTTAGGTTTTTCTACATGATATAATATTATGTCGCTAGAGAAGAAACCCTCAAACGACGCATATACAGCAACCTGCTCAAATGCAACGACTTTGAGTCGTTGGGGGTCGAAGCGCTCGGTTCACGGGGTCCGAGTGCGAAACTTCTATTTAAAGACAAGGAAGACTGGGCGACACTTCGGTTGACCAGAGGACTATATGTTTCAGCGTTACCATCCAACGTGGTAATACTACCAGTCTCCCTCAGACAGCGATGCGGAGTAATATTTCGACGCTTGAGTTCTTACTGATGTTTATGTTATAATATATTTTATTTTATGTGTGTGTAGTAAAAAAGTTTATTTAATAGGTTATAACCATAAAATTTGTTAATAAATTATCAGAAATATATTTTATTATATTATATATATGTACGCACATACACTACGAATAAACTAAATTATGAATTCGTTGTATGTTATGACAGATTTTATGCTATTTATCAAGTAATGAAAATTACACTACAATAGGTTTGAATAACAAACATAAGCTCAATTAACTAGCATTAAACGTCAAATTAAACCGATGCAGGCATCTGTTAAATGATGCGTTGGCAAAGTAATAAAATATTCATGTTATTAGTTGAAATGCTTTTGGTTTCCTTAATTATTAATTTACTGTTTAGTGCGGTACGGCTTCAACATAATTTAGGGCAAGTACCATCACATATTAAAATGGCGTTTAGGCTGTAGGTATGTTCACAACTTTAATATTTTGAATATAACATCAGCAATTGGTAATCATACTTCTTCACTGCTCCAACAAACGGTGTAGATCAATCTGCATAGCCTTTTCTCAATTACAATGGGGTCAGCTTCCAGTCAAACTGGATGCCAAATACAGCTTAATACCAGAGTTTTTCATGGTATGCCTGTCTATCTGACCTCCACAACCCAGTTTCTGAGTAGCACGATATCTCGTAGTGTGACTCGTTGTCAACTTTCAGGCCATAGATCTGTCATAGATCTTCATTTGACAACTGTGACCGACGGCTTAGCGTGCTCTCCGAGGCACAGACGGGTCTCGATATAAAATGATAGTCACCCATCCACAAACCGACCGCTAAAAGCGCAGCTTAACCTCAGTCGAGGCACGCAGGCAACCTGATCGGCTCTTACTTAGCCATGATCCCAACAAACAGTGTATTCGATAAACCCACTTATATGCAAATTAATTCACAAAACTTAATTACTTCCAAAAAAGCAATTTCACTTGAAAAGACAATATATATTTAATAAGAGACCGCAAGTGTTTGAAAGAACAAACTCGTTAAGTACATTCATTAAAACTTTCTTACTATTCAAGTAATACTTTGTGTTACCAAACTTTCGTCATAAGAATGCAGGACTATTATAATAAGGGTTAAAACTCTTTTGCCTCTTTATATTTTGCCCAGTAGCCTTGCTTTGAAAATGGAACTATGTGATCACTTATAAATATTTAGTGACCAAAAGATTTATTGCCCAAATTAACTGAGACATGACCGTATTATAAATGTTGTATGTATAATTATATGCCTTGAATCTAGATAATGATGACGAATTTGAAAAAAAGAGTTGTACCTACATAGTTCTTGGATTACTGTATTTTATTCCAAAGCAATTTCACTTGAAAAACCTATATATTTAATAAGAGACCGCAAGTGTTTGGAAGAACAAACTCGTTAAGTACATTCATTAAAACTATCTTACTATACAAGTAATACTTTTTGTTACCAAACTTTCCTCATAAGAATGCAGGACAGAGTATGTTATTATTATAATATAAGGGTTAAAACTCTTTTGCCTCTTTATACTTTGCTCAGTAGCCTTGCTTTGAAAATGGAACTATGTGATCACTTATAAATATTTAGTGACCAAAAGATTTATTGTCTATATTAACTAAGATATGACCGTATTATAAACGTTGTATGTATAATTATATGCCTTGAATGTAGATGATGATGACGTAATAGAAAAACAGTATTGTTTAACGAATCTTTATGCAGTTCTTGGGTTTCTATATTTTTTCCTACTCTGTTTTGGGTTCTTTAATGGTCACATGATATTTTAACATTATTCGTTATTGAAACAAGTAGTAAGAAACAACAAGACGAAGTTTAATAGAAAAATTAAAAAGGACTTTGGCGTTATTTCAAAATTTTACTAGTTTATGTTACTCGGCACAATGTAAGCATTCTTACGATACCCCATACAACGAAATCGGTTCAGGCATTTAGAAGTTATGGTGGAATAAAGAAATTCTCAAACATACATACCTACATACTTACTTACATCCCTACATGGACGGTAATAACTTCTTCTTTCTTTTTCTTTCTATAACACTCCTTTTTTTGGGCAGTCGTGTAAAAAATATGTGCTTACATAGTAAAACGTATGGTTTAAAAAAATGCTTTTATCGATTTGGTCTACAAATATTTCTTTATAAATTATTTCCTGATTTATGGCCACCCCTATAAACTCAGTGTTTGCGGAAATTTTTGCGTGGTAATGATGATTCTAAGACACGGAGAGAATTAACTTGACTCAACTATTTAGTCTTATTATCTGAGTAGGTAAGAAATTAAGTTCGTTAATTGTGTTTTTCTTATGATATTGATTACTAAGGGGTTTAATTAAACTGGGTTTTATTACGCCCGTTTGTTTTATACAATTAACTTTGAAGGCCTTTGACTTTTACTTTCGGATAGATTCTTCACAAATTCCAATAAAATATTGATGTTGTAATAAAACAACTTTTAACCGGATTAATCGCGTGTATTATTGGTTTTTGGTTTTTCCTGACATTTCGAACACTTTGCAGCGTTCGTGGTCGCAGGAGGACTGAGAGACCTAAGATATTACTAAATATTGATGTATTGAAAGTGGCTCCTATTGCACCTTTGTTGTGACACTAATACACATATTGCAATCGCCAAAACCTTATCGAGAGTAATATATGTAAAGGATTTACCAAAGAAAAAAAAAGCATTTTAATATATCATTTGAATGGAGCAATGATACTTATTTTTTTATTTAAATTTTTAAGCGAGTCACTGATACTTTTAAAATTGAGTGGCGAAATGGTGAGTTAATGTCTATAATTATAATAAATGTTATTTGATATTTTCACTGACGCAGGTTTTATTTTTCCCAAATTTCTATGGTTGTTTAAAGTGTGAGTATGTACTAGTAATTGTTGAGTGGCTCGTGTATAAGTAATAGCCGAGGTCCATCCATCAATGTTAAGCTGCACTTGCCGCAGTCGGTCTGTGGATAGGTGACCATAATTTTTGTTATGTGTTGAACCTAATTAATACTAAAGAACGTAAATATAAATAAACAAATCAGATTTCAGAACTTCCACCCCTTTAAAAATAGATCTTACTCAGAACTTATAAACTTCTTACAGATGGAAGAGGCGGGGCAGGCCGATCTCGACGAACGTACCGCAATCATATTGCGGTAGTTCTCAAAAAAGGATAGGTCAGGAGCCACCTAAATCGACGAGCATGCATGAAGAGGTTAATGAACATAGATGAAGCGAAAAAGGTGTGTCAGAATCGTAGCAAATGGCAATCGATAGTCTCTGCCTACCCAGTGGCGTGCATTGCATATAGGCAAATACGCAGTGCCTACCTCAAAAAATTACCTAAATATAACCTATATCACAGTAAACTGTTGCATTTAAGTAGCATTTAGGTAGGCACTGCCTATATTTGACATTTGCCTATATGCAATGCACGCCACTGTGCCTACCCCAATAGAAAACAGGCGTGATTGTATGTTTTATAAAAGAAAGGAAAGGATGAAAGGTAAAAGATTTCATAGGAAGGAAGGGAAAACAAAAAGATAAAATTTATTATTTCAGCATTTCAAGTAAGTAACGTCAGAGCGATACTTATGACAAGCTCAGAGAATGCAATTAGTTTATTGGGACTAAGATAATCCATTCTCCTAACTTACAAGTAATAACATCATTTATGCGACCCAGAAAATCAAACTAAAATCCTAGTCTAATCTAATCACGACTAACCGACAAGAACCGTCGACTAAACAGGAAACTAATCGGATCACAACGTAATAAGTCGTAACATGATCCACAATAGCTATTGTTAAGACGACCAGCCCTTTTTGTTGGTCCGATAGATAAAATTACTGTACATATTGTCAGAATAGCAGTTTAGTGTTATTAGGATCATTTTGTATAGTAACAGTAGTTTATGATTCCAGTAACAAAAGCCATTATTTAACCTCTAAGGATTATGCGGAATTGGCCAAAGCAGGTCTGAGTTGTTAAGTTTCGTATTGTTGAGTAAGTTCTTCAATACCTGTTCAGGTTCTTCGGCCATTTGTCCAATATTCAGGCTGTATAGAGAAGTTGCCCATAAAATGATGAAGATCATCTTCACTTATTTGGCTCTGGTAGCAACTGATATGAACAAGTGGACTGCCTCGTTGGTCTAGTGGGCTAAATTGCAACTGCTGAGTGGAGGTCCTGGGGTCGATGCCCAGGAAGGGCAAAGTGTTATGGAGATTTACTGTTACTAAACTGTTACTGTTAATAAATACTCAGTAGCAGCCTGGAGTTCCGAATTGTGCTGTTAGATGGCAATAGCCTCATCACCTATTACATGGGATTTCAGGGAAAGCAATGGTGAAATATGGATGTACAACTGTGTAGACCTCTGCCTTCCGCTTCGGGGAATACAAGCGTGATGCTATGTTATGTTATGTATGTTAAGAACAAGTGGAAAAGAGTAGGCACGCCTTAAACCTGCAGTAGGACACGACAGGCTAATAATAATAATATATTTGAAAGACAGTCTGAACTGAAATCAAATAAAGTTAACAAACTAGATTCGTAGATTAAACAGCGTGTTTATGTTAAAAGCATGGCAAAAATTCCTTTATGCCAGACAAAGTTCTTCACCAATAACCATGCAACTAAGCTTCAACTATTTACTTTATTTTTTGGTGGACTCATTATACATTTTCTAGATCAAAAGTTTGAAGTAGCAACTGGCTTTTTGCGTTGCTTTCAGCTCAGTTTGGAAACTTTACAATAGTTTATTTTTAATTTTGAAGCCTCGGCTTGCAATGTTGAAGGTTTTCGAACTCTCTATTGTTTCTGACCAGTTCAGATTAATTTGTATCTCTTCACTCATATTTCAGGAACTTATTTTTAGATTGTGAAGTAGAATAACTTTATTTTATTTGATTGAAGTTGCTTTTCGGTTTGTGGTCTTCTCCTTATTGTGTGGTTGATTAACAACCTAGTGTTAAAGTTTAGACCACCCGTAGGTTTCTGACATGGCTTTACACACCATCGAGAAAGAAGAAAAGCAGTGGTGTGTGTTTTGGATTTTTGAACCTTGAACTTGCGACTTTGGAATTGTCAGTCTCCTGTCGTCTCCTCTGTGGTGAATAATACAATTTAAATTATACTTCGCTTTCATAAAATATAAAAATCGTCAGAAACTCTGTTCCGGACCTGTTAGGTACTGGTCAGTCGACGAACTACCGGAGTCCATATTTGTGCATATCAGTTCTTTTTGGATATTAATACGCGTACCTTTTCTTGGAAGGAAAAAGGAGGAGAGGACGTATGCTTATGCGATGGACTGATGCAATCAAGGAAATATCCAGGAAAGAAATTTAGGCCAACACTCACCTTGCTCATGATAGGGTGGCCTGGAGAGTTTTGGTGGCAACTGCCCACTATGGTCACGGCCTTCAGCCATGACGACGCGAAGAAAAGAAAACCTTTTCTTTGTCTGAAAAATTATCTATAGGAGTATAGGTATCTAAGGGCTGGTTTCATTATATTATCACTAATTTCCACGATTCCCTCTAGTTTATCCCGAACATATCCGAATAATCACTGTAGCAATTCTCAGGAGGATTTACCAAACTGTGAATTTATGAAGTTACCACGCTAAAAATAAACGATATCTCGTTTCTTATCTACCCTGGTCGTAAAGGTCAACCAAGGGAAAGAATTACTAGTAGAGAGGCAAGTTTACCACATAGAGGATCTAGATTTTTGTTTCTTTTATATTAGTAATAAGTTGAGGAACAAATATGATGACAATTGACATCTTTTGCAAAGAATATTGGTAATACGTGTTACTTTTGCTAAATTTATTTCGTGAATTAAATCCGCAACATGCGGTGCAGCAGGAAGCCAACCATAGTTGAACACTATAATGATAGAATTCGAAAAATAATATAATTATATTCTAAATAATTTTGATGTCGCAGTTGGGGTTGGTTAAGGAGAATATATCACTTGGTTGCAGAATAAGTTAAGAGGTCAGACATAGCAAGACACCCATCTGCATGTTGGGATTCTAGCGTTCATAGCAAATAAAACCAACACTAAGGCTCTCCGCCACTGAGAGCACGTTAGCATTGGGTTAATACATACGTTACATTACACAATTAACATGTAGGTACAATAATATGTTAAAATTAGAGGATAAGCTAAGTCAGGTTGTAGAAGTCCATCCACCACACCGGCTCGCAAGAGAAGAGAGCTGGTTAGGTAATAATCTATGGAGACTGGCGTCCTCTCTCCACTCGGCACTAAACCGTACCGCTTGGTGTTGCCACATCTTGAATGTCAGTCTCCAACATATTTTTAACATAGCTATTAGTATACAGTCTCCAAGATCCCACTAATTTAAGCTTCGTTATGTAGGGTAAAACCACATTTCAGACATGTGCTGCCGTTAGTACGGATATGTCACGGCAGGCTCTAACAAATTTTCCGATGCGCTGTAATAGTTAGAATTCGCATAAAAAAAGAAATATGTATTTTTTTTAAACCTTAATAGCATCTTATGTTACCCGGGACAATGTAAGGATTCCAACGATACCCCATACATCTAATTCGATTCAGGCATTTAGAAGTTATTTCATCATAACTAACATTAGGAAACTCACAATCATACATACATACATATATACATGGACCCTAAAAACATACCTCCTCTTTTAGAGCAGTCTTGTAATTAAATAACAAAACACATAGCATCACGTCTGTATTCCCCGAAGGGGTAGGCAGAGGTGTACACCCACTTTTCACCAATGCTGTTATAAGTCCCATGTAATAGGTGGTGAGCCTATTGCCATCAACCAGGCACAATTTCAAAGGCAAAAAAAAAGGCAGCCGACGTCGAGGTACCATCATTGTGACAGCTGCCCCGAGGACATGGCGCAGCACACACTCTAGTGTGCCCGGCTTGGGCCGAGCATCACCACGACCTTATAGGGAATAAGTTAAGAATAACGGACAATCTCTGGCGGGGTGGGCAATCTCTCGCTTTCGAATGTAATCATATACATGGTCGGGAGTGAGAACGCATGGAGAGCCGTCGCCACCTTTTATGAGGAGGTGATGCTTGTGAAGGAAGCGGCGGAAAGGGAGAGAGAGGCGAATTCGTCCCACCCCTTCCACAGAAACTGCATCTGGCGCCGGAGGGCGCACAATGATCTCCGACCACCGTGAGCTGTAGCCTGCGGGTGACGAACTTGACTACCTCGTTGCCCGACCAGTGACAGGCCCGAGATGGTAGTACGCCGCGATCTGGCACGCGCAACTCTGTGGAGTGTTTGGCATGCCAACTGTGGCCGACCTATACAGGCGACGGGGTACGTCGTTGCATTCGACGAGCCATAATCTCGGGGTTGCGGTAAATAGAGTCACGATCCCGGGACCCGAATAGGTTAGAGTAGGACCGTGTGGTTTTTAGTCGGTAGGAGTCCAGCACAACGTCCATGATGGATTTTCCACACAAAAAACACAAATGGTTATAGGTGCCTATGTTGACCACGGAGCCTAAACTTCTAGCTGAAATTCACGAGAATAAAATTATTAAAATTTTCAGACATGCTGCTACTAAAAATGTCTTAACTGAAAAACCAAATAACACTCTACCCGACTCTTAAATCGAATCCATAACTGCACTAATGACCAATTAAACAACAAGACTGATCAAAATCTAAAAAAAAAACTATATGTGTACCTACACGCATAGTGTCAATGAACCCACTAATTTAAGCCTTGTTGAGCGTACGTAAAGGCAAAACCACATTTAGGGCATGTTGTGTAAGTGCCGTGAGTACGGATATGTCGCGACAGGCTCTAACACAATTTCCTATGTGTGACACGCCGTGATATGTCATGTCGTTATTAGTTTGGACATAATGTAATTTTGGGAGCAGATTTTACCCAAATTCTTCAGGTTGCTGTGTTTAATTAGATAAGTAAGAAGGTACCTTAATATATTTGTTTACCCGTATAATAAGGTGATCTCTAAGACTGCACAAATATAAATGATACCTCTTGTAGAGAATGTAAAATAGTATCATGCCTGTATTTCCCGAAGGGGTAGGCAGAGGTGTACACAGTTTTAAACCCACATGTAACCAATGTTGTTATTAAGTCCCATATAATAGATAGTAAGCCTTTTGTTGTGCCCGGTTGAGTTGGAGTTACAACTCAGGGCTGCTACTTAAAATTTCCTAACAGAAAATTCCAGTAACACTTTGGCCGATCCCGGAATTGAGAATCTAATGCTTCGCATTCGTCATTGCGACCGCTGGATCAATGAGGCAGTGAGTAGAAATCCAAAAAAAAAAGTGATCACATCAGTAGGGTTGCTCTTGATAATAAATCCGCGCGATTAACGTGGAAATCTTAAAAATAATTAAAGAACTGAACTGGGATAATAATAAGCCAATATGCTCTAAAATTTAGATAACCATGATGAGAGGTATGTTTATACATGATAGATATATGATGAAATATATAGGTAAATTTATTTTTAAAGTTACACATTGTTTTAAAGCGTTGATTTAATATTGGAATTGGTATTAATTTAAAAATTAACCCCACTGATCAGAGATCAGACTAAACTGCTTTCATTGACTGCATGCGGTTTTAATTTTAAACATTATGGAACATGGTCTAAGACATATAATTCAATACCCAAAAAACATATAGATTCAATAAAATACAGGAACAAACTTCGCTTAGAAATCGCAAAGCGTAACACTACATCTTATTGTTTTGACCCAAAAACGTCTCGCCTAGCCAACGTCTATAAGTGCTGAGTAGAATTGTAGGCAGCACGTTCGCGTCATAAATACGAAAACTCAGATTTAGTAGGCTTTCATCGTGGAGTGTACGAGAAATCCAATAATAAATATTAGTGGAAGGAATCGGTGAAGATACTGGAAATATTGCTGGATGTGTTATTTTTATGAAACTGAAGCTACATATTATTTATATGAAAAAGTATTATTTTCGATGTAGCTCCAATAAAAGGAATAGGTCAATTGATAATGAACGATTACAATAAAGAAAGAAGGTAGGTTAGGTTAGGTTAGGTAAATTGAACCTACAATAATCCTAATTCTTTTGAATCCTTACACTGCATGATATGTTTTACAAAAAATATCTTAGGTTTTCGTGATCACTACACATTATAATAAAACAACTTTTAGGGGAGGACTCAGATGACACGAACGCTGCAAAGTGTTCGAAGCGTCAGGAAAAACAAAAACTAATAAATAATACATATAAAACACGCGATTAATCCGCCAAAGTTGATTTATTATAATATCATTTTAAGCCAAGTCCTATATGATACACCTCGAAAAATCCTTGATACTACTTTGGCCTTACCAGGAAAGACAAAAAATTATCATAGCACCGCTTTACGTTTTACGCTACCGCTAACTCTTAATTTTTAACCGACTTCAAAAAGGAGGAGGTTCTCAGTCACTCACATTTCAACATGTGTGCGTTGTTTTTTGAGTAACTTACATTTGCATTTTACAGAGGTTTTGACATATTCATTTAATGTCATACCGAGAATAAATAATCAATAATGGCATCAATTCTGATCGTTGGGGTTATTCTTGAAATCAATATCTACCGATTCCAATAATAAATCAACGCCTTAAAACAATGTGTAATGTTAATAATTTTAAAGCATCTTGGTGTATTAGTAACTGAATTATATAATTATTTAAGGACATTCCGGCATTTAAAAGCACAAATTGACACATTTCCAATGTCAATCAAGCAGATTTATTTTCAAGAGTAGCCCTACTGATACGATCAACTAAACTTAGAACATTGCTGACGTTTACTAACAGATGCCAAATAAACCGAGACGGAATTAATTAAGATACGTCAAATTCTAATTGGCTCATAGCATCCAAAAATTTCCAGTCAATTTTAGTTTCACGTTTCTAATTTAAATGGCTTCTTAATATACACCCTACCGCATTTTCGCTTACGGTGGCCTATCCCTACGTAGATTTAAGTTTGACATGTGTAAATTCGAATTTGAAGTCTCATTCATTCCGTCTCGGTCTTAAAGTAAGTGTTGATAAGAGACAGCAATGCTCTCATTTTAGTTTAGTTAAGTTATAACAGTATTGATGCCCTTGTCTTGATATAGATCATCGCCATATTGATCTTTATAAGTTCTGTAGACGAACGCTGACATGCATATTATTGTAAGTTTCCAGCGCTGTGTGACTCCGGTCTGACAATAATATGCGCGTCAGCGTTCCTCTACAGTTCTAAAACTATCTTGCTGAAAATACATTTGAATCTTGTCATCACATAAATATAAAAAAATCTAAAGTCATACGTGAGATCTCATTCATTAGTACCAAAGACATAGCAATTTTGAAGCGATAATCGCCTTTGGTTGCTGATTGTATACGTCACGTAATAATAAATTCAAACCCTTATACATACACGAAAACACCCTTACACACCAGAATGTCAAAGATTCAAAGGCAAAATCTAATCACAATTACCACAACACATTCAGACGAGAATCAAACCTTTACCAATACAAACCCGTTATCCAATCTCTTGTTTCAGAGAATGTCTAATCGTATTAACAAGACTAATGCCAATTCTAGACGTCTTTGCCTCTCGTTCCGTAAGTAGGTGGTGGTAGGCACTCTGTATTCCTATCACGCACGCCTCCATCGTAATTGGAATTCCCAAGGAGATTGTGATCTTATGAACGCAGATATACGTCAAATAAATCACGTTTTGGATGCCTTTAAAATTGTAATGACAGTAATGTTCCATCCTATTTTTCTTTTGTTGTTGTTTTTATTGATATCTGAACAGAATTTTTTGAAGCTTATTCTCTGTATGTTTCAGTGCTTCATTGTGGTTGTGAGTGTTTAAAAACATATTGTTTTTTGGGATACAACATATTTTTTTAGTACACCATATTATATTGTGTTCAAATAACATTTAAAATATCTTACAAGTTTACAAGGACAGTGTACGCGGATTTCCAGCTGCGCGTGCATGTAACTGATACTTTGTTATACTTTTTCATAATTTAGATACAGGTTCTTTTTATGAAAATATTTGACACTTGTCTGGGGTTTTGTATAATTATATTAAAAATAATGTTGTCGACCAAAACCCCAAATGAAATAGAGACTAAAAAAAAAGTGTAAGTGTATCACACATATATAAGTAATTTTCTCTGTTTCATGGGTGAGTTTACAGATATAAATGTCACATCATAATCATCCATACACACCCAGACCCCAAATAATTATTTGTAAATGATAATAATATTTGTTCCTTGCAAGACGCGCTACAGCAGCAGACCTCGTGACCTGCGCCGACCACACTGCCAATTTTTTTTTCTTATTTCAAATTGCTCAGGCACTTTTTCGTTACACTCACCTTAGAACTTAGTATTTTTTCCTTATTTTCGAGTCAACGTCAAACTTTTATTTTACAAAGCTGAATCCTACACTCACAAAAATTGTCAAAGCATTTTACTTAAGAATTATAAACATTGACACTTCCACCCAAAATAAGGTCCAACTGGTGAAAAGAAAATTACTTTTGTAGTTCTCAGAAAACACTATGGCGTTCTCGTTCTCGATTTGAACTTGCTTTACGATAGATTCTAGATACGATTATGCCAAGATAGTCACCGTAAATTCATATGGAATAGCGATACCATAATCTCTGAAAATAATGACCCACAAAAAAAATTTGCCTTTGTGAGAGAGAATCAAGAGATAATATTAACAATACACAAAATTACTTACCGTACCAACTGTATTTTATTATTTTAATATATGAATCGCCTTTTAATACACTTAATTGTTGCTGTACTATTAGAAGCCATAAGGATCATCGGAAAATGTTATTCTCAGTATTATTTCAGCGTCAAATGATTTACCAGATAACATCACATTTTTTTTAAATATTTTGTTTAATTGATAATTAATGTAATTTTCATGAAAAAGATAGTCCAAATATACTAATAAAAAAAATGAAACAAACGTGATTTCGGCGTCGAAGTAATATCCACATCGCTATCATCTGGTAATGTGCCCAGACGACTGGCAGAATTGCCACGTTGAATGGCAATGCTAATTCTCTGACCAAGAAACAGGCCAGCCCTCTGGTCACACGAAGTATCGACGAGTCTACCACAAAAGTTGGCGTGCACTGGGACCCCATAACCCGAGAGTTTCGACCCCAAATGGCTCAAAGTCGAAGCAGCCGATAAGGTGCTATATTTACGTCGTTTGAGAGTCTCTTTTCATTACATGTAAATCATTTGTTTTTAATTCATACCTTATTGCTCTTTTCTATTTTAATACGTTGACAATAAAAGTTTGGTACAGGATTTCATTTAATCAAAACAATAGGTCAGGTATAATCTTCTTTATTTCATTTTCCAAGAGAAATATAAACAGTTCCTTTTATAACGTTACACAGATGAATTAAAATAATATTATTTGAAAAATGTTAGAATTACTAAACGTAACGAGAATTGGATATCCCAGAAAATAAAATCAATAAAACAAATCTCCTATCCATATTTAATTACAATTATTGAGAGTCACTATCAAAGAATTTATTTACACATTTAGGCCAGCTAATGTAAGAAACGCTATTATCTCAAACGCTATTTCTATTACAATTATATCAATGTCATTATTATATCGTGTCGTATAAATTTATTTATACAAACTATATATTAGAAATACGTAATACATTTTATTATAATATGTCGTGTCTCCTTTATCTCTCCAAGAATAACATAAGGGTACATTTTCTCTTACAACATTATTATAAATAAAATTATAACAGACAAAATTATTTAAAATAATTTGGTTTTGTTCGTATAAGAATTTAATTGATTGTTAAGATGTTATTCTCATATATTTCACATGAAAGAAGTCACTGAGGTCTACATAAATTAGTACTAATATTACGTATTTTAGTTGCAATTTTCCTAGTAAACTCTGATATTCATTAAAGAAAAATCAATTGAGTTGGTTTTTTCCAAAATACAATTAATTTTCTTTCGATCCAGAAATATTTTTTTAAACAATGTCTTTATAGTAGCAGTTCACATGTAATCTATTTAGTCTATACAGCATTATGATCCTAATTTATACAATTTTTTATTCAATTATGATTGAGCTTACAATATTATTGGTTTTTGTTACATCCAAAATCATTATTAAGTACATTTATTTTCCACAGTTATCCGACTCTCCTCGTCAAAATTTAATGAAAAAGGGCAATTTTTCACGTAGGTATGTGCTCATGGTTACGACCGGTACATCGTATCAGAAAATTAAAACAGTAAATTTTAATAAGGATCCATTTGATCAACACGTTCGCACGCTGGATGAATGTGTTGCAATACCGTCGGCCGTTACCATAATTTTTGCGTAAATGAAGTTCGACCCTTATTTGCTTCGACGTTTTGAAAAAACTTTTTTTTATATATTTTAAAACGTATTTCCTAATGATGATAAACAGAATTGAGGGGCAGTTCTCGTAAGTAATATATTATTATTAAATTTCGGTACATCTCTACTTTCGATTTATACAGTTTCGTCAAAACTCGATACCGAAAAATAAGTCCTTAGCCTCAATTGAGTCCATTTAACAGATTCTCTGTCCAAGAAGCATACACAATAGCTAAAAAATCGACATGTATCACATGTCACTCATTGGACAGGGTTAATATAATCATACCTTTGTCTTACATTGTTCTATTTAGCTTGTTCCTATCTCGAGGTATATATTATCTTCTAAATCCCAGTTACGTTTCATGTATTGTGACGTAAGGCGTTGAGATGCCAACTGCTTGGCTGGAACACTGCTTCTGGGCCTGTCCCGCTTTTGGCACCAAAACTAACTGCTCCAGATCACCCTGTCAGCAGAACAATTGCGTTATAATCAGATAAGGAATAGCTAGAAGTTACGGTTGGGATTCTGTTGGGTTGCTGTACATTTTATCGTTGAAACATTTTCTGTATTGTTGAAATAAACATTTTAATTGAGGATTATTCACGGATAAGTGCCGACTTTAAAATTCGCAGACTAAATAAATTGAGAATATTACTGTATTTTATTATTGCAGCCACTTTATTAGCAAAACCAGATGAATTAAGAGACGTCAAAATAAAATTTATATACAGTTTTTATTAATACATCTAGGTGATTACAAAAATTGGAAACGTATAATTAAAATTGTAAGGAAAATTTAGACTAGCATCTCTTCATTTGAATTTGACGTCTTATAATTCGTCCTGTCTCACTCTTGTGACAAAAATACTCCCTTTTAGTATAGTCGGCCTATGCTCAAATTGAAACGTTAGATTTCTAAATTAAGCTCTAAAATCAACTACTTATATTTTATATTATAAAAAATGAAGGCACGTTTTTTTTTATTTAGTTGTGGCATTATACTCGTATCCCATGTAGCAAGTTTATATTTATTTAAAGACAATTATTTCAAAAGATAAAATATACATAGAAATATGAGTGCGCATTAATCTTCGCCCATCAAAAGGGTTTTCGATACCATACCATTTTATTTTAAATCCGCAAAGAAAACATACACATCTCTAAAAGGGTTTAAAAAAGCAATCATTTCTATTAAATTCTAGACACAAAGGGAATTATAAAATGTGCAAGAGTAATCCTCTTTCGTTTGCATTAATTTAAAATAATCTTCAAAGGTGTATTTACTCGTACATTTTAAACATTGAATCAAAATAAAGGTATTCGGTAACATTATTTTCAAAAAACGTCGTTGTGTTTTTTTTTTTCATATTTAATTGGGTATGAGAAATGGGATAAATAAGGTGAAGTTATTTATCAAATTAGGTTGGCACAGTAATATGCAAACCTAATACTAGAAAGGTAGAATTCACTTTGGACAATCTGCATGAATTTACGAGTACATAACAAAGTATTACACTTTTTTTCCTTAAATGGTTAGGCAGTTGTAAACCAAATTTATTAGATGCCACTACTAAGTCGTACGGAATACACGCTGGGCCTATTGTTATCTATCTACTAGGTACTATTTCTGACGTCGGTCCAAACTGCCTCTTTACTTTAGTGGACCCAAGCGCGACTGCTGAGCATGAGGCCTCGGATTCGAATCTCGCATCGGGCAACATGTTATTGAGTTTTTTTGTTAAGAAATTCTCAGCAGCAGTCAGGAGTTTAGAATTGTGCCCGGTAGATGGCAATAGGCTCATCACTTAATAAATGGAACTCAATAATAGCGTTGGTGGAACGTGGGTGTACAATTGTACCTATACACCTCTACCTAACCTTCGGGGAATACAGGCGTAAAGCTGTGTTATTTAATGCAAATTCCTGTCTTAAGTCGCTCAGCAATGAATTTGTATGAAATTTGGTATATATATAGGTAGTATACTTTAGGTCCTGGAATAAGGCATGGACTATTATTTATCCCAAAAAATTTATTTGAGTAAAACTCTCTGAAAATAGTTGGTACCTATTTAAAAAAGGAAAGTAAATAAACAAACCTCTCGAAATTTAACATGTACGTATACTACAAAAAGCAATCACAAAATACACTCCTCTTCATATTTACTTTCCTATAGGTATGTCAATCATACAAGAAAGGCTTTAGCTGGATTCAAATTATAAGTCCTACGCAAACATTTACCGTGACCCGTTCTTACGGTTCGCTTACCGTTTCATTTAATAAATCGTGTACTTACAGAGAAGAGATAGCCTATTATGAGATCAGCATCCCTTGGCGTATCAAGGGCGTCCTTTTCGAGGACATCGGTCCTTAGCCAGCGGCAGTCGACGTACGCGCGAACTGTGTTGTCATCATGAACACTGAGAAAGGAGATGGTTCAAGATAAATCTTTGAAAAGCATTAACGCATGCTTAGCGAACTCTAAAGTTACAATATTAAATGGAAAAAGAATACGGTCGCGAACAGGATTTTGTTCGCGACCGTATTCTTTTTCGTATTGTTTTAAATATGCATTTTACTACGTGTTACGAACAACTTTTACTAAGTATTGAATAGATTCTGGCGTTAGTTTGCAGAAGTCCATTACAATGGGTGCAAATAAATACAATATCTAGCTACTTCCACAATATTGAGGGTAGTCATGCATTACCTGTGCGCCACCCACCCGCCCGCAAATATATGCACATACGCAAGCGGTGAAAAACTTTTACTAAATTTATTCGTTATAGTAATATCTTAGGTTTTCGCGATCACTATACATTATAATAAAACAACTTTTAACCGGATTAATCGCGTGTATTATTGGGGCGTTTTTCCTGACGTTTCGAACACGTTAAAAGTTGTTTTTTTTATAATTGTTCGTTATACATACCCATGTACATTGACCCCCTACAGTATGACTACAGATGGAAGGTTTTTGAGAATATTTGAGAAGCATATAAGTAAAAAAATATGACAAATGTAGAAACAAAAATTTGGTTTATACTTTTATGGTCGTCACTATTACTTGAAGGCGATCATGGCCCATTGCAAACTGGAGTCAGTAAACGATCATTGCGGTTCAGCAACGTTTGACGAGGTCAATTCTTAGATTTGGCCTAGTATATATTATACGACACCAAAAGTACGACTGCGATCAGAGATCCAGATAGCTCATTGGATCGATTCTTCAAACGCTCTACAAGTTAGCTATTGCGATCTCTTGGCTTACTGATCTAAAGCGTACAGGTTCAATTCCTGCTGATAGTTGTTTTTATCTTCTACATAAATTAATTCCGTTGTGTTCGCTTCGCGTCTGTTTCTCGTTTTACATCGTATCTTCCATTGCTGAATGACGCAACATGTACTTGTGAAAAATTTAAGTATAAAGAGCATTTCTTCTTTCAATTACTATTTTAGTGTGAAATATCAAACCATTAATTAGAAGACCAATTTTCAATAATGGACGTTGATGAACTATTACGAGTAACTCACCTTACACGTGTCACATTTCATTCACTCTTTTACGAGTATGGTCTGTGAGCACGAGTAATTGAGTGGTTTCATCTTCAGGGTTAATCTGAATTCCAATATTTCAAATTGAAGGCATTCAAATTTAAATCCAAACGAATTGCTAGATTTAACATAAAAAAGGCATTCCATCTAAAATTGCTAGAGACAATTTAATAAAGTAACTATTTGAGATTGCGACTGTCTGAAATAGTTATCTTTATTTGAAAATCACTAAAATTGGCATTCTTATAAAAGTATTCTAATAATTTGTAAAATTTAATTGTATGGACGAAAATAAATGTGAATCGAACATCAAGAGCAATTTCTATTAGAAATATAGTTTTAGTCGGCATACTTGGAAGGTATACTAGAATTCGGCAAGGCACGCTCTACAGATTTTTTCTTATTATCACTTACTCAAAACGACGACTAAAAATATCGTAAGCACAGCCATCAGAGGCCTACGAGAGATTTAAATTGACAATGACTGTTGGCTCATAATCGCAGAAAAGAAGAAGCACCGACTTATATGGTACACACGACATCACGGACACGACAAGTTGCGGAAACACGAATACTTCCGACACCGAGCACATCATCGGCGCGAACGCAGCGCTACTCGGTGCGATGTAGCTTCAGTTTGACTCACGACATCGCCCCGGTCGCAACTCATGACCCTTCGAGTTCGAAACTAGTCGGGAAATCCCCAAAAATGCACGCGAGTAGTGCCGTGAACAATAATTGATATGAATATGTCTCACGAAAGTTATTATATTATATAAAATATATATTATATAAAAAAAGAAGATTGACCCAATGAAATCTCTAAACTAAAACATTTAGCATTTACTGCGAGACTTAAACAACAAACAAAACTAGGTAAGTAATTCGATTCCTCGAAGCCCTTATCAAACTATTCCCGTTACCAACGTTATAGGCGATAGGGTTATATCTCCCCTGGGGTTGATAGCTTCGATGTTCTGTTCCCCACAGTGTGATTGTACTCGTGTACCATCCCGAGTGTGATTCAGGCCTTTTTTATAGAAACAAGATACTCGGAGTTCGGTTTTGACATTATATAGAACTGCTTGGTTGTATTCCCTTGAGATGTGATACGAGAAGTATATTTTATTTGAATGAATGTAAAAAGAGTAGCAGTATTAGTCAAAAATGTTATAGCGATTTCAATTTCTTATAATATTATTTACGTAGAAGTATTTTATTCGTGGCAAGTACTTAATGTATATACCATAAATTAAAATTGGAACCTCATAAAAGAAAAGGCCGGTTTAATTAACCAGACAGTTGAGGTATATGGTGAATTATTGTTCAACGGTTATTACTCACTTGCATTCTTCGGAATTGCCGGACTAGTTTCGCACTCGAACGGATATAATTATAGTCTTGATATTTTGAAAAGCTAATAGCTTTGTATAATAATAAGGGATAATAATATATGAAGTAGCACAATAGATTTTTGGAATTTAATTTACCGGTTAATTGTTGCAAATGAAATAATAACTTGAAACATGTTAATAGGATTTACGCTGAGTTAGTAGTGTTAGATTTAATTTCTGTTCAATATCTTTAATATTTAGTCATTAAATAGAATTTCGAATTTTATTTCATTAATTTGAATTTTTAATAGTTACCCACAAATTATTCTCTCCTAGTTTAAATGTTACCAATAGAAAATTAATGATATTATATTTTTATGACAGAGATTGTAGAGTCAAAATATAGACTGCAATATTTAAAAAAGTTGCAAACGAGGTATTAAGGAGGATTTAACAAGTAGGTAACTCCAAACATCACTTGACTAAATTTTTCCCATCAATAATAACCCCAAAATCATTTCTTTAGAATAAATTCTGTTTTGCAAATGAAAATGTATTATTAAAATATCTTTCTATATGTATGTTTCAAACGACGGTTACGAAAATCTTAGAATTAAGCACCAAAAAAATTTCATTATCTCGGCTCTATTTCAAAGTAGGTACTATAATCAAAACAAAATATAAAAAAGGTTATTAAAAGTACATGTTCTTTAATTAAATGTCTAAAACAGTTAATTTGGTTCAAGTTTTCATTTCGTTGCTCCACACATAATTAAATAAATCTCATAGCGTAATGAGAAAATGAGATTTTGCTGACGGTACTGTGTTTATTTAAACTACTATGTTGTCGCCATGTTTTCACGATGTTAGTGTAAGTGCTTGAGTCTCAATTCTCCTTTGATGTCTTGTTCAGTTTTTACTGTAGTAACATAATTTGTAATAGTTAATTTTAAGTAGTTTAGTACAGCCCATGTAAATCGTAGATGAAAGACATTCCTAAACAACATTATTTATACTTTTCTTTAGTAAGTTTTTTTTTATATGGAGTTTCATGCCGATTCTACTTCATAGGAAACGATTTTTTGGGACCGTGCACCTAAATTGAAAAGACAAGGGTCATGTGACAAGGAAAGTTTTGAGTATGAATGTAGATGGTTATAAGAGTAGAGGAAGACCGAGGAAGCGATGGATGGGTGTGTTAAAGATGATATTATTATGGCTTGAAAAGGAGTGACTGACGATATGACAGCTGATAAAGATTTATGGAATAAGAATACACGCTCACCGACCCCAAATTTTTTTTTTTTTTTTCATTGACAACCCTTTGAGAAATCGATGTAAATATCTTCTATAATCTCCCATTCTTTCTTTTTCTATTATTTTGAGTGTATACTAACCCTGAAAGTCGTTTGCTCAGAATCAGTAACAGACTCGATTGTAATAATTTTTACACTACGTTATATTTTTTAACCAACGACATAAGGAAGAGGTTCTCAAGTCGACTCGTATATTTCTTTTTTCCAAATAATATTTAAACACAGTTCACGTTGGACACAGTATTTGGCCTTCCAGCTGCGCGTGCGTGTAACTTTGTGAGTTTCCATTAAGTGCAGATGTCGTATATACTTAAAATAATGTTGTAAATGGTGCTATCGTATTAGGTTTAAGACCTGTAAATATAGCTGTTAAGGAACATTAAAAAAAAATTGGAAAAGACTCAGTAGTATCTTAGGTTTTCGCGATCTCTACACGCTATAATAAAACAACTTTTAACCGGATTAATAACATTAAAATGATTATTTAAATAAACTGTTATGATGCCTGACACTCTGTCCTCCTGCGACCACGAACGAAACGTCAGGAAAAACAAAAACCACGCGATTAATCTGGTTAAAATATGTTTTATTATAATGTAGAGACGTGTTTTTTTTTATATTAAAGATGGAGACACTTATGTCCATCAGACAAGCCTAGCCCGCATTTACAGGGAACACAAGTGTGTGGAAACGGTTGAGGGAAGCTTTTAGCCTGTAATGGGACCATGTAAGCTAGATATACAGATAGATCTATATGTCTATTATGATGATTGTATATGTCTATATGTCTATTATGTCATATATGTCTATTATGATCAATCTGAAACTGTTATACATTGAGAATTTGTTAAAAACTACAAAAGAGAGGAGAATGAATGAAGGACCTATAAAAATACATATATACTCGTACGTAAAATCAATGGCTTGCCAGTCATCATGGGCTATCATTGTTTAATTATTTTGAAACAAAATAATTAAAAATGTGAACCTATCGTACTCAAAATGTATTGATTAATAAATGATTTGATTTGATTTCTGGGCATTTGCACATTGCACATTTGTGAATTCAAATATTAAGTTACATAGGTTTTGAGTTTAAATAATAGGTATTCACGTGAAACCTATGTAATACAAGTAGGTACAAACTTTGACCAGTAAGTACCAGATAAAACCTGTTCCAACAAAAATAATTTCCATAAAAACTTTTTCATAATGAAAAAGAAAACAAAGCTCTTCATTAGTGAAGTTAAATACGAAATTAATATTTAAAGAACCACAGAATATTGTATGGCTCTAGAAACGAAATATTCCAAATGAAATGAGATATCTTCCAGAGTTTTGCCAAAACTGGCTTCTACTTAAATATAAAGGAATAATTAACGGTAATAAAAAGCTGTATTTTAGATATGGGCGTTTTTGGTTTTTGACAGATGTAGATTACGTAACCGATATTAAGTTTTCATATCGATATGAAAACCGTTTTTTGATATCGATATGGAGTACGATTCGCACACGAGACAAGCGAAAACAGCTAACGCGGAACGACATTCGCTTCATCTCATTTCCACAATTGGTACCTAACGTCTTGAGTTGGACTGAGAGGCAGCAAATACTCGTATCTCAGTCCAACTGATATGAAAATTAGAAGTTACGTTAGCTACTCGAACTCTTATATCTAAGTTACGTTTCGTTAAGGTCGATATGAGTTGAGCGTTATTGTAAAAACCGTTTTCTGTTTGTGGCATATCTATCGATATGATAATTGTTATATTTGTATATCCGTTTTGATATATCGTAATCATGTTAACATAGTATGGATGGGTCTCCTTATACTTTCATCAACTCACGGTGCATACCACGAGATACCATCAGATGTAGCGGGTCGCGTTCTGGATGAAGAAATATGCGATAAAGAATTAAAAAATGTTAGGTAATATATGTTTTCCAGTATTTACTTGGGACTGACAGATATAATCTTAACATCTATAGTATAAGGTAACTATAAAAACAGGTTCAAACTGAGAAATATTCCTAATTTTAACCTCTCTTTCAAGCTATCTAGCCAGTTACTTTACCTCAGCCTTACTGACATGGGTTTACAATATACTATAAGCGTCTCAGAATTCAACTTATACCAAAACATACCTGATAGCAATATGATGCCAGCGGAAGTCATACAAAGGTACAGCTAAGTATATAGAGCGGGAGGTCCCTGTCCCTGCATGGACCAGCCTGGCCGCCCCTCGGCCAGCCAGCTCCAGCGATAGGAACGAGCCTGTGCGTCTTCGTGACCGCAAGGAAAATAATGTCCCTTGCCCGTAGCCGCCACTCTGGGGAAGAATTTTAGAATTAGATACGAGTATGTAAGGTACTCTAGTACATAACATGTGTTTATTCTATACTATGTTTTATTACACACACACACACACTCATACACACACACTCTCATACACTCATACACACACACACTCATACATACGCGCGCGCACACGCACACATTCTAATATTTTTACTTAGTGACATTATCAATATTTGGGTTTATTATGTTATGAATTTGCATGTCGCGCTGCGGCAAAATGTATCGGGATCCATATTTATATTTTAATTTACACCATCTGTAATATACCTACATTTTAAGCAAATAAACGATTCTATTCTATTCTATTCTATTCATGCACATAAACGCCCCCTTCTGCCTTTTTAATTAACATCCATTTGTTAGTTTTATTTAAATTTTATCTTATTATTGTTTAGATACCATTTCTTCTATCAGTAACCTTCTTTAAAGGTACATTTAATTTGCGTTTCTGCTTATACATTTTTTAGCATCGCATTTTATGATAATAACTCGCGGAAGTACGGAGTTTCCTACCACAAGCAACTCGATGCTTAAAGGGAGACTTCGAATCTAATAAAATTATGTACCAGTAATAACTGAAATAAGCATTTTTTTTTTATCTAGATTAAAGTTATGTTTGAGATCTGATATGGATTAGCATGACGAGATTTCCTGTAATTAAAGGAACACAAGGTCCAAGCGATCCAACTGCCTCGTTGGTCTAGTGGTCCCAAGCGCGACTGCTGAGCATAAGGTCTCGGGTTCGATTCCCGGGTCGGGCATAGTGTTATTGAGTTTTTCTGTTAGTAAATTCTCAGTAGCAGCCCGGAGTCTCGAATTGTGCCCGGTTTATGGCAATAGGCTCACCACCTATTACATGGGACTTAATAACAGCATTGGTGAAATGTGGGTGTACAATTGTGTAAACCTCTGCCTACCCTTCGGGGAATACAGGCGTGATGCTATGCACAAGGTCCAAGTCCTATTTGTAATTTTATATAGTATGTACGATATATATATCATATATACTCGTATATTAATAAAACATTGCCCTACACTAGGAATTTCTTCCTGTATCGTGGGTGCGTTTACAAATATAATCTGACATGATCACACACCCAGTCCCGGAACCATTATCTGTAGATCATACAAATATTTGCTCCGTGCAGGAATCGAACCACTGCGCCTACCACGCCGTATTTTGTTGGAGATACTAATAAATTTAAATTAAATGAACGACGATATATTGTGGCATATTGTATATATTAGGTAAAGGATTTGTTTATATATTTCATCATGAGTCATGAGTTGTTGTTCACCGGTAACTACTCACGTATATTCTTCAGGTTTGCCCGACTAATTTCGAACTCGAACGAAGCCCTTACTCATGAGCTGAGTCCGCGGATATGTCGCGAGTCAGACCCCATATGCCTCACGAAAGTTATTATACAAATCTATATACTTATAATCTGTGTTCAATCCGATCACCGATTCTTTAACTGCCTCGATGGTCTAGTGGTCGCATAAGATCTGCTTAGTATTAGGGTTGTATGGGTTCGACTCCCGGGTCGGGAATTGTATTATTGAGTTTCTCTGTTACGAATTTCTCAGTAGCAGCCCATAATTTGGAACTGTGCCCACATATTACATGAGACTTAATCATTAATACATTATATTGAATTGGTGAAATGTGGGTACACATCTGCCTACCCCTTCTATGATTATTTTCCTATGATATCAAATTTAAAAATACCACTAAATTCATTTAACACCACGTCTAAATTCCAATTCCAATTTTGGATAATTATGGCTCCATCGGGTTAACGATGATTCTGCCAATGTCAAGGTTGGATAAAACACGTTAAAAACAGTAACAATATTTGACCAGTGGGATAGCCAAGGTACAGTTCACGGTAAAAGTTAAGCAAGTACCACGTTTAAAACAAGAAGCTCTCGATTATCTTTATTTTAAATATGTTTTTAAGGCACGACCTTAAAAAGGTGCTAGTTATAAAAACTTTATTTGAGCCTTAGACAGACCTTGTGATGACTTACTATTAATCCTCGAACTTCAAAATAATAAATCTCTTACCAAATTCAAATATTGTCTCAAAGACAAAGATTATTAAGATCACGTCAAGAGAGTCCATCAAATATTAAATCTTCGCTTTTTTAGCATATTTTTTTACTATCATCACCACTTAACCTAATCCTGTCAAACTAGATTACTTTTTTCACGGAATCAGAGTTTATTCCAAAGAGGCTTTTTAAGAAAGTGATCCTGAAAACATAATTATGCTTGGATTTATGTCAAATTAAGTGTTTATAAAAAAAAAGCCTTACATAGGTTTAAAATGAAGGTATGAAATGTTTTAAATCTTTATTTAACTATTATTCAATTAGTGGGAGCTAGAAAATAATTCTAAGTAATCGAATAAATATGAAAATAAAAAGGAACCAGAAAATTATTGTATGTAAAAATGAAAAAAAAAAACTCGCATAAAAACAACGAAAACCACGATTAACCGAATTAATCACACTTAAATTATATTGATTTTAAATTTTCTTGGCATTTCGAACAATTCAAAATTTTGCCAATCGCAGAATTTCTAATGAAAATGTAATTAAGTTACCCTTACACAAATTATAACAGTAAATAAATAATCATATGTACACATTATAATTAAATTCAATATTTTGTATTGTTATCATAATAATTTACTCGGAATTCGGCAAAGCAATTTATTATAAGGTTGCGTCACCAAAGAAATGTCTTTATTTCCATGAAAGCAATGAAAGGCATCCGGTATTTTTCCATTTCTCAATCCCTTGTTTACCTTGCCTTGCTGGCGTAAAAGCGGATTCATTTAAATGTAATTTTTTTCATCGAAAGACTCCCAAAGACGGGCATCGAATCAGAAGATTATTATATTAATAACGTTCCTAAATGTAATCGTTGCGTAATATTCCAAATTCAGACATTCCATGGTTTGACAGGAACAAGGTAATTTACAATATCACCAAATAAAAGCTGCATTCCTTTCATATTTCAGTCACCTTAATTAAATTCATTTGACAACTTACCTCTGGTCTTAATCTCAGCGAGATGAATAGTGTAAATTCCCGGGGGAATGTCTTCCCTGCAGAGAATAGTTCTGAGGATGCTATCCATATGTAGGAGTTGGGTCTTAGGCTGAAGGCATGCGGTCGATCTGACACTGGCCCCCACCTTGCCTGTGCAGGGTGGAAGTTTCTCCTAGCGCCCGGCGCCAGCGGGTTTATTGTACCTGAGATGAATTAAATTATAATGTATGTTGACGTTATTGCTTCACACAAATTATTAGTACGGCCGTGAAAGGAGTTTTAATTTAATGGCAGTGGGTATTAAATTTTCACTATAAGGAAACGTGCAGAATATTTTAATGAGGATTTTTCTTTGTGGACCGTAATTGTTGGTACAATATTTATTTGCTTGATTTTAATAATTCTATCTATTCGTTTTATAATTATAATAAAACAGGTTTTAACCGGATTAATCGCATTTATTGTTTGTTTTCGTGGTCGCAAGATAACTTAGGTGCGGTTTTTTTGCCTATAATCGCAATAAATCTTGTATGATGTCCCGTATCACTCTTATATTGACTATAAGTATAACAGGAATTAGTCTCTAGATTCGGTAAAGTTGATCTACTTTGGAGCCAGTACCACTTCTTTTTCCTACATAAACAGCTGCCGTATTCGAAAACCCGTCAATCACAAAGATATGTTACACGTTAATTAAAAAGAATTTTGCAACAAGCAGTTTTGACGCTAAAATCACTTTATCAAAATGTCACCTACATCCTGCATGGTTGATTGGAGTAGTTGGGTAACTTCCAGTCGACCTATCGATTTCATGCTGTTACGATGTCAGTTAACGAGCTAGTCTGGAAATAATTCAAAATCCAATATTCGTTTAAGTTTAGACGGGGTGCAGTTTTCTAGTGATGTTGAACGTAAACTGAAACGTTATACTTTTAATGTTTTTGAATTGAGTGGTGGTAAGCGGAAGCATAACTTGAAATTGCTTCTTAGAGTACGCAAGGTTTTGAAGGTAGATTTTTATGCCTGACCTTTTTATTTATTCACGATGCAGGAGTTTTATGCTTCGAATTTTATGTTCCGAGACCTCAAGCTTCCTTCAGTAATGTATGTATACATATAGTTTAAATAACAGCATGTGCGTGTATATTATACTTACGTGACTGAATCTATTGCGTACGTATTTCGAAATAAGTTCCTATACCTTACATCAGGAAACTCAGTTTATCCGTGACCAAAGCGTTGACTAAGAATGAGTAAACATGGTAACTATTGTGTTAAAAATAATAATGATGGTATTGATGATGATGTTAATGTAAAACCTTATATCCTAAATCTCACCTTCACACTCAAAAGAGTTACACGATCTTCCTTGATCCCCGTACCCCTCGCAGGTTGGTTTTGAGCAATATCTTCTGCGAGTCTGGCGCCCCCCTCCGCAGGTCCTGCTGCATGCCCCCCACTCGCCCCACCCCGCCCAGCCTGCAATATTGATAGATGAACTCTCCTCCGAGAGTTATTGCAATAGTTTTCCGCAGTTTTGCTTGTGGAGTAACTTTCTACCGGGAGCCATGAAATTTTGTGTGTTGGCGCTATTTAGAGTTTAATTCCGTTTTCAATAGGAGGATGCAAGTTGAAAAGTGAAATGTAGTCATTCGACATTTTCACTTCTCAGATAAAGTTTTAAGCCATGTTTTTGGAGAACATTATTTGACTCTGTTTATGTAAACTGAATAACATAATAGTACAACGTAGCACTCAAATACATGCATCAAAAATGTGATTTTCTATTAAAAACCAAATATAGTATTTTTTAAACGAGCAGACGGATCGCCTGATGGTAAGCGATTACCGCCGCCCATAGAATTATATAATATTTATATAATACCCAGGTTATTAAATCAAGGAATAATGTTTTGATGATTCAAAGGCAGCCTTAGGTTTGTAGGTCAATAAATTGTAAGACTGCTAAAAGAAAGGATAAAGTGTCTTTTCTGTTTTATTTTTATACATAAAACAAAAGCTAAACTTAAAACTTCCCAGACGATGCCGTTTTTATATTCCCGTATCGATCATTAAAACTTTCTCACAACAATCCCAGGTTCGTAAATTTTCATAGTGTCGGTGATAAATTGCAATTCTACATCGGAAAATACAAGCTCATATCTCTTAGTTTATTTAGTTACACTTCAAACTTTAGCAGTAAATTGGTAACTTCATTCATCTATTTCTTTAATTTCACAAAGTAATTAATAGGTTCATTTTAGTATCCATAAACCGGTCTGTTATGACGTTTTGTCGCCGGTTAAGATTGAATTAGTGAGTCAGGAATGACGTCATTAAGATGGGCAGTGGAGTCCCTCCGCTCAGTAATAAGATCAGGCCACGAAAGTTTTGGGTCCCTGAGGGAAGCCGAAGACAGGCGACGGTAACATGACCAGCATGTTATGAATTATGAAACTGTCGTTGGCTTGACAATAGATATAAAATTAACAGTACTTGATAATTAATCAATTAAATAAACAATTTTTTTTCGAATAAAGCTTACGCTCATAACATTATTCCGCTAATGTAGATGATCATTCTTCTAATTCAATAAAGGCAAATACATAAATTTATTATAAATCTTGGCATTCTTAACAAAGACTTAAAAGGGATGATGACATAAATCACAAATTCAATCATCATTTGAATTAACTTGAACTGCCATCGGAAATAACTTTCATAATATTTTGATCGAAAAGTGTTGCAACAGCATTAAAAATGTTGGTATGGAGAGGAGGACACAGCTACGTCAATTCTGCCACGATTGTGGCAATAAAGATGAAGATTTTTTAGAATTATACATGTTTGGACATTTTTCCATCCATGATCAGCTAAAAAGTATTTAGGGCCTTTAGGTATTTGTTAAATAACTCTTAATTCCCTTAACTAACCTTTGCACTACCATAAAAAAGGCAAAACAGATGAAGGAGAAAATTAGAATGGTACTTCAGAATTGATAATAAGTCACTGACCAACAGCGTTCCATATAGCAATATCAACGCCCAGGCTCCAGGGTACTGCTGCAGCCGTAGCCTCTAACCACGGACCATCAGGCGGTGTGGTTTCTAGATCAACGGCAGGATCGCTGATCCTTGCGAAGACCACCAGCTCACTCTGTGACGGCGTCATACTCCAATTGAAGCAGTCGCCTAGCTGTGGACTGATTTTGAGGTTCACCTGTCTGTTGACAAAATAATAGCAGGTTAGAGAAAATCCTGTATGGCTAAGTCAAAGTCTTTCTCAAAGAATGACAGGTCAGGAGCAACCTATTCCTACGAGCACGCTTAAGAGAAACATAGAAACGAAAGTGATGTGTCAGAATTATACCTTTTAGAAAGCAATACTTTCTGTCTATCCCAATGGGAAACAGTCGTGATTGTATGTATGTATGAGATATTTTCTCGTATAATTTTCAAGAAATTTTCACTATTAATAGATTATTTTTAAGAGACTCAGCAGGGTGACTCAATTCTGTTTCAATCCACCTTGGACATGTTGCCAATGAAGACCTCAGAATTTTGAAAATTTCATAAGAAACCCGATCAGGAAATTCGTCGTGATATCAATTTTATTGCTAAATGTTAGCTCCTTAGCGTTCCCGTTTATTGCTCGAGCCGGCCCGCAGCGATCAGTAGCTTTAAATTCGACCCTTAATAATAAGGAAACTAGTCCCTAGTTGTCCCCCCAGCAACGCCCTAAGCCCAGGCTCGTGCTCTTCTTTCTTAAAAGGAATGCTTTTGCCATGGGTTGATAAAATTATAATAACGATAATGCAAAACTTCTGATACGTCAAGATATTAAATTATTATGAAGATGCCTCCTACGATATTACAGTTTGCCAATTAGGTCACATGAGATAAGATACTTAGGAATCTACTATCCTCGCTCGGGATTTAATAAAGCGACGCAATTTCTACTCATTATAGTTAAGTGTTTTGATAAAATATCCTGACTATTTATATTGTATATTTTGTGGTTTTATCTAATCTCCTACAATACACGTGTATGTAATTTAGCATAGAATTTTACACTAACTTAACTCAGTATTTCATTGCTTCTGCTTTCACAGCTTTTTTGCACAACATCACATATGTTAGTATTTTATATTTTAATGTATATATAATAAACTTTTGAATCTATAGCGAATAAAATTGTTTTTTTTTAAATAGTATCCTACAATTTAATGAATATTAAATATATGATATACTGAGTTAAGTTAGTGTAAAATTCTATGCTAAATTACATACACGTGTATTGTAGGAGATTAGATAAAACCTCAAAATATACAATATGAATAGTCAGGATATTTTATCAAAACACTTAACTATAATGAGTAGAAATTGCGTCGCTTTATTAAATCCCGAGCGAGGATAGTAGATTCCTAAGTATCTTATCTCATGTGACCTAATTGGCAAACTGTAATATCGTAGGAGTCATCTTAAATATATGATATTAAATGATAAGACTTTTAAAAAGTATTAAACACATGGTAACATAAAGTCTCACTAAACTAGAAATAGGAAAAAAGGTGAAGAAATATCTTGGAATACTCCAGCAAGTGTGCCAAGCATTCTTGAAAATGAAAACATAAGCAGTGCCGTTTATTCAGTCTCTGAAAAAGAAGTCTCTAAATAAGTGAAAATAATATTTAAAGCAATAAGATCTTAGTTATCTAGTTCACGTTATTTTGTTAGTTATAATGTTCTCAATGTTATTAGAAGTAATTTTGTTTCTAGGGGGGGGCTCATGGCTAAGTAACAGCCACATAGATCGATCGATCGACCATAATCATAATAATATCGTCGGTACCAGTTGTTAAAATAAGATCTATGACAGCTGTAATAAGTAGTCAGATACCTGAAAGCCAGACAAGCAGTCTTACTGCGAGATATATAATATGTTAATCAGTAACTGGATTATGGGAGTCAGAAGCAGTAATTCTATGTAAAATATTGGTATTAAGGTGCCTCCTGTTAGACTCGACACCAACGTAGTTGTGTAAAGGCTAGCTAGATTCTTGTTTCTAGAAAGTGGAAAAATATTTACGATATTTACGTAGGTTTGTAATATTTTGTGTAATTTTTTGTTTTCTTTATCTTTGAACATAGTTATTGATGAATGTAAAAAGTTGTTCAATAACAAGCAACAAGTTTCTTGTTTTTGTTCAAGAGAAATAAAACAATTTCTGTTTAATCACTTCGTGGGTATTTTTAAAAGCAAAAAGTAAATGAACATAAAACTTTTATTCGCAGCAATTGTAGTTATGAAGCTTATTGTTTTATTTATTACTCCAAGTTAGTTACGAGTCTAACAAATAATTCAACAAACAATACTTTTCTACTTAAATACAGTGGTTATAACAATTCAAATAAGTATGAATGTAGTAAATGATTCAGAGTCACAATCCTTGATTAATATATTTATTGTTTGGTTATTACCGTACCAAAAGTTTGAATAAATTGCTCTTTCCGATATTAATGTTATTTTTATAGGACATGGGGTCGATAAAATAATAAATGAGAGGAATTTAAATTATCCTTAATTTACTATGTGAATTTAAAGCAGTTCGTAATGATGATTGATATATCTACATTTTTGAGTTTAAATGGAACACAAAATATAAATGAACCGAGGTATATTGTGTATTGCATTAAAATATGTGCACACATAATGTTAATGTTAATCGTTTATATACGAACAATTTACCAAAATTGGTTTGTTACTATTAGTAGTCATTATAAGTATACATAATACCTTAATTAAGTAAGTTTTATCTATTAAATAAACGTCATATCACTAAAAACTACAGATTTAAAATTCAATGATTTAAAATAAAATAAATTTAGAAGACTTATGTGAAAGTAACTAGTTACGCTCTCGCAATTCGGTCAGACACGCTAAGTATAGTCTGAGAACGCCAAAATAGTTTCAACATACTTGCTAACTAGCTCTTATGATTGCCCATGTACCAAAGAGTATTTTATCTCATATTTTGTAAAATTTGAGATACGGGTAATATATTTACATGAACGAAATATGCAAATTAACTCTAATGAACTACATAAGTTTCTCACCGACGGATATGTCGTCCACATATACTTTCTAATTTCATTATGACCTATCACAAAATTCTCAAACATTTTCACTACACAAAATAATATATAATATTCCAGATAAAACTAGTAATGTAGGAATGTCCATTATCTTCGTTTTTTGTTGCCACTTTCCTTACACGTCGTTATGTTACTTTTACTGGAACTTGAGGTTATCCGTAACGCCAATCCAAAATAAAAGGTAGTTGGCAAAAACTTTTTACGACCCGTTTACGTGACTTCTTTTCGAGATACGAGCCCAAACATGTCCTAAATTGAGTGGGAATCCGACTAAATGCCTTGTCAGAACGTAGCTTAGGTATAAGACCGCAGTAAATTGAATCTGTACTCACTTTTCGTGGATGATTGGACTCGTAAAGGGGAATATAAATAATAATGTTCATCTTGATATATTATTCAGCTTTTGTTATAAAAACATCAGACAAAATATTCGTTGTTAGGTCTATTCTTTATTTTCATACATTGAATAGCTGCTTCATGTAGCGATAAAAGTCTTGGACAAAATTATACTATTTAAATTGTTAGCCCAGTTTATTTACATTATTAATAATCATACTAGCAGTATTATATTATTAGTATTCCATCTTGTGCAAAAGTGTGAGGAAATAAAATACGGTCGTGAGCAGGATTCAAACTTGCGCCTCCCAGATAAATGCTCCAGGCACTCCACTAAGCCATCAGGAGGAGCAGGTTTGAATCCTGTTCACGACACAATTTTGCTTTCCAAAAGAACTTATACCTAGAGCTTACGCCACATGCGTTTGAAAGATTTATCTGTTATAGTGTATATATATTAAACACTATCCAACAAAACGTAAATTCTTTAAAGCAAGAATTTTATCGCTTCTGGGAAGCACGGGTACAAAAAACAGATCTTTCATTCCATCGTTTCCCTCAAAGGATTCACTACGAAAATGCTCTCCATTACTATGTTCCTTCACCTTATTTCAATAAAGCCGAGTTTGCTAGCGATAAACACCGACGCCTGCATCCGAAGTACATTCCGATCACGCAGCACTTTTGCTGAGAAAATTTAATTATACGGATCGCGATCTCTCAGAAACTTCGTTGCTTTAATTGAGTTTCGCACTAATCTTTAACTTGCTTCCTCTGTGTGGCAAGACGTAAGCGATAAGCGAAACGTTCGTCAGTTGAAAGTTATAAATGTTTTTTGGAATGTTCGATACGATTTTCAGTTTATAAATTCTCTTGAAGTGTTCTTTGTCTAAAGAAGTCCTTTGTGTGAAGTACTTCAGACAACCTCTTCTCTCAGCGTATCTTAAAACTTGTTCTTTGAAAAAGTTAAGTCCTCATGTATTCTTTAGAGTTTTGACTTGTGCTCTAGACAAAAATTGATCCCAAGTTTTGTACGAGAAAAAAAAAAACAACCGATACAAGGTACTAATAACCGATAAAAAAATACGGTAATGACTAGTTCCAGTCATGGTAATTGATAATACCTTATTATTAAATACGATAAAGTTTATGCATGAATATGTTTATAAAATTACTTTGCTTCATTTCAAGCTACACCATACTTCAAGCAAATAAACTTATTCTATTCTATTCTATTCTACACAACACTTCATTTCTGGAAGCCGTTCTCGTAACATTTTCATAACAGCCGCAACACAAATCTAGCCACAATTACAACAACTTTATTAAACATATCCTTCACCACGCTTATAATTTAGGCCATACCACTAAACTTGTGCGTGTTTGTCGGTCTTGCTGGGCAAACTTCAGCACTTTCTGTACCGCCACGGTGGCTTTCACTTAGTTTGTTTTGTTAACCGTTTTATTACGCTACACGGTGGGATTGAGGTCTTACATGGCACTCTACTCTTCTAGATTGTAATAGAGATGAATTGTGACGAGTTTGCGGTAAGAGACGGTTGAACAATGTTAGGGGAAGTTTAGAATCAAATATTTTGCGAGAAGTATCTTAATGACTTGTTGTTGAAATGACTTGGCAACTTAAAATATATTTTTGTGATTAATGCAATTATATTATTTAAGTGTACATTTTTATTTTTCATCTACATTTAATACTTAACAAAATAATGACTCTCAAGGCCTTTAATCTAAGTACAGCCCTCTATTTCTAAATAATTTATCCTTAAAAGTAATAAGACGCTCCTTGTATCATTAGTGATGATCAAAAGACTCATAATAATTTCCATTCCAACGAACCATCAAGTCGTTATATTCGCAAGGCAGACTTAATGCTATATAATAGCGCAAATAACAATTATGGTATCTTTAGTAGGTAAAACCAGGAGACTCATATTATCTCGTAATAGAATTTGATGCTAATGAGATAATCACAATTTAAAATCATCTTGTTTTCGAAAGGCTTAAGTAAAAAAGTTTATATCTACTAAATCAAACAATCTTTAAAAAGTCAAAAGATGAAATTCATATTCACTTAATTGATACAAATATATTTTTAAAACGCATCATAGCATGGGTAGCGAACTCTAAAGTTATAAATGTTTGTTGAAAAAAGGATGCAATTATGAGTAGGTTAAGAAACTGCGCCTTTCGGATGATTACTTCAGGCGCTTTACGACAGTCTATTGGTACCCCTGCTCACTAGACTGAAATTTTCTTCCTCATTTTAAATCGTCTTTTGCTGACGTCATCGCTACATATTAGGTTCCTATATAGTGACAAAAACAACACGACTAATATATGATGATATTTTTTATACATTTTAAGGCCATGTTATACCTACCTCTGTATTAACTACTATTTTCAAGGAAACATTTAAAAATAATAGACATGAACCCGCGACCGCGGTCCGCGATTTAGTCAATGTATATATGATTGTTAAATAAATATCGCCAGGCGTCTCCTTAAGATGAATGCAAGGAAACTTGAAATATAATAGTATCGAACAACGACACGGTAGCTCAATGGAAGAGTAATGACACGGAATGTCATGGGGGAGTTCAAGCCCCGTTCGTGTCTATTATTTTTCAATGTGTCCTTGAAAAATAGTAATAAACACGACTAATTTTGTAGTTAATTCAATGTCGTACAGATACGATTACCTAACAAATATATAACTTAAGAGTATCAGTAATTGACTTACCTATCTGTAGTATTATAAGGCGACCCCGCATATTGACTGATAGAAGCAAGCTCTACGCCTCCTCTATATATTGAAACCAGAGCCAAGTCCAGTGTTTTGCTCTGAAACAAACAAACGAACAATATTTGTAAAGATGCACTAATTTATACGCAAACAGTGGATGATGAACGCCTGAACTTACTAAAACATAACTTCACACCTGCATCTCCGGAAAATTAAACAGATAAATTCTGTACACTCACTTTTCACATATGTAGTTATAAGGCTCATGTAATAGGTGGAAATGTGCCCGGTTGATGAAAATAGGCTCATGTCATCAATCGGGCACATTTCCATACTCTGGACTAATACTAATAAGATTTTCGAAGAGAAACCCAATACCCTTTGCTCGACTGATAAACTCAAACTCAAATTTTTTATTTCAAATGGGCCCTATTACAGGCACTTAAGAAAAGTCAAAGCTAGGTGCACGGTTCCAAGAAGTTGGTCTTATGGAGAAGAGCCGGCAAGAAACTCCAAGACACTCTTTTAAAATTATGTGTTCTTTACAATTAAAATATATTAATGTGAGAATAATGCAGGTTAATGATGAAGAAAAGGCAGAATTTTTATTATATAAAAAGCCAAAATTATAACCAGAGCTATTACGAGCTGACCAGTCCCAACAGACAGCACCCGTTCACGAGTATGACGTGCGCATCAGCATCGCTAAACTCAACCATTTTGAAGGGAACTCAACGACCCAATACACAACGCCACCATCAGCAAGACATTTTAGTGAGCATGACAAACTTATAATACCCGGTCATAGGCGAGTGCATATGAGAGTACTTCTTTAATGTAAAGATTAACATTAATGTCCACATAATGCTCACATTTTACAGAACAATAGTGAATAGTAGTGATAGACCAAAATTCAATCCAATTATCCACACAATTATTCAAAATAAGGAGTATTATGTTTTTAGGGTTCATGTATGTACATAAAATGTTAATATGTGTGTATGTTTGTGAGTTTCTATAATCCACCATAACTTCTCAATGCCTGAACTGGTCACATAGGCTAGTAAGTTTATTAAAAATGGCAGTTGGTCATGTAATGTTTTAAATGATTTGATCTTGTTTCACATTTATATGGGACCAACGTTGAAGTTTCACCTATTCAATAAATATCATTAGAATCGGACTACTCTGGACAAAAGGTATGCGTTTAAAAACAAATAACTTAAGTAACTCCTTTTTAACGTCGGTTGATAAAATAACATACAATTGTCATCATCCCAGCACCACCATATTGAGTCTCTATTATATGTGTTTTTGGTGAAAAACAACAGTTGTATTGTGTTTGATGGATGACAGGCGATTGATAAACTAGTACATGAGGCCAGAGTGGATGAAAGAGTCGGGGGAGGCGAACGTTCTCAAAAAAGGACAAGTGCCAACTAAATCGACGAGCATGCATGAAGAGTTCAATGAACATACTCGTAGATGAAGCGAAACATTTGCGTCAAAATGGAAAAATAGCAAATGGAGATCATTAGTCTTTGGCTACCTCAATGGGAAACAGGCATGATTGGTGGTTCAGTAGAAAGTTACTGGAAGACCATTTAACTAACGGTATACCAAATGCCTAAATTCATTCCATAGAAACACCATTGATACTCAATTAAAGCTTTGGTAAATTGGCACACTCCGGCCCCAGCATTTTATTTGAAAAAAGAAAAGAAAAATACTGAGATAAAATGTCTAACTGTAATTAAATACGTAATATTTATGATCCTATTCAAATAAACCCGATTATTTTCGGTAATATTAAATATACGAGTACCTACTTATGTAAATGTAAATAATAAGCAAACGTTATTATTTTTCCTGTTAATATAAAAATTATTAAAGATAAAAGGGATGTTTGTTTAGGTACCTCTTCAATATTAAGGGTTGGTTTTGAAATGATTTATACACAATAAAAAATGTTTTGAAGGGAAATTATAATTTGTGTTAATTATTTGGCGCGTTATTTAATTAAATTACTGTTGTATAAACTTGAGTTTCGCTATTATTTTGTGAGAGTAATTTTAGCTATTAAAAATAACAAGTACCCACCTAATTTCGTGGGAACAGTTGACCTAGTAAATAAAATAAAGCTCGCATTTGACTAAATTAAGCTTCATTTCAGTTACAGATTCATAATTATTATTGTGCTATGAAAAATGCGATCTAGTAGGCATCTTGGTATTCTAACATATGGTAATAATACCAATACGTAATATAGTAAGCAGAGAGCTAGTCTGGTGATCAATGCTCGTGCCTTCTCTGTATGAGAAGAGGCTCTTGCCCTGCAGTGGGCAGGTTCAAGTTGTGTTATCCTAAAAAAAATGTCTTGTTACCAAAACTTTGTAACGTATAGAGTTAAAATAGAAAATAGTTTTTGGAGACTCGAATGCCCAGCTGTATAACATTGTGTATCAAATGAACATAGTCTGAATAATAAATAACTTCATCTTTTTTTAAACTAAACTAACTAAAAATAGTTTAATAAAAATAAATAGGTTTAAAGAAAATTATTTTCAAAAGGACAACTAGTGCCACATACATGAAAATATCATAATAATTTATTCTAATGTTCGCCGAACAGCCTCAACTGGAAGGTGGGACATGTTCAATTATATATTGAGATAGTTGTGACTTAAAACCACTAAATGAGCTTACATTCGACTGCCTCGTTGGTCTAGTGGTTAGTAGCCCTGACTGCTATGCCGGAGGTCGTGGGTTCGATTCCCACCCAGGACAAATGTTTGTGTGATGAGCACGATCATTTGTTCTGTGTCTGGGTGTAATTTATCTATAATATGTATGCATTTAGAAATATATAAGTATGTTTATCAGTTGTCTAGTACTCATAACACAAGCTCTGCTTAGCTTGAGACTAGACGGCGTTGTGTGATAGTTGTGGAATATATATGGAATATATATATATATATTGTTTAAGTTAGAGGGCAATTTATTATATAACTATACTCCTTCAAAGTTAGTGTTTTCGTACATTTGGCAGATAAAACAAATAAAACACAGAAATTTTTAATTTTACACCACAGTGTTATCCTTACATCTTTCCGGAGACAAAAAATAATACATAGGTACGCTTATGTCTTAGTGGGATAAAGAAACAAAATACGGATTTACCAAAATGACTGCGACATATCCATAAAACGTGAAGATAATCGCCCGTCGAGTAATAAAACTTGTGACAAAGGAAAAACAGCTTTAGGCTTCGTTGATTATGTTCAGTTTTCTGTAGAGAAAAAGGAAGAACTGTAAGTTCTGTACGTATCTGTCTTTTCTCATACGGGGTTGGTCCGGAAATATTAATATTTTCTCTTGTCTCTGGAATATTTCTTTGTCGTGCAAAACAGTATAACTATGTTCTACAACATAAATACTGGTCTATGGGGCAGTGCAGTTGCAAAAGTAGTGCGCGGGAGTAAGTTAATCGATATATCAACAATTAGATATTATGTGGGTTTTTTTTGCTCGGAGTTAAGGAGCGTCCATAAACAGCCCATTACTATCCCAGTGCTGGCCAAGGGCCTCTTCTCATACAGAGAAGGCACGAGCATTGATCACCACGCTAGCTCACTGTGGAATGGCGATTTCAGACCATTAAGTCCACGTTTCCTCACGATGTTGTCCTTCACCGCATGTCTGTGATGTCTTGGATTAACCAAGAAAGTACATAATATGACATTGAAAAAGTCACATTGGGCTGAATCCGATCCAACCAGTCCCTTGCTGTCCTCCCACCAGCGACACCCTAGGGGGTGCCCTGCGTGTTGTCGCTTAGTTTATAACTTGCATGCCCTAGCCTGGGGGCTTAAAATTATTAACGCAACCACAGCCGGTTAAGCGAGCGATAACCTCCTAGGTTGACCTGCGACATGCCATACACAAAAAAAAAGTTTAATTAGTACATGCGAGGTGTGAACCCACAACCAGTGGTTCCACTCGGCCACCACGTCATTAAGTTAAGGAACAGCCACACACTTCTCCTAAGCCACGCGTTCCCCTATAATTATAATATTATTTAAAGTATTTTAATACATTTTCGTAAGTCTCGTTAAACTAGTGGTCCAAAGCAACTGCTACGGTCTTGGGTTCAATTCCCAGATAAGGAAAAGTGTTAAAAATTCGTTTTGTTAAAGAAGTCTCAGTAGCAGGCCGGAGTTTGGAATTGTGTCCGATAGATAGTACTGTAGCTCACCACCTATTACATGGAAGTTAATAACAAACAGCATTGGGGAAATGTGGGTGTACAACTGCGTACATCTCTGACTATCCTTCGGAGAATACAGGCGCGTGGTGCTACGTGTAAATGTTTTAGAGTGTTCCTGTCTCGTAGAGCTAGTAACATTATGATATATTCGTAAACCGTTCGTGTTCTAAGTGTGCTAAAGCATTATGTACGACAGAACTTTGTAATACGTAAGTTACACGTTTCATCTTAGTTTTGGAGTAGTTTAACTACAAGTATATAGTATAGTATAGTCTAGAAAAAATAATTTGGCTGCCTGGTATTTTTACACGACTACCCAAAAAAAGAGTTTTATGTTTTTAGAGTTCACGTACTCGTATGTATGTATGTATGTCATCTGACGGTATGACCGAGAAAGCGATGGATGGATTGTGTTAAAGATGATATGGCTAGAAAAGGAGTGACTGACGATATGACAGCTAATAAAGATGTATGAAAGAAGAATACATGATGCGCCGACCCCAATAAATTTGGATAAGGGCCAGGAGGATGATGCCGTATGTATGTTTGTTTTTGAATTTAATTTTTTTGCTTTATTCCACCATAACTTCTAAGCGCCTGAATCGATTTCAAGATTTGGGGTATTGTTTGAATCCTTACATTGTCCCGGGTAATATAGGCAAGGCTAACATTAAAAAACAGTTATATAGATAGTGCCTATAGTACACAATAAAGTGTGAAATAAAAAATATATAGATACCTAATTCCAACATGGCAGGCTTACTTTTTAATTTTTCTTAATTAGTTTCTTTGTTATTTTGTTTTAAGGCATATGTCTTAGTGGCCGAGTGGTAACTGCGAGCCAGCCTTTTGGGCCTTAGGTTAGAGATCTAAATTTAGCAAGTACCATCAGACTTTTTAAACGCCATATGGAAGTACATTCTTCGTTAATCTAAGATATCGCAGACATACGATGAAGGAAATCATTGTGAGGAAATCTGAACATGATCGTCTGAAATCACCAACCCGCAGTGAGCTAGCGTGGTGATAGGTGCAAAGCCAGGTGGCCCAGTAGCAACCCGGAGTTGGTTGATGGCAATAGGCTCACCACCTATTGCCATCAACCAACTCCGGGTTGCTACTGAGAATTTCTTAACAAAAAAACCCAGTAACATTTTTCCCAACCTGGAAATCAAACCCAGGACCTCATGCTCAGTAGTCGCATTACATACCACTAAACCAAGGAGGTAGTTAATTATAAATTGAGTAAAAAATATTCCAAAAAAGTTTATTAACGTGCTTTAGTTAGAAAATAATTATAAAATTTTCTACTTTAAAAGAGCTATTGTAGATGGAATTAAGTAAGTCCCGTAGGAATCAAATTAATAAAGAAAAGTACATTTACTACTACCTATGTCTTAGGACTTCATACTTTTAATTAAACCAGTCTAAAGAGTTAATTTAATTCTAAAAAAGAAAATTGTGTGCTCTGTTTTAGAGAAATTAATGTTAAGTTACGTAACTTTTTTAAACAACGTTTCTTTTTTAGAACTATTATTTTATTTAAATTTATTAATACAAGTTTGTGTTTAGTTTTTAATGTTGTTATACATTTAACAATACAATACATGCTGCGCCGACCCCTAGTAAATTGGGATAAGGGCAGGGGGATGATGATGATGTACCATAACAAAGGTAAAAGCAACTTTGCGGTATCTAAGCATTTTCATTTAACAAACAACAACACAATAGGTCCGTCTCACTAGCTTCATTGGTCTAATGGTCGCAAGGGACAAAAACTGAGAGAGAGGTCTTGAGCAGGACTCGAAGCTGCGCATATACCTGAACACTCCAGTATCCTGTAGTATTTATCCGGGAGGCGCGGGTTCTAGGGACCGTTTTTTTTCCACTAATATGTATAACTTAAGCGTTTGTTACTTATGTGTTAATAAAAAATAAAAAAATAATAAAAATATAAACTAATTATTTCAGACTTTAAAAAAATCTATCAAGACACTTGAAAGATTAATCCGAGAGGTCTTGAGATCGTTTCCTGGGTCAGGTAAAAGTGATAAAGTTTTTATGTCAGAAAATTTACAGTTTCAAACCTGGTTGATGACAATATAATCAAAGCCTATAACATCGGAGCAAATAACAGAATTGGATTTTTTTACAGTAACTATATGTGTACACCTCTGCTTATCCCTTCGGGGAATACAGTCATGATACGTTTATGCTATGTAGTATCTAAACCGATACACGAACCTTCATCAACCTAAAGGTTATATCCAGCGTCATTATCACAACTATACAAATTTTATCACCATCAAACACCATGACAGCTTAACTTAAAACCCGTAGAAAATTACTATGATCCATAACATAGGCACGATAACACGAGATCACCCATAACTCCGCATTATCTAAGATCCAATCCATACCTTTATTGAACTTAGAATAATAAGAACATAGTGTCCCATAAAATAATATGGCTGATATCACCTTTACATTAACAAGGTAATATAAACCTTACAACCTTTATCTCTAGGCTGTTATTTGATCTTCATGGGTTGATATTCTTGTTAGAATTAGGTGAGAATCTCTAACACGTTTACGCATGCAATTTGATAGTAATACAAGTATAAATGGTTAGTCATACGTAGTGACTGAATAGAGGGCGCTGACGTCACTATAAGAGGTAAAATAAATGAGTGAATGAAAAAAAAAAGGCGCTGTAGCTTAGTAGTGGCCCAAAGACTTGATCGTTTTTTTTTTTCAACCTCTTGTGTCTCACTGCTGCGCAAAGGTCTCCCCCATATACTTCCACACCTCTCTCTGTGTGGCAATAGCAGGCCAGGTCCCGACAAATGCATCTAAGTCATCATGTCACCGTTAATTAGATGATCGAAATTATAGCTTCAATATTTAAAACTTTACTAATTTGTTCCAGTACATTTAACAATATACAGCTTTATACCGCTTTTTACATGGACTGCCTATTGACCTCCACAAAGCAGTTACTGGGTAACCCGTGTAGCGGAAGCTTCTACCAAGATGACACCACGAATCCGACGGCGATCGCGCGTATATACAACCGGCCAACCTCAGGCTATATAGAAAGAAAGAAAGAAAGAAAAGACGTTTATTCAACACGGACACAGCGACAACACAACAAAGAATAAAAAATAATAATACTTATACACACAAAAAAAAACATTAAAAAGAAAATAATGGAACATAAACGAGTAGATAATTTTTATCATGCTGTCAAGTATGCCCATGCCGAAAAGGCAGCCAACTCAGCATTAGCTGGGCGATATATATATATCAGCCGCCTAATTGGAGAACTCTTCTTTCTCTATGGAAGAATCACCACACACCTTGTTCACACGATGTCTCCTGGTAGTGAGTAGTCAGATTTTACGACATCTGAACACTCCTAACGACTGCTAGAGATCTTAATTTTACAACCAGGATTGAAGGTTTAATATGCTTCTGAAGGCAGGTTCTTTATATGAAATGTTGGACATCAACAGAACAACCGCGTCAAGCATAGCTTAACCTTAATTACTTAGCCATGAGCCACGAGCCCCTCCCTCTTCTCTTTAGACTTTATTAATTACCTTTGTTTGGAGTCTATATTATTTCCCTTTGTGTATAAAAGATAATTGATTTAGCCTAAAGTAGCTATTTAATTACTTAGAAACAAATAGGACGGCAAGCTCTAAGTTCTCAGCAAATTGTCAGTACTAATAAATAATTAATTACATAAAACCGAATTTTAATTCTAGCTATATTTATTAATAAGGCTTTTGGGATTTACATGAAATCTATTGACGGGGATTCTTCAATTTTGTGGTTCATACGTTAGGGTAAGCTTCCACTCTAACCAGATTTAGTTAAATACCAGTATTTTACATGGAGTGACTGCTTATTGGACCACCACAACTGAGTTACCAGGTTACACGCCATCCCAAAGTAAGATGGTAAGAAGGTGGTTGTCAGACTTCTTGGCTTCTGACTATGGTATTGCCTGTCATAGATCTTCATTTGACAACTGAGATCGACGGTTTAACATACCCTCCGATGTATTGAGTGGATATGAAATGGTGGCCATCGATCCACAAACCGACCGCATCAAGCACAGCTTCACTTTGAACAATTGATCTGTGCGGCTGTTACTTGGCTACGAGCCCCTTAAGATAAATATACTATACAATATGACCCGCAATTGTGATATGTAACAATAAATCCATTTAATAAGCCCTTCGTGGTCCTTCGACGTAGATTGCTGATTTACTCAATAAAACCAGGACTCACAAAGTATTGCCGAGGTGAGGTCAAAGGTTACAAAGGTGACATGAAGGTGATATCGCTTCTGTAAAAATAAGTCCATGTTACATGAATTTCGAATTTCTGAATATTATATTGGGTCGGGCGCCCTAATTGGTATTTAATATATATGTAATATTTAGTTTAGATGTAACTCTAATCGTGTCGTTAAGATGTAATATAACTGAAATAACATAGCATCACGCTTGTATTACCCGAAGGAATAGACAGAGGTGTTCTTACATATTTGTACATCCACTTTTCACCAATTCTACCTATAATTAAATCCCATGTAGTAGATGGTGGGCCTGTTACCATCTAACGGGATCAAATCTGACTCCGGGCTCCTACGGAAAAAGTCTTAACAGAAAAAATCAATAACACTTTGTCCGACCTAGGTATCGAGCCCAGGACTTTGTGCTCAGCAGTCACGCATGGCACCACGAGACCAACAAGGGACGTAATATAATTAATTTAATGTACAGAGAAGGCACGAGCATTGATCACCACGCTAGCTCACTGTGGATTGACGATTTCAGACCATCAAGTCCAGGTTTCCTCACGATGTAAAACTTCACCATATGTCTGCGATGTCTTAGAGTAACTAAGAAAGTACATAATATATGATATATAAAAAGTCATATTGGTACATGTTAGGTTTGTACCAGCAAACTGTGGCTAAAGAAGCGGGCTCTTAAGTTCATGTGGACCTTGTATTTAGTGAAACCCCTAACCTTTAACCTGACCCTAACGTTTCACCAATATTATTAAGTCCCATGTAATAGGTGGTGAGCCAATTACCATCAATCGGGCACAATTCAAAACTCCGGCTTGCTACTAAGAATTTTCTAACATAAAATCCCAATATCACTTTGCCTGACCCAGGAATCGAACCAAAGATCTCATGTTTAGCAGTCGCGCTTGAGACCACTACACAAATGTTAAATTAGGATTAAGGGCAGTAACTTGTAGTGTGTTCGGCAGTCTGATTAAATAGTTCGTGGTGTAAACACGTTCCGTTTTATTTACTTTAGACCCCTTCTGTCATCAGAAGTTATTCACTTTTGATTCACGAATGGCAGACGTGCTTGTTATTTTTTTTTAATTTCTTTTATTTTTCTTACGTTTTTGTGTACCTCTACAACTATACTATAAGCCTATATTAACATACAAGGATTCTAATGATACCCCAAACATCTAAATCTGTTCCGGCGTTTAGAAGATATGGTGGAATATAGAAACTCACAAACATACATACGTATATGGACCCTAAAAACATAACACTCCATTTCTTGGGCTGTCGTGTAAAAAAGGAGACTCAGCCACCCCCGCATAAAGTAATTTGGCAAAATTAAACAGTAAAAAGTTATCCTAGCTCAGCCAGTGTCTTTCGATTTCTATTAAAGCATCTTCATTGAATTTTATACAGAGTACGTGTAATAGAGTTAAATATTTATTTATATTTATGGTTAACCGATCTTCTTAATCAGGCACTCTTGCGTGTAGTCTTGGTTATGTCGCTGGTTTCCGGGGATCGTTGCCCTCGTCCCTCCACAGCGTTGCAGTTTTTCTGGCAATGCATCTCCATTTCTGGCCGTTAGTGGCATTGCGAGCACACTGTACCAGAGATGTTTGTGTGACCTTTTTTATTAGGTCGGTCCAGCGTGTTGGCGAGTGACCACGGGATTTCTTCCCCTCCACTTGACCTGGTACTATTAGCCTCTCCATCGAGTCCTCGTTCCTTGTGATGTGTCCAAAGAACTTCAATATTCGTATCTGCACACAGCGGTTAACCGATAACGTACGATAAATATAATTTATTGTTAATGTGATATACATTTTAACCCTATTTTAATTTAATGTGGTAGGGGCTTCATTATAACCACAAAATTAATAGCTAAACCATTAATCCTCATAATACATACAAAATTAGTTATGTGCGGAAATATTAAAACAAAAACATGACAGCAGGGTAATTGCGGAAGTGACTTTCAATTGCAATAGCTTTCAATTTGACAGTCTGATAAATAAAATACATTGTATCGATCTTAGTAGTCAAAGAGGTGACTTAGGATTCATAGCTACTAGATATCGTTAACCACTTAGCTAGCACTTTAGCCTTATACTAATAAGGTTCAAATTATGAACTACGATCAGTTGCACACAATAGTGCGCATGTGTGTCTAGGTATAGTATAGAAACTGTTTATTTAAGAAATTGGTAAGTCAACGCATTGCTTTGTGAGATTGCTACTGAAAATATGACCGCCACTGTACATCTATATATAAATAACATAACCACTTATAACCCTGCAAACAACGTCCTTGCGTTGGAGCCAAATTGTGTGCATCGGAACGGTGTCATTTCACACAAATCTGGAGTTACATTAACTTGGCAGAGGCGGGCTGTTTCCTATGTTGTTTACATTTACCACTATCGCAAAACGTTTTGATATTTTAAATTAGATTATGTTGAGATTGTACAGAAAGGAGAAACCTGAAAAAATTAAAAAATGGAGTAATACTCTGGATTATATAGTAATATCTAAGGTTTGCGCGATCAACAAACGAAAACAACTTTGGAAACGTCAGGAAAAAAAAAAAAAAACGATATTACACGCGATTAATCCGGTTAAAAATTTGTTTTATTATAATAATCTGGATTCTCGTTCTTCAACATTGGAATTGTTCGTTCGTACTTTTGAAGTGCATAAAATGGTTAAAAGATAATTTAAAAAACCGAATTATGTGTATAGTGCTAGTGCGTTGAAATTGAAATTACTGTGATATACAGGGAAAACAATTTAAAGATTAGTCATTGTTTTTGGGCATGCATTTGAATTGATATTGGAATAGAAATCAAATCAAACATTTTATTATAACGTAAATGGGTTTACATTACTGAGTCATAGATACTGCTATATTATTTATAAGCCACTGGTATTCCAGCATCACAATCTTTAAAAAGATAAAGTTTTTGACTATTTCGAATGTACCTTTAAACAAATTAGGTTTATGTATTCAAGTTCGACTGACGTTAGTACTGAACTAACTTGTAAAAATTCAACTCCATAGGATAAAAGGAAGTAGGACTTTTAGAATCAGTAGTTGATTGGTAGTCTGCCTCGTTTGTTTAGAGTTCCGAAGCGCGAGTGCTGAGCATGAGGTCTCGGGTTCGAGGTTGAGGTTTTCTGCTAATTTTCCCACACGTATGTGTGTATGTGGGTGTGGGTTTGTGGCATCTTCCATTGTCCTCTGTCAGTCGTCAGGTTATCGTTTATTCCGTTTTCATTTCTATCATCACTCACACAATCCCGCTATCTTATTGTTTGGTCTCCCTCTTCCGTCCATCCATCTATATTCATATTTATTACTCTTACAGTCACATGTGCTGCATCTTGATGATGTGATGAGGACATCACGTCTCTAAACCAAGACAAACCTTTCAACTTACCTGTCACTGGCTCTATTTTAAAATTTCCTTTAATATACTCATTCGTACCTTATTCATTCTCGTCACTCACATACACACCCATCTCAACATTCTCATCTCCGCTTTATGTATTCTTCTTTCATCCGTCTTCTTCATGACCTAGCATTTCGATCCATAAAAACAATAATAATTGAATAAAATTACTGCATAGCACCTTTTTTTAATTACTTAATACACCTAGTACTGTAAAAACTATCAGATCGTTTAACCAATGGTAATTAAAGATAAATCCTTGATGTCAGCGATATTCAAAGAGGTATGATTTTCAGTGAAACGTTGTTTTGTTTCCCTCTATAAGTCAAAGTCAAAGTCAAATCATTTATTTCAATTAGACCCTTTACAGGCACTTTTGAATTGTCAGAAGCTAGTTGCCACGTTCCAAAGTGTAGATTCCTATGGAGAAGAACGGGCAAGAAACTCCATGTTTTTTTTATAACATAAGTTTTTACAATAGCAGGTAATGGTTACGGACAATATTGGTTTGGCAACAGAATCAGTGGATTCTGTTGCAAAAAAAAAGAATTTAAATATGTGAGAACAACGTAAGATGATACTAAAAGAATTTAGTTTAACAATTCAAATTTCTTGTCATGACAGTTTAGAGATGACCAGTCCCAACTGACGGTTCCCGTTCACGAACATGACGCATGCGTCAGCATCACCCAACTCAACCATGTTGTAGGAAATCGAATGACCCAACACACACGCCACCATCGGCGAGACATTTTAGTGAGCATGACATACTCCCAACTGCCAGGCAACAAACAAAATAGAAAGTGTCGTGAAATGGTTATGTAGCACTCACATTTACAATATTTATAATTATGTATTAGTGTAATGTTATTTATTATAAAATGAATTACACAGAGCAAGTTAAACATTTTTTATGAAAAATAAAAATACTATTAAATTTGGTCGTATTAATTTACAAATAAATTAATATTATGGTAGATTATTTTTAATATCAGCGATATAGTCAGGGTACATCAGAAGCATATCACAATTGAACTTATTTAATGGAATGTCCGATATAATACTAATAAAAATATATATATTTAGTCTGATTTTTACAAATTATTCAGGGTGATTGTGGAACAGGACCAGCATTGTGCCAAGCATTTTTATCAACAATATAGTCTTCTAACTTATAATATGCTCGCTTGCATAGTGTCAGTTTATGCAAGTTTTGAATTGTGTTTCGTTTAATTGGAAGAAGTATATTTAGAGGTATTTTATTATAACATTTTATACATTCCCCATAAACGATGTGTGTACCTTTGGTAATCTAAACCGTGGTTGAACTATTTTGTTTCTGTCTCTAGTATTATAGTTATATCTTTCACATATTTTATTAAATACGAGTAGGTGTAAATGTTTCTTAAACATACATAATATTTTCGTAAATGTATCGACATGGCACCGTCATGATATTGATTTGCTCATTTTACAACTGGGACCGACGGTATTACGTGCTCTCCGAGGCACGGATGCGTCTTGGTAGGAAATGATTGTCACTCATCCGCAGACCGACCGCAGCAATGTAACAAAAAAATGTAAAATTCAGAGTTATCCCACGGATATTCACCGTGGGAGAGCCACGCTTCGGCACGAATGGGCCGGCTCGACCGGATTGATACCACAGCCTCACAGAAAACCGGCGTGAAACAACGCTTGCGTTGTGTTTCGCCGAGTGAGTGAGGGTACCGGAGGCCCAAACCCTTTAAAAGGTCGGCAACGTACTCGCGACTCCTCTGGGGTTGCGGGTGTCCATGGGCGGCGGTAATCGCTTACCATCAGGCGAACCGTCTGCTCGGTTGCCCCCAATTCCATAAAAAAAAACAGCTTAAGCTTGATCAATATGTGCAGTTTTTTTATTTAGCCATAAGCCCCTCACCGGTTTAGAAAGCACTACCTTAACGTATATGCGCCAGGACAACAAAAAAGTAAAAGTTAAAACATAAAGTAAATCATAAGTAAAGACTTTATTAAATAAATCGATATCGTCTTTAACGCTGACCATCTTTGACATGCGTAGAAAATTATCTTTACAAACACTATGTTTACTCAAATACATAAAAATGATATGTTTACTCTATGTGAATTAAAATTCAGAAATATCATGAAAAACAAACCAAATGAAATTCAAAACCACCCGAACTTGAATCTACCCAACTAAATAAAGGGTCAAGTGGGTTAAAATGAAGTCCTAATTACCCCCACCCGACACTACCCGCGAGTCAAATTGCCTCATTATTGTTTTTCATTTGCGATACCGACTTTGCGAGCTGGACCGTTGTCGCAAATAGCGGATCTTTGCCAACCCGACAGTGGACCTAATTTGTGGCATTGTGGTTGGGGCGACCGTTAAGATAGCTGTCTATGGTTCGGGGGAGGGGTACAAATTTTGGATGCAGCAATTTTTTAGTTTCAAGGTTTGCGTTTGTGGAAACAGGTATCAGGGTTGTTTAGCTTTGTAAATTATGAATCGTCAAAGATAACAAAACAGGGTTTCTCTTGAAAACACCTTCACTTGTTTGACATTGGAACTAAGTCTTTCTACTTTTGAATGCCAAATTTTTGTGAAATTATTAAGGTAACAAATTTGTACAATGCAAGCGTGCTTTAGCTTTGTCGTTCAGAAATTCATTTCACATAACATAACATAACATAGCATCACGCCTGTATTCCCCGAAGGGGTAGGCAGAGGTGTACACAATTGTACACCCACATTTCACCAATGCTGTTATTAAGTCCCATGTAATAGGTGGTGAGCCTATTGCCATCAACCGGGCACATTTCCAAACTCCGGGCTGCTACTGAGAATTTCCTAACAGAAAAACTCAATAACACTTTGCCCGACCCGGGAATCGAACCCGAGACCTCCTGCTCAGCAGTCGGGCTACGGACCACTGAACCAACGAGGCAGTTTTCAAGTACAGATAAATCTTTGAAAAGCATTGACGCATGCATAGCGAACTCGAAAGTTATAATTTTTTGTGACCACCAAAATTCGTATCAAAATGTGGAAGAAAAATTCGTGGTGGTGAGCAGAGGTGTATTTATCCGGGAGGCAAAGATTCTAATCCTGCTCACGACCATTTTTTTTATCAATAAAAAATTACAACTTTAATTGATTTCAAGATAACACATTGTTTTAGGCGTTTAATTGATACTTAATTGGATTGTGATTAAAATAAATGAATAATTAGGTTTAGCAATATACCAGTTCTAAAAAACTGTAGGCTATCTGTGTAGACTTTTTTTAAAGGAGTACGAACTGCAGCTTAGAGATTTGGCAAATTTTAGTCTAAAACTCTAATTTACAGTGTTATTCGTCCAGTACTCTTTTTGAAAAAGAACACCGTCTCACCGTTTAAAATTTTAGCAAATTTAAAGAAATAAATTTTACTATGCATAGTTTGTAATATACGTTGTATCGTTGTCTGAAGTTATCTTTTTCTCTAGATTATTTTTAATTTGTACTATGACTGGAACCTATTATAAATGTGAAAAAAATAGAAGCACTTCTGTAAGCTAAGACCTACATTTTAATGATTATGAAGCAGTTTCGTCAATCTCCAGGTCACTTCAACAGTGAATGAGATTAGAAATAAATTATTTTTATTTATTTTATTATTTGGCAAGATCATTCGAATAGAATTGAAACGATGAAACAAATTACTCATCCGTAACACCTATGTTGCTACGAGTATGCTACGACATTTCGTAGATTACTACGAACGGCAACAACTATACATTTTCTTCTCGTCAATTAAATTTTGCCGTACTTTTCCGAGAAAACGCCGCTGTAATACCCAATTCGTAACATGCTGTCAATTGCAGATACTTTTCAATTTAGTCTGCAAACATTTCAATTGAAAATGAACGGGCAATTTCGACACAGGTTGAAACTTCGGAACTACATTTCAATTTCTACATTTGCTTTAATTTTACCATACCGATTGGCCATAATTTTATAATACTTCAAATTATATGAATGATTTGTACGATAATGTCCATTAAAAATTAAACACAGTCATCAATGCATATAATTATTTTCAACTAAATATCAGATCGTCGAAATTAAATGAAAAAAAATATGTATTTTTTCCTGTATCATTATATAAGGTCCTAATTTATTAGGTAATTTCCTTCGAAAGGGTTAATATAAAAGTCAAATACATTTACTTAAGCCAAGAATTAAATGGATATAACAAATTATTTGTAATTAACATAGTACTAGCAAAACGAAAACTGCTCCTCGAATGGCAAACAGTAAGAATTATTTTTAATTATTGTTGAAATTTAAATTATGGCTTCAATGACTCCTTATCACTTTCACATTGACCCCATAAAAGGAAATTACCTAATAAATTAGAACCATAAATTTATGTAAAAATGACAATTAATCAATGGTTTACTCACGTGCATTCTTCGGGATAGCCCGACTAGTTTCGAACTTGAACAGAGCCCTTATTCATGAGCTGAACCCGTTGCGATGTCCGATCCCGTGTGATCCCGAAGAATGCGCGTGAGTTGCCGTTGAACAATAATTAATATGAATGTGTCTCACAAAAGTTATTATACAATAACATTAACAACGTTCAACATTAATTTTTTTATTAATTATAGTCGAATTTCAACCAGTGGGCGATCACTAGTAATTATAAATTCAAGTATCAAGAAATTCCTAGTATCTAACTACTAAAGCGAACCTCACTTGAACGCGTTAATCAGTTAATCCGAGCCACACTTAATTAAGCTGAGGTAAGCTATATCATGTTATCGCAACCATCTCACATAGGACAGAGAAACTCTGAGGTTGTTTTTAAAATAAATTATTATTTATTATTGCACCACGCTTGTATTCCCCGAAAGTATGAGCAGTATATAAGGCTATGTGAGCGTAATCATGTAGGGCCTGTGTCTGGAGTGGCTTTTTGAAGAAAGAGCCATAGCAGTTTCAAGTTGACCTGTCTTTACTGACGGCACGTATGCATCAGTCATCGTGTAGCTCGACCATAATTAAGGGAACTCAACGACCTGTCGCAAGACGATACCAGATCGGCAGGACATTTGCGTAGGCCAGCTAAAATACTCAAAACCACCAGACAGTTACGAATCATGATATAAAAGTACTTATCCTATATGATGCACACATTTACAATGAATTATTCACAAAATGTCAAATGGAATGTCAGAAATATTCATAATTGTTTACAAATTGTCATTAGGATGTCAATAAAATGCATTAAATATGTATTTTCCATGTCAAGAATTTTTTGCTCAGTGCACTCAGTCCAATGCATTTTTGTCATTTTGGTAATCTGAGATTGTGTAATATCCTTTTTTACATAGTTTGGACTTTATAAGTTTTTTAAATTTATTGTAGCTTAATATACAATATAGCAATATACTGAATCAAGAAGTTACTACGACAAACTTAAAAAGCAGACAAAAAAAAAAACAATTTTCTTGACACCAGTTGATGAAACCGACCATAACTAACACTACCTCTGAAGGTTATGACTCCGTTAACACAAGCATAATTAAATCATGCAAAGTTCAACTCTCTCCCGTACTCGCATTTTTAGTAAATCTCTCGTTAGTAACTGCAACATTCCCTGAAAAACTCAAATACGCCATTGTTAGGCCTTTGTACAAAAAGGGTGAAAAACAAAACATATAATAATAATAATTATAATATTCCACAACTACCACACAACGCCGTCTAGTCTCAAGCTAAGCAGAGCTTGTGTTATGAGTACTAGACAACTGATAAACATACTTATATATTTCTAAATGCATACATATTATAGATAAATTACATAAATTATATGTAACCATTGACCTGTAAAGTTACTTCCAATATTGTACAAAATATTTGAAAAGGCGATGCATGTTAAGTTAGTGTCGTTCTTTAATCAAAATAATATAATTAAACCGAATCAATATGGCTTTCAGAAAAACAAGTCCACGAGGAACGCTGCTTTTGACTTGGTTAATGAAATCCTTTGGAGTGTTAACAATAAAAATGTTTTTTATTTACGTGGCCCACGACCAGTTATTGAAAAAAAAATATAATAGTGGTATTAGAGCGCCAGTTCTTAACTAGTTGGAAACATACCTGAAAATAGATTCCAGTGTGTAACCTAGATAAACTCGAACAAAGCTACACAAGTTTTAAATCTGACTTTAAGCACAATGAATTTGGAGTGCAATATGAATAGTGAATGCAGCTTATAAGGCCCTTTGTTATTTTTTTTTACCTGATGTTACCGAATATAAGACAATATTATTTGCTGACGATGTTTCATTAATTGAGACTACGAATAAACATTTGACATTAGACAGACATAAACTTGACATTGCTGAAACTCTGACATTAGTTTTAAAATGGTTAAATAGTAATAATCTAAAAATTAAAGTTACAATATTAACCTTTCGGCTCAGTAACGTACAGATCTGTACGTTGTAACAATAAAAATCTATTGTGTCTGCTAATGACTGATGCAACAGCTTAAATGGAAAAAGAAATCTAAAAATTAATGTATCTAAGATAAATTTAATATTTTCATGAACAATAAAATTGACGTTAACTACCTTGGTGCGTTTTTACAAAATTCTAGTTTAGTTACTTTCTAAGGACTAATTATTGAATCTAAACTTAATTAGAAAGATCAAATTGACAAGGTTTGAAACAAAATAAATAGCTTTTCATTTGCCCTATACAAATTTACACAAGTGGCAAATAGAAATACTGCTGTAATAGCTCATTTTGCGTATGTCGAATCAATGCTCAGATATGGACTGCTACTTTGGGGAAATGGAACATACTTATATTTCACGTTTTAGCTCAAAAACTATGCATACCATCTATAATGGAAAATTTATATGGCAGAACATCGTTTGCGGGGAACAGCTAGTAATTGTATATAATTATATCACCGACAAATTTTAAGAACTTTTACTTATCAAAAATAATTTAAAATATATTCAATACAGACCAAAAATTCTTGAGACCAAGAATTTTTTGCATAGATTTCTTAGAAACTTAGAAAGGTAATTGTTATTCCATAATATATATAACAAAACTCGAATTAATGATCGAATGAGATATCTTTTTCTCAGAATCCCCGAGTTTACTTTAAAAGCACTTCTTATATTTAATAAGCGCGCCCTAGATTGTCTCTGCTCGGAATTTACAACAAAATTAATATTAATTATAAGCGTATATAAAATTATTATAATAAATTATATTCAAGTCTTTTGGAGATACGCTTTCCCAACGCTTCGTGGAAAACGATATGTAATTAAATATTTTTCTTCAGAAGTTCTTGGTACACACTTTGTCTATATAATTGTACAGGGTGGAAATTAGAGTACCTGTAATGAGGGGTGAGGACCTCGTGGTTAAATAATAGCCGAATAGATCAATTATTTAAAGTTAACTTCTATAGTTCGCCGAGGTCGTTCTGTGATAGGTGGCTATCATTTGATATCTCAACCCTCCCTATACTCGGAGAGCTCGAGAGTTAGATGCCTGAGAGTCAGACAACCTGTCTTAGCACGTTATCTCGTGGTTGTACGTGATAACTGAATACTATAAAATAACATAACATAGCATTACGCCTGTATTCCCCGAAGGGGTAGGCAGAGGTGTACACAGTTGTACACCCACATTTCACCAATGCTGTTATTAAGTCCCATTTGGTGAGCTTATTGCCATCTACTGAGCATAGTTCCAAACTCTGGGCTGTCACTGAGAATTTCTTAACAGAAAATTCCAATTACACTTTGCCCGGCCCGCGTATTGAACCCGAGACCTCATGCTTAGTAGTCGCGCTTGGGACCACTAGACCAACGAGGCAGTTATATGAGAGAGATGTATACTATAAAATACCTAAGGGTTTTTCTATTACGAAATTCTCGATAGCAGCCCGGAGTTTGGAATTGTGCCCAGTAGATGGCAATAGGCTCACCACCACATGGGACTTAATAACAGAATTGGTGAAATGTGTTATAAAATACCGTAATTTATTAATATCCGGTTAGATTGGTAAATTTAGTTCGTCAAATTATTGACGATATAACAAATCCCAATTTGTTATTGTTATTATATATTTAATTACCAGCCGAGATAAACTCGATTGTGAGCTGTACCTAAAAATATTTTCTTTTTAATAAATAATTAACCCTTTAAAGTTTTACCGGGCACTATTCCAAACTCCGGACTCCTATCGTCTGCTAATAACACTACCCGACTCGGGAATCTAATCCACCATGATATTTGGAGGTTTGATTGGTAGACCAACAAAGCAAATATAGTCTCACAAAAATATCGAAAAACGATATAATCATAAAGATGTTTATTTGTATGGAGTTCTCATCAAAATCTTAAGGAATCAAGGGGCCACATTGTGATTAATTGGACATCCCTTAAAGATCGATGTTTACTTTTAATAAGCAAGCTTCAGAGGATTACTTCAACTCTTGAGTACATTCTCCAAAATCCGTAGATAGATTACATCCAAGACATTATTACGTAATCTTGAGTTTGATGTGGGTGTATCAAAGATCTTAAGTCCTTCTATATCTGTCACTAATTTCGTCTTCAAGTTATTCAGTAGGTCGGTCCAAGCTTCAAATAATTTACTCGAAATAAATTGCAGTCTTTCGATGGTAACTTATCCTGTCAATCAATTTTGATAGCTGATGAGATAGACAATTAAAAATCATAAGTTATTTAGACACATTACAATAAAACAACTTTTAACCAGATTAATCGCTTGTATTATTGGTTTTTATTTTTCCTGATGTTTCGAACACTTTGCAGCATTCGTGGTCGCACATGACACGTGGTTCGTGGTTCGTGGTCGCACATGACACGTGGTTCGTGGTTCGTGGTCGCACATGACACGTGGTTCGTGGTTTGTCACGCGGAGGACACGAACTACGAACCACCACGTGTAAAGTGTTTGAAACATCAGGAATAACAAAAACCAATAATACAGGCGATTAATCCGGATAAAAGTTCTTTTATTGTAATGTGTAGTGATCGCGAAAACCTAAGATATTACTATTATTTAGACACATCTGGTAGGTACTATAAAGGTATAATGTAGATATATTAATTATTTTTCAACGGTTGCCCGACTAGTTTCGAACTCGAACGGAGCCTTTAGTTATGATCTGAGCCCGCGGTGATGTCGCGAGTCAAACTGCGCCTGGCAATCCCAATGAATGCACGTGAGTAATAACTGTTAAAAAATAATTAATAGGAATGGTTATGTTACGAGTATGTCGATTGGTGCCGAGTGTTTACGGGAACAAGTTGTGGGTTCAAACCTGGCATGTATCAATGTATATTTTTCAATGTCATCTTTACTTTGTTAGTTTATCTAAAACATCAAAGACGAAGGTGAAGGAAAAAATGGTGTGGAAACTTGAACTTGATGGTCTGAAATTGCTTAACTACTACAGTGAACTAGCGTGGTGATAGCTTCACCTACTTTTCGCGGAACGAAGTATTTCTCCCTCGTTAGTATGGATGCCTTATCGAACCGTATGAAGTGAACCGCACCTAGATTGAAACTAGTCGGGCAACTGAAAAATGCACGTGAGTAGTAACCGGTGAACCATAATTCATATGAGTATGGCTCACGAAAGTTATTATACGAATAATCATTCCTATTTGATAACATATATTTTAACATCTCTAAGGGAATGATTTTGTACACAGAAGTGTTTGCTTGCTTTCGAAGCCAGTTTAAATAAGGCTTGTGCAAAAAGGAAAAATTAATTCATTCAACCTACTATACAATCATTTTTCCAAATGAATTACATAAATCAATTTTTCAACTGATTTTTGAAGTACCATTATTGGTAATATTTCACGCGCCTCCATCACGCACTGATTACATTTGCATTTAATTAAGCACTCTACCAATGAAGTTGTTTTAATTATCGATGCTTAATTTAATGTTAATATTGCGTTATTAAATTTTAATGGCAATATTGTACCTACTCATCCTGTATAATAGTTTCTTTAAATTGATTTAGTTTTTAATTGGACTCTATGGATTTTTCCTGTATTATTATTTAATCAGTTTATTTCAGCGTTGTTGCGGTGAAAGCATCCACGATCCCGGAAAAAAGATGCCGACCGTGTGGTTTTTAGTCGGTAGGAACCAAGTCAGAGACCTATTGAAGGCTTGAACAACTCTAGATTGGGTCCTAACTACAGAAAATTAAGAAGACAGACCCAAGCGTTTAAAACCTATTCCGTAGTGGTCATATTTTTTCAGATCTACATGAAACTGCACAAGTTGCTTACCTATCTGTAATATTAGTGGTTATCCCGCATATTGACTGATGGTAGCAAGCCCTACTTGTACTTTGTCAATTGAAACTAGGGACAAGGAGAAGCACGTTCAAATCGATAAGTCTATGCCTACAATATTGTTGGACTTTTGGACTGACAAGTCAAAGGTCGCAAGTCCGAATCCAAGGCACACACCATTGTCTTTTCGAAATCATGTCCGTATTATAAACTAATTAGGACTTGCTTATTACGGTGAAGGAAAACATCGTGGAAAACAGCACACTTGAGAATTGTTCTCGATGGTGTGTAAAGTCATTTCAGAGACCTGCGGGTGGTTTAAACTCTGACACTAGGTTGTTCATCAACCACACGAAAACGGTGTGAGTGTATGTTAGAATACCTATATGTAAATAGACCATCCGACTAATATGGAAACTTCGTGAGAATGAATGGATCTTTAATCTTTCACGCAATAACTACTGAACGGATTTGGATGAATTTTGGCACGCAGATAGTTTATAACCAAGATTAACACATAGAATAGTTTTAAACTCAGCTGAACCAAATTCTAGTCTACGCAGACAAAGTCGCGAACAGAAGCTAGTTGTTCATATGTCAAAGTGAATATAAGAATTTGAAAAAAAAAACAATAATTTATTTCTAACCTAATCTTAAATAGAGGTTTAGGCAGTCCTAATTTTGGCTATTAGGTCTTTGATGTCTTATAGTATTTGCCTCATAAAAGCAAAGGATTCTAAGAATTCTAGTCCATAATTTACTGAATGAAATTACTTACGTAGATATAGGTATTCATTATAGGATCGATATAATAGTATATTATTACAAGAAGTGAAGACTGATTAATGAACCCAGGTATAAATGAAAGACATTAGTGAGTCATATACCGAATCATAAAATTACTGTCTCAGTTCTGAGATTCGATGTTCTAGTGGTCCTAAGCGTGACTGCTGGGCATGAGGTTCTGGGTTCGATTCCTGGGTAGTCTGGTCGTGTCGGATTTCCGTCCCATCGGAATATGAGAGTGAATGAAAGAAGAGGGAGTGCACCTGTGTTTGCGCATACACTTGTGCACTATAATATCTGCTGCGTACTTGGCTAATCTTCGTGGAGATAGGCCGCCGTGACCGAAATACGGTTGGAAGGAGTATTTTTTTTTTTATAAAACAAAATAGCAAGTCATACTTATTAGCGCCCTGGATCGCGGATCCTCCACAATTGGAGCAATTGTTAAAATGGTGGTCGAAATTCTATTTTTTTTTTATATAGGTATGTCTATACGAATTTTACACTTCACGTTTTAATATATGTATATCTATATAGATATTTGTATGTCCTGCAAAAAAATATTCAGAATAAATTCCTAATGAAGACAATCTTTACAAACCACTGTACTTAATAATATAAGAGATTGGGAGATAAACTCACCTGGTAATGTGTTTGTACGACGACCGCCCTAAAAACTATGGACGCATCTTGAACTCTTGTCTCCAGTGGCTTCTCCGCAAACTTTGGACACTGACTGTCACAAACTATTGTCCTACACAAGAACAAAACAACCACCAATAGATCTCTGTTCGTAAATCTGCCCATTGTTGGCCACAACATTGGTAAACCCATTTTGAACTTTAACTCTTTTGAAATAAATTACATTTTTCTATGGCACGTCCATCGCACGACACTAATTCTCTTCACTCGCCTCTTCCTCTGACGTTTCCTGGCTTGCATTTTTTATCTGTAACAAGGAATTATGAATTTAAATTTCATGTGGTTTAGTTTCATTTGAGAAATTGATAAATTAATTATTTAATGAGGAACGTTACTCATTACACGAACTAGCTCTGCAATGTTAGTTACTTTATTTTTTAAGTTATTAATACAAATCATGCTTCATTGATCTAGTGTTCGCAAACGCAGCAGTTGAGCGTGAGGTACTTGATTCAAATTCCCGGATCAGGCAGTTTTATTGTTATTTTTTTTTTTTTGTATAGTAACTTCGTGAGACACATTCATATTAATTATAGTTTAACGGTTATTACTCACGCGCATACTTCGGGATTGCCCGACTAGTTTCGAACTCGAACGCAGCTCTTATTCATGAGCTGAGCCCGCGGCGACTAGTTTGACTAAGAGACATGAATAAGAGCTCCGTTCGAGTTCGAAACTAGTCGGGCAATCCCGAAGTATGCGCGTGAGTAATAACCGTTAAACTATAATTAATAATTATAATTTTTTGTTAGAAAATTATTCTTTGTGGCTCGGAGTCTGGACTTCTGTTCCGTTTGACGGTAATAAGCTTATAAACTTATAAAAACTATTAAACCACCTCTATCTCTTTGGAGAATACAGGCGTGATGCTATTTTGATTATACGTATATTTATATAATACAAAATCTTTAAATTCTAAGCAATAATTAAACTAGATTCTTATGTAACAGTATGGTACATTGTGCGTAACCTTTACACTAAACCCCCGAAATAAAAAGATTTTTTTTTCAAACAACTTGAATTTTTATATTGTTGCAACGACTCAATGACGTCAAACATAACAGTAAAAATACCTACCACTAATTACGTTCCTAATAAAACAGAAATATTCAACAAACACTGAAGTACGTTTAAAATAATTGGGCACCCGAAATACCTCGATCCTGATAAGAGAAGATTCTATAATTATTTTCACGAATACTGTAATTTAAACTTTGTTTCACGTCAAAATTGAACTTCGGAACAACGTGCCACCGTAAAAACCTGCTATTAACCCTTCATAATTAATTTTCTATTAGACTCAACTCCTTCGTTAAGAATACTTGACGGAATTAGGCTTTGACGACAATCGCGCCTGTGTGTAATAATGGTCTCGCGTTCCTTGTGTTATTAAGATAAAACACGATGTTTTATTAAGCCTTCAGATCGTAAAGTTTTAATTGCGATAAGATCCACGCAGAGTAAAATGCGGAAAAACATGGCATTGTTTTTTTTTTTATTATTAATAATGGATCTACGTTTGGCCACCAACTCGATAGTAAGCGACGGTGTTTCCACGGGTCCAACTCTATCCTTGAATATCTATATTGTATTTCTCTGGAAACATGGAACACGGCAGTGAGTTCCATTCCCGGGCTGTACGTATCATGACCGTGGATCCAAATTGCTACGTAAGAATATTTGAAATTTTCACGAGTAACGGGTGGTATTTTGTGTGTGTGTGTGTGTGTCTCTCTGGGTGTGTGTGTGAGAGAGAGAGAGAGAGAGAGAGAGAGTGTGTGTGTGTGTGTGTGTGTGTGTGTGAGAGAGAGAGAGTGTGTATGTGTCTCTGTGCTTTGTTCCATGATAACTACGCTTTTCTTCCTTCCTTGAGTCACAGGTTGTGGGTTTAAATCTGGCATTGCCAATGTGACTTTTTAAATATCCTTCTTACTTATTTTAATACATCTCAGACACACGGTGAAGGAATACATCGTGAGGGAATATGGACTTGATAGTCTGAAATCATCACCTGCAGTGAGCTAGCGTGGTGATCAATGTTCGTACCTCCTCCATGAAAAGAAATAGCTGTCATGTACTGGCATTATTACAAGCTATGTAGTTATATGCGTCGAAATAAATCCCAATTTGAGCCAAGTGAGAATTAATAGGCAATGATCAAAACAGATGCACAATAATTTCGAAAACGTATTAATTCGGCTATTACCGTTTAAGTGGATAATTAATGTTTGATTTGTTTTACACGTGAAAATAATTGCAATCTAATAATAGGTATTGGTGTGCAATTAATCCTTACTACACAGTTAGTACTTTACAGTTTATTTGTTTGTTAGTTCTTGATGCTCCAAATACTGAAAAAATATTCAATGAAATTTAACACAGACCATAAATAGGACACGGATTAATTAATACACGGAATTCTTTATATTCAGAAAATTGCTTAGTTTTCCCGGACGAACGATTACTAGATGACGCTAATATTAATTTGGTAAATTGGAAAAACACAAGCCATGTGGGCAAAGCTGCGGATAAAAGCTAGTTACTTTATATTTAATATGCGTACTGCCAAGGTGTGGAGTTCTTTAAAGGTTCTTTGTAATTTTGATAAATATGTTGAAAAAAGGTTGAAGAATAAGATTGGAGGTTTCTATGTAAGAGTATAGTAAACCTTTCGGCTCAGTAACGTACAGATCTGTACGTTGTAACAATAAAAATCTATTGTGTCTGCAAATGACTGAGGCAACAGCTTAAGGCTCTCCGCCACTGAGATCGTCTTTACTTTCGGTTAGTGATTAGTTGTGAGTCACTTTATATTACAACTAGCAGTCCGTCCCGGCTTCGCACGGGTGAACATTTACACCTTGGGTTGAAATCTGGCTAGTAGGGTTTGAGTTTATTCGTTACATACAAAAATACAAATTTTTCCTCTTTATAATATTAGTGTAGATGTAGATCTAGGTATTAAAATATCATGAAATCAGAGGTCTAGAAAAGTCAAAATGTAGAGGTCCGTCCAACAGTCCGTCCAACCGTCCAGTGAAAAGCGGACACCAGTCTCTTGCAAGCCGCCGTGGCTTGCAAGAGACTGGTCCACTTTTCACTCGCCGTAGTCGCCGACCGATCTCGGTATTGCAACACCAATAAAAGAATATTATATACATACATCAACCTAAAAACATGCACACCTTTTTTTGGGCAGTCGTGTAAAAACAGTGCGGCCATCTCCGATCATCATCATCATCCCCCTGCTCTTATCCCAATTTATTTGGGGTCGGCGCAGCATAGCTATATCTGGCATACTGCAAAAGTTTCGGCTATGTTAAAACATGACCGGCCGCCTGCCTGACGTCAACCCTTTGTGGCCATCTCCGATATGATCTTCAATGTTCGTGGGAATAGGTTTTTGCTGGGTAAGCACCTCTATAATAGATCTCACTAACACTCGACGACAGATGCACATATTCATTCATCGGCTCGCACTCGGATTAAGAAATATAAAAAAATGAATCGCATATTGCAGAAGGATAATGAAGGAAACAAAAGGAAGACGTAATATCTCGTGGACCTTTCCTTGAAAAGATAGATATAGATCAAGAGCTTGTTAGTCTTCAACAAGATACGTACCGTGATGAGGATCTCATTCCAAAATCTGATACTTAGGCCCTACAAAAATTATATTTTGTTTTCGTGGAAAGTTCAAATATTTAGCTGCAAGTTTTTGTAGGAATCCGGCACAATGTCTATGAAGAATTTCCACACAGAAAGAAATTACTTTTACATTTGTAATGAATTAAACACACAAATTATATTTAATAAGTATGTTAAACTACGTCAGGGTTGAAAGTATATATATGAAAAGACGCGTCCTCGAAAACTGGAGTAAAATAATAGTAATATTGAATTTGTAATTATTATAATAAATTAAAACAAAAAGTCGAATGTACTCGTAATATCATTTCTTTGACATAATTATATAGGTATGTTTCTCATTGCTTATTTAAATAATCTTCAATATGTATATTCCTAAAAACGTACTACCGCGGACATTTCCGCCTGCCCACTTAATTTTTTTTCGTGTAAATCCTGCGCCAGGCTATGTCACGCCCCCTTAAAGTGTTCGCCTATTGGGAAGGCGAGAACGTAATTAGTTGCAATCTGCACTGCGCAGCTTAGTGACGCATCACGTGTACCTTTTGCGAATTTTAAGGACGATCTAATATGACCTTGCTGGGGCTACAGAACGCTTCTATTTTTTTAGTGCAAGCGAAAATGAACTTAGTGGTGGTCAGGCGGGAGTGTCCGCGATAGTACATAAAAGGTTCTTTAATTTAATTTAAACCCTGGAATTGAAACAAGTTGTTTTGACATCGAAACAATATTAATACAAAGGGTAAGTAGGTATTTAAATAAAAACGCATGTAATTTGGTGATGTAAAATGGCAGCGTAATCATTAGTTGTTTAACTGGTGACTTGTATGAAAGATAGAATGAAATATAGTCTCTTAATTAAAAATAGAATTGAACTTTTTAAATACAAATAAATCTAAATCTACAGAAAAGCATTCACGCATTATTAGCGAACTCTAAAGATTTAAATTGATTGACGATACGACATACAATGATGTTGCCAAAAGACGTATTAAAATGTGAAAGAAGAATTCGCAGTAGTGAGCAGAGGTCGAGATGGCTTACTGGTCAAATTTTTTAATCAAAAAGTTAAAATAAATTAAAAGATGAGAAGACCCTATAGAGTTCTGATGTACAAATATTTCAGTCTACGCAAAAGTGGACGTGAAAAGATTCCTATTAATTTCTTTCTGTTTCATGGAAATAACAAAATCAACCACATTAAAAATTTGTAATTTTAATTTTCTTAGTAATATCTGAGGTTTTCGCGATAACTACTCAAACTACTCATTATAATAAAATAACTTTTAACCGTATTAATCGCGTGTGTTATTGGTTTTTGTTTTTCCTGACGTTTTGTATGTACGGTAGACTGAAATAATTTAATATAAACTATTGATGCGCCTGACACCTTAGTCCTCCTGCGACCACGAACGCTGCAAAGTGTTCGAAACGTCAGTAAAAACAAAAACCAATAATACACGCGATTAATCCAATTTTTTTTCCTCCTTAACGTGTGGTTGATGAACAACCTAGTGTCATAGTTCAAGTGTCCATATTTTTATGAGTTCACATAATTATCTTACTAATAATATAAATATGAAAGTTTGTGAGAATGGATGTTTGTTACTCTTTCACGCAATAACTATTGAACGGATTTGAATGAAATTTGGCACACAGATAGTTTATAACCTGGATTAATAACATTCTGTGGTTGATAAACAACATTAATGTTAAGCAATTCTTGGCTTGGTCACTCTATATATTAATGGAGCAGTTGGCACGGTGGTTAAGAGACTGACTACCGTCCGCTGTCGCGAGTTCGATTCCCATTAGAGTCAAATATTTGTATGATCTATAGATAATTGTTCCGGGCCTGCATGGGTGTTCATGTGTGATTTTAGGTTTGTAAATACAGCCACGATATTGGAGAAATCCTAGTGAGTTCCAACGTTTAAAAAAATAAATTGCTGACTGTATGAAATTGATCTACTTTTAGTGAAGTCCACGCAAAGGACATTAAAACTCACTATCGTAAAATAAAATAAAACTATTTTTTTATGCTTTAGGGGGCAAACGAGCAGATGGGTCGCCTGATGGTAAGCGATTACCGCCACCCATGGATACTCGCAACCCCAGAGTAGTCTCAAGTGCGTTGCCGGGCTTTTAAAGGGTTTGGGCCTCCGGTACCCTCACTCACTCAGCGAAATACAAAACGCAATACAACGCAAGCGTTGTATCACGCCGGTTTTCTGTGAAGCCGTGATTGTCACTCCGGTTGAGCCGGCCCATTCGTGCCGAAGCATGGCTCTCCCACGGTGAAAACGTATTATTATTAACAGATATGCTTTTAAATCATCCATTGCCGATTAATCATTCGGTATACCGTGGACCCGCAACCTACCACTCGTTATTGCTACCAAACCGGTAGTTCTACACTTATCATCGGAGAGACATCACACCTCGCTTCTTCATGTAAATGTACTGGAGATAAAATATACATCAGTATTATAAACACTTACGCCAAATCCGTATACACATACCCAAATTCTGCTAAACTACGAGTACAATTTGTTGACAAAGGTATTAAAGCCGATCATTAAATAGGATAAACCCAATCTGTAAAGCATGAATAATCCTTCTAACATTGCCTACTTAGGGCTTCGTATCCTGTTATATGAGCCCTTAAGCCTCGAAGAGTGCCACTCCCCTCCTCATATGCAGAGATAAACGAAAGCCTCCTTACAGCTTCTGCTAATAATATACTGGAGGTCTTGTGTTTCGAGATTTTGAGAATGTATGTCAAGTGTATTTGAAATATGTGTGTACAAAATGTTGAGTATCCACTTGTTGGTAGACGGATTTTTTGAAGTAACATTGTGTAAGATCATGTACTTAGGCACATATCTTTATTTAATTATTTAATTAATTACAACGGTTAAACACCAATTACAGTAACTAAATTATCTTAAAGTAGGAATTTAATTTTTATACTCAAACCCTTTATCTACACAGATTTTATCTTTTTGAACATAAGGCTTATATAGCTGAATAATTCATTCAAGTATTCTGCATCTTCTTGTGTCGGATGGAAAGTTGAAATAAATGTTAAAAAATAATAATTGAAACTTCAAAGTGTTCTATGTATAAGAACGTGGTCTTCTTTGAAAATCGTCTAGACGACATTATTCATGTAGGTGTATTGCTTAGGTTAGAAACTTGCTAACGTCGTGTATAACCAATTATTTATTATTCACAAGTTCCAATAACATCACAACAAACCTAAATCAGTCCTCTATCATACTGAAATATTCCAGAGATAGTCAACATTCGATCGTAGACACATTAATTCCCACTTTAGTCCTAATATTTCTTTGTCCTAAATCAAAGTCATATCAAAGGAAGATGCGACAGGGTCCAATATATCAGCATTATTACTTTAACAAAGGTTGAGAACGTCATTTACCGATTCTGTTTCAGTGGACAAGGAAAATTGATTTATTGCGCGATACGAGTGGTTTGCGGTATCTAGAAATAAGGGTCGCTTTTTTAGAGAGTGTATCGTTTTTCTTTTGGAGTCTCAAAGTGATAAAGTGGCATCTAGTTGGGGTTGAGGACCTTAGAAGTTCTTAAAGTAAACATGTTAACTTATAAATTTTATTAAAACTATTGACATTTTGTTTTGAAGTGTCTTTAGTTGACTTTATTTTCGTGAATGACAGCGTAGATCTACATTGGACCATATTTTTAAATATTTACATAAATTATTCTCGTTAGAAAACTAACTTTAAGAGTTTCTTGCTATTTTCTAACTCCAGCTTAAATAAAATATCCACAAAAAAAATAAGGGCACACTTATTTCACTTATTCAAAAAAAAAGTCTTACTAATGTAGAAGAAACGCTCTAATACGATGTAAATGCCCTTAAAAGCCTTAAATAGCACCAACGTATATAGTCTAAAAAAATATCATAACTTCTATATTCACTTGATTAAGTATACAAATAAAAATCAAATTTATTTTTATTATTGAAAATAAAAGTGGTATCTGCCTGTTCATTGATGAAACCTTAAAAATGTAAACATATATAATTTTCCTTATATGTTATTTCATACCCAGAAGTCGTGGAAACCGTAACAATGCTGAATATACTATTTCCTTTGAAATATTTGATTGATGATGACGTTTTGTAAGTGGAAAACATTGAAGTTGAAAGCAATGATATTGGTAATTGGATGTATAGTTGTAAGAAAAGGGATATAAAGGAACATTATTTTGTTTTTAAGATATATAGAACGCCAATGTCTCCAATTGAAGGTAATCTTTTGAAATAAACATGGATACAAGAACTTTAAATTATTTGTTTACATTTTGTGTTACCAATTTGATCATTAGTGGATAAAAGTCCTAAAAAATTTAACTCAATTCAGTACGCATAATAATTCAAGTCCACATAAAATGACAAATAAAAGATTCAAAAGACCAAATGAATTGGAAAAAGCTCTAACAAAACAGGACGTAACCAACAAAGCGGAGACACATTCGAACAAAACTCCACAAACTAACAAAACATTGGATACAAAATAAACAATAAAGAAATAACCGGTCAAATTTCTAGTCAGGAAAATGATAAAGATAAAAGTGTATAGACAGACATACTCGTCGACGGTAACATTACGACACAACTCAGCATATTTTTCGGTACATTAAGCACTTGAGTTATATCCAAACAAATGGTCTGACGAAGCCATATGGAGGGAAATTAAACTAACATTTTTCAACATTAGGGGCGAGTTCAGGGGTTAACAGTTGTGGGAAAAGAGGGTTCGTTCGTGATGCCAGTAATTTGTTATGAGTTGTCACGGAAGATTTTGGTGTTTAGATTTTGTAACATTGAATGTAAGATTGGAAATCACTGAAATACACTTTTTGATTACACAAACTGGTGTACTGGTGTTATTACCGCTTTCATGTTTTTTATGTTTATACTAATAGATTTCTATTCAAATTCTAATCCGGGGTAATGAGGATGTTTTTTTTTAAATCTTTTTTGTTTTATGCCGAAATTCAAAAAAATCCTAAACTTTGTGATTTGTCAGTGATGACTCGGTTTTGTACGAGTATGTACGAGGAGAACATCTTTTTTTAATATTTATGTAATAATTAGGACCTGATCCTAATTAAAATCAATAGTAGGTAATTGATAAATTTCGAAGTAAAAAAAATCATAATAAATACTGAGCCTAAACCATATACCGAGAAATCGATTCCCGATCAGCAAAACGTATCTCGGTAGACAGTGATACGTTCGACACTTATTATAATCACGATCTCGTATCTCAATAACCTTGTGAAACTTCGCACTTTTTCCACGTTTCCGTCCACATTTTCTTGACCACTTAAAAAACGATGCGGCGAGTAGTACAAATGAAATTAGCCCGCTAATTACGAAACGCTGACTTGACGCATCTGAACACGACGTTATAAATGGAGTGATTTAACTGTATAACTAACCTTTTCAGTGGAAATGTGAAAAGGGTTTTTGAGTTGGCAGTTTTCGTGTGGCACCTACCTACATATGGTTTTGGCGCAAAAAAGATGTGAAATTAGTTGAAATTACTCCCAGGAAAGTTATTTCGCTGTGAATAGGACGCTTTTATCTTTTGATTAGACTGGGACTAATATTTGGGATAAGAATTATATTTAATGGTGATTTCTTTTTTTGTGTGTATAGAAAGTGTATTTTTAGTTAATTAGTTATTAAAAGGGAATAATGGAAGTTCTTGTATAATAGGATTTTATGAGTCGGGTGGTTCTTTGGGTAGTAATTAAGGATTTGCGCCTATACTTTAATGTGTTGGTTTAATCCTAAGGGTTAATTACTTATTTACTGGATTAGAGATTGTTGGCACGGGTATAATTTTAAGTGAACACGAGTAAATTGTGCTCCATTTACGAGTAGGTATACACATATCACAAATTTGAGACTATTCAAGGAATTAAAGTAAATTTGTCAAGCCCAGTAATACATTAGTGACAGAAAAGTGAGAAATAGTACAGAAATATCTAAAACAATATAAAAAAAAGAATACATAAACTACACCATACCCAATCTAAACTGCTTCGTTGATCTAATGGTCCCAAGAATAAGAATGTGAAAATGCTAAGAATGTGGTCCTGAGTTCGATTCCCGGATTGGGCAGTGTTATTGAATTTTCTATTAGGAAATTCTCAGTAGTAGTCCGGAGTCCGGAATTGTGCCACCGCCAAATTGGCTCACCACATGGGACTTAATAAAGCATTGGTGAAATGTATGCAACTGTGTACACCTCTGTTTAACCCCTTGGGCGTGATGCTATGTTAAATTCAACCAAAAAAAAAAACGGGGAATCGTTCAGATGAATTTGAATTTGATGATGTGAGCAAAGAAACCTAAAGGTCAAACTAGCTTATTGGTATTTCATACCAATTGAAGACAAACAAAGAAAGCCTTATAAATCCTGAGTGTAAGGATATTCTTCAGTCGGTACTCGACCTTTATGACTCAGAATTTGAAACTTCTTTGTAATACGAAGAAAGATTGGGAAGGTTATGAAATAACCTGTGACGTGTGGAGTCAGAAGTCTAAGAATAGAAGAACTGGTCGGATGAAATTTAGTCCGGGTTACGTAAAAGAAATGGTTTTCCTAATATCATTATTGCAGTGGTGGGTAAGTTTGTAATTTTTTTAGTAAAAAAACATCATCATCATCCCCCTGCCCTTATCTCAATTTATTTGCTGTCATGTCGTAAGTAAAAAAACATATTAATAAAATAATAAGAAAATCACGCCTACCTGAACTTTCGTTCAGCAACTACAATGAAAATTCATCGCCTAGTTTTTCACTTGTTTTTATGTTTAATTGATCTACATTTGGCCACCAACTCGCCTGATGGTAAGCGATGTTGTGGCCGAGGATGGAGCACGTAGATCCATAAGAAATCTATTCACTCCAAGTAGAGTGGATAGATTTGGGAAGAACGATAGTTTAGATTAGGGGAATTGATGCAACTGCCCAGACCCGTCTGTCACAGCGGTTGCACCGGACTACGTCCCGAAACACGACTAGGTTGCTTCACGGCATGGCTTCGTCAGGTGGGTGGTAACCAGCCGCTGTCGAAGCTTCCTACCAGAGTTGTGTTTTGCAACACCCAGTACGTGTAGGGATTCCATTTTAAGGGTGTACTCCTATGGACGCGAGCAACTCAGCCCTCAAAAAAACTTATAAGTCATTAATGGCAGGCGTGTGTTTTTTTTTCTGACGCCTACGCCTACGCCTTTTTATGGTGGTGTAATCTGTTGGCTCATTAATTACCAGACACTTAGATTTTTATTGTTATGAACTACAATTGTGTGCTTCTCCGATTCGAAGAGGAGAAGGCTACGTTTGATAGAGATACAAATTTGTGTTCCAGAAAACTGAGTACGAAGCTTAATGCTTAAAACATGCTCCGACTTCCTTTTCATGCAAAGATCTGCACCAACGAAGTAGAATTTCTATGCAATGTAGAATACGTTTAGGGTAACATCAATTTTGGTGTTAGCTCTGTGTAGAATGTTATGTTAATGCGCCACGCGCCAGATGGTGCTGTCTCTCACTGTTCCCACAGAATTACATACGTTCAGAATTTATATTTAACGCGGCTGCTTTTCTTAAGGCATTTTCCTTACCCGTTTGTAATTGCTGATAAATTTTAATGAGGTATTTACGTGGGTGTTTTTGTTGGAATTTTGTGGGGTGGTTTATGTATTCTAGAACGTATTTTATATAGTCTTTAATAGATTCAGGCGTTGCCTAGTGGAATTCCATACAATGGATGCAAACAAATACAATATCTAGCTATTTCCACAACATTGAAGGTGATGAGCCAGCGGTGAAAAATTTAAACTCTTACCAAGTACTCTACCCCCCTTCACTAGGACCTGTTATAAATTATTTAGCCTTCCTCGTTAAATCGACTATCCAAAACAAAAAAATATTTTCGATTCGAACCAAGTAGTTCCTGAGAATAGCGCGTTCAACCAACCAACCAAACAAACCAACAAACAAACTCTTCAGCTTTATAATATTAGTATATATTACCAAAACTAACATAGCTACCTTTATCTTTCAACTGCGCAAGCGTAGTAATACCCACCGCTAACAAACACAACCTAACCTGGAGGACGCTAATTGATGTAATCTCGGCAAGTGCTCTGTTATCGGCTTAATTGCTCGCAGGACTATGTTTATCAGATCATGAATTAATGATCATCTTCTATTATATGTCTATTAGCCGATGAGCGATATCTTGAGCCTATAGATAAGGATCGTTTGCAAATGCTAACTTTGGAAGGACCTGCCTAATGGAGTGGAAATATTCAAGGATATTCAAGGTGACTCGTGATTAATCTAAAATATTGTCTCTGGGCATAAGGTCTCTTTCTTAAGGCATTGTTGTAAGAACAAATAGGAAAAGTTTCGCATATAATAATAATATATAATATTGTTATATTCGATATATGATATATTTTACCGTATTTTTTGCGTTAATGGATTTTTCTATTAGGAAATTCCCAGTAGCAGTCCGGAGTTAGAAATTTGGTGGAGTGACACTTCCGTGCTTCGGAGAGCACGTAAAGCCGTCGATCCTGCGCCTGATCTCACTCGGGTTAGCACCGGTGTTTGCGCATACACCTGTGCACTTTAATATATCCTGCGTACTTGAGTAATCTTCGAGAAAATAGCCTGCCATGACTGAAAATTCGGTCGGTTGTAGTAACTGGTTATGTTATTATTTTTAACCTAACCATATAGTTATGTTACATAATCATAAATTATTTCATCAGACTAGATTTTAGTAGATAAAATGCTCGAAAAGGAATATCATTATTCACCATTCATAATTTCTATACATTTATGTTTTAGTATAGATTTGTGTAGGTATAAATAAACATTTTGCATTTTTTTCTAAATGGTGCTAAAGAAAATACTCCATACAGCCTTTGTCTTGTAAGAGAAATACAATTGAGAATACTCAATTTCGAAGAGTCCTTTAAACCGAGTCCGTAATTGGAGAGTGTACGCTGGAGCCCGAACCTGACCGCAATCATTATTTTGTTCCGCATCTAAATTGTTATTTATTTTATCTTGAGCCGTATTTTCTTAAGCGGGAAGAAGAGGGGTTCTATGAATATTGCTATCGCAGTTAATGGAATCAGTAAAGCATGATTTAAGAAAACATAAAAACTACATGTTCACAGATAAATCTTTGAAAAGCATTAACGCATGCTTAGCGAATTTTAAAGTTATAAATCGGTCACCTGTATAGGGACTGAATAGATAGCAATGACGTCCCCAAAAGACGTATTAAAATGTGGACGAAGAATTCGCGGTGGTGAGCAGAGGTCGAGATGGCTTAGTGGTCAGAGCACCTGGAGTATTTATCCGGGAGGTGCAGTTTCGAATCCTGCTCGCGACCGTATTCTTTTTTCACAAAAACAAAACTTCAGAGTTCGCTAAGCATGCGGTAATGATCTTCAAAGTTTTTTTTGTAATTATAGCAACTTACCAACTTTTGACAGCTTTTAAATGACACATCTTTTACCATAACAAATCAAATATATCTTCCGGATAATGTACGAGTACATCATTATTTAAAACTAGTTTAAGTAGTCCCTTATGTTAGAAATGCTAAACAAGATGAAATTAATAAAAAAATAAAAATCACGCCTGCGATGTGTGAATTGTACTTTTTTATATCACACCTTTTTGTGTACCATAGCCACTACCTACGTTACATTTTTTTAAATTTTACTTACCTAGCTTATAATATATGTATATATATATATATATATATATATATATAATATAAGGATTCTAACGATAGCCAATACATCTAAATCGGTTCACGCGATTAGAAGTTCTGGTGCAATAAAAAAAAAACTCACAAATATACATACATTCATTAACCCCTTAAATTCATAACACTCCTTTATTGGGCAGTCGTGTAAAATAGATAGAAAAAAAATGAACCGCCTTTATTTGTAAAAATCACCAATTCATTAGAATATAATCAACTAAAGTTACAAAATGGAAAAAAATACGGTCGCGAACAGGATTTGAACATGCGCCTCCCGGATAAATACTCCAGGCGCTCTGACAACTAAGCCATCTGGACCTCTATCTATCTAGAATCAACTAGTGCATATTGTACTTTATAAATAACTACATAAAATACAATTTCCAAAACTTCAAGAAATCCTTTAATAATCAAAATCAAAATCAAAATTTCTTTATTCAAATTAGGCTAAAAATTAGCGCTTTTTGAACGTCAAACATTAAGACGGCGCCCAAAAAAGCCCACCTTTCACCGCTTCCTAGTGTTTTAGCTGGAAAAAAAATAAAGAAAGCAAAGTAATATGTAGGTAATTTAGGTAGATACTAAATCACAAAACATTTGTAAACATTAGGAACGTGTGCTCGATTTGCATTTTATTCTAATATTTCGTCTGCTACTGACATTTTTATTCATATGCACGCATGAATATTTGTGATTGCTATTACTGTGTTGGAATAATTCATCTAAAATGCTATAAAACGTAAATAAAAAAGATAGATGCCTGAAGCGGAGCACGCTTTACATAAAAACAATTGGTAAAATAAATATGATAGGTATTTGTTTTTGACACTAGTATGTTGGATAGAGGTAGCAGAGGATTAAACTCAGTGGCATGATAGGTTGATGATATTATACAAACTATGTCATCGTCAACGTACCGTACCCACTGATTTTTCATGTCAGAATGTCAAAGAGAATATCTCTTTATTCGTTCTAAATATCAATCAATCTACCTAGCCTTTTCCCAATTAGATTGGGGTCGGCTTCCAGTCAAACCGGATGCAACTTAATACCATTTTCTTTGAAAAATAGAATTAATATAGGCATTACATGGCCTCAACATGTATTAAAAAAATATAATTATATATGATTTATAAAGGATTGGGATGTTGTTCGGCGATTAACAACTGCAAAGTGGTAACGCTGAGTTTAGTAAATCTGTAAATGATTACTAGATAAATATCACCAGGCGTCTCCTTAAGACGTATACAAAGAGGATTGAAAATTCAATAGGTTTGAACACGACAAGGTAGCTCAGTTGGTAGAGTGATGACACGGAACGTCAAAGGTCGCGGGTTCAAGCCCCGTTCTTGTCTATTATTTTTTCAATGTTTCTTTGAAAAATAGAATTAATATAGGCATTACATGGCCTCAACATGTATTAAAAAAATATAATTAAATATATATGATTTATAAAGGATTGGGATGTTGTTCGGCGATTTACAACTGTAAAGTGGTAACGCTGAGTTTAGTAAATCTGTAAATGATTACTAGATAAATATCACCAGGCGTCTCCTTAAGACGTATACAAAGAGGATTGAAAATTATTAATTCGTTTTAAATATACATATTAAATGAAAAACATAATATATATTTAAAAATATAAAAATAATAAATCAACGGCGTTGGGAACAAGGTCCAAGCCACCGGGCTCGAGAGAGAGAAACCTCCTGACAATTCGCACCATGTCGAGGAGTATTGCTTTCTGCATGCCCTTGACCCAGCTGCCTAACGAGAGCCTCTTAAGATGTTTGTAGACTATTGGATATTAACCCATTGGCCGAGATGACTATCGGTACAATGAGTACTGAATCAACCTCTCACATATCGAATATCTCGTGTGCTAAGTCAAAATATTTGATTCCTTTATCAATCTCAGCTTTCACGAGGTTATCGTCATGTGGGATAGTAACATCAATAATCATTGTGTGACGCTCTAATCGATCTATCAACACTATATCAGGCTTATTGGCAACAATCATATAGCAGTCTATACAATTATATAGCAGTCATATGCTAGTGGTATGACCGTTGGACTGACAAGTTCGAATCGAAGGCACGCACCACTGTCTTTTCGAAGTCATATACGTATTTAAATTAATTATCACTTGCACTTGCTGGCACACCTGAGAGATGTTCTCGATGGCGTATAAAGCCATTTCAGAGACCTACGGTGGTGATTTAAAGTTTAAACTCTGATACTTGGTTGTTCATCAACCACACGATAAGAAGAATTGGCAACAATAGTTCTATCAGTTCATCAGATGTATGAAAGAAGATTACATGTAGCGGAGATGAGAATGTTGAGATGGATGTGTGGAGTGACAGGAATGGATAAGGTAAGAAATGAATATATTAGAGGAAGTTTGAAAGTAGCGCCAGTAACAGAAAAGTTGAAAGGAAACCGTTTGTCTTGGTACGGACACGTGATGAGGAGGGATGAGACACATGTGACTAAGAGAGTAATGAATATGAATGTGGACGGATGGAGGGGAAGAGGGAGATCAAAGAAAAGATGGATGGATTTTGTGAGGGATGATATATCTGGATATATGGAGTAAACAATAACCTAACGACTGATAGAGGAGAATGGAAGAGAACAACATATTGCGCCGACCCCAAATAACTTGGGAACAGGGCAGGAAGAAGAAGAAGTTTTATCAGTTCACCGTGACATTTTTATTATCATGTGTAATTAATAGCAATTGCTAAAACCCGCGAAAACCCTGGAAAACCAAGAAGGTGGAAACGCTTAACGATTTACAAAAAAGAAAAAGATATTATACAGGTATTTGTAATAGGAACAACCTGAGCTTAACTTTATTCGACCTTCTTAAATAAATTGTCTTTTTGCCTAAAGAATCTTTGGCCAATATTCGTCCTGGGTGCTAACATAATGCGTATTGGCTTCATGCAATATTAATGAGAATGTGCTTAGGATGGGTACATGAGAATACCAATAGATTCAGTTCTTATTTCTTCAGCTTTGCCTTCGAAAATGTCGCTGAATTGTTCACAATTCGACCCCGAATTTATTGTAAGTCAAAGGTTCGCTACTTTTGTCGTATGTTACTAGAAAATGAGAAAGGCAGTTTGTCTAGGAGTTGTTTTATTGTTCAAGTAATTCAGGTAATTTTCATTCTGTAGCTTTACGATTCAAGAATATTTTATTTTGGCCGCTAACTCATAACAAACACGTTATAATTTAAATACAATACATTTAAACTAAGAATAAAATATAATTTTATAAAAACTACATGTATATGTTCAACAAATTATGTATCATGTTATATCAGATGATATTTTTTATATAGTCATGTTAAGGCCATATAACGCCTTTATTAATTACAATTTTTCTAAGGGAATATTTAAATATAATAGATACGAACGGGGCTTGAACCCGCGATCCTTAACAATGGTTAATCTGTAAATGATTGCGCCATAAATATCACCAGGCGTCTCCTTAAGACACCTAACAAGGAAGCTTGAGATTTAATTGTATCGAACAAAGACACGGTAGCTCAGTTGGGAGAGTGATGACACGGACTGTTAAAGGGCCGCGGGTGCAAGCCCTGGTCGTGTCTATATTTTTAATGTTGCATTATAAAAATGGTAATACAATAATTTATTGCTTATATCCAAGTACTCAGGATATATTATGGTGAACAAGTGTATGCGCAAACACAGGTGCACTCACTCTTCCTTCGCTCTCATACTCCGATAGGATGGCAATCCAACATTGCCGGAGAGAGATCAGGCGCAAGACCGACCGCTCAACATGCTCTTCGAAGCACGAGGGATTCACACTATCAAATTCCTAACTCCGGGTTGCTACTAAAAAAAATCCTAACAGGAAAACTCAATAACACTTTGACCCGACCTGGGATTGGAACCCAGGACCTAACGCTCAGCTGCTTCGATTGCGACCACTAGACGAATGAGTTACAAACTATATAGTTAAATAAGAACTGTGTAAATTTGAATGATGCTTTGTCAGTATTTTGATGTGCGAAAGAGAAGTGAGATTCTATCGCCGGTTACTACATTGGAAGATCGGAATTACTAAAACTAAAATACAACTCTTCCCTTGTATGAACAACTTCTTTATTTTGTGAATATCACAAACAACACAAAACTATAGTAGACTTAAAGAGATAAGACCCATACAGATAAATCTTTGAAAAGCATTAACGCATGCTTAGGGAACTCTAAAGTTATAATTTTTTGTGGATAAATAATACGGTCTTGAGCAGTGATTTTGAGATGGCTTAGTGTTGAGCGGCTGGAGTATTTATCCGAGATAAAACCTACTTAAATAAAAACCTATTTAAAAGTCGTTTCTATCGTGAAAATCACCGAAACAAAACGTGTATGCAAAAACCTTACTCACCTATCATTCTAAGTTAGCAGCTGAAGTTGATAAAAAACGTAGAATAAAAATCGTTTTATTATGACCTACTTTGTTTTACAAGCAAGAAATGTTACCTTTAACAACACCTTCAAAATATTTTTATTCCGAATTTCAGATCCAATAAATACAAAGCCGATAATATCTTTCAACCTTAATAAATATCGTAAAAATTTCAGCTTCAAACTTTTATAAACGATTCGGCCTTTTACGTGAACATTATTTACCTTAATTGATACTAAATAATAATAATTGCAGAAAATAACGATACTTTTCAGTTTTAATGGCTAAATCAATAGCTGTATCAAATTTGCCAAATTATTTATAAGCGATATCTTTGAAATTGGCTTTATCTGCGCCGAATTTGTATTATTATTAGTATTGTTTATTATTAATAGAAACCATTTAAATGTTGTTGTTTACTGATTCAGATAAGTTTAGCTGAAATATTAAATTCATTTCAGAATTCGCAGCCATCTTTAAATACGTATTCGTGTCTATTTTAAGCGAGATTTTTGGTCTTATGGAGGCAGTTTGACAAGTTGAGGACTTCTCGATACCTGTTGAATTACTGGTACTGTCTTTAGAGTCCCAATTGGACTCTATTATTGGGTCTGTCTGTTTGTCTGAAAAACTGTCACTGAGCTTATCTTTTGAACTGTAATAAGTTCTAATAGCTAGCCAGGTAAAATTTACATAAATTATTCTGGCCTCTCTTCATCATCTTCATCATCATCATCATCATCATCCACATACCCTTATCCAAATGTATTTGGGGTCGGCGCTGTATAATTATATCTGGCATTCTGGTAAAAGATTTGGCTATGTTTTATGACCGGCCGCCTGCCTGACGTCAACCTTCTTTGGTAATGCTGCTGTTGATGGTAACCGCCACCGATACGATCTCCTTCTATCTAGCTATGTCACATCAAATGTTATCCATGCGCCAGGTTCTAATGTTATCCTACGATCACACTCCACTAACCGGGTTACAATAATCCCTTTGTTCATATCATCGGCCTCTATAATAGAAAATCTATAAAAATATAAAATAAATGATGTTCGTTGGTAAGCGCAAAAGTTGAGAACGGCTAAACAGATTCGGTTTTATAGATTTGGTAAAATAAAATGTGGACAGGACAACGCCAGTAAAGTAGTTATAAAATAAATACAAAAACCTCGAAAGTATAAAGTATTACGTGGATATAGAAATGTTGATTCAGTATCAAACTGATAGTTTAATCAACGAGCGTCACAGTAATCGATTTCCAGTTAATACAAATTGCGCAGAAACGCTATATATATACGTCACGTACTTCTTTATAACCGGGGAGCAAGGAGGAATCTCCTTTAACTTTCCTGAAAACAATACCATCTAAGCGACGTATACACAATACGATGAAAATTCAAACTTATATTATAAATATGAAAAATTTTGAATAGTGAGCAGAGGTCGGGATGGCTCCGTGGTCAGAGCACCTGGAATAGGTTATTCGGGAGACAGATCATTTTTTAGCTTTAACTCCGTCATGTTTTATACGTCAAAATTTTTATGATTTTTGGCATAGAGATAGATTGGACCCATCTAAACTCGGTATAATATATAAATCCAATAAGGTCCTGGTGACCTCAGGCAACCGCGATTCACGCCAATAAGCCACAAGGCAGATTTTTCAACCAAAAAGCACTAGAATAAAAATTCCTCCCTTACTGAAAACAATAATCAAAGCGATCTATTTCACAATACGATGAATTTTTATATTTATATCTTGAACTCTGATATAAATGATACGTACCTCCAAAGCCTTTTAGGGCATTCAATAACTTTTTCAATTATGATCAAACACTCTTGAGGACAAAGGGACCGTATTTTGAGTATAATAAAGTGTTTAGGGTTATCACAATTGTTGGTAGCATTCAACTTTTGTTATTTGACGTCAATGCTTGTGGTAATCGCTTTCGGAATTTGAATGAAGCCTTTTGTTAACTGAAAAGTGGTTCTTAAAATTTTATTTTTATAGGACGTAAATACGAGTATACAGTGAATTTTCGTTAGGAAATTCTCAGTAGCAGGCCGGAGTTTGGAATTGTTCCCAGTATATGGCAATAGCTCACCACCTATTGTATGGGACTTAATAACAGCATTTGAGAGCTGTAGGTATCCACCTCTGTCTACCCCTTCGGGGAAAACAGGCGTGATGCTATGTATAAGAATCCAAATCATTCTTCATAAAACACAATATTTAAAAATACCAAAATACAAACGCGCGACGTAAAGCTACAAAAAGTCGCGAGTGTTCAGCATTAGCGTCCGACCCTCACACCGAACCGAACTTTCAATATTACAGTTATTGCGCTTCGAAATTCTCCCGATCTGTTTTCTCGAGTTATATAAACTTTGATGGAAAAGGTGCTGCAATAAAAAAATCATAAAACCCTTTCTGCTAACTCGGTAGATTACGGTAGGCTGTACTAAAGTTGGTTCTGTGGATATTCGGAAACAGTAATCAGTTTACAGATAAGAATCTCTTGAGTATTTCACTCGGTATTTTTATTTTATGTCTTGATTCGGTTGTGTTTTGAAAGTCGTAAAAGATTGAAAGTCATTTTTCTTCACCTCTCCTGTATGTGACTGGAATATTGCGTGTGCAATACGTCTGTTGGAAAGTCTCAGTGAGAGCTTAATGGAACTTATGTATGAAGAAACGAAAAAGTAAATTTGCTGTTTTCTGACGTGTTTATTATACCTACGTGGCTTTCGCGATGAGTACACATTATAATAAAACAACTTTTAACCGGATTAATCGCGTGTATCGTCGAACGCTGCAAAGTGTTCAAAACGTCAGGAAAAACAAAAACCATATTTCAAATGAATAAGTAGTTTGTTATCACACAATCGAATGATTCTTCTACCATATTGCTTGTGAAACAATTCGAATTAGAAGTTCGATTTAAATTGCCCATCCCTACGAACATTACATAATTTTAACACCGAAGCTCCAGCAAAAAAATACGAACGTAGATATGTCAGACGGCGGAAAAACTTAAATGTATCTGAACCGACCATGATAATTGAAAAGGGTTAATAACCAAAACAATCAAACAACAAGGCCTGACAGTCTAATGATCTTCCAATAATAATTTATGAATTAGACATTGTAGCAACAATAGGGGTGCCCCATTAACATTACCAATGAAAGTTATTACACTCACTATTACTTTTAAACTAACTGACCAAACAATATTATTTGTATTAGCTGCAAAGTTGGTCGTGTCGGTGTTCGCTAAGCATGCTTTAATACTTTTCAAAGATATATTTGTATTTTTTAAGGTAATTGCAACTTTACGACATTGTATTAAATGCAAAGTTAGTCGTGTCGGCTTGGTCACCTGTATAGGTCCTGAATTGATTGCAATGACGTCGCCATAAGACGTGTTAAAATATGGAAGAAGAATTCGCGGTGGTGAGCAGAGGTCGAGATGGCTTAGTGGTCAGAGCGCCTGGAGTATTTATCCGGGAGGCGCAGGTTCGAATCCTGTTCGCGACCGTATTCTTTTTCCATTTAATATTGTAACTTTAGAGTTCGCTAAGCATGCGTTAATGCTTTTCAAAGTTTTATCTTGAATAACTGACCAAACTATAAGCACAACCCTGAATTACAAAACTAAACTTATGGACGTAAGTCAGACGGCGGCTAAACCTAAATACGTGAAACAAGGCCGGCCATATTATTCGCAATTAATTAATAACCAAAATAATCAAACAACAAGACGCGACGGTCTAAAGGCATTCCAACACAGATTAATGAATTAGACATTGTAGCAACAATAGGGGTGCCCCGTTAACATTACCAATGAAAGTTATTACTCTCACCATTCAGAAGTCCAATTTATTATACCAAAAGCACTCTAGACTATTGTTTCGAAAAGCGGGGACCGAATCAGACGGAACAATGCTGGAATTTCTGTACAGTCAGCGATTGCAGTACGATTCTCAAAATTTTGGAATGCGGTTTTAAAGTGAAAACTTTTCAAGTAGGTAATTTTTTATACTATACTTTAAGGCAGACGTATTTTGTATATATACATCCACTTTTTATCGATGTGCTTATTGCCATGTACCTTTCCCAAATTTAAACTCAAAGCTGTCCACCGTGTGCTAGATTTGAACCTGCACCTCCTGGGTATATAATCCAGAGATCATAGCCTTAGGCAATTGATACTCTATCTGCCATAACATGGGAGTTATACTGGGTTGCCAGTGTCATAATTCGACAATGCGTATTGCCAAACACTAAAATTTACTGCTACAACCACAAGGACTTAACACAAATAAAACAAGTCATTTCGTCGCTAAAATGAAATGAAAGAAAACTGTTCTTATTTAAAATTATTCTAGTTAACATTATTTATGTACTATTTCACTTGGCCCACAGCCTCTTGCGCTGGCTCGGTGGGTTTGAAGCCACTTTCAGATTTGTAAGGCTCACACAGACATTCTGTCAGCTAAGCCGTTCCGACCTCTGCTCACTACTCCGAATTCTTCGTCCACATTATATTAATACGTCATCGAATACATAGTTATTCATTCCATAAACAGGTAACTAGTAAGCTACGCATACGTTAATGTGTTTAAAAGATTTATCTGTATTAATTAATTGAACAATTAAGAAATGTTATATACTTATGATGTTGACTGTACTAAATCATTGAGTAAGCGGCTTTAATATTTGTTGCTTCGAATCAATTAGAGGATTGAGTGTAACTCGAATTTCTAGGGTTAATTGTTCTACCTGGACTTTTGAAGTTTTGAGAAGAGAGAGCCAATTAGTGCTTCCAATTTATTGTAGATCAAATACATTAGTTGTATTTAATCTATAAACTATAATTATGATTTAATGCTTGTGGATTCATCGAAATAACATTAATATTTTACTGTGTCTGCATCAATTTTAATGATATCAAGAAAATCAATTCAATATTGACAACTGTAGGTTTACTCTTAATAATAAATACGCTCGGTTGGCATTGGAAATATGTCAGCTTTTGCCTACTTTTCAATACAAAAAAAGCTTTAAAATAATTAAATAAATAGGAATCTACTAATAATACATACTTTAAAATTTTTAAACGGTGATGTCTGTAAATTTATTTGGCACACAGACAGTTGATGACCTGGATTTACACAAAGAATACTTTTTATGCCGGGTAGACTCAATTCTGAAGTCCAACCAGAAGAAGTCGCTTTTTTATGTAGGGCATCTCGCAGGTCGACCTAGAAGGTTGTCGGCTCAGCGGCGCGGGCTGGCACGAGCAAAGGTCGGGGTGGAAGATGAAGTTGCGGGCAGAAGCTAGTATATATAGAATAAGGCAGTAAATACTCAAAATCCTAATTTCAAAAGATTCGATTTGAAACGAATGTTTGTGTTTAAATGGTGTAAACAAAATCATTGAACAATACCTCCCGCATTATAATTGTATAACTATTATATAATATATAGATATAGATTTTTTATACAAAATACACACACATTCTCAGTTTGTATTCGAATCAAGGCCACGCAAGAAACCTTACGGACGAAACCAAACGCCCGAGGCTACAATTTCCAAATACAAAACAATGGCCTTGCCTACTTTGATTTCATAGTTTCCCTATTCATGATTAGTTTCATGTTTTGATATAGCCAAAGGGCTTTTTCGTGTAAACACAATATCTTTCTCATGTCAACTCGAACTAATATCAGATTTTCTATCTTTCTTTTTTATCATAAATGGATCTTTGTTTGGCCAATGCCTGATGGTAAGCGACGGTGTGGTCTGGGATTGAGCTCTAGATTTCTTCTGGATCTACAGAAGAAATCTTTTCTGTAGCTTTGAATATGTCTAGATTGTGTTTCTCAGGAAATACGGGGGAATTTACATTTTAACGAAATTGTTGTATTTGTATCATGTAGTATTTGGTTTTTGATATTGTGAAAGTAATTATGAAGAGGCAGTTACTTATCATTGTATTATTGAAAGCATTTTAAACCTAGTACACATATATTGCGTTATGAGTTTAGCAGTTGCAAGCGTAACTGCTGAATCCTGGGTTCGTCGTCGTATCGTTTTTTTTTTTTGGTAGGAAATTCACACTTACTAGTGAGAACTTAGAAAGTGGACCCGGGTCATAATAACTGCATACACTTATTACTTATACAAGCGTAGTGCTATGATGTGCTAGGCAATAAAAAAAACAGGAATTGAAGAAGAAACATGAAAATATAAGCATGCAGCTTCTATAAAAGCCAAATTAAACAAAACACAATTTTGTATAATGATTTTAAATTATCAGTACGGATCAGGCAAATTAAACACAATACGATGAAACCTCGACGATAAATAATTTTAATACCCGTAATGTGTTCCAACGTTTTGGGGAAGCTTAGTTCACGAGCCGATCCCTAAATACGATTCCGTACAAATTGTAACTGAATGGAAAGGTAAAGTAGCTTTGTTCTGATCACAACGAGAATTATTATTCGATTTATTAATTTTTGAATCCACTTAGTGTTCCGTCGAGATGCTTCTGACAGATATTTTAACTCTGAAAATTTGCTTTCGAATTACAGAGACAACATTTTTGGAGACTGTTATATTCCATTGTTTATTTAATCGTTCTTCTCTTTGAGTATTTATGTTTTCTGTTTTAGATGGATCTGATAAATTTGTCACACCATTGGCCCGTGTAATTTAGTCACAATATCCGATTTTCCTGTTTTTAATCTCAGTTAATTTCATAGTATCTTTTGTACAATCAAATTGACAAGTCGCCAGTCGACCCAGGAATGTTCAAAACCTCATTCTTGGCAGTGGCCCTTGCGACCACTGAACCAATGAGACAGCTGGTGTAGTGTGGTTGTAATCAAAAGGAATTCGGCACGAATTCCATGAGGATTTCCACACGGCTTCTTCTTCTTCTTATCGTGTGGTTGATGAGCAACCTAGTGTCAAAGTTTAAACCACTCGTAAGTTTCTAACAGGGGTACACACATTATAATAAAACAACTTTTAACCGGATTAATCGCGTGTATTATTGGTTTTTTGTTTTTCCTGACGTTGTGTTACAGAGAGCACAAGGCATCTGCGACGCCGACCACCTGGCAGGGGAACTCAACCATGTGAAGCAAGTTCTCAAACATAATAACTTACGAGCTCCACATCCCCGTCGCAGAAGCCGCCCAAAGCCCACCACAGTTGATCGCCGACCTGCTGTCCTACCTTTCATCAAAGGGGTCACCGATAGAATTGGTCACATCTTGAAGCGTGCTTCTATCAAAACCTACTTCAAGCCACATAGAAAGATCAGCCAACTTCTCAGACCGGTGAAGTGCCACATTCCCTTACAAGATGCAGGGGTCTACAAGATTGATTGTGACTGTGGGCTATCATACATAGGGCAAACAAAGCGTAGCATTGGCACCAGGTTGAAAGAACACATAGCTGACGTCAAGAATAGACGCTCAACAAAATCTGCAGTCTGTGAACATACAACAGCAAACCCAACAATTTTCTACGTTTTGATAAACCCCAAATCCTCGCAAAGGAAAACCGATATATACCGAGAATGCTCCGCGAGGCTATTGAAATTAAAAAACACCCAAATTTCAATAGAGAAGATGGTTGGCAATTACCACCTGTTTGGAACCCTGTACTGAAAATAATCAAGTCCCAAACAAAGTCAAGTCACAAGACAAATCAAGATACTGTGAGCGATTACTGCGTGCATCGGAACACCTTTTAGTTTATAATTCGATAAAATTGTAAAATTGTATCTCTAAATTTAAAACGACTGTGACCTCTGAGTTTGTTTTGGTATTTCTTCTCAGGGATAGTCTTAGGAAATACCGTCGCGATTTAGTTTAAATATGTATCAGAGACAATAATAATTTTATGAATTTATCAATTATATGTACGGTAGACTGAAATAATTTTTAAATAAACTGTTGAGACCCCTGGCACCTTAGTCCTCCTGCGACCACGAACGCTGCAAAGTGTTCGAAACGTCAGGAAAAACAAAAAAACCAATAATACACGCGATTAATCCGGTTAAAAGTTGTTTTATTATAATGTGTAGTGATCGCGCAAACCTAAGATATTACTAGGGGTACACACCACGAGAAAATCTCTCAGGTGTGCTGGTTTCCTCACGATGTTTTCCTTCACCGTTTTAAGCATGTGATAAATTCGTTTATAATACGCACATTACTTCGAAAAGACAGTGGTGCGTATTTTGGGTTCAAACTTGCAATATTAAATATATTTTTTACTACAATCCAGTTTTAATATTTAGATTTCATTAACACCCTCATAATATTTGATATCAGTTATAACATGTACATAGTTACTTCAAACTACATACCCCGATCAATAAAAATTTACATCACTTACAATATTTTAATTGCACTTAATTGTGATCATTTTCTTGTCCATATAATAATAGATTGTTCAGTGAACAACACAAATCACTAATCACCAGTTCGCATGCGTAAAACAAATAAGGGATATCGATACTACGAGTACAGCACAAAACCTCTAGTTTTTAAATATTTCAAACAAGGTATTATGTCCACTATATTATTACTTTTAATCCGTTTCTTTTTTTACAAGCATTTAAATTATATTTTTTTAAATATATTTATATTTTTTAAATATAATGTAAGAACATAAAAACATAAGGAACAGGGTCCAAGCTGCTTGTGTTTCGAGCTCCAAAGAGAGAGGAACCTTCTCACAATGCGTGTCAAGTATCAAGGAGTACCACTTTCTGTATCCAGCCAGTCTAACAAGAGCCTCTCAGATGTTTTTCGAGACTCTTCGCTATTAGTCCGTTAGCCGTCATGACTAACGGTACAATGATTGTGGATTAGACATCCTAGATGGCGAAAATCTTGTGAGCTAAGTCAATATACTTGTTTTTTTTTGTTTTTTTAAGCGTTCACGAGCTTCTCGTCATGGGGGACAGTTTAATCCACAATCAGTGCGTAACGCTCTATTCTGTCACTATTATCTCAGATTTATTATCAACAAATTACTTTTAATTATTATTAACCTTTACCGCCTTTTATATTAGATGCGATATCGATGTGCTCATAACCTCCTACTATTTTTTGGTTGGTAAACTATATTTGAGCTTCCTTGACAAGGAAATTCTGTAGATGGGTTACTGCCACAAGTATTTACATCTGATCATCTCCGTATTTTGGAGAGTATATCTTAATCCATTGTTACTAGTTGTTGTCAATATAATAGCAGTCTTTAGGTCAAGTCATTGGCCTTCGAATGGACTGAACAACCTACAAAGGGTTTGTTCTAAAGAAAGAAAGAACAATAACATAGCACCTGTATTCCCCGAGGAAGTAGGCAGAGACACACTAGTCGTTATACACCCACGTTTCACTAATACTGTTATTTGTGGTGGTGAGCTTATTGCAATCACATGCGCACAGTCCCATACTCGGGTTTCTTAATGTGAATTTTTAAACAAAAAAATATCAGTAACTCTGCCCGACCCGGGAATGGAACCCAATATTGCTTGGATGTCTCCCTTGCGACAAATGAAGCAGAAAGAAAGAACTATTGTATTATTTGTTTTTTATTTACTCCTGTTTCAAACCCACGCCTACAGGAACTGCCGTGAGGTCGGTACAATTCCCAATGCGGAGTTACCAATTCACTATTTAGTTTTAGCAAGGGAAAACATGAGGGAGCCCAAAGGTCTAATATAGTGAATAACGAGCCTAAATACTTTGAGGTCAGCGGTTAGCCACCTGACACCTCTTGCGAGGAAAATGGAGATTCGTAATTTGTGTACATACATATTTATCGTGGTGTCTGAAAGTGGTGCCGGTGACCGAGAACTTGTTTGGAAATCATTTCTCATGGTATGGGCTTGTAATGTAAATAAGGATCGTGTTACGATGGAAGTTATCAGTATTAATGGGGATGGCCACAAGAATAGAGAAAGACAAAGGAAACGATGGATGGATTATGTGGAAGATGATAAGACTTGAATGGGAGTGACTATTGAAATGACAGCTGACAGAGATGTATCGACGAAAATGTAATTTGCTGACACCAAATTAATTGGGATACTGGAAGGGAAATGATTATGATTTTGTTTTCCTCTTACACTATTCTACATTATTCTCACATACCATCAATATGCGATTGTAAATAACATTTTATTTTAAAAAGAGTATCTATGGAGTTTCTTGCCAGTTCTTCTCAATAAGATAATTTTTTTTTAGAACCGTGCACTTAGCTTTGACGTTTCATAAGTGCCTGTAATCTGGTCAAAGTGTTTTTTTTTTAATTTTGAATTTGAAAATGTGATTTTTGGATTAGAATATAATATTATAATAAAAATAATATAATAGAAAAATATAGTAATCATAAATTTATATACAGAATGAAATGTTCATTGGTAATATTTTTACCTCGTATTCTACTATCGTATATCAAAATTGACCAAGATAAAATTAAAAACGCGATAAAAGTTTACATTATTTTATCTTATTAAAGTCCGAATTAATAAAAAATAACATAACACAAACAGCCCATCATAGTCCCACTGCAGGACAAGGGCGACTTCTCATACAGAGAAGGCACGAGCATTGATCACCACGCTAGCTCAATGCGGGTTGACGATTCCAGACTTTTAAGTCCAGGTTTCCTCACGATATTTTCGATCGTATGTCTTAGAGTGACTGAGAAGGTACATATGACATAGAAAAAGTTACATTGGTACATGCCAGATTTTAACCCACAACCTGTGGCTCAACGGACAGGCCCGTAACCAATCGGCCACCACAATAAATATACAAAAATAATATATATAAGAATTAAATGTTTAATGTCAAAATTCGTCTGTAAGTTATAGTTATTTACCACACGATATTATTACAAACACAACTATCGTATATGTACGTTGTCAATTTTTATATACTATATTATATACCTTTTAATCTTTATTCAGTTATCTTAGCCAATAAATAAAATTGTATGCTGTATAAATTTTAGATTTTTTTAAGAATAATAAAACGCCCAGTCTAAAACAAATGATAAATCTAAATTACTCGGTCTTCTTGTGGCAATTATAAAAAAGCGTATTAATCGATTGCTTAACTGTAAACCCACATAGCTGTTTAAAAATTAACGCTGATTACCACTATTCAGTCGGTCGATGACATAAAACGGTTCCAAGTAATGGATTGCTTAACTGTAAACCTCGTCTTTTAGTCTGTTTGAAGTCTAAATCTTTATCTGTGGTTTCAGCATTGGAAACCTAAAATTAACGAACACCAATATTAATGAAATATGAGTGGATAGTGGTACACATTTGCATAGCCCTACGGAAAATACAGGTATCCTGTTTTTAGGTATGCAACTATGTGTTTAAATATATAAAAAGAAAGAAAGTAAAGCAATTATTCATTAGCACAAACAAAATTATCCGGTACATACAGGACAATAAACACGTATGTGCCAAAGGGCGATAAGTAACAAAAGAATGCCTAAGGCATTTAATGTGCCTTATGTACATAAAGTATAAATAAATAAGTGCAGATAATTTTTTTGCGGCAAATGTCAAATATTATGAATCCAAAAAAAATTAAAATACTAACTTCTATAGGTGATAATTAAATTATCTAGTAGGTTTTCATCAGATTATAAATATAAAATAAACTACTAGTCCTTTATAAATGAGTTTCAACCAACCAGTCTACCATTGTTTTTGGTGCTAACAAGGGAAAAAGAGCATGAACGTAGGGATTTTATTACGTGAAATTTTCAACTTCCATTAAAAATATGCCAAAGTACGCGGAAAATGCAGCTGAAAAGAGAGTCCCGTCAATTTTTTTGGTCTGTAGGCGTTCAGACGTTTAATATTACCGTCATAAGAAAGGCATAAACATTCCACACTAACACAACATTAATAAACATTAATTGCTATGCGATCTCTTATAAGCGAAGGCTTGTAATTGGCTCAATGTTACCCAAACTGTTTTTATCAAAATTGTATTTAGCTGTAAGCCTTCTATGCTGTATAATATAAAAAATATATTAAAAACTTGAGAGGTGTCAAGGGACACCCGGATGGAACGAAGTTCCTTTCGATTAATTAGTGAAGGAATTGTAATAAAATTGTATTTTTTTTAAGTTTTTTTATTACAACGTCCCGCGCATCTATGACGTGTATGAAAGAATAGACAGACAGAGTACATTTATAATATATATATATATATATATATACAAAAAAATATGTATATAAAAATATATATATATATCTGGCTTGCTTTCTATAAGAGAGTGAGAGAGAGACAGACAGAGAAACATGCGCACGCCGCACGGCTTACAATCGCTTACTATAGCAAAAAGTGTTACAACTTTTCGTCTTAATTTTTTCCGTCTAGCCGCCTTTCGCAACGCGCGATAAGGAACTTCGAAAAAATTTAAGAACAGTTATTAAACCTCCTCATTACAGCTATAAACAACGATAGGTAAGTAATTGATTAAAAAGGGGTTCAGACTACGTACCAGTCAAAACAGCCCCCATAATTTAACATAGAACAGGCTAACATTCTGGATAAAGTCAAAGTCAAATCATTTATTTCAATTAGACCATTTACAGGCACTTTTGAATTGTCAGAAGCTAGTTGCCACGTTCCAAAGTGTACATTTCTACGAAGAAGAACGGGCAAGAAACTCCATGGTTACTCTTTTTATATAATAGTTTTTTACAAAAGCAAATATTAATTACACTGAATCAGTTGCAAAAAAAAAAAGAATTTAAATATGTGAGAACAATGTAAGATGACGCCAATACTAAAAGAGTTTAGTTAAACAATTCAAATTTCCTGTCATGACAGTTTAGAGATTACCAGTCCCAACTGACGGCGCCCGTTCACGAACATGACGCATGTCGTAAAATGGTTACGTAGCACTCACATTCACAATATTTATAATTATGTACTAGTATAATGTTATATATATGATATAGGTACTGCTTATTAAACAAAGCCTGAATATAATTACACCAACTTCTTGCATAACTCCTTTAAAGTATAACACCACAAACTAAAAGCACTACTTTCAAATTCAGGTCTTACGAACTATTTCCCTAAAACATCTACGAGAAGTGTGGGCACACTATGCATAATAACAAAAGGAGATTAAAACATGAAGTATTAACTTTATTAAAGCTCTGCCTAAAGTCAGCTAACTAAGTGAAACAGTACCTGAATGTGATTTACATAGTAAGTTAATTAAATTGTTGTATTAAAGAGAGCCTGATGTGTTGAAAGTTGAGTGGAAAATACGTATGAAAAGTTTTGTCTGTGCCGTAAGGTTGGTATTTGGCGAAATTTCCAGTTGGGTGGGCCATCCGTCATGTCTGATATCAAACAGGATTATGGTTGTTAGCAAATAGTTATTGCTCTTGGGGATGGTATTGATTAATTCATTAAGTCCAGGGCGTGACAGCCTAAGTGTGGAGCATCTGAGGCACGCGGTCCACACATATGGCGAGTGTTGGGCATGTTGTTCACTTTTTGTATAAGACATATGTATATTCCCAGTGATCTTTTAAAATCGGTTGTGGTACCCATCGTGAAAAACAAAACTGGTGACTTCACTGATAGTAATAATTATAGACCTATCACGTTGGCGACCATAGCTGCTAAGGTGTTTGATGGTGTGCTTGATGGTTATCGTGGTAAGTATGTTAAACTTAACGATGCTCACTTTGTACAGATTATCACCATATTCGACCGTCAAGTGGCATGCAAAATTAGTACAAACAAATTCAAAATAATATAATCATCAACCAAAAAATAAATGAAATCAATTATAAAGAAATGTCAACTTAATATTAAATGTTAATCTATTATTAAAATATCATGATTAAATTATAAACATAACATAAGCATTTTTTTAATTAATATTGTTTTTATTTTATTTTTGAATACGTTTATATCTGAAATCTCGAGTATAGTTTTAAGCAAATGATACGCGGGGCCATGTAAAATATACTTTTGTTTAACATTGCTGTCTTATTTCCAGGCTAGGCTATGTTTTAATTACGTTTTCTGCTATTTAAGTTTTCGTATAGGTACATATTTTCTTAACAAATAATACAACTTCTAGTATATACATGCAAAACATTGTTAAAATATTCAAATCGATGAAATGCGGTCTACAGCTATCAGTCTGCTTTAAAATACATATAGCCCGGAGGCATCTCTTATGCGCCCTAAATACTAATATACGGTACTAGTAACACAAAAAAATGTAATTAAAAGACTATTCCAATACGACTAGCTAACACTAACTTACAAAATCTATAAAGAAACTAAACTTATGAATTTAACCCAGACGCGCCCAAACACAGGTTGTGGTTTCAAATCTGCCATGTACCAATATGACTTATTCAATGTCATATGTACTTTCTTAGTTACTCTAAGACATACGGTGAAGGAAAACATCGTGAGGAAACCTGGACTTAATATTCTGAAATCGCCAACCAGCAGTGAGCTAGCGTGGTGATCAATACTCGTGCCTTCTCTGTAGAAGAGGCCCTCGTCCTGCAGTAAGACAGTGATGGGCTGGTTATGGTATGAATTCAAATTCCAGAGGATTGGTTAAAGGAAGGAAAAGCTTATATCCAGTAGGACGTCCAAGCTGATAACTATAGTCATTACCTATACCATCATTGCCTTTATACTAATATATTTTCATATTCATATTCATATTATTTATTTGCGTTCCACGATGTATATTTTAAGACGGCACAGCGTTTATCTCTAAGTATTACCCGCACTCTCAGAGTAGACTTCGTTTCTAGTCATATCATCTTTCAGACACTCCATCAATCGTTTCCTCGGTCTTTGTTTATTCCTTTAGTCATTTATATTAATACTGAAAACATTCCTTGGGAAATGCTCTGCATTCCCCAGCATCTTGAACTATGTCCATTAACAATGTTAAACTAACTCCCTCTAGAGCTCGGTTATTATCGAATGGGTAAGCTACTTGTCCTATTAGTCTACGTACACATAGTTTACGTGAATTGCCCTTAGTGTTAGTCACTAATCTAGCTTCTTGCTAGAATCCATCTCTATGATCGACCACTTGATGTCTGAGTCTTAACCACACGTAAGTATGTGACACGGCTTTGTACCGCATTGAGAACATCTATCAGGTGTGCCGATTTCCTCTAATACGCACGTGATAACGAAAAGTCAATAATATGTGCTTTAGATTCACATCTTTGACTTGCTAGTTTAATATTCAAACCACTTACTGTCACCACTGTCACTGCTATTAAATATAATCTTGCTAAAGTATGAAGCATCAATACTTTCCTAGTTGCGATGTACTAAATAGTAGTTCTATACCATTACAATTACAGTCTTCAAGTCTTACCAGAAACAGAAGCCGTCAATTTTGTACCATTTGCCGATTCCAAATGATCATCAAGATAAATCAAAATTACTGTTGCAAAGCAATCTAAATTGGTACTCCGAACGCTAATGTTGGTGCGGAATATTGGTACGAAATATTGGGTACGTAATCATCGGGTCGATTTATACGAAAATCATAACTTGAAGGCATATTAAAATGAAATAAGTTATATTTTCTCTTCACGAAATAAATAATGGTAGCTTTTATAAATATATTTGGCCTTTTTTCGGTACCCTAATTTGTTAATTTACTCACATAAAACAAATTGATGAACCTGTTATTAGCAGTAATATCTGTTAGCCTGTAAAATACCACGACTGGACAAAATCCTCCCATGATATCCTAATGAACTTATGAGAAATGAAAAATGAAATCTAATACATAAACCGACTATTTCAATATTCAGTACTTAATCGTCCAAATGCCTGTAGAACCTATTAAAAATGGCGACTGATTAATTTATTTTACCCACGCGCTATGATCCCACATCAGTATTATTGAACTTTCAAAAGAATAAAGGTATTTCATGGACCAGGTTGCGTGGACCTACTCCGAAGGTACATCGGGAAACATACCTACAACTACATTAAGAGGAAAACGTCTGCCCCTAACAAATTAACAGTACCTAATAAAGCTTGTTTCACCGAAAATGATGCTGGTTAAATATTATTACCATATAAAATTATGCGCAAGTTTAGCATGTACTTCCTACAGAAAATTAACACACATTTCAAATAAACGTCGGGTACTAATAATATTAATATTATAAAGGTTGAATAAGATTAGTCGGGAAAACACAGTTAATTTAAAGACTTACTTACATATATGAAAAAGTCTATAGAATCCCCTTTTTGAACACAAACACAGAAAAGTTAGAACACCGATTTTTATTCACAGTGGCACGCACCCGTTGAAGTTATTACTGAATGGGCGGGTGATCGCTCGGGACGTGCGACCTCCCCGACGCTTGGGCCACGACTGAAGCTCTGCAAGTACAATCTAGATACGAAAGGGTGTGAAGTAACGTTCTATCAACCCCTACATTATAGGGACATTAGTGACTCCCTGATCAGTTAATTAACTAAAACTTTATAGTTTGTGTAACGATAATTTTGTAGGAAATTAGGCTGTTAGTATTCGAGTTTAATTTCAGATTGTCAGTGGTAGATGTCGATTTATTTAATACAGGATTTCCTTTAGCGTTGAAATATAGACTCTTGTTTAAAATGAAGCTCTTGAAAGCCCTCTTGGATGTAATAAACATTACCTAAGCAAGCTCTTAATATTTCTAAAGGTACTAGGTACATTATAAAACCTTTCAGGTTAAGAAGGTACGGGTTTTGTAAAATTCAGACTTAAATTTTTGAGCTACCAGTTTTATTTGATCGTAATATTTTTACGTGACACGTTCCAATCTTCGTCAGTACTTAGCTGTATCGTGAGTTGAATGATATTTGCATATTTTAGTTTAGAGTTTAGGAGGTACTGCTATAATAACATTCTGATATACTTATTATGTCAATTAAACAACCGCCTCGTTGGTCTAGCAGTCCCAAGCTTAAATGCTGAGCATGCGGTCCCGGGTTCGATTCCCGGGAAAATTGTTGATGAGTTTTTATGTTAGGAAATTTTCAGTGGCCGCCTGGTATTTGGAATTGTGCCCGATAGATGGCAATAGTATCACCACCTATTACGTGGGATTTAATAACAGCATTGGAGAAGTTTGGATGTACAACTGTGTACACCTCTGCCTACCCCTTTGGGGAAAACAGGCGTGATACTATGTTATTGCATGGAAATTGGATTTTGATTGGGATTGCAAGTAATTTCAAGAATAACCCTACTGACACGAGAGGTATACGTCGGTCCTTACCCTTGTAACGTGTGTATTGTATTAAAATATGAATATGTAATACAGATTAATATATTCTAAACGTTTCTTTATAGTAAACCTGCTTAAGCAGATGTCTATAGACATGGTAAAAAAAAATCGGCAGCTCTATACATTTTGGTCGAGTAGGTATGAACATACTCGTATTATATAGGAATAGCTGGTTCTTCTCGCGATTGCGAAGTTGATCTTAGTTAAAGCTGTTAGAATACATGTGTATCTTGACTCCCTAAAGTATAACCACGGACTTGCTAAAAACGTCGTAAGATTGTGCAAAAAAGTTTTCCATCGCAATATTACGGACCACACTTTGACGCGTTTCATATAAGATGTACGATGAAACGGCAACAACGAGACGGTAGCTCAGTTGGTAGAGTGATGACACGGAAAGTCAAGGGTCGCGGGATCAAGCCCCGTTCGTGTCTATTATTTTTCAAGGTTTCCTTGAAAAATAGTAATTAAGATGTATCTGTTCTCCATAATACAAATAAATGTTTCAAACGAACTATTACTTACAAAGTTAACTAACTCTGTAGTTCTTTCTAATTAGCTCTAAAGTTATAAATTTTGTGGAAAGAAAAACGCGGTTGTGAGCAGGATTTGAACCTGCGCATCCCGAATAAATACTCCAGCGCTCTGCCTATTGCTTCAAAGCAATTCAGCCATGTTGCTTTCAATACTAATCACAACATTCCCAATAGAAGTAATTTATTATTTAATAAAGCTTGTACTCACGTCCTCATTATTTTAATGTCTCACCATATTATCTATGATCCGTTTAATCATAATACCTGATGGGATCAAATTATATTCCGATTCATTCAATTCATAAGCAAAAGTAATTTTGTTGATGCTCTTAATCGGTTTTCATTGAATTTGATGAACATCATTCGTTTGGATAATTATTGGATTTTTAACTAGTGAAGCGTGTCAAATTTGAGCCTCGTGGATCGAATTTATTTGGTTTATGTTTTAGTGATTTGATGGGGTTATGAAGTTAAGAGATTTTTTAATGAAATTAATCGACTGCGGCATTAAATGTATGATTAAGTAGGCTTATATTGATTGCCCCGAGGACACGGCGCAGTATAAGCTGGAAGTATGCCCTGCTTTGGCAGATCTGCGCCATGATTTCGTCAAGGCAGTAGACGCGAGTGATCTCTCGGTTCGGGCTGTGATTAGATATATAGTGGGGAGTGAGCTAGAGTGGAGCGCCGACACCACTTTGTCGCCGAGTGATGCTCGCGAAGGAGGTGGCGGAAAGGGAGAGGGAAGTGAACTCATCTCACCTCTGCCGCAAAAGACGTGCCAGGCACTGGAGGGCACTCATTGATCTCCAGTCACCGTGAGCCATAGCCTAAAGGCGGCGGACTTGAGTGGTTCGTCACCCAACCAGTAACAGGCCCGAGACACCTGCGGGATCCACTCTAACGCACGCGCCGGAGTGTCCGTGTAGGCCAACCTTGGTCGGCTTGCACAAATGATAGAGTCCGCCGATATATTCAACGGACTATTACCTGTCGGGGTTGCGGTTTGCCGAGACCCCGGCAAAGTTTAGTGCAGGACCGCTTCGTTTTTAGTCGGTAGGAGTCGGGCACAGTGCATATGATGGATTTTCTACACAAGAAAAAAATTAAAGGCTTACTGATGGCTTTCATGCCATCATGAAAAAAAGGCCTCAGCCTCCTTAATGAACCGTACCCGGACAAGCATCAACAGTAGCTACAAAGTAATTTCGCACAAGTTTGACAGTCCCATTGTAAATCATTGGATTGCTCTCCATGTCTGTCAAATATAAGTTACAGCCATAAATCTAATTAAATTTACTATTATAGTTCATGACTACGTACAACGTGTTTAAAATGTGTGGATTATAAAGTTTGAAATCAATGATAATTATTATTATTGATCTAGTGGTCACGAGTGTGCTGCCTGAGCGCGTCCGGGGTTTGACAGTCGGCTCGCACAATGTTATTTAATTTTTCTGGTAGCAGCTCTAAGTTGGGAATTGTGTCCGGTTGATAGGGCTTACCACCAATTCTTTCTCTTTTTGTTGATTAACAACCTAGTGTCAGAGTTTAAACCACCTGTAGGCTTTACACACCATCAAGAACATTTCTCAGATGTGCTGGTATCCTTGCAAAGTTTTCCTTCACCGTTATAAGCAAATGATAATTAACTTCTAATACGCACATGACTCGAAAAGTCAGTGGTGCCTTGGATTCGAACTTACCACCTTTGACTTGCCCGTGCAACGGTCATTACACTAGGCTATTGGTACTCCAAAGGAAGGAAGGTAATTCAAGTCAAGTCAAAGGTTTTTATTTCATATATACTATACAAAGGTACTTATGAAAGGTACGAATTTACGGCACAGTTCCAAGAAGTCGTTTCCTATGGAGAAGAATCGGCAAGTAATTCCATGGTAACTCTTTTAAACTTTATATCTGTCACAATTTCTGTAAATACAATTTTGGTTGGGATGTTAGAACAACGTAATCTGATGCAGTCACAAATATTTAAAATTATTAGGTATATAAAACTTAATGAATTAAATGAAAGACTATGCATTTGACAAGTTAACCCCGTAAACATCTCACATTTACAAAATGTTGAAGCTAAAGAAGCTATATGAAACAATGCTTAATATCCATCAAATGTTATTAATCAGTTTAACGAAGTTAAAAACAAAATTGAAAAAGGTATCTTAAGCAATAAACAATAATTTTAGTTGGGCAACATCAGTATTGATGGTATTATATAACACAATCCCTGGTACCATAATTGTGGTATACCTACCCCTCGACTCGTTTCACAAAACCCTGTAGTTTATACAAGTAACCTAATATTTGTTGAGTAAGCTTATTTAGAAAATATCTATACTTTCTCCCGACGCCATTGTGCGAGGGGCGTGTAAAAAAATATATAAGAAAGAAATTGATAAGAGGAAACGTGGCATGTGTTGGCGAGAAAAAAGGAGTAGGTTATAGGTACAGTCTGCGACATAAGTTACGACAATTAACGCACCAATAATATATACATACATACACAGACTCACTTTTCCCCATGGCGGTAGGCAGAAACTATAGAACGCCGACTACTCCGAATTCTAAATTTGCTTTTTCCACGTTTATGCATGTGGACATACACGCGCGCCAATTGCGTGTACTATGCACCTGACCTTTTTGGAGTATATCACTAATAAGGTCAGTGTATATCCTTCTAGGGCGTCTCCTTCCAACACCATTAATACTACATAATATAACATTGTGTTAAAGATGATATTATTATAACTAGAAATAGAGTGACTGACGTGACGATATGACAGCTAATAGAGATGTATGGAAGAAGAATACATGCTGCGCCGACCCTAAATGAATTGGGATAAGGGCAGGGGGATGATGATGAATATAACATAGCATCATGTATGTCCCCGAAGGTGTAGGCACAGGTGTAGGTACAAAATTGTACACTTACATTTCAACAATGCTGTTCTTAAGTCCCCCTACTGACTAATACTCTGCTAATGAGAATTTCCTAACAGAAAAACCGAATAACACTATTCGATCTGGTAATCGAATCCAGCCTCACGCTCCCCTTTGCGTCAACTCTCCCAATCTAAAAAAACCTTATAAATTTGTGTAAGTTCAGTGTTTTTTTTCGTTGACCGTACATAAATAAGGGTAAGTGCTCATAGCTCGATTTACGCCAACGAAGAGTGTCTTTAACATCATGACGAGTTAACGGTGTGAGTGGCGGGACTAATTGTAAGTTGTTATAAGAACTTTTCAGATTAGCCTTTCTCCAAGTACGTTGGGGACGCCTTCAGTCTAAGCATATGTTTAATATCAATATTTTACGGAGAAACTGCCTCGTTGATCAATTAAATTCCTCGGTGGTTAAGAGTGTTATTCAAACAAAGAAAGGAGCTGCTATAGGGATTTTCTGTAACAGCTTCTTTATACAGAGTTTTGAATTGTATTCGGTTGATGGCAATATGCTTACAGTCTATTATCTTATGGGACTTTTTAAGGGCATCGGCAAAATTACGAACGGTCATTTTATCTGTTATTATACCTATCCGGACTCAAATTTTATCAGACCACTATTCTGTAACACACACTGCTCTCTCAGAGTGATCATAAATTCCTTCTGTGATCAATTAACAGGTCATGCAGCGCAGAATGTAAGGAGGGCGGCTCTTATCTGTGGACAACTCCCACTTATGGGTATTTTCTTTGTCTCGGCCATTGCGTGCGAAGCTTATTTAAATATTTCCAAGTTCATCATAGTAGTGCCCCGCCCCGACCCTTGCTCGAGCACGGAGCCAGTAGCTTTAAATTCGTCCCTTCATAATAAGGAAACTGATATCCAGCTAGTCCTTAGTTGTCCCCCCAGCAACGCTCTAAGCCGAGGCTCGTGTCCCGCAGGGGACGCCCTTAGTGCTGTTGCTTAGTTTGTAGTATTTTTAAATATGCTCTGGCTGGAGGCATTAAACTGCCTCGCCTTAGATATTGTCCGGTTACGCAGACAATACCCCTCTGGGTTTCTGCAAGAGGCAATATTTAAAAAAAAGTCATAATATTGCGTGACCAGATGGAACACAGTCACTGGGTAACACGATGTCTGTCTGGCTGTCCGACTTACTCATCATTTAACAACCGACCGACGGCTTAATGTACTGTTCTAAGCACGAAGGGATCTCAATATGGAATGATGGTAACCCATGCACCGCTGTAAGCGCAACTTAACCTTAATCATTCGATCTGTGAAATTGATTAATTATGCAGCAAGTAGCAGCAGCCACTTAATTACTTACTTTAATATATATATATATATATATTAATTATTGCTAAAATACGTGGAAACAGCCGTATAAAATAATCCTGTTCCTAGTATTAGTCGTAGGAGGGCTGAAATATTATGGGATTTACCTGAATTCAGTATTATATATACCATTAAATTAGCTAGAGGCGAGGATGCGTTCGAGTATATTATTGCGCAATAGCAAAGGTTTCCGCATATAGGTTAATAGATTAACATTTCGAAATTTTAAAATTAATGTATTAAAAACAAGAGCGTAAGTATTTGAAATTTCCCTCAATGCCATCAAGTATTATATTTATTGTTTCTCTATCATAAATTTTCAAAAAAGTTTTCTTCTTTTTATGTTGACCTGTTTACGTAGCCATAGTGCTAATTATAACTTACTAATATTTTATCGCAATCTATTCTAGCAAAAAAGCATCAAGATTCCAAGACCATTGCTGTGGTCATTACTTATAACAGTAATTTTCATTACATACAAGACCTTATTAGTGTTCAGAATTTAACATTATGCTATTACTAGAAGTTTATCCTCTATCTTAATCTATACTAATATAATAAAGCTGAAGAGTTTTTTGTTTGTTTCTTTAAACGAACAATCTCTGGAACTACCAGTTGGATTCGATTTTTTTATTTATGTACATGATAGCCATATTCATGAGAAATAGTAAAGTCAAAGCAATTATTTCAATTAGACCGTTTACAGGCACTTTAAAATTGTCAAAAAAATAAACTAGTTGCCACGTTCCAAAGTGTAGATTCCTGTGGAGAAGAACGGGCAAGAAACTCCACGGTTACTCTTTTTCATCAAACAATTACAATATTTTGGTTACATTGTATTTATAATATAGAAATCATATGTGTGAACAATGTAATATGAAATGAAGTATTTAACACGACTGTCGACAACAACGACCCATATGAGCCGGGAAAAAAGAAAATGCAGGTGTAGCCGCGGGGCACAGCTATTTGTCCTAGAATGTGGATAACTATAACTTAAATGTATCTTTGATTACAATCTATTCAGGCAAAAAGTATTAAGATATCCATTACCATCGTCTTTTATAAAGCCTAAGAATCTCTTTGGACATCAGCAATTTAATTTATCAAATTATCTCTTTACTAACGAAATTAATCCCGACTGTTGCCAGGCTTCACCTTAATCCCTTTTAATTTAAGTGTTTTTAACTAAATAAATACTAACTACCTCTTAGAGTGTGTGCAAGCGTGGGGGTCTTGGTTTAAATTCCTGGATCGGCTAAAGTATAGGTAGTGTTCATCTAAGGGAAGCTGCGAGTAGTCCCAACACGAGTATTATTTAACTTACTGGGACTATCTCAATTTTGTATGAATTTTATATTTGACAAACACCACCTATGTAATTAGTACACGCATGATAGATGACGTCACAAATCCTGTATCACGCAAGCAGAGTATGGCGACAAATTGCATTTATACAAATTCCCGACATAATCCGTTTTCCGCCAGGCAATACCACAGCCTGGTGGAAAGAAAAAGAAAATTTAACACTTAATTAAACACCCTTCTCATAGAAATACTATATGTGACAGTGTTTCTGATGGCTAAATAAACCAACAGAAGAGCTAGATATCCTATCGCAGATCTGGCTAGAAAATGTTGTGGTGTTGAGAGCTGAGTCGCTCAGGGGGTCTAAACAGTCCAGTTTGGCTGAATCATAATAGGCTCCTAATATGATTCATTTCACAAAACGTAAAATGGTCACTTCATGGACAAATTTTGACAGCGGGGTTTGCGCAGTGGTCTAGAGACCGGCTGCTGCGCTGCGTGTCGCAGGTTCGATTCCTGTACATATTTGTATGATCAATAGATAATTTAATTGCGCCGGGTCTGGGTGTGGGTGCTTGTGAGATTATATGTCTGTAAACGCACCCACGATACAGGGAGAAATTCTTAGTGCGGGGCAATGTTTTTCTTTAAATAAAAAAATCATAATATGATTTGCGTGCATTGCATAAACAGTAATCTCATCTGTGTCAGTTTTCTATGGAGATTCGTAAAATGGCTCACAAAATAAGAATTGCTAATGTGTCAAAGAGCAGTATCTTTAGAAGTTACTCAATTCAAATAATGATTCATTTTTAGTAGAAATGCTCAAAGTGGCCGGTTTTTGACGCCCTGAAGTTGTTTTTGCGTTTGACAGTCAGAGCGACAGATTAACCAAATATATTAATATAAAATGTGAAAGTAGCTCTATTTGTTTATTTGTTGTGTTTTCACGCATAACCTGCTGAGCCTGTTTTGATGATTTTTGTAAAGAGATAACTTAGCTCAAAGAGAAGGACATAGACTAACTTTTGTTGCGCAAATGAAAGGGTGGGCTCCAGCTATTACCTAATATATAAACATGAATATGTTTTCACTATTTCATAACAAAGATGTATTCTTAGAACTAGCAAGTTACCCAAAATACATGAGATATAATCTATAGACTAAACAACGTGAACAAATAAGTTATTAGTAGAAAATATTAATTACATTATTCACAGAAATTAACTGAAAGATAATACAAACACAACAAGGCTTATTAGGGTTCCGTACTGAAAGGGTGGCAACGGGGTTCTATTAGGCAGTAAGTCTACACCATCAATGTCTCTGCCTGACTGTCTGTTACAGGGATTCATCCTTTACACGGAATATATTAGCGTTAGTAGCCAGTAGTTCAAATTTTCATAGAACATAATATTGCGTTATTAAAGCCTCTATTTTAATAATTAGGGCCGAAAATGGAAAAAATAAAATAGAGGGGCTCGTGGCTAAGTAACAGCCGCACAGATCGATCGATCGAGGTTAAGCTGCGCTTGCCGCGGTCGGACTGTAGATGGGTAACCATCTTTTCATACCCAGACCCGGTTGTCAAATTAAGATCTATGACAGCCGTTACGGGTAGTCAGAGCCCTGAAAGTATGACAACCAGTCATACCACGAGATATTGTGTTACCCAGTAACCGGGTTGTGGAGGTCTTATAGGCAGACGCCCAATGTAAAATACTGGTATTAATCTACATCCGGTTAGACTGGAAGCCGACCCCAACCTAATTGGGAAAAGGCTAGGCAGATAATACAAGAAAAAAAAAGGAATTTGAAAGAAAAACTAGGCCCAGCCATACTGTTTAACCAAAATGTAGAATTTGTAGTTTTTTTTTTTTATAGATGTGGTACAACCAAGAGCGTAGAGCTACGAGTATATACTTTGGACTTTGGACAGGGACCGTTAACTACGCGCAGTACAAATTCGAGCTCAATTAAGGGTTCGGCTGTACTGAAGATCTCATAACTTTTTAACAGTGAAAGCATTATTAATTTACGAGTCTTGGCAACCAACTTCACATGAAATATTTTTGGTGGATGACTTTAGACAAAGTTATACAAATATTAGCTCGATATAGTTTCCGAACGCATTCAACCCTAATCTCTTCAAAGTTAGAGTGAACAGACGTCTTCTGGGTAAGCTCACTCCATTTTCGACTTTGTCTCTGTCACCTTTGACCCAGAGTCAAGAGCAATCACATTTAAAATTAAAATCAAAATTAAAAAAAACTGAGCCGGAATCCCAAACGCAGGAACGTTTAAACAATAGCCCAATAGAGCCGATCAAATCTCTTCAAGGTTAAACAAGTCAAGGCATCTTCAAGCAATACAAATCAGGCAGGCCAGGCCAGACAGTCTGTATACTTCAAGTCTCAGTAAACTCACATACTTCAAACTAATAAGTAAAAAGTTTCATCTTGTTATTTGCTTACGAATTGTAAATAGTTGGAAAGGGAATTAGATTGAAATAGTTATTTCATTGTTACAAATGTGTATATAGAACTTCTCTTATGAATATTTAACTTATTTCAAAGGTTGTTTGAGAGAATGCCATATGGTATTAAGTCTTAACTTTATTAATGTACCTATCATGAATGTGTACAGAAGTACAAATAATTAAAGGTTCTTGCACTTTGAAAGTTTTTGACGACCCATAATGACGATCATAGGTAATCTTAAGATAACCAGTATCAACAATATGATGTATTCATTAAGACCAATAGCACAAGGGTAGAGCAGTAAAGTCACATGTCATCTTTATGTGATTTTTTTCTCTATACGTAGGTAAAATGTTGGCCACACCATCAAGCATTTATTGTACGTATAATGTTAAATATATTTCTTGTACTAGCAACATTGATCTATAGTGGTTGTGTCGTGTCATTGTGTGGAAATTAGAAATTATTGATCACTTAATCATTGATTTAGCTGGAAAAGAGTTAAACTTGCAGCATCTTTGTTTTCTGTTGCAACCGATATTATTACATAAAAAACGCCGTGTGAACTTTGTAGTTGTTTGGATTGTTCCAAGGAAGGCACATGATAGACGACTAATGGATTACGTCGATGGGTAGCAGTATCCTTTTATGGTAAACAAAACACTGCAATCATCATAATTTTTTCGTTTGGTATTACTATAATGTTAAATCAACATACGATCCGCCTGATGGTAAGCGGTTACCCTAACTTAAGAGTGCTTGCAAAACCAGGGGAATCACTTGCGTACTGCTGATACTGCAAGAGGAATTGCTGTACAAGGAATATAGCGGACGAAAAAACAGTGACCCCTACTGAAAGCAACACTAGTCACCTACTAGTCGCCTACTGGTTGCCTACTGGTCTTCTAGCTTAGTCACTGTTAGAAACTCACCACCAGAAAATAGCCGAGTTATTCAGCCATTTTCTGCAAAGTGGGCTACTTTACTATTTGGGCAAGTTTCAACTATTCCGAACCTTATTTTTCCTGATATTAATTATTATCATGGCTAGTTTCTTTCAAAAGATTATTGTAGCGGTCATTCAAAATCAGGATCAGTAGTAAACGTGTACCAGCATAAATGGTAAATTATAAGCTGCAGATAAGCTTTCTTAACATAACATCTTCATTAACAATTCTGTTTACGATTGCTATCAGATCACCGTTTCGGATTAAGATCCCTTCCGGAATCGTTTAGGTTATCGACTAATATTTCTTGATTAAAACGATATAATAATATTCAACATGCTTTTTAATTACATAAGTGGACCATTCTATTAATATTTTACCGTAGTAAATCTGGCAAACTTAAACAGGAATGAGCTGGACACGGTTGCTGCATATTTGATAAGTTAAAGCTTATACTGCTGGTCCCAAAATACGTTCAACGGTGTCGTGATAATGTAGCCATACATTGTAGAATGAACTTGACAACTGCAAAAACGTTTTTTCTACAGGTTATAGAAGTTAGAAAGAAAATAATAATTATTGAAAATAAGAGATGTCTAGGGGAAATAGTAAAAAGATGGCCACAGTGCGTCGCGAGTTGTAGAGTAAAAACTTTTTTGAATTAATTGTTGTCTACGCTAGTGGCAAATACATCGCTCACTAGTTAGGTACGTAATGGTGCAAATGCGGTTGTTTCCAATCAGTATTCACGCAATGAGTGGAAAGGATCGTTTGAAAATGCCGTGTGGTCGCTGCCCGCTGTCACTAAGGACAGTCGTTTGACGCGCTAAACATACTTCGCTTCACTAACCACTCAAAAGTACTACATTTACTTTTTTCTCATATCAAAGCGAGAATTCACATTGTTCACATTTTTCCTTGAGACACACCTCTCAAGGAAGAATCAGTGAACAGAACGGCACACCTCATAAACTGATTGTTCAATCATATGGTCACATAAACTAGCTCCATTTCGAGCCAATCATAGAGTTAAGATTGATCAGTAATACCGTAATGGGTTGTGCGTTCCTTTAAAGAATAGAATGCTAGAACTCCTATTTAGAACAAAAAAGAGTTTTAGCATTTGTTTTACCCTAAGTACTGTGCAGCTCTCAAGGTGGGAGGGTGCAGTATACCAATACCCTATGGCATTCCATCCTGAACTCTCATGGGGGAAACATGTGTAGGAGGCAAATATTCACTGGATATGATCGTAAACAGGATTGAAACTTTTGCCTCCGGATATATACTCCAGATCCTTTGACCACTACGCCGTCTCAACCTCTGCTCACAAATCTGAATTCTTCTTCCAAATTTTAATACGTCTTTTGGTGACATCATCAGTTCAGTTCAGAACCGATACGACTAAGTTTGCCTTTAATACGTAATGACGTACAAATGCAATCACCTTCACAAATACAGACAAATCTTTTAAACAGAGTAATATCTTAGGTTTTCGCGATCACTACACATTATAGTAAAACAACTTTTACATACATATTAAATCAAAATCAAAATTGCACGTAATCAGCACATTATAACACATACAAGTGTATTTTTTACTGTAAATAATCTGTAATGTTTGTCGGCTTTTGTTTTTTAATTTTATTGTAAAAACAGTCTCTAATACTATTGTGTATAGAAGACATAGCTATGGTCAAATTATCATTTTCAATATTGCTGTGAACAAATCAATTACTCACTGAGATTCAAAACAAAAACGAGCCACGTGCCGAACGTCGTCGGGAATCAACGAACATTACCGGAGGTGTAAAGAATCATGTCGATCAGTAACCGGACATAATCTATTAAAAATGTGTCATAATAAGCGACATGTCACTGTAAGGGAAGTCATTATATCCGACTTTTTTATAAAGAAATTTATATGAAAACCAAACTTCGTAGCGTAATTACTTCATAATAACCGGTGGGTCAATATAGGCGGAGTCATAATAAACGGATTCTACTGTATATGTATACTATCAATTCTCTAACTTTAACTATGCAATAATCTTTTAAACATATTAGCGCATTTTCCCTTCCCCAAAAACACTTTCTCAGATCTGGGAATTAAACCCTTGCGACCACTAGACCAGTGAGGAACACAATACAAACAAAAAAAGGGAAATCATGCTATATCGAACCAAAAGCCCAATCAATATACATGTAAGTCAGCAAGGATGGTACCCCTCATAAACTGATTGTTCAATCGTGTGGTCGTTTAAACTGTCACCGGTTTATTCCGCTGAGCGGGTTGGCTGGCGCCAATCACGGGGTTAAGATAGATTGCCAATACCAGTGTTACTTGTGCGTTCCTTTTCGGTCTGCGGTTGGCTGCTATTTGGAACAAAAGAACTTACTCATTCTGCTTTCACGTGACTTTGATAGTAGAAGAAATATCCATTCCTTAGGGCTGGCTTTATTTAATTAATCTTTTATTTTCTTCTTATTATAGATTCATATTGTCCCGATAAATACGACAAAAATATAAACAAACACCAACGTGATCTCCTCAAAAAAGATTATATAAAAATAATAACGCGACTGCCTTGTTGATCTAGTGGTCCCAAGCGCTACTGCTGAGCATGAGGTCTCGGGTTCAATGCCCGGGTCGGGCAGTGTTATTGAGTTTTTCTGTTAGAAAATTCTCAGTAGCAGCCCGGAGTTTGGAATTGTGCCCAGTAGATGGCAATAGGCTCACCACCTTACATGGGACTTAATAACTACATTGGTGAAATGTGGGTGTACGACTGTGTACACCTCTGCCTACCCGTTCGGGGAGTACAGGCGTGATGATATGTACGTATGTAGGTAAAAATATGCTAATAAGCTAATTTTATATTGTATGTACAACGAACTCTACTGAACTCTACGTTAAATCTCTAAAGCAAGATTACTAATAATTATTTTCCTGTATTTTATTTCGATTATTTTGATTAAACAGTTAAACAAGTTGTACAGATTCAAAGGAAAAAGTTAAACAAAAAATAATTGTTATAATGTATTTTTAATCCACATTAGTCGCTAGGCAACTTAGCTCAAATACTCCAAATTGAACTACCCGAAAATCGAACACTCTTATTTTGTTATCTAATCCGTAAAAAATACAGGGCATATAACGCAAAGCCTACACAAAATAAAACAATCCGCACTAATAAAACAAAGCTTAACAAAACACTGGATTCGAGGAAAAATAAAAAAGCAAAAGGATCGAAGCGAAAGTTAATAAAAGAACGAAATCGTACGGAACCCGAGTGGGTTCGATCAATCACCCGACAAGTTCGGATGAAGACCGAACGTGTGATTACCGCATAATGATGGTTTGCCGACCCCTGAAATGTGCCACATATTTAAGCTGCCGCTTTTTGTAGACAGATTCCGGAGATATGATTGTTTTATGCGGATTTTCCTATCATATTAGCATATGCATTGTTAAAGATAAGTCTTTGAAAAGCATTTACACATGCTAAGCGAACTCTAAAGTTATTACATTAAATGGAAAAAGAATACGGTCGTGAGCAGAATTCGAATCTGCGCCTTCCGGATAAGTACTCCAGGCGCTCTGATCACCACCGCGAATTCTTTATCCATATTTTCACATCTTTTGGCGACGTCATTGCTATCTATTCAGTCCCTATACAGGTGACCGAACCTTTATTTATTACCGTATTTTCTTTCCACAAAAATGTTACTTTAGATTATTTCAATGTTAGAGAAAGTCCTCCCAGTGTTCTTAAATATAAACTTAGATGCAATAGTTAAATAATCGCGCTTCAATATAATGTGACTCACCAGAGACGTTCAACGTGTCAAAGAATAAATAAAACTGTATATGAAGTATTAATAGGCTTAAATATATAATAATATACTAACAATTATGATTCACTATAAAGACTTATTAGAAAAAGAGCGATTATTAAAAGGATTATCTTAAAACAACATTAATAACACAAAAAATTTCACTAGCCAATCATAGGAAAAATAATATTTATCTATAAAAATCTCATTACACCACGAACTGGGATAAAAATACTCCTCACAAACGCCATCCACTTTAAGATTTCTCATTGTATTGTTAGTAATGCCATTCAGGATTCTGCAGCGTCAGGATCCTCGCTTGAGGCTTATTAGGCGTATAGGACCTCCTTGCGAAGATATGGAGTGATCAATACAAAATCTTCTTTTCAAAGTACGAGTATATCCTTATTGTTATGAGTTTGTTTTTGATGAGATCTGGACAAATATTGTACGCGCTTTGATGTTGTAGGTGCTTTTTTAAAACGTAGCCTTTCACTAAGTATTTCTCTTATTTCGTGGTTGCTTTTACAGACACAAATCTCACATACACTTTATACCCAGGCTAGGAAAAATTATCTGTAGATCATACAAATATTTGTTTCATATTGGTATCGAAATAGCCCGGTGCGTGGAGTGTGATAGTAGGATAACATCAAGACCTGGCGCATGGATAACATTTGGTGTGACATAGCTTAGACATAGCATAGAAGAAGACCGTATCGGCGATTACCACGAGAAACAGCATTCCTAATGAGGGTTGACGTCAGGCAGGCGGCTGGTCATAAAACATTGGCAAAACTTTAGCAGCATGCAAATTCAAAAACAATTAGAAAGTGGAAGGAGATGCGCCGTCCTAAATAAATTGGGATAAGGGTAAGGGGGTGATGATGTTAGTATCGAAAACGTGTTAAGCATTGCAGCAACTTGACCATAGCCTCAAATGTGTCGTAGTAAATGTTCCAAACTATTTTAGGCAAAATATTTTATCTTTTAATTATACTATTAGTAGGTATCAATTTATCTACGACACACTAAAACTAGGTATATAAAAACATAGCATCACGCTTGTATTCCCCGAAGGGGTAGACAGAGGTGTACACAGTTGTACACCCACATTTCACCAATGCTGTTATTAAGTCCCGTGTAATAGGTGGTGAGCCTATTGCCATCTACCGGGCACAATTCTAAACCCCAGGCTGCTACTGAGAATTTTCTAACAGAAAACTCAATATTGCCCGACACGGGAATCGAACCCGAGACCAAGATTTAGGACCACTAGACCAAAAAGGTAGGAACTAGGTAGGTATATCAATTAACAAATACCTAGGAAAATATCTAGCGAAGTACACACAATATTATAGTGAAACAATCGCAGTGTATTACATGACTGACACACAGGACAGTGAAATTGTTGTTTTTTTTTTGGACATTTTGTTTGCAATTCTAGTTTTATGACGTGTACATAATCTGGAGGTTTTTAACTGTTAACATTTTCAAGTGTCGATTACGTCACTCTATAAATTCGCAAATTACTTATTTTATGTATAAAAACTTTCTTGAGATATATTCACAATTACTTATCATAATTCATATTATTCACCGGTTACTATTCACGTAGTCGGTCAATCCCGAAAAATGCAAGTGAGTGGTAACCGGGACACATTCATATTAATTATTGTTCAACTATCATTCTCATGACTCACGTGCATTCTCATGACTTAGGGCTCCGTTCGAGTTCGAAACTAGTTGAATACACGTGAGTAATAACCGTTGAACAATAATAATAATCGACATTATTTTAAATGAATTTTTGTAATAATATCATCATCATCCCCCTGCCCTTATCCCAATTTATTTGGGGTCGGCGCAGCATGTATTCTTGTTCCATACATCTTTATTAGCTGTCATATCGTCAGTCACCCCTTTTCTAGTCATTTCATCTTTAACACAATCCATCCATCGCTTCCTCGGTCTTCCTCTACTCTTATAGCCATCTACATTCATACTCAAAACTTTCCTTGTCACATGACCCTCATCCCTCCGCATCACATGCCCATACCATGCTAAACGATTTCTACACAACTTCTCAGTCACCGGTGCCACTTTCAGACTTCCTCTTATATATTCATTTCTAATTCTATCCATCCGCGTCACACCACACATCCTTCGTAACATTCTCATCTCAGCTGCATGTAGTTGTCTTTCATTCATTCCCTTCGTGGGCCAACATTCTGAACCATACAAGACAGCAGGTCTAATAATTGTTTTATAGATTTTCCCCTTAAGTTTAAGGGGAATTCGGGGGTCACAAATAGTTCCCGTGACCTGCCGCCATTTCATCCACCCTGTGTTAATTCTGTGCTTGACGCTCCGGTCTATTTCGCCATCGCATTGTATGATAGAACCCAGATACCGAAAGTCGGAGCAGACTGGTAATAGCGCACCACCCAGCGCTATAGCACCAAAACTGGAGAGACCGCCAAAATCACAAAACATGTACTCTGTTTTGGTTCTGCTGATTTTTAGACCAACACTCTCCAGATTATTTTGCCATTTCTCAAGTCTGCTCTGGGTCTGGGGCCCATCTTCACCGACAAGAACAATGTCGTCGGCAAACAGCATGCACCAGGGTGCCTCTTCCTGTATGTCCAACGTCAGAGCGTCCATTATCATCAGGAAGAGGGCTAAGGGCTTAAAGCCGATCCCTGATGCAAGCCTACAGCCACACTGAACTTGTCGGTGTTGCCAGCAGCTGACCGGACATATGTACTGGATTGATTATACATAGCACGAATTAACTCCACATACTTCGCAGGCACGCCTTTCTCTTTCAAAGCCCACCACAACACATCCCGAGGTACTCTATCATACGCCTTTTCCAGATCAATGAACACCATATGCAAGTTCTTATGTGCACGTCTGTACTTCTCGCACAATTGGCGGAGTGCAAATATGGCGTCAGTTGTACCTCGACCTGGCATAAACCCAAACTGATTTTCGGATATCATACTCTCCTCTCGCAACCTTTTCTCTACCACTTTCTCCCATATTTTCATACTGTGTGACATAAGCTTTATTTTTCGATAGTTGTTGCAATCCTGGACATCACCTTTATTCTTAAAAATCGGCACAAGCGAACTATTGCACCATTCTTGTGGGATCGCTTCTTCCTGCAACAACTTATTGAAGAATAAAGTCAGCCACTTACATCCATCTTCTCCTAACAACTTCCATACTTCCACTGGTATATTATCTGGGCCCATGGCCTTTCCATTTTTCATACTTTTAAGTGCCTTTCTTACTTCATCTATACTAACCTCATTCACCAGACCCATGTTTACTTGTACCTCATTTAGCACACCATTCCATGCATTCTCCTCATTCATTAGCTTTTCAAAATATGCCTTCCATTACCCTTTTATTTCATCATCTTCGGTCAAAATCTTACCTGTATCATTTTTCATACATTTCATCCTAGTTATATCTCTTGCTCTCTTTTCCCTTTCTTTTGTTATCCGGTAGAGTTCCTTTTGGCCTATAGGAGAATCTAGTGAGTTATATAACCTCTCTTGTGCCTTAGCCCTGGCAACTGCTACCGCCTTTTTTGCTTTTCTCTTGCATTCAATGTAAATCGCCTTCCTCTCTTCTTTCAAACTTTCATTCTCTGTTTCCACACCCTGCCATTCTTTAAACGCGATCTTCTTTTCTTTCAGTATATTTTGTACGTCTTCACTCCACCACCATGTATCTTTTTCTATTATACCTTTCCCTTTCGATTCTCCGCACACTTCTTTCGCTATACCTCTAATATTATCCGCCATCTCAGTCCAACATTCATTTACAGATTTTCCTTCCATACTCTCCATTTCTATCATTTTATCTACTACCTGATTCTTAAATATACTTGCATACTCCTGTTGCTCTAGCCTACGCCATCTAGTTTTAGGTGGCGGTCGTTCTTTGTTTCTACTGAGGGAGACACTAAATTTCAACTCCATTAACAGCAACCTGTGTTGTGAGACCAGATCTTCGCCAGGTATAACTTTGCAGTTCTTGACTCTATTGATGGTATTCCTTTTAATAAGAAAGTAATCGATCTGTGTTGCGTGATTGCCACTTTTATATGTAATAAGATGTTCCGATTTTTTTCTGAACCACGTGTTTGCTATTGCGAGGTCAAAGGCAGAGGCAGATTGCAGCAGTGTCTCACTATCAGGGTTACGGTTTCCATATCCCCAGCCACCATGTACCCTTTCACACCCTTCATTCAAACTTCCCACGTGCCCATTAAAATCACCACCTACATATACTTCTTCATTCTCTTGTATATGCATCATCACATAATCAAATTTCTCCCAAAACTTCTCTTTAACGCTCTCGTCGCAACCTGTCTGGGGTGCATACACACTGACTACATTTACCACTAAACTCTGCATTATCACTTTTATAGCTATCTCTCTATCACTCACTCGTTTGATATCCGTCACACATTCTTTCAACTTATTATCCAACACTATCCCAACCCCATTTCGTTTCCCATTACTACCGCAGTAGTAAAACTTGTATCCTTCGCCTATCTCTCTAGCTTTTGCACCCTTCCACTTAGTCTCTTGCAAACATGCTATGTTTATCCTTCGCTTTTTTAATACATCCGCTAATTCCCTTCCTCTTCCAGTCATCGTCCCTATATTCCAACTTCCACACCTCAATCTTACTTCTTTTATTCCCCGAGCTCGCTTCTTACGTCGCACCCGCTCGTTTTGGTGCAACAACCCTTGTCCACTTCTCACAGTGGCCGGGTGATGCCAATGCGCGTCGCCTCGGGGGTACGCCCTAGCCCTATACATACTTCCCAATTCAAAATCCATGCTGCTAAAGTTTTGGCAATGTTTTTATGACCGGCCGCCTGCCTGACGTCAACCCTCATCGGGAATGCTGTTGTTGGTGGTAACCGCCACCGATACGGTCTCCTTCTATCTAGCTATGTCACACCAAATGTTATCCATGCGCCAGGTTCTGATGTTATCCTACTATCACACTCCACTAACCGGGCCAATTAATTTTTGTAATATTATATTCTTGGAAATTCTGTGTTGCAATGCAAATGTTATATTTTATTTACACGTTGGCCTTGTCTGCATTACTATGTTTGTGAGTATGAATTCCCCTCATAGTAATTTATATGGGCTCAGGTGTTCAACGTATTGAAACAGCATTTTTAAAATATCATTTTATGTTGGGGTGGAATTTAAAACCCACGTTTAAGTGCACATATAACATTATTTTGCACTACCATATTTATACTTCATAAACAGTGACTGAGAATACTCGTATGGTTTTCATCTTAGAATATTTAAAGTTAAATTTCAAATTAACTCAACTTATTTGTGACATCATTAATGACCACATGATGGTAAAATATCAAATACACCTTTTTTATGTCATAACATCTTTTTAGTGTACAAAGATGTTATGACATAAAAAATAATGTATTTAAATAAATAAGTCAGCATCTATATGGATATTAGAACAAGGAGAAGTACAATCAATTTTTTTTTAAGTTACTCTTACTATTTCTAGTACATCCATTCTCGAAAGATATATTCCAAGCCAACCCACAAATACTGGGACTACTAAACAAACACCGGTATGAACTCGCGTCTAATTACCGCTCGCCCTGATTCGTCTGCGGGTGATAGTGGTAAAGATTCTGCGTCTGTGTGATGTGCATACATTATGAGAAGGTAGCTCGTTTCTTACTAACAATGAAGATTAACTAGAAGCAGGAAAGAAGGGAAAACATCCAAACGAATATTTCTTTAAAGAGCTAATAGTGCTTTCAGATTAGTAGGGATTGAAGGCCTTAGCTTTATGCTTTATGCGACATAGAGATGGCTTCGCTCTCGATATAGCTATGGTATAACGCAACGGAACTCTTCGCACTTATAGTGACATCTATCTCGCTACATGGTAACTACGCGCACAACACTCTGCATCGCGCAATCAAAGTTTGACGACGAGTGTGTATATATACGACCTCCCGACATTAACCGTTGGGCCGTGGCCCGCCAGGCAATATCACCCGCCTGGTTGGAGGATCCCCCCTTTTCTATGGAGGAACACCACAACTCGTTCCCCCATACACTCTTGGAAGTCACATGAGATTTTATATAAATCATCATCTCCTGCCCTTATCACAATTTATTTGGGGTCGGCACAGCATGTATTCTTCTTCTATACATAGATACTCTACTTGTACTGGAATGCTGCTAAAGTTTTGACAATGTTTTATGACCGGCCGCCTGCCTGACGTCAACCCTCTTTGGGAATGCTGTTGTTGGTGGTAACCGCCACCAATACGGTCTCCGTTTATCTCTTCTATTCTATTAAAATAAATAATGGATTTTATTGTTATTTATTAATTTATTCGAAGAATTTTTACATCATGAATGAAACACAAATCTCCTACCAAACTGCAGTGCAATTTGTTGGCAGTAAAATTTTAAAATGCCTATTATTTAATGTTTGTTGTATTACTTAGGTTATCTTTAGACATACCTTCATCCAATCAAATCGTTTTCTGAAGGTATTAAACGGTTATTGTTTGTATAAAAACAGTTTAAATACAGATAAATCTTTTAAACGCATTATCATATGCGTAGCCAACTCTAATATTTTATGCAAAGCAAAATCAACCATGAGCAGGATTTACACCTGCGCCTCCCGGATAAATATCCAGGTGGTCTTACCAACTAAGCTATACCGACCTCTGCTCTCTACTCCGAATTCAAATCCTGCTCACGACAAAATATTATAACTTCAACAGTTTAAATTTAAAACTTAGTACCTATGTGTGCACAGTTCCATTTTCATCAACCACAGATGCAGTGTGTGTGGCGTACAAATAAATATTACAAACTAGAGACTAATTACTGTTCGTCTTCCTTTCTACATCTTAGCGGTGAACACAATGTATGCAATGTTAATATTGTATGAAACAGGAAATTGTTAGCATAACAAGCTGAGAGAAGGATGTAGCTAAGGTTGCGCTAGTTCTTTAAGTTGACGGATAAGCATTATTCTTACGGGGTTTATGTCTACTTGTATGATAAAATTACCTACTACATTTTGTGTTTTCAACAATTAAAAATTAACCTTAATTTAATTAATATATTGTAATTTTAAATTGATAAAGTAATAATATCAAAATATATTAATTTAACGAATTACTTTCAAAATAATAATAAATATAATATTTATTTAAGATTAATTTGTAACATACTCAATTATTTTCAACTTACTTTAGAATAATTAGCATTACCATTCAACGTGGCAATGTTGCCAGGTGTTGTGGGCACTTTACCAGATGATAGCCATGGTGATCTTCAACGCCTTAAATACCTTTATTATTATTTTGTTTTTACAGTTTTAAATCACGGCTGTTGTGATTAATAAACTTATTATAAGCATTTTAATTGACATTATACCTACTTTCGATTCTGTAGGCAAGGGACAAAACCACCTCGTGTTTCTAAAATTCCCAAGTCACAACAAATATACCAATGTCACCAAAGTATACCGCTCAACACAAACATGCTAGTCCCAACACAAATAGGATAACTTGGTACAGGATAACTTGCATGGACGACCGTACGCTTCACGAGCGAACAGCGTCGTAACAGGATTGCGTGGAGATCGAAACAAAATCGTACTTTATTGAAACTTTTATTCCCGTCTATTTTGTGTTTACGAAGTGTGAAGTTGTATTATTCACAGCTGGGATAAAGTCGAATGTATGTTGTAATTTTCCCTTTTTTCTGTTTTTCCGTCGAGAATAACGTAATCTTAGACGTGTTTTCTTGAAAATATATTGCGATACCTGTGATTTTTTGTGCGGTGATACGGACAATATTCCACAGAGGCTCAAACCCGATGTTCAGCACTGGAATGATATCCGCACTAGACTTTGATTATTGTCCCACTACAGGACAAGATCTTCTTCTCATTAAGATTCTACAGAGAAGGAACAATTGTTCATCATCACGGTAGCTCACTGAGTGTTAAGAATTTCAGACCTTTAATCAACCTAGGCTTAAAGGTCTCAAAATGATAAATGAAAGTATATTTTAATCTTGACTTTTACTTTTGTTTTGACTGACCTGTTGGTCTAGTGGTTAGTAGCCCTGACTGCTATGCCGGAGGTCGTGGGTTCGATTCCCACTCAGGACAAATGTTTGTGTGATGAGCACGATCATTTGTTCTGTGTCTGGGTGTAATTTATCTATAATATGTATGCATTTAGAAATATATAAGTATGTTTATCAGTTGTCTAGTACTCATAAGACAAGCTCTGCTTAGCTCGAGACTAGACGGCGTTGTGTGATAGTTGTGGAATATTATTGTGGAATATTATTATTATTATAATCTAGCTGTGCCCCGGAGTTTTGATTTAATTAATAGATCTAAAATCATGTAGAATCTTTTTTTTTTTTTAAAACGTTGCTCCACACTAGGAATTTCGTCCTGTGTCGTGGGTGCCTTTACAGACATATAATCTCACAAGCACACAAACAACCAGACCCGGAGCAATTATCTATAGATCGTACAAATAATTGCTCCGTGCAGGAATCGAACCTGCGACACGCAGCGCAGCAGTCGGTCTCTCGACTGCTGCGCCAACCGCGCTGTCAAAAAATCATTGACACGAATAAGAAGATTATATTAGTATTTATATATTATTTTGCGTGTCAGTATCCACTGTCTCAGTTTGTCTAGACATCACCGATAAGGTAGGCCTTCAAAGAGCCACAGCCCTAGGTTCTTCACCACCTTTTTTGCTTTTAGCTCAGCTTTTTAGGGTTGTAGCGTGATATTCAGCCTATAACCGTCTACAAGAATTAGACTACCAAATCCTTTTTTTTTCAATCTGACTTTATTTCCATTGATTAGCGGGTTCAAACAAACAAACTCTTCAGCTTTATTATATTAGTATTAGAGATAGAGGTAGGTTAAAAAGCCGCAAAAGCTTTATGAAATCGACTGAATCCCTGAAAGGCAGCAGTCCTAAAATAGGCTCGAATAAAACTGTGGCTGCGCAAATATCTTGCGCCGCAGGAGTATTCTGAACCCCGGCGGGACATATACTATAATGGTCCACCTGGAAGTCCCTAAACATAACCATAGTCAGCCGGCCGCTGCAGGGTCAATTTAATTAAATGGGGTTACTCAGATGTGACGCAATTTGATTGCGGTGCCACACAGCCGATGTCTCAACTGCTAATCTGCTCGCTGTGTAACACCTGCACCCTAAGCGACTTAAAAGAAGTCAATGACCTTGCAAAAGGAGTGGCGGAGTTCTGGTCGAAGTTGATTTAATTAATAGATCTAGAATCATTGACACAAAGAAGAAGATTAAATTAGTATATATATTATTTTCCGTATCCACTGTCTAGGTTTGACTTAGACATCACCGATGACCTTCAAAGAACCACAGCCCTAGGTTGTTCAACAACATACTCTAAGAAGATCTCTCAATATAAAGTGAACTTTATAAATAAATTAAAACCATGAATTTTAAATTTTTGTGGAAAGATTCATACGGTCATCGGCAGAATTTTAACCTATATTTTCATTGAATATAAGATAACAAAAACCAGTTACCCTAAAATCTTGTTATTATCACTATTTCCTTATATCTCCTAAACTCAACAAGGACACAATATTTCAATACGAAATATACGCCAAAACCGTTGGCCTTATTCCAATTCATTATGCCAGCTTACTTATTAAGATAAATCGTGTCGTCGGTAATAAATTGTATCATATTTCTTCCATGTACTCATAAGTGCTGAAATCGGCTTTTGCTCGAAAATTGCAGGACAAGTAATGGCGCTACTTATCGCTTCTCTGGGGTCCTCATTTGACCTAAATCTTAGACGAAGTAGTTATTATGGTAGGTAGTATAAAGAGTCTTACTTTCATGATGTAGAAAGATGGGAATTTTGTGGCCTACTGTCTTATATATTTTTATTTGAAATTAGGTCATCTGATTGTTCTGCAAGAATTTTATCCTGTCGTGTACATAGCATCATGAATGTAGTCCCCTAAGGCGAGGCTAAGGTGAACACCATTGAACACCCACATTTCACCACTGCTGTTATTAAGTCCCATGTTTTTTAGCCTATATTACCATCGTCTACCGGGCACAAATCAAACTCCGAACTTCTACTGAGAATTTCCCCCAAAAAAACCCATTAACCCGTACCCAGAACTTGCTACCCGTGCTCAGCAGTCGCCCTTAGGAGAGCTAGACCACTGAAACCAACTAAACTGAAATCAAGAGAAGATCACAAAAATCCGTAACGATGTTTACAACACCACCACTCCAATGCTGTGGTCACCAAATCACTTAGATAAGGCGAAGAGAACATAAACTCCTTGAAAAATTTAAGCCGTCTTAGCCCGCCTAAGCTGTGGGCGATAATAAGATCGTCAAGGTTAAGCAACGTCAGACGCCTTATTTTTCGGGGGAAACATTTTAGAAGGTGACACCTTTGGCGATAAAAGGGTAGTGTGGGATTTCTACCTCACTAAAACCAAGCCGGTGGTCACCATCAGCATTTTGAAGGAGGCACCGGCTCCTCTTAACAGACCAGCTCCAGCACCCCTACTGCAATGCTTATTGTGGCACATCCCTGGGGAAGCCAAGTCAAAGGCCTATAGATTACTTGAACATCTCTGACACAATGTTTGATTTTAACCATTTGAAAGCAGAAGAAGAAGAACTCCTTCAGGATGCTTATTCAGATTCCTTCGTAGACAAGATCCATCATGGCTGTCGTGAAAGTCTATGAATAGACTCCAGATCCAAGACGATTGGTGTAAAGAAAATATTAAGTGTAGATGGGCTATAGCTCGGATGACACATACGAGTGTGGTTTCTCGCACCCCAAACAATAGCAGATGTTTTGACCTACCCAGCTGTCCCAATAACTGTTTACACAATAAACTGTGCGACACCAGTGATAATGCAAGCAAACATGCTTGACTAAGTACTTCAAAAATATAAAAATGCCTTCAATATGCAGGATAATGAGGAAAAAGGATACCTTAATCGAATATTGGACCAGATAAGGTAAATTCCAATAAATTAGCGTTCAACATTTTAGAAGAAGTCCATTAACCATCCATCGTATTCTTTAGCCTATAACGCAATTCATCAATTGGAGTCAGCGCAGCAAGTCTTCTTCTTCCATACTGTGAGGCGCATCTCGCTAGTCACTCGATTTTTAGCCTTATCATCTTTCACACAATCCATCCATCTTTTCCTCGATCTTCCTCTACTCTTATAACCATCCGCATGCCCAAAACTTTCCTCGTCACAAATCTGTATCTGAAATCAAATTATAGAGTACAAAATCGTACGTTATATCAACTTTTTCAATCTAACATCGCTTCAAGTTTGCCCTTATAAAACTGTCATCCATTAAAGACAGATGGCGTTTACTCTCATCCAAGTGAAACTGTTAACCCAATTAGCAACTACACATATTAAACTGAAACACCGATAGATCATCTCAGCTCCTGACCCATTACTAAGAAACCCTAATAAATAATACTTACATGTCTGCTGAGTAATTAATCACGTATAACTATCGACTGTCCCGAGAGACTAGTTCAGACTGTGCTAGTGGTTTGGTCGAGTAGCGAGTGTTTAAGCGAGTGGAAAATATGATCATTTTTAACTGAATCCCTAAAAATTAAGAGTGATACTTCCTTTTGTTGACATGAGGTATTCGTAGCTAATTAACAGCCGCGCAAATCGATCAATCAAGGTTAAGCTTGCCACATTAAATCTATGGATGGCTGACCACAATTTCATATCCAGACCACATCTAGAAAGAGTACGTTAAATCGTCGGTCCTGGTTGACAAATGAAAGTCTATAACAGTTGATACGAGTAAACAAATGCCTAAAAAGTCTTACTACGACATATCATGTTTCCCAGTAACTGAGTTGCGAAGGTCAAATAGACAGACGCTCCGTGTAAAATACTGGTATTAAGTTGCATGCAGTTAAACTCTAAAGTAGTTGGGAAAACACTAGGCATATTTTTCTCTCTTTTGATAATAGACTTTAATGATTTTGTTGAGATCAGATCTTGCAGTACCTACGAGGTAAAGTCAAAATATTCTTCAACAAATAATTAACAATTGTTCATAAACCGCAAAAAAGGAAAATGTAACAAGTTTTTAATATAAATGTTGTATACAATTAGATTATAAATATGTTACTCAACTTATATCTTAAAATGTTCCCAGACAATATTCACGCCGTGCACTCATGCCTCATATTCAAAATAAAATATTTGTTCAGTTACACGTAGTGAGTTGCGAGTTCACGATCTAGTCTGTGACGTGACTTCCCAATGCAAAACGTAGCCTTTAACTGAACCGTGTTGTGCAGAAGTGATCCAATCCAAAAATGTCAAACATTCGAAAATTATCAGTATTTTTATAGAGAAAAGATTTAAGTCAATAAATAATAGTTTATGTAATTTTTCTTTAACCTACATTAAGTTAAATAAATGTCCCACTGCTGGGCAACTTTTTTATATGTATATGTCAACATATATATATAAAAAAGCTGATATTAAAAGCCTGTTATTTTCGTGGTTAAACTGTATTTTAGCTAAAATGTCTCTCCAGTCTTTTGCGATCTCTTTCCAGTGGTATTTATATATATTATATCATGACTGGGACAAGTATAATTCAAAAAGAGTTAAGAAAGTGTCCGTTTTTATGTATATGGCCCATAATATTGTAAAATAATAATAAGCGTTATTATGGTCCTAATTTTTTGTGAACTTCCTTAAATTGAGACAGCAGGCGGTGCCGCAAGCGCGCACTTCGCACGCTCAACCTTATAGCTAGCTGTGATTCAGACATATTCTGTTGTTCTCTGAGGGAGTTCACAAGTCTAACATTACGTAGAATTATGCTATGGGACTATTTTGTAATTAGTTTTAGTTATGCTACAATGTTGCTTTGTTTAGCCTGTAACGACATTAGCATGAGTGAAAAAAACACATAAATATAACAATTTATTTGTACATATATAATATATCATAGTATCAACAAGACGAGAATTAATCATCCAACGGTGAACATAAAAAAAAAATAGAATTCTAGATTATGGTTTAAATCCTTAACACTTACACACGTTCACTAATAATTTAGGCCCTTGACACTTGATCTTTTTCGAACTTGAATAATTTTTGGACAACACGCTCCAATTTTCCTTTGTAATGCGAATCGTTCAACAGGTCGGTCAATATATTGCTCAACATTTGTCGTTCACTACGTGGCCTTAATCAAGATCTAACCGACAATACGGTTGTCTCAGACAAATGACTATTAGTCTCTGTTGTGTGTTGTCCTAGAGCATTTCAACTGGATACCGTGCACGTATTTCCCTAAAGCGAAATTAGTGTCCTCACGGGTAAACGAACTGTTGATTAATTCGTGCTGTTTCACCACATTTTTGTTTTGCTGAACCCACTTATTTTTGGCATTATCTTATGGTTGAGCCCTTATTAATTTTTCATGTTATTGGTACTAAGAATGTTTCAGACTATAGACTATTAAGTAGTCCCTGTTGTGTATTTACCTAAAGCGAAATTAGTATCCTCATAATCCTCGCGGTTGAATGAATTGTTCATTCATTCGTTGTTTTCATTACATCTGTCATTCTTCTTCTGTTTCAATCATTTCTGAAGTATTATCCGAGTTGTAATTTAGCCCTAATCATTTAGATTTTTCTTGTCTGTTGTTGTTGACTGTCTCGAGCTAACTATTATTAGGCTCCTGTTGTATGTAGTCTTAAAGCAATTGAACTGTCTTCTAGTATAGATTGGTGTTTTTTAATTTTACATTCTGTCTTTACTTATTTGGTATTCATCTATCAGTGTGCGATTCTAAGCTAAAATGTTTTTTTTTTTTCTTTTCTATTGTTATATTTCTATATGGTCTGGATCAATGTTTTTGTGGCAACTGTATTAAGGAAACAATTACTAGGCATAAGTCTCTGTTCCCTGTATTCTTTGTTACATTCCACGTAATACCCCAACGGGAAATTAGTATGTAGCCTTGTGTGTAAATTTTTGATTAATGCCTATAACCTATTTTTTTTTATCTCACGTTAATCTTCTTTTGCTTTACGCAATTAATTCCGGATATTGGTAGGATAAACTCTGGGCCCGATTATTCCCATTTGATCCGGTGTTCATTACTTTCCCTGATTGGATCTTATGCTTAATAAATTAGTGGGCAATATGATATCTAGTCACTTCCGCAATACTTAGCGTAGCTATGCAATTACCGATACATCCGCTCACCCCTAAAAATATGAACATACGCAAGCTGAACAGTGACTCGATAGTGGGCACCGCACGGTCTAACAGCTGCTGATGATCGCCTATGGACAGGCTAAACACGCGTAGAGTAGTTGGTGGTAGTTGAGATTTTTTACCGCTTGCACATACACACAGCATCACGCCTGTATTCTCGGAAGGGGTAGACAGAGGTGTACATCGTTTTACATCCACATTTCACCAATACTACCATTAAGTCTCATGTAGGTAATATGTGGTGAGCCTATTGTGAGGCACAATACAAACTCTAGGCTGCTATTGAGAATTTCTTAATAGAAAAACTCATTAAAAATTTGCCCGACCGAGGAATTGAACGCAGAACTTCATGCTCAGTAGTCGCGATTAGGACCACTACACTAACGAGGCAGTCGGTATACCGTTTGCGTTTGTGCATATATTTGCGGGTCGATGGCTGGTGCACAGGTAATTGTATGAGTACCTTCAATATTGTGGAACTAGCTAACTAGATATTGTATTATTTGCATGCATGCATAATGGCTTCCGCAAGGTGACACCTAAATCTAATTAGTTAAAAAATAAATAGGTAAAAAATACTACTTCGAAAGCCTTGCTCATGCCTTTACTTAGACGAGGGACATTATAGGCTAAAAAAATATTGATGAATTTGCATTATATTACAAACAAAACATAACATCGTGCATAACGCACCACTGATTAATTCCAGTATTCCAAAACTGGATCGTTTACGTTCACAACTCCACAAATCCACTATTTCAGTTTGAACCAAGCTTTTCTATCAATATAAATCAGTCATGTAGAGGTTTCGCAAGATAGATAGCGTAATATCTTGGGTCATCTTAATTGTCTCCAGCGAGAGCCAATCAATCACTTATAAAAAACAAGACGGACGGTTTTTGCAGTCCATCAGGAGATTGGGTGTAGATTGTGAATATTAAAACTGGATTTACGATAATAGCCATTTAATTCTTCCCTCTTTTACGAGGTTTTTTGTTAAAGGTACTGTGGGCTTACTCTTGAACATAATTCCGCTCGATTGACATTGGAAATATGACATTTCGTACTTTTAAATGCCAAAATGTCTATAAAATAATTATAGATTCGGGATATTATGAAGACAACATGCTAACTGTAATGTAGGTAAATTTATTTTAAATTTACGCGTTGTTTTAGGGCGTCTATTTAATATTGGATTGGGATTGGAATTGGTATTAGTTTCAAGAGTGAAACTCCTGATACCTGAAACCACTGATGCTTGTTTAATATTGATCTTTTATCGAAAATAAACCTTCTTATAGAAGATTTTTTATTTATTTATTTGTTTAATAAGTTGTGTTTGTTTGTTAAGTAAATATTATTAACTTTGGTAACATTACTGTCACGATACTTACTCACTGCCTCATTGGTTTACTGCTACTGAACGTGAGGTCTTGAGTTCAATTCCCGGGTTGAGCATGTATGTTGAGTTATTGTCAGTTGTATCCCGAAGTTTGAAATTGTTCCTGGCTAATAAGGTCTCGACCTACATATTAAGGGGCTTATTAATTAAATCGGTAAGTGCACCCCTGCCGAACCATTCAGGAAGTAGGTACAGTTACGATGCGTCAATATAGTTACAACGTGCTTTTCAAAGTTTTCAATCAAATTCATAGTATTTAAAAAAAAACTGTTTCACAAGTAACAGCAAAATTATCCTTTTAACCAAAATAATTTCAGCAATATCGATAAACTTAACAAATGCGAAGGTATATGAGAAGTACAGCGATAACACTTTTTTTTGGACAGGCGTGTAAAAATATACCATTTTCACCAGTAACAGAATAAACCCTAAAACCATATAACCGAAACACAAAACTGTCTAATAAAAAATAAAGGTGACAATACCATTTTGGCGACTGTCAAAAATGCTAAATTTATACCTGGCTGGTTATACGGTGCCTACTTTCTATGCATTGTGTCGCTCCGTGACTTATGGTCGCTAGGGACCGCTGACGGTTTTTATTTAAGCTTAATGGCTTTTTGAAATGTTACACCTTTATGTTTCGGTGAAGATGGGCCCCAGACCCAGAGCAGACTTGAGAAATGACAAAATAATCTGGAGAGTGTTGGTCTAAAAATCAGCAGAACCAAAACAGAGTACATGTTTTGTGATTTTGGCGGTCTCTCCAGTTTTGGTGCTATAGCGCTGGGTGGTGCGCTATTACCAGTCTGCTCCGACTTTCGGTATCTGGGTTCTATCATACAATGCGATGGCGAAATAGACCGGAGCGTCAAGCACAGAATTAACACAGGGTGGATGAAATGGCGGCAGGTCACGGGAACTATTTGTGACCCCCGAATTCCCCTTAAACTTAAGGGGAAAATCTATAAAACAATTATTAGACCTGCTGTCTTGTATGGTTCAGAATGTTGGCCCACGAAGGGAATGAATGAAAGACAACTACATGCAGCTGAGATGAGAATGTTACGAAGGATGTGTGGTGTGACGCGGATGGATAGAATTAGAAATGAATATATAAGAGGAAGTCTGAAAGTGGCACCGGTGACTGAGAAGTTGTGTAGAAATCGTTTAGCATGGTATGGGCATGTGATGCGGAGGGATGAGGGTCTGTGACAAGGAAAGTTTTGAGTATGAATGTAGATGGCTATAAGAGTAGAGGAAGACCGAGGAAGCGATGGATGGATTGTGTTAAAGATGATATGACTAGAAAAGGGGTGACTGACGATATGACAGCTAATAAAGATGTATGGAACAAGAATACATGCTGCGCCGACCCCAAATAAATTGGGATAAGGGCAGGGGGATGATGACACCTTTATGTTTCGCTTAGATATTGGATCATGAGAATCATGGGGTTAGAAGATAAAGTGAGCAGACTTGTTCCGCTGAAAGAACGCAAATGGTTAAAAAAAATGCATTTTTTGTTAGTGACAATATTTTTTTGGCTGTCATCAATCTGCCTAACCTTTTCCCAATCACATTGGGGTCGGCTTCCAGACAGACCGGAGCAGCTTAATACCAGTATTTTACATGGAGCGAATGCCTATCTGACTTCTACAACCCAGTTAAAGGGTAACACGATATCTTTGTAATGTAGTGGTATGACCGGTTGTCAGACTTTCAGGCCTCTGACTACCCCTAACGGCTGTCATAGATCTTAATCTGACAACCGGGGCCGACGGTTTAACGTGCTCCCTGAGACACGGAGTCTAGGTATAAAATAATGGTCACCCATCCACAGACCGACCACGGCAAAGGCAGCTTAACCTCGATCGATATGTCCAGCTGTTGCTTAGACACGAGCCAGAAGCAGCCAACCAGTTTAACAATTTCTTGAATACAACAACTGTATGCCCTGAAAATTGAAATGGAAGAAATGCAGAATTGTACTGCATTACAACCAACATTTCACGGATTACGTTATTAAGTTATATAAATAAGTGGCGCCTACCGGGTTTAATTTCAAACTTACTAACAAGAGAGCCTAAAAACATTTTGCTTGACCCAAATCAAAGTCAAGACCTCCGGCTCAGCACCTGCATATGCTATCACTTGTCTGACAAAACAGAGTTATCATAAAAACATTGCAATTCATTTGGTAGCTATTTTAGGTAAATCAAAATCTTATCGACAAAAAATAAATATAATATACAGAAAACATTTTCCATCATCAAAAAGTTTTTTTTTTTTTATGTGATAGGGGGCAACCGAGCAGGCGGATCGCCGATGGTAAGCGATTACCGCCGCCCATGGACATCCGCAACCCCAAAGGAGTCGCAAGTGCGTTGCCGGCCTTTTAAAGGGTTTGGGCCTCCGGTACCCTCACTCAGGCCGTGGTATCACTCTGGTCGAGCCGGTCCATTCGTGCCGAAGCATGGCTCTCCCACGGTAGAAGTAGATACCTACGTATGTAAAGTGCCCACTAATATCAAAAAGATAGAAGTACCTACCTGACAGAATGCATGAAAAAATAAGTTCAGTGGAAAGATTCGTCGCCTACGCAGACAAATAAATCTTTCGGAAAACCACTTAGATGTTTTTTTAGACCTACTTAACTAGCAATTCATGGAACCTTAGGTTTTCTATGAAATGGTAGTACTCATGAATCTACAGGCCAGAGAGCTTATATTTTATTTATAAATTTAGCATTCAATTTAGAACCTATAGTTATGTGTAACATGTATGTTGATACATGTTACACACCCACATTTCATCAATTCTGTTATTAAGTCCCATGCACAGGTCCAAACTCCCGTCTGCTACTGAGTATTTCCTCACAGAAAAACCCATTCACTATCGGATCGGGTCAGTTAGTCTAATCACCTAAACAAAACAATAATATTCATGATTCCTTAACAGTGTATGACAATAAATCTGCCTAGCCTTTTCCCAAGTATGTAAAATACCGGTATTTTACATGGAACGACTGCCTATCTGACCTCCAGGACGTAGTTACGTGGTTCAGGTTCCTGACTATCCGTTACAGATAACGTAGATCTTTATGAGATCTGCTCTTCGAGGCACGGCCTCTCCATGCCTCATATCGTGACCCACTTGTGCCTTGATATAAAGATGGTGATTCAGAGACCTAACTCAGAAAATAGTTATCTCGATTAATCGATCTGTGCGGCTATTACTTACCCACCAGCACCATAAAACATCGTAAAAATCATCATATTATGACAAGAGCGCGAGCGTATCAAATTGCGGGTACCCCTTAAATCCATGGAAGGTCGTATATCGTACACTCCACTTATCTAACACCCACGAATGCCCTTTGGTGAAATATAAAACGAAATAATTTAAAGATTAGATGCTGAATTTTTTATTACAGCTAACCCTTTTTTATCGGTGATAATAAAATTTTGCCGTTTTGCATGCTACACGTGTGACAATGTCAGGTCGTTTAGCATTATCTGGAAAATAAATAAGTACCATTTTGTTATTATAATACTTAACTATAAAAAACGTGGCGCATAATAATGTGTATTTATAGGGGTTTGTTTTCTAATAAATACTTTTTAGTTATTTACTATAAGTCCAAAGACAGCTTGATTTCAAACAACCTAAAATGTTATCTGATTAAGCTTCTTTATTCGCGACGCTGTGCACCAACCTAGTGTTGGCTTTGATGAAGCCCGTAGGCCTCTGACATGTCTTGCCTTCTGTGAGGAGGTGATGTTGACGAAGGAGGCAGCGGAAGCGGAGAGAGAGGTGAAGTCCACTAACCCCTACAGCAGAAGGCGCACAATGCGCCGGAGGGTGCATAACGATTCCAGGCCACCTTGTTTAAATAATTAAATTAATTTATGTACAATTATCCACTGTTATCTGCTGAATGACGACAAAGACAGCCCTGTCATATGCCAATGACTGTACATTGAATGATACGTTATTCATAAATAGGTTTTATGCAAATGAGAACAAACACTAATTAATAGACGTAATTTAAATAAGACGTAAAAAAAAGATTGGTAATATTAATATTTTTTTCTACGAAGCATCTTTACAACCTGTAGATTCACTTCTATAAACATTTCGAATTAATAATGAAGCACCTTAAATAACCTATATAGGCAGATAAATATAGCATTAACATAAATATTGTGAAGTTTCGTTTCATGAATCAATATTCATAAAATGATATTTATAAAACTATCAAATTGTTAATGGCGCGCCTTCATAAAACTTCCATTAATTTTGTTCATAAAATATTAAGCAACCCTATTCTGTATTGAAGCAAAAACCTAAATTCTTTAGCAATTTTCATAAAATATAAAACTATTTTTATTTATTTTTATATGAGGACATAAAAATATAAGTAAAATCAGACACTAACTTTAAAATATTCTGTTTTATGTTTCAATAACAAATCTATATACATGTGAAAGTTTATAAGTTTGTGAATTTGTATGTTTGTTTAAATCGATTACGCAAAAATGGAGTTCTCTTAATTTAGCATTAGCAGGTTAGCCATTGACAAATAAATCCAGGTCATCACGCGTAGCGTTTTCCAGGTCTACGTCGGCGACGACGGGACCATTATAAATGTTATGTACAAAAAATAGTAGGTTGGTATAGGCATTAAAAAATCATTACATAGTATATATAGTTAGTTAAATAAAGGATATTTTTTAACCCAGGATAATGTCGATTTAGTGGAAAACGGTGAATCTCTCAGGCAAAACTGCGAGGCCCAGCTAGTGGGATTATCAACACATTATTCTGTTCTAGGGATAAAGGCCAGCCATTTAATTCTTTGGAGACTCACTTTTCACTCACTTAGGGCGTCTACCACTAGTATTTTTTTTATCTTCCAAACAGAAAGGGTAAAATTGCTTTTGTAGCTGACGTAAAATTACATGCTGTTTATTTTATTTTTATACTAGAATCGCCGCGTGGGACTCATACGTACTTCATGTCTGTCAAATTGAACAGGACTATCAGTGAAAGTCACAATGTACAAAATTTAAGCAGTAAGTAATCAGTGCCATCTGGTGATAATTCATAAGGTCTCGCAAAAAAAAAATACTATGTCCTCCTACGGGTTAAGCTCTAAGCCCATATTTGGTTCAGTATATACTCCAGAAATAACTAAAAGACATCTACTAACATTATTATATATAGAATTTATTATTTCACATATTTCTAGATACGGAAAATTAATGTAATACTTAAACAACATACTAATTTCACAATATTGAGACTACACATCCATTATAATATTAATGTAAAGTACAAAATTAATTTCACCGTATTTTATATTCAGTTATTCGTTTCCAAGGTCACAGAGTCAATTAAATATCAATAGTAGCGATAATGACACTCATTAGAAGCGGCCCCGTTTTTAACTTGAATATTTCAGTATTTTTTTGTTATTTACGGTAAACAACCTTTTTAAGTGTTTTATTAGCTGAAACAGTTACTATTTTGATGACACATAATATAGCAATGTTATATATATATGATAAAATCCGAAACGAGCTTATCCGACAGAGAACCAAGGTGGTCGACATAGCTCACAGGACCAGCAAACTGATGTGGCAGTGGGCCGGCCATGTATACCGACGAACCGACAACCGTTGGAGTAAACGCGTACTGGAGTGGAGACTGCGTCTAGATAAGTGGAGGGTAAGACCGCCCCCGGCAAGATGGAGCGACGATCTGCGGAAAGTGGCTGGTAGAAATTGGATGACAAGAGCCGAAGACCGGGCTCAGTGGCGCGTCTTGGGAGAGACCTATGTCCAGCAGTGGACTGCTATAGGTTGATGATGATGATGATGATATATATATATATATATATGTATGTATATGTGTTACATTTTATAGTAGTCTTGCACTGTGTATAATAATTTTCACAGCTAAGGAACAGCCACACAGATCGAGGTTAAGCTGCGCTTGCCGCGGTCGGTTTGTGGATGGGTTTTTCATTTCATACCGAGACCCCTCCGTGCCTCGGAGAGCACGTTAAACCGTCGGTCCCGGTTGTTGAATGAGTAGCAATGACAGCCGGTATGGGTAGTCAGAGACCTGAAAATCTGACAACCAGTGATACTATGAGATATCGTGTTACCCCGTAACTGGGTTGTGGAGGTCAGCTAACAGTCGCTGCATGTAAAATACTGGTATTAAGCTGCATCTGGTTGGACTGGAAGCCGACCCCAAAGTAATTGGGAAAAAAGCTAGGCAGATTAATTCTATTGAAAACGCTTTTTTTATACAGTGTGAGCCAGTGATTAGTTAACATTTGAAAAAAATACAGAAAGAAAACAATAAGACTTATTTCAAAAACTATTTATTTTTGCGATAGCCAACAGACGGGAATTTACTTTTTAAAAATAATATCGTTTAAATGACGACCGTGAGATTGCTGACATCTCTTCTCTAATCTTTGCTTTTAATTCAAGCAGTGTCTTTGGCTGATTGATGTGTACACGATGCTTCAGATATCCCCATAAAAAGAAATCTGCTGGTGATAAATCAGGGCTCCTGGGTGGCCACGGAATATCGCCTCTCCGAGAAATCAGATTTTCCGAGAACATCTCTTTAACGACCGGCAGGGACTCATTAGAGGTGTGGCAAGTGGCTCCGTCTTGCTGGAACCACGTTCTCCGATTGTAACCAGCAAATTCTTGTAGCTGAGGGGACAGAAACACTCGTAACATTTTCACATACTCAGTAGAGTTGACAGTGATCGTACGGCCGTAAGAATCCTCAAAAAAATAAGGACCAATGATTCCTTTAGATGAAATTGCTGCCCATACAGTCACCTTAGGTGAATGAAGGGGCCTTTGATGCTTAGTTTTGGGATTTTCGCTGCTCCAATATCTGCAGTTCCGTTTATTAACGTGCCCGTTCAGGTGGAAGTGGGCTTCGTCAGAAAACAAGATGTTGTCGAAGTTACTGAAGCGCTCTAACATTGTTTCTGCATAAAGTTTGCGTAAATTAAAATCATTAGGCTTCAATTCCTGCACCAACTGAATCTTGTATGGGTGTTATTTCAAATCTGACTTCAAAATACGGCGTAAGGATGTGCATGATATTCCTAATTCAGCTGAACGTTTGCGCGTCGATAAATCAGGATTTTTTCGAACTGAAGCCGAAACTCTGTGCACATTCTCTTCGCTCCTCGAAGTCCGTGCGGCGCCGGGTTGCTTCACATTTAGTGTCGATCCCGTCTCTTCGAACTTCTTTACCCATTTCTTTATTAAAACTGTACTCGGACACTGATTTAGGTCGTGTAAATTGTATTGAACGCGAAACAAGCGCCTTACAATAACGAGCGAACCATTATTTAAATAAAATTGCTTCACGCAAAGGGCGCGCTGTGGCCCTGTGAACCGATCCATGGCGACTAAATTTCCGAGAAATGAGCTAGCCGCTTGACCCCTCCCCGCACCCCACGCTTCTTGCGTTTGCGCGGGAAATCAAATTTTAATGTAAACTAATCAATGGCTCATCCTGTATATTATATTCTTTTACTATCGAAGCCGACCCGGTTGGAAAAAAGATACGCACATACGCAAAATAAATTCATTATTTTAATTCTTTTTTTTCTTTTTAATGTAAATTCTCTTCAATATGTCAATTACAGACTAGTCTACTACATTACAAAAATATAAGAAAATTGAGGCCTTACAAAGATTACGTAGCACGTGCGTTGGCTTAGCTATGTCCTCGTGTCTAACTTGCCCTTGTAGATTAACAGTAATATATTCCTTATAAAGACTGCCTCATTGGTCTAATGATCGCAAGGCTGACTGCCGAGCGTGAGGTCCTGGGTTCGATTCCCGGGTCAGGTAAAGCGTTATTAGGTTTTTCTATTAGGAAATTCTCAGTAGCAGCCCGGAGTTTGGTATTGTGCCCGGCTGATGGCAATAGGCTCACTACCTATTCCATGGGACTAATTAACAGAACTGATGAAATGTGGGTGTACAACTGCCTACCCGCTCGGGGAATACAGGGGTGATGCTATGCTAATATACTCCCGACCGAATTTTTGATCAGGGCGTCCTATCTCTACAGAGATTAGCCAAGTATGATATTATAGTGCACAGGTGTATGCGCAAACACAGGTGCACTCCCTCTTCCTTCACTTTCAAATGTGGAAACCAGCACACCTGAAAGTTGTACTCGATGATGTGTAACGCCATGTCAGAGGCCTGCTAGTGTTTTAAACTCTGACACTAAGTTGTTGATCAACCACACGATAAGGAGAACATAGTAGGACGGCAATCCAACAAGACCGGAGAGAAATCAGGCGCAGGACCGACGGCTTTACGTGCTTTCCGAAGCACGGGGGTGAGGGGGAGTTTGACAGTGGAGTAGTGACAAAGACAGAAATAACGCTAAGATACGTGCTAAATAATAGCCTATGAAACCTTACGAATTTTGTAACTTCAGTGTCTTCACTAAAATATAGCAAAATTATGAAACACTCGTACTTAATTATAGCAAAAAGCTTAGTCAGACTATGGTCACCATCTCTAAAATCTGCCAACCCGGACAAGAACTGTGAAAACCCGGTTTATGGAGGTTTAAACCTAGACATATCAACAATGTTTTTTTAAAGTTACTCAGTAATATAAATAACAGTTTTAATTGTTATAAATTAAAGTATTGTTTGTTTTCATATAATTACAAAAAAGATAGATATATTAAACAAAATTTAGTAATAAAGTTTTAACAAACAATTAGCAGTGTAGCATTAGGCGTAATTTCGGCCATGTATTTTCGAGTTAGATGTCTAAAACCTAGCCTAAAACCCGGACTATAAATGAAACCCGGACAGTCGCCGGGCGCCCTCTAAACTAGGACAAATCCGGGGAAACCCGGACGGATAGCAACTCTATATTAGGCATTTGCTTGTCCTACCCAATACCCAATACTTTCCAACTTTGCCGTTTTATCTACATCAAAAACTCCACCAAATTCAGAATCCATTGTAGCAGGTCTTACAAATTATTGTTCAGTTCATGTTGTGCCACTTTCCCAAACAACTTCGAGATTAAAAGTCTATCTCAGTGCTGAGACAAAACCTTACCCTTGCTTTTTAATCAAAGCCTTAAGAAAGTAGGGTAGAAGCCTCCTGAAAATATCGATGTTGATGTAAACAACGACGCTGTTGAATTGATAATCGTAAGATATTTTAAAATTTTATGTTTACGTATTTTTCGCGAGACACATTCATATTAATTACTAGTATTTGCCCGTGACTTCGTTTGCCTGTACTTCATTTGAGTCCAGCCGGGGAAAAAGTATCATTTGTGTTAATTTAGTTGGTTTAGCTATGTGTGTGTGCCAAATTATAGCCGAATCCGTTCAGTAGTTGTTGCGGGAAAGAGTAACAAACATCCATCTATCCTCACAAACTTTCGCATTTTCGTGTATAATATTAGTACGACTTATCCTCGGTTGTGCACACATGTGCATTTTTTGGGATTGCCTGACTAGTTTCTAACTCAAACGCAGCCCTTAGTCATGAGCTGTTGTTACGGCCAGCAGCCGCGTCTGCGACCAATGGAGCAATGAGAGAGTTAGTCTGTTTGTCTTACCAACGTGTTATGTAATTCATATCGGCTGCGACATAAGGTTCAAATTATAAGGATTCACCCGCCTATGCAACATAATATATCTCTAGCATGATTAATTAAATAAAACTCAACATTAGTATAAAACTAACAGAAATTAACGCGCAATAAATGCCTTTGAATCACTTGATGTTTCGACCAGGTCACACTGATGGTGGTAGACTCAATTAATTTGAAACAGTGTACTAAATATGGCACATAAGCTCAAATAAAAACAAATCCTTAGAAATTGATCAAAGAGAAATAAACATAAATACTAAATCCAGACAAATTAATAGCAACTATAAAGACGGACTGGAATCAAATTAGTCTGACTAATTTCGATGTCTAGTATTGACAGAAATGTATTGAGAGCATTATTTCTTCGTGAATTGAATATTAACTGACGTTTCGAGTAATTAGTTGGTCGAGTGAGTAGTATTTGTCTGAAATTTCGCGTTTTACTTGAGTTGCAAAATTATTTATTAAGTGTTATGTATTTGACCGTTTTAAATAACTATTCTTTAGTGGAACAAACATAATTAAAGGTACTGGTTATTAAAGGTTGGTTAAAAGTTGGATAAAAGATATTTCAGGCGTGTAACTAATACCGGTATTAAGTCCCATGAAACAAATATTTTATAATAGGTAGTGAGTCACCTCATGATCACTCCCCTGCCCGTATCCCAATTTATTTGAAGTTGACGCAGCATGCATTCTTATTCCATACATACTCTGTACTTGTGCTGGAATGCTGCTAAAGTTTTGGCTATGTTTTATGACCGGTCGCCTGCCTGATGTCAACCCTCATAGTAAGTCACCTACAAGGCACAATTCCATACTCAGGGCTGCTCTCACGGTGCAAAATAAACACCATTAACACTGACATGAGCATCCAATCCAGGACCCATTATTTGCAACAGTTACGACAATCTCCAAAAAAAAAATACAATTCTTAAAACACATTATTTCATAAATATGTATGTGTTTTGTTCACACAATCTCTTTATACATTTACGATAGAAGATATGCGCATAAAATACAAATAACTGAAAGCGTTCCCGTTATCAATGATAATGATATTCTAGATTTAATGTTATGTGTCTGTTTTGCTTTTCTACACTAGTGCAAACAGGATTCTCACGAGGATATTGTAAACTTCTTGAAGGCGAATACTGTACAGCCATGTTCGAGTATGTATGATTATAAAGATACAAAAAATTTATACACTTTACTTTGGCGTTAGACACAAGAAACATCAGAATAGACACAAACGGGACTTCATTCTGTGACATTTAACGTACCGTGGCAACTGAACTAACGTGTCGCATGTTCGATTGCTCGATTGCTGATATAATTTGATAATTTTCAGTTCTCATTATCTTTTTAAAGGTCCCTCTCATATTAAGGTACAATCGCTAACTTAGCGTTAAAAGATTATGACTTATATCACACTGATATCACAGTTAGCGTTGCGACGGTATGGCAAGTGTCGTGGATTCAGGTCCCGTCCGTCGCATTCGTGTACGATATCATCATATTATGATATAACTAAGGCAGAAATAATGATATTGTTTTTGTTTTTGGATAAAGTCTCTTTATTTTGACTCAAATTATTAGAGAAATGGATTAATTTTCAGACCATTACAAAAGTCGGTTACAAATATTGTATATTAGAACTATGTATACTATATTATATAAATATCTTTGAATCGTTGGACGTTTCGACCATGATTCTTTATTCTAAATGGGCTTATGTTATGGCCACCTCACTTGATGTTAAGCGATGGTACACATCGCTACGAGGGATCGTGGTCACAAGCAGATACGCAGTTGATGCAGTAAGTTTACTTCGTCATGGGTGTGTTAAAATTTTTTCATCAATTATTTTCTTTCTTGTAATAAGGCCCGCAACACTAAAAGTATTTATTTGAAACGAAGAAATTCCTCGATACAATATTGCAATAGCGGTCTGATTCTAGATATCATCACGCCTCCGTTTGCCAAAAGGGTAGACAGACGTATACACAGCTGTACACCCACATTTCACCTATGTTATTATTGAGTCTTATATAATAGTTGGTATCCATTGCCATGAATGCCTAGTTGGTCTAATGGTCCCAAGCGCGACTGATGAGCATGAGGTCTCGGGTTTGGTTTCCGGGTCAGGAAAAGTGTTATTGAGTTTTACTGTTAGAAAATTCTCAGTAGTAGCCCAGGTCACCACCTATTACATGGGACTTAATAACAGCATTGGTGAAATGTGGGTGTACAACTGTGTACACCTGTGCCTACCCCTTCGGGTAATACAGGCCTGATATGTTATGATATCCATTGCCATCTACCAAGAAAAATTCCGCTGGAATTCCGTTTTTTTTCTCGGTAGTTCCACTATTAAAAACATAACAGAAAAATTTATGAATACTTCACTGCTTGATCCAGGACCCCATGATCAGCAGTATTGCAGAATGATTCCATTCTTGAATTATGTGTATTACAGTGTAGATCTATCCCCTTTTGTTATATGCTACCCTGGTTGAGCCAACGTCTCTTGGGATCTCATGACTAAATGGCGTCTCAGAGCAACCCATAACTGATAGTTGCTTGTTGAACATAGTGCTCCTATGGGATTCCTATGTCTTGCAGTACAGCGATAGATCCTAATAATTCTGGTAAGTGGTTTGGAAGATCCCTGTCAATTGTTTAGAAAATTGTGTTAGAAAATGGGTTTGAAATTGCAATCATTACGTTAATAACTTCTGATTTATTTTTGAAACGCTTGCAAAGTATAATAGCTTTACACCTGTCTGTTCCCCAAAAGGATAGGCAGAGCGATGGTCGGAAAACGTAGGTATTTCTACGATTTCCGACCATCCGATATTAAGGTGATATCCGATGTCCGAGTCCCATGTAATATGGTAGTGAGCGTATTGCTATCTACCGGGCACTAATCCATACTCCGAGCTGCTATTGAGATTTTTCAAAACCCAATAACACTTTGCCCGACACAGATCTCAAACCCAGGTCCTCATGATCACAGATATATTTTTATGTACGATTCGAACTCGCATCGCTTGGGTCGTAGGTACTTCATGTACCCAATATGTATCCAAAAAAATTAAGACAGCTAAGAGAAACCTAACAAGGGCTTTAAATAAAAAAGCCTTATTAAAAGTCTGAATGAAATTTTATTTTTCACTTTTACGGTCGCTTCATATTCTCTAAACTTGCAGCCTTGTAGCGACACTCTTTTTTTTTCTTTTGTCATTGTGTCGACAATTTAATTGAAAACGAAATGTTCTATCTAAGACTTGAATTTAGACGAAACAACTAATTTCAGACCGCAATAAATTCTGACAGAGCCCCGTAAAATCGATTAAGAAAAACCTTTTTTCCATTAAATCTTTGAAGCCAAAAATCTCCCGAAAAGAAAATAAAACACAAACGACAATAAGAAATCACGCCAAGAGAATTCGCAACAGAAAACCTTGATTCCACTTTAAAAGTAAAACGGAAAAGGCACATTTACCGGGCAGAGGTCGGTGACTTTAGGTACCTACTGAAAGTACAGTCGGTCCCCGAAATCCTCGAAAGTTATTCAAATGAACCGGAGCCACAGAATTCCGAATAAATGCATATTGAATTTGTTTACGTACGTCGAAACGGTATAGAAACCATACTTCGCCATTTAAATTCTCTCCAACAATCTACATATTATTGGTGGTCGAAGCGATACCTGTTTCTTTGTTTAAATAGATACTGCGTTTTTTGTGTTAGCGTAATTTTGTAAGCGGTGTTTTGCTGCTAGGAAAACTAGTTTTTTTAAGCTTTGCCAGCCACTGTTTTCTTAGTTAATCTAGTATATCACAGACATACGGTGAAGGAGAAATTGTTAGGAAACCTGGACTTAATGGTGACTTAAATCGCCAACAAGCAGTGAGCTAGCGTGGTGACCAATGCTCGTGCCTTCTTTGTACGAGAGTGGCCCCAGCCCTGCAGTGGGACAGTTACGAGCTGGTTACATCATCAGACACTAGAAAGTCTTCCTGAATTGTAAGTGAGTGTATAGACACAAGTCTCAGTGAGATAAAAGATACAAATTTATAAACAGACACCCAAATCCGCAACAATTTTGTGTAGATCGTACAAATCTTCCTGAATCAGGAATCAACCCATGACACGCAACGCAGCAGCCGATCTCCCGATCTCTGCGCCAACCGCGCCGTCAGATTGGATGAAAGCTGTTTGCGGTACCACCCGGTGTTCTATAGGTTTAGCAAAATAATGAAATTATGCAGAAATGTAATAAGTTTGTAGTAAAAAAAGAGTATGTAATTCAAATTATTATTATGTAATAATTACTCTTTTTCACTAGAAACTCAAACTTAAATGAATATTATGTTAGTTTGTTACGATTTCACACTTTTACCGCTGAAACATAGACTGGATGTTGGAGAAGGACATGGGGTACTCGAAGGAATTATTCTACGCAAATTCGAGGACACCAGCTAGTGGACCTATAAAGTTATGCTCTTTTCCATTATTGTAATAATATATTTGACAGCGCGGTTGGCGCAGTGGTCGAGAGACCGACTGCTGCGCTGCGTGTCGCAGGTTCGATTCATGCACGGAGCAAATATTTGTATGATCTATAGATAATTGCTCCGGGTCTGGGTGTGTTTGTGCTTGTGAGATTATATGTCTGTAAAAGCACCTACGATACAGGAAGAAATTCCAAGTAAGGGGCAACGTTTTAAAAAAAAAATGCTTTAGGAGCAAGAACTAAGGCACTTACAGGGTGTCGAACGAAGTAGAGTTTTGAGTGTTATAGTTATGTTGCGGAGAGCAGCGGATGACCACTTTTTGAGGGTGCAACCTACAGTCGTCTTTGAAGAAAATATTCACAGACAGCAGATATTTTTGTTTTGAATTTATAAAGCCTTTTACGGAGTGGGGTGTATTTATTTAGATATGTACTGCCACTTTGGAAGTTAGTGAGATGTTAGTAAGTTTAATTATTGAGGGCACATGCGTGTTCGATATGCCCTTTTATGCAATTGATTTTAAATAAGGCAGGTATAACGGAAATTAAGGAAGTACCTCTCAAATGAGTCGATTGATAGCATAGTGATGTGTATGCGTTCGTGTGATAATTAGTATCTGTTTTGCGTTAGTCTATTTTCCTTTTCATTGTACTAATTTTAAAAGAAAAGTGAAATACTGAAAACTTGTGACCAAATAAAATTACGATGCTTGGCTAAGTTGGCCGATCGATCTAATCCTCAGGCCACAAAGAAAATAGTTGAGCGAGTGTGGGACAATCTGTTTCCAATAACGGCACGGTACCATAACACATACAGACCATTAAGTCCAGGCTTTGTCATAATGATATCCGTTACTTTCTTTTTCTTAGAATTACTAAGCAAATTAATATGACATTGAAAAAGTCATATTGCTCAACGTTAACCTTTCGGCTCAGTAACGTACAGATCTGTACGTTGTAACAATAAAAATCTATTGTGTCTGCAAATGACTGACGCAACAGCTTATAGGTAGGTAATCTAAATGAATTCTAAGGAAAAGTTTGGCATTATGACGAAAACTTTTGCATGTAGATTTGTTCAAATCATAGTTCATTCATACTGAAACGTGTCTTCACAGTAAAGTGTGCACAAAAATAGTACTTATCTCTTGCAATAAAGATTACAAATTACTTTGAATCAAGACTTCATCATCTAGCAACAAAAGATGTTATGTAAAAGGGAGATATTTTTATTCAGTCGCTTTACTGAGAGTGGTCACGGGGTCTCGGCTTTACGATATCATAAAGCCTTGAGTCTATTCATTTTATGAGTTGAATTTCATCACCGCTCTCTCGAATCCTACTTTCCAGTTATCTTTATATTTGTTTTACGACACGCACAGATGAGATTTATAATATTAAATTCAATGGAAACGCTTAATAGGGAGGTTCGTTAAAGATGTTTAGTGGAATGGCGTAAAAAATATTTTTGGAAGTGAATTTTTAATCAAAATGGTTTTTGAAACCTAGAGTTTTGTATTTATCATGTAGTTGCAATTGAAAAAGATGAGCGTGGAATGTGTTTTTTTTTATTTACAATAAAACTGTGTGGATTTATTTCGAGTTGAAGTATCAAATTTAATATCACATTATGTTGTATTTTCCTATTATAGCCTATTTATATTATAATAGGCTATAATAACAATTATTATCTTAATCATATATTTGTCATCATCAGTGGATATTTGAGCAAACAGAATAGAATGCAATTTTTTCATACATGTTGAGGCCATGTAATGCCTATATTAATTACTATTTTTCAAGGAAACATTGAAAAAATAATAGACAAGAACGGGGCTTGAACCCGCTTTAGTAGATCTGTAAATTATTGCTAGATTAATCTAATATCGCCAGGCGTCTCCTTAAGACGAATACAAGGTGGATTGAAAATTCAATAGGTTTGAACACGAGAAGGTAGCTCAGTTGGTAGAGTGATCACACGGACACGCAAGGGACGCGGGTTTAAGCCCCATTCTAGTCTATTATTTTTTCAAAGTTTCCTTGATTTTTTTAAAATAATAGAATGCTTTTTTAAAGTTATCATGTTTATTGGTCTGCATCCTTGGTCTAGCGATAATAAGCACGACTGCTGGGCGTAAGGTCCAAAGTTTTACGATGATTATCAGTAGCAACGCGAAATTTGGAATTGTGCCTGGACGATGGCAATAGACCTCATCACATGGGACCATCGTAGATATATTGGTGTTCGTTATATAACGAGTATCTGAATAACCCTTCAGATATACGAGTATATACTTAACTAGCTGTGCCCCGCAGTTTCACCCGCGTATTATTATATTATAACAAGCCTAAGTTACTCCTTATATAGTACTAACTACCTGTCAGTAAAATCTTATCAGAATCGGGTCAGCCATTTCGAAGATTAGTAATTGGAACAAATAAACAGACATAAAACTGATTTTGGTATACGTATCATGCAAATAACTGTATAAGCTTAAAAAAAAACTATTATTTTGACATTACAAACAAACACTTCAATTGTATTTATTTGTATTGATGATATTTATGTTACACTAGCTGTGCCAGCGACTCCGTCCGCATGGATGTCGTAAATAACAAATGTTCGACGTGATTCTTTAAATGTGCATAACTTTTTTATTTATGAACCGATTGACATGAAACAAACACTAAATGTTAAGTGAAATTTACCACAAAATATTAGTGAAACCGCATCTACATCGAATAAGCCGTTTCTGAGATTAGCGTCCACAAACGCACAGACAAACAGATAAACAGACAAAAATTCTAACAATCATTGTTTTGGGTGCTATGTGCGTTCATAAAGGTCCCAATAATATTTCTTCTCATATATCTTCCATGACAGCGATCCGTTACATTTTTATCATAAGTATTGCTTTCCAATCGTGAAAAACTTCATAAGGTTTTGTAAGGCGTATACTTCTGCTGATTCCTTTTGTATTATTTTATAAAACAAATATTCAACTCTGAACATTATTCGACCTGTTGATTCTATTCGACGGACGTGTTTGATAGATTTATAGTGCGGAGAGCTTGAAACGGCCCTGCATAACTCTGAACTAGATAGAAAATAAAATATCTACTGAGAACGCTATTTTAGAGGAGATTGGGATGTTGATTTCGAAGGTACCAACGTAACTTTAAACTACTCGATACTATAGTTAATATAACACATCACAGACATACGATGACGGAAAATAAAGTAAAAGTCTGAAAAAGCTAACTTCGAGTGAACTAGCGTGGGGATAAATACTCGTGCCTTCAAGATAAATCTTTGAAAAGCATTAACGCATGCTTAGCGAACTCGAAGGTCGAGATAGCTTAGTGGTCAGAGCGCCTGGAGTATTTATCCGGGAGGCGCAGGTTCGAATCCTGTTCGCGACCGTATTCTTTTTCCATTTAATATTGTAACTTTACTCGTGCCTTCTCCGTATAAGAAGAGACTTTCCCTGCTCGTCGTTCATCATAATTAAATATTAATAAAATACTTATAGATGTGTATCTATAGATTCAGCATTCCTTTTTTACGCTTTACTTTAAATCATACTTACTAATCATTTTGTTTAGATTCAGCATGCCCTTTTTTAGGTTTACTTTAAATCATACTTAATTATATTTGTTTACGTTTGTTGACACTCACTTGTTTGCCACTCTATAACATGAAAATACTTAAATATATATATATCCAAACCAATACCTACAAAGCCCATCATCTTAATGAATCCTTCAATCCTGCCTAAGATCATGATTCCCTAAATTGTAAAGGCTCTCCCATACAACTGCGACGTGTCTTTGCGACACAAACTTTTAACATTAAGGGAGGTCGATAATATCAATTTCCACCTGCTACGTTTCTGACACACTTCTTTATATTAAACTGCTTGGCTTAGCGTTATTTATACTTATTATACCAACCCGTAAATTACCCACCTGAGAACTAGGGCATCATTCCTTATAGAAGGAACGATCACGTCACAATCTCAGGTTGGCAATTTGAGAGTAATTTAGCTCCAGATTTTGTCACGATGTTTTCCTTTGCCACGTATGACAAAATAAATGAAGCGAGTGTGGATGGAACAGACAGGATAGGCCAATCTCAACGAATGTATCACAAACAAATTGCGGACATTCTTAAAAAAGGGCAGGTCAAGAGCAACCTAAATCGATGAGCATGCATAAGAAACTTCATCACCCTGAACATAGATGAAAAGAAAGAGGTGTATCAGAATCGTAACAAGTAGAAATCACTAGGCTCTGCCTATCTCAATTCAATCACATAGTTCGGAAGGTAGAGCTCTATTGTGTGAAGTATTGGTTGCTAATAAACTGTTTTTATTTTGAGTTGAAATTTAATATCGATATATTGAGAACACAGATTTTTTTTTCTGTTAAAGCAAGCAGATGTGTGAGTAGTGCGTGTTTGTGGTGAAAATGAGTAGAATGTTGTAAAACTTTATTGAACTCCTAACTTTAAACATTTCACAGAGTTGCAGCTTTGCATCGTCCCGCGCGTCAAGTCACTTTCGTCTGAGAAAGCCTTAAATCCAGTTGGGACATGTTACTTCTAATAAGGCTAAACTTGGCGAAGTTGGCATACCTACGACGGTGGCTGGGATTAATTAAAGGATTCCATAACAACAATAACTTCTTGGTGGGAGCATGAAACATGTACTGGAATGGATTATAGCGGTTTGTGTAAGATATATTGTTTTGTATGTAAACTACAACGAGAATTGTGATTTATTTGAGATATTTATGAAAAACGTGACTTCATTTACAAAATTATTTTATAGACTTTTATAACAAGTCTCTTCACTTAGAATATTTTAAAGAACTAGTGGTCACCCGCTTTCGAAATTCGACCATAATTCATTCAATTTTAAAGATATATTTATGTATGTATGTGTTACGTTTTTTTATTATTATATTATATTAATTTTATGTATTTCTAATGCATGTTGAATAAAAATATTCCTCCTTCTCCGTATAAACTTGAACTTTGCCAAGCTCCTCGGTCCGCGTAAATTTCGTAAAAAGAGATAGGTACAGTTTTTGCTTCAGGTATTAATATAATGATTATACCTACTACTATGATTAAATGAAATATTATTGTGCTAAAAGATTTTATGGTGCTATTTACTCAAAACTATAAAATAATTATGAGTCCCTTACTATAAAATCGTAGGTCGTATTGGATAACTGTAATAAACAACTACATAACATCACGTATGTATTCTCAGAGGGGGAGGCAGGGGTGTATACGTGCGTAGTTGTACACCCACATTACCAATGCTATTATTAATTGATGGGAACAGGCTGACCTCCTATTGCATAGAATAGGAGGTGAGCCTGTTGCCATCAACTGGGTACAATTCCAAACTTCGGGCTACCAAGAATTTCATGACAGAATAACCAAAAAACACTGCGTGACACGGGAATCAAACTCATAACGTCATACTCAGCAGTCGTTTATATGACTGCTAGACTAACAAGGCAGATTAGAAAACAACTAATTACATATAATATCATTACAATATGCCATTGTGATTGTATCATTGTAAGTTTTCAGAAGAAGAATGATATAAAAAGTATGTTACGACATTGTAACTTATAACAAATATCGTTTGAATGTCTAAAATAAATACGAAAATGCACGTAAGTATCTCAAAGCAGATTCTTGAAGAGCTACAAGTCTTGTTAATAAGATTGTTAACGTACGTTATGTGTCCTTCTTTCGTAGAGAAAATAAGGCCGTCTTCATACAAGCTCTTGATCTATGCCCGTTTCATATATTTAAATCAAATGATGAACAATAAGCTTTTTTTTGTTACCCTATTTTGTGTCCCACTGCTGGGCAAAGGCCTCCCTTTTCTTCTTCTAGATCTCTCTGTCACTTGTAGTATCCGGTCACGGCTGCCCTGCAAACCTATCCAGATCGTCACGCCACCTTTATTATTTTATGCAAATTCATACACACTCACTCACACTCTCTCTCACACACGCGCAGACGCGCGCGCACGCACACACCCACACCCAATGCCTGTCAAACAGTTTTTACTAGCAGAAGTACTGTCGTTACCTCTATTTTTATATATGCCTATAAAATGTTACATTATATTTTATTAGGATATAAGTTGTATATTTTTCTTGAATAATAAAATATTATTTATTTATTACCTTTGCCGTGGTCGACCTCGACGGCGCTGTCCTCTCTCATCTGCCTACCCTTACTGAGAATATATATATGTGGCTATGTTATGTTAATAATAATGCAGAATTGTAAAAAGAAAAACCTTTTACCGGATTAATCGCGTGTATTATTGGTAATAATTATGTTTTTTTTTGTATAATAACTTTCGTGAGACACATTCATATTAATTATATTTTAACGATTATTACTCACGCGCATACTTCGGGATTGCCCGACTAGTTTCGAACTCGAACGGAGCTCTTATTCATGAGTCGAGCCCGCGGCGATGTCGCGAGTCAAGCTCCGTTAAGCAAGTTATTATACAAAAAAAAACATAATTATTACCAATAATACACGCGATTAATCCGGTAAAAGGTTTTTCTTTTTACAATTCTGCATTATTATTAACATAACATAGCCACATATCTATATTCTCAGTAAGGGTAGGCAGATGTGATACACAGTCGTACACCCACAATTTTGAGTTTTATTTTTAAGTGTTAATATTGATTTCCTGTGGGAATGGGCTGGCCACGTCACTGGAAAGCGCAGCGCCTGAGAGAGGACAGCGCCGTCGAGGTCGACCACGGCAAAGGTAATATAACTATAATTAATAATAATTATGTAGGTATTAATAATAAATGTGATTAATCCGGTTATAAACTTTATGTTTTTATAATTAAAACATAATAATAATATATATATAATTTAATATTAATAGTTTTTATAATTTTATAATTTATAGGACGGCAAATTTAATATAATTTTTACGACTACTTATCTTAATGTATATTTTTATTGACTTGCAATCACCTAAACTTGTAGATTCACCTTCTTCAATTTGACCAGTTATTCTTTTATGATACTGGTAGTATAACGCGCCCTACGTTACATGCAGGCAGGATAAATATAGAAAATATATGTGCAAAAGTACTTGAAAATATCGTAGTCTTCGTGATTCTTTGAATACTTATTCTGTTTGTAGATCTCGAATGGGAAAATGTTTCAAGAGATTTATTCGTTTGTTGAAGCATCGCAATAAATAACTGGCCGGATATTACATAGTTGGGTTTTCTTTCTTAGCAATCTTTAGGTAGAGGGAGGTTTTATAATTTATTCAGTCTGATCTTAGATATAACTTTACAATGACTGATGACTCTCCTATCGCTTTATTCCACTTCTATTAGACGTTAAGTTTTGTTTGGCAGTATATTTGTACGTCTTCTTTAGGCTTACTCTTGAAAATAAAACCGCTCGATTGACATTTGAAATATGTCGATTCATACTTCTAAATGCAAATAATTATTAATAATAATTAAAAAATCACTAATAAACCGACATGCCTTAAAAATTAAGATAACTATGATATAGGTAAATTTATTTTAACATTAAAAATTGTTTATGGCACCGATTTAATATTGGAGTTGGTTTGGAATTGGTATTAACTTCAAGAGTAACCCCCAGATCTTATGGTTGATGAACAAATTAGTGTCAGAGTTTAGACGGTCTGTAGGCTTCTGACGTGTCTTTGTATACCATTGAGAACATTAGTCAAGTGTGCTGGATTCATCATGATGTACTCCTTCCGACCGTATTTCGGTCACGGTGGCCTATTTCCACGGAGATTAGCCAAGTACGCAGGAGATATCATAGTGCGTAAGTGTATGCGCAAACACAGGTGCACATCCTTCACTCTTATATTCCGATGGGACGGAAATCTGATACGACCAGAGAGATCTCTCTCTGGTCAGGCGCAGGACCGACGGCTTTACATGCTCTCCGAAGCACGGGGTTGCCTCACCACCAACTTCCTGACTCCGGGCTGCTACTGAGAATTTCCTAACAGAAAAATTTAATAACACTTTGCCCGACCTGGGAATCGACCCCAGGACCTCACGCTCAGCAGCCGCGCTTGCAACCACTAGACCAACGAGGCAGTCACACACAATGTATAATACACACGTACGAATAGTTGGTGGTGCGTGTCTAGGGTTCGAATCTGTGACGTTTAACTTGCTTGACCAACGCTCATACTACTTTCGAAAACGAAGCTATGAAAGTATCAGTTGCATCTCAATACTGGCTCGTTGTTCGAGTGCTCGCACGCACGGCTGCTGAGTGACATGCCGAGTTTCATTACCGGGTCGGAAAATGTTTTTCAATTTTTCTGTTAGGATATTCTCATGAGAACTCCGGAGTTTTGGGTTTGTAGTTGCGGAAAATAAGTTAAACATATTTTATATAACAAGATAAGATAAAACATTTGTTTGTCAGAAATATAGTCACAGGTTATTACAGTCCCAGTTTAATACAGTATTTACGCCGATGTGAAAAACATGAAATTATAATAAAAATATGAATTTACGATGAGTATGTCAATAGGATTTCTTTTTCTTACGCCTTAAAAAGTTAACGTATTTGAATTCACACAAAAACAAATATAAATTAAGAATTTCCACATTAAATCGAGTTATTATTAAAGAGAACATAATATTTTTTTAGTAATTTAACTTGAAATGTCAAACACTCTCCAATATTGTGGAAACACTTGGATAAAAGCCGTTCACGAATAGTTTTTGGAATATCATGTCGGGACTTAATAACTGCACCGATGAAATGTAGGTGTACCTGTTTTTCCTTTGCACAATCCTTCGGTAATACAGGCGTGCTCTTTAAAATGATGTGTTTAAGAAATGTTTAATATTCAAACAACAAGTTGGATAAAGTAACATAATTTCACGTAACCTCTTAATTTCCAAAGCACACACTACATAATTCACAAAACCCATTAGTAAACCTAACCACACAATCAGATAATGGAGCCTTTAACGTCTATTTCCTTCTCTTTGCCTTCCAATATTTACTTAACCAATATTCTTTAGTCGATAAAAATAATAACTTTGTTTTTTTTTTCCTTTTGCGTGTAACTTAAACTTAATGGCAATGTTAGTCAAGTCACCCAGAGACCTCGAACTTCGACCTCACTTTACAACTGTTATTTATTGACAAAATTTAAATTATAATAGTAATATCTTAGGTTTTCGTTAAGTCTACACATTTATACGACTTTTTACCTTAATAATCGCGTGTATTATTGTTTTTCCTGACATTTTCATGAAACAAAAACTAGTAATACACGCGATTAATCCGGTTAAAAGTCATTTAATATTCTCTCCGGTTAAAAGTTGATTAACAATCTAAAGTAACGCCGCAAAGCAAAAAATAAAATATGTTATGCTCAAACATCACGAAATTGTAAATTACTTTTTATTAGTGAAGTAAGTAGCTTTCATAAGATAATTTACGGACACTATTGAATTGTCAACAATTAGTTGACGTATTCCAAAGCGTAGGTTTCCATAGTTAAAAACATCATGGTTACTCTACACATCCAAAAATTTACCACAACACACTTTGCTGTTCAGTCATCATCAGTTGAGTTGAGCAGACCTCTTAATTGACTTAATGATTACTATCTATTGAAAATCAACGGGACCAAATTAATGTACCCTCTAAAGCACAGAGGCGTTCAGATGAAAATGCTTTCAGCATATACCCATCTTTAGACTACCGAAACCAAGTGTTCCTTACCCTAAACACTCGTTTACCGACCAAAGGGGCCAGTCGGCATCCATTGTTTTATTTATTGGTACAAAACAAAGATCCGTGGGATCCGAAGTTATTTATAACCTGGTCCATTCATTGTACGTGAATCGTGATTACGGAAGTAAATGTTAGCACAATTAGGCACGGTGGGGAATTTGTCTTGGACACGGTAGATGAAGTAGGGTTCGAATAAGAGCGGGTAACGACCACTATTTATTATTTCCAACTCATGTTTTTTGGTTTGGTTTTGTGGGAACGTGTTTATGGGATGGCGAGTATGTGTTTCCAATGTTTTGTTGTTTCCGAGTTTTTTGTTTGGCCTGCACTTACTTCAGACTTTTTATTAGCGTGCTTTCCTTTAGATTCCAAAATCTAAAGGAAAGCTAAGCTAAGCTCTAATACCAATATTATGAAGATTATTTTAGAGCTTCTACACATTACATTGGGGTCAGCTTCCAGTTAAACCGGATGCAGCTTAATAACAGTATTTTACATAGAGCGACTGCCTTTCTGAACTCCATAACTCAGTTCTGATTGTCTAACTGTGAGGCCTCTGCCTACCCATAGCAGCTGTCAAAGTTTCTAATTTGACAACTAGGACCACGGCTTAATGTGCTCTCCGAGGCACGGAGGGGTCTCGGTATGAAAAGATAGGGTGATCATCCACAGACCGACCGCAGCAAGCACTGCTTAACCTTGATCGATCGATCTGTGCGGCTGTTACTAAGCCACGAGCCCTTCCAAATGACATTATAAAAAGAAACATTTTGACATTAATTATTGTTCAACGGTTATTAATCACTTGCATACTTCGGGTTTGCCTAACGGCCATGTCGCGATTTAAATACAGTATTTGAGTTTGATGCAGTTTAATACCAGTATTTTACATGGAGCGGCTGCCTATCTGACCTCCACAACCAAGATAATACTGGGTAACATGATATCTCATGGTATGACTGGTTGTCAGACTTTCAGGCCTCTGACTACCCGTAACGGCTGTCATAGATCTTAATTTTACAACCGGGAGCGACGGCTTAACGTGCTCTCCGAGGCATATAAAATTAAGGCATGACATGTAAAATCAATATCCATACAAATAATATAATATAAATGTCACAAATAAGATTAATGTCTCACACTAGGATCAATCACGCTTAAATACTTTCTACAAAACGTCAACAGTTTAATATTAGCCTTTAGCAGAAAGTGAACTTGATATAAAAAAAAAGCTTTCGTACGAGCAATGTTTGACAATATTGAGAAGAAGCACGATTTTGGTCTAAAAGACTTTACGCCTTGTAGTCTCTCTCTGACTCTCTGACTTCTTTCTTCTTCATGTTCATATTCGTGTAAGTACTTTGCAAAGTTAGTAGTATCAGAATAAACACGCTGGACACCATCAGTGTCTCAAGATCCTTTAATACATTCAAATACATTTTGTCAAAGTACAACAACAAAATACTTATTGTATACATTGTCAAGCTGACCTGAATGATCTAAGCGATTATCTAAGCTGTAATAATCTCGTTTTATTCTATTTTGTCGAGACTGAGAAAACCTAAGATAATAATGTAGTTCGCTGCAAGTGAAACCACAATCCCAAGTTCCTTAATGGGTGTTTACACTGCAAGGCACTATTCGATAAAATAGATTATGTTCCCCATTTACCCGTCTCTTTTATTTGTTCTCTTCTCTCCCTGTCTAGTTCTGTCCGAGGTATTTGCCTTTAGTGATTTCTAGGGACTTAATTCGATAGTGAAAAATATATATAAGAAATAATTATCTTAATTACAACTAGTAACGAGGGGGCATTTCCAGACAGACATGGGGTTTACTATTACTTTAATATTACTAGCTTTTGCCCGCGGCTTCACTTGCGTTAATAAGGAGGAAAAACTGGTCTATCGACACTCTAGAATCACAAAATGTATTAGGTACTTAAATTTAAAAATCGTCTTAATTCGCAAGACACGTGGCGCCATGTATTATCATAAGAACATTATTGTTACATTCCTCGGAAACAGTACTTTTTTTCGGGATGAAATGTACCCTATGTCATTTTCTGTACATCTAACAACGTATATGCAAAACTTCAGGATGAAAATCCTGTTCGCGACCGTATTCTTTTTCCATTTAATATAATAACTTTAGAGTTCGCTAAGCATGCGTTAATGTTTTTCAAAAAGATTTATCTTGAAGATTAATAACTTCAAATAATAATAAATATTAAATAATATAACAATAAATATGAGTAAATTGCTCTAAATATAACATCGTCCAAAATCTCATAAGTGGTCCTGTCTCGTTCTTGTTGTAACTGTAAAATATAACCATTCCCAAAAAGTTTTGGACTAACTTTAACCATGTGAAAAAAAAAATTGGATTCATCGCTTGTATAATAATAATACATGAGATTTTGTTTTTTCTGACGTTGCAAAGACCACAAACATTGCGAGGTGTCCGAAACGTCACGAAAAACCAAAACCAATATCACACGCAATTAATCCGGTTAAAAGTTGTTTTATTACAATGTGAAGTCGCGAAAACCTAAGATATTACTACAGAAATACCGCTAAACAAGATAATTTCTGAACATAAATACATAAAACATTATACATTAGCATACCTATCCGCTCAACATGGCAAAGTTGAGCCAAAATCCCACAAAATATGGCCAACAAACAAATATTTCAGAGCAAACCCATCCCGTAGTCATCAAGTTAACAGACAGCCTTCCAATGCAAACGAGAACAGTATCTGTTGTTTGTGTTCTTTGTACAATCAACCGGGTACAGGTATGTTGAGTTGTAGTTCATGATACAGAGATAGGGAATACTAATCTCTTCCGCTAACGATAAAGGAACGTTGTTGGTTTATCCTTCTAGTAGCACTTTGTTTATGGTAGATATACATACATAGCATCAATTATGTATTCCCCGAGGTTGAGGGCAGACGTGTAGATAGTTGTGCAGGCACATTTCACCAATGCACAATTCCAAACTCGGGAGATAATTTTCTAGCAGAAAATACCCGATAGCACTTTGCTCGACACGGAAATCAAACTCAGGATAGTAGATGTAGTGACGCCTTACGACCACTAAACCGATGAGGCAGTTTGTTTTATGGTACAAGTGAAGAAGTTGCAGTCGAATCGTATCTAAAGGTCAAAATGAAAGCAGAGGATAGAGAACAATGGCGGTCACTCCACCGATAAGCTAAGCTTTTCTGTTAGAAAATTCTCAGTAGCAGCCCGGAGTTTGGAATTGTGCCCGGTAGATGACAATAGGCTCGACACCTATTACATGGGACTTAATAACAGCATTGGTGAAATGTGGGTGTACAACTGTGCCTTCCCCTTCGGGGAATACAGGCGTGATGCTATGTTATGTTATGTTCAATTTGCCTTGACTGTATTTTTGGGCAGGACGTATCATGAATGTGGATCGAAGGAACGGGCGGTAGTGAGCCTTCCTTCTACTTTCCAGTAGTAAAAGGTAGAAGATGGAATGACGTCATGAGATTGTCTTACTACTAATGCACGTTCTACTCATAAAAATAATAATATATGCCAACTTTAACCTTTTTTTTATGGGATAGGAGGCAACCGAGCAGACGGATCGCCTGATGGGAAGCGATTACCGCCGCCCATGGACACCCGCAACCCCAGAGGAGTCGCAAGTGCGTTGACGGCCTTTTTAGATTTTGGGCCTCCGGTACCCTCACTCACTCGGCGAAACGCAAGTGTTGTTCCACGCCGGTTTTTTGTGAGTGTGCCGTGGTATCACTCCGCTCAAGCCGGCCCATTCGTGCCGAAGCATGGCTTTCTCACAGTACATAAACTGTCGAGCTTTCTTCAAATATATGTTCCAGAATCACAGCGTGATTAATTAATCATTATTAAACTGCCTAGGAATGTTATTATATTCTCATTTACTAATTAACTCTAATTAATTGTAGACACTGAAGGATTAGAAAACATAAAGCTAAATACTGTAATCCAAATAAGAGTGAGAGAATTATCATCTAAAATTCTCATTTAAACACACAGGTTAGCATCACCAAGAATGTGAATTTTAAGTGGTAATTGTTCAGTTAAAACGTTAGCTGAGATTTAATAAAACGGGTGTGTAAAGTGTCTCGCTGATTTTAATTAAGATATCTCAGAAACGTAAATCTACTGTTATCTTCTCATAACATGTTTTCTGGCTTTGTTTACATGAATATAAGTCTGAATATTTTAAATGTGATCACTTCTACGATAAACTTTAATCTTGTAATGATTTTTTGGAATTGAGATAAATAATGCTCCAATTCCAATAACTGAATTGATAGAGATGACGTCACCATAAGACGTATTAAAATGTGGAAGAAGAATTAATAGGAGCGACCAGAGGGATAGCGCTCGGATGCACAGGTTGAGTTCCTGCTCACGATAGATTTTTACATTCCACAAAAAATATTATTTTGGAGTTTGTTACGCAAGCATTAATGTGTTTGAAAGATTTATGTGATTATTTAGAAATGCTTCTCCTAGAAAATAATTAAATGCGATAATTATGCGTCAACATACCTTCTAAAAAGTGTTAGAAAATCCTTGTAAATGCAGAAGAAAAATAACAAAAGCTCTGCCTCAAGCAACTATGAGTCACTAAAATAGAGCCAAAGTAAAATTTATTACATAATATCAGTGCAAGATATACAGCGCAGTGGCGGCAAGTAACAAGACCATATTTATTGTAACAACGGGCGGAGTACAATCTTTAATCACTGGCTCGTGAGTCTTAGCACTACTTGGGGCTTAGCTACGTATTTTAAAAGGAATTGTGTTCATATGAAATCATTTATTGCAGTTAAAACTGCTGGTTGTAAAGTCATTTCTGTTCCAACCATTTCAAATTCATACGTAGGTAATTCTATAGATTTCAATTTTGAAAAGTCGCTTCTCTTTATACAGTGAGATTGGTAATTTACCTTCCTTTCTCCTTCATAATATATAAAGATAAACTAATTATTAATAAAGTTAAGGTATTATCAAATGCCACAATTTCACTAACAAAGAGACACTGCTATTTTTCATAGAATATTGACTATAGATGAAGAAAATAAAATTGCAGATGAATGATTTGAAATCCAAAAAAACGTATAAAATTCCGTATTTAAGCCAAATTTCCTTAGCAAACTCTATAGCAACACGTAACACCACTACATCACGGTACTCCGGTGTCTGATTGTGACAGTAAATTACACGCTAACGACACAACACTAATTGGTACAGCACTAATGTGTCGAAGCTGAAAATATTGCGAAGATTAAAGGGAGATGGAGTGGAACAATCTTAGTTAGTGTCTGTAATTGAATAAATCAAGCCATTTTAGGGAGTGAGGTTAAGGCTTTTATTTCGGATCTGTGGAAGGTTGTAAGGTACGATTAATCTACATAATATAAATAAAAAAAAAAAACAAATCATTTCTAATTTAGAAATCATATTACGAATGACAGTGCTTTTTATTCTTCGAATTTAAGAGAGTCATATAGGCTACGTATGCAATATAATATTAAATGTTTTAACTTTAAGTTTTAACGTTAGAACTGTAAAGTTTTCCCAGTTGCAAACATCTTATGACAGTATATCATGCAGAAATTAAAATATAAAAATAATGGAATTGCTTCATTCTAAAGAGCTATTGTATTCCAACAACAATTTCTTATTTTCAGCTCCTTATCTAGATAATTGGTTTCTGAAGCAATTTCTTACGCTTCAGTGACTTAAAATTATAACTATGTATCTGTTACTCGGAATTTAAAATACATTGTTATCTCTTGTATTACTTTTATTGCCATGCTTTATTTCTCGTTAGCCTGAACGGTTGCCGCACCGTACCGTTTATAATAAAGTTTTTAATCTCATTTAATGTTTCATATTTGAAGCTTTTATTTTTCCGAGGGTGAAATAGAGTATACTTCTACGTTCATGAAGGGCAAACAGGTAATGTTTCTGAAGAGAATATAGTTAAATATATTTAAAGAGCTTTTGCAGCCAAAATATGTGTTGTTCATCATTGTAAATAACTCTGTTTTTTGCATAACACTTAGAAATGTCACTAAAATTGGTGTTATATTTCTTGTAAAATAAAGAAAGTATGACGTTGCTTTTCGTGGGTAATTTAAATTTTGGAAGCTTCACATACTGTTTTTGTTGTTATTTTTGAATTCATAATGAACCCAAAGTTTCATATGAAAGTCTTTAAAAAAAAATTTAAGTTATAAATTTTTGTGGAAAGAAAAATACTGTCGTTAGCAGGATTCGAACCTGCGCCTCCCGGATAAATACTCCAGGTGCTCTGACCGCCAAGCCATCTTGATCTCCGCTCACTCCTCTTTTGGTATTTTTCGCTACGCATATTATTAACGCATGCTTTTCGTAGATTTATCAATAAAATGGAAACAAAAAAAATATACATACAATAACAGCACAATTTGTAGATAACAACCACAGACTTAACAAGAACAAATCAACTTTTCTAGACACTCCTTTTCTAACCAAATCCGTGTAAACAAACGACTACTCCGAACATAATCCATAATGTATTGGTCAAATCTAAAACCAAAACAACTGTCTACCCGAACTAGAAACAGATGTTTATGCTGCAAGTGCACTTCGGATGAATAATTCCAACGAAATACGGGATTATGTTAATATTAGGAATCAGTGCGAGCTGTTTGCCGTCCGCTGTATATTTACAACACAAAACAATGCAGTCGACTTAGATTGTAGGGAGGTGGGTTTTTCTCCTTGCTGGGCTCAGGTGAAAAATTAAGTACAATTTATGGCTGAGTATAATAGTACATTTTTGTATTTAATTTGCTTCTCGTGTTTTGTTTCATAAACAGGAGAGCAAGATTTTAAAATAAAAGTCGAGCTTTTGAAATAAAATAAAACATTGTTGTTGATGAGTTTATAAATCAACGTATCAGTATGTTTAGTAATGGTTTTATACACATGTTTGAATATTCAGAATCTTTAGATTAGTAAGAAATGTCAAACTGTCCTTTAGTTTGATATTAATTACAAATATTAGAATAATATTGACACTCCATTAAGATACGTGAAAATATCATAAAACGTATCGATATGTAATGTTCGTAAACTAGCCATCCCTAAAGTGCGAATCCAGTCTAATATGGCGATATAAAGTCGGAAAGTCCCACTGTATCGCTAGCCAGCTGAATTGTACTGAAACACGAACCGTCATTTCGTATAGATGTCGCGAATTTAAATGATACCTTTATTTGAAAGTTTAACAGATTAGATTTTCCATTCTGTCGAATGTTACTGTAATTCTTACGTACTTTTCACAGCATATTAAACTGGAGCTAGAGCTTGAAAACTAGTTTTCCGTGATGATGTAATAAAATAGTGTATTGCGTATGTGGCTAGAAGGTCCCACTACGTAAAAAGCATACTTTAGCAAATAAAGCTTACCGATTTATAATAACAGGCACTTGCAGAGTACTGATGAATATAATATAATATAATACTTGGTCCGCCCCAAGTAGCGAAAGGGAAAAACATTTAGATAAAAAATCTTTTAAAAACAAAATATGTTGCGTCACGATTGAAAAGCAAATAGGAATGAAAAGGCGAGAGTTTAATTCATTTAAAAGAAGGTCGATGGAAGTGCCAAAGAATGTTGAAAAATAAAAGAATAAAAAGCGGCGGAGGTACGAGTATGAATGAAAATATTATTTATAGATAATGTTGTCTTTTTGTTTTCCTGTTTTACTCTTTTTAGGGTGTGATATGTATTGAATTAATCTGAAACTCTATCCATTTAACCGATTTTGCTACTTAATGTCAGAAGCTTACTATAGTTATTCGAAAATACTGGGGCTACTACTCTTGAAAATAATTTCGATTGACATTGGAATTATACCAATTCGTACCTACTTTCGAATACTCAATTGCCATAAAAATTATTGAGATGATGATGTAATATAGGGTAAATATTAAGATTACACCTAGTTTTTAGGCGTTCAATTGATACTGAAATTGGATTTTGATTGAAATTAACTCTGGTACTTATATTACTTCCAAAATATATATGTTATATTTCAAGCCACAACTTTCCGGACCCAGCACTGTACAAAAGCGTCACAAATTCAAGAGAACAGGCAGGACAGGACATGTTAGAGCAGGTCGTAACGTGTTGACCGCAAAGTTGCAAATGTATGCAAGTATCTTCCTGCTCTGTACGTTGGTCTGTGAATTACGTTTCCATTGAAAATGAGGTGACATGACGTCACATGGAAAGATGTGGCATCCACGTATAAAACATGTCACTTTTGCTAACCTGGTTTAATTCAAATAGGAATTCAGTTTAACTGATAATTATTTTCGGCCAAAATATAATGACTTTTTACGTTCATCAACAAAATATAAATTTGGTTTTTGAAGTTATGATACGATTTAACTGGCACATTACAGAATATCTGTGGACAGTCAGACAGGATAGAATATGTTACCACAAGTCCGCAGTAGCCACCAAATGTATGCAAGGATCGCTTCACGCTTTGTATGTACTTCGAAATACCACATCGTTAATGTCTATTTCAGAAATTAGCAACAGGCATCTAAGTGGACCCAAAATGGACCCTTGGGGCATTATTAAAATAAACCATAACAAATCCAGCGCAATAACAAAAAAAAAATGTTAAGTCTGTCTAAACCTTTATACGGCCGGACTTAAAACCGAACCCAAAATACACAAGGAGGAATCATATTGGTGACCAGGTTCCTTATGAGCCAACTCAAACGGAATAGGTAAATTTAAATAATAAATAATTTATTTGCTTCTCTTCCACAATGGTGAGGTAGACATATGATAACTAAGCACTTAAAGGTATTTCAAGATAAATCTTTGAAAAGCATTAACGCATGCTTAGCGAACTGTAAAGTTACAATATTAAATGGAAAAAGAATACGGTCGCGAACAGGATTCGAACCTGCGCCTCCCGGATGAATACTCCAGGCGATCTAACCTGGTTCAGGGTGGCGCAGGTTCGAATCCTGTTCGCGACCGTATTCTTTTTCCATTTAACACTTAAAGATATCTAGGAAAGCTTAGTTAGTTAATTATAAACTACCTATATAAATATATTAAAACCTTTCGGCTCAGTAACGTACAGATCTGTACGTTGTAACAATAAAAATCTATTGTGTCTGCTAATCACTGAGGCAACAGCTAGCATCAAAACAGCACGCCTGTCTTCCCCGAAGAGGTAGGCAGAACTGTACACAGTTGTCAAATGTGGGTACATTTCACCAATCCTGTTATTAAATCCTGTTTAATGGGCACAGTTCCAGACTCCGGGCTGCCAAACCCCAATAAAATTTTGCCTGATCTGGGAATCGAACCCAAGACCTTATGCTTAGCAGTCGCGCTTAAGAACCCCTAGACCAACGAGGCAGTAACCAACTATCTGCATAGAATTAAAATCTCGCGTCACAGTGGCTGTTATCAAACTCCTCCGAAACGGGTTGACCGAAATAAATTATTTTTTTGTGTATATTTAGGTAGGTCTGAGAATAGGTCGCAGGCTATTTTTTATACCCCTAGGTGATATGGGTGACCCTATCCAGAACATTTATATGGCAGAACAACGTTTGCGGGGCACGGTAAGTTGTAGATAAAATTAATGCTGCTAAAATGGATAACTGTATTGCGTTAAATTGCATCGCTTTCGGAAATGGGTATTTAAACGAATATCTGCGGTGAATGTTTGCCAATATAGATATTTACAGTAAGCTTTGAGTTCATGCAATGATTTCGATATTGTGAATTGGATGTAGCCCTTTAACTTAACTTGTTAACGAAATATTTCGCAAAAAACTTCCAAACGCCTTTGTACGTCTTTTTTATGTTACTTGATCTGTGTACAATAAATAATTAAAGTATACAATATTAAAACATTTGTAAATAATACATAGAAATTTAATAACTATTTTATTTGTTAATTAATACTTTACATAGAATAAGGTAGTAATCGAAGGCTTAAAACCTTCTTACGAAAAACAAAATTGGATAGTTCTAATACAAAAAAAGTGTTCACAATTCGTCTTTAATTTCCTCTACTAAATACTTTAGCCGAGTTTCCTTTAAGTTCCGTCGACAAAGATAAATGGTAGGTAAGGTTTGCATCCAGATAGTATAATAAACTTTAGTTCATGATGCTACCTCGAAGTTTCTCCGTGTTTCCGTACAGTTCAGGTAAGACTATATAAATTCTTAGTCTCCATGAATTTTCTCAAGCCTTTTTGGTGTTGTGAGCATTTTAATTCTTTAAGTAAAATTTTGTTGGAGCTGTTTATGCGCTGTTGTTTTATTATAGTGTTTTATTTGTTAGCTACTGGATACGAGTTTATTTCTCGTTTATTCTTAGCTAGTTACGTGCGAGGTTCTTTGTAAAATTATTATTTTATGTCCAGTTTGTGTATTAAAATATCGCTACACAGGGCAACAGCGAAGCTGCCAGCACGTTTAACTAGAAATAATCCAGTGTTTTATTAAATAATAATATTTTGAAAACCAAATACTTTAAATTTTCCTGGCACTGAAAATTGCTGCCAAAAATAATAACGGTCCAACAATCGTAGTCAGGTGAATTTTTCATTGCTTTTAAAAAGTTAAAAAATTATCGGAATACGCATGGATGGAATACATGTCATATTTTCAAAACATTAGGTAATCAAAAAAAATGGAAAGCAGCCCTAAAAACTAAGCATTAATGAACTGCCAGTAACAACTAGTGACATTTAAAATCTAATTTAACTCTTTTAATACTTCGGAAGGTAAAGTGTAGAAACTTTTATCTTGAGATAAGAGTTTCATGACGGTAAAATAAATAAGTGTTGTTTTCACGGTATGACTAGGTAATAATGTAGACTACGGAAGGATGAAATGATCGTACAGAATGCGTTAGCGCCTTCATAAACTTATGAGGCTTCTTATTTTAATGATAATAACGGAAAATTGAATTCGGGCTTTGAGCCGACCTAACCGCTGTTGATAATAATGTTATCCTTCAAAAATATTCAAATCAAATCTTTAATTACTTAACCTTTGTTTTATTTTTAAACTGCTATGAAATCGTATGGGTATATTGGATATGTTCATACATTTTCATATTATAACTTTCGTGAGACACATTCACGGTTATTACTCACGTGCATTTTTCGGGACTGCCCGACTAATTTCGAACTCGAACGGAACCCTTAGTCATGAGAGCCCGCGGCGATGTCGCGAGTCAAACATGCACGTGATTAATAACCGTTGAACAACAATCAATCCATTATTAACATGTTAAATTTCAGCGGTGGGTATTTATTCGGAGTCTGAATAGTAACCAATTTAAACTTTTTCACAAAAAATTAACCCCCTATTAACCCCAGTTTCCCATTATGTTGCAGTGTCTTTAAAACATCATATTTGTGGAAAGTTTCAACAGCATCAGTTAACAGGTGAAACATTAATATTCCTATTTTTCCTAGCATCCCTACTTATGGTTTTTTTTCTCATATATATAGGGACCAACATTGAAAAAAAAATTGTGTCCATTAACCAATAAAAAATCAGACCACTTTTTAAAAAGTATATATAAAAAATATACATGCGTCCACCCTTAGAGCCTCCTCCTTTTTATGTCGCTTATATAAATACACATAATTCATATGTGCATAACATTAGCTTAAAAAAATCTGTAAAAGACAAAATAAATAATCATAAAAACAAGAGAGCCATTTACTAGAGTAAACTAAAACCTATTACATTTTGCTTAATTTCAAAAGCAACTTAAATATAAATAATGACCATAAGAAAGCCAAATAATACACTAATGTTATAAGCCAACATAAGTCTACAAACAGAAGAAATATAATACCGCACAAAAACACAAATTTTAGTATCCACTTAAGTCTAGACAGGCTAAGAAATAAGACAGCAATAAACTTATTTCTCCCACAATATAATGGTCTAAGTTAGATATAACGGCGTTCTGAAAAACATATGTAATTGCTTGAACTTTACATGTAGCAGGTGTGTGAGAAGCTGAACATTTGTGGTATTTTATGGTCAGGTAAATTGATTATCAAGTTCAAATAAATCTTTGAAAAGCACGAACGCATGCTTAGCGAACCTTAGAGATACAATATTTTTATTGGAAAAAGGATATGGTTTTTTCCCACAAAAATTTGTAACTTTAAGGTTCGCTAAGCATGCCTTAATGTTTTTCAAAGATTTATTTATATTTTTTAGGTTAATTGCAACTTTACGACATTGTTTTAACTGCATAGTTAGTCGTGTCGGCTTGGTCACATGTATAGGGACTGAATAGATAGCAATGACGTCACTAAAAAACGTAGTAAAATGTGGACGAAGAATTCGCGGTGGTGAGCAGAGGTCGAGATGGCGTAGTGGTCAGAGCGCCTGGAGTATTTATCCGGCAGGTGCAGGTTCGAAATCTGCTAGCGACCGTGTTCTTTCTCCACCAAAATTTGTGACTTTATTATCAAGTTGTTTTGATCGAAAAGGTCGAAATCATTAAATCAAAATTGCGTACCCATCTAAACAATGTAAGGTAGTCTAGTATCAGTGAATATACAGAGAATCTGTTTATAAAATCCATTTCAGTACGAAGGTTGATATATCTATGTTAATCTACATCTACATTTACACTAATATTACGTATATAAAGAGGAAATATTTGTATTTATGTATGTAACGAATAAACTCAAAAATGACTAGTCCGATTTCAAATTTTTTTCCATCATTAGGATGCTACATTATCCCTGAGTAACATAGGCTATATTTATTCTAGAAAATATTAGGGATTCTCACAAAAATTTCAATAATGTAACCCAAGGTGTAAATATTCACCCGTGCGAAGCCGGGACGGACCGCTAGTAAATAATAAGGTAATACTCCTCCCGACCGCATTTCGGTCACGGCGGCCTATCTCCACGGGGATAAGCCAAGTATGCAGGAGATATTATATCGCACAAGTGTATGCGCAAACATAGGTGCACTCTGTCTTAATTCACTCACATAATCCGATGGGATGGCAATCTGACACGACCGGAGAGAGATCAAGCGCAGAACTGACGGCTTTACGTGCTCTCCGAAGCACTGGGGACACACCATCAACTTCCTAATTTCCGAGCAGAAAAACCCAATAACACTTTGCCCGATCTGGGAATCAAAGGGACCTCACACTCAGCAGCCGTGCTTGCGACCATTAGACCAAAGAGATAGTAATTTAAGGTAAACATAATGTATAAAGATTATACATTATACACCAGAATCATACTGTATTGTACCTATGTACATGCGGCTTTAATAAGTAATAGTTTAATAAGTACACAACAAAAAAAGAACACTTACACACACACAACATTCTTCCTAAATTCTGACTCATAAATCTAAAAAACTACACACGAACTTTCCATAAACGACCATACACAAGTATTCGTAACGTGTAAGGACGATATGTGTGCAGTAAGCCTAATAGGAAAAGTTAGAAATTGCCAAAGTTTAATGGGATCTTTAGGTATTGTGACACTTTACTAGCAGCGAAACTGTTAAAGTGCTTTCATTGCAATTATAGTAGCTCTCCGTCTCGTCATTGGTCGTAAACGGTTTAAGAGTTTAGTGGTTGTTCACTAGTTTTATTTTAGTTTTTATTTCTTGTAAACATTGAGGAACAGCTTGAAGAATTTGGTGTGCACTAAAAGTTTTATCGCTTGAAGAAAACATTTTAACAAATGCCCAAAAAGAAGTGTTTTTGTAGTGTATTTATTATGTATAGAATTTATGTTATTAGATTAATTATGGAATTTTTTTGGACACATATTTAAGTTCAATTTATCATTTATATATATATACTCGTGGTCAAATGTCGTGGAAATCGAATTTAATTTATTTAAATTTAAATTTTGAACGTTATTAGGATTCCATTTTTAAAGATTTATATTGTCATTGGGTATAGGTGTGTGTGTGTGTGTGTTTGTGTCAAACGCATAACGTATAGTATGTGTATTTTTTATTTATTAATTAAATGTATTCCTAATGCATAATATTAAAAATATTAGCTTTCTGCACTCCTTCTCCATATAATCCTTAACTGTGCCAAATTTCATACTCCTCCGTCCGCGTAATTTTCGTAAAAAAGGATACAAAGATTTTGTTTCATGTATTAATTTAATGATTTATACCACCTCTTTATATCGTTATTAATCTTTATACCAAAAAGTAAAGTTATTTCAACAGAAATATCAAACTTTAAGTGAAACGTTGTATATACGTTTGAAAGTTTGTATCGAATCGACTCGACGATTCAAAACACTGAAATATATTTTTTATGAATTAAAACAGGAATATTTTTTACTAAAATCTTTGTGTATGTTTATTTCATTTTGATATATTGCAGGATTGAGAAGGTACGAATTGTATTTTTATTTTTTAATGTATTGGGCCAATTCCTATACGAACAAAATCGCAGATTTGACTAGAACTCAAAAGGTAACAAATTCTAACAAGTGCCTCCTCGCCTCAAAAACTACACAACTCACACATTATAACGAAAAACAATCACAAAAAAATATTAATTAACCCCTTACTCTCCTCTCCTTACTCCCTTGCTTGTCTTTAGAAACAGAAATGCTTACCTGTTCATATTTCAAAACTTTCAAACAGTAGTAAAACCAACTTCTGCTAACTTATTATTAAGTTAAACTTTTACATTTCCGTGTTAAAATTTTGTACGTTTCATTAATTTTCTGTGTGTACACAGTAAAGGGAGCTAAGTACGCGAGTCTCTTTTTGTTCTCAGCTTATTTATTTATAGAAACCGTAACTCGTTAAAGAGAGTGAAATATGAGGTTGTACTTTATTATTGAAGGTACTATTGAGAAAATAAATGTTTCATTCAAATAATCAAAACAAAATTAAAATACTTCTTCTGCTTAGCCTTTTCCCAATTACGTCGGGGTCGCCTTCCAGTCAAACCGGATGCAGCTTAATACCTCTATTTTACATGGAGCGACTGCTTATCTGACCTTCACAACCCAGTTACTGGGTAACAAGATATTTCGTGGCATGACTAGTTGTCAGACTTTCAGGTCAAATTAAGATCTCTGACAGCCGTTACGGATAGTCCGAGCTATCCGTAACGGCTGTCATAGATCTTAATTTGACAAATAGGACCGACAGCTTAACGTGCTCTCCGAGGCACGGATAATAGAAAATTAAAATACTTATTATCTATTAAATCATTATCATAATCCCACTGCTCTTATCCCAATCCCAAAAAGTCGGCGCAGCATGTATTCTTCTTCCACTTTCTAATTGTTTTTGAAATTGCACGCTGCAAAAGTTTTGGCAATGTTTTATGGCCGCCTGATTGACGAAAACCCTCATTGGGAATGCTGTTGTTCGTGGTAACCGCCACCGATACGGGCTCCTTTTGTAATATAGTTAAATCTCCTATCTATTTTTTAAAATACTTTGTGTTAAAAGAAATGTTAAGTAATTACTAAGTATATATTATAATTATTATAACTTTAGAGTCGGCTAAGCACGCGTTAATGCTTTTCAAAGATTGATCTATAATTTTTTAATTTATTATGGTTATTGCATCTTTACGACATTGTATTAACTGCAAAGTTAATCGTGTGGGTCGGTCACCTGTATAGGTAGCAAAGACGTACCAAAAGACGTGTTAAAATGACGAAGAAGAATTCACGCTAGAGAGCAGAGGTCGAGACGGCTTATTGGTCAGAGCGCCTGGAGTATTTATCCGGGAGGCGCAGGTACGAATCCTGCTCACGATCGTATTAATTTTCCATTTAAAATTATAACTTTAGAGTTCAATAAGGAAGCGTTAATGCTTTTCAATTTATTTTCGTTAATAATTTTTAAATTTATTTTTCGTTACGTTAAAAATTTAACTCGTTTCAATATTCGTTTGCCAACTGCCTCATTGTCTACTGATGATTGTGAGGTTTTGGGTTCGATTTAGGATTAAGCGTAATTGAGTTTTTCTGTTACTTAATTCTCAGTGGCAGCCGGAGTGAAGGACAGATTTAGAGGATTTATTTTGAGATGAATAGGCTTACCACCTATCACATGGGATTAGCAACAGCATTGGTAAAATATAGGTATATAGCTTATATACACTTCTGCCTACCCCTCAAACTTCGTTTAAGGCAAAATTGAAAATGCTTTCTTTACTCAGTCGATTTAATTAAATCTTCAACTCCGGAATATAAAATCAACTCGGAATAAAAATTCGTTTGGCGTTTGTTTAATGAAAAATTTTGTTTTTTATACACCACGATGAAATTTGAGAGATTGAAGAGGTCGAGATGGCTTAGTTGGTCAGAGCGCCTGGAGTATCTATCCGGGAGGCGCAGGTTCGAATCCTGTTCGCGACCGTATTCTTTTTCCATTTAATATTGTAACTTTAGAGTTCGCTAAGCATGCGTTAATGCTTTTTCAAAGACATATCTTGAATTATTCAGTGTAACTGAGTAAAGCTTTTAAGCTTCAAAATTATCTGTGTTATACTATATTTAAAGTAAGGAAAAATTTAAAGTAAACAGTTTAAAGTGTTGTGTAAAATAACTAAATTTTTTTAAGATAAAACTTTGAAAAGCATTAACGCATGCTTAGCGAACTCTAAAGTTTTAAGTTTATTAAGGTTATTGCATTCTTTACGACATTGTATTAACTGCAAAGTTAGTCGTTTCGGTTCGGTCACCCGTATAGGGACTGAATTGATAGCAATAACGTCGCCATAGGACGTGTTAAAATATGGAAGAAGAATTCGCGGTGGTGAGCAGAGGTCGAGATGGCTTAGTGGTCAGAGCGCCTGGAGTATTCATCCGGGAGGCGCAGGTTCGAATCCTGTTCGCGACCGTGTTCTTTTTCCATTTAATATTAAATTTTTTAAATAAGGAAATTTTATAGATAAATCTTTGAAAAGCATTGTCGCATGCTTGGCAAACTGCATAGTTATAATATTAAATGGAAAAAGAATACGGTCGCGAGCAGGATTTGAACCTGCACCTCTCGGATAAATACTCCAGGTGCCCGAAACATATAGGAACTGAATAGATAGCAATGACGTCACCAGAAGACGTGTTAAATGTGGAAGAAGAATTCACGGTAGTGATCAGAGGTGGAGATGGCTTAGTTGTCAGAGCGCCTGGAGTATTTGTCCGGGAGGCGCAGGTTCGAATCCTGCTCGCGACCGTATTCTTTTTCCATTTAATATTACATGGAAATTTATTTAGACATAAAAAAATCTTTTTTTTTAAGTGAACGTGATTTATTCATACGAACCTTGGCTTCATCTTCAAAGGGCTATTAAAAACCCAAGTATGAAACAGTACATTAAATTTTTCTAGTCATTTCATTATAGGAAACTACTTTAATACGAAAACATTTCTATTACGTCACGTTGGACTTCAAGAAGTTTGGTACGTGACTGTGGCACGGAGGGAGTTAAGCAAGGAAGGAAAAGTAAGGAGGTAAAGTAATAATAACTGTAAGATAAGAATGTGTTCCGTGCAGTAATTCTCAATTAAAACTCCATTTAAATAGTTATCTGAATAATGTAGAAGTATTAATGTATGTCTATATGTAGAAGGAATGTTTCTTCTATCTGTGTTACACACCTAATTATCTTAGTAATACAAGCTAGAGATATTATAGGTGAGTTTTAAAAGTTTGAGTTTCTCTCTGATACCGTTAGCCAATGGTGGTACTGAGAATTTCCTACGAGAAAATCTAATATCACGAACCGGGAATTGAATCTATTTGTCGATATAGGCTGTTTTTTTTACACAAAACGGCTCGTCACTAGGCAGGCGTCTGAGTTCGGATCTTTGTCTCGATAAAAGTTATTTAAGGAACTTATTGTTTTATCTTAATTCATCAACAACTTATATCAAATTGATGTTTAACATCGACAAATGTGTCGACAAAGTGCTCGAATCGCAAAACAGAAATGGTACGTTGCGATACAGAACAGCGGCAGAATAGTAACAGATGCGTAGACATAGCGTAGCATCACGCCCGTATTCCCCGCAGGGGTAGAAAGTGGTATATGTACGCTGTTGTATATACCAGTACTGTTATTAAATCCCGTCTGGATGAGACCTGATATAATTATTTCCTGAGAAATAAATCTAGACATATTCAAGGCTAGCGCCACCCTCGGTCACACCATCGCTTAGAATCATACGAATTGGTGGCCAACCTTAGATCCATTTTTGATATTAAAAAATGCACTCCGAAAGTCAGTCAGTTTAAAGGTAAATCTTTAAAAAGCATTAACGCATGCTTAGCGAACTCTTAAGTTATAATATTAATAGAAACTTATTTTTTTATGGTTTAGTCAGTTTAACCATAAAATTTAAAGTTACTTTATTAAATGGAAAAATAGTTAGAGTTAGTGTTTCGTTAAGAGTTCGCTAAGCATGCGTTAATGCTTTTCAAAGATATATCCATAAAAACTAAGTTTATAATTAACATGGGTTTACAAAAGTTTTCATAATATTTTAAATTTAGGGGTTAGCTTCGCATTCTTTTAGGCATTATATAAACATGTATTATGTTGTGCTATGTCACTCAATCCTTCCTCCGTAGCTTTAGAACAGAAAATTGTGAAATTCCATTGAGAATTTTTTATCAATAAAATTAAAGTGCACGTTGTAATCACGTCCTATGAACTGCACGAGGGTGACGAGGAAGGCGATCCAATCTCTCTCCAAGACGTGCAAGAAGCAAGACTGAAGATTCCGGAGCTCTTGAATGTACTTACTGAAAACGTGCAGCCTTCAAGGAATGTTAGAAACAGTAGGCCACGCGTCATTGGTAACTAAACCAGTATAAGCTAGCCTCGCATTCTATTGAAGCTCCCTACTACGATAGGCCAGCTTAAGGTCAAAATGTAACCACATTGTGTGTATTTTGGAGGTCTCCGACTAGTTAAAACAGTTCGGTGACCCCGCCCGCTTTGGTTATCTTTTGGTTAAGTTAAAACTGACCACCCCTCAAGAAAATAACTCGAACACAATAATATATTCAATCCTCAATATTAATATGACTAACAAAATAAGTGTATTTTATTTCTTTCAAAAGTTCTTTTGTGAAAGCACCTACACCAGTAAATACTGAGAAAAATTGTGACACCCAAAACGAATACCTTAACACCATGACCGTTCCTTTTGTACTAAAAGTTAGGAATCCTAAGAACTTCCAAGAGATCTACTAAAGATCTTTCTTTAATCTTGAAAAAAAAACTATAAATTTAATATACTAACTTTAAAAACTATAAAGTTATTTTCTACTACGTTTTTTTTCTAAAAATACCTGGCTCTTTCTTTACAAACTTGGCATATCAATTGAATTCCCGTTTATCCTTAGATTCCCTGCAACTCCCAGGAAACTAACACAATATTATATTTTAATTCGATCTAGCGTTATTGAATTCCTTCAAAGGAAATACCAGCGAGCAATAAAGGCATTCTTGGCGCAATGCCATTCCCTGCGCACCGGCCCGACATCCCTCTACGTTGATTTTTATTTTTAACTACCCGCATTTTATAGTACACACGTAAAGCTATTAGTTTTATGGTACCTTAAAATTTAATCTTTATATCTTTGGAGTATTATTTCATTATAACTATTTTGTATTTAAAATACAATATAAATATGTACTACAAGATATGTCTTTGAAAAAGCATTAACGCATGCTTAGCGAACTCTAAAGTTACAATATTAAATGGAAAAAGAATACGGTCGCGAACAGGATTCGAACCTGCGCCTCCCGGATAGATACTCCAGGCGCTCTGACCACTAAGCCATCTTGACCTCTGCTCACCACCGCGAATTCTTCTTCCATATTTTAACACGTCTTATGGCGACGTCATTGCAATCAATTCAGTACTAGAGTTCGCTAAGCATGCGTTAATGCTTTTTCAAAGACATATCTTGAATTATTAAGGTAATTGCATTCTTTACGACATTGTATTAACTGCAAAGTTAGTCGTGTCGGTTCGGTCACTTGTAAGTACTGAATTGATTGCAATGACGTCGCCATAAGCCGTGTTAAAATATGGAAGAAGAATTCGCGGTGGTGAGCAGAGGTCGAGATGGCTTAGTTGGTCAGAGCGCCTGGAGTATCTATCCGGGAAGCGCAGGTTCGAATCCTGTTCGCGACCGTATTTCTTTTTCCATTTAATATTATAACTTTAATTATGTACTACTTACAATGTCCCACATTCATGTATGAGTATGGGGATCAAGGGTTTACTAACATAAAATTATAATTTTTTGTGGAAAGAGCCTTACGGTTGTCAGGAGGTGGCTTAGTGGTAAACTCCCTGGAGTATTTATCCGGGAGCCGTGATGTGCATTGCATATAGGCATATAAATAATCCAAGTGCTTTATTTGTTTGCGTCTACTGGTGAATAAGTGAATACTATTGTAATTTTTGTTAGCAGCGAAAACATGTAATTGGCCCTTTTGTGTTTATTTACTTGTTTAGTTTGTGTAATTAGCTGTAAGTTTTCTGAAGATTAAAATAAAATAATAAAATAAAATAAACTGTATATAATACGTATAATATACAGATATAGTAAACTGTGATATAGGTTGCATTTAGGTAATTCTTTTGAGGTAGGCACTGCTTATTTGCCTATATGCACTGTCTGGGAGGCACAGGTTTGAATCCTGCTCACGACAATATATAGTACGCTACGCATGCGTCAGTGCGTTTGAAAGATTTATCTGTATTTAATAACAATATTTATTAACGTTTTATGCAGTTCGTCTAACGTTGGTACGTCTAAATTTAAGGTTTTAAATATTAATCGGTTAGTTTTAGAAAGACCTGGTAAAAAAAAATTGCTTGTCTTTTAGTTACTCTTGAAATATATTCCGCTCGATTGACTTCAGAATTATGTAAGTTTGAATGCAGAATTGGTTTAAAATTAATTAAAAAGACAGAACTCAACAAGTGCCAGTTCTAGCGTTCTCCAAACTTTAGATGATGCACTGAATTTTATTTATCTTTTTTTTTGTAATTGTCGTCATTGTTCTCGTGTCATGGTGGCCGAGTGGTTACGGGCCTGCCTCCTGAGCCACAGGTTGTGGGTCCGAACATGGCATGTACCTGTCATATGTAGTTTCTTAGTTAATCTAAGAGATCACTGACATACGGTGAAGGAAAGTAACGTGAGGAAACCTGGACTTGGTTGCCAGAAATCGCCAACCCGCAGTGAACTAGCGTAGTGATTAAGCTTGTGCCTTCTCTGTATGGGAAGAGAACCCTTGCCCTGCAGTGGGCCAGTTATTGCCTGGTTATATAATTTTTTAAAGGAAGTTGATGTTGTGACACCTCCGTGCTTCGGAGGGCACGTAAAGCCGTCGGCGCCTGATATCTGTCCGGTCGTGTCGAATTGCCGTCCCATCGGAATATGAGAGTGAAGGAAGAGGGAGTGCACCTGTGTTTGCGCATACACTTGTGCACTATAATATCTCCTGCGTACTTGGCTAATCTCCGTGGAGATATATAGGGTGGAGTATTATATAATGTTTTCTGAGGGACTTCAATTAATCCACCAAGCTTTTACCCAACTACCGTTATGATCAGTTCCAGTCTAACCGTATGCAGCTTAATACCAGTATTTTAAATGGAGCGACTGCCTATCCAACCTCCACAATCCAGTAACTGGGTAACAAAATATCTCGTGGTGAAACTAGTTGTCAAGTTTTCTGGCTTCTGAGTCCCCGTAAGGGCTGTCATAGATGAGAACTGGGACGGTTTAATGTACTTTCTGAGGGTCGGATGACGGATGAGGATGATTTTTATTTACCTAAGCTTGGTATAAAAATTAGTTTCAAAAGTAATGTTACAAATAAACGTCGGTTTGCAACATGAAAGAATGTATGTATGCAAGGGCTTCAGCAGATATGTTTGTTGATGCATTGGCGGCCGACCATTTCGGTAACTTTGCCTTCGGTCGCAGTAGCTAAATCTGTTAAGCGAATATTTTTAATTTGTTTAGTTTGCTGCCTTTCAATATTTTTTTCTTACTTCTCTTTACTGTAGTCAGTTCGTTTTAGAAAGGCCTGCTCGACAGGTGTCAAATGACGAATTTAGGGATGTGGCTTTACATAAATGGGATATAACTTTGGCGACTTTTGAGTTTGTTTCGGTATTCCTTCTCAAGGATATTCTCAAACATAGGAAATACCGTCGCAAATATATATGATCTACATGTATCTCCACTTACTCACTATTATAAACATGTTAATATCGATGGCAATATAGTATTATTATTTTATAAATTACAATAGTTTAATTAAAAAATCCATTTCCACGGTACAATAATCCGCATAAATAAAGTAATGACATCTGGAAATCTCCATTAACCTGAATAAACATACTTTGACACGACATCCGACAACACGTGACATACGATGTCGAACAGGGTTGTGAGCACGAGACCCATCTGCATAATTAAATTGAATTTACATCAAGTCTCTACTCACAGAGGCATACCCCTACCTACTTATGTACGGGACAATTAGGAGCTTTTAACGTAAACCCGGTTGCATTTAGTGTGGCTTGTGAAATTTTCGGGTAGCGAAATTTTGGCTTAGACTTTCTGATGCGATCAAGACAAGAATAGGCGTAACGGTCCGCCATATTGCGACGTTAACTGAGCAAAAACTTTTTAAATTAGTGTTGTTAAAAGGTTTTAGCTTTCCGAGTTATATAAGGCTAGAGTTTCATTAGAGATCCAAGGCTCGAGCTTTAGCCTCGAACCCATACTTTGATCAAGGCTTGAGTCATGACTCGAGCCGTCTATCTACGCAAATCTGGAGTCAAAGCTCGAGTTCTGCCTTAAAATTTCATTATACCATGCCGGCCAGATAAAATCGAATCTAAAATTAAGAAAAAAACAAGAATATATTTTATGAAAAAGATCACAAAAAAAATGGAACTATATCCATATTTGTAAGATTTTGAAAAAACGAAAATAACACATCGATGCTAGGTTGTTTTTGTTGCTCAGCCTGTTTTAATGTTTCCTAATTAAATTACTGTACTTCGAAACGAAAATGTTTGTTCACTACTAACCAGTATACGTAGATAAAAATTGAAATTCAATTTGAGCCAAGATTGACAGAGACGAGTTTTTTTTTTCCACCACATTAATACATTTGTATTTTTTGTCTCGAAACTACTAATTAAAAATAGTGAATAAGTTATAATAAGTCTTAATAAAATTGTTGGTTTATAGCATCGCTTGGGATATTCTGTAAGATGCTATAAATGTGTTTTCATATAAATAAATAAATTTAAATGACTAAAGATGCAGTTTAATGTCACTCCAAATTTTAATTCGTTGACGAAAACACACAAATCAAAATTAAACCGCTTTCAAAACAAACGCTATCTTGATCCCCAGTCACATGTTTTGCTAATAATTTATTCGCAGGTCGCGAGCCACATTTAGCACCCAATAAATTTATCCGTTGTCAAATAAAGCCGATGGGTACTAGATTTATAAGGGACGGTAGTCGGATGCTTACCGTGGCATTTTGTTGCCAAAATATTCTTAGGCAAATAGCATAGCTAGCGGGGACCGCTGATAAGTAAATATTAATATTATATTTGAATGATATACGACAATCTAAAGGACAATGTCTAATTTTTATGTAGTATCATGTTTTGATCTTGTCTTTGATTCATGCATTACCCGTACCTTGTTTGAAGTTATACTAAAGGATTTTTTTTACACTCACTTCAAAGTCTGTGAATCTGACTGCGATGTGGGAGTGTACATGCAGAGACATTGTATTATAATTAAATATATATATAGATATCATCGCGATTTAAAGCCACAATAGAAAAAAAAACATGTTAAAGATTAAAAAAAAATGAATTTAGTTAAAAGAGAGCTTTTCTTTAGTTTCTCAATATCATTACTTCTTAGAATTTTAGTCTTATTGGCGACACTATCGGATGGTGTAATCATACATTGTTCGTATTTTTTTTTCATAATTTCCTTGTCGGAACCCTGATTCGGCCACCCGCACCCACTTGAAACACTCTACCTGTATACAAATATACACGCGATTAATCCGGTTAAAAGTTGTTTTATTATAATGTGTGGTGATCGCGAAATCTTAAGATATTACTGTTGATTGATGTGTTTTGAGAATATTCAATGATACAACACAACAACAATCAATAATTTTTAAACCCTTTTTCTATCTAACTCATATTTCAATTAATCCAATTAAGCTAAACAAATCTAATTAAAAAATCCTATTACGTTGTATGCAAACCATAAGGTCCATACAACTTAATCATACCAGGGCAAACATTCGGTTCCAATCATGCAGAAACTCATTTGAATTGATCAAAGCCTTTTAATGGATTATTAATGAATAGTACTCTATATAAAAAATATGATATAATTTTTTATTGAAAAGAAACGTAATATTTGCATTATAAACGGGTGTTTTGGATTACCTTATGGTCGTAAACGAGGCTGCTAATCATGACGGTTCGATTCCCGGGTCAGATAAAGCGTTGTTAGTTTAGAAAATTCTCAGTATAAGCTCGGAGTTTGGAACTGAGCCTGCTCGTTGGCAATAGGTTCACTACTCTAAAGTTATAATATATTATGGAAAAAAAAGCTTTAGAGGTCGCTTCGCATGATTTATTTGCAAGATTTATTTATTTATTTATGTGCACACAAGAAAGTAAAAACCGCAAATTAAAAATAGAAAGATTTTAATTTGATGTTAAAAACTAATCTATATTTGGCAATGTAATTGCATCTATACAACATTGTATTAACTGCAAAGTTAGTCATGTAGGTTCAATCACCTGTACAAAATAGATAGCAATGACATCGCCTAAACAAGTATTAAAATGTGGAAGACGAATTCGGGGTAGCGAGCAGAGATCGAGATGTATGCCATCTCGATCTCTGCTTGCTACCCATGGCCAGAGTGCCTGGAGTATTTATACAGGGGCGCAGGTTTGAATCCTGCTCACGACCGTAATTTTCTTTACACAAATATTTATAACCAAAAATGCACTAACAGTAAAACTAATTCTAGAGAAAAGGTCAATAAACTTTTATCAATGTGACAGCAACCAGACGGCTGGCGTCACATAGGGGTGAACAATTGATAATAACATTGCCAGCTAATTTATTGCAACCTTTTATTATATTAAGCCCCTATATTGGCTCTCCAAATATTATCTTACCTGTCTGTTACGCATTGTATATGGTCCAGGCAAGGCTATATTTTTTTGTTTGGTTGCGTATAAATCACTCGTTACCGCACAGCTGTGGTTTGCGGTTAGATAACTATTCTAGCCATGTAAGGGCGCGTTTTCACTTGTATTGTGCTTTGTATATTCATTCAGCACGTCACGGTTAACTGTCATAAATATATAAACTGACTCGTTTTACCCGTGAGGATAGGCAGAAATTATAGAACGCCACCTGCTACAATTCTTTAATACTCCTATTGCATCGTCCATGTTCATATGTCCGGTTATACACGCAAGCCGGTTATGAGTACTACGCACCTGACCTTTTTGGAGGACATCACCAATGAGGTCGGTGTATATCCTTCTAGGGAGTCCCCTCCCGGTATTACCACTTACACATGCTTTGAAAAAACCTTTTGTGAATTGACTTCCATTCATCTTTTTAACATGACCAAACCATTTGAGCATACTCTTTTTGACACCATGTCTCCTTTTGTACCAGTACCTATCGTCTGCGAATCTTTTATCACTGGGCTCGTTAGTATAGTAGTCACAAACGCGGTAATTGAGCGTGAACTCCTGGGTTCGGTTCCCGGTTCGGGCACTGTTATGAGTGAGTTTTTCTGGTAGGAAATTTTTAGTAGCTACCTGACTTTAGAACCCTGACCTTGGTAGATGGCAATAGGCCCACCTATTTATTACATTAGACTTAATAATTTTATCTATAAAATGCGTATGTTACATAGTTAAACACCTACAATCATGTCTGTTTCGCATTGGGGTAGGCAGAGAATTTCGATATCTATTTGCTACGATTCTGACACAGGTCTTCAAATCAAATCAAATCAAATCAAATCGTTTATTTGTGATTCACAGGTATTGTAGGTCTTAATTAAAATGAGTTCATGCCGTGATCCGCCACACAGGGCATACAAATTGGAAAATATACAAAATACTTATTGCCTATTAAATACAAACAAATATTATAATACTTAAAATCTATTATTGTTTTGATAGGAAGTCACTAAGACAGTAATAACAATTTTCTATCAAGAAATTACATAATTTATGCTTAAAAATATTTGTATTACTGATATCTTTTATATCCTTTGGAATGTTATTATAAATTTTAGTGGCCATATTAAATACACTTTTTTCATACAGAGTGGTTTTAAATCTTCTGCTAACGTTATTATACAATCTACTTCTATTGCGAGATCCAGATTCTAATGTAAATAATGTTGGATTTTGTTTTATAAATAGAGCCGATTCTAGTATATAAATTGATGGAACTGTGAGTAGACCAAATTTTTTGAAATACTCTTTGCAACTATCAGTCTTTCTTAGACCACACATAGCACGAATACATTTCTTTTGACATTTAAAAACCGAGTCCCAATTAGTATCATTTCCCCAAAAGATTATTGCATATCTTAGCCTGGAAACTAAATAACCATGGTATGCGACAAGTAGTGATGGGAGGCTTACTTTTTTGGAGAGGAGATAAAGGCTGTAAGATGACTGGGATATTTTTTTGCATAAGAATTCTATGTGTGTTTGCCATTTCAAGTTATTATCTATGTGAACTCCGAGAAATTTTGTTGTTGTGGTTAATTTTACTTCTTTTCCTAAATATTCTACTTTTGTATCTAATGTGTAATTTGTTTTTTGTTTGAAATGCATAAGTTTAGTTTTATCTAGATTTATTAATAAGTTGTTATTTTTTAACCATTCTATTATTGAACATAGGCTCCTGTTGATGTCAGTTTCATTATTATAAACGACTGTACAATCATCTGCAAATCTTTCACTTTACCTATGTTTATTGTAGCATGCTTTTCGATTTAGTTTGCTCCTGACCTCTTCTTTTTAGTTAACGTTCACTATTTTATTGATGTGTAACCTTTCGAGCGAATAAAATCGTGATGCTATGTTTGCATGCGGTTAAATGTAACTTTAAAAAAAAAAACTTTCATTCTATTTATCGGTGTAAATGTCGCCACAGCCGAGATAACAAATCCAAATTATCCAATGACAAAATTCGTCATGCTATGGAAACGCACACTGAGTGTGTTTACCAATAGAGGTAGAAGCTAGGTAAATCAAATAGATTGATCTTTAACTAACCAAGGTTTAGAGCTAAATCACTGAAGTGGGACTAACGAACTTGAATTACAATAATTCAACTACGCGTTTAGTGTGAAGATTGATTGCATCGAATCGATAGAACAAAGATGTAGAATCTAATCGATATTATAAATGTGAATGTTTGTATGTTTTTTAATCAATCTTCGTAAAAATACTGAGCAGATTTGGATGAAATTTTGTATAAAATTCGTTTAGTTCCTAGGGTAGGATTTTATTGATTTGTGTTCAGGTCCCGATGAACAGCTTGTATATATCTAAATATACTAGTAATCCTATTACAACATAAAACATGTGTGTGTATACTATTCAGAAAAGGAATTCATTTTCCTCAGTGAACGTTTGTCAAACGTAACCTTTTCCTTTATAGACTTCTTGAATATTTAATTTAAAAAGAACTTTTGTACCTTACTAAAACCTTTTCCCTTTAGTTCCATTAAATGATAAACCAAAAATAAAAACAGGTGCTCTAAGAAAAATCTTAGTAAATACCAAGAAAAAAATTACAGCTAGTAAAAAACAACATACCATTTAGAAAATTGTAGAGACTGGCGAAATTTTGTATTAAAATTTACGTCGAACGGCAGATAAATTAGTTTGTTATTCAGGACACGGGCCGGAGGATTTAGGGCCAATTCCCTTTTTGATCTCTCCTGAGCAAACAACAGAAGTCTGTCACGGCGGTAGACGGGCCCCATCTTTGCATAAAATATTAGGTACCTACTATGCTGCCGCTCGGGGAATATATGAAGCTAAATTTTAGACGTGCCTGCCGCGCTAAGATGACAGTGAGAAGAATTGAGACTGTGTGCTGTGAATGCAGCGTGAAGACGAAGTGGAGGCGTTCATTAAAGATATTGAAGTTTTTAAATTCAAAGACTGTACTGAAAGTTGAAATTGCTGAATCATGTAGGTATTCTCATTTATTTATTTGTGTAAGTGCACGCGATGCACAAGGTTGTCTTGCTCAGCTCAAACTTCTGGCCTGCAGGAGTAGTCTACCGCCGCTACAGGGCAGCAAGACCGAAACCAAATTCCCGAGTTTAGTACCTATAAGTAATAGATATTATATATAATACTAGTGGTTCGTCCCGGCTCCGCACGGGTGAACATTTACACCTTGGGTTACATTATTAAAGTTTTAGTAAGGATCCCTAATATTTTCTAGTAATAAATATAGCCTGTGTTACTCAGGGATAATGTAGCATCCTAATGATGGAAGAATTTTTGAAATCGGGCTAGTAGTTTTTGAGTTTATTCGTTACATACAAACATACAAATCTTTTCTCTTTATAATACTAGTATAGATGTATTAGTCTTAAAGTATTGTTGGTATTTTTGTATTGTTTTCATCTAATAGATTTTTTGCCTTAAATAAAAGTAAAATAACTTAATTAAACCAAAGGAAGCCTATTTTGTTTTTCTCTGAAGAAACAAAATTGTTGAATATTTTTATTTTTTGAACTATTTAAACAAAATAAAAATCTACAATGTTCAATGTAAATTACATAGTACCTAAATTAAATAATAATATCGAAAATTCATGCGCATTAAATACAAACTATAACCACTAAAATAATACGAATTGAATTGTTTAACTTCGGTACCATTTCATATGCGATAGTTTTATATATTAGTAAACATTTATATATTAAAATGAGGGCACGTTTTTCTCGACGTTAACGCTACCAAAATAATTCACTATATTTCATGTTTACCATTTCTATTGACCACTCTAACAAGACCCGAATCCATTTCCTCATTCCTTCCCACGCAGTACACCAGAAGGGTTATTCTCGCAATTTAGACAAGTCAATTTACGCTGGCAAAGTTACATAAGCTAATGGAAGTAAAAATAAAATGATTTGTACAAGTTTATTTTTAAAATATTATAGCAAATGTGACTTCGTTGTATTTATCTACACAGTTTGCTTAAATTCTATTGTTTTTTTTTTTTTGTGGTAGTTCGAGTTTGGATATGTAGGTAGGTACCTGATAAATGATAATAGGGTCGCCACCTATTTATTAGATGTGACTTAATAACGTCATTGGTGAAATATGGGAGTACAACTATACTTCTACTTACCCATTCAGGACATAGGTAGGTAGGTATATACAGGGGTTATACAAATTTTCGTTTTTTTTATATATATTCTCAAAATATTATATTTTTCAAGAAAAAACCATTTCTGTTCCCTAAATAATTATAAAATTTTAGACGAGTTAATTTAGTTGTGAAACATAAAAGTAATTTTGGGTACGGTCTTTATTAAACACATTCGAAGTTTTATTAAAACCAAGTTTATTATGAATATTCATAATAAAACTTGGTGAACTTCTTCATTTTTTTATAATTTTGAATGTGAGCGACAAATAAATAAATTTATAAATAAAACATCGTTGCGGCCCTGGAATATTTCTTTATCGCCGGGTTTGAATCCCACTTGTGGTTAACTTTCACAAAGTTACAATATTAAATGGAAAAAGAAGGTAATTGCATTCTTTACGACATTGTATTAACTGCAAAGTTAGTCGTGTCGGTTCGGTCACTTGTAAGTACTGAATTGATTGCAATGACGTCGCCATAAGACGTGTTAAAATATGGAAGAAGAATTCGCGGTGGTGAGCAGAGGTCGAGATGGCTTAGTGGTCAGAGCGCCTGGAGTACGAGTATCTAGCCGGGAGGCGCAGGTTCGAATCCTGTTCGCGACCGTATTCTTTTTCCACTTAATATTGTAACTTTAGAGTTCGCTAAGCATGCGTTAATGCTTTTTCAAAGACATATTTTAAAAGAGTAACCATGGAATTTTCTTGCCGGTTTTTCTCCATAGAAAACGTATTTTTGGAACAGTGCACTTAAATTCTGACTTTTCAATAAAAGCCTTTGACTTTGACTTTGATCTCGTTTTTTAATAGGGAGAGAAGAGAATACATACTTTTTTTAGTTAATCAAATAACCGTTCAGCTCTCTGTACTCTAGTCAGTCTGTTTATCTAGTTAACTCTTCGCATAGTCCTCTCGAAAATTCCTTTGACCATACCAAAAACGTAACTTCAATATTATTTTAATTAAAAACTCTATCGTTCCATTTCGTGAATAGGCGAAGACAGCCCATAGACTATTGTCAACTGCGAGACAGACCTCTTTGTGTGCACGAAACAAGATCGTGATATGGACTCAACAGTTTATAAAATGGTTGTAAAGCTTTGGTTAATAAATTAAAATGTCAATCGTAGTCTCAGATTTAGATGACGTTCGTTTTGGTTGTGAAGAGGGTCGCGTCATCATTTTAACATTGGAAGAGAGGACTGTCAGATAAATTGGTCGTAGTGTCTATGGTTTTAGTCAGCGTTTAAGTAATTGTTGCACGTGTCACAAGTGGTTTATGAGTAGTTACCCTTGAAATTAATGTCAATTCCAATCCATTTCCAATATCAAATCATTTCCTACAACTATACGTAATATAAAAATAAATTTACCAAATTTGCAAGCATGCCTATTAAAATCCTATTTAACTATGTATATTCATGCCATTTTGTATTAAAAACTAGGAACTGACATAAATTTCTAACGACAATGTAGCACATTTATTAATAAAGTAAGGGCTGATATAAAAACAATGTGCCAAGTATTGTAATATATTAAAGCCCTAAAAAATTTCGGTAAATATAGGTATTCTGGACTGAAAGAGACTAGATCCCACGACACAGGAAATCATAGTGTGGGATTTAGTTTCACTAGGATTCCCTGTGTCGTGGGATCTAGTCTCTTTCAGTCCAGAATACCCATATTTACCGATATTTTACTTCTTCTTCTTCCTATATAAGTTTAGCGGTCAGAAATTACATTGTAAAACCCGTCCAAATACCCGTCAGGATTCTAGTGATTATAGCAAATAAAACCAGCATTAAGGTTATCCACCACTGAGAGCACATTTACTTTGTGTTAGTGATTACCAGTCGAGTACACGTTACACTAAACAATGAGGTACAATAATATGACAATATTAGAGGATAAGCTAGGTCAGGTTGTAGATGTCCATCCACCACGGTAGCTCGCAAGCGAATGGAAACTGGTTAGGTAATAATCTGTGAATCCCGTCTTATATTTAGTCTCTATAGAGCGACTGAACTAACGTAATGAACTGACTGTCTTATAATGAAAGCGACACAAATATAAACTGCCTCGTTGGTCTAGTGGTCCCAAGTGCGACTGCTGAGCATCATGAGGTCTTGGGTTCGATTCTCAGGTCGGGCAAAGTGTTATTGGGTTTTTCTGTTTGGAAATGTTCCCCGGTAGATGGCAATAGGCTCACCACCTATTACATGGGACTTAATAACAGCATTGGTGAAATGTGGGTGTGTGAGGTGTACACCCACATTTCACTTTGGGGAATACAGACCTGATGCTATGTTATGTTATAAATCTTAGGAAAAAAAACTTTTGCACAGACAGGCAAAATAAATATAAATGAAATCTATAAACTTTTTTTGGATTTGTAGATGCGCCTGCTAGGTGAATACTCCAGGATAATTATTCTATCAATTAATTTATTACATTTTTTATACATTTCGTTAACTAGGCATAAAAAGTTTATCGGTGTAAATTAACAATAACAAATAAATCGCAAATAAAAAAAAATAAAAAAATTTATAAACAAAAGTAATTCCCTACATTCTCGTTTTTTTTTTGACATTGGTGATCTCTCATTTGCCTTCGAAAAGCCATTAGCTGGAACAATTTCCAATATCGATAAGGTCAATATAACTTTTTTTAATTGATGCTAACAGAAAGAACGTAGTTACTAACATCTATCACGGCCTTGATTGGCGAAAAATGACTATAAAACTTATGCATTTGCTTTTTTTTCAGTTTTACCTTTTGATACGTCTGTTAGACTTCTTAAAAAAAGGAATTTTACTTATTTTATACATTTTAATATAAAAAATCCAGTTGATGTTATTTTCAATCTCATATTTTCTTTTAAAAACTTTTCGTAGGTTATATTTCCCTAGTCTTTGAACAGCACACCTACTTTCGCATGAAATTACACAAATATTTGCCAATGTTACAATAAATTCCTTCACTTAAAACGCTTCACGACTTATTGCCCAATAAATTCATACGTCTATACTGATAGCTTCCACTAACACTGATGCAGGAAAATCGTTGAGATTTTTCACGGAATAGGATAATAAATTTAAAGCGACGATCAGTGACAGCGACTTAAGATAGACTGACTTACGTATAAGACTATGCGATGATAGTGAAAAACTGGTGAAATCGATCTAGGTTAGAAAGGAGGTTAGGAACTGCGACACTTCTGAAGTAGACCCACTAAACCAAAATAAAGGAATTTCTTTTATAACTTTTTTTCTATGGAAACATTAAAAATAATAGAAACGACTGGGGCTTCAACCAGCCAGCTTTCACAATCCGTGTCATCACTGATCACTGAGATACCGTGTCGTTGTTCTCAAGCATCCCTGTATTCGTAGACACCTGGCGATATCTACTTAGCAATGATTTACAGATTTACTAATTCTATAGTAATGTCTTAGGTTTGCGCGATCACTACACATTATAATAAAACAACTTTTAACCGGATTAATCGTCAGTCCTCCTGCGACCACGAACGCTGCAAAGTGTTCGAAACGTCAGGAAAAACAAAAAACCAATAATACACGCGATTAATCCGGTTAAAAGTTGTTTTATTATAATGTTTACTAATTCTATTTTTTACTTAGTTTATATATTTTATTAATTGCTTAACTGGTTTAGTGGAAAAAGCCATTGCCGAGCATAAGGCCCTTAGTTAGATTTTCGGGTCAGGCAAGGTATTTTTGTATGACAACTTTCGTGAGACACGTTCATATTAATTATTGTTCAATGGTTATTACTCACGTGCATTCAGTATTGACTCGTATCATCGCTGTGGGCTCAGCTCATGACTAAGGGCTCCGTTCGAGTTAAAAACTAGTCGGGCAATCCCGAAGAATGCACATGAGTAATATGAAAGTAAAGGCAAAGTACTGATAAGTTTTTCTGTTAGAAAATTCTCAGAACGATAGCAAGCCAGAGTTTACCCAATTGAGTAGGTGCAGTAGTTGGTTTTACAGTAGGCTCACTGTACACAGTACAACTGTGTGAACCTCTGCCTACCCCCTCAATTGTGTTATATTACGTTATGTATTTAATTAAATTATCTTTTACTAAGTCTAAGTACTACGGTCCAATGCACACATTGCAGAAATGGGCCACACAGCTGCCAAATTGAAACGGAACTCGGCTAGTCACATCTGTCGCATGCCGGAGGATGGGTAAAAAGTACCACGCAGTGGCTTTCGAGCAGCAGGAACTGGCAACGTGATAGGACCAGAAAGAGATGGCGAGATAAGCTGGACTCCCGGCTAGAGGACTGGTCTAAAGCTGCCATAGACCGGGAAAAGTGGGCGGAGGCCTTTGACTCGCACAAAGACACAAATAATAAAAAAAATACTTACAATTTTATAACTATAAGATTAATAGTTTATACAGATAAATCTTTCCCGACTCTTGCTCGAGCCAGCTCGCGCCGAGCCAGTAGCTTTAAATTCGACCCTTAATAATAAGGAAACTGATCTGATCCAGCTGGTCCCTAGTTGTCCCCTCAGCAACGCCCTAAGCTGAGGCTCGTGTCCCGCAGGGACAGTGCCCCTTGGTGCTGTGTTGCTTAGTTTGTAGTAATATAAAATATGCTCTGGCTGGAGGCATTAAATTGTCTCGCCATAGCTATTGTTACGCAGATCAAACCCCTAAAGGTTAACTGCAAGAGGCCATGTCCAAAAAACAAAAACAGATAAATCTTTCAAACTGTGTTGTGTTGTATAGGGACTTAATAGAAAGCAATGAAGTCACCAAAAGACGAATTAAAATATGGAAGTAAGATTCGGAGTAGTGAGTAGAGGTCGAGATGCCTTAGTGGTGAAGGCACCTGGAGTATTTACCCGTGAGGCACAGGTACAAAAGCATTTTTTTAAGTAGTGATAACCTTTTGATATAACCGTTGAAGGTTCGCAAGTTCGAATCCAAGGCACGCACCGCTGACTTTTCGAAGTCACGTGTGTACTAAAATTAATCATCACTTGCATAAAACGGTGTAGGAAAACATCGTGCGAAAACCAGCACACCTGAGTCATTTCTCGATGGTGTATAAAGCCATATCAGAGACCTAGGGGGGTTTTAACTCTAACACTAAGTTTTTAATAAAGCACACGATAAGAAGAAGAAAAACACAGAATTTATCATTCTAAAAAAATTGGTATTCAAAGAGAGATTGGAGACATCAAAGAAGTATTCAAAAAAAAAATTGCCATGCAATTTTAATTTGATGTCTAAATATAATTTTAGAGCAATTTTTATATATATCGACTTAATATGTTTGTAAATAATTTGACGGTTTACCTGTACACTTTTTTAGTAATGTCATGTATTAATAGTATGATTTTTTTACTTCAAAATATATTTTTTTTTATGCACAGTACACGTTTTTTAGTAACAACCATGCCTTTGCCGTTTGCATCTAATGTTACAATCAAAAATATACTCCAATAAAAACAATTTGGAACTATTTTAACACCGGTAAAAGTATCACATAGAATTTTATCACAATTTCATTTGCAGTAACACACACTACATGCAACATACAGGCTGACACCATTTCATCGAAAAAAAAAAGAAAACAACACAAATATCTGACCAATCACAGCCATATTCCAAATGCAATTTAAATAAAAATCTGGATGACGTCATAGCTCTGAAACATATTCAGAGCAGAACATTGTAGCCTATAAAAATTGTCACCAATACGCATACGACCGCCATTTTATAATTTGTAAAGTAACGTTAACTTGTTTATCGCACATTTTATTAGGCTCGCATCGTATTGACCAATAAAAGCGATCTGAAATGGTTTCAGTTTTAAATTGGATGGGCAGTTCGACTGGTAATAAATGTAATAGGACAACGGGAAATATGTTGGTTGAAATATATAATTTATAGGTCACAATCTGTGGTGTTAATCACATTAATAACTGACTTTTACACATTAAATGTTAATATTATTATAAATGCCAAAGTTTGTGAAGATAGATGGGTGTTTCTTACTCTTTCACGCAATAACTACTGAACGGATTTGAAATAACTTGAAATGGATAGTCCCTGCCTACCCCAAAAGGGAAACAGGCGTGATTGTATGTATGTATGTATTAACTTAAGGGGCACTTTTTATCTCGGCTGAATCCAATTCTGAAGTTTAGAATACACTCGTGTGTTCTCCTAATGATAAAGATTGAAATTACAGTCGTTTCTCGATTAATGGTAAATTACTTATTTTAAAATAATAATTAATTGTATCAATGAACAATAACTATTGTTCACCGGTTACTGCTCACGTGCATATTTCGAACTATAACTCACGACATCGACGTGGGCTCAGCTCATAGCTAAGGGCTCCGTTCACGTTCGGAACTAGACGGGCGATCCCGAAAATGCACGTGAGTCGTAACCGGTGAACAATAATTGCCATGAATATGTCTCACAAAAGTTTTTATACAATAATTAATTGGTACGATGTCAAATATAATATTTACATTTTTAATCAATATCTAACCCGAGCATAATCAAACTTTATCATAAGTAGACACACGATTTAAGGAAATTACACAAATTCATTAACACTTGCAAACTAATATTAGCAAAGCTTTCATATAATTGGTAAAGTATACACACTCACTATTGTAAACACCCCATTTCATCCATAAATAATTCATACACAGTGTGTGTTATAAAAAAGTAATTCAATTTTTTGCCGCCAGCTCAGATTTCATATTCTAACCGAAACCTAGGCTTTTTGCCTCCATAAATATCAATACACTTTGTTAGCGCGGGATACGTGGCATGTTTTGTTTTCCACCCGTTCCAATATTATATTTCAATATGGAACTAAAAGTACGGTAATGAATTAATTCTGAACGTAAATATATATAGAAGGAAATATGTTTTTTGTGTTATTTGGCAATTGTTTCTTTTTTTCTGTTTTTGTTGCTGTATATGTGTTTGAATGTAATTAAAATTGCTTTTCACGCATTTTCGATCGGTTCTGTGTTTTACACGCTCGAATTAATATATGCACTAGTGAACTTAATTCACATTCTCGCCAAATTGTAATATTGAAACTATAAATAAAATTGGGTTTTGGAATTGAATTAAGTTATGTATTGCTAAACATGACGCCCATTTTGTTTTCTTTTACTCACGCAGTAGTTCCTTATTACACAGTGAACAAATAAATACAGCAATTGAAAACACTAAAAAGTCTAGCATTGAATAAATGAAGCTGTACAGTAAAGTTTCTCCGACATAGAAAATATAGACTTAAAACGAAATAATCCAACCAAAAAGAACCCAAAAAAATGCAGACGTTACAAAAATTCTATGAGCACTAATTTATATTTTTCATAATGTCATACAAAACTTTTCCCTTCCAATGCTTGTTTCATTTGTATAGAAAAGTCTGGAACCCGGTCTAACGACGCAACTGATATGCTAATAGCGCTCGTCAGGTTCTATTGTGCAACCGAACTCAGCATTTTATGTCACCTCTTGAAAAAAAATTGGCAGCATGTATAAAAATGTGAACTCTTGAATAGTTCATTACACGAAAAGAAATTTTCTAAATAAGCCTTAATAGCAGACGGATTTTGAAAATGGAATCTTCTTTACCTTAATAAATTTATGATGACGTTCACTTGTTATTTTAAAAACATGCGTTTTGATATCCACTGACGTACGTGACAGTCAATTTTCTAAAAATAAAAATCTTTTATTTTTGGAAAAAATTTTGCCCACGTTGAAACGTTTCGCAGTTTGCGAATTAAAACGAAGAATTTTACTCAAAAATAGTGGCATATTAGAAGTTTTATTTGTTTCTCAAAAAAAAAAATTTCAAGTTATCTATTTGTTTCGTACGGTTGTCGAACCAATGACTTCTAGGCAATTTAGTTACTATGCTAATTAGACTTATGAATCATTGAGTCTTTTTTAAACTTTCATTAGATATCTGAAGTCAAAAATACTTTTTAATCAAGTTAAACAGACACTCAAATGTACCACCAGCATAATTTTATCAAATTGCAAAATTTCCCAAAAACCCTTTTTGGAATGAATGTTGGAAAATTTTGCGATGCAAGACCCGAATGATGATTGCGTTCGGTGTCATTTTTCCTTTATGTTGATTGAGTAATAAGGCAATTTCCGAAAATGTCATCGTTGAAATATTTGTAAATTGAGTGGTAGTACTTTTTATGTATTTATACAAATCGGTTTAAACATGATTAAATTCGGAGATACGGGTTTATTAAATTTGACTGAGTCGTTGAGATTTCAGGTATTTTATTTTAAGGTAAATATGGGTATATTTAGACAAAGATATTAATTAGGTTGGGTCGGTATGAAGAAACCAGATAAACACAGTTTTTAGTTTTATTAGGGCGGAGGGCCATAAGGTTAGCATTAAACAGATTGTGACGTCGACAATTTTTTTAAAAATTATACGTGTAAACATAGTACGTCACGCCTGTATTTCCCGAAGGGTAGGCAGAGGTATACACACAAGTAGTTGTACACCCACATTTCACCAATACTGCTATTAAGTCCCATGTAAATAGTGATGTATAAACGATACAAAGATTCATTTTTAAATAGACTTCAATACAACATTCTAAGTAGATTGTACATAATATTAAACACCTTTTTATACTTTCAAACTTCTTTGTCCAATTAAATACATCGTCTAAAGTTAAAATGGAAAAAGAATACGGTCGCGAACAGGATTAGTACAGGATAGGTTAGTATGAATTTATAGCAATGACGTCGCTAAATAGACGTGTTAAAAATACGGATGAAGAAATCGCGGTGGGGAGCAGATGTCGAGATGGCTTAGTGGTCAGAGCACCTGGAGTATTTATCCGGGAGGAGCAGGTTCGAATCCTGCTCACGATTGTATTCTTTTTCCATTTAATATTGTAACTTTAGAGTTCGCTAAGCATGCGTTAATGCTTTTCAAAGATTTATCTTAAATACATCGTCACTTTAAGATTATATGAACAACTACAATGGCTTTCTAATTAAAGATAAAACGTAAAATGAACGTGAAACCACAAATTCAAGGATTGGAGTGGTCACAATCAATTATTATTAACCAACCGAAGGACGTAGTTCAAATGACGTCATCTAAAATGCGCTTATTTTCACAGTATTTTAGCGTCAAACCGAGCGTCGGAAAAGCATTTGTTAGATCCTAATACCGCATTGCAGACTGACGCGTCAACAGTTGGTAGTAACTAACTTTGATCGGGGCATTAGCGGTGGTGCGAATCGATACCTACACTATGTTCGCGTTGCTTCGAATAGTGGTTACATCATTTAGCGTAGAGTGGTGGAAATAGACTTCTGAATGGACAGTGTTGTAGAATTTTCTAGAAGATGCCATATTAACAGTCTGATTATTTAAATTATTTATATAGCCTAGTGGAATGACCACTGGACTGACAAGTCAAAAATCGCAAGTTCGAATCCAAGGCACGCACCACTGTCTTTTCGAAGTCATGTGCATATTATAAATTAATTATCATTTGCTTAAAAGGGTGAAGGAAAACGTCGTTAGGAAACCAGCACACCTGAGAGATATTCTCGATGGTGTGTAAAGCCATGTCCGAGATCTTCGGGTGATATAAACTCTGACACTTGATTGTTCATCAGCCACACGATAAGAAGGAGATATAAATGAAGAACCCGTGGCCATTTTACTTTTTACAGGTCTACCCAAAAATAAGTGTTATGTTGTCAGGGTTCATGTTGGTATGTTTGCGAGTTTCTTTATTCCATCATAACTTCTAAACGCCTGAACCGATTTAGCAAAGCTTGCAAATCATGCAATGTATAATTAATAATTCCAAAAGTCAATAAGTTGATTTATACGTGACATACGTTCTTGATAAATCATAATAATTACTGCTCCTTTAACAAGTTGTTTCTTCGTCTATTGCAATCTAAAACTGAGTATACTAACAACACGTCCTAATAAATTACTATACAAAGCAACATAATTTCAACCAAAATTTCCTTAAATCTCTGAAATCTTCATATCATCTGCCCGTACCAAACAATACCATCAGAGGGTCCCAAAATATACGTACAAGTAACTATTACCCAGTCAAAATTAAGGAAAGTCAAGAGCCATAACTAACAATTTAAATAAAGGGGTAAACATCAGCGCGGTATTGCGGTCACAGACCGTCTTTGGCAACGATATACGATGTACCCTACTCACTATTAGGACGTATGACCATATTTTGTATCGGATTACGTCGAGATCAAATTGTGGAGTTAATTGTTAAAGGCTTATAAGGGATAATGTCAAATGTGCTTAAGACTCCTGGTTTAATTTACGGACTTTGGTTTAACAGGGTTATTCGATAAGTGCGGTTAAGGTTGATTGGTTTAAGTTGGGCGGGTTAACAATTATGACGTTAGGTAGGACGGTATTTGGAGTTAAGTTGAAGTTATAAGTAGATTACCGTGTTGTCGTCGTAGACTCATTAATAGTAAACTAGAATATTATTTATGGTACTTACACTATACATAAGAAAATAATAATATAAATATTAATAATGTGTGTGAATCGTAGAATGTAGAAATTTATAGACTCTCTTTACCCCAATTGGCAACAGTTTTTTTTGTTTTTTTGTAATTATTATCAAAAGTGGTAAAGAAAGAGGCGCTCTTAGCATTGCAGCGTACGTTATAGTTAGCCTGTTTAAAGTTTGATTCCTAGGTAAGTTTACTAAGGCTGAAAAAATTAATAAAAAAAAATATTAATACAAATTAATCGTTCATAATCGTAGCGTAACTCTAAAGTTTATAAACTGTGTGTGTATATTTATATCAACTAAATAAATAGCGATGACGTCCCGCTAAAAACGTATTAAAATAAAGAAGAAATCTTCGGAGTAGTGAGCAGAGATCGCGATGGCCTAGTTGGTCATACCGTCTGCTAAATAATTATTTATCCTGCAATATTTATATTCAGCCTACTCCCGTCAGTACAGAATTGTACTTGATTACAATAATATTTCTATTGTGTCTGGTAGTTAGCGAGTCAACAGAGTGCGAATATTGTATAATATTGTAATTCCATTCCATAGTAAATTTCTAATTGTTATTGAATTAATTATATGAATGTTATTATTATAGGTATAAAATAAATAAATATAATTATGTGTTGCTGTGCCCTTACCGGGCTTCATGTTGAAACCATTTCTATGTTAACACCAGCTATCTATTGTACACATGAACGCAATAAACGTTTTGAGTTTGAGTTTGAGTATTAAATAATTTACAACCATAAAGTGTATAGGTACCTACTCACATAAAATTATCTACCAAACACCTGCAAGTTACTGCTCGTCATATAACCACTTGTCAGACACACTCGTGCCGTTTGAGCTCGCTGCGATCCGATGCAAAAAATATAACATGTGTAGTCTAAGTTATAAACAAAAGCGACTTTAACATTGTTCCAGTATTTTCATAGTTTTTATTCTTCATAACGTATGGTAGGTTATCAACTTAGGGTAAGGCTCCGTCGGCTCCTGAGATGGCTTTGCACATCATCGAGAACAACTCTCAGTTGTTCTCACGATAACTATATTCCTACACCGTTTAAAGCGAGTAGGTAATTAATTCTCAATCTATACTTATAATAAAACAGTAAAAAAACTGTGTCTGTACATTGAATATATAAAAAATTGAGGGGGGTTTAGAAACAATAATAGAGCACGAATCCAAAAAAAAATCTGTCTGTTTGTGTGTCTGTTTGTTTGTACACGCTAATCTTCTACCGGACGGATCTAAATGATTTTTTTGTTGTTGTTATAGATATTAAGTCTGGGCAACATATAGGCTATAATTTATCTTGAAAACTTGAACACCTGATGCAGAACCGCAACAGACCAGCTAAACTATAAGGGATACAAAAATGGTACCATAGCGAAAATTGTTCCACGTGATGAGCATTTTCTGCTGAGAGAATAAATTTGAAGATCTGGAACACCTGATGTGGAACTCCAAGAGCCCAGCTACACTATAACATATATAACATATATAGGAATGACGTCTTAGCAAAAGTTGTTCAGTTTGATGGGCATTCCCTGTTGACTTACAAAAATTAAAGATCTGGAACGTCTCGAATCGTATTGCGCATCCCGTTGTTTTCCCGTCCCCGGACTCTTAGTATTCGACATCTGACGTTTCAGATCTTCGATTTTGACGACCCCGTTGTCGCTGGCATAAGCAACAGGATCCGCGTACGAAGTCGCGGGCAGAAGCTAGTTTCTAATATGAACGAAAGTTTTGCGATTGAGATTTTACATAAATTCTTGTAAATTAAAAATCCCGATAAAACTTTGCCCGACTTGGGAATCAAACGGTTCTCACGCTCCGCAATGGCGCTTGCGTCAATCAGTGAGGCAGTTTTGTTAACCTCCTTATTCTAATACTCAATAAAATATCGAAATCCTATATATTAGACCTCTTATAACATGATACCGAGCTAGCTCCGGATAAATCCGGATATGAAGCGTCCGGCTAGTTTCACCGGATGGTTTTAACTATGTTTAACAATCCGGAGTTTCAGTACAAAGGCGATACGGTTTGTGGGTCAGTAAGTTATGTTTAAATATGTTGTTCTACAAATAGTTTGTACTGTAATTTTTGTTTTTTATTGAAAATTTTTAACTGTTTTGTAACTGGCTAGCATTAGGACTCGCCCAGTATGTTAAGGGGGCAACTCATCTTATTTTGAGGATTATTAATGAGTTTCTTATGCTCTAAATTATTAATATTTTATGACGGTATTAGTAGCAGTACAAAGGTAAGGTCAAGGTATAATATTTTTTGGACAAACAAGCAGTACAGAAGATGGAATATGGTTTTAGTTTATGTATATTTTTAAGAACATAGTACCTATAACTTTTAAAAGAACATTTGCATATGCTGCATGCTTGCTTTAGTGAATTTATCCTGAAGTAACTCATACTGATGTTGCATCAAACGACGTGAACTTTTGGATAAATAGTTTCGTTGCAGTAGGGTGATACGTGCATCCTAAAATGAAAACAATTACAGTATTGGGTAAAATAACACTGCCCTTTTGTAATATTTTGTTCCTAACATAACATAATATAGCATCACGTCTGTATTCCCCAAAGGGGGAGGCAGAGATGTACACAATTGTACACTCACATTTCACCAATGCTGTTATTAAGTCCCATGTAATAGGTGGTGAGCCTATTGCCATCAACCGGGCACAATTCTAAACCCCGGGCTGCTACTGAGAATTTTCCAACAGAAAAACTCAATAACACTTTGCCCGACCCGGGAATCGAACCCGAGACCTCCTGCTCAGCAGTCGCGCTTGGGACCACTAGACCAATGAGGCAGTTTTAGTGTATTTTGTTCCTAATACTGAGTAAGGTCACTTACTCCTTGAGGGAGCGCCGAGTTGGCAGTTGGGGACGGTTTTTTCACTTTTATATTGCCGGGCGGCAATTCTACTTACGGGTTCGGCAATGCGTGAGATATCAGTTTCCTTGGTGTTGTAAGCATCTATAGGATACGGTAACTGCTTAATATCAGGCCAGCCATACCTTTGATTACCACTTTAGTCGTATATATATATAAATAAGATGATTCAACTAGTAATTTTAATAAAACAACTTTTAACCGGATTAATCGAGTGTATTATTGGTTTTTGTTTTTCCTGACGTTTCGAATACTTTGCAGCGTTCGTGGTCGCAGGAGGACTGTCCTGAAAAGTTTTATATTCTGGTTCTGGGATTCACGATACTTGGAAAAAAATAAGAGTAAAAGACCCATGGCCAACTACATTTTTATTTAATATCACCTGACTGAAACAATAAAACTGTATCGAATGGAAAAAGTCCACACGGTTCAACAGGACAACTAAAAAGCAATTCCATAAACAAAGACACAACTTCTTTTACTTTTAAAAGCAACGGGGAAACTTAGCTTAAACCATTTACTTGAACATTACTTGGCCTTAATGCCCGTAGCACAAAACTGTAAGCTATTTACATCGGATTGCATCACAAACTTGCCACTTTAAACAAGAGTATCTACATTAAAAAATGTAAGTTACTAAAAGCACTATTCTTAATTCGTAGCACTCGGAAACTTAATCAAGTAAATAAAAATGGAAAAGAGAGAAATAAGCAGCGAGCTACTGGCCGGATGAAATTTTAAATCTGGAATTGTGTTTTAGTTTTAAATAGGGATGTTGTTTGTAGATTTGTCTGCATTGGTTTTTTATTTTGTTCCACATTTGAAAAGGAGTAAAAGATCATGACTGACTCGAAATAGGTTTGTTATTATTTTCATTACGTCATACAAAATTGAAAAATCGGCAAATTAAACTGAAATTAGAGCATTATTTTATTTTGTTACTAGTTACAATAAAAAAAGTCAAATTCAAAGATATCAAATTGAAATTTAGGCAATCTTATCGAACTTAAATTTCTACACAATTTTAGTTTGACCTCTATAACTTTAGTGGCTAACTAAAAGAGAGCTGACAGTAAAAAATACGAAACTTTAGATTAGTTGGACTACTTTGGAATTGATAATATTAAATTAGTACATGAAATCGACACATGAAATCTAATAAATATATTCATAATTGATCCCAAATGCCCCGCTGTAAAACCAATTTTAAGCTGCACGAGACAAGCAATTAACCTATACTCGTATTAAATACAAATCCTGTTATACTAATTTCAAAATTAAACTAGAAATTACTTGCGCTGATGCAATTTTAATCCCAAGGCGTGAAAACATAAATAGTTCCAGCTATTAGAAACTATTTCTTACTGAAGCACTCTCTGGGCACAAGAGATTCCCTCATCCTATAAGGAAAATAGGAAAATGAGGATGTATATCATACAGAGTAATTAGAAAGCTTACACAGTTCATAACTTAACATAGCATCACGCCTGTATTCCCCGAAAGAGTAGGGAGAGGTGTACACGCCGTTACCACCTTTTTGAGGTCTGCGATGCTCACGAAGGAGGCAGCGGAAAGGGAGAAAGAGGCAAACTGCACTCAACCCTGCCGCAGAAGGCGTACTAGGCACCGTAGGGCATTCAACAATCTCCGGCCACCGTGAGCTGGGGCTTGCGGCTGACAAACTTGGATAATTCACCACCCGACCAGCGATAGGCCCGAGATGGTTCACTTCTACACGTGCGCCACTCTGAAGTGCCTTTGAAGGCCAACTGTAGCCGGCCTGCCAAAAAGGTAGAAGTGTACACACTTGAACACATTTCACCGATGCAGTTATTCAGTCCTATGTGATGGTGAACCTATTGCCATCTACCGGGCACAATTCCGAACTCGAGGCTGCTACAGAGAATTTTCTAACAAAAAAACTCAATAACTCTTTACAGGAATTGAACCCGAGACCTCATGCTCAGCAGTCACGCTTGTAACCAGTAGACCAACGAGGCAGTTAAAGTTACACAATACGATAACGATTATACGCCTGTGATGCATCGTTAACGAGGTCGAGTTCTTATTTAGCATTTTCTTCAGCGGGCACTCTATAAATACTTGAATAATCTCCACATTGAGAAACTTTTGTGAATCTGAGAACAGCTCAAGACCGTCCGAGATTTCGTACAAATTAGACGATGACGTTTGATATACTTTGACCACAAGTTCTGATACTCAAAGCACTTTGTTATTAGTCGTTCTGTTTATCTATTGAGCGTCTAATGTACACTAAGTAGAGGAAATGACACAAGTTGTCGTCTCGAAATTTGTGACTAGATGACAGACCGTACCTAAGCTAGCGGCTTCTTGAAAGTCGTATCTCGCCGCGTAGGCACCTAAGAAACAATAAATCTGCCTAGCCTTTTCCCAACCGCTTGGGGTCGGCTTGCAGTGTAACCGAATGCAGCTTAATACTATTTTTTTTTTGGAGGCCGAGTTGCCCGCGTCCACACGAGTGAAAATGGAATCACTACACGTGGCCCCAGGGTGGTGCAAAACAAGCAACACAAATCTGGTGGGAGGCTTCAGCCGCGGCTGGTTACCACCCACCAGATGAAGCCATGCCGTGAAGCGACCTACTCGTGTTTCGGGATGTATTCCGGTGCAACCGCTGTGGAAGACGGGTCTGGGCAGTTGCATCGACTTCCCAACTATCGTTCTCCCCAAATCTATCCTCTCTAATTAAGAATTAATAGATTTGTTCTGGATCTACGTGTTCCATCATCGGCCACGCCGTCGCATACCATCAGGCGAGTTGGAGACCAAAAGTTGTTCAATTTTTGATAGTAAAAAATATTACATGGTGCTGCCTATCTGACCTACATAACCCAATTACCCCAGTAAGACGTAACAAAAATTTGCTCAAATTCAGCTAATTACCATCTAACAAAACACACATAACAAAGATAAAATAATAACATTTTATCCCCAAGGCCTTTCAAAACCTTAATAATTAAATAAAACCCTTATTACGCCACTAAAACCAACTGACCCGAAAGTTGCCTACATCAAAATACATATCAATGAATAACTCGGCTCCCGTGAAGTGAAGTTAGGTAACTACATTAAACATCGGCCTGAAATCACCAAGCCACTTTGGGAACTGTGACAGGTCTCTGGGAATACTCGAAGTCTGGTTACCTTCTGATTGGCGATATTTGGAGTATTCGTATTGGTTTTTGATTGAAGTGAAGGAGTGATGATATTTTTGAGTTGAATTATATATTTTTAAGATTCTTATTCATGTACAATTAAGTATCATGTTTTTGCGAATCCTTTAATTGAAATTGATTGTTTTTTTTTTTATTATTTATCTGGAAAATATATCTCAGCGTCTGTTACGTTATGTAACTACATTAAATATCGGCCTGAGTTCACCAAGTCACTTTGAGAACTGTGATAGGTCTCTGGGAATACTAGAAGTCTGGTTATTAATTTAATCTGTCAAGCGCCCGTTTGGCAAAACAATGCTGTTGGCAGGTTTATACAAGTGATTTGTTAGTTACCTTTTGATTGGCGATATTTGGAGCATTCGTGTTGATTTTGGATGACTGAGAGTTGTGAGGTCTATTTAAGTTGTTTGATGAATAAATTAGAGTCTGGTGTAGGTACAGTGTGATATTAGTTTAGTGTAGGTAGCTGTAGATGTGCTTCGTGGAATATTTAATAAATTCAGTCGTTGGTCTAACTTGTTGTTTGAATGTTGTCCCGCACAACCAGACATGGCGCAGCCGGTAGGATCTGAAACTACGCTATCTGAATCTGATTTTCAAATAAGATACTTTTGTAAATTGTTTTATTTAATTGAGGCACTTATTATACGATACATGGTTTTTAAAATTCGTTTATAACTTGACCTGGTGAAGAACAAGTGGCGAAAAGTGCAAGATAGATAAAAATGAAGAATCAAGTACTAAATAAATATTTGCAGTAGACCGTTTTAATAAGGCCTATGTCATTTAAAAAGAAAATACCTATAATTTTTTAAATAAACTATAATGGCGTCAATTATAATGTAGCAAACTAAGCTAAATTTAGAATATTCCTGTCTTTTGCTAACAGTTACTACATGAGCAAGATGGGACGGATTATCGAATTAAAGCACGTCAAATTTTAATCTCGTATTTGGTAGGCGCAGTTTTAGGTGGCCACTAAAATTAGAGACGTCAACAGAAAATTTTAAGGATTATTTTGGTAAACATCATTAAATTTGAATTTGACGTCGTCCCATCCCGCTCTTATAGTAACGGTTAGTTAAAACCGTAATACTCTAATTTAAGTTTAGTCTGCTATATTTGAATTGACGCAATTGTTGATCGAACTCTTTCTTCATCATGTCATTCATCAGATTCAGCTACGTACTTATATTCAAAATATTCCTAAATCTAAAAACAATTTCGGTCCATATAATGTTCAAAAAACTTTCGCACTTATGAATTGTGTTAAATAAAACTGTCAAATAAAATTTATAGCGTCACTTCATTGTGATAACGATCAAGATTAAAATAACTTTCCACAATAACTTTCAAACTAAACTCTTTAACAATCTGTAGATTTCTGACTTCAAAACGAACAATATTAAATCTGAAGGAATAAACTTTCACTTTGAAAACTGCTTTTATCAAAGAGATTGAGATTTTAATACCTCGAGTCAGGGCCGCTGCAACCACAAATAATGAAAATAAGAGGATGGCATTTTCACTTCAATGAAAATAAGTACGTAAGTTGTGGTGACCGAGGGGTTACGTTCCCGCCTCCTGAGCCACAGGTTGTGAGTTCAAACTTGGCATGAACCAATGTGACTTTTTCAATGTCATATGTGTAGAATAATGTGGGATCGTGACCAGTAAATAAAGCTTCGATGAACTGGACCTTGGACTGTAGTTTTCTTTTTATGCGACAACTGGTAAACTTATTTAATTAACAATTATTATCCTATCATATATAATTATATTTTTTTAATACATGTTGAGGCCATGTAATGCCTATATTAATTCTATTTTTCAAAGAAACATTGAAAAAATAATAGACAAGAACGGGGCTTGAACACGCGACCTTTGACGTTCCGTGTCATCACTCTACCAACTGAGCTACCTTGTCGTGTTCAAACCTATTGAATTTTCAATCCTCTTTGTATACGTCTTAAGGAGACGCCTGGTGATATTTATCTAGTAATCACACGGAACGTCAAAGGTCGCGGGTTCAAGCCCCGTTCTTGTCTGTTATTTTTTCAATGTTTCTTTGAAAAATAGAATTAATTATTATCCTAGCTGTAACGTCTTCCCGCACACACCTCTCACTATTTCCTCCCTCGTTTTTTCTTCCTTTTCATTCATACATTAACATTCCATTCCAAACTCCTTTCATACGTTCCGTTCTTACCCACCCTACATATGTACTTTCATAGTTAATCGTTTCGTTCTGTGGTAGTTTTTTTTTTTGTTCAGTTATTGTTCACCGGTTACTACTCACGTCGTGTATTTTTCTAGATTGCCCGACTAGCTTCGCAGTTGGACGGAGCCCTTAGTCATGAACTGAGCGCGCGGCGATGTCACGAGTCAAACTAAATCCCGAAAATGCACGTGAGTAGTAACCGGTTAACAATAATTGATATGAATATGTCTCACGAAAGTTTTTATAGGTACAAAAAAAAAGACAATTCTTTGAGAAATAAAACAATATAATATTGATAAATACGTTATACATCGAACTGCATACCTACATGTAACTGGACAGTAAAATTTGTGGCCAGTCACGAACGCAAGCCACACCTGTGATCGTAATTTATTGTAAAAGCTTTAACTGTTTGTTATAAATATACATTTAAATTGTTTGTTCGTCTGTAGGTATACATTTTATTCTATTAATAATCGGAAGTGGTTCATGCTCGGATTTCACAGATAATATTTTCAGAAAGAACAATATTGATTGCTATTCAATCAACTAAAAATATGGCAGTTGACTCGTATTTCCAAATAAGTAACCCATCATGAAATATATCTATACTATCTTCTGCCTGCGACTTCGTCTGCGTGGACTTCAGTATTGGGTACAACCGGAATTATAAATTACGGGTTATAAACTACATATATGTCGGAGATGGCAACACTGTTTGATATTATTGGTGTTGCAACATCGAGTGCTACGGACGGTCGGCGAATACGGCGAGTGGAGGGACGACGGTAGTCTCTTGTGAGCCGCCGTGGCGGACGGACCTCTACGCTCTGACTTATATATCTAGACCTCTGATTGTACCTACATTGTACATTGTAATATAAAGTGACTCACTACTAATAACTAACCCAAAGTAAACGTACTCTCAGTGGCGGAGAGCGTTAATATTGGTTTTATTTGCTATTACCTTTAAAATCCGGTCACACATACAGACCTCTGATCCTATTCTTCAATATATTTCCGACATATATGTGCCAAATTTCATGCAAATCCGTTCAGTAGTTATTGAGTAAAAATTTTACAACATTCATGCATCCTCACATACTTTCACATTTACGATGTTAGTAGGATTATTTGTAGAGACGAATTAGATGAATGACTTACCAATGGTGAGTGCATGATGTTAAGTGTAAGTAAGCCGGGATAAAAAAGTAGATACATTATTTATAATTTTTGTGGAAAGAAAAATACTGTCGTGAGCAGGATTCGAACGCCTCCCGGATAAATACTCGCTGCGCTGTGACCACTGAGCCATCTCGACGTCTGCTCACTACTCCGAATGCTCTTCCAGACAATCTTCCACACTTTAATATATCTTTAGGTGACATCATCGCTATCTATTCAGTCCAATACAGATGACGGAACCGACATGCCTAACTTTGCAGTTAATACAATGTCGTACAGATGCGTTTATCTTAACAAATACAGATAAATTGTTCAAACGCATTAACTTTTACTTTATTTATTTACGTATTTTGCTACACGTGCTTTAATGCGTTTCAAAGATTTACCTGTTTTGACATAAAATACTAGCCCTTAGCTGTCCCACTGCAAGGGAAGAACTCTCACACAGAGACGGTACATGCTTTAATCACTAACTTACTGCAGGTTGACGAATTCAGACTAGGTTTCCTCTCTGACGTCGTAGATTCTATTACGTAAGAAAATACACATGACTTTGAAAAGGTCACATTAGTACTTACATACCAGCTTTGAAGCGACTGCGCTGTTTGAGCACACTGCGACATCGCCGTGGGCCCAGCTCATGACTAAGGGCTCCGATTGAGTTCGGAAGTAGTTGGGCAATTCCGAAAAATTCGGTGAACAATAATTTTAAATCTAGTTAGATTAAAGCAAATCTTGAAATCTTTTCTAAATCATCAATAAATACATAAGTGCATAGCATCACGCCTGTATTCACGAACGTGTAGGCAAAGGTGTACGAAGTTGTACACCCACATTTCACCAATGCTGTTATTAAGTCGTAAAGTAGTAGGTTATAAGCCTTTTGCTACCCACCGGACACAATTCCAAACTCCAGGCTGCTACTGAGAATTTACGAACAGAAAAAATAATAAACACAAAAAAGTCTTACTTAACATTTAAAGACTTACAATCTAAAATCCACGAGGGTTTATCTAGGTTTTAGTGAGTAGTACTATGCACACAGTCTCGAAAAACCTTAATTAAATTTTATACAAACATAATGTTGCATTCAACTACCTACATTAGTTTGATAATTATTAATCTCATACCTAGTCACTCCACAGTCCGGAGCACAAAAAACGTGCAATTGTGTGAGTGCCTTGTGTTGTAATTGAGCGACAACTGCAGGTTCAGAAAGTGTGTTTTAAATTTAAATTTAATATTATCTTTTGTGATACTGTTTCTAAAAGATAGATCAAGTTATTTATAAGTCTAGGTATTACATATTGTATAATTCTTTCACCATAATACTTAGTTGGAAGCTTGTATAATTTCAATTTTTTTATTTGTTGCCGTGTTTGTATTTTATGTGAAAATACAAATTTTATGTTAAAATACAAACATGTCGAACCCATCCTTAGCATTTGTGCTTGGGACCACTAGCCCAATAAGGCAGTTCACTATCAATAAAACTATAATTAGTGGTATAGCATAATTAACTAATTAGACTCTACCTTTGGTACATTCAGTCCTACATCCTTAAATTTCTCATTTCTCTTCTAGTTCACGAGACGAAAATTACACGAATTTCTATTTCTTTCGTGTCCTTCATTCCCTACAATTCTGAATTTAGGTTACCCTTGCCAAAAATTGCCTGTCGAGCAATCTAACAGATAAAAGGACGTGACATTCAGACAGAAAGATAGACAGCCAACTAATTTTATAAGGTTTCCGTTTTCAATATGGAAATGAAATTGGAATTCTCGAAATGTCACACTTTTTTAGTGTTAAGTGGGACGATCTTATCAGTTATTTTATACGTGAAATAAAAGTTTTAGATATTCTTCCGTTAGTTACAATACTGAAGGCGTATGTATTTGGAATCATATATTCCAAATACATAGGCCTTCAGTAATGAAGCAAAAAGTTCTCTTTTTAATTCAATAGGTATTTTCTGTAATCTATTTACCACCTACACTTTCGCACACATAGTTTGTGTCTACCAAAAACCCGATTGTAATAATAGCTAGGTATTTATATAATTTAAAAATACAAAGTATGTTTCCTATACATTCTTTTACAAGTTGTGTTTAGGATTTGTGCCAAATTTCCTTTGAATCGGTTAAGTAATTAATCATTCTGCATATGCAATACTAAATTGTAATTGATAACAATAATATTTCCATTGGGTCTGATAAATTAGCGTATTAAAAGAAGCCAAGAAGCAACAAACACAAAATAGACATAATGTATATAGTTATATAGTTGAACGACTGTTTCGTGTAAGTGACATTTAATTGCTTCTAAAAAATAAACCTTAAAATATAAGTTTTTAGAAATTTTTCATGTGTCACAACAATGTCGCATAAACCTAATAATCTTCCAAGCCTCGATATTATAGATTATTAGTATGGAAGTACGGATTAAACTCAATAGTAAATGACGTAAGTCACCAAAAGCTAGGTGGAGTGATGATCTGTGACAGACCATTGGCATTAACTGGATGATGTAACATAACATAGCATCACGCCTGCAATCCCAAAGTGTTAGAGGAATAATGCTGTACACACACATTTGACAGTTACAGTTATTAAGTACCATGTGCAAAAATTGGAAAATTGCCATCAACTGGGCTTTATTCCAAACTCTGGGCTGCTGCTGATAGCTGTCTGTAGCTAAATAAAGTGGTGATCCGCCCCAATTACAGGGTTAAGTTCTTCGGATACCCAGGTACTCTCCGAGAAGTCGCCGACAAGATCAAGTTCCTGCTGGCCTTTCTTGAGTTGGGGTGGATCGAATAATCCATTCCCACCCCGGACGCAAAATAATCGCCAAGAGCGGAGAGTGGCGGAAACTAGCTCGCTTAACCAATACCAAAATAACAATACCAATACTGCTAGAATAGAATGAATGAATTTTCTAATAGAAGAACTCAATACGCTGCCCGATCACGAGACCCATGAGACAGTTGGTAGGTCATCAGTGAAAATTGGACTGGGCTGGTCACATCTACCTTAGAAAGATGGGTAAAAATTATCACGTATTGGTAGGGACCACTAGACTAGTAAGGCAATCTTACCTTATGCAGTCTACTGGATGAGGTAACCAAAATGATTTAAGTAAAATACATTAGAATTTACAAGCATACAAACGAAATAATACAAATTAAGCGGATTATACTTGAAGCTCTCTTCCTAGTATTTAACAAAGGGTATTAACTCTGCTAACATTATAACGGCGAAAAGCTACACATTTATGTTTGTGGTTTTATATTTCTTGATATGTTTCATAAACCAAAGGCAATGTATGATCCGTTTATAATAACTAACAAATACAATGGAATTCTATCTTTAGTACCTTATTAGAAAGTTCAAACTCATAAATATAAAGCGCGTAGGACTTGACAGAGATGTACATCATTCTGTATACCTGTATTTGACTGGTAACCTTATTTTAATTTTATTAAAATTATGTGTTTTTTTTTGTAGCTACCAAAGTTATAACCAATTAAAATATAGTGCTCAGAGAGTTAAAAATTAAACAAACCGTTCCGACAATATCAAATAAAAAGTTAATAAAAGTAGTCAAATAATTTCCGATACTTTGTTTGGATTCAGTTACAGTTTAGATGCAGTCATTAAGAAAGTTTCTAGAATGTTCTCAGTTTCCAGACTCTCGACTCACAATGGCTATTCCACAAAATACAATTTCCCCATACACGGGACCAACTTCAACAAAGGAGCAAATGTTAAATTCACAGTTACATAATTGGTAATACTTTTGTGTAATAGAATGTTATCTTTGGTCACTTCGTAAAGATTATTTTAAAAAGTCTTTACGAATAGAGTTTTTCATTAATGCGATTCATTTTGTCAATGTCTCACACTCAATCTGCCTAACCCTTTCGCCAATTACGTTGGGGTCAGCAGGTCCAGTCCAAGCGGATGCAGTTTAATACTAGTATTTTACATGGAGCAACTGCGTTACCGATCTCCACAACCCGGTTACTGGGTAACACGATATCTTGTGGTAAGACTGGTTGTTGGATTTTCAGGCATCTTCCCTTAAGAGGTGTCATAGACCTTCATTTGCCAACTGGCACTGACCATTTAACGTACTCTCCGAAGCGCGTAGGGGTCTCGATTGGAACATGATGGTCACCCATCCATCCATAGACCGACTGTGACTACCGAAATCACACAGTGATAGTATATGACTACATAACACTAATGCATGCAAAAAGATCGTTGAAGTTATAATTTTTTGAAGGAAAATTTGCTAAGAGCGGCCTTCGCACCCGCACCTCCCGGATTGGTCGTCCACATGCCAACTAAGTTATCGCAACTACCATTAGATTATCATTTCTCCACCTTTTAATATGTTTTATGGTGAGGTCCAGAAAATAATTCTAGTATTCATTGCTTAACGCTTAGCTGTGGCTCAGTGTGATAATAATTATGATGGGAGTTTAAAGAAAAAGTACATATTCTAAAAACATATATGAAACATTGGTCAACTTCACCTGTATTCGAAAAGGAGTCCTTGAATGGCAAGTCCATCCAACGACTCCTTTTCGAATTTCGCGGACACAAACATAAGCAAGCTGAATTTTTATGAATATCTACAGATTAGAATTTTATCTCGCTTATGTACACTAAATGTCATTACGCCATTATTACTTTTATCGAAATTCTAGCCAATCACGGCACGCGTAACGCTCAGCGGAGCGGGTAATTCCGCAACAGTTTTACCACAAACCGCTGGTAATCAAATTAAAAGGTTATGGCAGACTCGAAAACAACAAAATGGTATCTAATTAATTGAATGACATCCGCGGATTTGTATTTACATTTATATTGTAAAGATTTTCAGGTGGTCGTTCTTTTGTTCCTCATTGGCCGTGCATTGATATTGGATGTTGAAAAATTCAGTATCATTATTCTAACTCATTTTGACATTATTATAAACTTAAATTGGTTTATTCTGTAGAATTTTCAAGAAACGGTTCTGTTAATATTTTCTAAGGACACAGATAACACATATAGACATAATTAACGAACAATTCAGCCTTAAAATCATAAGTTCATGAAAATACATATAAAGTGAAACGCAAAATCTTTTCTCAATAAAATTGTATACGTATGAAACATTCAGTAAATAAATTTTACACCATTTGCTATTTCTAATATACTTTAACTTGATGTTTTTTGAGGCTTTTCTAATATGCGTTTTAGAAATTTCCCGACAAGATTCGGATTTTTTTATTATAATCTGATCATTCTACAACGCGACTACATATCAGGTAGTGGGCGTATGATTTGTATCGTTTTTAAGGGTTCCGTACTGTACTGGATTCCTGAACTACCTTCCTGTACCTACAAATTTATACGGAACCCTCAGTGGGCGACTCCGACTCGCACTTGTACGCTTTTTATTTTTTTATATCGTAGGTTTGTTTACTAATACAAATCTCATTAAACCTATTGGTGCACCATCAATTATTCGACCACTGTACCAATTACGTGTTCCATTTAACACAATTAGCTGCAATCTCGATTAAAACATTTCAATCCCAATTGAAAATAATACCCACGCGAACTTTTTACAAAATGAAACATTAAAATCTCGTCACCCAAGAAATCGGTCGATAACTTTAACAATTCAAAGCGCGTGCAAAGAGAACAGTCTCGTTCGTTACATAATGTGACACGTAAAACAATTTCCCAGACCCTTATCCGAGCTACGTTGAGAATACAATACATGTTACATAGGACCAGCTTACGTGGAACCCACTTGATAGAAGTTTAAATACGCCTGCGGGTCTAAATATAGTGGTCTAACTATGATATCATTGAGTTGTGATGTAGGCAAGTACATTGGGTACTCAAGTTTGATGGAGTGGCTTAATGGTTAAATTATTTCATTTTGGCAAAAGCGAGATACCAACGGAAATAAAAGTCAAAAATTTAAAGTGGAAACATGAAAGGGCTAAACAGTTTTTTTACAATTTAGATATTAGTTAGAATGTCGACAGTTCTTCGTTTATTAGAATTGAGGCTGGTATTTAATTATCTTATGCTAATTTAAATGGAAACACCAGTCACATCAATGTAGATTTTTACACCTGGACACTCGCAAGTGCACTACAAAAATGATTTTAACCACATAAATTATGCTGTTACTGTCAGCTTGTATCAACCCACTGCTGGGCACAAACCCCCCCATGATTTCCGGGCCTTTCTGTCTAATGCTATTATATACTAGTTTATATCAAATGTTCCTTTTTCGTGGTCTACCACTAGAGCACCACGTAGTAGTTGGGCAAACGGCAGAACTCATATTTCCCAATCATTATCAAACCAGATTTGCTATCAGTTCCCATAATACCTCGTCTTACTCTAACTCCAAGTCATCCAATTCCCGCAAACCCATCACAAAACCAGAACTAAAAGGAAAAATCAATTTCCAACATCCATTGAAGATATTTACGCGACTTCTACAACACAAATAAATGTACAACGATCGATGGACGTGATATTCGTTCGAGTTCCACTAAACTGCCTAACTTTTGCCCATTCGTAGCACCCACTGCCTATTTACAACTTCTTGTTAACGGTTTCGGCTTATTTTTGTTTTATACGACTTGTGAAGGGGCTTTTGTTTCTGTGGCTGCAATTCTGATCATGTTTTTGAGATTTTGTTGGGTGTCAAACACTTTAGAGTAGTCTTTCCCAACGTGGGCGATAACGCCCCCTTGTGGGCGCTGCAGGCCTAAAGGGGGGCGGTAAGAGACCCAGAAAAAAAGGGGGCATTGTGTAGGGCTTTGGGGTCGATTTATAATTTCATCTACGTAGCTAGAAAGACTCTTAGACACCGACTGAGCTCTCGACTCTCGACTTCATCTTGTGAACATCAACTAATATTAATTAAGATATAGCTCAAACTCGGTTCGATATAAAAGACCGCGGGCAATCATGTTTTAACAATTTTTTGTTAAATAATCCGAATTGTACATTCCTATACCAATCGGCTAGTTCTATAATACTTGTTCTTGCTTGTCGAGTACGATTGGGCGTCGAATGAGATAAACGAGTTTATGCACGTTTGTCTTATTCCTGTTGGTGCGTGCTGCTAATGCAATCCTATATAAACGACGTAAATTTATTTTATTTTCATTTGCGGTTTCGCGCATAATAGATAAGCAGTACTTGATTTCAACACTTACGTATTTCTTAAAACAAAACAATGTCGGAAGTAAAAAAGAAGAGACGGCAATACTCTGCGGAATATATTAAATTCGGATTTATTGAAAATCCCACAAACCCGTCGTCGCCTTTGTGTCTTCTATGTCTAAAAACATTTTCGAACGAAGCAATGAAGCCTTCAAGACTGCAAGATCATTTGAATAAAATGCATCCAGATAAGACAGAAAAGAATGTAGCATATTTTCAAGACCTAGAGAAGAAGCATAATACTCAGCCAAGTGTATCAAAACTATTTTCGGCGGCTGCTAAGCAAGATGACGACGGACTTCGAGCTTCGTACAATATCTCTTTGTTAATTGCTCAAAAAGGCAAACCACACAACATCGGAGAAGAGTTAATTTTGCCAGCAATAAAGGAAGTAATAACTACTGTGCTTCATAAACCGGCCGCAGATATTATCCGAAAAATTCCTTTGAGTAATAATTCTGTGCAAAGACGAATTGATGAAATGGCTGAAAACATTGAAGAATCATTGTGCAATCATCTGAGGACTAGTCAATTCTCAATTCAGCTCGATGAGTCCACTTTACCAACTAATGAAGCGTTGTTGCTATCTTACGTGAGGTTTATTAAAGATGAGAAAATACGTGAAGAACTATTGTTTGCCAGAAATTTGGAGACAGATACAAAAGGCGAAACCATATTCAATACATTGGAAAAGTTTTGTGAAGAGAAAGAGATTCCTTTGAAAAATATTATATCAGTTGCTACGGATGGCGCTCCGGCTATGACAGGGCGCCATAAAGGCTTCATAGCATACTTACTTTACATTTCAATCACTGCAATATGTCATCAAAGCAGTCAATAAAATCCGTAGCAGCTCTTTGAATGATAGATTATTTCATCAGCTTTGTGTTACTAATGACGAAGATTTCAACCGTTTGTTGCTTCATACTGAAGTTCGCTGGCTGTCAAGAGGCAATTGTCTGATTCGATTTTACAACCTGTTTGACTCTATGATAGAGTTTTTGGAAACTAAAGATACAGAACTGCGCAACAAGCTCATAACATCAAAGAATGATATAGCTTACATGACAGACCTGTATAAAATGTTCAACGACATGAACCTCCAACTGCAAGGCGATGAACTAAATTTAATTAAAACAAAAAATGTCGTTGCTGCTTTCGCAGCCAAACTGCTTCTGCACAAAAAGAATATGGGCAGACGTGAGTTTCACAATTTTCCGAATTTATCAGTATACTGCAGTAACGACGACTTGTTTGCCTACTGCCAACATTTGGAAAACCTCCACATTGACTTCACCGAACGATACCAGGACATTTTAAACTTGGAAATACCAGACTGGGTGTTGGATCCGTTTTCAACTCAACACAGCAATGTCACCTCAGCTGGAAGAAGAACTTATAGAATTGACAACAAACGAAGAAATAAAAATCAAGTTCAAAAATGGATATCAAGAATTTTGGCTACAAAAACCGATCCCGCAATTGTACCCTGGATTGTGGTCAATTGTTCAACGATTTTTGATAGCATTCCCATCGTCATATTTGTGTGAACGTGGATTTAGTGCTGTGGCAACGCTGCTTACTAAAAAGAGAAATCGTTTGCGTGTTACCGAACGTGGCGACTTGCGGCTGTTTTTGAGTAAATTGGAACCTGATATCAACAAACTTATTGAACAGCATCAGATTCAACCTTCACATTAGTTTTTATATAAGAATTGATTATGTTTGTTTTATTTTCAATAAAAGATACTCTGTCCGAATACTATAAATTTGCGTTTCAATAATCAGTTATAAGTACTTAGCGGTTTTTAAGTATGTTTAAAAAGGGGGGCGTTAAAAAATAATTTATTTTTAAAGTGGGCAGTAGACAAAAAAAGGTTGGGAACCCCTGCTTTAGAGGGTGAGGGTAGACATACATACATAAACTCACGCCTCTTTCCCATGGGATATAATATGAGATAGGTAGATACTATAGAACACTACCTGCTACGATCCTTACATACTCCTTTTGCTTCGTTCACGTTTATACAAAACGTCTAACACGCCGGTTACTACTCTATATCACTCATATAGGTACTCTATATTCTCATATGTGTCTCTAATATTACATTGTTATAAAATATTACAAAAATACATTCACCTCCCTATTGCCAGCCATTATGAGTTTGTCATGCTCACTAAAATGTCTTGCTGATGGTGGCGTTGTGTATCGGGTCGGGTTGAGTTCAGTGATGCTGATGCGCACGTCATACACGTGAGCAGGTGCTGTCTGTCGGGACTGGTCAGCTCGTAATTGCCTTGGTAATAGTTTTGGCTTCATAAACTTCTACCTTTTCAATAATTTGCTTTTGTTTCCCTCTTACATTATTCTCACTTACCATCAATAAACCATTGTAAATAAAATTTTATTTATAAAGAGTGTCTCTGGAGTTTTTTGACGGTTCTTCTCCATAAGATCAACTTTTTTGAAACCGTGCACCTAGCTGTGACGTTTCATAAGTGCCTGTAATTTGGTCTAAGTGAAATAAAAAGAAAAATGAATTTGGATGCGAGTATCATGCACCTGAACTTATTGGAGGACATCACCAATGAGATCAGTGTATAGATATACTTCTAGGACATCCAATTACGTCATTTCCACTTCCCTAGACCTGCCTTGTAGACTTTTTGTTATGTTACAGTCTTTAATTCATCCTCTCAACGTGACCAAATTTAAAATGATGTAATTATAATTTTTGTGGCAAAAGAATACGTTCGTGAGAAGGATGCGAACTTGCCACTCCCGGATAAATACTCCAGGCGCTCTGACGGCTAAGCCATCTCGATTGTCGAGAGGACAATCCGAGATAACTTTAAAGTTTGCTAAGCATGCGTTAATACTTTTCAAAGATTTATTTGTATTAAAATGGTGTATTTAACTTTTAGGTAATGGAACTTCTTCATGGACGTCGTACCGGTATCTTACCGACTAAAACCACACCGTTTTCGACCGACCTTTACCGGGTTACCAGGACCGCAGCTCTATACAAGCTGATACCTTGGCAGGTTATGGTTCGTACTACATATTCTTGAAGTAATTCTATCACAGAGATCAGTATTCTTATCAACTTCAAAAAAATCTATGTTTGGCAATATTAAATGAATCAATTTTACTTATACATCACTTGAAATGATGATCAGATAATTATTAAATGTGATAATGTGACATATTGTTGTGTTTTGTGCTTCATCAACCTCATGGTGAGGATAAGAAATGCTATCGGTCTATACGTTTTAACCGGTAGATATAGACATTTTATTTTATCAAAAGATTTACAATAAATCACTTTTAGTATAGCAGTCATAGCCTAGTGGTATGACCGTTGAACTAACAAGTCAAAGATCGCAAGTTTGTATCCAAGGCACGCACATCTGTCTTTTCTAAGTCATGTGCGTATTATAAATCAGTTATCACTTGCTTATAACGGTGAAGGAAAACATCGTGAAGAAACAATCACACCTGAGAGATGTTCTTGATGGTGGATACAGTTAAGTCAGAGAACTACGAGTGGTTTAAACTCTGACACTGTTTAGGTTGTTCACACGATAAGAAAAAGACTTTTAGTATAGATATTAACGCTAATTCAATTGTAATAAGTACACAGATTTATTTTCAGTATTTTTTTATAGAATTGTTAAAGAATCGACAACTCATTTGCAGATGTATATACTGCGCGAATATACTTTACGTGTACTATGTAGGTTACACGAACGACTTCGTAAGTTTTCTTTTCAGATTTCTTATCTAGGCTTTTCGTCTACACTACTACGGAAGTAAAAAAAAAATAGAGAAACCTAAAACGCAGCCGCCATTTATTATCACGCAAAACTCATATAAAATCTCGACTGAAACAAAGGTTATTCATTTGTTTTTTGTTGGTCCCGTTTTTACAAACATAACTGAACTACTGTTTTTGTACCAAGCAGTACCTAGTGCTATGACCGTTGGACTGACAGACTAGAGGTCGCGAGATCGAATCCAGTGTCACAACTGTCTTTCACTTATAAAAAAACAACTTTTAACCGGGTTAATCCACGAACGCTGCAAAGTGTTCGAAACGTCAGGAAAAACAAAAACCAATAATACACGTAATTAATCCGGTTAAAAGTTGTTTTATTATAATGTTTAGTGATCGCGAAAACCTAAGATATTAATTCAAGATATGTCTTTGAAAAAGCATTAACGCATACTTAGCGAACTTTAACTTTAACTTTTTAAATTAAATGGAAAAAGAATACGAGAGGTCGAGATGGCTTAGTGGTCAGAGCGCCTGGAGTATCTATCCGGGAGGCGCAGGTTCGAATCCTGTTCGCGACCGTATTCTTTTTCCATTTAATATTGTAACCTAAGATATTAATTATCTCTCGCTTATAACGGTGAAGGAAAACATTGTGAGGAAAACAGCACACCTAAGAGATAGAGACACGAAACCACCCGTAAGCCTTTACACCGCCACTTTACAGTGTGTAAAGCCATGTTAGAGGCTTAAGGGTGGTTTAAATTCTGACACTAGATTGATCATCAACCACACGATAAGAAGAATAAGATTTCTAATACGCACAACACTAGGAAAGGCCAGTGGTGGGCGTCCTTGGGGTCTAACTTGCGGCCTTTGATTTGCTAGTCCAATAGTCATACCACTAAGCTATCACTACACTACTACTGGTATAGGTTGAATTTGTGCATGAAATCATTTCTTTTTTTCTTTTTTATAGTGACGTTTAGATTCCTGCATTCCCGCTTAATAACGACCACACAAATTACGTAGTTGAATGTGCACCCCGTACAACTTCCTTTAACAATTTAGCAGCACTTAATATCTATCATCAGTACAAAGTTCATGCACGTACATGCATCTTTGTCTATTCAACAAGAAACTACCAACATTAACTTTGGAAAATTAATATATCCCAAACCACTTGGTTTGTATACGGGATCAGTAACACTTATGTAGTGTACATGACTTAAACAACAACAAGAAACATTAGTTTACCGTTCTAAATATCGATGGCTTGTAAACATATGACTAAACATTTTGGGCGAGGCCGTTGACAGATCTTTGGTACATAATATTTTTCATATTTGAACTCTATCACACTGAGAATATGGTAAAGTTTAAAAAATACTATTACCTAGTTATGAACGGTTCCAAATTCCCTCGACTTGAATCCTCCCATGACTCTAATGTGTGCCTTATTGACTTACTTACCCTTGATGTTGGGAATCATATGGAACCACTCAAAATAAATGTTAATAGTTTGCAATCCAAGTGGATTACACTCAATGTTTTTTAATGTGTAATAAATATTTTAAACGCTACGGGTTGTTTGTTGACAAACAACCCGTAGCATAAACCTAAAGAAAACCTGTCAAAGCTTATCTGTACTATGCTATGCTGTGCTTGGTTTACCCAATTTGCTCCCAATAGATTGAAATGAGGAAACAAACAAAACATGTCGCGTTATGCTATGTTTTGTTTAAAATAGAGCAGGGATCACGCGATAAGTGCTAACTCGCTCGACATCGCACTGGCTATCCTGTGGGTCTTATCATGCTTGCTTTTGGTACTTGTACTCTGGTTCACTCTTGTTTATTGGAAAACATAGCTAGATAATGTTGCCTGAGCTAAGAACAGCACAGCGCAGCATAGCTTAATGTTGATTAAAAGAGAGAAGAAAGAAAGAAAGAAAAGCATTTATGCCACACTGGACACAGTGGCAGGAAAAAATTAAATTAAAAAAAGGCAAAACAGTAAAAAAACAATAACTAAACATTACAAATTTTAAAATCAAGTTTGGTCACCCAAGGTCTCTGTGCTATTTGATCTTATTACTTATGTTAACTATGTTATTGATCTTAATTATTAACTATAGATTAATTTATTGAACAAATGAAACCGTTTCCGTCCAAAACAATCCACCATATCACCACTAACTTCTGCACTATACATCAATGGCAGTTCTTATTAAACTGCGCCAAGTTTCGGCCACTCCTGAGACAATGGTGGACGGGTTGAGCCGCCTGACACTGTGATGGATGATCACTAACGATTCAACGATACCTAATCAGCGTGAGTGGGTGTGCTTGCCTTTTTGTTGTGCTCACATGGATTTAGAGCTAATAGATTTTGGAGTGCTTTCGGCTTAGGGATGATTGAAGTTTGAAATCCTTATGTTTTATTAAATTTAACTTGATTGTTTTCAGGTTTCACCTAAAACTATGTTATTTATTTTATTATGTTCTCGTACTTTTTTGTGAAAAAAAAAGAATGCTATCTTTCTAATCATATTCTTATTCCGTGCATTTAATTTTGATTTCGTTACGTGTTATATTATATCGATAGATATATTTTTATGAAAACTCAAAAAAATGCAGATTTTTGAGTTTTCTAACTATTTTCGAACTTGAATGGAAGCCTTAATTATAATTAATTAAATTTCATCTTTAGTTTCGCATCTAGTAAATTTAATTTTAATTCATACTTAAATCGTAGCATGTAGCATCAGTGGAAGTTTATTAACTCTAACTTTAAAAATACATCTACAGGCACGTTCTTAGAATAAAAAAGTGCAACTGCAGAACAAATTAAAAATTGTTCTCATTATATTTTCTATCTTAAATTCTTAAGCTTGGGTTTTCTAAGTAGTCGTTTCTGCTATTTATAAATACCCGGAACACTACCCAAACTACAGATTAAAAATATTGTTAAACTCAATTCTTTTAAATTTAATATTCTTCAATTTGAAAATATGTATGAAAATATGACAGAATGGAATGAAATAGAAGGACACAAGACTTGTCAAATTTAAATTGAGAGACCTCAAACTAAATTTTTTTGCCTTTTTAGTTTAAGGTATCTTAACTAGTTAGTATTTTACATAGTCTTGCTCTTACAGAAATGTTAAAAAAAAATTAGCAATTAAAAAGATGTAGTGACAAAATTTTAAAAGAAGTAGGTACTTGCTTTGATGTTTTGATCATGTTGCGGGGAGATTGGGAGAATTTATTTAGATATTTATAAATTTTTTTACTTCTGTTAGAACGTTTTACAATCCACTTACACTTAGAAATTATCTAAGAAACGAGAAATTAGAATTAATGAAAGATTATTATCAAAAGATACTACTACAAAACAAACTGTAATTGGAATTGCCAGAAAAGGACGCCCTAGAAGGACATACATGACACCTTATTGGTGATGTCTTCCAAATTAGTCAGGTGCGTATTATTCGCAACCGACGCGCATGTATGACCAGATGTAGGTATGAACGTGGACGAAGCTAAAGGAATAAAGAAGTCGTTCTGTTTACCTATGTATGTATATAGCAGTCCTCAAATGGTCCGGTTTGTGAAGTGTGATCAGAACCTGACGCATGGATAACATTTGGCGTGACAAAGCTAGATAGAAGGAGACGGTATCGGTGACGGCTAACACCAACAACAGCATTCCCAGTTGTTTCATGTTGGTATCGAACCAGCCCGGCTCGTGAAGTGTGATATTCGAATAACATCAAAACCTGGCGCATGTGAATAAAATTTCGTCTGGCATAGAAGTAGACCGTATCGGGTGGCGGTTACCACTAACAACAGCATTTCCAATGAGCGTTGACGTCAGGCAGGCGGCCGGTCATAAAACATTGCCAAAACTTTAGCAACATACAATTTCAAAAACAATTAGTTAGTGGAAAAGGAATACATGCTGCACCAACCCCAAATAAATTTGGACAAAGGCAGGGGGATGATGATAGCAGTTCTCAAATTTTTGTTTAGATGAGCTACATCGGATGCACTCAAAACCAAGACCTCAGTAAGGAAAGTAACCTGGTGGAACTCAAGGCTCAGGAAGCTTAGAGGGAAAACCAGGAAAACTATTCAACAAGGCTAAAAACATGGAGACTATGGAGGACAGAGAACTAGCGCTATGTGCGTTCCTCGACATCGAAGGAGCTTTCGACAACTCGTCAATCTCACTGCTGGTGAACGGGCTGACAAGCAAAAATCTCGACCCGACAACCGTTACCTTGGGTAAAGTCGATGCTTAGTCATAGAGGGGCAAAAATTGCCCTTCATGATAAAACAATAGAGATATCCACAGTTAGAGGATGCAAGGTGGAGTCTTATCGCCTTTATTGTTGACACTAGCTGCAGATGAGCTCTTATTTAGGTTGGCAGAACTCCGGATCGATGCACAAGGCTACGCAGATGACTTGGTAATTGTCGTAAGGGGCTTCTGTCAATCTACTATCTCACAAATTATGCAAAAAGGTCTTAACACCGTTAGCGAGTGGTGTGCAAAAAGTGACCTTTCTGTCAATGCGGACAAAACTGTCTTAGTACCTTTTACCAAAAAACGGCGTCTGAACAAACTCGTGATGCCAAAGCTGAATGGTAGAATGATTACGTTTTCCACTGAAGCTAAATACTTGGGCGTCACTATCGACCAAAAGCTTGTTAAAATATGTATATCAAATTAATTAGAATAACACTACTACCTATATAGTCACGACAACTAGTGATAAAAAAGTATACTATTCAAATATTGTATTACCTGTGCAACTTTATGGAAATATAATAAATCTGTCTGTTTTGTGGTCAACCGTTGTACTGTGTGTTTTATTAGGTTATGGGCCCAGAGGCTAAACCCAAAGATTAAAATTTGAATTTACTGGAATTTATTTTTATATCGTGTAATTAGTAACGAAGTGCAGAAAATGTCGTCGGGCAGTTACATAGTAAATGTGCCGAAATTAAAAGGTCGAGAAAATTACGATGACTGGGCCTTTGCAGCAAGAAATTTTCTTGTGTTGGAAGGGATTGACATAGACGCCATTCCGAACGACTTATGTGAAGTAGAAGACAGAAAAGCGAAAGCCAAGTTGATAATGACTATTGATCCGAAGTTATATGTGCATATCAAAAATGAAACTAAAGTTAAAGATTTGTGGATGAAACTCAAAAGGTTATTTGATGATAGTGGTTTCACGAGAAAAATCAGTTTACTTCGAACGTTAATTTCAATTCGATTGGATAATTGTGAAACCATGACAAGTTATGTGAGTCAAATAGTGGAAACTGCGCAAAGACTAAAAGGTACAGGTTTTGAAATAAACGAAGAATGGATCGGATCATTGCTATTGGCGGGGCTTCCAGAAAAATTTGCACCCATGATAATGGCAATAGAACATTCTGGAATCGCCATTAGTTCTGACGTCATTAAAACGAAGCTACTAGATATGAGTTCTTCTGAAGTTGGCAGCATTGATAGTGAAGTCGCTTTATGGTCAAAACGTAAACATAAAGCCGGCAATAACCATGTAAAAGGTCAACTGTCAAATATGAGCAATACTCCGTCATCTGTCAAGAAAATAATAAAATTCAGGAGCAAGCGCTCATATGACATCTAACAAGAAAAGCTTATTGAAAATTAGACAAGTACACGATATAAAGGAAATAATAGTTGCTAATAATATGACTGTGCCAGTTTCATATGCCGGAGATACACAGATCACCACAAAGGTACACAAGTCTCAGTTTGACATTAAAGTAAAAAACATTTTGTATATACCTAACCTAACGACAAACCTACTATCGGTAAGCCAGTTGATAGCAAATGGAAACAAAGTTATATTTAAAACAGATGCTTGTTATATTCATAATGGACGGGACGAGCTTATCGGAGTAGCAAACTTGAAAAATGGTGTGTACAAACTGGATACAATTAAGTCAGAGAAGGTGTTCGCAGCAGCAGTTCAATCGGTGGATGCCAAGCAATGGCACAGAAGGTTAGGACATATCAATAGTCGCGATTTACAGATAATGAAAAATGGCATAGTAGGAGGAGTTTCATATGATATGAAGGCTGATATTCAGAAATCTAATTGCGAAGTATGTTGTGAGGGTAAACAGTCTCGTTTACCATTTCAACTATCAGATCACAGAAGTCAGAAAGTGCTAGATTTGGTCCATTCAGATCTTTGTGGACCTATGGAGGTTTGATCTCTTGGACAAGCAAGATATTTTCTGTTATTTGTTGATGATGCTAGCAAGATGGCATTTGTTTACTTCCTAAAAGAGAAGAATCAGGTCCTACAATGTTTCAAGGAATTTCAAAGTATGGTTGAGAATCAAAAAGGGACAAAGATAAAAGTATTGAGAACCGACAATGGAGGGGAATTCTGTTCAGATGTGATGGAGAAACACTTGAAAGAATCTGGAATAATCCATCAAAAAACAAATCCTTATACTCCGGAGCAGAATGGACTTACTGAGCGATTCAATAGAACAATTGTCGAACGTGCTAGATGTCTTCTTTTTGATGCTAACAAGGAGAAACATTTTTGGGCTGAGGCAGTCAACACAGCAGTATATCTGAAAAACAGGTCGCCGGCCTCAGGTTTAAGCCAAAAATCACCAATTGAGGTATGGACAGGACAAAAACCTGACCTCAGTCATGTTAGAGTATTTGGTAGTCCTGCAATGATGCATATTCCTAAAAGTAAGAGATTAAAATGGGATAAGAAAGCGATCAAACTTATACTTGTAGGGTATTCTGAAAATACCAAAGGTTACAGACTTTATAACCCAGAAACCAGAAAAATTTGTACAAGTAGAGATGTAGTCATAATGGGGAGAAGTGATAACACTGCTCAGGTGGTAATAAATAATTTAAAAAGTTAAAATCAACAATCAGTACAGGAGGAAAATTCTGAAGCAGTAAGTGAAAGAACATTCACAGATCAGAATGATTCTACATATATATGTGGATCAGAATCAAGTACCAGTTCAATTGAAGGAAATTCTTATCACACATTATCTGAAGAAGAACAAATTCCTAAACCTGATGACATATCTCAGTTATTGGAAAAACGTTCCAGGAAACCACCTGAGAGGTATGGCTATATGAATTTGTGTGTTTCAGATAAACAGGAGTTGTGTAATGAAGAGATTACCTATGAAGAAGCAACAGAAGGTACTGAAAAGGATAAATGGCAGCAGGCCATGTCAAATGAAATTCAGGCATTTGAAGAAAACCAAGCATGGGAAATTATAAACCGTAATGAAGCAGATAGAGTAATACAGTGCAGATGGGTCTTCAAGAAAAAGCTGGAAAAGGACAACAGTACCAGATATAGGGCAAGACTTGTGGCCAAAGGCTTCACTCAGCAGGAGGGTGTTGACTTTAAGGAGACATATTCACCAGTCCTCAGGTACTCAACACTAAGACTGTTGTTTGCTATAAGTGCTAAGCTTAGCTTTGAAATTACTCATCTTGATGTAGTTACAGCTTTCTTAAACGGTCCCTTAAATGAAAGTGTGTACATTGTATATCCATTGATCAAGAACAGTATCTTAAAAAAATGTTGTATGGATAATTGTAATACTAAAGATACTCCAATGGAATTTAATTTAAAACTAGAAAGGGCAGAATGTGTTGACAAGAAGTTTCCCTATCAACAACTTATAGGTAGTCTTATGTACTTGTCAGTTCTAACACGTCCCGATATTTCATATAGCGTTAGTTACTTAAGTCAATTTAATAATTGTTTCAACTCTATTCATTGGCATCATCTTAAAAGAATTTTAAAATATTTACAAAAAACTAAATCTTATGGTTTGATGTATAAAAAAGATAACTGTGATTTGGAGGGCTTTGTAGATGCAGACTGGATCTAATACTATTGATAGGAAGTCCTACACAGGATTTTGTTTTAAATTGTCAGGCTGTGTAGTGTCTAAAAACAACAAACCATAGCATTATCCAGTACTGAAGCAGAATACATGGCCATCGCAGAGGCATGTAAAGAAGCAATGTATTTAAAAGGTTTATTATCTGAAATTGTTAACTTTAATTCTACTATTGTAATATATAATGATAATCAAGGAGCTCAAAAGTTAACAGAAAATCCTTTATTTCACAGACGAACTAAGCATATAGATGTACGGTATCATTTTATACGAGAAGCAGTTTTTAATAAAATTATAAAAGTTGTATATCTGTCAACATCTGAGATGCCTGCTGATATCTTAACGAAAAGTTTAAATTGTGTAAAACATAATTTTTTTGTTAATAAGTTAGGAGTTTGTGATATTGCTTAGGTATTAGTGTTGTTAAAATTTTGAGCGTGGATATTAAAATAGTGTTTAGATTATTTTGATAAGTGGTGATGTTAAAATATGTATATCAAATTAATTAGAATAACACTACTACCTATATAGTCACGACAACTAGTGATAAAAAAGTATACTATTCAAATATTGTATTACCTGTGCATCTTTATGGAAATATAATAAATCTGTCTGTTTTGTGGTCAACCGTTGTACTGTGTGTTTTATTAAAGCTAACATGGAACACACATTTAGCCAACGTACTGAGTAAAGCTAAAATGTCCCTCGTGGTCAGTGGTCGCTTTATGGGGAGCAAGTGGGGTACTTTTGTAGTACACTTTTGCTGTATACCACCATTGTACGACCAAGTATATCCATACGCGTCCGTAGTGAGGTATAGCCAAGGTATTGCAAAGCCCATCAAACGACCACTATTAAAAAACTGGACAGCTATGTCCACATGCCCTGGAATGGCAATGAATGCCCTGCTTGGATTACCGCCTCTTCATTCATTCTTACACAAAGAGGCGAAAGCCAGCATGTTTAGGGCAAACATCCAGGGTAGGAGAAACTGGCTCTCCCAAAAACGGAGGACTCTACAGGACTCAGCTATGGAACTGCCATTACTTGGCATGACAACAGATGCCATGGTTCTGCGGCATGTATTCGGAAAACAATACTCCGTGGAAATGCCTTCACGGGAGGACTGGTTCAATAACCAATTAACCTACGAAGCCGGGTGCCTAATATTGTACATTGATGGGTCCAAAATTGCACAGGATGTAGGCTGTGGAATATTGGAGAGCCACCAAAGTTCAGTAAAAGCGTCAACCTGGGACACTACGCCTCCATCTTCCAGGCAAAGGTATACGCCATTGTAGAGTGTGCGGAAGCCAACCTGCGAAAGCGCTACATCAACCATACCATCTACATAAATTCGGATAGCCAAGTAGCTCTCCTGGCATTAGACTCAAACGTAGTCTCATCAAAACAAGTGGAAGACTGCATGGCTCGATTAAACTCTCTAGGCAACAGGAATAGAGTAGTTTTGAGGTGGGTACCGGGTCATGCGAGCATCATTGGAAATGAACGTGCCAATGAGCTAGCAAAAGCAGGAGCAAATGGTACACAGCAAGGCCCCGAGCCCTTCTGTGCTATACCTAAAAGCCTAGCTCAAAAATCCCCCATGGACTCATGTTTTGAAAGTGCAATCAAGCTCTGGACAGAATCGCTAGGCATGACTCACTTTGAAGTCCTCATTAAAGCCTATGACAAAAGGTACACAAACAATGTCCGTGCGCTAAGTAGGAACAATTTGCGCGTTGTGGCAAGAGCCTTAACAGGACACTGCTGCTTAAATAAGCACATGTTCAACCTGAGGCAAAGCGAGACACAAACCTGCAGACGGTGTAAAGAGGCTGACGAAACACCACTTCACCTTTTGGGGGAATGTGGACCGCTGATACACAAGCGCTACGCTCATCTAGGGAAGCATATTTTGGGCCCGGATGAAATGGGGGAGCTCACCCCTAGGAAAATCCTGCAGTTCATCACAGCGGCAGGATTCAGGGATGAACTCTAATTTAATCACAAAGTGCCGATCACAATAGACCTCTTATGGTCTAAGTGACACTATACCCACATATAATAAATAAAAAAATAAAAAAAAATACATTGGATGCGACATCTATATCTAACTTAAGTACTTGGTACAAAGTACAAAGAAAAGAAGAAGTCACCAAAACACTCGACTCTCCCCCTGTACTCCCCCAAATCACTGTCATCAGCGGACTCGGAAAAAAATCCATTCCGTTAATAATACTCCGTAACGTACTCGCTAAGCCTACGTAAATGCACTGAAAATAGAGTATCGAATTAAATTTAATTGCAACGGTCCTTTTCAGTGCAGCCGAGCCGCGCCGCACTCGCCATAATGACGTCATTTCTGTAATACTTGTGACTCAACTAAGGGTCGAACCGAGTTGAGCTGTAACTGTTGTTGATTAAAACGCGGGTAAAATGTTTCCTGTGATTAAACATGCGTGTGTGTGTGAATGGAACAGTATTTACAATTGAATTGGAGTGATTTTGTGATTTCGGCGTATGATGATTGGCTTGAACCGTTATCAGAAAAGTTTGGACATGGATTATGTTCTTATGGAATATTTTGTTTAGCTAATATTAGTTATGAACGATTACATAGACGATGATTATATATTAATAAGGGTATAATGAATTTTATACCTTCAATAAGATTGTGATGATTTTTATTAATATAGCAGCTCCCCCAAGATTAAATTTAATAGGAGAAATTAGATTAATTAATAGTTTAATAAGATGATCTTGAATTTCTATAATTATACTCATATTAATTTCATTTTTAGAGCTGGTTATATATTATATTTATATTCATTTATTCAACATGGTAAATATTATTCTGGTATTTATAGTTATATGGTAATATTTTAATCTCACATAGCATCACGCTTGAATTTCCCTCAAGGATAGGCAGAGGTGTACAGAATTGTAAACCCACATTGCCCCGATGCTGTTATTCCAATAGGTGGTGAACCTATTGGGACATCAAGTAGTAAACAAAGCTTTTTTACCAATAAATTTGAAAAAAATATCTCATGATCGTCAAATGTCTCGTTGGACTAGTGGTCCAAACCGCGACTTCTGAGTATGAGTTCTTGGTTTCGATTCCCAGGTCGAGCAAAAAGTTATTGGGGCTTTCTGTTGGAGATTATCAGTAGCAGCCCGGAGTTTGAAATTGTGCCTAGTATGTAGCAATAGGCTCACCGCTTGATACGCCATGTATTAACAGCACTGGTAAGATGTGGGTTTACAGCCGTGTACATCTCTGTTTACACCCTCGGGAAATACAGGCGTGATACTGTTATGTTTATAAGTCATACCCGTCACACAAATTGTGTAAATAATAAACAGTTGCACTACAACAGCGATTTTCAACTCTCGGTACGGGTAGCCAGAAGCCTGAAAGTGTGACAACCAGTATTACCACGAGACATAGGGTTACCCAGTAACTGTGTTAGGGTACATATAAAATACTGGTATTGACATGCATCCGATTAGACTGGAAGCCAACCGCAAAGTTGATATGTAGTTGTGAAAAGGCTAGGCAACTCTTGCGTTTGACCACAACCATTTTCTATACACTTTGAAGAATGATTGCTTGTTAAAGTTAGAATATACGTAGGTACAAATTCTCTAGCCTTTAGTACCAATTTAATTAAAATAGTCTTAACAAACAATTAAGAGTTTTCTGCTAGTTCGCAATTTGTCTTAGTATGTACTTCTAGACTAAAATCAATACTTAGCCAAACTTTAACAGAAGATAAATGCTTTCTAGGCAACGAGATTTGTTACAATTTTAAATGGAAATAGAATACGGTTGTTAGCAGGATTCGAACCTGAGCCTCTTGGATAAGTACTCCAGGCGCTCTGATCACTAAGCCATCTCGACCTCTGCTCACTACCGTGAATTCTTCTTCCACATTTTAACACGTATTTTAGTGACGTCATTGCTATCTATTCAGGCCCCATTCATGAGATTTGTTACGTTCTATCGTAATACTTCTACTGAGTAGAATATATATACTTAAAATAATTAACCATTTAATAATTTATTAACTTGAGAGATCAACTGTTGCGTCACGTGTCGCAGGTTCCATTCCTCCACGGAGCAAATATTTGTATGATTTAGAGATAATTGTTTCGGGTCTGGTCGTACTATGTTATCTGAGATTATAATAATCCCTGTAAAGGCACCCACGATACATAAAATAAAATTAATTATTAATAAACATTTTATATTCTTTCCTACAATATTGTACAATGTGGTAAAGATGTGTTTTATATAAATTAATTAATTACGTATCTCTTATGAGATTAATTATAATAATGAAATTAACCACATTGTCACATCTTATTTAAATGTTGGCAATGTAATCACCGTTTGTACGCCAATTTTATTGATAGAACTTAGAGATATCTTTGTTAGAGATCCATTTTTATCGCAAGATCTTGTTTAACTTTGTTCACAAATAAATATGGATTTGATTTGATTTGATAAACAAAAAACTCGACGGCACTGAAAAGAGGGAAACAACATCCTGGATACCTCCGACTGCATGTTATAATTTTTGGGAAAGGAATCGTATCTATATATATCGCGTATCTCTATTTTCATCTTGTTTTCCTCTTTTCAGTTCATTCGGGTTTTTTGTTATTAATAATTTATTTTATTTTATACTTTTTTAGTTTCAACGTAAGTTAAACGTACTTTTTTTGGAAATTGTGTCAAAGTCCTATAAAGTGTTATAATGTATAAAATTATTGTAATATATAACTTTTAACCGGATTAATCGCGTGTATTATTGGTTATAATAATATAATAAAAAGTCCTTTAAAGTGTTATAATGTATAAAATTATTATAATAAAATAATTTTTTACCGGATTAATCCGGTTAATAGTTGTTTTATTATAATGTGTATTGATCGCGAAAACCTAAGATATTAGTATATAATTATATACGATTCTGGCTATTTGCTAGAAAAAGAAAGCGATAAAAGAAAAACGTACGAGATGCGATTTATAATTGTTATGTTATTTTTTTAATACTCTCGTTCCATATTTTCAATTAACCTAAATTTTATTTCTATCCTACAGATTTTAAAAATTTGCCGTCCCAAATGTATTTGGGAAAAGGCTAGGCAAATTGACTGATATTGGTATCAATAAGTATGCTCAACACTTAAGTTATCTTACCTTTATACAAATTATCTACATTAAATCTAACAGTAGTCCACATTAAATGTAATACAAAAACATTTCTAGGTATTAACATTAAAGGCCCGCCGTTTGAACAAAAGTTTGATAAATATTTATATTTGTAATAAGACTGCCTATAGGCTCACACCGCTTTGCTTATCACCGCTCATCACTACACCGCTTAGCTCGCTCATCTCACCACCATAAGTCACCACTAAGCTAGTGCTAGTTACACATTCCGTCTACATTGCAGTTGCACCGTGATTAACCAACACTTACGAGATGAAGGGGCTTTCTACCGAAATATTTGTGACATAACATAACATGGCATCACGCATGTATTCCTCAAAGAGGTAGGCAGAAGTGTACCTACACAGTTGTACACCCACATTTCGCCATTTCTGTTATTAAGTCCTATGTCATAGGTGGTGAGCCTATTGCCACAACCGGGCCTACTAAGCTACTAAGAATTTCCGAAAAAAAACTGAATAACCGACCTGGGAATGGAACCCGAGACCTCATTCTCAGCAGGCGCGCTTGGGACCACTAGACCAACGAGCCTGTGGCAATATTTGTTACCCACATTTATTATAACCAGAAAATACGTATGAGGTACATTATAGATTCATACAAATATTCCGTTCAGGAATTTAACCGGCGAAACGCTGTGCAGCATTCAATCTGTCAACCACTACCGCGCCGAAGAAACCTTGGGGATAAGTTATCAAAATCTTCTTGACATTATTCCCTAGTCTTGGTATATTACATAGCAGTGATAGCCTTGTGTTATGACCGTTAGACTGACAAGTCAAAGGTCGCAAGTTTTAGTCTAAGGCTCGCACCACTCTCTTTTCGAAGTCATGTGCGTATTATAAATTAATTATCACTTGCATAAAACGGTGAAGGAAAACATCGTAAGGAAACCTGCACACTTGAACGATGTGTGTAAAGGCATGTCAGAGACCTACGAGTGGTTTAAACTCTGACACTATTAGGTTGTTCATCAACCACATGATAAGAAGATTGTATTACAACCATCGTCTCACTCCGTAGTTCCTGGTATATTATTAAAATGCTTTGTCTTCCTTTTCGTGAGACGCATAAAACAAGATTACTGAAGGATTATGACAAAATAATAAGAAGTCTGTCACATAGAAATAAATATTTCTAAGTCTGAGAGAAATGGTAAATTTTTTATCATCCCCTTTTTCGTACACCCTTGGGAAATACAGAGAAACGTGGAGCGAAGAATGAAATGTAATGGAAAAGTGTTTGCGATTTAAGGCTTTCGGTTTAACACATTAATTCCATAAATAGTGCATAAACTACTGAACCCGGACAAAGGCACAAAACAATGCGCAAAAAGCATTTATAATAAAACCCACAAACTTTAATACAAAGCAAAAATGTTTTGTCAAAACATAAAAATTGCTTCACTTTAGTTTGTGTTGCAAAACGTTCTTACCATTTTACATGTGTGCAGCGAGCTTAACGCTTTCAAGTGTCAAAAATTCAACATCTCGACTCCTATCCAAGTGGTTCTGAATTTAAATAGAATAAATAGTGCAAACATTTGTGCCGTATGCACGGTGGTTTTTGTTTTTGCTTTTGCCTCCTGGTTTGCGCGACGATTTGCGTTTTTTTTTGTGTGGCAACATCGCTTTTTGGCATTTCTGGTAACACTTTGTTTAGATAGGTAGAGAATTTATGCTAAGATATTTTCTATGACTTTGGGAAGTAACGATTTAGTTTTACCATCATACAATATGCAATTGTAATTTAATAATTCAAGATAAATCTTTGAAAAGCATTAACGCATGGTTAGCGAACTCTAAAGGATTCGAACCTGCGCCTCCCGGATAAATTCTCCAGGCGCTCTGACCACTAAGCCATCTCGCCCTCTGCTCACCACCGCGAATTCTTCCATATTTTTTAACACGTCTTATGGCGACGTCATTGCAATCAATTCAGTACCTATACAAGTGACCGAACCGACACGACCATCGTTGCAATGACGTCGCCATAATCAATTTAATAATGAAGTGAACTAAGTAATAAACAAATAAATGATATCAAGGAAAACTGATTCAAAATGATTTTGCTGCTGAAAATATTGCACAAATTCTATGACACTCAAGGCGCTAAAACCACTGCCTGTAAAAACCACTCTAGTAAATTCAAATACTTACAAAACGAACAAGCAAGGTTTATCTTAAGCACACGAAATACAAATATATATATATATATATATATATATTTATTTCTGGGCTAACATAGAAAATCTCCTAATTATTACCTACATATGTATAGAGGGGTTTTCAAACAAAATTCCTGAGGGTTCGCTTTAATGAGACCGAAGCACGGAAACGTGGATACTTTATTTCTTGCCAGATGTTCACATGTCGACACAAATTCTTAACATTTCTCACTGGGAATTACGAAGCGCGAACGTTGCCGCCAAGCAAAATTTCATCTGCAATCCCTAAACTTACATCTAAGCGATTTTGATTAATAACTTCATAGGCATAAGGCGCATAATTTGGAGAATGGACGAATGAAATAAAAGTAATAGGTGGACCGGAAAATTAATGTTGTCATCTAAAACCCCACTTTCAATTCAAGCAACAATTTTCCCGTGAGGATGTAACGGAATTTTGTGTAGACCATTTTTCATATGTGTAAATCAATCGTTTTACTTATGTCACGCTGTCTTGTTTTGGTTATGAATAAGACAGGAAACTGGATGAGTCTTTTATTTACATAGCATCATAGCATCACGCCTATATTCCCCGAGAGATTAGGCAGAGGTGTACACACAAGTAGTTGGACACCCACATTTTATCGATACCTTTAGTAAGCGTATTGTAATCTATTCCAAATTCCGAGCTGCTACCGAGAATTTCTTAACAGAAAACGTAAAAATACTTCGCCTGGGAATTTACTCCAAGCCCTCATTCTTAGCAGGGCTTGCAACCACAAAATTAATGCGACAGTAGGTACATTATAAACCAATCGCAATAAAAAAACAAATTGCCACAGTCCTAAATAATTAATGACGTAAGAAAAACCATAGAATTTATCATGATCTCCCATTAAAGCGCTTTAATGCTTAACGTAGTACTCACAGATGATCATTAACGTTAATGAAGTATTAACTAACGATCACTTAAAAGTGACAAGTGTTTATACTCCTATTGAAGCGAGTGGACATTTAAACTGGGTTCCCAAAAAAGCTAAAATAGGGACATTATATATTTCCTCCATTATTACTCCGAAATATTTAAAGAAATTAATCTTTAAGATGTAAAGATGATTTGTAGAGTAAAAAAAAAAAATTTTGGTTTGCTTCCGTTTGCATAAACCATAATGTAACGCAACTATATGTAAGGTATAATGTAAATTTATAAGTAACGTGTCATTTAATGGACATCATTAGCGCATGACGTATTCGCCATTCTAGTTCTGTGTGTGTCTCTCTCTCTCTATTTCACTATCATAGAACTAAAAACTTTTTTTTTATTAATAACCAAAAACAAATGGATAATAAATTGGATAATTAATATAACTTCTTTATCATTCTTAGTTGCACGTGTTAATATAAATATTAATAATGTGGGACGTTATATAAAAATTTTACCCGAACATGCATTCATAAATATTTTCTGCGTCTTTGGGTGAGTTATTTTAATAGAAATTTTTGTGTTTAATTTTTGGCCATTCAATGTCAACACAGATGTCAGCACCTACGTATTTCTATTAGCTCCTAACAAAACATGATAAGAAAATCCGAGTAGGTATGTAAGTACTTAGTTTTATTAATAATTTTATTCCCATTTTTGCGATTAATTTTGTACCTCTATTGTGGCTGCCTGTTCAAAAAGATAAGAATTTTATTTGCTTTCTTTCTTAGTAATATCTTTCACGATCACTACACATTATAATAAAACAACTATTAACCGGATTAATCGCGTGTATTATTGGCTTTTGTTTTTCCTGACGTTTCGAACACTTTGCACCGTTCATGGTCGCAGAAAGACTAAGCTGTTAGGCGTAATAACAGTTTATTTAAAATTATATCAGACTGAAATAATTTTCAAATAAAAATGTCTAGAACAACAAAAACCAATAATACACGTGATTAATCCGGTTAAAAGTTGTTTCTTTTTTTCTTGATTGTATCGTGGGTGCAAATCGCATATTTCCAACAAAAAAAAATACTTGGAAGGTATTTGTGCTTAGAATTACCTGTTAAAACAGTATCATCAACGCTGGATGTTCAACTACTTTAAGATATCAGTAACTGCAAAAACCTAGATGACTGTCTCATGAAATAGGTGGTGAGTCCCATTACCGTCTACCGGGAGTATTATCCAATTCAGAACTGCAACTAAGAATTTATTTCATAACATAAAATTAAATGATGTAATAAATTTATGTAATAGATCATAAAAATTCAATAACACTATTAAATTGTTAGCAATTGTTGTCCATTCCCCACGTGCCTCCCAAAATCAATTATAAAACAAGCCACAATCCCTAACAATTTATAGTAAATTAACTTACCCTATATTTTAAAGCCACTTATCTATCCCCAGTAATTAGGGTACTACAATTTCTACCTACGTTTGCAATTTACTAAAACCGGACATTATTCTGTTGGCTTAACCGTAACCGGATCAAGAGGAGGACTGTTAAAAAATTCAGTCGAATTACACCAGTGTTCCAAGAATTCATAATACTTTATTTTTTATTTGATAATTAGATGTTTTGTTGTGTGGAATTTTGGATAAAATTGTTGTTTGATTAAATAGATGAAATTCTTAATTAAATGGTCATTGTTTAAATGTTTATTTCTTTGAAATATGGTACATAAAGTTGTTAATTAATACAATTTAGCCAGACATATTTCACCATAAGATATTGGCATGCAAATTTATAGGTTTATCATAAAAATACTATTCAGGTTACAAACATCAAGGATTGGGTCGCTTACAAAATGTCAAATAAAAACAGTACAAAATCAATATTAAAATTTGCAATGGTTATTAAGATATTATAACATTCAATTTATAAAATACCTAGTTTATTATACAGTATTATTACAATGCATTTCATTTTTTAACTCTCATCTGCCAACCATTTATGTAGTGCATAGGAAAATTTATTGTATGGTAGGTCAACTATACACCTTGGCAGGGAATTATAAATAAGTGGCGCCATAAACACGAAACTACGTCTTATCAGTTCCAGTCCAGGTACTGGATTTTTTTTGAACACATAAGTAATTTTTATTTTTTTTGTGTTGTCATTATTTTTAAATAGTGAAGAATTGCATTTGACAAATTTTTGCTACTTCGAAAATATACATGCTAGGTATAGTTAGAAGTTTTTGTGATTTAAACACATGTCTACAGGATTCAGACCATTTGATATTATAAATTGCACGAATGCATTTTTTCTGTGCAATAAAAACCCTCATTATGTCGGAGGAGTTTCCCCAGACAACAATTCCGTAACGGATTATGGAACATACGAGTACATACGCATGGTGTATTAAGCTTCTGTAATGGTGTACCATTACAGAAGTCTTCATAGATGTAACATCTTTAACTTTTCGTAGCGCAAATACAAATTTATTTAATTTCATACAGGTTTTATCAAAATTAAGTTAAACAGAATATGTAAAATAATTTCTCTTGTCAATATGCGATCTATATGCACACGGACTGATCAAGGTCCGACAATCGGCGACATACCACCAACCACAGCGCGCGAAAGCACACATACACTGATAGTGGACGGCCATTTGTAAAGTTCACCGATGATTGGACAAGGTTACGTCCGTATCTTTAAGGTCCATTTTCATGACTTATAAAAATGTGAAGAAATATTTCAATCAATCAATCAACTCAACCTATCGCAGTCCACTGCTGGACATAGGCCTCTCCCAAATTACGCCATAGCACCCGGTTCTCCGCCTTACGCATACAGTCCGTCCCAACCGATTTCTTCAGGTCGTCGGTCCATCTAGCTAGGGGGCGTCCTACGCTACGTTTACCTGTTCGCGGTCTCCACTCTAGCACTCGTCTTCTCCATCGGCCATCGGTCCTTCGGCATATACAGCCCACTGCCACTTCAGCTTGCTGATTCGGGAAGCTGTCGGTTACGGACGGTTAAGAAATATTTACAAAAATTAAATCAAAATCATGTAATAAGTTCTAAAAAAGCAAAAGCGTTTGCTACTGGAATATTTCAGGTAAACGTGATTTGATTAGATTTAAAAACGTATCTATAATAAACTCTGTGCTAAAAAGCAGTATTAAATTTTAGTAGCAGTATTTACGCATTCGGATTTTTGAACTAATAAGTTTAATATACATAGATATGGGTGATAGAGGTGAATAGAATCATCATATTATTGAATTAAATCCTTAGTATACAAAAAGAACTTGATACCTAATTCAGGAAGTCCTAAGGCCTACCAAAGCCCATTCCGGAAAACCAACCGTACGTACTTATATTTCGAACTGAGCCAAGTTTTAACGAACGGTAATTTCGTTTGAAGCTGCTAATGAATTTCTGAAGGTTTACCCTAATCAAAGTTTTCTCATTTACTATGACGTATATTCGTCATCTTCCGAAGTTATATTTTGACAAATCCCCGTTTTGAGAACGTTTAAGTCGCTTACTTTTAGGGATGGGAAAAGATTTTTTTTTTGCTCGCTTATTTTTTTCATTTGAGATTGTTTTTCATTTTCAGTGATGTGCTGTCAGCTTTTTGATCGAAACTAAATTGGAATTTGATTGTAATTCGAATTTTTGATAACTGATACAATATTTTCTTTTAGAGATAAATCTTTGAAAAGTATTAACGCATGCATACAGAACTCTAAAGATATACATTTTTGTGGAACATTATACCGTTCTAATTACGTACGTAATTTTTCACCGCTTGCGTATGTGCATATATTTGCAGGCAGGTGGTACACAGGTAATTGCATGACTACCCTATCCTACCCTATCCATTCCTAATTTCTATAAATATTATAAAGTAACTATACCCACCACTTTGTTCGCGAGGTACTTAGACAAATAGCCCTCATACTTATATTCATATAGAAATAGAAAATACACGAAAATTTTAATTAAAAGTCCTGTTTCATCCAAAATTTTTTATTTGAGTCCGTTCTGGAACCTATTCGGGAAAAGCTTTTAGATGGACAAACAACTACAATTTTTTTTTCTAAAAACGGCAAATTCAAAAAATTTATTAACTCCAGGCTGCTACTGAGAATTTTGTAACAGAAAATCTCAATAACACTACCCTACCCGGAAATCTAATGCAGGACATCATGATCATGATCATTTAGCCTTGTTTACAAACACTAGGCCAGTGAAACGGTACCCCAGACATTTGAACATAATTTTCGTGGCCGCATTTTTTTTTTGTAAATATTTTTTAGTCTTTGTTCGCATTGTTTTCAATTGCGGCGGCGACTTTAAAAACACTCATTTGTTTAGGTCTTAAATATTGTGAACGTGAAAATGACGTGTATTTTCAAACAAAGGAAAGGTCGCATAATTTGAATGGAACGTACCGGCTTTATAGGTATAATTGTTTTGTCTTGTAGGTCTTTAGTTTTATACTGGTTGACAGAGGTTAATTTTTTTATAGATGTTTTTTTTTTTAATAATTACAATTAGGTACCTAATCTTTCAAACGCATTATCGCATGCATAGCAAGCTCTAAAGTTATGATATATATATATACAATCTCGCTTGTCAATACGCTAGCTACAGGCACACATGTACGTGTATAGTGGATCGCGACTTTCAGGCTTCACCCGTGATAAGACGAAGTTACGTCCATTTTGCACTAAGCATTAGTTGTGTTTATAATTATGGTAATAAAATTATTATATCAGCTTTATTATTCCAAATTGTATCTTCTCAGTCGCCTCTGACAACCAAAATCTCAATCGAATCACCCCCTATCAAACGTCCATAATCAACTTTTAGTTTAAACTCGTTAGTCAGTTTACAACAAAAACTTTTTAATTTAAATCCCCTGTATTTGTTTGGTGTACCTCAGTTTAACTGTTTGTCAACTTTTCCCACTGATTAAGGTAAACATTTACTTTTTACTTTGTCACACAGACGAGGCCTGCATTGATTGAGTTACATTTGGACCTGGTTTAGAATTTTTTTTTGTTGTTGCCTGTAAACTTCGAATATTCTAAGAGATTAATTTGCTATCAAACTGCAATATAGATTATTAGGAATGGGAGTAGTATTTAGGATCTCTAAACTATATTGTTGCAGAGGGTAAACGCTCACGTTAGTATATCGTGAAGAGTTTCAAAACATCTAACCTTTTAATCTGCAATACGGCTTTGCAGTTCAACCATTACTTAAATTTGAAATGACATCTGAAAAGTTCGGTGTTCAAATTCTATTTGAGTTCACACATCTTAGTCTTTCCTGATAGAAAACTGTTGACAATAATTGGGGGTGGTTGATCATAACGCTGTATCTCTGTAGCATGACGACGTTTAAATAGAAATGTAGTACTGTTACTAATCTAAAAACTGACGACAGGCATTACTTATCTTCCAGGATTAATTACAGACCAGAAAACGCACAGGCCATAAGTACCAATCATTATTAGGAAGTAAAAATATAACCTACTTGTTGAAAAACATAAATTGACTTCTCCACTCCTAAGTACCCCTCAGTTGCCATTTGTTAAATGTAAAAATTCAGAATATAAATGCAAATAAGGACATTAACAGCCTTTTTGTGGTACAGCCAAAAGTTTTATCAGCGCAAATATTACCATGTTTGAGGGGCCCATTGTGAATGGTATTAAAGAAAAGCATTACAGTATGAAAGAAATGTGGCTCGTGGCTGAATAATAGCTACACAAAACTATCGTTCATGTTTAAGCTGTAGATGAGACACCATATTATCATATGGGGATCCCTCCGTGTCTCGGAGAGCATCATGGCCATAGGTCCCGATTGACACTCGATAAGGGTAGTAAAATCAGTTTGTCCCGTGACATCGCCATGACAAAGGGCTCCATTCAAGTTTGAAACTAGTCGGGCAATCTTGAAAAGTGCACGTGGTAAACTGCTTTAAGATATAATAATCAGTTTTTCCAAAAATTGTGGACGTTATAAGGCAATTAATTAATGTAGATGACGGTATTAAGCTGCATCCGGGTACACTAAACATTGGCCCAAACCTAGTTAGGAAAAGACTAGACATCATCCCCACCATAGAAGAATATTCCTTGAACCTACTTTCAGAAAACGATTTAGTCACAGATGGTTTGATAGCGGATACAATATCCTCTGAAATTAAAATGTTATTTTAGCCGGAATAAATTTTCATCCATAATTATTAGTAACAAACAAAAATATGTAAATTAGAACGTTAACAACTCTTTTGTGAGTATTCATTTTTGACATCTTTCTTGACGTCCCTCCTCCTAGGCTTGATGAAAAAAGTTATTTTTGACTAAGTACTGAATTGGAAGATACAGAAGGCTTATTCCGAAATGTTGCCCGTTTTAGATTTAGTCTGAATTCGTTTAGATAAATATATTTCAGCATTTATGTTTTAGTACTTATAATTTGCAATACATAAGGATTACTGTGAAATCGTAGTTGCAATTACAGATGTCAATCTGACAAGAACAATCGCTCTGCCTAGCCTTTTCCCAATAACATTGGAATCGGCTTCCAGTCAAACCGGATGCAGCTGTATTTTACATGGAGCGACTGCCTATCTGACCTCCACAACCCTGTTACTGGGTAACACGATATCTCTTGGTATGACTAGTTGTCAGACTTTCAAGCCTCTGATTACCCATACCGGCTGACATAGATCTTAATTTGTTTACCGGGACCGACGGCTTAACGTGCTATCCAAAGCATGAAAAGTTCTCCGTATAAAATGATGGTCACACATCCACAGATCGACCGCGGCAAGCGCAGCTTAACCTTGATCGATCGATCTGTGCGGCTGTTACTTAGCCACGAGCTCCTCCAATCTGACAAGAACAATCAGACCGACAATAAGGAAAGAATGAAAGAAGATTAGTTTTCTTGTTGACAAACGTTTTTCTTTTTTGTTTATGGCGTCTCGCAGGTCAACCTAGGATGTCGTCTGCTTAACCAGCCTTTCCTGTGGTTGCCTTAAAATAATAATTATTATTAAGGCCCTCAGTCAGGGCATTCGACTTATAAACTAAGCGCCAACACGCACCCCCTGCGGGGTACGAGCCTCGGCTTAGGGCGTCGCTGGTGGGAGGACAGCAAGGGACTGGCTGGATCGGATTCGAATCATTATTATTAGGGGACGAATTTAAAGCTACAGGCTCAGCGGCGCGGGCTGGTACGAGCAAGGTGGACAATTACAGAGGCGTCGCGACGGGCCTCGACGGCGGTCTGGTTGACAAACGATTGTATACGCCATATTAATATTATATTCCACTCGTGCAGCTATTACGCGTGGTCGAAGTTTTCCGGGTTTTTCCGGTTCGGAAGAAGTTCAGTAAGTGTTGCAAGGTTTTTTTTTCTTAGGAAATTCTCAGTTTCAGAACAGCTTGAAGATTGGAAATGTGCCCTATAGATAGAGTCACTACACTAGTTAATAGTTTTGATGAAATGTCGTTTTACAACAGTGTACCTCTGCCTTATAACATGAGTGTTGTGGGGATATACAAAAAAAAACGAAGACTTCTACAAATCTACATAGACTATCGTATAATTTGAGCTATTTGTATGAATATGTTTGTATATCCGCGATTTTCTCAAAAACTAATGATCCCATTTGGATGGAGTTTTCCTAACCAGTGACTACTCAATTATTATATTTTTTTGTGCAAATTAAAATAAGGGTGTGAGTAGGATGCACTATCTGAATACTCCTACTCCAGTATCCGGGAGGCGCAGGTTCAAATCTTCTGACAATATTTTTCTTTCAACAAAACTTCATATGTAGGTAACTTATATAATATAACTTTCGAGTTCGCTTTGAAAGTGAAATTTATATGGTGTTATTCTTCGTTATTATCAAGTGGACCTTTTGCATCTATTTTGCTATTTTAATTCCTTGTCTTATTATCTACAGTCGGTGCGGGCTCCGAAAATTATCTCAGAGGTCTTTATCGCTAACTCAAAACGGTTGCCGGTCATAACTTTGTCTTAGTCCAAGCGATAATATCTGGAACCATTTCGGTAAGTTACTTCCAGTGATTTGGGAGTCAAGGAGACTTGTTCTTTTTTGCGATAATATACTATCACGCCTGTATTCTCCGAAGGGTTAGGTAGAAGTGTACTGAAGTACACTCACTTTTATACGTATGGTGTGCCTACTTATAAGTTTCATACGTTTAATTAATCATAAGTAAAATGTTAGTTTTACTCCTACTCCATGTATTTATAGCATCGCTTTGGATATTCTATAAGATACTATAAATGTGATTAAATTTAAATAAAAATCTTTCTCCTATACTTAAAATTCACTAAAAGCTGAACTTGGGAATCGAATCCAAAACTCGCAATATCAGTCTCTCGAACATACAAAATTGTACGCGATAACAATAATATATCTCAAGATAAATCTTTGAAAAGCATTTACGCATGTTTAGCGAACTCTAAAGTTATTATATTAAATGGAAAAAGAATACGGTCGCGATCAGGATTCGAACCTGCGCCTCCCGGATTAATACTCCAGGCGCTCTGACCACTAAGCCATCTCGACCTCTGCTCACCACCGCGAATTCTTCTTCCATATTTTAACACGTCTTATGGCGACGTTATTGCTATCAATTCAGTCCCTATACAAGTGACTGAATTTGCGTCTGATATTGGCTAGTCAATAGATTTATTATGAACAGCAAGGTTAGGTACTCTTGAAATAAATAACATAATTTACCTGCATTATGGTTTCAGACTGAAAAGAGCACCTGAATGAGTCTAACCAATCATGCGCTGTACTGTGCTGTGCTGTCTAACTAATTTGCTGCAGATTAGAATGAGGAAACCAAACAAATGCGCTGCGCTGCGCTTTGTGCGGCTACGTGTAATGGACTACGTGTAACAGAGCTGAGATCACGTGATACGTACTGACTCGGTCCTCCGTCTATATGTACGTATGTATGTTACATCTCTCGTATCTCAACATTTTTTGTTGAGTAAACATACCATGAGAAAATTGTTTTAACTAAGCACAGCACAGTGGACACCGTTTTCTTTTTTTTTGGGTTTCGAAAATCCCTTTCTAACTTAGCTAATCAGTCCCATCCCGGGATCAAAATTGCATTCACCGCAACTTGATTAGTCACCCTAAACCCCTGCAAAATGGCCGCTAACCAATGAACAATTAAAGGTACCGAATAATTCCTCGAAGCTCATTCATAAAATCCATCCTGGTATTCTAAATTCAAACAGAATCATGATTGGATATCTGATCTGTCCTTTGCCAACAAACGGCCATTTCATCAGATGACGTCATTATACAAGTTGTCATGACGATGGAAACTGAACACAAAGCGGGTACCTATTCCCTTTGCTTTGTAAGGTATTGTTAATTTTCTAAATGTTCAAATACGGTTGAGCGGTTATCTGGTATCTGTTTTTGATCCTAGCTTTAGCTGTTGAAAAGGGTGCTTGAACTTAATATTAGAATATCTAGTTTTCATTGATGTTTCATTCTGGTGAACTGCCGACTATCCTGGGTTCGATTTTGATGTCGAGCAAGGTGTTATTCAGTTTGTGACTTAATGACAGTATTGGTGAAATGTGGGTCTACAACCACTGGTGTACACCTCTGCCTACCCCATAGGGTAATACAGGGGTGATTCTGTGCATGCATATGTTCTGATTAACTACTGAATATGATCATGGGTTAGATTTACGTTTTGGGTAAAGTGTTATTGGGTTATTCTGTGTGGCCGGTAGATGGCAATAGGCTCACCACCTACGCTGCCTAGGATAAAATGTGGGTGTACCTACAAGTATGTACACCTCTTTTTGTATAATAACTTTCATGAGACCGGTTCATATTAATTATTGTTCAACTGTTATTACTCATGGATGCAAATAAATACAATATCTAGCTACTTCCACAAAATTGAGGGTAGTCATGCATTACCTGTGCACCGCCCGCCCGCCCGCAAATATATGCACATACGCAAGCGGTGAAAATTCCGACTACCACCAACTACTCTACACGTGTTTCGCCCCTCCACGGGGCATCATCAGGAGCTGTTAGACCGTGCAGTGTCCGCCACCGAGTGAGCCAAAACCGCACCCTACACCTCTATTTATGCCTTCTCCCCCCCACATGTTGTAACGGAAAACTACGGAATGTGTTTTTAAACTTGATTCAGTTTATTGAAAATTTTATCGGTAATAAATTATTTTATAAAGAAAAATGGATGTAAAGAAATATGTAATGAATTAATTAAGAATAATAATTATGGTATTTAAGAGATAATAATAATTTTATTTAATTGGTTGTTGATGTAAAAATACGCAACAGTGGGGAGGAGGAAACATTAAGCTGCTCATTTAGTATGGTCCCATCAACGCTATGTTTGATAATCTCTAACTGTTCCAACACGTTCAGCCTTAGACCTTTACTACAAGTATGTAAAACTTTATAGGAATGCCCTTCCGATAATCTATGACCGGTGTTTAATAAATGTTTCGCGAAATGTGATCTCTCTGGTCGGGCATTCCTACAAGCCGAAATGTGTTCTTTATAACGTGTCTCAAAACTGCGGCCAGTTTGACCCACGTACACAGAATCACATTCATCACATGCCAACCTATACACCCCCGACTTCCTGCCAACCTCTGTCTTTTCTTTGCCGTTGCAAATGGCACGTCGAACGGAATTATTAGTTCTAAATGCCACATAAACGTCGCTATTCCTTAAAATTTTTGAAATTTTGTCTGATATTTTACCCAAATAAATCATACTAGATCGATAATTATGAATAACGCGCTTATGTGGCACCGCGTATAAGAGCCCAGCCACCTGTTTGTTAATTTTGTTCCTAACCATGTTATATACCATCCGCCGATCATAACCATTTGCAACAGCAATTTCACAAATCGTATTTAATTCTTTTTTATAGGATTGATCTGATAAAGGGACTGTCATTAACCGATTTATATATGGATGAAAAGCAGCGAGTTTGTGTTGCCAAGGGTGACAGGAAGCCGCAGGAATAGCGACGTTTATGTGGCATTTAGAACTAATAATTCCGTTCGACGTGCCATTTGCAACGGCAAAGAAAATACAGAGGTTGGCAGGAAGTCGGGGGTGTATAGGTTGGCATGTGATGAATGTGATTCTGTGTACGTGGGTCAAACTGGCCGCAGTTTTGAGACACGTTATAAAGAACACATTTTGGCTTGTAGGAATGCCCGACCAGAGAGATCACATTTCGCGAAACATTTATTAAACACCGGTCATAGATTATCGGAAGGGCATTCCTATAAAGTTTTACATACTTGTAGTAAAGGTCTAAGGCTGAACGTGTTGGAACAGTTAGAGATTATCAAACATAGCGTTGATGGGACCATACTAAATGAGCAGCTTAATGTTTCCTCCTCCCCACTGTTGCGTATTTTTACATCAACAACCAATTAAATAAAATTATTATTATCTCTTAAATACCATAATTATTATTCTTAATTAATTCATTACATATTTCTTTACATCCATTTTTCTTTATAAAATAATTTATTACCGATAAAATTTTCAATAAACTGAATCAAGTTTAAAAACACATTCCGTAGTTTTCCGTTACAACATGTGGGGGGGAGAAGGCATAAATAGAGGTGTAGGGTGCGGTTTTGGCTCACTCGGTGGCGGACACTGCACGGTCTAACAGCTCCTGATGATGCCCCGTGGAGGGGCGAAACACGTGTAGAGTAGTTGGTGGTAGTCGGAATTTTCACCGCTTGCGTATGTGCATATATTTGCGGGCGGGCGGGCGGTGCACAGGTAATGCATGACTACCCTCAATTTTGTGGAAGTAGCTAGATATTGTATTTATTTGCATCCATTGTAATGGACTTCCGCAAAGTAACGCCTGAATCTATTCAATGTTATTACTCACTTGCATTCTTCGGGATTGCCCGACTAGTTTCGAACTCGAACAGAGCCCTTAGTCATGAAATGAGCCCGCGGCCCGACTAGTCGCGGCGATGTCGCGAGTCCGTTTGACTCGCGACATCGCCGCAACTAGTCGGGCAATCCCGATGAATGCAAGTGAGTAATAACCGTTGAACAATAATTAATATGTACACCTCTGCCCACACCTTCGGAGTACCGACACCTGTATTAGGTTTATTTTTCTTTTCTATGGTCTCATTGAATATGAGATGGGTGGTGCAAAACAGGCTAAACAACTCCGGTGGGAGGCTTCGGGCGTGGCTGGTTACCACCCACCGGAGAAAGCCATGTCGTGAAGCGACCTAGTCGTGTTGCGGGATGTAGTCCGATGCGACCGTTGTGGGAGATGGGTCTAGGCAGTTGCATCAACTCCTCCTCGTTCGCCCCAAATCTATCCACTTTACTTATAGTTAATAGATTTCTTCTGGATCTACGTGCTCCATCCTTGGCCACACTACGGCTAACCATCAGGCAAGTTAGTGGCCAAACGTAGAATCATTTTGAATAAAAAAAACGGAGATGGTAATAAGTGAGCTCTTAAAACTCGCGAACGTAAAAAATTTAACACTTAACAACTATATTTCGAATAGATAGCAATGACGTCACCGAAAAACGTATTAAAATATAGAAGAGGAATTTGAAGTAGTGAGCAGAGGTCGAGATGGCTTAGTAGTCAGAGCACCTGGATTATCTATCCGGGAGGCGTAGGTTCGAATCTTGCTCACTACCGTATTATTTTTTTTGTTCAACTAATAATGAAGATAGGCCTTGAAAGGAAACTGTTTCTTCTAAATATAATGACTAAATACCTTATAGTGGTAGTGGTCACAAGCGCGACTGCGGAAATGAGGTCCTGGTTTCGATTCTCGGGTCGATCAAAGTGTTTTTGGATTATTCTGGGAATACAGGCGTCTTCTTCCTCTTATCGTGTGGTTGATGAACAACCTGGTGTCAGAGTTTAAACCACCCGTAGGCCTCTGACATAGGTTTTCACATCATCGAGAATATCTCTCAGATATGCTGGTTTCCTCACGATGTTTTCCTTCACGTTTTAAGCAAGTGATAATTAATTTATAATACGCACATGACTTCCAAAATACAGTGGTGCGTGCTTTGGATTCGAACTTGCAACTTTTGACTTGTCAGTCCAATGGTCACACCACTAGGCTATCACTGCTATCAATAATACAGTTGTAATGCTATGTTATGTTACGCATGCGGTAATGCGTTTGAAACATTCATCTGTATTTATACGTATCTTTACCCTTTAGAATAGACTGCACTCAAATTGCTACGATATACTTAGTTAATTTCGTCGAATTCTATCCACACCCTAAACTAAGTTACACAACACATATTTGAACGCAAATCTAAATGGAAATACCTATTTTGGAAGTGTTCACAATCAAGCTCTTAGCTTTAAAGGTTTTCGTGGTACTCATATGAAATATGAAAATGAAAACTATTTCTGTAGGCCACACAGTTGAATTGTATTTGGTCCAACGAATCTGAATTAGAATAGTCCATTTTACGCTTAACATGTTTCAGATCTATGATAAAAATAAAATTAAAAGCCGCTTGACGTTTCTCAAAGGAAACCACTCACTGAGAGCAATTTCCTCTTTTGGAGAAAACGCCTCAATTGCACCGTAGTGTAACATTAATTTCTTTTTGTGATAGCCGACATAATTATGTTATTATTTACCATTTATTTCAGGCATCAAGGCCCATAACAAAATACATAAAATACTATAATGAACATAAAAACATAAAATACTATACATAATAATATAAACTTAAACACTAATTCACACGTAGAGTCGGCGTCGTGTGTCGCGCGGTGTCCGGTATCCGGCCTCGAAAACGCCGGAACAGCACACCTCTCGGCCAAAATTCTTCCTTCGTGAAGGTCGAAAGATGTTCAGTCGGCACTCTCACCACAAAGGAATTGAAATTCACATTGTGACGAGACTCCAACCGCTCGACCCTCAGAGTGAACTTCGACTTTATTTTGATGTACTCTACAATCTCCTCGACCTTTGTAGAGTAATGCAGCCGGGACACATACAGCGGCGACTCTGGTACAGCCGGACGCAGCAGATGGTTCGGTCTGGTCGGTGCGGCTTTTTCTTCTTCTTTTCCACCTTGATGAAGCCATCCTTGTCGCACTTGTCCTTCGCTGGACAATGCCGTGGCGGATCCTTGTGGGTCGCTTCACAGCAGCTCTGTTTACCCCTTAATTCCTCCTGCCGCTTAGACTGCGGTGCAGTAGGTTTGCTGCAGGCAACAATAGCAGCGTAGGCACGTTTCGGGGTCGACGTACCTACACGTGTCGTTTCTACCGGTGTAGAGGCAGGCACGGCAGCGGGGCACGGTGCATCGTAAGCAATTTTTGTAGCCGGTGACGCAGTAGAACTCGCCGACTCAAAACTGCAAACGGAAGCATTTTGCGCCCCGCGACGAGTGTTCACGTTAGAGGTGACTATGAAAAAAGAATTCAATCATTATTTATTTATATTTTTTTATACATGTTAAGGCCATGTAATGACTAGGTATATTAATAACTATTTTGGAAGGAAACATTAATAATAAAAAGATAATTAAAAATGATTTAAAACATTGGAATGATGTTCGGCGCCTTACAACTGCAGTGGTAACGCTGAGTTTAGTAGATCTGTAAATGATTGTAAAATAAATATGTCCAGGCGTCTCATAAAGATAAATACAAGGAAGCTTGAAATTTAATTGTATCTAACAACGACACGGTAGCTCAGTATGGAAGAGTGATGACACGGAATATCAAAGGTCACGCGTTCAAGCCCCGTTCGTGTCTATTATTTGTCAATGTTTCTTGATAAATAACATTTAAAAATTAAAGCGATAATGCGTTTGAAAGATTTATCTGTATTTGTTAAGGCATCTGTACGACATTGTATTAAATGCAAAGTTAGTTGTGTCGGTTCGGTCACCTGTATAGGAGGGACTAAAAAGGTGGCAATGACGTCATCAAAAGACGTGTTAAAATGTGGAAGTAGAATTCAGGGTAGTGAGCAGAGGTCAAGCTGGCTTAGCGGTCAGAGCAACTGTATTTTTTTTACGTAGAGGAATGCCCTTGCAAATATCTCTGGCACGGGGAGACAGAGCGGTTATGTGGGACTCGAACCCACTAAAATTCCACGGTGTACCTCCTCAGCTGCTTGAGGGTGGGACGCGGGATCGCTGCACCGGACCGCACACCAGACACATGGGCATGTCTGCGACGCGTCACTTCTGTCGCCCCGCCGCCTGCTACTACGGCCGCAGAGGATAGGGAGAGCGGCGCCTCACAATACTCCTCCTGCCCTGCGGACCCACATTATCCGCCATCTAACGGTGGTCGCCCCGTCAAGCCTCGCGCATCAAGCAAGTTACCCCGCGGAAGGTAGGGAAAGCGGCGCACTGACATACCGGTTTAGTAAGCTTGTGGTACTTGCGTGCAGGCCGGTGAATGATGATAGAATGAAATGAAGAGAATCACGTACACAGATGAAAGGAGTTTATTAGTTCGAAGGCACAGTATAGTTCACAGTCTACAGTTCACAGCACAGCGAGAATACACAAGAGAAAGACAGAAGGAGTAGCTATAGAATACGAGTGAGATATGCAAGGAAAAAGCGTAATACGTAGCAAAAGCGAATCGCGGTGCGGACAGCAAAGTAGCACAGAGTTCGCGTCCGTGGCGGTTAGCAGACTGGTCCGGCGGGCACTCCTCTCCGGGGAGGGATAGATCAGAGTACCTGGAGTATTTATCCAAGAGGCGCAGGTCCGAATTCTACTTACGACCGTGTTTTTATTACCACAAAAATGTATTAAATTATATATAAGTTTGACATTATAATATATAAATGAATACAGACAATACGAAATGACATTTATATCATTCACAATAATTAATATTACAGTCAGTGCGGTTTTGGTGTGGCTTCTGTCGCTAACTGTACATGTACATTATTCTCCATTGGCAAAAAATCTACTGCGAATTTCATAACATAACATAGCATCACGCCTGTATTTTTCGAAGGGTTTGTACACCCACATTTCACCAATTCTGTTATTAAGGTCGTGAGTCTATTGCCCTCTTCCTGGTACAACGGCTTGGATCCGCGACCTTGACATTCCGTGTCATCACTCTACCAACTGAATTTTAATTTTTCTTTCCACAAAAATGTATAACTTAAGAGTTCGCTACGCATTCTTTAATGCGTTTGAAAGATGTATCTGTAAACTTATAAAGGTTTCCGCTTCAGACAGTTTTTGATCTCAGACATTTTATAAAATTGATGTGGGACTCATCATTTTATAAAATTCATGTGGGACCCATCTTCTAACTACTATTTTTATTAGTATTAACCTATAACTTACTTATAAAGGGTTATTTAACTGGCTCATGAAATACACTTCTACTAGCTCAAAAGTAAACAATTGTGTCAACGAAGATAATTTAATTTTCATTTTTCACTAACTAAAAATAATTTTAGCAAAACATGTCGATATATTCCAAAAAAAATACACATAGCTGTGTAACAAAACACAATCTTTAAAATATTGCCATAGTAAACGCTTATAAAAATAGGCATCGGCTGTTGACAATAAAAGGCAAGGAAGGGTTTCCCTTTTGTATTTTGTTACCTGAACCGGAGTCACGGACTATGACTCCGAAACGTGACGAAGGTACCCGAAGGAACCCGAAGAAAGAGTAGGCAATAAATGGAATAGGTTTGTATGGTTGTTATGAATGAAGAAATTTTCGGCATACTGATTTTGGGGTAAAATCTTTGCACCCTTTTAAGCGGGTGAATTGTAAAAGGGAAGTGATGGAAATAAGTCATTGTGTTATGGTTGAATATTGAGGTATGGTCAAGTGAAAGGGCGCTCGAGCTCCCTGCTCGTGGCTATGTAGCAGACGCACAGATCGATCGATTGAGGTTACCTGCGCTTGTCACGGTTGATATGTGGATGGATGACCATAATTTCATAACGAGACCCCGCCGCGCCTCGGAGAGCACGTTATGCCGTCGGTCCTGGTTGTCAAATTAAGATCAATGATAGCTGTTACGGGTAGTCGGAGGCCTGAAAGTCTGACAACCAGTCATACCACGAGATATTGTGTTACCCAGTAATTGACTTGTGGAAATCAGACAAGGAGTCACTCCATGTAAAATACCTACTAGTATTCAGCTGCATCTTATTTGACTGGAAGCTGACCCCAAATTAATATGCAAAAAGCTAGGAAGATTGAATTAGTCAATCGAAAACTTTAAAAAGTGACCCTGGAATCGAATGGTTTATTTTGCAAATTAATCATGTCAGCCCGTGACTTGAATGCAAATTGTATGCAAATTAAGCAAAGGAATCTGACATGATCAATAAATTCATGGTGATAATTCGCTTCTAGCTTCTTCGCTTATGAAAATGAATAGACACTAGCGTGTAAGCCGTTGGCTCGCAAATTAGCAGACACAATAGATTTTTATTGTTATGAAGTATAATTCTGTACGTGGCTGAGCGGAAAGGTACTAGCAACCATAATGCCGTACCGTGACAACTTTCTTACCAATTTAGCTATCATATCGCTTGCTCTCTAGTATCAAAATTCATGACACCACATACGCACTAAATTTACTTACAAGGCCAAACATACATCTTGAAGACAGCCCGAAGCCAGGTGAAAGTGGCGAGCTGCCCAACAAGGAAAATAAATCTCCACGATATCGCTCCAGGTTACTGCGATGAAAAAACCGCCTTCAGTAACGTTATGAAAGGATTGCGGGAACATATATCATCTTCTGATCTTATATAATGACATTGTCGGGTAGGAACACGCGAGATTACAGTATAGATTCGTTCTTTGCTTATTTTTTCTTGGATGGGGTTTCTTGCTGGCTATCTTGGTGTATTTGTGTTTATGATGTGGTAAATTGAACTCATAATATACTGGAGTACAAGACCATCAAAATAATTTGCCATTGAGACAAAAATTTTGAATTAATTAATCGGTGTTGTCTGGTGATCTTCAAGGCTCCAGTGAACAGATTTCTGCTGGGCAAGCGTGTGCCATCTTCGACCGCACAATAGGTCAACATGAGGCGAAGTGGCGGTAAATGCAACCCCAAAGCATTTAGTAACCATAATAGCAATACGATAATACAAAAATATGTAAAATCCTAAATTGATTTTCAAGCGTCGTATATTAATTACTAATGCATCATAGTGGTCCTACTATCCCCCACAATGTTCCCGCTCTAGCAACCACCAAAAACGACAAAACTCTTGACACTCTTTTATCTTGTTAAAATTGTTTAAAATTAATGAAACAGAAATAGTTATATAATTCATTCCAAGACACGATATCTTAATGATTTATTATTTATTTACGTAACCGTAAATACTCGCGCTGTTACTTTACATAGGCGCGTGCTATCTAACATGTGCCTTAAATATTTTGTATTTTAATGAATAGTAATAATTATTTTATATAAACTCCATTTTTATTTGTATGAAATCTATAATTATACAATCATGATACAGACAGACGTGTTGCTGAGGAGCTTTTGCTTGTTAGCTTTTGCTTGTTAGCTTTTTCTTCCCAGCTAAAACACTAGGAAGCGGTGAAGGGTGGGCTTTTTGGGGGGTGTCTTTATGTTTGACGTTCAAAAAACGCAAAAGAAATTTCGATTTTGATTTTAAACAAGCCTTTATTTGGATTTATATGGATAACAAAAGATTTAAACTAAAAGTAAAAACAGTTTCCTCATATTCTGGAGTGTCTATGCAGGCCAACTATGGGCGGCCTGCTCAAATAACAAGATTCGTATCGTAATCTGCTGGGGCTGCGGCAAATGCAGCTGCAATCCCAGAAACCCGGTAAAAGTTAGAGGAGGATCGTGTGGTTTTATGGGTTGATTAGTCGGTAGGAGACCGGCACAACGTTTCACCTCAACTTATTAAAGCAAATTTACTTTGAATAAATAAGGAAAAACTTGCAAAATTAAATTACAAGAACCGACATGTAAATATGAGTACCTTAGCGACGTCTAATAACAAAAGTATGACAATATCAGCCAACTCTGTTTAAACTTGGCAACTTCAAGAAAATATTGTAAAGAAAGTTTGCCAAGGAAAAATTCTTATCTCAGAACCCTTTAGTGGATTCTGCAAAATGTTCTATTATCTCGTCGCTTTCAAAGAAGACAGGGTATCTAACCTAATTGCAGTGCTGTCGTTCAAGTTTAATTCTGTTGTAAGTACATGCTTTTATAAGGGTTCTCAACCCTTTGATGATTGCCGATGTTGATAAACTCTGTTTTTCTGTGGGGGCGAGTTGGAACCAGCAAAAGGGTACATCGTACGATCTGTCAAATTGAGATAAGGATTTTCGGCGCATAAACAGTAATCAAAGTTTTAATTATTTTCGTTTTCGTGATCAAGATATGGAACCGATTTCATCGTTTTGCATGGAGCATAAATAAACACGGCCCTGAGAAATACATAGAAAATAATTTTGCTATATAACCCGTCAAATGGCGTTAGTTCCTCTGAACTCTCTTTCAATTCTATAGTGAGTGAGCGGTTAATAGAAACGACACCATTTTTTGATCCCATTCATAATCAGCTTGGGTTATACCTAGCTATAATACTTCTGCTGTCTCCTTTAAGTCCTGTGAAAGTATTATCATTGGATTTTAAATATCTTACAGACAATTCTTGCCGTAACAAACAGCGTGTGAGAAAAAGGTCGGTGAAAGGAAATAGTAGCATTAAAAATAAATTTGATAGAGACGCTTGTTGTACAAATTTTCACCCACTTTTCACCAATGATTAACAATTCAATTACAAACTTTTGGCTACTACTTTTTCTGCTCATGGTATGGTTGATGAACAACCTAGTGTCAGAGTTTAAAGTGCCGGTAGGATTCCGACATGGCTTTACACACCATCGATAACATCTCAGGTGTACTGCTTCCCTGACGATATTTGTCTTCGCCGTTTTAAGCAAATTATATCTATTGAATTTGTAATACGCACATGATTAGAAAAGTCCGTGGTGCGTGCCTTGGATTCGAACTTGCTATAATTGATTTGTCATAACAATTCGACTGTCCCGAGAATCGAACCTAGAACCTCACGATCAATAGCCGTATTTGCCATTTGTAATTTTTTTAATGAAGCAGTTAAATAAGAAAATTCCATAGAACATAACAATAGGCAACTGCCTCATTGTTCGCAAGGGTGACTGCCGAGTAGGAGGTCCTGAGTTCGATTCCCGGGTCGTACAATGTGGTAATGTGTTTTTCTGTAAGAAGGTTCTCAGTTGCACCCCGGAGTTTGTAATTGTTTCTGGTTGATGGCACCGCCTATTACATGGGACTAAAGAACCGCATTGGTGAAACGTGGATGTAAAATTTTGACACCTCAGCCTGCCCTTCGGGAAATACAGGCGTGATGCTATGTATAATAATAGGTCTCATTGATCTCTTATTCACATCAACCGGTTTTTTGTTGGTACATTTGACTGAAGATTTTTTCTTTGAAATCATCTTAACCGAACTAATACAATCGCCATTCTAACAATTATGCTAATTTACTGAATCATTCACGATAGGGAAAATAAACGATTTCCGTTCAATTCCCTTTCAATGTCATTGTTGGAACGAATCGATTTGTTTTAGATTGTAACTATAATTAAATCTGCAGAATGGAAAAAAATATTTCATCTACTTTTATAGTTTCATAACATCTACTCTAGCCTCGTTGGTCTAGTGGTCTCATAACGACTAGTGAGCATGAAGTCTTGGGTTCGATATCCAGGCCGATCAGAGTGTTGTTGAGTATTTCTGTACCCAGCAGCAGCCCGGATACTTTAATTGTGACCGGTAAATGGTAATAGGCTCACCTCCTATTACATGGGATTTAGTAACGACATTGGTGAAATGTGGGTGTACAACTTTGGACACCTCTGCGTACCGCTTCGGGGAATATAGGCGTGATGCTATCATCATCATCATTATCCCCCTGCCGATATCCCAATTTATTTTGGGCATGTATTCTTATTCCACACATCTTTATTAGCTGTCATATCGTCAGTCACTCCTTTTCTAGCCATATCATCTTTAACACAATCCACCCATCGCTCCCTCGGTCTTCCTCTACTCTTATAGCCATCTACATCAAACTCAAAACTTGATGCTATGTTATGTTATTATTGTTATAAATTCATAACAAATGAAAAAAAAATACCTTATATACATACCAACACTGATAAAAAATACAGTAATTATTCAATTAGGCTAAAGCGAATAGCTAATTAACGTTTAAATTTCCACGGAAAAGAAGCTATATTCTATTGTACATATTATGCATAGTTTTAAGTGTCACAATGGACTAGCAGCTTTAGTCTGTGAAAGTTGATGACACTGGTTATCGATTTATCGTAATATCAAACCGTCCATGTTTGTTGTTAGAAGTAGGAAACTACACGTATGAGATTGATTATTTAAGGATAGCGTGGTAACAGATAAGTGAAGTTTGATGTTAACTTAGACATAATTTCGATGCTGTTGACGCAGTGGTCAAGACATTGAATGCTTATACCGTTAGTCGCATGTTTGATTCTCTTATGGAACAAATATTTGTAGGTACATAACTTAAAAAAATGTTCACGTGTGGTCAATCTGCCTAGCTTTTTCCCAATCACATTGAGGTCGGATTCCAGTCAAATTGGATGCAGATTAATACCAGTATTTTATACGGAGCGACTGCCTATCTGACCTCCACCCAGTTACTGGGTAACACGATAGATAACTCGTAGTCTTCTTCGTATCGTGTGGTTGATGAACAACCTAGTGTCAGAGTTTCAACCACCCGTAGGTCTCTGACATGGCTTTACACACCATCCAAAATATCTTTCGGGTGTGCTGGTTTCCTCACGATGTTTTCCCCTCGTGGTATGACTGCTTGTCAGACTTTCAGGCCTCTGACTACTAAACGGCTGTCATAGATCTTAATTTGACAACCGGGACCGACGGATTAACGTGCTCCGAAGCACAGAGAAGTGCTGCGGTGTGAAGTGATGGTCACCCTTCCACAGACCGACCGCGGCAAGTGCAGTCGGTCCTCGATCAATCGATCTGTTCGACTGTTACTTAGCCACGAGCCCTTCACATGACGTTCGAGAGCCGTTCTCGTCACGCTTCTCATGACGTAGCCTGTAAATTATGTAATTATAGATTAGTATCTATAATTACATAATTTACAGGCTACCCGAACTAAGTTAAGTCTAACGGAACGTGGTTAGACCTCACTCATAATATGTTTTGTTTTACACTGTTACTTTAACAAGCGTTATTATAATGTGTATCTGTGTGAGTGCGAAGCGATTGCACCGATGTTGCTACATCATCTAAACGAAAGTAAAAACGTATTCAGACTCTAAAGAGTATAAGAACCGGTAGGTATCTAGGCTCTGTGATCTAGATAGTAATAAACATGTATTACTTGCTACACCTCTGCTCACCGGTCACCTGTATGGGGACTTAATAGATAGCAATGACGTCACTAAAAGACGTATTAAAATATGGACGAAGAATTCGCGGTGGTGAGCTGAGGTCGAGATGGATTAGAGGTCAGAGCGCCTGGAGTATTTATCCGAGAGGCGCAGGTTTGAATCCTGCGCGCGACCGTATTCTCTTTCAACAAAAATTTATAACTCTAAAGTTCGCTAAGCATGCGTTAATACCTTTCAAAGAATTATCTGTATATAAAAAAATCATAATAATTTTACGGTTATTTATCGTATCGGTTCGTATCGTATCGGTTATATATAGTATCTACATTTTTCCCTTCGTAAATTAGCGGATTTTTCTGAATGATAATGTCCCCCGTAATGCCCCGAACAGCTCTAAGAATAAGTTGTCAGTATTGACAATGGATATGAAAAAGATTAAAGTTGAGGAATCGGTGTCCGTATTTGTAAATTCAAGTGGCGTTTGGCAGGACACTTAACATGATGTGGTGATAGTAGGTGGAGTAGATCCCTGACCGAATGGCAGCCGTTATGGGCTTAACGGAGTGTTGGAAGGCAATAGCAAGATGGGTCGACGTTATACATAAGGCCGTACGGAAAGCCTGGTCAAAACGGGTCCAAAAAAATATAATTAAGAGAAGTATGACTTAAAATAACTAATACTATAGTTATCATAACCTGTACTTAACCCACAAAGCCAATAAAAGCGTGAACAAAACGTACAATAATTATCGAATAAATTATAACATAATCAACAAAATGATAATAATATCAATTAGGACAATAGGTAATCAAAGTGTGCGGTAAAAATTATACTTAATCAAGGTCGGTAACGCGTCAAGGACGTACGATCGATAGAAGCGTGCGTGTCCATTGTATTAATCGATTTGTTATAATACGAGATATTCAAATGCGTATTATACGAAATTTTAAGGTTTGGTTGCTCCGAGTTAAACACCTTCACTTAATGCCAATATAAAAAATACGTGTTTTTATCATGTTGTTTTTAATTGTGATTTTATATTTTTGTTGTGCCCGTCTGAGCAAAATTTCTTTATTTCTTTCTTCGTTCTCTTTTTATCGATATTCAATTTCATTCGAATTCGTTATTCTTAAACACATCAATTTATTTACAAACAAATTGAAATTTCGTTTAAAACTTTCACGGAAAACATTTTCGGAATGAAGGCAGATATATCGCACTGCGATTTCGTATTTGATTTGTATCGCAATACCGTATCGTGTAGCATCTGTGTGAGAGAGGCTCAAGAATGTAGTTAAAACACCGTTATATTTAAATTCATTAAACTGAATCTATTTATTATAAACCTTAATAAAAAAAAAACTAGAACTACCTACCTCATGTAAGACTACTTCACATTTTAGCATCAACCGATCAATCGGGACTTCCAGGGGTGAATAACCCTTTAAACAGGCCCGAGTAATTTATTACCCGTTAAACTTTAGGCGTACCCGAGGGATATCTTTTAAGGCAACGTTCTAGCATAGAAAATTTATTTGTTTTTGTGGCCCAAGTATCGGAATTAACCCGTAAGGTGAAATAAAATAAATTATATATTGAAAAACTACCCTACTTGTTTTGTAAGAATTGGTTTCACCTCGAACTACGTTTTCTTTACTTTTAACATAACCCTTAAAATGTATGACAATAGACACATAAATAATATTGAATATACCACTTCAGTCAAAGTTGTAAACATTTTTAATGAATTTTATATTTAGCTATGTATATGTAATGTATATGTAACTTGCTATCGCTGACTTCATTCGCACAGGACCTGGACGAATACTTTCCAAATATTTATAGTCACATGTGAACCGTGAAAGATACCTAATCGAACCAAAAAACTGATATAATCCATTAAAAAAATACATAAATTGTTTGAGCCATTTCGGAGCCTACTTGAGACTTTTCTGACAAACGGAAAAAGAGTCAAAAATTCTAAAAACTGCCAGTTATGATTAGGCATCGTATACCTCATAAATAAGTGATGATTATTTCTTTTTTTAATTTATTTTGAAATCAGATAAAAGAAGATAAATAGTAATATATACAGCAGTAATTAATATTGTATTAATGGTCAAATACTTAATTATGAGTAACTAATAATATAAGGTCCTAATTTATTAGTTAATTTCCTTTGAAAGGGTTAATATATAAGTCAAATACATTGACTTAAGCTAAGAATTAAATGGAAATAACAAATTATTTGTAATTAACATAGTACTAGCAACACGAAAACTGCTCCTTGAACGGCGAACATTAAGAAAAAACAAATAGTGTTGTAAAAATTTGAATTATGGCTTAAATGAGTCCTTATCACTTACACATTGACCCCTTAAAAGGAAATTACCTAATAAATTAGGACCTTATATATTAATCAGCCACTCACACAAATTCGTATATAAATATATGCTTACAACAAATCTGTGTGCACACGGAAACGCACACAACGAAACATCAGTTTATATTTACGCGCGTTCTGACGCAAGCGCAGTGACTTACGCGACAAGGTTATGAACGCACGTGTATTATTAAATACCTATTAATTCCACTCGTTATAGTATATCGATAACAGACAATCGATTCTCGATATGGATTCGACACCAGTGAACCTTCAGGAGTTGAAATCGGAAGAATTTAAAGCGTTTCTCGATTCTTTCGATCATGTGTTTTCGGATTGTGATGGTATGTTTGTTTAATGTTTTTGTTGCACCATTTAGTTTTAGTATTATGATGCAATTACATAATTTTATGTATCTATGTGTTATGGTTATGTTATACTGTTGTATTCATTGGAATTAAACCAGCATCACTTAAGTTAATATGTTATTGACAAATTCTATTTAGTATAGTTTTCATTATCAACTGTTCTTGACCTACAATGTTATTTAGACAGACGTTCATTGTCTTATCAATTAGCTGAAACAGAATGTACCTACTAATTGACGTGCTTGGCGCTGTTGGTGAAATTGACTTGATCATTTAATTCTTCTTCTTCTTCAAATTTAAGAGACTTGCTCTTTTCGGTGTAGCTAATGGAGTTCTCTCCATATTTATTTCTACATACTGGTAATGGGTCCGTTATCCGGGTGTGTATATATGAATGTAAGATTGTTGACTGTAAACACACTCATGAATCATAATACAGAGGGGTATTTATTTTTATTTTTATTAAGTGTCTAGGCCGTTTGTGCTCTTGTATATCGTGTGTTTCTACGTTATTCTTTGTAATTATTGCTTAGCAACCTCATTAAATGTTTTTGACATAATTATGTGTAACAATATTCAAAATATTAATAATAATGAGTATAAACATTAATTAATAATATTAGAGTATTAACAATGGATGAAATGGCGGCAGATCACGGGAACTATTTGTGGCCCCCGAATTCCCCTTAAACTTAAGGGGAAAATTATTAGACCTGCTGTCTTGTATGGTTCAGAATGTTGGCCCACGAAGGGAATGAATGAAAGACAACTACATGCAGCTGAGATGAGAATGTTACGAAGGATGTGTGGTGTGACGCGGATGGATAGAATTAGAAATGAATATATAAGAGCAATTCTGAAAGTGGCACCGGTGAATGATAAGTTGTGTAGTAATCGTTTAGCATGGTATGGGCATGTGATGCGAAGGGATGAGGATCATGTGACAAGGAAAGTTTTGAGTATGAATTTAGATGGCTATAAAAGTAGAGGAAGACCGAGGAAGCGATGGATGGATTGTGTTAAAGATGATATGGCTAGAAAAGGAGTGAATGACGATATGACAGCTAATAGAGAAGTATGGAATAAGATGCTGCTCCGACCCCAAATAAATTGGGATGAGGGCAGGAGGATGATGATGTTGAGAGCATTAACAACTTAGTGTTTTACCACGTGTGAACTACGAAGTAAAAAAGGAGTAATGAGAGTTTTCATCGCAGTCGGGGGACCAATCAGAAAATCTTCCACAGTGCCTACTGTCCCCGACCGCGATGAAAAAGGAGAAGGCATGGTTTTGTTTTACATGACTGCCCAAAAAAGCAGTGTTATGTTTTAGCGTTCATGTATATATGTAACTAAGTATGTATGTAAGTTTAGGTGGTGAGCCTATTGCCATCTATCGGGCACAATTCCAAGCTCCGGGCTGCTACTGAGAATTAAACTACCCGACCCGGGAATCGAACCCGACACCTCATGCTCAGCAGTCGCGCTTGGACACCCACAAACCCAAAGGAGTCGCAAGTGCGTTGCCGGCCTTTTAAAGGCTTTGGGCCTCCGGTACCCTCACTCACTCGGCGAAACACAACGCAAGCGTTGTTTCAGGCCGGTTTTCTGTTAAGCCGTATGTGTAGTATATGATGTATAGTGTATCACTCCGGTCGAGCCGGCCCATTCGTGGCGAAAGCATGACTCTCCCACGGTAAAAACAATATGGAGTATCGTTAGAGTTCTTGCAGTTTCCCGTTCATAATTTACATCTAAATCAGTTCAAGTATTTAGAAGTTATGATGGAATAAAGAAACTCACAAACATACATATGTACATGAACGCTGAACACATAACAGTCCTTCTTTTTATAACTTGATTTATTTCACTTTGGTAGTCATGAGTAATCAGCCACATTTATGTAAAAAGTAAACAGACTCATGTCTACAATGGTCTCTAGGGGACATGTGGACCCAAAAACAACTAATTAATTACTCGATTTTTTCTGGCTTGTAATTCCTCAAGATACCTATCTTAGATATTCTTGGTATACTGATGTCTGAGGTCTAAATTTACGCACCACAATAAAAAAAAACATATTAACAAATAAATCAACACACCGAAAGGAGACCGCATTGATTACGTAGTGATTTTACTTGTAATCTATCAAGATTACAGACAACATCACTACGCAATCAATCGACTCAAGCGAGAGTTCTTTATTTTCGCTGTCCTCACCCTACTATCAAAAAAGATGCAAAAAGTGCACCTCGAACACGCACGCGCGCAAATATCCTATTGTTGTGTGTGAACAATCTCGAAATACTGCTGAAGCACCGAGCCCGTAACCATCAAAAGTTGTTTTGCTGTTCTCCACAACAAGTCATCAAAGGATTCAACACAAACTCCACTTCACAAGACCCAGTGCCTAAACACTTACTCATACACGAATAAGAGCTGGGATCAAGTAGACTTTGATAGCTATTTCTATCGTGAACAGCAGTGTGGGGGCCGAGTTGTCCATAGGAGTGCACTCTTAAACTAGAATCCCTACACGTGGCACCTGGGTGGTGCAAAAAAGGCAACACAATTCTGCATTTCGGCCGCGGCTAGTTACTACCCACTGGACGAAGCCATGCCGTGAAGCGACCTAGTCGTGTTTCGGGATGTAGTCCGGTGCAACTTGTGTTTTTTTTTTATGGGATAGTGGGCAACCGAGCATACGGATCACCTGATGGTAAGCGATTACCGTCGCCCATAGTCACACGCAACCCCAGAGGAGTCGCAAGTGCGTTGCCGGCCTTTTAAAGGGTTTGAGCCTCCGGTACCCTCACTCACTCGGCGAAACACAACGCAAGCGTTGTTTCACGCCGGTTTTCTGTGTGGCCGTAGTATCACTCCGGTGGAGCCGGCCCATTCGTGCCGAAGCATGGCTCTCCCAAGGTAAAAACGGTGACAGGTCTGGGCAGTTATATCGACTCCCCAACTATCGTTCTCCCCAAATCTATCCACTCTACTTGGAGTGAATAGATTTCGTCTGGATCTACGTGCTCCATCCTCAGCTACACCGCTAGCCATAAGCCGAGTAGGTGGCCAAACTCAACAATTTTGGACAAAAAAAAAACAGACTTCTACCTCACTACGATAAGACAGAATGTCAGCTTTAAGGAAAATGCACACATTGCAGTAATTTATTGCATGGCCTGGAAGAATACTGCCGACGTCATCAATATCTTCATGATAAGACAAATAACTGCGCCGCCTGCTGCAGGTTCCGTTACATTAAAAAAAAATGAGATTCTTCTGGCAACTTATACGAAAATGAGATCATTCTGATTACTGTTTAATTATTCAATCGACTAGTTAACTGTACTGCTCTTATAATTGTTTTTAACTTCTGACGAAGTTAAATCATAATCAATATCTCAATCTGGATTGATTCATTCTTTATAGTCTTGCGATATAACGTAAAACTTCCTATAACGTAGAAATTGGATCACTTTGGTTGGTTTACCTTAAGACTCATTAAATTGACTCACTCGAAGTTTACTCTTTACAGCGCAACGGCCATTCTGTCCAATGTTCCATTCTCGTTACGAAGAAATACACGTCATACTTACACGTCAGCAAAATTCATTTACTATTTATGTTATCAGTTTACAAATGGCTCCGACTTAATCTTTGAGGTGCCGTAATTTCATATTATTTACATATTGAAGCAAATATTAAAAAGTATCGTGATTAGTATTTAGTTGTTTCTCTTTTTTACACGACTGCCAAAACGGAGGGTTATGTTTTTAGTGTTCGTGCATGTATGTATATTTGTGAGTTTCTTTATTCCAGCATAATTTCTAAACGCCTGAACCGATATGGGGTATCGTTAGAATCCTTACATTGTGCCGAATAACATAGGTTTACTAAGATCATTAAAAATAGCAGGCGTGCTTTTTTTTATTAATTTCATCATGTTCAATCCATATAACATAAACTATAACGAAATTTGCTCAGTCCCTTGAGTTTCGTTTTATAGAGATTACACAGTATTTCTTTTTATAGGAGTGATATGGAGCACCAAGGCGTTTCCTGGTGCCGGCAAATTCTTCAGCCTGATGAAGAAACATGGAAAATCAGTCCACTTCGTTTCAAACAACAGCCTCAGAAGTAAAGAAAACTATGACGATCGCTTCAGAGATGCAGAAATTGAAAATGGCTTCGTAAGTGAATTATATTATGTACTTATATTACCAATTTTGTAAGCGTCTGCCTCGTTGATTTTATGGTCCCAAGTGCGGATGCCAAGCGTGAGGTGCTAGGTTCGAATCCCGGGTCGGACAAAGTGTTATTGAGTTTTTCTGTTAGAAAATTATCAGTAGCAGCCCGGAGTTTGGAATTGTACCCGGTAGATGGCAATAGGCTCACCACCTATTACATGGGACTTAATAACAGCATTGGTGAAACGTGGGTGTACAACTGTGTACACCTCTGCCTATCCTTTTGGGGAATACAGGCGTCATGCTATGTTATATTATGTTAAATCCTGCTCGGGCCGCAGTTTTCACATAAAAAGTGTGTGTACTAGAGGTAACCCTGAAATGAACATAACAGAATGTTGACATTTAAATTCCAATTTCCATTTCATACAAATTGCATAAACAAACTAAAAAGGAAACGTCTATTATTATGCAAAATGCTGAACTATAAACTGAACGCATCACAGTATGGCGAACAGCCAATCCATGGTTCTGTAACCACTTGGAAATCTGCCCACCTCGTAAACTGACAACCGGGAAGCAAATAAAGGAAATTGTCTTAAGATTTTAGAAATATTATTTGGTTTTATGTACAATAGCTGGCTCGCCCCGGATTTGCACGGTGTTTATGATATGGGTACGCTTGTTTTGCTGAATTATACTAAAAATATAATGGAATATCATGGCTGGCTAAAAAAATTACTGGAATAATAGTTATGTACTGAATGAATCCACCCAGCAGTTATAGCGATCGTTGCACATTTTATCCTGAATTTGAAGTGAATCTGAAAATTGAAGTGTATATCAGTGATTTCAAAATAAATGCCAAAATTTTAATGAATCTATGGTTTTAAATGGAATAAGAACACGGTCGTGATTAGGATTCGAACCTGCGCCTCCCAGATAAATACTCCGGGCGCTCTGACCACTAAGCCATCTCGACCTCTGCTCACTACCGTGAATTCTTCTTCCACATTTCAACACGTCTTTTGGTAACGTCATTGCTATCTATTCAGTCCTTATACAGGTACAAAGATGAAAAAAAAATTGCAGAGGTCAGAACGCCTGGAATATTTATCCGGGAGGCGCGGGTTCGAATCCTGCTCAAGACCGTATTCTTTTTCCATTTAAAATTATAAATTTAGAGTTGTCTAAGCATGCGTTAATGCTTTTCAAAGATATATCTGTATTTATTAAACCATAGAGTTATAATAAATTAATATAAAGTATTCGTCCTTCTTGTCGTATCCAAAAATGGCGACCATGGGTTTATTTTTGTCTATTGTGTGCCCGGATGTGGCTTGCAAAGCTAAAGCTCCTGTTGCAGGACGTACAGTGCAACTGGCCACTGGCGTTGAAGGTGTAGGTATAGGAAGGCTTCGGGTCTTTTTATTAAGGCACTTGTCATCAAGGTCTACTCACCGATACTCTTAAAAAGTAGTCACAGCCGTAAGAACGGAACTGCGTTACTCACGTCTCTGTTGAACGAGTCTTCCCAACACTGCTTATAGTAGTGCAATAATGATAAAATAAAAATTACAAAAACTTTCACGTTGTCAATGATTTGAGTATTAAAATATAAAATTATACTCTTATGTAATATTTACCACGGTAAACTTTATGATTATTGTGATTACATATCGTTATGTCAACAACATGTGATAACAAGTGTTTACTAGATATTAGTGATATTGTTTTGCAGATAAGATTAGTTTCGTTGAGAAAATTGCCATGTCTTTTACCACCTTTTGTTTGTATATGTAGGTAATTTAGATAGCATATAGTTACTCAGAAAGTATCTGTTATCATTCCAATTACCATAAACACCCTTTCCGAACTTTTGAGCTAGTGAGACGCAGCGCCGGATTCAGGATAAAATAGCAAAGTGAGCGTAAGGTCGGTTTACGCTGACTTTGCCATTTATTTTTCAGCTGTAATCGTGTGAATAGAAGTATGCGCATGAAGTATTTAGTGCTATTTTAATTTCTAAGATTCGTTTGATTAAAATTATTACTTTATTTAATCTATCGGTTTTCACCTTGACACTACTACAAAGTAAATACTTTTCCAAGTTCACAGCTATAATAACTCTGGAATACCCGGTGGTACATATTATTATGCAGAACGTGGTTTAATTTGAACGTGTTTTATATCGCCGATACCACTCATAGGATATATAAGTATGCATTGAGTATTAATAAATCATTGCCTTTAGGACTATATAGGTACATTGTATTAATATTGATATGAACTGTGTAATTACTTTTATTAATTGTTTTTAATGTATCGATGACCAATATTACTTAATGAATAATAATTTATGTACCTAACTTATAAATTTTTGCATGCCATTTTGACGGTTGAGTATGGTGATACTTCCTAAACTGTAAGAACTGTTTTTTTTTAACACCCATCTTACGTAAAATTAATTATTTGTGTTGATTTGATTTGTATTTATATCCAAACAGAAACTCTCTAGGTAAATATTGAGGAATGAAATAGCTATTTTTCATTTCCAGATTCATGACCATAGATTGTAAGAACAGGTACTAATATAATCGCGGCATATAAATCTAAGAATATCTCGGCATGATTGCTTCATAAATATCTTCGCAGAACAGACATAAAATCTTTTCGTCTATACATTATAGATGTACTGTGCCTAATACAATGCAGGATTGTTTTGTTTCTTTTGGTTAATAATTATTACGTTTAATTACGTGTTAAGTATACCTTTATAAATAATTTTGAAACAGTTTTTTTTTGTATATAAACTAAATTAATTAACATGGTGATTAATGCGTCTTCTTCGTATGTGAAGAGGCTCTTGCCCAACAGTGAGACAGTCTACGGGCTGGTATGTTTAAAACAAATGACATTCGTTTAGTAATCTGCTATGGTGCAGAAAACTGTACTTCGGGCACGGGTTGTGAGGCTCCTTTCTCTGAAGCCCTAACCACCAGTAGCATGGATATTCCCGAAGCTAGTGTAGTTAATAAATGAATACAATATAAAAGTAATTTGAGATACTCGTGAGTGTAAGATAAATAATTATGTAATTTGGCAGAGCATTTAAGTCTAAATAAATTGTCTATATTAAATCTATAAATAAATTGTCTGGCTTAGTACCTAATTATTTCAATAATTGTATTAGTAAACATAAAGGAAAAGTACGCTTAACGTCTTAAAATTATATTTTATAAGTATATATATCCTCCCGGCCGTATTTCGGTCACGGCGGCCTATCTCCACGTAGATTACCCAAGTACGCAGGAGATATTATAGTGCACAAGCGTCTGCGCAAACACAGGTGCACTCTCTCTTCCTTCACTCTCATAGTACGATGGGATGGCAATCCGACATGACCGAAGAGAAAGATCAGGCGCAAGGTCGATGGCTTTACGTGCTCTCCAAAGCACGGGGGTGTCACACCACCAACTTCCTGACTCCGGGCTGAGAATTTCCTAACAGAAAAATCAAATAACACTTGGCCTTACCTGGGAATCGAACCCAGGATCTCACGCTCGGCAGCCGCACTTACGACCGCTAGACCAACGAGGCAGTCAATATTAAATAAATAAATATTTTTATCATATTATATGAGGGCCTCGGAGAGCACGTAAAGCCGTCGGTCCCGGTTGTCAAATTAAGATCTATGACAGCCGTTACGAGTAGTCAGAGGCCTGAAAGTCTGACAACCAGTCATACCAAGAGATATCGTGTTACCCAGTTACTGGGTTGTGGAGGTCAGATAGGCAGTCGCTCCATGTAAAATACTGGTATTAAGCTGCATCCGGTTTGACTGGAAGCCGACCCCAATGTAATTGGGAAAAGGCTTGGCAGATATATATTATACTAGCTGTACCCGTGGCTTTGCTCACGTCAAAGTAATCTTGCGGCCAAACTAAGATTTTAATTAATCATACAAACCAACTCACACCTGATTCCCATTCCAGTAGGCAGAAACTATAGATTTCATCTCACATATATGAAGAATGTATGCTCGACGATTCAGTTTATTAACCTGCCTTTTTTGAGAAGGTCCGGTACGTTTGTTCTTGTCAGCCCTCCAACCCTTCCTTTTATGGGAATAATTGTTGTATTATTCTATTTTTGTCTATCCTCATTGACGCCACCCTTATACAGACAGCCGTGACTTTTCAGATACTTGACAGTTGCCCTAGCAACCCAAACTCATACAGATAAATCTTCAAAAAGCATTAATGCATGCATAGCAAACACTTAAGTTATAAATTGTAGTGGAATAAAGAATACGGTCGTGAGCAGGATTCAAACCTGCGCGTCCTGGATAAATGCTCCAGGCGCTCTGAGCGCTGTGCCATCTCGACCTCTGCTCACTACCGCGAATTCTTCTTCCACATTTTAATTCGTCTTCTATCTATTCAGTCCCTATACAGGTGACCGAACCGACACGACTAACTTTGCAGTTAATACAATATCTCACAGATTTTATGCGAATTCGCGGTAGTAAGCAGAGGTCGAAATAGCTTAGCGGTCAGAGCGCCTGGAGTATTTATCCGGATTAGAATTACTTTACAATATAATTAATAAACGATTCTTCATCTTCATGTCGATGGTACAATTTTAATTATTTGGTTGCCTAGATCCACACTTGGTGTGTCCAAAATTGTTTTCAGGTAGGTTCACTTTATGTGTGGAATATTTTGTGGAAAAGTTTCTAGCCTCAGTTTTGCGGTGAGTCTCGACGGACATCCTGACACTGCCTCGGTCGATTTTAAATAACTGTGCCGGGCTTGTTAGGTGGTTAGGTGTTGTGCTGGTAACTGGCCGTCAAACAGTGGGTGTTTAGCGTCTGACTCCTGCTTTGATTTTTACACAGCACACGCGATTGTCTGCAGATATATGGGGGCGCTATATCAGCTGTCGCTTACAGCTTTTAAAGTGGTGTAGATTATACGATGCAATATTAAGATTCTACTCATCAATTAGATTTTTATTTATTCTCAATGGGCCTGCGTTTCACCGCCAATTCACCTGATTTTAAGCAATCAACACGCTTGACCACTAAATACCTATTCACTTGAGCCTTGAAAACCAACAGATATATATTTATTGAGAAACACGGATGATGAACGAATTCGGCAGCAGTACAACCAGCTGAAAGCTAGATGCGACATAGATGATCTTACGTCATTTTCTGTTTCCCAATAGGATTACCGAAAAATTTGATAAGCCGCCGTTACCGATACATTCATTTTCATTAAACCCTTTCGTGCATTGGATGGCCCATTAAGTTTTCAGTCCCATTCGTTAATAATAGACATCGATCGACTTCAACTGTTGAAGCTTCTAGAACATCGTAAAAGAGAAATTTTTGATGCCAAGTATATAACACGCCATGGATCTTGTAGGACTTTTATTTTGGTGAATCTTCAGTTCAAAAGAAATTTTAGTACGCACAACGTTCTTAATTATTACCGTTGGTCTTAAAACTTTAAATTTTAATCGAATTCACAAAGGATGATAAAATAAATAATTCAAAATATCATCGAGAATGTACTCTCCAACCACCTCAATAGCTGGACAGCCTCTAACAAAATTGTCAGTAATGCTTATTTGATATTTCGCTTACTTATGGATCAGGCAATTAAATTAATCCTAAGGCCAGGCTCAGGGAATGTATAGTTTTGTTACTAAATAGGTGTTGGGGGCTGAGTTGTCCGCGTCCGTAGGAGTGCACCCTTAAAATGGAATCCCTACACGTAGCCCCTGAGTGGTGCAAAACAGGCAACACACCTCTGGTTGGAGTCTTCGACCACGGCTATTTACCATCCACCGGACGAAGCTGTTGTGGTAGTGGGCAGTTGCATCAACTCCCCAACTATCGTTCTTCCAAAATCTATCGACTCTACATATGAGTGAATAGTTTTATTCTGGATATACGTGCTCCATCCTCGGCCACACCGTCGCTTGCCATCAGGCGAGTTGGTGGCCAAACGTAGATCCATGTGATCTTATTTTTTTATATAATTTATGACAGAGTTTAAAAATGACTTTTCTATGGAAAGAAGTACCATGATTAATGATGAGATCTGATTGATAAAAAATTTACATAACGCTAACGTGTAATATCTTCACTGTGCTTCACCATATTGATATGAGATAGCAAGAGAAGCACATAAAAAGTGGTTTTATATTACAAAAGGACACGAAAAACTAAAATAACGTTGTTTTCCTGCGAAATAACAGATAAAACTTGTATTATCAAAATTAAAAATATGCAAAAATAACATCCTGTACCGGGATTCGATCTTAATATTTATACCATGCCAGTCACCTATGTATGATATGTAACTAATTACTCAGTTGACAATATTGCTAAAATAGGCATTCACAATCTACTAATCAAAATACAAAACCGGTAAATGCTTGGTCCCCATGTGATAGAGCGCAATGATACTTTTTGCAGTGCTTATCATTTTTGATTAGCTATACAACAGTGCCATTTGTATTGAAATCCGTCCAATTTAGATTCTGAGTGTCAGATGTTTAACATCACTGCTCAGCTCCCTTGAGGAAATGCGCAATTTTGAATAGCCTATAAGTTGACCCGGCTTTTGACGATATTTTTTACAAATTTTCAGTTATTTCTTTTTCTTGGTTTGGACGCCAACCTCGGACATACAAACAGACAAAAATACTCAAATTTTAAAAACAACAGATTTGGCAGTAGTATCGATTAAATAACACATTGCGAAAGAAAAAAAATCCAAAAAGCGAATTTGAAATTTTCGGGCTTTCGAGTTACGATTTTATTATAAGTATATAGATTATATGAGGGCCCTCATAAATGTATGAAAATACATTATGATACAGGTGGCCTAAGTTGGTCATTACAGTCGAGGTTGAATTGCTAACCAAGGCTTGGCGAGGGAGCAATGACCAACCGAGACTTATATTGACCATTAGGACACGCGGCTCATACGACATTTTTCAACACTCTTGTGAGGAAAAAAATAAATTTGTAATTAAAATAGCGAGCGAATTTCTTTTTCATATGAGTATAGACTTTCTTTTTTTTCATAACAAAAATTAACTAATGCTATATATAATTCAGCTACAGAATCTTTTTTTTTTTTATTAATTGAAAAGCCATATTTTACCTAGGTAACACAACCAAATTACAAAAATAGCAAATTTCAGCAAAGTGTTTGTAGACATCAAATTTCTTTGCTTATAATTAATATTTTAAACTTTCAGTAATATTTTGATGTCTATATTCACGACTTTTATACGGCGTATTTCAACATTTGTGAGGAAACTTTTTAATTAAATCGATTAAAATTATTTTGATGCACGCGCAAATATGAGCAGAGGCTTAACTTGACGAAGTTGCTTGAACTTTAGTTTGACAATATATTTTTTGACGTCTAAATATAAGTGAATATTCTTCCATTTATAACCCAAATTAAAGTTAATTTGTTGATAAAAAGAAATTGAAGATTCTAAATGTTTATTTGTCATATTTAATTAGCACTGTCACAAAAATGTTAAATCTCATCAAGGACCTTTTCAAACGAAACTCTTTGCCAAAGTTTAAAAGTAAATGTAAAACTGTCACGCTGTTTATTACCGCACTGAAGCGGTAAAAAAATAAGAAAAAGCACGTGTGATTAATAAGCCTCATTATGAACCCAAAAGCGGTGCAATAAGAGCCACTTTACGAGCAAGAGTGTTGAAAATATTTATTTTCATATTCAATGGTTTTCGTCCTGTGTTTTGTGTTTCTACATAAATACTGATGTTTGGATATAGAAAATGTAATGTCTATATTAAAAAAAATGCGTTTATGTACACATTTTCGTTAATTTTATTATTTGTAGATCTTATTTTTGTAAAGCGGTGGTAAAGAAGTTTTTTTTTTTTTTTTTTTTGGTAGTGGCATCTCGCAGGTCAACCTAGGAGGTTGTCGGCTGCTTAACCGGGCTTTCCTGTGGATGCCCTAATAATAAACTATTATTAAGGCCTCCAGCCAGGGGCTTACGAATTAAACTAAATCTAAAGCGACCACGCTAAGGGCACCCCCTGCGGGGTACGAGCCTCGGCTTAGGGCGTCGCTTGAGGGAGGACAGCAAGGGACTGGCTGGATCGAACAAGAATTATTATTATCAGGGGAATTTAAAGCTACAGGCTCAGCGGCTACGCGGGCTGGCACGAGCAAGGGTCGGGGAGGTGATGCATTAGGTGCATTACGGGGACGTCGCGACGGGCCTCGGCGGCGAGGCCTAAATGACGGCGGTCTGTGCTTGTGTACTGTGCTGGTGGCCCTACGGCTCTCTTGGAGCAGGGTTATAGCGTCATCGGGGTACAATAGTGAATGCCTAGGACGGCGAATTCTACTTATCTGGGAGGGGGTGTATCGGGCGGCAGCCGCGATAAGAGGGTTGGGGTGCTTTTCAGCAGACTCGAAATAACGCTTGCAAATGCGTTTTATAAACTGTTGGATAGTAGGAATCTTGAGGTCGAGATGGAGGTTTTCGTTTCTAACGTAGAGGGGGGCTCCCGTGACCTTACGTAAGGCACGGTTTTGGAGGGTCTGCATCTTATGGAGGCGGTAAGATTTCGCGTGTGGGAACACTACGCAGGCGTAGGTCATGATGGGGCGTATGCACGTGGTGTAAATGCGCAGTTTGCACTTAAGGGACAATCTGCTGCGTGCGTTCATGATGAAATGAAGCCTACCCAGAGCGAAGGCGGCGCGCGAGCGCACCGTCCTTATGTGCTCACCGAAGGTCAAGTGTCTATCTAGGATGACTCCTAAGTACTTGGCTTGCTTCTCCCAAGGGATCGGCTTGCCGAACATGGTTATCGGTTTGGGGTCGGGGGGTCTGATCCTACGCTTTTTCGCGAAGAGTACGGCTTGACTCTTATCGGGGTTAACTTCTATTCTCCATTTCCTGAACCAAGCGCCTAGTACGTTGGCGGAAGTTTGGAGAGTGCTAGCTATGCGGTCGCGCACGATACCGGAGTAGAAAATGGCAGTGTCGTCTGCGAAGAGAGCTAACTTTGCCTGTCTATTTTTGGGGATGTCGCTAGTGAAGAGCGTGAACAGGAGGGGCGAGAGCACGGAGCCCTGGGGGACACCGGCGCGGATAGAGTGGGGGGCGGATAGTGCGCCCTCTATGCGATAGCGGAAAGTGCGATTCGAGAGAAAGTCCCGTAGGATGAGCACGAGACGGTCGGGCACGCCGAGTTGGTACAGCTTGTATAATAAGCCGTTGTGCCAGACTTTGTCGAAAGCCTTCGCTATGTCGAAAAAGAGCGCGCCTGTCATCGTGCCGCGCTGAAAACCGGCGCTTATGTGCTCGACGATGCGGTGGACCTGTTGTACGCACGAGTGTTGGGTACGAAAACCGAACTGTTCGTTGGGGATGAGGCTCTTCGCATCGGCAAAGTCCTTGAGTCGCTTATAAATAAGCTTCTCGTAGATTTTACAGAGTACGTTGAGGAGGCTGATCGGTCGGTAGCTGGTGGGTTCGTTCGCGGGTTTTCCCGGCTTAGGGATACCTATGACGGTGGCTTCTTTCCACGATTGAGGGAAGACGTTGTGACTCATGGCGCCATTGAAGATGGCGGTCATGAGTATAATGAAAGGGGCGGGGAGAAGTTTCATTACTTTATTAGTGATGCCGTCTATGCCGGGGGCTTTGCGGGGTTTGAGATTTTTAATGACCTCTTGCACCTCGTCGGGAGTGACGGGGGGCAGGGGGTCGTCGGGGTCTTCGAACGGCGGGAGTGAGGCTCTGCGTTCTACTTCTGCGTCTACCTTGAGGAGGTGCGCTCGGTCGACCGGTTGGGTGCTAGGAGTGCATTGCGCTTCTAGACTGTCGGCCAGGCACTCGGCCTTTTCGATGTCGTCGAAGGCTATGCTCTTATCGGGGCGGATGAGAGGGGGCATGGTGGCCACTCCATCGGATTGGAGTCTCCTTTGAAGCTGCCAGAATGCTTGGTGAGTGGGCTCTAAGTCGCTCAGCGTCTTATCCCAGTGCGCGTTGCGCTGCTCATCGATGCGTTTCTTTACAGCACGCTGCAAATAGCGCATGTGAGCTTTGTTCGCGTCACAGGGAAACGCGCTGTAGGCACGTACGGATGCGTTCTTTTCCGTTACCAATTCGCGTACGTCCGCCGGTAGTTTCCAGTGATGGTTGTCCATCAATGGAACTTCCCGTGAACAACTGTTCAAAACGGATTGTACGTGACCGGTGAACGAATCGATCGCATTCGTAGTGTCAGTGACCGAGGCGATGACGTCGGGAATAGAGTCTAAGTGCGGGGAGCTGGTCGATTGTAGGCTTTCGCTTACTTTCTTCCAGTCCGTGATCGTTTGGGTGGGAGGGGGTCGGGAAGGATCAGAGGGCCCCGAGCGAGGTGCCAGTGCCATGATCACGGGACGATGGTCGGAGTTGAGCTCGTGTAGCGTCTCTATAGACTGTAAACGAAGGTTTACGTTCTTTAGAAGCGCCACATCGAGAATATCGGGAAGGTGCGCGGTGTTGTGCGGATAGTGGGTGGGATGCATCGGAGCAATAATGTCGAAGTTGAGAGTGGCACACAGGCCGAACAGTTGCCTGCCTCTCGCGGTCGTCGTATTACTGTTCCAAGCGGGATGTTTGGCATTGAGATCGCCCGCTATGATAACGGAGTCACTCAAGCCGAGGAGGGCAGTAAGGTCGTGGGATAGGATTTCGCGTTTTTCCCCCACATCGGTGGCGGCGGGAGGGATGTAGGAAGAGACGATAGTGATGGGTTGGTGACCGGTCATGGCTAGCCGACAGATCGATACCTCGAAAAGTGAGAGAGGAGGTGGGTCTAACGGGATGCAGTGGAGCGTTTTGCGGTAATAAATAAGGGTGCCGCCCATGTGACATCTAGTTCTATCGTTCCTAACTATACGGTAGTTGGCGATATTCGGGTCCCGACGGTGAGGTTTTAAGAACGTTTCCTGTACGAGGAGAACGTCTAATTGGTGGTCGCGGAGGAACGTGGTTATTTCGTCGCGTTGTTTGGTGATGCCGTTAGCGTTGAAGAAACCTATTTTTAGGGAGCGCGGTTTGGTTCTACATAGGTTCCTATTATCCATTAAAGATTTTATATTTTATTTATTGTGAGCTAGATTGCGCAGGGCTTGCGTAATCTTGGGAAAGGTGTTGTACACCATGAGTAGCTTCATAGGGTCGCCTTTGCAGGCGATGATGTCCCTGGCCATAGCGTGAGCGTTATCCGAAGAGAATACGCTGAATGTGCTGAGGATGACGACCGCGGGGTCAAACGCGAGGTCGTCGTTTACGACCGGTAGAGAGGCGGCGGCGTTAGCCGGTACGGACGCGTTAGTCGGAGGCGATAGAGAGGGGGGCGCAGCTATGGGCGAGGCCATTAGGGCTGCGATCGTGGGCGTAGAGGTGGTTTTGAGAGCTGGGAAAGCTCGTTGTTGCTGGAGGTTGTTGAGGGGAGCCCACGGACTGGGTCTCTGAGGGCTGAGGCGGGCGGGGAGTTGAGAAGAGGGGATCGCCACCGAAGGGCTTTCCCTTTGTTGACGGGCGTTGGCCCGCTTCACGAGCTTGGGCGAGGTTGATTTCGGTGCCTTAGGGCAGCCGCGATAGTTTGCGGGGTGACCGGCTTCGCCGCAGAGCACACAACTGGGAGGGTCGGTGCAGAGTGCGCGGTCTTTGGGTCGGGGACAGTCTACGGTGCCGTGGTCACCTAGACACTTGACGCATCTAGGTGTGGCGAAACAGTTGGTCTGAGCGTGACCGTATAATTGGCAACGGTGACATTGCCCTATTACGCCTGTTTTATAAGGCTTCTCTATAATGATGCCGGAAAGGCTACAGATCGCTTTGACCTGGAAGATCGGGTGGTGTCCTTCGGTAGGATCGCATACGACTAGCACCATGTCGTAGGCGGCCCCACCTCTGGGTCGGTGCATCCGGTGCACCTGGGATACTGGGACTCTCTGCGACTGAAGGTCGCTGAGGATGTCCTCTGTTGGGATTTCTTTCGGGATGCGTCTTATAATATAATAATAATAATATAAATTCTTTATTCAGGTAACAAAACCCATAGTGTGTTAGTAAGTAGGAACTATTATTATATTAGTAAACCAGCATAACAGATATTACAATTTTCTAGAATCTAAGCTTAGTCTGACTTCTTTCAACGTGAACCGCTAAGCAGTGGTTCATGTATAGAGAATCTAGACGGCCCGCTATCATAGCCATGACGCAATTGGGGCTGGCCCGCACTCTGCAGAGCAAGGACGCGCATCGTTTGCGCATGATAGTGTAAAAGCAATCCACTCTAGCTTGCGCGAACATTCCTGATGCACTGCAGAATCGAGGCAGCCCCAGCAACGCCCGGAAAGCGTTATTATATTGAACCCGTAAAGCGTTATACGACTTTTGAGTATATCTCGCCCACAGTGCGCTTGTATAAAACGATGTGCAATAAGCACGGAACAAGGTGACTTTCGCCTCCTGTGAACAACGTGCAAACCTGCGGGCAAGCATGTTCGCTCGCACGGACAACGCCCTACGCTCGCGTTCGATGTCTATATCATCTTTGAGATCGGTAGCAAGCACATGGCCTAAGTACTTGAATTGTTCAACTCTCTTGAGAGGAACCCCGGCTAAAATTATTGGTGGTACAGAATCTGGTCTTTTACCACCGGCCTCAAAGACCATATATTCGCTCTTTTTACTGTTATATTTAAGGCCGTGAAGATTAGCGTATGATTCACAAATAGAAAGCAGCTCCCTAATTCCGCCGACAGATGCGCTCAGCAACACCATGTCGTCTGCGTAGCTGAAGTTGTTAACACATATATTATCTACATGGCAACCGACATGCCGGTTGCTGAGCGCAACTATCAACCCATCTATATAAATATTAAACAATGTGGGTGAGGTTAGTCCACCCTGTCTAACACCACATTTCAAAACATAGGGATCCGAATATACACCTGCCCAGCGTACAACGTTGACCTGGCCTGCATACCAGTATTTAAAGATATTTATGAGTTCCATCGGAAGCCCCAGCCCCTGCAGTTTAGTCCATAGAATATCGTAGCAAACCAGGTCGAACGCTTTCGAAAGATCTAGGAAACAAGCGTATATAGGTGTGTTTCTGTCTGTATAGTATTTTACAGTCTGTTTAAGTCCCAATATTGCACTTTCCGTAGAGAGTCCCGGCCTAAAGCCGAACTGATTATGGTGTAAGTTAAGATAGTTGTCAAGCTGAGAATTCAACAGACTGTCAAACACTTTGGCTATGATGGTGGCCAAAGATATTGGGCGATAGTTAGCCTTGTCAGCCACATCACCAGTCTTGTTCTTAACAATGGGTACTACTATTGTCTTCATCATAGCCTCCGGCAAAAACGAGTGAGCCACGCACAGCGAATAAAGAAGAGACAGTACTCGCGGCAAATGGGGTCCAGCATGTCGGAGATGCTCGACGCTGAGACCATCATGACCGGGAGATTTCCCAGAAGACATGTTCTTAATTGCTTCACGTACATGTTTAGCAGAAAAAAATAAAATTATACTATTTGTAGCACGTGGCTCAGTGCCCAGCGTCCCCGAACACGAGGACCCTAAAGGTGAACTAACCAAGAAATGATCCTTAAAAAGATCAGCAATCTGCTTAGGATCGTTCACCCCCTCCACGCTTACAGGAAGTCCAGGCCTAATCTTTATTTTATTGGTGCATTTCCAGAAGTTACGAAAATTTTTATTGCTATGTTCATTCGCAATAATGTTCATTTTTAACTGCTCTTTATGATCTAAACACCACTTCAATCTAGACTTAAATATTTTCTTGCTGACGCACATATCTTCATATACACTACCTAAACCTGGTTTGCCATTCGCAACCCATAAGTCAAACCTAAGCCTGGCCTCCCTGTGGGCGTTGGCCGCATATGTATTCCAACCAATTACAGGTGGTTTCCTACGAATGGTTTTTTTTGGTATATTATATAATGAGGCAGAAGTCTGCAGGGCGGTAACAATACTGTGGTACAATTTGTCTATATTTATTCTATGTTTAAAATTACAACAAAAATGATCACAACATGAACGCAATTGTATAGGTAAATCAATATCTCTTAATAACCTATGACAATGATCATTATAATTGTTTATTTGGTACTGATCTCTGTCCCCCCATATCACGTTATTGTAAGTCTGAGATGACTCATAAGCAATCTTAGGTCGAAGACTTTTAATATTGCATTCTACGATAAGAGGAAAATGATCAGACCAAAAAACGTCATATTTTACATAAACATTAACAATAGACAATAAAGCTGCCTGTGTCACAACACAATGGTCTAACCAGCGCCTAGACCCGTGCGCCTCGCTAATAAAAGTATAGTTGTCATTTGACAACCTGTCTGTATCTACACAGGTTAGATTACAGTCCCGGCAAAAGTCTATTAGCTCCCTATAAAACATTTCAGTAGGGTGTGCATTAAAGTCGCCCAGAACATATACCGATTCCACTAGTTCATTATTAATAATTGCACTCACCGCTCCCATGCAATCCGAGAAATCCGGGAGATTTATCACTGCATTCGTTGGCATATAAACACACACTATTATAAGAGGCCTCTCATCGGTTATTATTTTTATTGCGCACAATCGCGGATTAGTACACGGTAACACTGTCACATCCTGGAACGCAGACTTACGCCACAGCAGTGCCACACCACCGTGCGGCCGGCCACGCAACATACCTGCACCAGTATCCATCGCAGAAGTTCCCGTGCACCCAAAATCATTATCGATATCGCATAGATAAGACACCTCATCCGGAAGTAACCAAGTTTCTTGTAGTGCAATAACGTCTAAAGTTCGACACATATCTCTTATGCATAGAACTGAGCGTTTAACATTCTTGCAATTAAACGAAGCAAACTTATATAGATATTTATCCATCTATATTACTTAAGCCAGGGCCGTACTCATAAGTATTTTCTTTGTTATGACGTGGCTTATAATTCACAAACCGCCTGAATATAATACCCGGGGGCCACAGATTATCATCCAGAAATACAGGTAGCCTATGTTTTGAAACTAACATTTTATATGCCTTGTGGTGGTCCTTTCTCTTTTTTATATTAAGTTTTTCGAGAATAACGGTTTCATTCGTATTTTGAAAGATATAATCAACAATATCTGACTCCTGTGTATCAATATGTACATTCGTTATAAAGATAGGTATTTTCACCTCAGCGGCTTTAAATTTATTTTGCACTTCGCTTGATTTGCCCATCTGACCCATAAAACGATATTTTGGTTTCGCCTTACGACTCACTGTACACCACCCTTCGTCAATGTTTTGACCAGATTCACTCGACATGACATGTGTAACATTTGCATTAATCATTCCCGAGTACGGAACTGTAGCGACCGGCTTGTTATTATCGGCCAGCTGATGTGACAGTGAGTCATCGGACCGCACGCACTGCGATGCCTCCACCGCCGCTGGGGAACCGGTTTCTATTATGACCGATACATTACTATCTCTGTAATGCGATACAAATTCCTCATTGTTTTCGTTAATTACGATATCTTTGCTTATCCGAGATGGCTGAGAACGTGATATAGTCGTATCCTGCGGTGATAGGTTCATAGCACTCTGGGTATTTTGGACGATAGGAAGACAATAATTAGGATTTTGTAAATCTTTACTACTTAATTTATTTTTAACCTCTTCCATTTGTTCTCTTGTCACATAATTAGATTTGATAATCCTTACCTCTTCACGTAGTACCATCATATCTTTAAGGAGCTGTGACGCGTCAAGATGGTCAAAAGTTATCGGGGGTAGTTTTCCCAGATCACGGGCCACAAACACTGGTATATTATCTGGGTCAATTACCTTTAACAATGATATAATATCCTCTAAATCCCGCTTTTCTTTCCCATCATTTTTACGATTAATTTTTCGTTTCGCGGGTAGGGTTTCGAACAGTAACGACTTTGAACGTTTTATTTCTTCACTACTAAATGCCGAAATACATATTTTTATTAACGTATCTTCGTCTGCAACAGTTAATTTGTTTTGCAAATACGCTAACATTTCGTCTATAACGACGTTGCACGAGTTACATTTCACTAACGATGACATTTTTTTTTTTTTTTTTACAACACCCTTCCGTTACGGATGCGCGCGCGTGAATGACGACCCTGGTAGATTTCTCCTCGGGGAGAGAGTACGTGTGAAACGACACGTCCCTGGCCTTAAGGGCCTTGGTGAGTTCCCTATAATCGGTTGTGGAGGGGACTTTGACTTTAATGCCTTGCTGAGTAGCACAGGCACTGGTGTAGTTGATCCTGCGATCAACACACATCTTTGAGATGGCAGTCCATTTGGACTTGTCATGAATGTAGAGCGGGGGAGGGGATTTAAGCTTCTTAGAGCTCGAAGTGGCGCCGGAGGGGCTGAGGGGGGGGTTGGTCTGAGAGGGGGCGGGGGAGAGGGGTGCGATAGTCGCGGGGGAGGGGGGGGGCGGGGGTGGCGGTAGTCGCGGGGGCGGGGGAGGGGGCGGGGGGCGCTACAGGTTTTTTGGCCTTGCTGGCCGGGGCGGAAGTTTTCCCCTTCTTCCTCTTGCCTCCTTTGCCGACCTGGATGTAGTCGTCTTCGGAGGAGGAGGAGGAGGGAGAGGACGAGCTAGTCTCGGAGTCGGAGGCAGTGGCATCCGAGAGACAGGGAGAGGGGTTGACGCACACGTCCATGTCTTCCGAGACGGTGACGGCGGTCGTAGGAGGCGCGATGGCCGAAGTAGAGGGAGCCTCTACGAGAGGGTCGATGATGGGCAAGGATGCGAGGCATGGTATACCTATTTTAGCGGGCGGCGGAGAGAGAGGGCTATCTACGCAAATTATTGCGGGGTTGACATGCTGCAGGTCGGCTATTTGGGTACCGTACCGACGTTGAATGTCGGGGTCCCTGACTATGATTTTAACGAACGCGAGAAGCGCGTCCATCTTAAAAAGAAATTAATTTAACTATATCACTATAACTCTAATTTTCGCCTAACAGGCCTAACTCCCCGGGAGGATAGCCCGGGGATGCGTAACCCTCCCCGCCGGGTATAGGCAGGGAGGTGAGTGACCTAATGGTGAGCCCTAAGCTTGCTTTTTACCCGTCGCCAGTCTTAATGTGCGTACGGGGCCCTGAACCAGTCTAGTGCGAAGGGTGTAGACACACCCGACCGACACTAGGTGTGTTGCTGTAAGGGAAACCAGAGCTAGAGTCGACTAGGAGATCCCCCAAGGCCGGTTGTTCTAGCTCCCGTCCGATTTGTAGCTTAACCCTGAAGGGGCTTCAGCTGGGTGTATCGGGTCCACACCCTCTCGGTTTCGTTGACACCGTGAGGTTTCCACCGAGAACCACGAAACTGTGGATTTTCCCAGAAGGGGAATTTACACAACACACGTTTTGACTGTACTTTGAAAAAGACAGATATCAGCCGCCGCCTCGAAAGAGGCAACTTTTGAATTGTAGTGGCGTAGCTAGCGAGCAGCTACGGAGAATGCTACGGCAGAGCGTAGCGACAACGATCACTGACACAACACGAGCGAATTACGCGGAGTAACACGTCCGTGCGCGGCGAGCGTTGATGCGAGAATGGTAAAGAAGTTCTACGTCTATGTTAGATAACTATACGTAAGCAATTTGTCGCCTCACCACGCCAACAGGCCCGAGACGGTGGCGCGCAGCACTTATGCGTTCTTTATGGCAGTGTCTGTGCAGGCCAACTGTGGCCGGCTTGCTCAAATCATGGGATATCATTTGCCAGGAATATAATCTGCTACGATGCCAAAATCGCGGTAAAGGTGTGATTTTAGTTGGTGGGTAGGAGTGCGGCACGTCGTCCATGGTGGATTTCCATACATAGAAAACCTATTAAAACACCTACTATCTGTTACGCGATCGCGTGGTCGCGTAAGCTCTTGTTCTCCGCCACACGCGCAAGTTTTTTTATGCCGGTTTAAAAATCTTCATGTATGTTTGACGGAGGGGTCTTTCAAAGTCACCGACTAAATAACACCCTGGTATTCCCTCGCACACTTAGGTCAGAGCCCCCTGGAGCGAATACGTCTTCAGCAGTCCCCGATTGGTTCTGGCCCGCCTTATGCGATATTTTTAATTCCACATTTACCTTTGTTTTGCCATATTATATGTACATATTTTGTGATTTTTAATACATATTTATCTGGGCCCTATTTATGAGTTGTGGCCGTCTACTGTCAAATTACCAGATACCGAAATTTGGTTTTTCTACTATGTCTACCGCCGGTTTTCAAGCTGCATCACACAATCCATCGGAAATTAACAGTTATTAGGTAGTAAAACTTTCGTCCATTAATGAATTTATTGACACTCTAGCGGATCTGACAATACTGTGGAGACCTAGCTTTGTTATTAGTAAACATTCACGCAAAGCAACAAATTAAACAAGTAGTACTTTAAAAAAAAAGTCTAAATTAGCATACATACTTAATACTGTATTCTGTAGTCAGGACCAAGTCATCATCATTATTCTATCATCCAGCCTATAATAGTTTATGTATTATGACCTGGGTAGGTTCTCTTCTTGCCCTGGAAAAAAAGAGAAAGAATGAGCGTTGATCACCACGCTGGCTTACTGCAGGTTGACGATTTTTATGACAAAGAAAATTTCACATCGAGTCCTTAACCTCTCAGTCGCATCACAAGTCCCCAATAAAACAAATCCAACCAGATAAATAATATTTAGTATTAATTTGTTGTTTTTTTTTTTCAGGATTACCTCACTATACCGTCCATTGCTATCGCCGAGTACTTAAAATCTGTGAATTTCAACAAGAAAGTATTCAGTATAAGCTGCCCCGAGACCAACAAAGTATTAAAATCTTATGGATTTGAATGTAAAGAGGGGGTAAGTAGCTAACTTTTAATTAATAAACAGCATTGACCAGTAAAGTTATTATATTAAATGGAAAAAGATTACGGTCGAACAGAATTCGAACCTGCGCCTCCCGGATAAATACTCCAGGCGCTCTGACCACTAAACCATCTCAACCTCTGCTCACCACCGCGAATTCTTCTTCCATATTTTAACACGTCTTTTGGCGATGTCATTGCTATCAATTCAGTCCCTATACAGGTGACCGAACCGACACGACTAACTTTGCAGTTAATACAATTTCGTAAAGAATGCAATTAATTACCTTAAAAGATAAATCTTTGAAAAGCATTACTAGCATGCGTTAATGTTTTTCAAAGATTTATCTTGGAGCATTGACCGGTGTTTAATGGCGACTAAAATCGTCATACGATGCGTGGGATGATCTCAGCTATAAAAAGTTGAAATTCATGAAAAAAATTAAACACATCTGCACCTGTTTTTTTTTTGCACACCATTTTATGTACCAATACTTCTATATTACTATTTTTTAATCTTACTAGCCTATGTTACTTTGGACAATATAATGATTCTAACGATACCCATCGATACCCATCTATCTTAATCAGTTCAGGCGTTTAGATGTTATTGTGGAATGAAAGAAACTCACAAACATACATACATACATGAACCCTAAAATCATAACACGCTTTTTTGGGCAATCGTGTAAAATTTTACGACCTAAAGAAGTTGGTAAAGAAATATCTTTCATTTGTAATTCTTTTCCAACTACGTTGGGATTGGCTTCGAGTCAAACCGGATGCTGTATAATAGCAATATTTTAGATGTAGCGACTGCCTATCTGACTTTCACCACCCAGTAGGGTAAAACGATATCTCGTGGTTACACTGGTTATCAAGCATTTAGGCCTCTGGCTACCCGTAATGGCTGTCATAGATCGGTCATCGGGATCATTGGTCAACCGGGACTGATAGTTTTACAGGCTCCCCAAGGCACAGATGGGTCTTGATATGAAATTATGGTCACTTATCCACAGACTGACCACGGCAAACGCCGATTAACTGCAGTACATCTCAAACTCATTTTGTTGTTTAGCCGAAAGGCCCTTAAATTATGTGGAAAGAAAAATACTGTCGTAAGAAGGATTTCGTCCTTCGCTCTCACCATAAATACTCCAGGCGTTCAGCCAACGAAGCTCCCCTGCTCACTATTACGAATTCTTCCTCCACATTATTACGTCATATGATGGCGTGACAATCCTATTCCATTCCTATACAAGGTCGTTTCATTTCATTTTAAAATTCTCACTTTTTCTTCTCAGCCAGATGTAGGTGCTGATTACTATCAAGACTACATTCAGTACGTGACAGATGACGAGGAAATAGGAGCAGTGGTCATGGATTCTGACTTCAAGGTGAACCTGCCTAAGATGAACAAGGCTATCACTTACCTGGGCAGACCTGAAGTACTGTTCCTATGTGGTGCGACAGACCGACATGTTGTCCTCAAACCAGGGGTCAAAACTATTGGTAAAATAACTTAAAGATATTTACTTATTTAAAAGAGATATATTACTATTAATAATATGTACAATTTATAGAATAAATAGTAACAACTATACTATTATAAATATAATTAAAAAAAACTAAAACTGTTTGTTTGAGTGCCAAGCTCACCAAGCAAGACCACCAGCTACACAACTGGAGCTTGGCACTCAAACACTGTTATAATAATAAAAAATAAGAAACAGAATCTTTACCTATTTTAATTTAAATGTGGTAATTTAATTGCCTGTTAAAAACAGGTTTTCAATAGTACGATTTTATTTGAAAGATTCAGTTTGTTCTCACTACACATTTTATTTACTTTTTATTTAAGTACTTATTCGGCCAGTGAAAATAATTACAGTTGCTAACGATTTTAAGAAACCCTGAAAGTTAAGCTTAATTTTATTGCTATTTATTATGTACAACTTACCTTAACGACTACTTTCTCAAATATTTGATGACCTACTGTTTTTTTACCAAGCTACTACTATAGGAGACTTGCTATAACAACTGTGCCAGGAGTTAATAGTTCACCTCAACTGGAAATTTTATCAATTAACGATTTTGCCTTTACAATTTTAGCTACCGGAGTATTCACAGAAATAGTTGCAGAGGAAACAAACCGTCAACCTATCACTTTGGGTAAACCTGGCAAGATATTCGGAGAGTTTGCGATGAAGAGAGCTGGAGTCACAGACCCTAGTCGGGTCCTGTTCATTGGTGATATGTAAGTTGAGAATTTTATCACTATCGAAAAATATAATTTTTTTTCAGACTTGCACATTTTTTATAGGAAATTCCATTGTCGGAAACCTGGGACTTTTTTACCCTTTGGGTACAATTAGTGACACAAATCGATTAACAGACTCCATTGGCATATATATGTGCCGGGTGGGTCTCAGAAATTTCTGGTGCCCGCTCAAGGATGTTGGGTTAGGTATTAACAGCTGAAGCCGACCTGGAAAATTATCCTAAATATGCCACTCATAAACACCAAAGCTATACCGATCATATGCTGATTATTATGACGAGATGCAATTGTTAACTGACCGGATTGTGATTTTTTGTACTCTGGATAGTTGGATGTATAGTTTCAGAGCTCAGACATTTTATTATCTTGGATTTTTTGAGTTTGTTCTTTTGTCACTGACTGTACTAATTAATTAATTTGTATTATGCTCTTAGTTACACCATTTTCTTTTTAATATATAGGTACACTTGAAGGTCTTACTTCATTTTCTTCGTTTGGGTCTTTGTGCTTTATAAAAATACATTTTTTAATGACTTCTTTCTATCTTGCATAATAATCAACAGCTTAACGTGTTTCGTAGCGTGTTCAATTACACTTTTTATCTTTAAATCTTTATTTTCTTTTACTTTCAGGATAGAACAAGACATCGGTTTAGGAATGGCAACGGGCTTCAAAACTCTGCTAGTACTAACAAATTTCTCTGTAGATACAATGCTAGCCCATAAAACTGTACGACCACACTTCTACGCCGAATCTCTTGGAAGTATAGTGCTTTTATTAGAGAGTTAAATAGAAACATTGAAAATGAATTCTTTTAGGAAAATTTATGTAGTATTAAATTGCTAGGACTAGGTGTTTTTGCTAGTTTCACATTGTTACATCCAATCTGTGAACTCATGATTGTCGATTTGCTTCAAATCGTATTTATTCAATAATAACTAAATCGTATGATAGCGTAGGTCTGTAGTTAGAGAAAAACCTATAGTTTTAGTTTTCATTAGTCGTTATAATCATCATCATCCACAACCTGACTTCACCCACTGCTGAGTATAGGCCTCTCTTTGTTTGTGCCATTCTCCTCGGCGTCATCCAGGTGCGGCCCACGAATAATTATGTCATCGACCCATCTTGCCACTGGACGTCCAACGCGACGCTTTTCATACCTTGGCCACCATTCTGTCAACGCCTCGTAAAAATTCAACCTAACTTTAATAGTCGCGAGGGATATTCCGGCCGAAATGTTCAACCCAAGCGTCATTCAATACGCAATTGCAAGTGTGATTGGTTGAGAGCGTTGCTTAAGGTATCAGGCCATAACAAATTTGAAAAAAAAATACACTCTTAATACTTTATAACTTGTGTGACTCATTACGTGACCAATTAAGGTTTAAGTATCATACTTAAACCTAAACAAGGAACCTTATCTTTCGGATTATCTCTTAATTTCTCCATAGGAAACTATACTTTGGGTCGTGCCAACTAGTTTGTCGATAAATCAAAATTGCATGTAATTGCAGTAATTAATAATAATGCTTTGACTATAATGTGACAGCATTTGGTTGTAACAATATGAAGTCTAGAGCTTTGTTCCAATTCCAGTGCCTTAACCCTTATGCACCAGTACCAGAGTAGGAAGGTTAAGCTTTAGTAGCTTGTGCTTAAACTATTGTATTAAATAGATAATAAGTATATTTTTTATAATAATTTGTGCAAATTAGGACTCGTTGGTCTACTGGTCCCAAGCGCGACTGCTGAGCATGAGATCTCGGGTTTGATTCCTGAGTCAGGCAGTGTTTTTAATATCTCTGTTAGCAAAATTCTGAGCAGCTGCCCGGAGTTTGGAATTGTGCCCGGCAATAGGCGCACCATCTATTACATGGGATTTAATAACCGCATTGGTGAAATGTGGGTATACAACTGTGGACAACTCTGCCTACTCCTTCGGGGAATCAGGCATGGTGCTGTGTTTTTGTGTATATAATAATTTGTTTCAGTGAGGAAATTATATATGCTAAGTAAGAATGAGCTTTTAATTAGGTAATGCTTAAAGCGTTATGATATGCTATGGTTCATTTACACTGGGCAATTTTATTGCCTCTTGCATAATTTAATTGAAGGACATTGTATTATTTGATTTCTACTAAATATACTATTCATATATATGTAAATTTCGAAATAATTAGATTTAGTTTGTTACTTATTCACGCAAAAACTACTGAACGCATTTTAATGAAACTTTACAATGGTTATAAACTAGAATAGGAAAGAATACGTCATATTAACCAAAAAAAAACTTTGTATTTCCGTGAGCACTACTAAAGTAAATCAACTATCAAGCAAGATGACGCTGATATGAATATGGTTCAGTAATATAGCTTTTCTTTGCCATTGGTTTGAATGTGAAAGACAAGTGATAGCCACGGGTCGATTCAAGTTCAGTTATTAAAGTATATTTTTTAGATAGGCAATAAAATTGCCCCTTGTAAATAAACCATTGGAAAACTTTAAAATACGCGTACGTACCTAAATTTATTTTTTGATTTATGGTATACTTGTTAATCAATAAAATATAAATAAATAAAAGTTGTACATCTGTTTTATTAGACAATATTTACGAGTATTTATTATTATAATACCCAGACTCCTGAACTATGAGTAAATTGTGTGAGCCAAACAAAGACGCATTTTTTTTCACTAGTTTGAAACGAAACCCTCAAAATATCAAGTGTTTTGATGGCATTTCATGGTGAGATAAATTCATAATGCTACATTATGAATTTATCGGATAGGAGGCAGCCAGGCTTGGTGAAAAATAGACCCTACTTAGATTTAAACGCATCAGTAGGGTTATTTAGTAATATCTTAGGTTTGCGCGATCACTACACATTATAATAAAACAACTTTTAACCGGATTAATCGCGTGTATTATTGGTTTTTTGTTTTTCCCGACGTTTCGAACACTTTGCAGCGTTCGTGGTCGCAGGAGGACTAAGGTGTCAGGTGTCTCAACAGTTTATTTAAAATTATTTCTGTCTACCGTACATATAATTGATAAATTCATAAAATTATTTTTGTCTCCGATACATATTTAAAACTAAATCGCGACGGTATTTCCTAAGACTATCCCTGACAAGAAATACCGAAACAAACTCAGAGGTCACAGTCGTTTTAAATTTAGAGATACAATTTTACAATTTTATCGAATTATAAACTAAGAGGTGATGGCAATGAAAGGCGATGCACGCAGTAATCGCTCACAATATCTTGATTTTTCTTATGACTTGACTTTGTTTGGGACTTGATTATTTTCAGTACAGGGTTCCAAACAGGTGGTAATTGCCAACCATCTTCTTTATTGAAATTTGGGTGTTTTTTAATTTCAATAGCCTCGCGGAGCATTCTTGGTATATATCGGTTTTCTTTCGCGAGGATTTGGGGTTTATCGAAACGTAGAAAATGGTTGGGTTTGTCTGTTGTATGTTCACAGACTGCAGATTTTGTTGAACGTCTATTCTTGACGTCAGCTATGTGTTCTTTCAACCTGGTTATCTTATATATATATATATATTTGAATCCAAGGCACGTACCACGCACTTGTCGAAGATATGTGCGTATTGAAAACCAAAATCAAAATCATAATTACTTTATTCAAATCAGCCTAAAAATTGCATCAAACATTAAGACAGCCCTCAAAAAAGCCCACCCTTCACCGCTTCCTAGTGTTTTAGCTGGAAAGTAGAAGCGGCGCAACAAACTTCCCAGCAACACTTCTGTCTGTAACAATATTATTTATAGATTCAATACAATTCTAAAATTAAATTTATATAAAATATTTTTATCTATTGAAATAAAATGTCTTGGGCACATGTTAGCTAGCACGAGCCTATGTACCAATGCATAGAAATATTAAATTAATCAAGAAACAATGTAAAATTACCGAAAGCCACCTATCTAAAATTGTTTCGTATGAAGGTCGTACCCCCTTACACATGACAAAAGATACAAACTGCACAATAACTAGGACCAGCTTGGCTAATTCAATAAATGCATTTTAATAAATTAGGAACTACGATCAGCAAGACGACCAGTCACCGCAAGCAGCACCCGTTCACGAGCATAACGCAAAGATCAGCCATCGCCTCCCTCGCCATTTTAGAGAGAAGGTGGCGACCCGATCCGTGACGCTACCGCAAGCAATGACGTCAAGGACGACGAAATCGCTGCCTGGTATAAGAATAAAAATAAAACCATTATTAAATAGCCGAGGTCACCAGTTAACGACAATGTTTTTTTTAACATATTATAAGTCATTACAGACATTACAATAAAATTATTATCATCGATTATGTCATCAAGTTAAACAACACAAAAAAAATTGTCAATATAAAACCAAAATAAACATTGGAAAATTAAAAAAATAAAGGATTGTCTTGCATTCAACACAGCGACCAACTACTCTTATCGTCAAATAGTCATTAATAGTATAGTATGCTCTTTGGGAAAGGTTGTATTTAACTGTTAATTTAAATGCATTGAATGGCAATTCTAATATACAGAGAGGTAGTTTATTATATAAGCGACTACCCAGCCCCACAAATGATTCACGCACCTTGTGAAGTCTGTGAATAGGTGCGCAAAGTTTGTGTTTATTCCTTGTATTGATTACAATGGACATCACTCTTTTTAACAAATAAATGAATATTTTGCTTTAAGCTGTTGCGTCAGTCATTAGCAGACACAATAGATTTTTATTGTTACAACGTACAGATCTGTACGTTACTGAGCCGAAAGGTTAATGTGAATAATGTTGGCAAAAATAAATTGCGAAGCAATAGTAAGGATACTAATGTTTTTAAAATGATATTTAAGTGAATCTCTAGCTCTTAACTGATATATGGATCGAACAGCTCTTTTTTGTAAAACAAATATATTTTCAATATCTGCAGCTTTGCCCCATAACAGAATGCCATACGACATAGCACTGTGAAAATAACTGAAATAGACTAACCGAGCTGTATCAACATCAGTTAATTGCCTGACTTTTTTGACAGCGTAAGCTGCAGAACTGAGCTTTCCCATGAGACTGGATATATGAGAACCCTATTGAAGTTTGGTGTCAACCGTTAAACCTAAAAACACCGTGGATTCTACTGCCTGAAGTAATTCACTATTAAAAACAATGTTTGGTCTGCGATTTTTTACATTGGGCATAGTAAATTTAATGCATTTTGTTTTCTTGGCTTTCTTGTATTATAAATTAATTATCACTTGCTTATAATGATGAAGGAAAACATCGTCACGAAACCAGCACACCTTAAAGATGTTCTCGATGGTCTGCAAAGCCATGCCAGAGACATAATTGTTTATTAATTTACACGTTTTTGTGTACCATAGCCAATACATAATTATATTTTTTTAATCTTACTAGCCTATTTTACCCGGGATTATGTAAGGATTCTATTGATACCACATAAATAGGTTCAGCCATATCCTTTTGGCTCAGCCACGTACAAATACGTACTCGTTAAAAATAAAAATCTATTGTGTCTGCTAATAGCGAGCCAACAGATTACGAAGTTATGATGGAATAAAGAAAATAACAAACGTACATACAAACTTGCATACATACATACAAAACCCTAAAAACATTACACTCCTTTTATGGACAGTCGTGTAAAAAATGTAAGCTCAACTGGATACCCAGAAAAAGTTGGCAGAAATTGTTAGTGCCTTCAATATACTATAAGACCTAGGAATTTACATGATAAACTCCTTACTAATATATTCTTATTTGTAAAATTACTGCCGCCTATAAAAGGTAAACGCTTTTATTACCCTAAAAGCGTATAAACCTATAAACCGTTATCTATAAACAATAAATGTCAAACATTATTTATTTTATTTTGAATTTTAATGTTATAAACGTGTTCGCAACTACTCTTTACGACACACTTTTATGGGACTATCTTTTATATGAATATAAATATTTTTTCTCCTCTTTCATACTGATTAAGGATTAATAGGAAATAGAGTGCATCGGGTCTTGTGTAGTGAAGAAATTGCTAGTTTCCTTTTATTTAATGAATTCCTGTTAGGAAGGGTGTATAAATCTATTAGACTGTCGACTTGTCGCTCGTTCCCTCTTGTACCCTCTTTGAGTCACAGCGCTTGAAAGTTGAAAAGTAGCTTGCATTTTTTACTTACTTTACGCTTAAAAGACGAAATTAATTATGTTGTTCTAGAGTTGTCAAGTGACGGTCATATGCTATATGCGTTCGTCGTTTATAATAAATGCTCGGTCACAATGGTCATTTATTGTCACGAAGGCATATATTATTACTTTATTTTCTATGGACAATTAAGCCATTATTTGATTTAAACACTTGTTTCTTTAATAATACATGCATACATTCATAAACTCACCTCTTAAACCTATGGGGATATGCAGAAACTATAGAATCTACTACGATTCTTACATACTTCTTTTACATGCTTCCTCCACGTTCAGTCATCTGCTCATACACGAGCGCTGGTTGTGAATACTACGCACTAATAAGGTAATTCTTTTTCACTATATCTTCTTTTAAACATTGGTGCAATGTCAACGGAATGGTACTCAACGCGAAAAAATGCCAGCACATCACGTTCACGCGTAAAAAGCACACTATACCAACATGCTACTCACTTGAAGGAACTACACTGCAGAAGGTAAAGGTTATTCGAGATCTGGGTATAGTACTCGATAGTGGTCTGTCATTTATTCCACACATCAACAATACTCTCGACAAAGCTGCTAAGATGGCGGGGTTTATCAAAAGAACATGCAATGACTTCAAAAACACACATGCCCTTATAACACTTTACAATACCTTAGTCCGAAGCATTCTCGAATACGCATCTCAAGTCTGGAATCCCACCTATAGTGTCCACTCGAACCGACTAGAACGCATTCAAAGAAACTTTACACGGTATTTGAGGTTTAAAGACCACAGCTGCCCCTTTAGATACGAATATTCACAGCGACTAAACCACTTCCATATGCTCTCCTTAAAAGCAAAAAGAACACTGGCTGATATAACGTTTCTGTCCAAAATAGTGAACGGTTTTACATCCACTTCCGGGTTGCTGGAACATATCAACATTGACGTACCTCATCGAAGCCAGCTGAGATCGGCTAGAACGGTCAAAACCTTTGTTATTAAAAACTGTCGTACTAATCTTGGTCGCTCAGCTCCCTTGAATAGATCAATGGACGCTTACAACAAGATGTGCTCTGGCAACCCTGGTATTGATATCTTTTTTGACTCTCTTTCAAAACTTAAGGCTAATATTATTTGCATGTATGTTGAACAGTAGTCGGTCGTTTGCAATTTGTATTCTATTGGTGCATTTATGATTTCCATATTGTTTTTTCTTTTTTATTCTTATACTATGATTTTAATTTATGTCTATCGTTACTGATTTCAATTTAAAAAATGTACCTTTCAATCATATTGATTTCATGGTATGTATTTTTTGTCCTATTGAATTGTCATATTTTTTATAAATTTAATCTTGGAATCTTAATATTAATTTAAAGGAGATTGCCCACGGATGGGCCCCACTTTTGTGGCGTCGTGTCAAAGCTATATCTTATTCTAAAATTATGTCTTATTTTTTCAAGTCTAATTGTTTTTTATCAACATTTCTTTCACCCTGGCATTGAATTACAAAATAATTAATATTTATCTGAATCTAAGGATATCCGATATATCAAAAATATCCAAATGTTGCCAGATGTTAAATCAAATTAACGAAATCGATTAATATGTCGATACCAAATCGATTCTAATATAAATTCAAATCCGAATTCCAGAATCTCAAACTGGTCTGAAGTCTTGAAAACTCACAGTACCTATACAGTTGTTTGTGTGGTTTCACAATTCTAAACGTCTGATATATTTTTTAAATAATTATTCACTAATTCAAATGATCACCATTTGTATGTTGTGCCGGCTTCTAGTCACATTAATAATAATATTGAAATATATAATAATTTCAACACAATAATAAATCGAAATATATCTTAAAATATTACATAGACATAAAAAACTGTTTAAAAAAAATGTGCATACGTATCGATTTGGAAAATCGATTGACTAACCTATTATGCTTGGCAAGTTGCCAATGGCAGCACTATACAACCATGTTTAATGCAATGATGTCAATTCATCAATAATTAATACACTAATAAATTAATAAGACATTACCACTACGCGAGATCTATTTTGTGATGTATCTGTATTCTGTAAAATCAGTGGTATTATTGGCTACCGGTTGTTAATTATTCGTTCGTTATACTTATTGATGATGAAGCTACCTGCACAGTGGAACTCTTTAAAATAATGGTTTTGGTGTTATAAACTATAATTTACTATGAAAACAATATGTCAATATTTGCAATGTTATATTAAATGCAAAAGAAAAGTAAAGGTACATGCTTTATATATTTTTATTGCTTTTTCATATTTGACATCTATATATAATTAATACTATCATAGTTATGGGTTTGGCAAACTTGGCAAGTATTTGTAAACATTGCCTAGAAACATTAAGTATCATGTCATTCAAGTTTCAAACATTTAATATCAAATGCTATGATGCTGCTAATGAGCTAACTTGAGTGCATACATTGATCATTTTTATATTTTTCAGGTATCCTCTGATGACATCTTGTGTATTGGGTGTTTTATGTTATTACAAGAGCAAATCTTATCAGACACACCTCTGTCTCAACTAGTGGTATCCCTTGTTCTTGGACATCAAAGCATATGTTTTGTGGCATATCCATTGCAAGTCGCAGAACTCACAGTTTCCAAGACTGTGTCCTCAAAGGACCTCTATCTGAAGATGGACTCCAGCTCACCATGTAAGTGTTATTAACTTATTAAATAACTATTATTGATATTATTCAACAAAAGATTTTGACAAATTGTAAAAGTAATACTTTTTTTATTTTTTAGGTGATACATTTGGATCAAGTTTGTTGTGTTTGTTGGGAGGCTGCAACAAGAGATGTACAAAGACAAGCACTTCGTGACTATAACAGACCTGCTCTAGAGTCAGATCCTGACAATATAGAACATGTGTACATTGTTCTCACATACTATTTTGCAACAAAAACATAACCAATACCTACTGTTTTAAAACCTATATGATGAAAAAGAGTAACCATGGAGTTTCTTGCCCATTTTTTCCACAGAAATCTACACTTACGAACTAACTTCTGACAATACAAAAGTTCCTAAAAATGGTTTATTTCAAATAAATGACTTTGTTATCACTGATACTGTTATTACTGAACCACCACCTCTACCAGTTCCAGTTCCACCACCACAGGAACAGTAAATGCCCCGTACAATATCAAAAAATAATTCTTAAAATATAAATGAGTTTCTGTTTGTTTAAACACATATTGTCTTTTAGTACCAGGTACTTTATAGGAAGTTCTGTTAATTCAGTACAAAATATACATTCCCTTCCAGAATATGTAGATACCATTTGTATAGCAAACCTATAGTCTTAAATAAGCTAATGTAATTAAACCATTTATATTTATTTGCTTTGATGGGTATATTTTAAAGTGTGTAGGACCATATGAAGCAACTTTAAATAATTATTCTATTATGAGTAGTTTATTTTATAGGGAATGCAAAATAAATGGTCCCATGAGCTCTTTTTTTTAGAGCTGGTGATGTCTTTATTTTGGATAGAGGGTTTAGGGATGTCATTCCTGAATTAGAAAACTACAATTATAAGACTCATATGCCCGAGTAAATTAGAAAATGAACATCAACTGACTACTGATGAAAGTATTAGGCTAATAAATCCAGATGTGTAACAATGTGTCGGTGGGTAGTAGAGGTTGTAAATGAGAGAATCAAAAGAGATTTAAAATTATTTCGACAGTAATACTTTAATAGAGCATCATGTCACCTTATGATTGATTTTAAAAATAGCTTGCTATTTAAGTTGCGGCCGTTTTAATGATGTAAGTGCCCCAGCTCCAATATTAGATAATATTTTATATGAAAAAAAAAATGATTTATTTGTTCATTGGTGAGTTTTAAACTAGTTAAAAAAAACTTAAACCAGTTATGTTTACATAATACTATGGTGACTTGCTCTAAAACTAAGTCTATTCTTAGAACATAGGCCTCTGATTTATGCTACAATTAAGGATATCATAATCAACCCAAGTGAAGCAGAGTGGTGATCGCACTTTGTTTTATATAGGTAGAGCACTATCGATGCTGCTACCAAACAAAGCCTTTAGTAGTATATTTTACTGGTGAAACTGCACACTATGAACTACTATTAGCCATAAAATAGCAATAACAATCAGAATCGTAAACAGGATATTAATAATACAAGACGTCAAATCACAAAAATTGATTTTTATAACCTCAATTTCAACAACTGAAAAAATGAAATTACTCTGAAACCAGGGTGAAAAAATCAAAATCGTTTGCAGAATATTAAAGATATTAATTTTTACTTTGAAATAAAAGCAAAACTAATGTGACATAACAATTTTTTGAGGGGCCCAAAGCTTCTAAGAGAATGGGCATTGTCCTTTATTATTTTAATTTGTTCTTTTGACTTTAATTTTTAAATTTGCTACTTTGAATGATTTTTATTTAAGTCTGTATTAATCGTTTTTTTTTTTTTTTTTTTTTTATTTAACTGTTTCAATAATATTATTTGTAACTATTTTAATGCTAATTTAATATATAATGTCAATAATTACTAACAGCTACTCGTATTATATAAAAGCTGTGCACGCCTGTAAGTGACTTATTTGCACAGGACAAACTATGTATAATGTCTACATGAATATTAATTGTAAATAAGTTGTTGGTGTGCCTTATAAAATAAATAAATAAAAAATAAATAAACCGCAACATTGTCTTAGTGACGTTTAAAACCCATTTGTCCATACTGACGATATTTGACGAATGCGACCGGTCAAATAGAGAAAATGTCCAAAGTTCTCGGTCACATTCGTCAGAGACATTCAATGTGACGGTCACTTTACAACTTTAGTTGTTCCCTCACCTGGTGATATCAGTTACAAAAATAATTCAAAATAGAACGACAACGAAAGGCGAAATAAGAGGGGCTCGTGGCTAAGTAAAAGCGGCACAAATCGATCGATCAAGGTAAAGCTGCGCTTGCCGCGGTCGGTCTGTGGATGGGTGACCACCTATTTGTACCGAGAAGTTTTATAAAACAGTACTTTTGTTTGTAAAACAGCGGATTCTACTATCCATCTATATATATATACTATTTTCTTTTTCATAAAACCCATTTTAAAAAGTTATAAATTATTATATTATATATAAATCTTTGAAAAGCATTAACGCATTGCGAACTCTAAAGTAATATTTTTTTGTGGAAAAAGAAAACGATCGTTAGCAGGATTCGAACCTGCACCTCCCGTATAAAAATACTCCAGGCGCTCTGACCACTAAGCCATCTCGACCACTTGATCACTTTCTTCTTCGCTCCGCCATGCGTTAATGAATTTGAAAGAGGCAAAAAATAAATACCTATGTGAAAAAATTTAATTGTGTTTCAATTCCAATGTGTTTTCTTTTTTCTCATAATTTGCCTATTAACTTTAATTGAATCGATTATTTTGGGAAGGGCAGCAGGCAGGTCCAGCAGTTTATTTTGACTTTTTTGTCATTTCCAATAAATAAAATCTTAAACTATGATATGATATGTACATATAATGTATTAGATCTATAAATTTCCATAAACTTTTTTACACCCACAATAGACTTTTTTGTCAACAGAAGGTTTTTTTTGTGTTGCCTGTAAAATTTTGTCTGATGGACTAGTGCCCTTCCCAAAATAATAGATTCAATTAAACATTGTAATAAAACATAATTTCGAAACTGGCTGTTCACAAAACATCGTGTTATGAACGGTCGATTTGTCAAAAACAATTGGCAAATTAACCGCGAATTCCAATTTTGAAATTAGCAAATTGAAATTTTCAACACACTGCCTGCACGAATCTAAATGAATTTATGGATATACAAAAATCAGTTATTTTGCATTGAGCATAAAGTTAATATTTTGTATTAGCAATAAAGAACTTAAAGCAATACAATTGTGTCCTATTTTCTAGTTGAAAAGTCTCGATTCTGTCTTCAAATTGTGTCTAGTGGACTGCAAAAAGGCGAATTGATTACACTATCCAAAAAGCATTTTTATTTATTGGTCTTTCTTTTTTTTTCAATATAAATTCTAGCGGGCGAATGTTACCAATGGTTCCGGAATTTGTATTGGTTCCAAATAAAAAGTGGGAAATACCGCAAGGTTTCTGTTTAGGATTCCTTAGAAGCAAGGACTTTGAGGTTGGTGAGGAATTTCGGTTTTTCAATAGGTGAAACGGATATTAAATTCACTCATGCAAATTGGAAATGTTTGTAACATTCTCACGTTGTGCCACCGAAGGGTTTAGCAGATGTATACTGTTGTACACCAACTGAGCTCGATTCCATATTTGTCACACTTTTAAGATTTATTTTTTGTTTTTTATTATGAATAAAACGGTAATCAACAAAATAATAATTCAAACAACAAATAGAACACAAAAAGAGTTTCCATAATATATCTTAAAATAAATAAAATAAAATATTATATTAATAAAAGCCGCTAAAAAAGTATAATTAAAATTAAAAAATAATGATGATCTAAACACTAGTCACCAATACACATACATTGAACATTTTTATTGTATTAAGTATTTATTTGGAACTTAATTAAAAAAGGCCTTCATATGTGAATACATCCGCTAATTTGTCACTCTCATTAAAAATCCTACAGGCACGCTTCAAAAATACATTATATTCTTTATTGTACATACAATACATAATACAAATTATAACAGTGAAAAAGGATGTACAAAGGCGAGCTTAACCCATTTATGAGTTTTCGTACAGCATACCTTTAAGTGATAGAGAGAAGAGAAGCAAATATGAGGACAAAGTCAAGTGTACAACACGAATAGAAGACTATATCCCAGAATACTATACAGAGATATAACTTTATCAGAAATTATATCCCATACATAAATAAGCTGTGAAATATTTAATATAATATATACCTACTTAAATAATGTAATATCATATACTACTTATATGACTACATATACCTAGTAATATCTTAGGTTTGCGCGATCACTACACATTATAATAAAACAACTTTTAACCGGATTAATCGCGTGTATTATTGGTCCTCCTGCGACCACGAACGCTGCAAAGTGTTCAAAACGTCAGGAAAAACAAAAAACCAATAATACACGCGATTAATCCGGTTAAAAGTTGTTTTATTATAATACATATACCTACCTTTATACATATTGTATATCTATATTTATCGCATACCTAATATTTATATCGAAAGGAAATGATCCCTGACTCTTCTCTTGAACACATCTAATGAAGGGATATCACGAAGCGAATGTGGAATAAAATTCAAAAAGCGCACTGCACGTATCGTAAATGGTCCATCATACCGGGGCTGAGTTGCCCGCGTTAATAGGAATGGAATCATTACACTTGGTGGGAGGCTTCGGCCGCGACTGGTTACATCGGACGGAGAGGATGGAGATATGGAGGGGCTCGGCTAAGAAACAGCCGCACAGATTGATCGATCGAGGTTAAGCTGCGCTTGCCGCGGTCGGTCTATGGATGGGTGATCATAATTTCATATCGAGACCCCTCCGTGCCTCGGAGAGAACGTAAAGCCGTCGGTCCCGGTTATCTAATTAAGATCTATGACAGCCGTTACGGGTAGTCAGAGGCCTGAAAGTCTGACAACCAGTCATACCAAAAGATATCATGTTATCCAGTTACTGGGTTGTGGAGGTCAGATAGGCAGTCGCTCCATGTAAAATACTGGTATTAAGCTGCATCCGATTTGACTGGAAGCCAACCCCAATGTAATTGGGAAAAGGCTAAGCAGATATATATAATATTGCAGGAGAATAAAATTAATAAGTTTTCCTTCTACTCGTAGGTTATATAATAACGCCTATATACATTAAGCTCATCCATACTTCATCATGTAGGTACTTCTTATTCTACTTGTAGTCCTATCATCATCTTACTGCCTTTATTCCAATTTATTTGGGGTCGACGTAGCATGTCTTCTTCTTCCATACATCTCGGTGATCACTTTCTAACCATATCATCAGTCTTCCTCTACTCTTATCTAGTCATCTACATTCATACTCCAAGCTGCCGTCGTCACATGATCCTCATTTCTCCTGATCATATGCCCATCATAGTCAAAAGTATTATAAATTAATTATGACTTGCATATAACGGTGAAGGAAAACATCGTGAGGAAATCAGCACACCTGAGAGATATTCTCGATGGTGCGTAAAACCATATCAGAAACCTACGGATGGTTTAAACTCTGGCAATAGGTTGTTCATCAACCACACAATAAGAAGAAGAAACATATATTCATACCATGAGAAATGGTTTTCACACAATTCCTCTGTTACGACTTTCTACTTCCATTTTACAGTTCTATCAAATTCTTCTACGATAGCGGCAGAGAGTACTTCATTAAAACTTAATTTATGCAAAACGAATTAATTTTATTTTTTGTAATAAAATTAACAAGTGGGCATTAACTGGGGGCAAAATATTAATTGTGTTCCGTTTAAAATTAAAAAGTATTTACAGCGTTAATTCAGTCTATAGCCCTGAATTGTGCGTGAAAAGCTTGACTCGTAGAATTTATATTCTCTCATTATGCATAATTTTGCATTATCTTATCGTATAAAGTTGTAATTTTTTGTGGCAAGAATAATCTGATTATGAGCAGGATTTGAACCTGAGCCTTCTGGATAAATACTCGAGGCGCAATGCCAATCAATGAACTATCTTGACCATGCACACTATTCCGAATTCTTCTTCCACATTTTAATACGTCTTATGGTGACATCATCGCTATCTATTCAGTCCCTATGCGGGTTGAAATCCTGCTGACGACCATAATTTTCTTTCCACATTTTTTTACTTTAAAGTTCTCTACGCATGCGTTAAATCATTTGAAAGTTTTAACTGTAACTTAGAGTCAAACATTAAACCGCCCGTAGGCCTCTAACATGGCTTTACAACATCACGCATCGAAATGCTCTCTTAGGAAGGTATATTTGGTTTCCTCACAATTGTTCAATTTCAGGATGATTGGTGTAGTGGTTTAGGAATGACAACGTAACAAAAAAACTTACTTTCGCATTTATAATATTAGTTAGGATTTGGATGATGAGACACTCGACAAGATGGGGTAGAGCTTCTTATGATAAAGTGTCAAAATTGTTGTATGGTTCGAAAATAGTTGACTCCTTTGGAGAAGAACTGGAAAGAAACTCCATGGTTACTCTCTTAAACTTCATATTTTTTACAGTATTTGAACATACAAATTGTCAAGAGGAAACCGAGGAGAGTGTAATCTTCGACACAAAGTAATTAATATTAAAAATATTTAGCTATTAAATACAATTAAGTATATAACTTTTTTTAAAGGCCTCGTCACCTCATTTTGTATTGTGATGAGGTCCGGGACCTTTAAATGAATGCTTATGATTTACAAATAAACACTGAGGTGACTTCATAAGGTTTCATTTTACAAAATTGGGAACGGGATTTTCTCCCAGATTGCGCTTTTTTACACGACTGCCCAAAAAAGGAGGGTTATATTTTTACGGTTCATGTGTATATTATGTTTATGAGATTATTTATTCTACCATAAATTCTAAACGCCTGAACCGATTTAAATGTATTGGATATCGTTAGAATCTTTACATTGTCTCGAGTAACATGGGCTGGTAAGATTTAAAAATATAGTGATACATGTAGTGTTAAGATATCAACATGGCAGGTGGGCTTATCATTTTTTAATTTCATCTTGTCTCAAATTCAACGTTTCTCAAACAATCAGAAATACTGAAAAGTATTAAGTTAGTTCAAATCAAATCAAATCCTTTATTTGCTGAATATAGGTGATATGCAAGGCTGACAATGAAATATAATAGTTCCTTATATTCAACCACAATATGGCATAAAAATATACAATTAAATATAGCATTTTAGCATTTAAAAAAAAACATTTATATATATATGAAAAAAACCTATCTCCATGTCAGTCTTAATAAAATAATAATATGTTAAAGTCAATAAACTGCATCCCCATCTAAATATTACAAATTGATTTCTAATTTAATGTCAGTTTAAAAGTCATGATTTAATTTAGTTTATTAAATCACTATCATAATTCTTTATCATCTATAAATTCTGTAATCGAATAATAACATTTTTCAGTGAGAAACACCTTCAATTTGTGTTTGAAACTTATCGGTGTATCGACTTTGATATATTTTGGTAATTTATTATACATTTTTGGAGCCATACAGAAAATCCTGTTATTCATAAGAGCAGTATTTGATAGAAGTACACACAAAGTTTCTTTATTTCTCATATTAAGATTATATTTCTCTTTTAAGTTTTGGAATTTATCTATATTATTACTTACACACGTTGCCAGCTCGTAAATGTACAAACATGGAACTGTCAAAGTTAAGTAGTGTTTTTATTTTTTGTTTTATTACGATTGCGCGATTAGTTTCGAAATCGGATGGAACCCTTACTAATGACTGTGACCGTAATTAAACATACATCACGAAAGTTATTATAGTTTAAAATTAAGCTTATGATAGACATGCAAACTTCTCAGATTCTTATATTTTCTAGATTTAAAATCCTACTAATAATATTAATGCGAAAAAATATTAAATATTATTTGTGAGGATGAATTAATAGTTTTTACTCTTTTACGCAATAACTACTGCGCAGATTTGGATAAAATTTGTCTCACAGATAGTTTATAACCTGGATTAATACAGTTGGACCCAATTCTGAGTCCACGCAGACGAAGTTGTGGCCAGATGTTTGTGACATGAAATCGAAATTCCTAAACGCGGAACCCGAGGTCTATATGACACACACACTATTCCGCAGTCTATTTTATTCAAAACGTAAGTGTTATTGGTGCGAAGTGTCATTCAACTTATTTTGCATACATTTTTAGAGAGATGGAGTTTCCCAGCGTTTTGGTCTATTCGGGTGTTTGAACGTAGAATGCGAGCTCTAGTGTTCTTTTTGGTGGTCTGATACATGTAATCCGGTCTTTTGATGTGTGTATTGACTCTTCTATGTTTCAGACATAATGCGACGGAGTCGTAAACGTTGTGAAAAAAAATAGGAATGTATAATCATCATAAATTAATTCAAGATAAATCTTTGAAAAGCATTAACGCATGCTTAGCGAACTCTAAAGTTATTATATTAAATGGAAAAAGAATACGGTCGCGAACAGGATTCGAACCTGCGCCTCCCGGATGAATACTCGCTCTGACCACTAAGCTAAGAGGTCGAGGTGGCTTAGTGGTCAGAGCGCCTGGAGTATTCATCCGGGAGGCGCAGGTTCGAATCCTGTTCGCGACCGTATTCTTTTTCCATTTAATATAATAACTTTATCATAAATTAATTTAGTGAAATCCCTTGTTGGTGACCATGTTAAAATAGTGTTTCGCAACCTGTTTTGTAGCGGTAATGTGAAAATTAATTATTCACCTAATGGCACAGGCTCCAATTACCCATCATTCGTGAACACAATAAACGTATAATGTAAAATATGTTTTGTTGTAGAACGAATTTCATATTCCCGAGTGATGACTCAAAACAAATATTTCAAGCTTTGGACTCAAATATTGGTAAACGAAATAAACAATAATATGTATGTACACATAACTCTTTCAAACGTACCATCGCATGCGTAGCAAAAGCAAAAGTTTTTTTTTTAAACAAAAATACGGTCATAAGCAGGATTTGAATGTGCGCGTATGTTATAGCATGTTGTAATTTGACTATCAGCTTTGATGAGAGGTCTCCTTTTGAACATGGAATTTAAATGGGGGTTTGCCATTACAGCACTTGGCCAAGAAGTTGATCCTTCAAATATGCTGCTATCTCTCAACTTAAATCCTTCTCATTCCTAGCAACAAACAACAGAAATACCTTCAACAAAACGGTTAACTTCACACTCTACTTAGCAATTCCTAATAGCTGACACGTCCGAACGTGATCAACATAGTTAATTGCGGCACTATCGACCGCTACGTACGAAGCATCGAAGCACGCCTGCTCACTGAAGTTTTGATGAACGCAATCATCCGGCGAAACCCAATCAGCGTTTGTTCTACGCTTGAAACCCTTGTGGAATAAGGAAAGGTGGAATTTTGTATATAGTATTTTTGGAGATGAGTGTGTTTTGATAAATGGCTTTCATTTTGTTTAAACTGCGGATTATTAATTTGTGGAGGTCGTTGGACTCAGTATTTTTGTGTTGGCCTTGCAAAATTATTATTCTAACGTATTTATTTGGTACTATTTATTCTAAAACCTCTAGTTGTCGGCATGAGTTGTGAGTACAAATCTCACCTGCACAGGATTTATTTAAAGGGTAAATATGGATTTTTATTGAACTATGTAGATAGGTGATTTTATTAAAATGGGTGTATGAATTGTTAGTGTACAATTCTTTTGTGTACGTTTTTATCTGTGCTGATAATCCGAATATCCGATACGATGAATCACGTAACATTTAATTTATAATTTAAACGTCTGAACAGTACTTGGAAAAAGTAGGTAGGTACCTATTTGGAATTGGAATATATAAACCGAAAAAAAATTGATAAAGTTTGAGTTACCATACTCGCCATAATAACAAATAATATTTTGTAAAAAAAAACGACGAGCTCTATAGCTGATTTGGTTTAAAACAAAAGTGCAGTCTTGGACGAACAGACGTCAGAGGTTTAGGGTCCCTTCTGATGTGGAACCTTAACAACTAGTATATTTAAGTCAATAAATTTTTTCAGCAAGCAAACAGATTAGTCAACCTTTCCCGAATCATATGCCAATATCGGTTGATAAACCCGTTCACACCAATACGTGTATTTACAAAGCAAACAACGGCTATCACTCGTGCAAAAAATACATTTGGGAAAAGTCAGGTATTCGAAACACGTAATGGCAATGTAAACAAAATTCCGAAATGGGGACATAGGTAGATTTATTAGGGTTGAACAGGGTAAAACAGGGTGGAACAAGCTAGCCGTGGATTGCTTTCGGTTTTACGGTATGTTAGGCGAGATCGGCAAACATGTCATTCGGTAGGTCAAGGATGAATGCCTTGGCTATTTCAATATTGTTACCGCTTTGTCGTGTGTCAGCTGTTTTTACCGGTTTTTTGCTCCATTTGACCGTGTAGGGATGACTTGGTTAGGTAAAAATATTTTTTGTGACACAAATTTGGGTAATGGAAAAGAGTAATAATTGTCCGTCATCCTAATGACAGCATGGGTGTGAAATAAGGAAAATGGAATATTGTCGTAAGAATAAAAAAATCAAAAGGTATGCAACAAGTTATCACGAAGTTATGATCAACCCCCTGCCCTTAACCAATTTCTTTGTAGTCGGTGCAGCATGCAATGTATTCTATTTCCACGTTCTAATTATTTTTGAAATTGCATTCTGCTAAAGTTTTGGCGTCAACGCTGACTGACGTCAACGCTCATTGGGAATGCTGTTGTTCGTGGTAACCGCCACCGATATGGTCTCCTTCTATCTAAACTAGTAAAAACATATTCCTAATTATATATTTTTAAAATGAATAAACGCTTGGATAGTAAAAACATTCGAGCGTTTAAATAGGCAGCATAATAATGAAAAATAAAACGCTCAGCCCGGTTAGTGGAGTGTAATATTCGGATAACATCAGAACCTGGCGTAGCTATATAGAAGGAGACTGTATCGGTGGCGGTTACCACCAACAACAGCATTCCCAAAGAGGGTTGACGTCAGTCGGGCGGCCGGTCATAAAACATTGCCAAAACTTTAGCAGCATGCCAGATATAGGTATGCTGCGCCGAACCCAAATAAATTGGGATAAGGGCAGGAGGATGATAATGATGAAAACGTTCAGATAAATAAATAAAGACTTTGAGAGCGCATAGTTTAAAAATTATATAGTTTAGATCGCATGTTTTAATAGGTTTTAAGAATATAAGCCACACTTTCACAGGATAGGCAAGTGGAAGAGGCAGACAAGGACTGCTGACTCCAGATAATGGGACTTAAGCGTAAGACAAAAATAAGTACTTATAACCCAAATATTACTATAACTAAAACGAAAGTCATAATATTAAGCTGTTGCGTCAGTCATTAGCAGACACAATAGATTTTTATTGTTACAACGTACAGATCTGTACGTTACTGAGCCGAAAGGTTAAATGGAAAATGAATACGGTCGTGAGCAGGATTCGAATCTGCGCGAGTATTTATCCCGGAGGCGCAGGTTCGAATCCTGTTCGTGACCGTATTCTTTTCCCATTTAATATTATAACTTTAGAGTTTGCTAAGCATGCGTTAATGCTTTTCAGAGATTTATGTTTAACTAGCTGTACCCGTGGCATTGCTCACGTCAAAGTAATCTTGACGCCAAATTAAGATTTCAATTAATCATACATACAAACTCACACGTGATTCCCATTCCAGTAGGCAGAAACTATAGATTTTATCTTACAGACATGAATAGTGCATGCTCGGAGTTTCAGTTTGTTAACCTGCCTACGGCCTGAACGTATTCGGCAGCAGCACAACCAGCTGAAAGCTAGATGCGACATATATGATCTTACGTTATTTTCTGTTTCCCAATAGCATTACCGAAAAATTTGATAAGCCGCCGTTACCGATACATTCCTGAATGACTGAACCGGCGGCCTATCTCTATGGAGTGCACTCCCTCTTTCTTCAGTACCGTATTCCGGTGGGACGGCAATCCGAAACTTTGGAGTGAGTTCAGGCGTAGAACTGACGGCATGACAAAATGTATTGGCCAAAATGATAATGTCACATACAAAGGTACATACATAAATTCACGTCTTTGGTCTAGGCTTCAGGTAGGCAGACACTATAGAACGCCACCTACTAAGATTCTTACATACTCTTTTTGCTTCTATCACGTTCATAAGTCTGTTCATACACGCGTCCTGGTTGTGAGCACTACTTTTTGACCTTTTAGTGAGTTTCGGTGGGTCAGTTTATACCCATTTAGGGATCTAAGGATTTCCACTTACGCCTTATCGTCTTTTCAATATGAGTGTTTGGTCTAAGCATACTATTTTCAGTTTCTGTCACTGCATGTTCATTTAAAAATGAAAATATTAATGGTCATCACTCTTGTGCAGTGTAAAGAGAATTTTAGATTAACTGACTCATTAGTCTAGTGGTTGCAAGTGAGTATAAGCGTAGGTAAGTCTTGGGTTTGATCAGCAGGTCGAAAAAAATTTAGTTGAGTTCCATAATGAAGTTTTTAGTAGGGCTTGGATTTGGCTTGTTTATTTTTCCAACATTTAATACCCGATCTATAAAACGAATGCCCAAGATGCAGGTACTGATAGTCTGTTCCAATCTCCGCTTAGTAAACATTTGTTGAGGTTAAGCAATGTTTTACACGGTATTTTTTGGATAGGGTAATGATGACGCTAACTGCAGCATTTTCATTAAACCCTTTCGTGCATTGGATGGCCCATTAAGTTTTCAGTCCCATTTTTCGATAATAGACATCGATTGACTTCATCTGTTGAAGCTTCAAGAACATAATAAAAGAGAAATTTTTGATGCCAAGTATAGAACACGCCATGGCTCTTGTAGGACTTTTATTTTTGGTAAAGCTTCAGTTCAAAGAAATTCTAGTATCATTATTGTTAGGGTGAGCACAACGTTTTTAGGTATTACCCTTGGTCTTAAAACTTAAAATTTTAATCGAATTCACAATGGATGATAAAATAAATAATTCAAAATATCATCGAGAATGTACTCTCCAACCACCTCAATAGCTAGACAGCCTCTAACAAAATCGTCAGTAATGCTTATCTGATGTTTCGCTAGCTATTACCTACTTGTGGATTAGGCAATTAAATTATCCCTAAGGCCAGGCTGAGGGAATGTGTAGTTTTGTTACTAAATAGGTATTGGGGGCGGAGTTGTCCGCGTCCGTAGGAGTGCACCCTTAAAATGGAATTCCTACACGTAGCCCCTGGGTGGTGCAAAACAGGCAACACAACTCTGGTCGGAGGCTTCGACCGCGGCTGTTTACCATCCACCGGACGAAGCCGTTGTGGGAGTGGGCAGTTGCATTAACTCCCCAACTATCGTTCTCCCAAAATCTATCCGCTCTACTTAAGAGTGAAAAGATTTATTCTGGAATATACGTGCTCCATCCTCGGCCACACCTTCGCTTACCATCAGGCGAGTTGGTGGCCAAACGTAGATCCATTTTTTTTAATATTATTTATGACAGAGTTTAAAAATGTCGCACTTTTCTATGGAAAGAAGAACCGTGATTAATGATGAGATCTGATTGATAAAAATTGTATATAACGATAACGTATATACATCTTCACTGTGCTTCACCAATATTGATATGAGACAGCAAGCGAAACACATAAAAGTGGGTTTATATTACAAAAGAACACGAAAAACTAAAATAATTGTTGTTTTTCTGCGAATTAACAGAAAAGCCATGTATTATCAAAATTAAAAATATGCAAAAATAATATTCCTGTACCGGGATTCGATCGTCATACTTACACTATGCCACGTATATATACGTACGGTATGCAACTAATCACTCAGTTGACACTATCGCTAAAATAGGCATTCGGAATCTACTAATCAAAATGCAAAACCGGTAAATGCTTGGTCCCCATGTGATAAAGCGCAATGATACCTTTTGCAGTGCTTATCATTTTTGATAAGCTATACAACAGTGCCATTTTTATTGAAATCCGTCCAATTTAGATTCTGAGTGTGAGATGTTTAACATCACTGCTCAGCTCCCTTGAGGAAATGCGCAATTTTGAATAGCCTATAAGTTGACCCGGCTTTTGACGATATTTTTTACAAATTTTCAGATGTTTCTTTTTATTGGTTTGGACGCCAACCTCGGACATACAAACAGACAAAAATACTCAAATTTTAAAAACAACAGATTTGACAGTAGTTTCGATTAAATAACACATTACGAAAGAAAAAAAAACCAAAAAGTGAATTTGAAATTTTCGGGCTTTCGAGTTACGATTTTATTATAAGTATAGATAACTAAAATGAATTAGGTAGGTACTATAAAAGTTGTCTCGCCCCCTATTATTTATCAATTTAACTAAAATGCTTGTGGACCTTATATTAATAAAAATATTTTATCCAAAACAGTTGGCTTTTACACAAAGTAATATTACAATATTATGTACGTAAGACCTCTTCATAACCCTTCTATCCTCGCAACCTCTCGACCTACATGGTTGATGCTAACAGGTGCATATTATTCATCGTGCAATTTAATGTTATAATTCCTTTTGGTTTACTGGGTAAATTTAAAGGGATAATTATTTTGTGTTTATTTATTTACCTAGAAACTTATTAATTACCTATACGTGGGTGAAACGCCGGGGCACATCATACAATTTAATCCTCGTTACCTCTCAAGTGGATACAAATAAGTGCAAATTATCCAGCGACGCCCTAAGCTGAAGCTCGTACCCCGCAGGGGGTGCCCTTAGCGCGTTGTCGCTTAGTTTATAAGTTGAACGCCCTGGCTGGGGGCCTTAAAATGCAATACCTTAGAATGCAACCACAGGAAAGCCCGGTTAAGCAATCGACAATCTCCTAGGTTGACATGCGAGATGCCATTATAAAAAAAATGCAATTTATCGATTATACAGTATAACTTCATAAAATCAGAAAAGTCATCAATGTCATGATAATAAAACACCTTATAACCTAATTAATCGCGTGTATTATTGGTTTTTTTTTTCCTGGGTCATTCTGCAACCACGAACGCTGCAAAGTGTTAGAAACGTCAGAAAAAACAAGACCCGATAATACACGCGATTAATCCGGTTAAAAGTTGTTTTATCATAATGTGTAGTGATCGCAAAAATCTAAGATATGTTATAAAATTTTCCTAGTCTTGATATTAAAAATGGTTGTATAATTTAAATAGATTAATTGTAACTATTGTACTACAATTTAATCGGGACTTCTAAATTTCATCCTGCAACCACGAACGCTGCAAAGTGTTCAAATGTCTGGGAGAAACAAAAATCAATAATACCATGCCATTAACCATTCCATCCAACATTTAAACATTGTTAAACTAATCTATTTTATTTATATTTTGTACTAGTAGACTCGGTATTCAGGCCTTGTCATGTCACATTTTCTGGATCTCGACAACACCGCTACTGGCTCCAACTATAGCTAAGAACCATCCATGTGATCCCATAAATAAAAGAAAATTCATCAAAATCAGTCAAGCTGTTTAAGAGGAGAAGCATTATAAACACAGGCATCATGTCATAGAGATGACCTTCAGGTTTCATACAAACAGTTGCTTAACGTCTATCACGCAGTTTAACATTATAAATTATTTTAGTCTATACCGGGTAAGTAGATATAAGGGCTTGTTTAAGGCGATAGTCAATTAGATACGACTTTTAATAGCAGTACATGAACAATTTTTTAAAGTTATTTTGTAAGTGAAATAAGCATACGTTCGTGAGCAGGATTTGAACCTGCGCCTCCCGGATAAATACTCCAGGAGGTTCGAATCCTGCTCACGACCGTATTCTTTACACAATTAAAAATATAGCTGTGCTTTTCATATGCTTTATTATGCTTTTCAAATATTGATTTGTATCTATTTTATTTTTATTGCTAATGTTTCCGGAACATAATGATATAGATAAAAGTACACTACTTTTCGCCTCGTAGTATGACTGATAAGTTAAAAGTCGCAAATTCGAACCCAAGGCACACACCACTGCCTTTCGAAGAAATGAGCATATTAGAAATTAATTATCACTTGCCTAAAACAGTGAAAGAAAACATCGTGAAGAATCCAGCATACCTGAGAGATGTTCTCGATGGTGGTGGTTACGGGTGGTTTAGACTCTGACACTAGGTTGTTCATCAACCACACGATAAGAAGCAGACCTAAAATTAAAATATATATGGGACGGTATGTCATGAATTAAATTTCATCATGATCATCATGATCAAACCATTTTCTTTTCATTTGTGTACATCCTTTTTTAGCCTGATATCAGAGTTGTTTAAGCCATTATAAATGGACAACAGCCGGTACTCAAGATTTAACATGCATTCTAAAGTATGCTCAAATTAACGTTTCTAACTTTTACCCATCCACAAACTGACCGCATCATCTTAGCAGCGTTTCTTAACTTTAACGTTCGTTTACCGAGCGGAGTTCGCAAAGGCTAATTAATACTCCTTATAAATTGAACGTCCTATCAGTAACATCAAAATTAAAAACTTAAAATTGTAGTTATATTTTGCCGTTCAACTTAGTAATCTTTTACAATCTAAATTCCTTCTTGTACGCTACAAAGTATTACCCAAGGGATAACCTCGCCCTAAGCCAGACCCGTAATATTCATTATCGTAAAACTCAGGTGCTAGCTCCGGCGAATAGCCACTCGATATAAAAGTGCTCTGACAAGTTCCCTATAACCCGACCAAATTGAGAATGAACTTCACACTCAGAATTGACTTAGAGATTAGTGCTTCGCAATTCGATGGTGTTATGTTATTTTTAGAATAGTTTTTTATTTTGATTTGAGATAAGAACGTTTTAGAGTGTAAAAGTGTTTTATTATGATTAAGTAAGCTCATAAAAATATATACGGGTAAGAAAAATATGTGCAATCTAGAGTTTATTTATATTCTTCAGCTAGGGAGCTGAGTAAGACTGAAAGCAAACATATTAACCAGCCTAGTAATAAATATATGCTTAGAAAATTTTCTTCCAACGCGTTTTCAGTTCTTTATTTGAAAGGGGCAATAGCAATAAAAAAGAGTTCAAGTTCGTAATTATATTTAAACTTTTTTATTCATAGTAATATCTTAGGTTTGCGCGATCACTACACATTATAATAAAACAACTTTTAACCGGATTAATCGCGTGTATTATTGGTTTTTTGTTTTTCCTGACGTTTCGAACACTTTGCAGCGTTCGTGGTCGCAGGTTTTTTATTCATGTAAGCCACGTTATTTTCAGCTGCAGCTGAGCTGTCATCGACAACGTGCTGCTCGTGTCAATGATAAGCCCATATTATTTTTTTGTCCACAGTACCTACAGTGTTTTAATCAAAAGAAAGAATGACAAAAGTCTTAATAGTGGTTTAAAGTGATTAGTGTGATTGATGAAGAACTTAGTGTCACTAAGTGACACTAAGGTGACTTAGTGTCACTGAGTTGTTCATTAATCACACAATAAGAAGATAAAGTATTGTTTTTGCAACGTTTATAAGTTCCCATGACTACCACATTTTACCGACTAAAACTAATTTGTGCACAGTCTTTACCGAGGTACCTGTATTCACTAGAAACTATATTTTTTCAATTCATTCATTTATTTCAGACTAAGTCCATACATGATATAAAAAATAAATTAATTTAAAAACATTAAAATAATCAACATAAAATAAAATTACATATACATTTTAAAATTACATAAATAGTGACCAGTAATACAATTAAATGACATGAAATATAGATTAAATTCACTACAACTACACAATATATTAATACACAACTATATATAATATTAATACACAACATATTCACCACATTTACCTAATTAAATTATGTTACTTACATATTTCGCTTCCAATTTAGTATTTGTAAGTTGCATGGTATTCAGAACCTTTATAGACCATAAGCACGGAAGATTATGAGAGCTTACAGGAAGACAAAGGACAATAAATGTCATTGAGGACTGGGACAGCAGGTAAGTAGGTCAAGGCATCTCTTACAAGCACGCACGTTGGACTGTAACTAAACATGGCCAACTGAGCGCATATCTAGATACATATTACATTCATTTATGTATTATAGATTTTTTTGTGTACTCAATACCTTCCGTGAGTCACAACGTCCTTAATTTTAATGATTCTTTCTTATTTAAATATCATTATTTATTTTCTTTTAGGGTACCTAGACCTAGGCGACGCGGATGAATTTTTCGATATTCTCTCAAACTTTAACTTAGTTTTTTTTTTATATTGTATTATTACTGACCTTTTGAATTCAAACGGAATCATGGCTGAGCCAGCGGCGATGTCAGTGAGCATTTTTTTTACCTCGAGCCATATAAAATCCTTGTAGCAGTAAGTAGACATGTTACTAGTTTTATGAAAGTAACAATATAATTCATACAAGGAAAAAAAGTTAAATTGCTATATGCCAGCTGTGCATCCCAATACAAGGAAGACGTGGCAATTAACACGACATTCTAAAATAAATAATTAATAACTCCTCAGCAAAGTCCTGTTCAAGGATTTTACGAGTACTTATATGCCTCTTCTTTTACACAGAATTTCCCATTTTCAATCCCGCATACCTTCCATAACCTCGGGTTTCAGCATAATCCCGGCTAGTATATGTTCAGTATTATAGTGCAATATTCATTACCATAAACCCAGGTGTACGTTGTAAAGGCCCTGCGTATGTTATTTGTGTAAAATTATAAAAGGTATGCACTTATATTACGGTTGATGAGATTGTGGTTACTTATGGCTTTATGAGGGAGGTAAAGAGGGGGATTTACCCCCAAGCTTGTGGTTCGAAGGTAATTTTAAGATGCATGAGTTGTTGCTGTTTGTTTTAAGATCTTATGTTATGAATAAGGTTGCATAACCCACTAATATTTTGAAAGATGTCTGTTACTCAATGAAACTTCAATAGATTTACATGGATTAATTTATTTATTTATTGATTATATTATTTATTTTCGAAATTTCGAAGCAGTGGAAAATCAGCGGTTTCTATATCCCTTCCGAAAATTAAACATAGCACCCTTAAAAGGTAAAATTTGTCTTTGAGGTAAAGTTACCATTAGTATTTCTACTGACGATACAACGAACTGTCAATTTCAGATGTTAGACCCATAATTGTTATTCATATTTATTTTATTAATTTAGGAATATTACATCATTTCTTTTTGGAGGAATATTTCAATATGGTTCAGAAACTCGGTTATAAAAGTCAGGTTATCGCTCTATAAAACGAAAACGAAATTCGTGTCGGATAATGACTATGCCCTTTGCCCCGTACGAGGTTAAAAATCCTACGTATCCAGAATAGAAAATGTGATTAGACTTGTGTATCGAATTGTGACTAATTTAATTTCACATTATTAAAACTAAAAGAAGACGTTAATTGTCAATTAAAATTGCATACTTTAAGATATAATATACACACATTCGTTCATTTTTTTTTACATATTAACACATTATTGTTCAACAGTTATTACTCACTTAAATTCTTCGGGATTGCCCGACTAGTTTCGAACTCGAAAAGAGCCCTTAGTCATGAGCTGAGCCCGCGGCGATGTCGACTGATGGCTGAGTTTGAGAATTCTCATGCATTAAAAATTAAATTCAAAGAAATTCATATACAAATTTTTGACAGTACTTGACTTAAGTGAAACTTAAGTCGCCATTAGTCTCAAATTCTCAATTCAGAAACCGGCTGTAAGCATCCTTTTAGTGGTTGTTTTATCAATGGGATTGGATTAGATAGCATGTAACATCTTGCATGCCTTGTGTATGTATACTCATGTTTTGAACAAATAAATGATCTTGTATTTCGTATCTTATCTTGTATTAGGATTGATATTCATTTCAAGAGGAACCTACCCTACTAAAGGTTATGCGTTCGATTACCGCTCGCGGTTCATGCTGGTTAAATTTTAATAACATCAAACTTATTTTAAAGTTGTCTAGTGGTGATAAGTGTGAGGTCTTGGTTTCGACTCCCTGGTCGGGTAGTGTTAATGGGCTTTACTGAACAGAATTTCTAAGTAGCAGCCCGGAGTTTACGGCTGACTGGTGAAAATAGCCTCACTACCTATTGCACGGGACTTACTGACGCCATCTAGCTTAAAAACTTGTGTGACTTGTAAAGGTGTCTTTAACAGTAGTAGTAAGTTTTTACAAAAATAAATATCATTTATCATCATCATCATCATCATCATTTATCATCATAATCATCATTTATCATATATCACTTAAAAATTGTATTGATAAAATATTGATAACAATAGTACACCTCTAATTAACCTCCGACGAACAGGCGAAATATTAAGTTATGTTGAAAAATTAATGAAAATTATTGAAATACCCTAAATAAATTTCGGATTTATTAGTAACTAAAGACATGTTCATAATTACTACACATTTTGGTAATTCAGTTATTAAGATATATACATCTATAAATACAATTGAAATGTCTGTCTATGATTTCAAAATACATACCAAAATTTAAAAGTGTGAGTTGCTATATTTACAATTCCGAACCATAAAAAATTACCGTTTGTAGAATTTTTGACTGTCTGTCTGTCTTTATCTTTGTCGAGAAACTTTTTTTTTTGTGGATACATAAATACTGTCGTGAGTAGGATTCGAACATGCACCGCTCGGATAAATACTCCTCTGCTCACTACCCTGAACTCTTCTTCCACGTTTTAATACGTCTTTTGGTGACATGGTCATTGCCATCTATTCAGTCCCTATAAAGGTTACTGAATAGATTTTCTTTCCACAACAATTTAAGACTTTGAGTTCGATGATTTTCGAAGATTTATCTGTAGTTCGTCTCGAATAGGCTACGAAACGACTTCACGGATTTAAATGTTATCTCAACTATTACTTTTTTTTTATCAAAAATGGATCTACGTTTGGCCACCAACTCGCCTAGTGGCAAGCGATGGTGTGGCCGAGGATGAACAACGTATATCCAGAATAAATATATTCACTCTTAAGTAGAGTGGATAGATTTTGGGAGAACGATAGTTGGGGAGTTGATGCAACTGACCAGACTCGTCTCCTACTGCTGCTATCTAGCGGGTATCATGACAAAATACTATTTGTACAACTCCCGCACAACCAAAGTCACGGGCCCAGCTAGTAAATAATAATTCTATTTACAGTAGGTAACTAATGTAAACTGAGCTTCTTAAATATACCAAAACTTATTTAATTAAATGCAAGTAATATGTTTATTTTCCAAATAATATTATTAGTTCGTTTATTACTTGTTTCGAGTTCGTGTTTATGAGCGTTAGAACAAGTTTAATTAATTTTAACTTTTGAGTTTGAAGACGCGTCGCGTCGGTAGGTACGTCCCGTCCTAGTCTGGGACCTAAACTGAATTTGTAAAGAAATAGTTTACTTATATTCTTTGGAATAGTTTACGTAATTAGTATTAGGCTTTGTTTGTATACAATATAATATAATCTGGCTGAAATTTGAGAGTGTAAAACCATTTCTATTTTCACAAAACGTGGTAGGTTTCCTTAACCTCTTACTTGTTTTGTCTGCAATTTATATATACACATATAGATTTGTATAGGTGTAAGTATGTTTATTAGACTTTTTAATTGATTCTTCCTATTAGTACTTTTTTTTTTTGAGGGATTATGCGTAACCGAGCCGTCGGATCGCCTGATGGTAAGCGACTAACGCCGCCCATAGACACACGCAACCCCAGAGGAGTCGCAAGTGCGTTGCCGGCCTCTAAAGGGTTTGGGCTATCGGTACCCTCACTCATCATGATCTCTTGGTATCATTCCGGTCGAGCCGGCCCATTCGTGCCGAAGCATGGCTCGCCTACGGTAAAAAAAAAGTTGATAAAATACATCAATCAAATTGTGAACACTCATAATTGGTCAGTCAAATATCATATACCAATATAAAAATCAATTGCCATGCATTAGTTTTGCTATACCTCGATAATGGTTCGACAAATTCTGATGAAATTTTTTGTGTGTCTTTTAGTGTGTCCCTATATAGTTTAAATTTACAATTGGACCGTGTAGGTGGCGCTGCAATCGGGTTCAGGACAGGACAACGTCTGCCAGGCGCACTAGTAGTAAACCATTTTATTTAATTTATTAATCATTTATTTCAGACTAAACACGAACATAATAATTGTTATAAACATTTTAAAAGAGTAACCATGGAGTCTCTTTCCCGTTCTTCTCCATAGGAATCTACATTTTGGAACGTAGCATTTCTTGACTTTCAAAAGTACCTTTATATGGTCTAATTGGAATAAATGATTTTGATTTTGTTAGTAGAAAACAAAATAACCTACTTAATAAAGCCTTGTAACAATTCAATTACATAATTATTTTAAACAAAGAGTACTCTTTTATTCCTACTTACTTGCTCCATTTTAAATATTAAATACCTACATTAAAGTAAAAAAGTTAAAAAAGAAACTATTCCAGCCAGTACTATAATTATAATGAAATCTAATTGGGCGCTTAAATTATTTGAACCTATTTCAACATTCAGGTCATTAACCTACGGGATTAAGATTCACAATAAAATGATTATAGTATCAAATAAGGTTTACCAAGGGTCGAACAGCCCACTAAATAAATTTAAATGGCAACCCAAGTGAATTATCCCGAATTATTTATTCGATACATAGCGATATGGTTCTGTAACCTCTTGTGGTTAAATGGATCTACCATTTACAGTAAATTTTAATTGAATTATTTTCAAGCGAAATATCAGTTTTCAATTAAATTTAAGCTGGTTTAACCGACTTCAAATTACTGAAATTTCAGCGAAGAGAAAATCTGTTATTAAAAAGAAAAACATTTATAAAATAAATAACATGCTTACACGGCTATATTCCCAGAATGGACAGGCAGAGATGTACATAAATTGTCATGGTTGGCACATTTGACCAATGTTGTTATTAAGTCCCATGTAATCGGTAGTAAGGCTTATCAATCAACCAAGCACAAATCCAAACTCCGCGCTGCTACTGAGAATTTCTAACAAAAAACCCAAAAGCAATTTGCCCGACCTGGAAATCGAACCCAAGACTTGGTGCTCCCAGCCGCGCTTGGGACCACTAGATCAAGAAAGCAGTCTGTTTTATACCCACATTTCATCGCTGCAGACATTAAGTCTCATGTAAGAAATATTGCTATCAACCGGGCACCATTCGGGCTGCAATAGATAGCCATGATGTCACCATAAGACGTATTAAAATGTGGAAGAAAAATTCGGAGTAGTGACCGAAGGTCGGGATGGCTTACTTTGCAGAGCTACTGGAATATTTATCTGGAAGGCGCAAGTTCAAATCCTGCTCGCGATCGTACTTATTATAATTTTACAGTACTTTGCCTTAAAATTCATAACTTTAAGTTTCGCTACGCATGCGATAATGCATTTGTGAAATTTATCTGTATTTGTTAAAATAATCGCATCTGTACGAAATTGAATTAACTGCAAAGTTAGTCATATCGGTTCAGTCACCTGTATATGAATTGAATAGATGGCGATGACATCACCATAAGGCCCATTATAATGTGGAAGTAGAATTCAGGATAGTACAGGGCAAATCGTAATTACGACCGAATTTTTATTTACGCAAAATGATAGCATCATATAATAAAACAACTTTTAACCGGATTAATCGCGTATATTAATGGTTTTTGTTTTTCCTGACGTTTCGAACACTTTGCAGCGTTCGTGGTCCACAAACACTGCAAAGTGTTTATAATGTGTAGTGATCGCGAAAACCTAAGATATTATTTATTTATTTATTTATTGCACAACGTAGTTTAAAGAGAACTTAATTATCCCAAACATACAAAGGCCCTGTAAGGGTGTTGCAAGATAAACAATTATATTATAAAGAAACAAATATTTTTACATTAAATTTGGCGATTACTTTCTGTTACTTAGTTAAAGTAGGTAAATTATTTTATACATAGAAATTTGACATAAGTAGGTGTTTTATAATTTGTTTTCCATGAATTCTTTGATTGTATAATAACATTTTTCTAATAGCATGTGCTTTAGCTTCAGTTTAAATATGTTTATTGTTTTAGTGTTCTTTATACAATCTGGTAATTTATTATAGATTAGGATGGATCGATATTGTGGGCTGTTTCTAAACATTTCTATTCTGGGTACTGGGAGGGCTAATTTATTTGTGTGACGCTTGTTACTGTTAAAATTGAACTAATTAATGTTTTTCTTGACAAATATGGCTATTTCTAAGATGTATATAGATGGTAGGGTAAGAATTTTCTCTTTAATAAAAAGTGGTTTACAGCTTTCTCGTGGTCGGATATTATATATTATGCCTATACATGTATACATTTATAACTATGATAACACCTATTTAATTTCTCAAATTCAATAATGTAATTTTCAACGATTTAATAAAAACAATATAAGTTTATTTCGTAAATAGAATAACGTAACGTTAGAGGAAAGGAAGGTAATTTGGAATACCATTTGCTTTCTGGGCCGCAACTTACGTTCAGTGAGATATTTAAAAATAGAGCCTTCACTTTTTTCAAGCAATATTTACTTCTACCTTTAGGTAAACGATCAAAAACATTTAAATATCCCAACATGTGATATTACATTGAATGCGAAATGAAAAAAATCAATTTTAGAGAATGGGTGCAGGTATTTTGGAATAGGACTATTTCAAATTATTTTACGGCAATGTATAAGAAGTAAATGAGAGATTTATCAAAGTCAATACCAGTATGCAAAAATGATTATATTTATTACAGTACACATAAATTAAATAGCACAATCTTAAGAAAATTATGAGATGAGAACGGATTGAACACGTATCTCAAAAATGTACTCAAACGCATTTTCACGTTTTAATTGTTGGTCGCCATATTAGAAAAATAGTATCCCTGTAACATCCCATCACGCCTGTATTCCCAGAAGGGGTAGGCAGAGGTGTACACAGTTGTACACCCACATTTCACCAATGCTGTTATTAAGTCCCATGTAATAGGTGGTGAGCCTGTTGCTATCTACCGGGCACAATTCCAAACTCCGGGCTGCTACTGAGAATTTTCTAACAGAAAAACTCAATAACACTTTGCCCGATCCAGGAATCGAACCCGAGACCTCATGCTCAGCAGTCGCGCTTGGGATCACTAGACCAACGAGGCAGTTTTCCCTGTAAACATATCAATAGGTGACGCTACTTGTGAACATTTTTTTGTCAGTAAAATAAGATGGCGCTATTAGTTTCTTTGAAACTTTGCTATCCCAAATTACCAACAGTATTCCAAATTACCCTCCCTTCCTCTACATATTTTGTAAAACTCATTTCTCTGGTATTACGTTTATATCTAATTAAGTTTGCTGCTAGCTAGTCGGGTTTAGACTAGTACGGACGGACGGACCTTTGTTTCAATTTAAATATTTGTACTGCTTACTGAAACTAAAATTATGTGTTAAAGAATTGTTTATATGGCTCATTTTTACGTGGCATATTTTATCTTTGTTTGTTATTCACTTGTATGTATTACATTAAAATTATATAAATTAAAGTTATAAATTTTTGTGGAAAGAATAATATGGTCGTGAGCAGGATTCAAACCTGCGCCTACCGGTTAATAATGATCTATATAATATAATATTAACTTTCTTTTCATAAAAAAATATTACTTTAGATTTCGCTTATCAAGCGTTAATGCATTTGAAAGAGTTATCTGTAATTATATTAATTATTTTGTGTAGGTATAGGAAAATACAACTGCGAGTGGGGTTTGAAACCGCACCCCGTGAATCGGCTTTACCAGTACTCCACCAACCAAGCTATTGCAGCCACCGTCCCCCAAATCAGTCCTCCACCTTAGAATACGTCTTCTGGGGTCATCGTCATCAATTCAATCACTATACAAAAAGACATAGCAAAATATTAAAATACGCTTTTTAAAAATCATCAATATCCCCCTGCCCTTATCCCAATTTATTTAGGATCGGCGCAGCATGTTTTTCCATACATAATCTCTACTTGTACTGGAATGCTGCTAGAGTTTTGGCTATGTTTTGTGACCGGCCGCCTGCCCGACGTCAACCGTCATTGGGGATGTTGTTGTTGGTGGTAACCGCCACCAATACGGTCTCCTTTTATCTAGCTATGTTATGCCAAATGTTATCCATGCGCCAGGTACTGATGTTATCCTACTATCACACTCCACTAACCGGGCCACAATATACAAGCTACATAGCACAATTATTCACAAACCGACCAAGAGCGGTCTCTGTTCTGACAACACAAGCGATTCATCATGACTCTGAACAGGTTAAAAATAATTCAAGATATGTCTTTGAAAAAGCATTAACGCATGCTTAGCGAACTCTAAAGTTACAATATTAAATGGAAAAAGAATACGGTCGCGAACAGGATTCGAACCTGCGCCTCCCGGATAGATACTCCAGGCGCTCTGACCACTAAGCCCTCTCGACCTCTGCTCACCACCGCGAATTCTTCTTCCATATTTTAACACGTCTTATGGCGACGTCATTGCAATCAATTCAGTACCTATACAAGTGACCGAACCGACACGACTAACTTTGCAGTTAATACAATGTCGTAAAGAATGCAATTACCTTAATAATTCAAGATATGTCTTTGAAAAAGCATTAACGCATGCTTAGCGAACTCTAAAGTTAAAGGTATTCTTTTTCCATTTAATATAGGTTAAAAATAAATGAGAAAATGTATGACTTCTATGTTCGACCCCCGACTCCAACGCGACATCAGCTCGTGATGTTCTCCGATCAGTTCAATACTACAGGAGCATCCTAAAAAAATATGTGAGTACAGCGAGCTGTACTAATACTCGTTATTATATGACTCACTAAAGATTCCAAGTCAAAATACATAGGTGTATGTGACTATCTCTGGCAAAAAACACCCTATTAAACTTGAAATGTAATTTATAAAGTCAAGACGCTGTTTATACTAAAAGAATTCGTTAGAAAAATGTAGGGAAGGGCTTTCCTCAAAAGACTTTTCCAGCATGCTTCTTCAACTATGCAGATTTGAGTACCCAAATCTGCATGGTCAGCCACTACAATACTACACCTGTGCTAACAGCTGACACGCATGATCCTAAGACTCATATCACATGAAATATGAGTAGTTCTAGAATGACACATTTGTGACAAATCGCCAACAAAGTCATAGATTTCTCACTGCATTCCAGTAAGGCACGTGTAGTGTATTTTCTCTAAACTGTTTGATGTTTCGATTCAACTTATATTTGTGCACATGTTTCAGTTCAGAAACGCGTTCTTGAAGCAAAAGTAAACATGTTCTAACACGTGTGGATGTACCATAACACAGGTGATAGGAATTAATCTAAAAGTTCATAAGTTGTTAAACGTGACACTATTTAGATAGGTAGGAGTAGTTAGAGAACGTTCCTGTCTTTTACTAACTAACAGGTAATATTATGAGCAAGATGAGACGAATCAAGAGATGTCAAATTCAAACCTATTCACGTCAAATTAAAATCTCCTTACTATTTTAGACGGCACGGTTTTAGGTAGCTACTAAAATAAAAGACTTGACGTACTTATTTTAGAAATATGTATGAAAAAAATTCCATGCAATTATCTTAGTTAGTCTTAATTTTTTAGGTTGACATGATTAATGAATTTGACGTTATCCCATCCCACTCTTATAGGAATCGTTAGCAAAAGATAGCAATGCTCTAAATCAAGTTTAGTTTCCTACTTTACAATTAACACCAGTTAATTCGAGAAACGGCAGCCATGTAAAATGGTGCATGTTGCGAATTTTCAAAATCGTAAACGTCGTAAATTTTTATTCTTACATTTAGGAAGTAAGAAGGAGTTTTTAATATGGAATTGTATTTTAAATTAATTCTAATTGTAAGATATGAAATTGTTAGCCTTCATACTTTCTTCTTATAGAACTTTGTTAATGCTTTTGGTTTATTGGTACCGGCCTAAGACTCTTGTTTCGGATTTTTCAAGCCACATTTCAGCACACAACAGTCAATATCGGAAAAACGCCAGCTGCATCACGCATGCTCTTCACTAATGAAGCAGTCCAACCGACAAACTGCGTCAAAATCAACCAGTATTATAGCTCAACATGCTAATACTATGGAAAAAGAATCTGCCAGAAAGTCTTCGAAATCGGATTGACACGCTCCTCTTCTAATTTTGGATGGGTATAAGATCGTTTATAATTTAGATGAAACAGCGATTTCGTTCACAATTCGTGGATCACGTAGAATTAACTCTATAACATCTCGTTTAGGGTAACTTTTTTTTTGTAAGGAATCAAAGCGGTAAGCTTAGAAACATCCACAAATAAGATTGTTATAAAACAACTTTTAACCAGATTTATCACGTTTATTATTAGTTTTTGTTTTACTGACGTTTCAAACACAATGCAGCGTTCGTGGTCGCAGAATGAAAATTAAAATATGTAGTGATCACGAAAACATAAGATATTACAAGGATTGTAAAATTTTCCTGGCTTCACAGCGCGGCGCTAATGGAGTGAGGTCTTTGAAAACACAAATCGCGATGTCGCGAGTCAAACATAAAAAGTCCGCGGGCTCAGCTCATTACTAAGGGCTCCGTTAGAGTTCGAAACTAGTCAGGCAATCCCGAAAAATGCACGTGAGTTGTAACCGGTGAACATTAATTGATATCAATATGTCTCACGAAAGTTTTCATACACTACTTTTACTTTTTTTTTTCTTGCTCACATTGTATTTATTAAGCCACTACAAATTTTTGCACTTCCGTGGAAAGATCCACACCATTTCAGAGCTCCGCTGCATCTCCATGTACTTCTTCTTTCCATGTGGTTGATTTACCTAATGTGTGAGTTTAACCACCGGCAGACCGGTAGACACGTGACAGGGCTTATGATATAAAAGTTTGTGGTGCGTTCCTTAGATCCGAACGTGCGACGCTTAACTTGCCCTTCCACTGTATCCAGTATCATTGTTTAAACTTCTGACAATGTACAGCTACTTTACATAGATTTTGTAGAAAACATAATCCCAAAACACGAAGCTAAGTACGTAACACTAATTTTGATAAATGGTAAATGATTTTATTTTTGTAAATAGATCTTTTGAAGACACTTTTATTAGTCATATTTATAATCTAGATGGCGTTTCCTATCTGGACTATCTCTGATAAGAAACGCCGAAACAAACTAGGAGGTCAACGTCTCTTTTAAATTCCAGACAAAATAGTTCTATGTGAGTGTAACGATGCAGGGATCGCCTGGAATGGCCTTTTGAGAAAAGAGCCATAGCAGCTTTAAGGTGACCTGTCCTGTCTGACGGCACGTATCTATGCATCAGTCATCGTGTAGCTCAATGACCCGTCACAAGACGATACCAGATCCGGAGGGAATGCGTAGGTCACATAAAATGACTCAAAACCGCCAGACAATCTATGAGAAAGCGTATATAGTTAGCTACAATTGAGGTACAGTTATTACGCCATGATATGATGGAGAGGGGTTGTATATTCTGTCTATTCTAAACGGGAAACCACATAGCAATGTGTGCAAAATCATAACACACAACATTATGAAACTTAGTAGGCGTGTAATAATTGAAGTGTGTACATTTGTACCCACAACACATTGCGGCTTTGTGTGTAGTATGCCTTAGTTATATTTGCTCACACTCTTGGCTACGAGCGAGACGTCTATTTTGGTCAAAGTCTCGTTTTATACTGACGTACATTTCTGTAGTATGGTGACGTTGAATGCCTAAGGCTTTTACGTAACTTTAAGTAAAGCAATTTTGAAGCTGTTTTATACTAAAAATATTTAAAGTAATAATTTTGTTGGTATTTAAAGCACTTTAATAAGGCTCGTTGTTGCTATTGAATTCCAATACCCTTTCATTTAATGGAATTATTTTTTGTGTCTACAGCTCTTGTTTAAATACTGAAACTCGTAAGTACAAATTAATCTACGTACATACACACAAACGAAAAAAAAAAAAAAAAACATAGTTACTTATTTTTATATTTTACTCTCTATGCATGAGAAATTTTTGAGTATTTGCTCTCAAACTATCACATTGCCTTTTTCTTGTCACAGGAAACCATAAAAGATGATACAAAATAAATAAAAAAAATATTTTATTGCCTGCCAATAAAACATAAAAATATGACATACGCCGTCACTGCAGGGAGCTTGGCGCAGTTATTCTAAAACCACTTGCCAAATAAATGGCGGTCGGAGCCAACACTGGCTGGTCACCAGACCGAAGTAGCGTGGGTCATGAACCCCAGATATTAGAATTTTATTTTTTTATTTTTTGTCACAGAATACATAGAAAAGTTAACAGAGACATTGGCGTCAAAATGGCGGCGCCCCACTGACGAGAGGTTAAGTTGTAGAAAACTAAACTTAACTAGTTTTTACTATAAGAGCAAGACGGGACGAATCATAAAATGACAAATTCGAATTTTGGCATGCCAATTTAAACCTCCGAACATTTTGAGTAAGCACGTTATCAGATGGCTACTGAAATAAGAGACCACAAAGTAAAATTGTATGAAAATTTTAGGTTGACAAGACTAAATTTTGTATTTGACGTATTTTAATTGGTCCCGTCCCACTTTTATAGCAATGCTCTAATTTTAGTTTAGTTTGCAATAAGCAATAAATACTTTGGCGATGACTACAACAGCGGGGTTACTCTTGAAATTAATACCAATCCCAATCCAATTTCAATATTAAATAGATGCCTTAAAACAATGCGTAATATTAAAATAAATTTACCTACATTACAGTTGCCTCAATTTTAAAGCATGTTTCAATAATAGCATCCCGATTCTAAAATATATTTTTTGTCATTTTTGTGTATAAAAGTACGAACTGACATATTTACAATGTCGATCGATCGGAATTATTTTCAAGAGTAAGCTACCAGAATTGATGCCAACTCTTGATGGTGTGTAAAGCCATGTGAGAGACTAACGGACGGTTTAAACTCTAACACTAGGATGTTCATCAAACAAACAATTTACAGAAGAAGACTATAATTACACGAAGACTCTTATGACCAGTTAGTGACTGTCCTGTTGGTGTAGTGATTAGTAGCCCTGACTGCTAGGCCGGAGGTCGTGGGTTCGATTCCCACCCAGGACAAATGTTTGTGTGATGAGCACGATCATTTGTTCTGTGCCTGGGTGTAATTTATCTATAATATGTAAGCATTTAGAAATATATAAGTATGTTTATCAGTTGTCTAGTACTCATAACACAAGCTCTGCTTAGCTTGAGACTAGACGGCGTTGTGTGATAGTTGTGGAATATTTATTTATTTTATTTATAGTGTTAGAACCTGCATGTTAAACCAGCTTAAATGTAGATTCAACCTGTCAACTTCTCGAAGGTAAGCGATACACCGACCGTTCAAAAATTACGCAGTGACGGAAAAATTTACGCGTACTTTACGGCCGGGCTAACACGTCTCGGCTTTTTACGAGCTCGGTGACTTTTTCATAAATATTACGCTTTTTGAAGTACAACAGTATAAAAGTTTGAAATGATGCGACAAGACCTGCGTTATGAAAAGTTTAAATTTTTTTGGCAATAAAATATATATTATTTAGCCTAAACAGAATATTGCTTTATGTAATAGAATTCTTGACTGATGACAATTATTTACCTACTACTTAAAAATGTACTCATGAATACCATCCAAATATTCTATCTTTAAATATCTTTTGAGTGCGTCGAAAAATTGGATAAGAAAAATCGAAGCTTTCTGTAATACTTAGGAATCGGTAAAGGGTAGACAAATAACGAATAAAAAAATCCCTTATTTATCTGTTTTGCATAACTGTCTTTCTACACAAAATAAACAAAAAAAAATTGTACGAAAGCTTATACTTACTATGAACGTTAATCGTTGGAATAACATTTTTTTATCGTTTTTTTTACGTGGCTTCTTGCAGTTTTCCCTTAGGGGTTTGATCTGCGTAACTGAACAATAGCTAAAGCGAGGCAGTTTGATGCCTCCAGCCAGAGCATATTTTTGGATTAACGTAAAAACCTATCTACACATAAAAATAATTACCGTACGTTAGTCTCGTATAAGTTGAAAAATGGCACGACTGATTGTGATGACATTATTTTACGTGTTTGTGTGAGTTCTTGGATGGCAATGGGACCCGGTGACGTTGGAATCGGGTTCAAGACAGGACAATAACTGCCGGCCCGGCAATATGACTTGGCCGTTTCGTCACGTAATAGCTACGAACATTAAACGGCCAAGCCATACTTTTTAACCAAGATGTAAAGTTTAGAGTCAGGGCTTATAAGTAAAGTTATTTGTTATTCATTGTTATAAATGAGGTACAGTCAAGAGCACGAAGAGCTATATACTTTGGACTTAGGATAGGCCCCATAAACTACGACGCGTAATACGAATCCGAGCTCAGCTATGAGTTTGTCTCTACTAGAGATCTCATAACTTTTTAACAGTGAAAGCATTATGAAGTGTTTTTGGTGGGATGCATATTTCCCAAAAGTTACAATACCGCAAAATACCTATAAAGGTCCATATCTCAACATATTAAGTGACCACATCGAATGTGGCCGCGCTGATGTACAGTTAAGTAATAAAAATGAATCCGCTTAGTTAAAAATCTTTCTCCTATTATTAAACATGCCAGTACTTTACTCCGGAATGCCATAAAACCTAAAACTGCTATGTACGTAAGCTCTACTATCCGTATTCAGCTACCTGAAAGGCTAAACAAATACTGGGAATTTTAATAGCTATGAAAACTAAAAAGAAGACACCCCTAACTAGCTAGCGAATAAATCGAGTCCAGCTTTTCTTAAATCCTAGGGCTGCCACAGGAAAATTTTACTCAGCCGGATTGACGTTTTTATTTAATAATTAAATAAAACATGAGGGTTTTGTGTATTACCTTATATCTGCCTAGCCTTTTCCCAATTACATTGGGGTCGGCTTCCAGTCAAACCGTATGCAGCTTAATACCAGAATTTTACATGGAGCGACTGCCTATCTTACCTCCACAACCCAGTTACTGGTTAACACGATATCTCGTGGTATGACTGGTTGTCAGACTTTCACGCCTCTGACTACCCGTAACGGCTGTCATAGATCTTAATTTGACAACCGGGACCGACGGCTTAACGTGCTCTCCGAGGCACGAAGGGGTCTCGGTATGAAATGATGGTCACCCATCCACGGACCGACTGCGGCAAGCGCAGCTAAATCGCGATCGATCGATCTGTGCGGCTGTTACTTAGCCATGAGCCCCTCTTGTGTATTACTTTATGAATAAAATAATATTAACTTTTCCATAAAAGTTAGATATCTCGCAACGAGAATAAGATAAGGACGCGCGACAGATTTAACGAATATGACGGTTCTAGAAACCGACTCCTACGTCGAGTATAGCGGATTGATTCCCTCACGGAACAAAGATTTTTGTCAACAACACATAATTGCGCACACACTCCTACGCATCCGTGTGTATGCTTATAACAGCAGTAAAGCTGAAGGAAAGAATTGCGTTTACATATGATTCGAAATAGATCGCAAAATACTGAATTGCTATTTTGTTTAATACCTTTGGTAAACCCGTTCATATTCAATTTTCTTAAGATTATTACTCGCGCGCATTTTCGGGACATCGAAAATGCGCGACTAATATCGACTCGACCTTAATCATGAGCTGATCATGCGGCAAATTCGCGAGTTAAGATTGATAAAAATGCACGCCCGTAAGAGCCGCAAATTAATTCTATATTAGGAGGTGTGCGGTATATATGTGAGCTTATATTTATTATTAATTGTAATTAATAGATTATAATTGTAACCTCACTTGAAGAAAATACTATAATTTGGTTTTCATTTAGTTATAGCAGTGAGAAATACAGATTATTCAATGACATCTGATGAGGCTGAAAAACAACTCGATTTCTCAAGTGCAAAAAGAAAACTAAACTTACGTATTAAAGATAAATCTTTGAAAAGCATTAACGCATGCTTAGCGAACTCTAAATTTATTATATTACCATATAGACCTCTAGAGGTCAAGATGGCTTAATAGTCAGAGCGCCTGGAGTATTTTTCCGGGAGGTGCAGGTTCCAATACGTATTCTTTTGCCATTTTAATATAATAACTTTAAACTTACGAAATTACTAAATTATACTACTAAGTACTAAATTATTACGTAATTGATAAAATATCTGAGTATCCAAATCACTGCCTCGTTGGTCTAGTGGTCCCAATCGCGACTGCTGAGCATGAGGTCTCGGGTTTGATTCCCAGGTGGGGCAAAGTGTTATTGGGAAGCCCGAAGTTTGGAATTGTGCCTCAGTAGATGACAGTCTATTGTCATCTACTGAGGCCACCACCTGTTACATTGGACTTAACAGCATTGGTGAAATGTGGGTGTACCATTGTGTAAACCTCCTACCCGTACTCGTTCGGGATATACAGACATGATGCTATGTTTAGAAAATAAATGTTAAACCAAAATAAAATATTGCATTCCAAAAGTTAACCCTTATTTGCCACGTAGTTACATGTAGTAGGTTACAGGTACCAGTTACATGTCTCTAAAATACCATTAACATCTATAACGATTACCTATTAGGGATGCTATATTTTATCAGATTCCCCGAACGACGCCTATCGGCACTTCCGAAACGAGTATTTAATTAATTCCAACACTTCAAGCGGGCTCTTAACCTTAATTACGCAATATTGTTCAATCGATAACGACCGAGTCTTTTCTTTACCTTGTTTGTGGACCCGGAGAACAGTATTTGGTAACCTATAAGGTGAAAGGTTAATTTTCGTTGGTTATTTAGTAAAAATTATATAACAAAAATATTTATTTACTTCATTCAATAATGAAATTTTTTATACATATTGAGGCCATGTTATGCCTATATTAGTAGATTTGTAAATGATCGCTAAATAAATATCGTCAGGCGTCTCCTTAAGACGAATACAAGGAGACTTGAAAATTCAATAGATTCGAACAACGACAAAGTAGCTCAGTGGTAGAGTGATGACACGGAATGTTAAGGGTCGCGGGTTCAAGCCCCGTTCTTGTATATTATTGTTTCAATATTTCCTTGAAAAATAGTAAATTTATTTACTTATTTATACTAGCTCACCATACCATCAATGTATATGGTTATGATTACGTTCAATGTATTCTCGGTATGGGGGTGATTTAATAATGATGTGGGTAATTTGACTAATTAATTAAGTAATGACATTATCTGAGGGTATAAATATGAAATTTCATATACTTCTGATCATTAGTTTGCTAGTTACCCTTAGTCAACGACAACTGGAATGGCTAACGTGACAATGTCGAAGAAAATCGAGCACCGCGCTGTGATTAAATTCCTTACCAACAAGGAAAAAGTCAAAAAACTATTCACGAAGAGATGGTGGCTGTTTACCAAGATTCTGCACCTTCGTTATCGACAGTACAAAAGTGGTCAAGTGAATTTAAAAGGGGCAGAGAGAGTATTGAAGATGACACTCGCTCGGGCGGCCCGGTTACTGCCTCTACGGAAGAAAACGTGAAAAAAAATGAGAAGTTAATACTGGAGGATGCCCGAATGAAGGTCAAAATTATAGCAAAAATGACCCACCTCTCCGTTGGTACCGTACACACTATTCTTCATGACCTCCTTAACCTCTCAAAAGTCAGTGCAAGATGGCTGCCGCGAATGCTCACGGCGCCTCAAAAACAAGTGCGAATCGAGTGCTGTAGAGAGTTTTTAGAGCTCTGTGGTGAAGATCCATCAAGTATTTTCGATCGAATTGTTACTGGAGATGAAACGTGGGTTCACCATTATGACCCTGAAAGTAAGCAGGAGTCCATGCAGTGGCACAAGAAGGGTAGTGCCCCCCCTAAGAAATTCAAAGTCGTTCCGTCTTCCGGAAAAGTCATGGCCACGATGTTTTGGGACTCAAAGGGAATTTTGTTGATTGAGTACACAAAAAAAGGTGAAACCATGAACGCAGCATCCTACGCATCCACTTTGAGAAATTTACGGGAGGCAATTAAAGAAAAAAGATGAGGTAAACTGACCGCCGGTGTTGCTTCTTCACGACAACGCCCCAGTCCACACGGCGCGTGTTGCCAAGGCTGCTGTGCGAGATTGTGGTTTCGAAGAAATAAACCACCCACCCTATAGTCCAGACTTAGCCCCTAGCGATTATTATTTGTTCCCTAATCTGAAAAAAGATCTTCGGGGAAAACGATTTTCCAACGATGAAGAGCTTAAGGCGGCCATAAATGCGCATTTTTCAGAGAAGGAGGAAAGTTATTTTTTACAGGGTATTGAAGAAAAATAAAAATAATTTTATTTGAATTAAGTTTTTTTTTTTCACACCTATACCGAGAATACATTGAACGCCCTACGTACCTACATGCAACACAACATCACGACCGTTTCAGCCAAAGATAGCAAACCCACATTTTAACTGATGCTGTTATTAAGTCCCACATATGTAAAATGTGGTGAACCTATCTCCATTTGTCGGGCAAAATACCATACTGCCTGGAGTTTGGCATTTTGCCCGATAAATAGTAGCCTGCTAAGAATTTCTAACAGAAAAACCCAATAACACTTTGCCCGACCTGGGAACCGAACCCAGTACCTCATGCTCAGTAATCGCGCTTGGGGTCGTAGACCAACGAGGCAATCAATTTTGCATTATTATCATAATTATAATGAAATTCCCTTGATTTTCATAGATGTTATGACTTTGGCTGAAGAGAATTTAAAAAGGTAATAAAATCTGGAATACCCGGGGATTACCAAGTAGATATTCTATTCTGGGCATGATATTGAGAATATCTAAAAGTGGCCTTTAGAATTTTGAACTACATACAGCTAAGGATTTCATAGTCCAGCTAAATTAGCATAATTTGTATTATTTAAGTGATTTGTGTCATAACATATACATTTAGGATCATAGCGACACATTTATTGATGTGCCATTAGTAAATAAGAAATATATACGTAGGTATGTATATTATGACCAATATACACCGACCTTATACCACCGCAAATACCACCTTCCAGTAATCGGATAGCAAAAAGATAAACACTCAGCACCGTATTACAGATATCCTTTGTGGAGTCGCGTGAACAAAGGGATGCATCAAACTGCGGTGACTACAATAGAGCCCCGATCTCGTACGAGTAACTCACACTAGATAGTGAAGCTTAACTACATAGTAGGATATAAAAGGGATATTCTTTTGTAGGATAGTTATCAAGGTGGCTAGTATTTAGCTTGTAATTTAGTGATGTTAATTTTATTGAGTCACTGGGATCAAAAATCAGCATAGTCTAATTAAACAAACCAAAAGGCTGTTACAAGACTCACACATTCTTACGCGCAGTATCACTACATATTTATGTTAACCTTTCGGCTCAGTAACGAACAGATCTGTACGTTGTAACAATAAAAATCTATTGTGTCTGCTAATGACTGAGGCAACAGCTTAATAGATAAATAAAATGAATAAAACAATTAATCATATTACTGACAGCAGTAAATATATGGGCAATTCGTTCTGTCAACTACCATGTTCAGGATCTAACTTGGCCCACAAGTGATACCGCGCGTTTGCGTATTGTGGTGTAAAAATAGTCTACACGCGCAGATGCAACTGGCGCACTGCAGTTTCTTCTATGCGTTATATTGGACACGAAGGGCTTCATGGGAACTCTGCAAATATCTCTCCCACAAGCTCCACTAGGAACAAGCTAGGCGTGTCGCATTTGTAAAAGTAAACGGCTACCCCAGACGTGTTTCCCTGCACTCAACGTGAATTCATTAATACTGATTCACGTAGAAATACTAAATAATGCAGGCCATGAAGCTTTCGAATTAACTTCTTGTTTTTCTTATTTACTATATAACTTAGTTAATAAAAATATAGAAATATTTATATTAAGTTAGTCTACATCCTTTCGTTTACTCAGAACAACAGGAACAAAACATATCTACTTCGCAAGCACTCCATTACCAAAGTATTCAGCAATTTACGAATGAAATATCACCCTACACCTCGTTAAAACTTTGCCAATGAACCAATTAAGAATTTCTTAACTGACACTCAAATAAAAGTGTTCTAACATCCACTGAAGGGGTAGAAAGTATGAATTTCACAGTATCAATATCTCATTTGCTGCAACATCATCTTTTTTGAATTGATTGATTTGATTTGAAGCAGTTTTTTTGTTTTGTTTTTGTTCTTGAGAGTTTAATCTCTATGTAAATGTAATTTAGATAACGCCTAATGTAAAAATAATTTCTTGAGAATATTCGATAATAAAAAATTACTAAAAAGCTAGTCTGAGACAAAAACATCATGCAAAGAACTTTTTGCTTGGATTTATATCCAACACAACAACTTTTTACATTATTTATTTGATTGATTAAAACGACAGATATGTTTATCAAATTGCCATACAATAATAATTATGTTTACCATCTTAAATTCTTAATAGTACCTACCTACTATATATATCATTTAAGGTAGAATATCGCATGCTAAAATCCTAACGATTAAAGAACTTTCAACGCGCTCAGCTTACTGCTAAAGGAACATCAACTTAAATGAATTTAGTTATCAAATCATCAATTTGAACGACTACCCGTTTAATTAAGATTTTCTCGTAAATCTTCAAAAGGTACTTCAGCCTCGATGATAAAGCAGTCTTAAGACCGCACTGAGACATGCAGCCAGACAATGATTTACAGATTAATTAATGTACCTATGTTATCATTTCATGGATCTAAATAAATACAGGTGGTAATCAGTGGTCTACGCTACATGGTCTAACAGCTCCTGATGCCCTGTGAGGGGACGAAATTCGTGTAGAGTAGTTGGTGGTAGTTGTAAATTTTCACCACTTGCGTATGCGCATTATACTTGTGGGATCATTATCGCTGAATGAATAACTTTATAGTGGCTATCCTCATAAAGCTCACAAACAGTAAATACAGGACAATGACAAAAACAATACATGAAATTACCTGCCTAGCCATTTCTTACTATTTCAATGAATTCTCCATGGATGCTCTGCTAGACTCTTAACAATAAAACTACGCCGTAGCCCTAATAATCTATAGCCCCTGAAAGAGAGTTAAATACTGGTCTCAATCATATGATACCATACCTAGGTATATGGATATATATTTACATGGAAAGATTTATATCTACAACAAAAAAAAAACGACAAATCATCGATCCATTGTCAAGCGATGATCACATAAACATTGTTTTTTTTATTTAAATAGATTTATTAAAGAAATACATATAATCTTATTTATATAACATAAGGTGATTAAACGGTAATGAGTCTTTCTTTGTGATCGCCTTAAAACTTTAACTCCGGGGCACATCAAAATAATGAAGGGCTATACAAAACGAAATCCTGTTGTCAATTCGTTGATGGATTGCGAAAATTCGCTTCCAGTCCACTAATGAAAAACATTTGGAGAGAAGAAGTAAAAATAAAATTCCTTCAGTAATTCCTTAGATTCCTTATCCATCGAATCATCGATCTTTGAAAGCTTGGTAACTTAATTCTGTTAGGATAAATAATTATTATCATTATTTCAACACGATTATAACGTAACATCACGCCTGTATTCCTCGAAGGCTAAGGCAGAGGTTTACTTTTATACCCATATTTTACAGATACCGTTAACATTATTTGAAAGATGGTAAGCACGTTGCCAGTTACCGAGCACAATTATAAACTTCTAGCCGCAACTAAAAAAGTAGTAATACCGGTCTCTTTTTTTAAACTGATATTTTCCAAACACGTCAATTAACTGGCTTCCTTCATTCTACTAAAAGTCGATTATATAAGCAAACTTAACATAGCATATAGCATCAGGCCTGTATTCCCCGAAGGTGTAGGCAGAAGTGTACACAGTTGCACCCACATTTCACCAATGCTGTTATTAAGTCCTATTGCCATCTAGCGGGCACAATTCCAAACTCCGGGCTCCGACTCATAATTTCTTAACAGAAAAACTCAACAACACTTCCCGACCCGGGAATCGTACCCGAGACCTCATGTCCAGCAGTCGCACTTGGAACCACTACACCAAAGAGGCAGATTATTTAAACAACATTTACAAAATTACCATGATTACATTTGAATGTCAAGAATCGGTTTTCCTTCTAAGTACGCCACTTTTCTTTACAACAATCTTCTAAGCCCACCAAAGATACCACAAACAAAACAATATCATGACGGATTTATTATAATCCAACTGTCATGGCGTAGGATTTTACGCAAAAGGCTCAGGTAAACAGGAAAAGATATAAAATCCCAAACGTTACATATACCGCGACTATAAAGACAATGCGTAGCCTTAAAAAATAAGGTTGTCGCTATGTCTATGCCTATTTCGGGGACTGGTGAAATGCTCGCTTGGGCACCACAGAAATCAAGGTAGGTATAGGTTGGGGTTCCAGTTGTAACGAGCAAAAATCTTATTGTAGTATTTGATTGTACATATTATGTACCTTTAGCTTCTTACTGAATTCGTAAAGTTAATATCATAAGTATGATAAAAATCTTTCCCTATTATTACAACAATACAAGTCTAAATCGCCTATTTTAGAGTTGTGCGCCCTTCCAGCTAATTTTCTAGGTATATAAATAGTTCTAATCTGTATTGATGTAACAATAAGTGGAGAACGTGTATTTTAATATCATCATCGCATCAAATATTAATCTTTTTCTTCTATCTTCTTTTTTATCTTCTTTTTCTGTATTGATGTCTTAGCCCAGTATTCCGCCATACCGATAGCGATTACGTCAGTGTTCATCAAGTCTTCCTGCGTGTAAAGGAAAGGCATGCAAGACAAGATTTGTGATTCTATAAAAAAGGCAAGATGATTTTCGATCGCTGACACTCACACCCTACGTAAAGGTGAAGTCTCAGGAGAGCGCTCTCATCTTCTTATTGCAGAGAGTTTTTCCATCAAATCGGTGCCCTTTTTGTCAGGGCCTGTTTGTGAATTGTACAAAAAGAACAATAGGAACATCTTACCAGATAGATGTTTGTTATATAGAAGTGTAATGATAAAAAATTAAGTATTTGGTAGGCTTCGTTTTGCGCTTTACGCTCAGAATATTGCGCGTCATTTCTCGTTGGCAAACCCCAAGATACAAGTTTTGTGACTCCGTGAGCGACCAGGTTGATGCACCGTTGGTTGGGATTGGCAGGATGCACATGTAGGTAAATAAACTTCAGGGAGATTGGTAAATCTCCTTTCTCACAGTAGGGTAAACCGTAAGTATGCCAATTTTAGTACCTAATACAAAAAAAAAACAAATATGATTACATTCTGGTGTAACAGTCACCCATTTTTATTGTACCTGAATATTCTAAAACAAAATTGTGATAAACCTTTATTGGTAGCCTCAGGAGCGAGTCGGCGGACCCTTGTTTTGAGTGCGATATTATTTCCCTTTCTTTGCATGTACCTACACTTGTTCCTACAATACTTTAGTCACCGTAAAATTGCAAACTCTGGTCCTTAAGAGGGTCAGTAAGAGTATTCATCTAAGCGTCTTCGTGCTGCGGAGGGCATGTTTTATAAGTTCGTTTGGATATAAAAATAAGACCGCGGTACACGGAAATTCCGTGTAATATAAGTCTAGAGTTCTCTTCCCTTGCGTTAATAAGTTTTATAAATATACTACCAATATACCATAAATACGTGAAACAAAAATTAAATGTGCTTATAGGTTTTTATTAGAGGTGGTCAATCCAATAAGAATGCTGGGTCGGACTCCTGCCAACTAAAATCTACATGGTTATTCGTAAACTTTTGCTGGGGTTTCGGAGTTGTGATTGCATTCACCGCAACCCCGGAAAGATAAACGAGTACATTCCTGTCATTCAGAGTCAGATGGACTGCACAGGTTCTTATGGATAGGAATAAGTAATATATAATTAAATATGGAATTACTAATAAAGAATTAGTTAAATACATGTACATATATATAACTTATTACTAGTACTAGTGAATGCAATTGCAATTCCGAGAAAGATTACGAATAACCATGTAGTTTTTACTATATATATATAATTATAAATCATTTTTTATTTATGTCTGTGCAACGTATCGTGGTACCGGGCCCGCCTCTTGGGCTACAGGTTGTGGGTTAAAATCTGGCATGTACCTATGTGACATTTTCAATATCATATGTACTTTCTTAGTTAAACTGAGACATAACAGACATGCAGTGAAGGAAAACATCGTGAAGAAACCTGGAGTTAATAGTTTCAAATCTCCAACCCGCAGAGAGCTAGCGTGGTGATTAATGCTCGTGCCACCTCTGTATGAGAAGAGGCCCTTGCCCACTGCAGGGCAAGGGCCTCTTCTCATACTGTTATGGGCTGGAATGTTATGTACTAACTACTACTACATTAAATTATTATATACTATGGCCTGCTTAAATGCACCCTCTTTTAGTCAACAAAACTCGGTTCCACAATTGACAGTATCAACAAACAAAATACAATTAGAGAACTCCCAATTACCAAACATTTGGAGTGAATCCAGATGGAATTGCAAATTGATTTGCGGTATCGATGATAATCTACGGAATTCAGCTATGTAATTGACCTAATTATGGTGTTACATATATAGGTATTATTATTTATCACAAACAGTTAATCAGTTGGAACTAATGTGATACGAACAGTGTTCTGTATAGAATTAGCTATAATTTGTTTCAAATATTGGTTTCATATGTTGCAGCGTTGATTTATTCGAAACAGCCTTTTGTTGCACTACATATTAATAAACTATTTCATTTTGTCCAAACTCGGTCACAAAGCACACAGAGCGGAAATAGCTCTGTAACTTTATTACAAAATGGCAACCATTTTATTTCTGTAAAATATATAATATAAGAAACCAATTGTCTTGGAACACTCGGTCTCACCAATTGCTTATCTGGAGTTGCCAGGCTGGCCTGACTCCAAATAGATTCTTCATGGACGTAAAGTAGACTTTTCTATACGCTAAGATATGTGGCATACACTACATACGGTAGCTAAGTTAAGCAAGCATTTACAAATAAAAACTTGAAAGATAAAAGCATAGGCAAAAAGAAGTAAACTCGCGACAATCTAAGAAGTCGGATTTGACATTTCTCATTTTACCTTTGTATGAATGTCTACGTAAGTAATTGAAAAATCAAATTCATAATCCTAAATAATGACTATGTTACAAATACACTATAACAACGAGTATCATTCGTAAATCTCAAAGTTAACTTTATATTGTTAAATTCACTCAAAAAAGAAACTTCAAATCGGACTTGATTGTCGCGATTTTAGTAAGAAAATTTTATAAAGCATTATTTATTTTTTATTAGAAAATAATTTATGCGTTCTAGACAATTAGAAATGGTCCTCTTTATCTAACTAAAAACGAACATAAATAAGTATATCTAAAATCGCAGATATATTATTTTCCAGTAAACAAGAGCTTAAATTCAAGATAAATCTTTGAAAAGCATGCTTGTATTATTAAGGTAATTGTATTCTTTACGACATTGTATTAGCAGCAAAGTTGTTCGTGTCGGTTCGGTCACCTGTATAGGGACTGAATTGATTGCAATGACGTCGCCATAAGACGTGTTAAAATATGGAAGAAGAATTCGCGGTGGTGAGCAGTGGTCGAGATGGCTTAATGGTCAGAGCGCCTGGAGTATTTATCCGGGAGGCGCAGGTTCGAATCCTGTTCGCGCCCGTATTCTTTTTCCATTTAATATTGTAACTTAAGAGCTTAAATTAACAAAAACTGATTAAATTAGTAACATAGGACATTATACTATATGTACATTATATTATAATACGTATAAAACGTACTTAAGTATCAGTATTAAATCACTCTCGATCCCAATTTCATGACCAATGACTATAAAAATCAATACAACTCACAATCAACAACAATCTCCATTGTACCCCAAAAATTTTAAGACTGGTTTATGCTCTCAATACTTTCAACCCATGAATCATTTTATGAAAATTGCATCGTAACATTTTAGTGACGTAAAAACATTCATTTCATACATCCTGATCCCCTCATGTAATATGACGTCATATTTCATGTTTTACGAGGTCAGCCCTCAAGTTCGGCAGCACTTTGCCGTTCAGTAGTTTCTGACAGCCGTCAAGTTTGTAACTATTGAAGTGTTGTACATCTTTGTGAATGGTTATGTGAGTTGCGATGTTCGGAATATCTTTTCGAAGGATAGTGGGATATTTTTTAAGCCAAAATACGCATGCAAACAGCAAGCATTTCTTTTGGTAGGAAACGGGTTTGTGAGCTTGCATCAAAAACCAGTTCACCTTTTGCACTCTTTGAGGAGTAGAGCTTTAGACTGTGGGTTTGTGTGGATGTTCATGTGCTTAGGTCATGAAAAGTGTAGATTAACAAACCATTGGTTTTCGCCCACTGACCAGAATTCGACCAATTGGTCAAAATAAATCAATAAATGAATTATACATTTAAATTTTAAATTTGAACTTTATTAAGGTGATTTCAAACGCATGGTAGAGTAATAAAAATAATGTATATATTTCTATTACAAATTATATAAAAATATTTGCTTTTTCACTCCTTCTCCATATTAACATTAACTGTGCCAAATGTCATACTCCTCCGACGGCGTAATTTTCGCTAAAATGGGCACAAAGTTTTTGCTTCACATATTAATATAATGATAACACATACTGGTGCTATTATAACTTACTAACAAAACTCCAATCATATCGTGACTTGATGTTATCTATATCTAAAAGACCTTATGAAGTTATAACAAAACCGTTTTAAATCCTACCTCACAGTATATATTTTATTAAAACAAATTTAAAGTAACAGTTAAATATCAATATATACAAATTATTTACACAATTATTAGGAATTATAGGAATCCTAGCCTAAATAAACTAAACTTCTAGTACCGCTTACTACAGAGCGCGAGCGTCGACAAATTCATCCGCATCGCTGTCAACTGGTAACGTGCCCTAAAGGTTGGCAGCATTGTCCCGTTGAATGCTAAATCTTTATGCGAAGTAACCTTATAGTAAACACCACTAAATTGCTCCATATTGGGTAGTACGCAAATCAACAGACTAACGCTAGGAGCAGATAAAAATATTCTCTCTTGCCCCGTTTACCCGGAACCTAATAAAACTTTCTTGCGTAAATCCGTTGCTCCATTGAGCGCGACGTGTAACGGTCCCAGCGATATATGAATGTTTTTGTTCAGAGCTCTGCATGGGTTAGTTGTTCTATTTTGGTGGAATTGGGCGTAAATTGTTACTTTGTTTGGTCATTAAGTTGCAACTGATAGGATTGGAAATTACTACTTTGGCTAAGCAGATGGACAGATGAGTCTGGGTATAGGTCTTGGTATCGATTTAACAGGAATTCCAAATCTGGCGCACACTGAAAAGAAAGAAAATGCAGACTTATCACGTATCAAGCACAGCAGCTGACGATTGCTTGAAGTGATAATTTAAAAACAAACGTTACTTTTTGTAAGGTTACTCTAATTTTGTATATTAACTTTCGTGAGACACATTCACATTAATAACTATTGTTCAACGGTTGTTACTCACGTGCATTCTTCGAGATTGTCCGAATAGTTTCGAAAATTTGATTAGACTTGTGTATCGAATTGTGACTAATTTATTTTCACATTAATGAAACTAAAAGAAGGTTTCAAATGTCAATTATAATTGCAGACGTTAAGATATACCTAAATTTATTAATCTTCTAATATTTTACATATTAAACCTTTAGCTCAGCCACGTACAAATACGTACTTCATAACAATAAAAATCGATTGTGTCTGCTAATTAGCGAGCCAACAGAATACAACATTAATTATTGTTGAACGGTTATTACTCACGCGCATTCTTCGGGATTTCGAACTCGAACGGAGCCCTTATTCATGAGCTGAGCCCGAGCTGATGTCGCAAGTCAAACTCTACTTGGAAATACTCCTATAGAGTAACTACTCGCATATATAAGTCAGCATATAGCAATAGAGTTAGGCAGGAGTGTTATTCACTGCCATGTATTTTATTAAATTCCATGTGGGTAGGTGATGAGCCTACTACCATCTACCTGGTACAATTCCACACTCAGAGCTGCTACTTACCTAATCCAATACCTTCTTGATTTTAAAACCACACAGTCTGTCTTACACTTCGGGGAATACAAGCGTGATGGTACGTATTGTTTAAGTACCCAGTTGTCCTACAATGAAATAAAATTGTTTATTGTGTAAAAAATAGGTCCATTCAAAATCTCTTTGATGTCAATGTAATCTAAAAGGGGCCAGCATTCCTTATCTGACTACCTCTAAGAAGAAATTCCGAAAGAAACCCAGAGTTCAAGGTATATTTTAAAGTCTAGACATCATTGTACAAGCATAAGTAACCGAACCCATGTATAGGGTATCTGGAATGGTCTTTTGAAGAAAGAACCATAGCAGTTTCAAGTTGATCAGTCCTAACTGACGGTAAACTTGCATCAGTCATCGTGTGACTTAACCATACTATAGGTCAACAAGGCTTTGAGGTGCGTCTATTTCTAGTATTTAGTGAGATAATGCGACTTATGTCTTTACATCTTGTAGGCACTTCAATTTTAAGTCAATTTAAGTTAAAAAAACAGAATTTGATAAAAAAATTCCTTACTGGGTTTTAAAATGGAGCAGCCGAAGCTGTCGCAAGGCGATACGAGATAGGTCCTAAGACATTACAATTTTAATGACCTTTTTTTATAGCAACTGTTGAGTAATTATTACAAAATTACTCGAATTTTACCTTATTACGCATAATAATTTAATTATTATGTAAGCCTGTTAATTATTCTCCAATAATTGCCTTTTAGCTTAATAGGTACTGATCGTTAGTATTAAGCCGGAAATATTAAAATATAATACGAAGGAACAATGACAATGTTTTAAAATTGAGTTAAATGTCACTGGTATTCTGTTATGAATTCACAGTACTTCTACTAGATATGATTGTGTGGTTTCCGGTTCAAAATAGACCCAATTTGAAGTCAGTGTAGGTACATTTATTATAGTTATAAATTTTTGTAGAAATAATGCACGGTCGTGAGCAGGATTCGAGCCTGCGCCTCCGGTATAAATACTCCAGGCGCTCTGACCACTAACCCATCTCGACCTCTGCTCACTACTCTGAATTCTTCTTCCATATCTTTATTACGTTATTTGGTGACGTCATTGCTATCTATGCAGTACCTATTTAGGTGACCAAACCGACAAGACTAACTTTGCAGTTAATACAATGTCGTACCGATGCAAATCTGTATTTGTTAAGGTAATCGCATTAACGTATGCTTAGCAAAGATTCATCGGTATAAATCTTTGCTTTGCTACGCATGCGTTAATTCATTTAAGAGATTTATCTGTAAATATTTGTTATTTTTAAATCTATTTCTGTCATGGGAATAGTTATTTATTCAATTCAAATAATTTATTCACCAAGACAACCATGTTTTTAACATAACATATAGCATCACATTTGTATTCCCCGAAAGGGTAGGCAGAGGTGTACAACTGTGTACCTCTACCTACCTCTTCGGGGAATACAGGTGTGCTGCTTTATGTTATGTTATTTTTTCTGCCACGTGTGATGTACAAATACATATTCAACAAAATATATTAGTTTTTAAATTACATTGGTACGTACCTACACATATTTTTAGACATAATAATTGCACCATTTTATTATTTTCTTCTTCGTAGTGTGTGTTTTGTATGAACAACCTAGTGTCAGAGTTTAAACCATCCGTAGGTCGCTGACATGGCTTTACACACTATCGAGAAAATCTCTCGGGTGTGCTGGTTTCCTCACGATGTTTTCCTTCACCGTTTTAAGCAAGTGATCATTCATTTATAATACGCACATGACTTCCAAAACACAGTGGTGCGTGCCTTGGATTCGAACTTGCAAAAATTTCCGAACTTAATTATTCTGGCAATTTAAGATGGCCACTAAAATTGTAGACATTTTTGGTAATAAAGATAATTTTATATGGGCAAGTAGCCCTCCTCAATTTACTTCTAAGCATTAGAAAAAAATCGAAAAAAGAAACAATGAGATACCTAAATAATACCTTACTGCCTCATTGGTTTAGTGGTCCGTAGCGCGACTGCTGAGCAGGAGGTCTCGGGTTCGATTCCCGGGTCGGGCAAAGTGTTATTGTGTTTTTCTGTTAGGAAATTCTCAGTAGCAGCCCGGAGTTTGGAAATGTGCCCGGTTGATGGCAATAGGCTCGCCACCTATTACATGGGACTTAATAACAGCATTGGTAAAATGTGGGTGTACAATTGTGTACACCTCTGCCTACCCCTTCGGGGAATACAGGCGTGATGCTATGTTATGTTATGTTATGTAAATAATACCTTAAATCATAATTCATAATTCATCATCATTTATTTGCAATAATGGGTACAAAATGCATAGATGTTACATAAATCCATTAACAATATTTAACTGAACACCCCTACATGGTGTTAAACTCCATAAAACGTGACAACAGCCACATAATGACAGAACACCCCGTTACCACATTGAAAAATTAGAATAAAATTCCCATCAGACGTTCACCCCACCATCAAACGATACGAACGCCAATTCCCAACCCACATAAGTTAGAAGTGGAAATTAAATTTAGGAAAAATTACCCAATCCCGAAACTGGAACGGGTTCCGCGTAAAAGTTATACGTCATTTTTATGTGCGGTTACATTGTATGCCACCAAATATTTGTATTGTGCGTACGAGTATCGCATATTTTAAGGATTTATGCCCCACCCTTTTCTATTAGGGATGAGTGTGGTCATAAATAATATATATTTTTTGATAACTCGAATCTGAAGTTTCGATTTTTATGTAGTTGTAAGAAGTTTGTTTATTGTTAATGTTAGTTGTGTTGGTTATTGTGACGGTGACGTCACCATAAGACGTATACTGACTGCCGCGTCGGTCTAGTAGTCGCAAGCACGGCTATTGAGCGTGAGCTCTCGGGTTTGATTCACAGGTCGGGCAACGTTATTGGCTTTTATCTTTGAAGTATTTATCCGGGATGCGCAGGTTCGGATCCTGCTCTCGACCGTATTCTTTTTCCATTTAATATAATAACTTTTTGGGTTTTTTCTGTTGAAATTCTCATTAGCAGTACGAAGTTAGGAATTTGGTAGTGTGGCACCCCCACACACTTCTTGGGTCAGGCAATGTTATTGGGTTTTTCTGTTAAGAAGTTCTCAGTAGCAGCCTGCAGTTAGGAAGTTTACGGTAAGACCCCCGTGCTTCGGAGAGCACTTAAAGCCGTTGGACCTGCACCTGATCTCTCTCCAGTCGTGTTAGATTGCCGCCCCATCTGACTATGAGACTGAAGAAGAGGGAGTGCACCTGTGTTTGCGCATACACTTGTGCCCTATAATATTTTCTGCATACTTGGCTAATCTCCATGAAGATAGGCTGCCGTGAGGAGTATTAATAGACGTAATAAGAGGGAGGAAATATTAGACTTCGAAAGCGGTGGTTGTAAGTACTTTGTTAGTAGGTAATTTGATTAGGTGCGAGATCAAACAGCGGTCACGGTCCCATTTTACTACCAGTCAATAAAAAATAATTTGTTGAAATTATATATTTTTCTAGTAAGAAAAATACAATCGTGAGCAGGATTAGAACCTGCGGCTCCTGTATAAATACTCGATGGTCAACTAAGCCATCTTTACCTCTGCTCACTACTACGAATTCTTCATATCTTCCATATTTAAATACGTCTTTTGGTGACGTCATCGCTATTGATTCTGTCCAAACGTCGTTTTTCTAGCTTTGAAGACAATGCAACCCAAAATGAATGACCTATAAAATAGGAGTGTGCAGTTAAATCTACAAACTCTAACGTTGTGAAAAGAAAAATAAAGTCCTGAGCAGGATTTGACCCTACGCCCCTGGATGAATACACCAGGCACACAACCTATTAATCGATCTCTGCTCACAATTTATATTCTGAATTTTTCTTCCACTTTATTACGTCTTATGGTGACGTCATCGTGGTCGATTCGGTGACTGAATATAAACTCGTTATGTTCTTAAAAGATTCTCAACATTAACAGCATAATTGTAATGGCAAGCCACTGACCTGCACATACCACAATATGTCAGATTGTTACCGCTGTGCGCCAAACCACAAACTCACCACAGCATAGCTGTAAGGAATTTCAGAATCCAGGCACCTATTATATTACTAGCTATGTATGGCCTGCGAATTCATCAATAACATCGTGCGTGATGCGAATATGATCGTGCGTTTATAAGGTCCTAATTTACTAGGTAACTTCCTTTGAGAGGGTTATTATAAAACAGTGATTGCCTAGTGGTATGACCGTTGGACTTACAAGTCAAAGGTCGCAAGTTTGAATCCAAGGCACGCACCACTGTCTTTTTGAAGAGGGGCTTGTGGCTAAGTAACAGCCGCACATATTGGTTGATTGAGGTTAAGCTGCGCTTGCCACGGACGGTCCGTGGATGGGTGACCATCATTTCATACCGAGACCCCTCTGTGCCTCGGAGAGCATGTTAAGCCGTCGGTCCACATCATCATCAACCTATAGCAGTCCACTGCTGGATATAGGTCTCTCCAAAGACGCGCCACTGAGCCCGGTCTTCGGCTCTTGTCATCCAATTTCTACCAGCTACTTTCCGCAGCCGTCGGTCCTGCTTATCTAATTAAGATCTATGACAGCCGTTATGGGTAGTCAGAGGCCTGAAAGTTTGACAACCAGTCATACCACGAGATATCGTGTTACCCATTAACTGGGTTGTGGAGGTCAGATAGGCAGTCGCTCCAATTAAAATAAATATTAAGCTGCATCCGATTTGACTGGAAGCCGACCCCAATGTAATTGGAAAAGGCTAAGCAGGCAGGCAGATCACTTGCTTATAACGGTGAAAAACCAGCACACCTTAGAGATGTTCTCGATGGTTTGTAAAGCCATGTCAGAGACCTACACGTAACCACACGATAAGAAGAAGAAGAAGGGTTAATATATAATTGTAATAAATTCACTTAAGCTAATAATTAAATGGAAATAACAAACTATTTGTAATTATAATAGTACTAGCAAGACGATAACTGCTCCTTGAACGGTGAACAATTGGAAAAATTATATAATTGTAAAAAAATTTAACACTTGCGAGGGAATAAAATAAGATAATTACATTTATTTTTGGTAACACACTGTGTCTACATCTTTTTTGTTAAACTCTCCAGTCACAGGTCTGCTGGAAGAAATTTCTTAATGAAATAAGCAGTACCTTTGTGCTCCACTTCACTTTGTACAATGTTAAATTTTAATTTTCTCTGTGTGTACATAAATAAATTAATAATAATAAATAATAATTGCGGAAACTTATTTGTTATTATAATAGCTCGAGGATTATTTTTCTAAAACGCCGAGTCTATGGTCTATGCCCCGCGCAGTTGGAAGAAGAGGGACTGACAAAGTTCCCAGTCAACCATAATAATAATACATAATTAAAATAAAATTAAAGCGAATATTTTTCTATATTTAACACAAAAATTAATGTTAATTAATTTGTTGTCAAAAATAAATAATTTGATGAATTGAAAAATATGTGTCATCAATCATCATCATCAATAATCATCAATACATTTAATAAAAATGTAACGGATCGCTGTCTGTACATGAAACATATATGAAAAAAAATATGATTGGGACCTTTATCAACGCAAATAGTACCCAAAACAATTATTGTTAGAATTTTTGTCTGTCAGTTTATCTGTTTGTCTGTGCGTTTGTACACGCTTATCTCAGAAACGGCTTATCCGATTCAGATGTGGTTTTCACTAATGTATTGTGGTAAGCTTCATTTAACATTTAGTGTTTGTTTCATATTATTCTATAACTGCCTCGTTGGTCTAGTGGTCCCAAGCTTGACTGCTGAGCATGAGGTCTTGGGTTCGATTCCCGGGTCGGGCAAAGTGTTATTGAGTTTTTCTGTTAGGAAATTCTCAGTAGCAGCCCGGAGTTTGGAATTGTGCCCGGTTGATGGCAATAGGTTCACTACCTTTTACATGGGACCTAATAACAGCATTGGTAAAATGTGGGTGTACGACTATGTACACCTCTGCCTACAGGGGAATACAGGCGTGATGCTATGTTATATTTTGTTTGTTTCATGTCAATCGGTTCATAAATAAGTTATGCCCATTTAAAGAATCACGTCGAACATTTATTAATTTACGATATCCACGCGGACGGACTCGCGGGCACAGCTAGTTTGTAATAGAACTAAACGTGTACAAACAGCATGCGGTAGGCATAATACGTAGGTAGTGACCTACCCAAGCAACTATAATGTACGTCAAGTTCCGATCAGCAAACCCGACTATGTTTGCACATTACTAGTATTCCGGTTAACCCTAAGCTTCCTGTTAACTAAGCTAAATTTGATTGTGCTAGTGTGTTCACGTCGATAATGCCAGCTTCAAACTCGCAAATTCGCGATTAACAATCCAATAACGTTCAAAAGTATATACCTATAGACGGTGTGAAATAAAAAGCTATTTTATTTTAAAGTATCGATTGTCATATAATTATATTTTTATAACCACCCTGAAATTTTAATTATTGTTTTCCCGCGGCTCAAAGATTTGCCTTCAGTATTTACGAAAAATAGAGTACTTCAGATTAAAAAAAGAAAACAGTTTGATAGAGTGAGAAACAATAGCAATTTACTTATCGTGATGCAATGGTAACACAGCAGGTACTCAAACCGCACGAGCAATGACCGTGCGGCGGGCTGGACCGTCCTCGCTGCCGAAGCTCTGTTATTGGTTCGAGGTCACTTTTTTGTGTCGTTGTTGTCAATTATTCTGTCATTTTTTTATTATAATAAAAATCATTTAAGAATTGTACGTAATTGGATAAGACTATACGAGACAATATTCTCGAGTTAAACCCCGCTCGGTAAAATGAAGTAGAATATTGATTTAATAACTAGTATTAAAATATTGTTGATGTATATTTATAAACGTGTTTTTTTATTTACTTTGTTATGTTACGCGAGTATTCTTTAGAATAGGTTTTATATTTAGCTAAGTATATAATTACACTTTGTATTAGGTGAATCATGTATGTAGTTTCAAAACTTAGTTTAAAAATGTATTATCTTATTTCAAATTAAAATAAAAACCTGGACAAAAAAGTGGTAAATTCAATTGCTCATTCATATCCATATCCTGACTGGTTTTTATTGTATTAGGCAGAGATTATCGATTTCCATTAGTTAATTTGACTGTGATGAACTGCAGTTTCAGTTGCGTGTTGAATTCAATGTTACCAATAAATTAAAAAACTTTTTTTACCCATAGCGAAATACAAAATTAAATTTTTAACCGAACATTTTCCTATATCTATTTTAGACGACATAATTATAATATTAATTCTAGTTAGACCTAGTCCAGACAGACCAAAATCAAGGCATACCTACATACCGTTGTTACATAGTGACGGCTACAAATAAGTTACGTGTGTGAGTAATGTTTTCATCTATTGTGGAGAACAGACGAGGGTACAGGGTACGGATGTGAAAACGTTGGCAAAATGTATTTAAGTACTAAAATTTACTGACATGACTACGACATGAATGGAATATTCTAGAAATTTCGAGAATTTTGTTCGGTTATTGCAGGCTTTTGTATTGAAAGATAAGTAACATAGATTTATAATTATCTAGCTGGTGCCTGCGACTTGTCTGCGTGACAAAGGTAGCCTATATCCTTCTCCAAGCTCCAATCTTTCTCCTTGCCAAATTCATTACGATCCGTTCAGCCGTTTAGTCGTGAAATGGTAACAAACAAACAAACAGAGTTACTTTCGCATTTATAATATTAGTATGGATTTCTACGATGATATATTATTACGTGATCCTCAATTAACACGTGTTACAAAAAGATTATTACACGTGTGTGTAGCGTGTTTTTGAGAACATTATCATAATTATGAGTATCTATTATTTATTTAATTTATTAACAAAAATCTATTGACGAAATATACCAACCTAATTATGAAATATTGAGCACGGCCGGACCAAATTGAATTAATCTTTTTCTGTTGTGTTTAAAATTGTCTAGACAAGGTTTGTATTAAAGAAAATTAGAATAGTCTGAAATTTAGTTGGTATTTTTGTATAAATTGTACCCATGCGAAGCCGGGGCAGGTTGTTAGTATTAATTAAAAGAGTTTAGGCTGGTTAGCAGTACCCAACCGGTAGACCAAGCGCACCTCTTGAAAGTTGACGCGGAAGTCGAATGCAGAGCTTCACTCCCACCGTTCGAGGACCCTGATGACCCTTTGCCCCCCGTCACTCCCGACGAAGTGCAAGAGACCATTAAGAATCTCAAACCCCGGAAAGCCCCAGGCTTAAACGGAATCACGAATAAAGTTATTAAACTCCCCCCGCGCCCCTCTCATTATACTAATGACCGCCATCTTCAATGGCGCCATGAGTCACAATATCTTCCCGCAAGCATGGAAAGAAGCCATAAGCTATAGGTATCCCTTAACCTAGAAAACCCAAATCCGAGCCCACCAGCTACCGACCTACCAACCTACTCAATGTTTTAGGTAAATTCTACGAGAAGCTGATCTATAAGCGACTCAAGGACCATGCCGAAGCAAAGAGTCTTATCCCTAACGAGCAGTTTGGTTTTCGAACCCAACACTCTAGCGTCCAACAAGTTCCCCGCATCGTCGAGCACATAAGCGTTGGTTTTCAACGCGGCCGACGCGGCGGGTTAATTATAATTCTAGTAATTACATATTTATTGGTATCTGTATTGTTGTTTATGTTGATTTAATTGTAGTAGTCAATCACAATGGTTCACGAACTACTCTTATACTTTCACTGCTTTACAGTATTCTGTTTCATCCCACAACCCCTTCTTATCTCAATGAACGGTTCGAGTTCGTTTGTAATACACATTCACGACATCTTCTTGACGTCATCGGAAAATTTAAAGCTGAAGATGTTTAAGCTTTCCTTTCTAGGCCGTCTTCTTAGTCTTTCTCTCTAGGCCGTGCGTCTATGGAACACACTACCGGTATCTATGAGACGTGCACAATCGTTGTCTGCTTTTAAAGGAATGGTAACATTACTTAGCGTCTTAAAATGTTACTATTGGTTATTAAATCTGTGTATTGTTTGTTTATTTATTTTTATATTTTACTGTAGATATGTAGTTGATTGGTATTATCTTTATTTAAGTATTATATTTTATATTTAGGTATATAAAATTTATTAAATTTCTAGATCTAGTATTCTTAATCTCATTGTTTTGTGTCCTATTTAAAGTACACCGCCCACTGCCTGTTATAATTTCTTGCACGATATTTGTCCATCCAACGGTTGTCTGTAAGAAATTGCTATTAGCGATAAGACCGCCTATTGCACAACTATTTTAGTGATTATTTATTTTATTATGTTCTTGTTTATGGTGTTCAATAAAGAATACTCTATCTACTCCTCTAGGAAATATTTTACGTAAAAATAATTATCTTGGTATCTGCAAATTCATGCCTTCGCTTGTAAAAAAAAAACGTACTACCAATAAATACCAATTACGAACAACAATTTCAAATTAAATTCTTTATCACAAATTTTTTATTTAATCTTAAATATTATATGAATTTCGTTTATATCACTCTGCTTCTATATTTCATTTCAAACGGCTTCTTGTAAGATGTAATACGATCTTTTTTTTATTTTCTTTGTCTACAAGGCAAATATTAAATTTACATTTATTCATGTCAATGTCTGTTTAAGATGCGTAGTTATCAATTCCCTAGAGTTAGAAATTTCCATTCTCAGTAATTTGCATACATATGGAAGAATAATTCAATTTAAATGTAATTAAGTAGAGTATTTTCTGTATTTTATATGATAGTAAAGTTGATTTAGTTAAGTTCTGAGGGACGGTAATTAGTTTTGTTGAACTATTGAATAGTGAATAGAACTAGATGGCGAATCGATATGTATAGGATGTTAGGGTCATTATTATATTGGCGCTGGTTATTGAGTTTATGGGTATAATTTAAATGGTTGCTAGCTAAAGTAGTACCTTTAGTAATTCCCAATTAAAAAAAAAACGGACAAGTGCGAGTCGCATTCGCCCACCGAGGGTTCCGTACAAATTTGTAGGTACATATTATATATAATTCAGGAATCGAATCTCTTAGTTTTTTCCGAGCTTTTCCCCAAATTCAGTTTCCAAAACCTATAAAGGCTATATTTTTTATGATTTAATTAAAAATGTATAGTTTTCAGATTTTTCCATGTACTTGTAGTATTTATAAGACGATATTACTTACCAAATTTCATAACTATAGGTACGCGGAGAGTAAATTTTGATTCCCTTGAGAGTGTCGAAATATACGTTATTTGCGGCATAAACGGCCGTATCTTTTTTTACGTCAACCTACAAGTTTTTTTACAGCTTCAAGAGACTGTAGACTTGAGTACCTATATGGTTTTAATTTCAACTCGATACCTCCACGCATTCCTGAGATAAAGGGTCTTGACAGACAGACAGAGAGACAGACGGAAACAAAGTAATCCTATAAGTGATCGGTTTTTTTCTTTTGAGGCACGGAACCCTAAAAAAACACGGAATGTTTTTTCCTTTGAATAATTGTTTGAATATGATTATAAATTTTTAATTGTTACTAGCTATAGTAGCATCTTCGGTCTTGGTCAATGTAAGGAAAACTAAAACAATGTTAGTATATAATAATAATATTAAATAGTTTAAAAATAAAAGACAAAAAGTTGTTATTGCTTTTGCTAAATTAATAATAATTGCATCTCCTTTCTTTGCTATTTCTCGAGAGACAATAATCTGCTCTCATATCCCATGAGAACAGTAAACAGAGGTGTATTCTGTAAAAATATCAGTTTTTAATTAATTAGTGTTCTTGCAAACAGAAAGGATCTTACTACCTACATTTTTTAAATTAATTTTGTTATAAATGTGTTGAGGTGAAATATTTCTTCGATGATTGAAGTGAGTTTTTCTGATTGATACGACTGCTCAGCAAGACTGCACAAAGGATCGTTGTGTTTTTAACTGTTTTTTTTTTTTGGCTGTTATAGATAGGTCTTGCGTGGAGCAATAAGTAAAAAACTAGTGGACTATATAACAATGTATAATGATCATAAATGGCGAATTCCAATATGATGAGGTTACGGTACGAACAATTAAAACTTGATTAAAACCAATACAGATAAATGTTTGAAAAGCATTACGCATGCTTAGCGAAATTTAAAGTTATAAATTTTTGTGCCAATTTTATAAACTAAGCCATCATGACTGGTATCGCGAGCAGGATTGGAGGTTTTTTTTTATGTTATAGGGGGTAACCGAGCAGACGGCTCGCCTGATGGTAAGCGATTATCGCCGCCCATGGACACCCGCAACCCCAGAGGAGTCGCAAGTGCGTTGCCGGCCTTTTAAAGGGTTTGGGCCTCCGGTACCCTCACTCACTCGGCGAAACACAACGCAAGCGTTGTTTCACGCCGGTTTTCTGTGAGGCCGTGGTATCAATCCGGTCGAGCCGGCTCATTCGTGCCGAAGCGTGGCTCTCCCACGGTGAAAGTCTAGATGACTGCTTAGTGGTCAGAGCACTTGCAGTATTTATACGGGAGGCGCAGGTTCGAATTCTGCTCGCGACCGTATTCTTTTTTTCACAAAAATTTATAACTTTAATTAAAACCAAGTTAATATGCGCGCTTGGCTGAACGTTATCTGCTCGCCTAGCGAAATCGCTGACTAATGCCCGTTTTCACCAACCATACCTAAATCATCCCCTAAGTAGGAGTCTCTTAACGTAAGTAGCCCTTAATTCGACCCCTTACCTAATTTCATTTTCACCAAGATAAGTGACCCCTTACTAGGAATCTTCTATATTTTAGAGGTGACCAAAACCGTACATTTACCAAATTTTTTTCGAACTGCTTTTGTTAATTTTTCACAACTTGTCATTAAATATTACTAAACATCGAACAAGTATAATACATTTTAGGTGCTGATCGGAGCTCTCAAACACATTGACGCATGTGTAGCGAACTCGAAATTTATACATTTTTGTGATTTTGTGGAAAGAAAATGTCGCGACGGCGCGCCGTGGCCGGTTTAAACCCTGCTCAAATAATTAATATTTTAATTAATATTTTCGTAAATTTATTTGCGTTTTTTTTATTATTGTATTTTCAAGAGTTAGATGGGTATAAACACAAAATGTGCGTCACGCAAAACCTTCCGTTTCTTTGTTACGGTCCAGATGGGGAACGAACATTCGGGAGACACCTAAGCGATGATTTAAGTATGGTTGGTGAAAATAGTCCCTAAAAAACGTTTGGAGAAAACGTAACTATCGTTAAGGGTTACCTAACTTAGCTTTGATAGCCCCTAAAATTTAGGGAACGTTGGTGAAGACGGATATAAGTGGCCGCGCAGATCGGTTGAACGCAGATCGGTCGCGCGCGCCCCGTTCCTTCCGTAGCCGGCCGTGGCTGGATTGACGAGTAGTTGAACTCAACAGGGCTCTTTGCTAAATTCTTACCGACTAAAATTGCAGTGCTTCCAATAACCTTTGCTGAACTCCAAGTCTCACAGCCATATTCAGCGCAACAGACGACTTAAATTCATGAGATTAAAATAAATATATTACCTACAGAACGATTTTAAATCTACTGCGAACATTTACAAAGTGAATGCAAGTTTCTTAAACAAAGTTGTTAATTTTCGTTGGTGGAATCCGCCTTTAAAATTTCCATAACAGTTTTTATCTTGTATATAAACGAAAGTCAATTAACAAAGGGCAGGTGTAAGAGAAAATGCCGGAAAGGGACTCCTTACCTACTCTGATCTTATCCGTGAAATCCTCCAAAAAGGTCACCTGCGTAGTACTCAAAAAGCAAAAGGAGAATGGCAAAATCATAGCAGGTGGCATTCTTTAGATTCTGCATACCCCCATGGGAGAAAAATGTGAGTTTATGTATGTATTGAGATTCCACATTAACAAGCTTCATAAGATGTGAGTACGAATAAATTTTCAAATATATCATTCGTAACATTGGATAAGTCATGCAAAGTTATAATTGGCTAACTTTTACAACTTGAGTGTGCGGCGAGGTATTAAGTAACAATAAAGGCTCAGATTCATTATATGGAATTGTAATGTGGACAAAACTTCGGGAATTATATTTTACACCGCATAAATTTTGAGTTCAAACTTTTTTGAGTGTGAGTGTTATAACAATTGTTGCATCTTAGGGTTGGATTAAATTTGTTCTTGCTTTCAGTTTTTTTTTATGTTTATGTTTTTAGAGGTGGATCTGTTGATGTGATCGAAAACAGGTTAAACTTAATATATCTATAAAGTATTGTTCACCGGTTACTACTCACGTGTATTTTTCGAGATTCCTTATAGTTTCAAACTCGAACGGTTGTTATAATTAATTGGAAAAATTACAACTTATCGCAGTAGTGATTGTTATACAGCGGGTGGTGCAGTGGTTGAGGGACCGGCTACTGCACTGCGTGCCGCGGAATTGATTCCCGCATTAAACAAACGTTTGTATGATCTACAGAAAAATTGTTTAGAACTTACTTACTTATTACTACCAATACAAACCTATCTATATGAGATAAGTAACGTTAATAAATCGGAACAGTAAGCAGAGATCAGTATTGATTGGTCTGGGTCTAAGGGACCTGAGCGGGGGCCGAGTTCTAAGATTACCGGTCTATGGTCAGAGTCGAGCTCTTGTAGCTCTCAATAGAGCGTAAACCGAGATTCACGTTCTTCAGAATCTCTATGTCGAGTATCTCGGGTCGGTGATTTACGTTGTCAGGGAAGTGGGCAGGGCTCTTCGGAGCGACATGTCGAAGTTAAGTTCGATACCTGATCGTTCGAGGTGTCTGCCTCGTGTGGTCGTCGTATTGCAACGCCAGGATTCATTTTTGGCGTTAAGGTCGCCAGCAATGATAACTGAGTCACCCGGAGCGGATAAGGCTTTAAAGTTCGGGAGTTAAGTTAACCTTCGATGAGACTTTAGGTGGAAGGAATGGTGATCGGCTGGTGTCCTATCATGCCTAGCCAGCATAAAGAGGCCTCTATAAAAGAAAGAAGTGGGGGGTTCACCTTGCGATCTCTTTATAAAGAATGCGAGCGCTTGGACCCCACCCATACCCCAAAAATAGAATTACTAATAAAATTATTATATTTTCTCCGCTTGAGCGTCTCCGCACCTACAGCAAGTAAATACAGGTACAGATAAGTAAAAACATGCCACATGAAATAACCCCAATGTGCAATGGTTTTTTTTTTTTTTCGAACAGCTGTTCCTGTCTTTCATTTATTCAGGTAGGCGTACAAATCCCGGTTGGGTAGACCCCACAGTCAAAATTTTCCCACACCTTGAGACAACCTGAGTGTTTTACATCTGGCATTCTACTAAACTAGTAAAATGTATGGAATTATGTAAGAGTAGATACTAATACAAATACTGCCTCGTTGGTCTAGTGGTCCCAAGCGCGACTGCTGAGCATGGGGTCTGGGGTTCGATTCCCGGGCAAAGTGTTATTGAGTTTTTCTATTAAGAATTTCTCAGTAGCAGCCCGCAGTTTGGGATTGTGCCCGGTAGATAGCAATATGCTCGCCATCTATTACATGGGACTTAATAACAGCATTGGTGAAATGTAGGTGTACAATTGTGTACACATCTGCCTACCCCTTTGGGGAATACAGGCGTGATGTTATGTTATGTTATGTTTACTAGTAATAATAATATAGTTCCGACCGTAATCCGGTCACGGCGGCCTATCTCGACGGAGATTAGCCAAGTACACAGGAGATATTATAGTGCACAAGTGTATGCGCAAACACAGTTGCACTCCCTCTTCCCACACTATGAGAACGATGGGTCGGCAATCTGAGACAACTGGCAAGATATCAGTTGAAGGACCGGCTTTACGTACTCTCCGAAGCGCGGAGGTGTCACACTGTAAACTTCCTAACTCCAGGCTGCTACTGAGAACTTCCTTACAGAAAAACCCAATAACACTGCCTGACCCAGGAATTGAATCCAGGACCTGACGCTCAGCAGCCACGTTGCGGCCACCAAAACAATAAGTTTTGAAATTTGTTAATAAATCACGCAAAAGCTACTAAAATTAATTAAACTGATATTATTTACCATTTGTTTCGTTACTACATGATACATATATACTTAAATTCTTTCCTAAAAATGTAAAACCGCAGACAGGTCGGCCATAAAAATAATTAGGTACTTTACCAGTTCTCTGTAGACCAGATGGCTTGGTTTAGTACCTGTTAAAAACACCTTTCGCACCTTTTACACCCCACAATAAGTACAACAATGATTCAAACTTCAAAGGAACACAATACATTACGAAATCCCCGAAACTGCCAGTTTTTCTAGAAACCAATTGTAAATCAAAAACCTGTCAAACATTATAATCCTGTGCCCTTTGTTCTTCATCCCATTGTTTGAATTCAACCTTATAGTTCTCTAACGTAAGGTTGAAAATAGATTAGTAGAGAACAGGTGATTAGTTTATTGTTATATTATTATTACTCAAGTCCTGTCGGGAGCGCAGTGAGGAGTTCAGTTGATATTGGAACGTTGAACGAGTAAGTTGTGTCTTGAGTAACTAAATTAAATACATTAAAGTACGCAGTGTGGTGTGTTATTGGATTTATCGCCATTGTGATCAGCCTGGGATCTTTTGTATCAGGTTGGTGTTTATTTTAACCCTCGTATTGTATGTTTCCGTCATAATGAGATTGATTCTTAGTTAAATTGTTAGATTTTGAGAATATTCTTTGTGATTATTCACACGCTTTCTATTGTAATTATACGAAACTTCATGTTGTTACAAAACAGTATTTCCATAAAACAAAACAAAACGCTATAGAAACAATTTAGTATAAACTATATGTATGATGATTGCTACATAACGAGTATCGATTATCTAAACGAAGTATAGCTTTTTCGGGAATTCTTTTTGACATGTGCTTGCGCAGATGCGCGGGCGTCACTCCGTAGTCGTAGCGGGTAACAGGTGCGATGCTCGAAATAATAATAACACGACAACTGCTATAGGAAAGTGTAGGTCTTTAATTATATTGTTTTAGTTATTATAGGTTTTGCCTCGTTGGTCTTGTGGTCCCAAGCGAGACTGCGCACGAGGTCCTGACCACGAGGTGGGTTCGATTCCCAGGTCGGGCAAAGTATTATTGGGTTTTTCTGTTAGGAAATTCTCAGTAGCTGCCCGGTGTTTGGATGCCCAGTGGATGGTAATAGGCTCACCACCTATTACATGAAATGTGGGTGTACAACCGGATACACCTCTGCTTACCCCATGTCACAGGGTGGTGAATCTATTGCAATCTACCGGGCACAATTCCAAACTGCGAGATAATATCGAGAATTTCCTATTAGAAAACCTAATAACACTTTATTCGACCCGGAAATTGAACCCAGAATTTCAAGCTCTGCAGTTGCTCTTACGTCATCTAGAGTATTAAGGCAGTTAAATTGAGTAGAACGTGTTTTTTTATTTTTTCGAGTACTTTGCAATCGTTATTAACTTTTTTTGTGAGATTGCGTTTGATAGGTAAGGTTCATTCTTCCAGCGAAGAGTCTACCTGTCGATGTCATTATATGGCTTTACTTAACAAAATCCCATATGTGGTTAGCAATCACATATTGGACCAGAAGGCTTAAACACCACAGGCCTTAAGCCTTTTGGTTTTTGCTGTTTCACTCAGAGCTGTGGCTAAGGCGTTTGTATGTGATGTTATTCGTATGAATGCACTCTGTGCTCTATTTCCTCTTTTATCTATGGTTCCGTTTTTCTGTAGTTCTGTGGTTGTGAGGTTTGTTTGTGTTATAATAGTTGTAGAATTTCCAATGTTAAATTTCTTGTAGAGCTCCATAGTTCGCTATCGTAGGTTTTAATACACCTCTGTTTTTGTTACGTTTCGATAGGACGGTGTTCTTTCCAAAAGCCAGTTCGTTTTCGAAGTAGCATCTTCAGCTCATCACGTTATACTCTAATTTAAAAAAATACGATATTTCACTGAATCGGTTGCTAGAATTGTTCAATACTTTCACCCTTTTCGTGACTATATTTGTAAAAAGAAACACCTAATCTATATTAAATAATCTTGTCATGATGGTTTATTAGCACAATTATACTATTATACATATTATGTTCCTCAAGGTATTACTTAAGAACAAAAGCTAAGCTTTAATAAATTTTAAAATAAAGTAGAATAAGTACTTGGAATAGTGCGGCATTTTACTGTTAAAGAAGATTGGGATTACGGTAATTGAAATGTATAAATAAGCTTACACTTTATTTATACATTTCAATAGATTCCTTTTATTAGATTATTATAATCCTATACATATTTCCCATTCCGGATTACCGTAATCCCAATCTTCTTTAACACTAAAATGCCGCACTATTCCAAGAACTTATTCTACTTTATTCCAAATACCTTTAAACCCCGCCCTATTCCAAGTATTTATTCGGCTTTATTCCAAGTACTTTAACCTGAACAAAAGTGTCCGTATTTGTCTTATCTAAGGAACAATTGAAAGGATTCAAAAGCGAGTTTTCTCAGCCATAAATTACGTGGCCTTGTCGCCGATTCCGTGGTATAACAAATTGGTTACCGATAAACTTAGGTAAAAAGTAAAGGTAAAATTGTATGGGAAGTACTGCCATAGGGCTTTATAGGTATTTAGATGACTGCCCAAAAAAAAGAGTGTTATATATTAGAGTCATTGTATGTATGTAAGTATGTATTTAAGTATGTATGTATGTATGTTTGATTCACTCCACTTTATGTTTGACTTATTCCACTTAATAATGAGCAGGAGATTGATAATGTTTATGAATCTGATTTTAATTCAATTATAATAATACATATATATATGTAAACGTTGCTAAAGTAATAGATAGATATTTCGTAAACTTTATTGGGTCTCAATATACTCATAAAATTGTATTTAATTTGTAGGGAATTCAAAAGCTATATTTGTTTAACGATGACATAAATATATAACTTGCGTTGCTTCTAACAATAGACACTTTACACAAAGGTACAATAATATTACTGCTATAGGTATTCCTTGTATAAACACATGACCGGTAGACAGAAATTACCTCTAGGCTGCTAGGCTGGAGTTCCTAATACAATTTTAAACGAATTAATGTCCTTAGTTTACAAGCGGAACCAAGGCAAAGGCGACCAGTGACATTTCTTCTTCTTCTTTCATTTAAGAGCTTAACTCTTGTCAATGCTCTCTATCCTCTACTTTCACTACAACATTCATTCATTTAATAATAAATTTACCTAATTTTAGAGCCGTGATTGAATGATTTTTGGGAAAACTATCCAATAGTTGAATAAGTTACAGTTAGTATTCCCAAAAATCATTCAGGGGTTCGTTTCCACCACCTGTGCCCAAGGATTGTTTATAAGGCATAAACGCCCTTAAATTATTATTTCGAACCTCTGTTGCTAGGCGTCCTAGAACGGATATTTGTTGACAAACTTGTAATATCGATAAAAGTATAAATTTAATGAATTTTATAGTTTTAAATACAAACTAGCTGTGCCCCGCAAACGTTGTTCTGCCATATAAATTTTCTGGACACGGCCACCCTTATCACCTAGGGATTTAAAAAATTGCCTACGAACTACCAAACCTACCAAATATACATACAAAAACATTCATAAAAATCGGCCAAGCCGTTTCGGTAACATTGAGACACGAGATTTTTATATATTGTATTGGGTCAAATTTGACAAATGTGTCGATAATATTATAACTTTTCAAAGAAATAAGACCCGTCTTCAGTGGAATGGTGAAAACAATATACAAACATACGATCGCAGTCGCGGATCATTTGCTGTTAATTATTGCAGAGTTCCATTGTCTATATCCGAAGCTTTCATCAGATCCATTAGGATCTGTTAATATTATAAACTAAAACCTTACCTGACATATATGAATTTAAATAACGAAAACCCCATCAAAATCGGATTAGTAGTTTTTGAGAAAATCATACACATACATACGGGTCGAATACAGAACATCCTTTCCTGAAATCGGTTAGAACGAACCTTGCGCGCGCCGTATAGACAAATCTATCGAACAACTGTTTACCATGCTGGCCTTAATAGCTTGTTAGTTATTTTTACAATAGTGCATTGTAAGCTTATTTTGGCGCCAATGTTTAGCTAATAATTTAATTGTTGGCAACACACCTGTCACTGTCACTTGTTTCGTAGCACAATGTTATATTTATAAACTGATAATGCTAATTTACTTTTAGCATTTGAAATATAAACTAATATTTTGAAATTAATTTTGGAATATGTAACAGCTTAAAAACGGTTAGGATATATGCAACGGTATTCCTTTTTTAATACATATATACATAGAATAAGCACTGTATTCCACGTAGAGGTAGGCAGAGGTGTACACACTTGTACACTCACACTTCATCAATGCTGTTATTAAGTCCCATGCGGTGGTGAGCCTATTGTCATCTACTAGGCACAAATCCGAACTCCAGGATGCTACTTTGAATTCCCTAACAGAAAAACTCAATAACACTTTGCCCGACCCGGGAGTTGAACTGAAGTAACTTTAGATTTCGGGATAATTTCATCCCTTAGCCTATTCCAGGACCAGTAATTCTATACCAAACTTTATGCATTTATACTTTATATAAAAATCCGTTCTGTAGTTTTTGCGTGATTGAATAACAAACAATTGAATACATAAACTGCCTCGTTGGTCTAGTTGTCACAAGCGCGACTGCTGAGCATGAGGTTTTGGGTTTGATACTCAGTTCGGGCAAAGTTTAAAAAAAATCTCAGTAGCAGCCCGGGGTTTGGAATTGTGCCAGGTAGACGGCAGTAGGCTGACCATATATTACTTGGTTCTTAATAGTTTGGTGAAATGTGGGTGTTCAATTGTGACCATCTCTGCCTACCAGGTGTCGTAAAAGGGTCTGCCTTAAAGAGGATTACTAATCCGCGCCCACAAATCCGTAAATGCATATTACACTAGACCAGTGGTTGGAAACAGCGGCTCGGGAGCCGCATGCGGCTCTTTACTCCTTGGCTGCGGCTTTCCACGAAATTTTTAGTGCAGGCAAGGAATATTACTTATTATCTTGCTTGTAAGCGATGAGTAAACATTTTTGAAACGCAATAAAATGGCTCTTTGAATAAATTTCAGTTGTGTATTGTCAAAATTTTCGTTGACAAGGTTGCCGACCACTGCATTAGACCAATGTAGGACATTACATATTATTATGGTGCAGTCGTCGCGAGAAAATGATTAGATCTATAATAATTATATTTGTACCTTTTTAAACTATTCATAACCACAAATCCCGATACAACCAATTCAATGATACCTAATTTCACCATATTTTTTCAAAAACAATCATCCATGTATATCAAACAGATAACTGTTTTTGTTACAAAAAGGTTAGAAGCACGAACAATTACTTGTTATCATAGAAACGTGCTGTTATTACTGAAAATATAAACTATAAGACGACATGTTAGGAATGAGATCATAGCCTATCCACGTGTTGATTTTTCTATGAATAGTTGATAAAACAATTGTGAAAAACCACAATTGTATGAAGGAATGTCAGTAGACTAGAACGATAAAGCTATAACAGACGGTGACTACAGTTTCAGTCTTCTTCTTATCGTGTGGTTGATGAACATCCTAGTGTCAGAGTTTAAACCACCCGTAGGTCTCTGACATGGCTTTACACACCATCGACAACATCTCTCACGTGTGCTGGTTTCTTCACGATGTTTTTCCTTCACCGTTTTAAGCAAGTGAAAATTAATTTATAATACGCACATGACTTCGAAAAGACAGTGGTGCATGCCTTAGATTCGTACTTGCGACCTCTGACTTGTCAGTTCAACGGTCATACCACTAGGTTATCACTGCTTATGCTATAACAGTTCAGTATCTATTAGGTTTAACATATCTTACAGGTACACAGTTACATTATCAGGTACGCTATACGTAAGCTACGCAACTTACATAATTGAGACCTTCTAGATCGAGAATTTTATCTCACTGCTAGGCAATTATTTTACTATAAACATCATTTCGATTGTACTCCCTTAAAAAAGTTAAATAAAAGTTACTTTTAATTTACTTAGCTAAGTAATACACTTTTTTTATCTTCTGCTAACATATAACTCCTATGAAATTCCTGGATAGATCTTCAATTAGCTGTAGGTTCATCAAAGGAATTGTTTCTAGAAAATACCACTAACAAAAAACCTAAATGTTCAAAGGTTCTCATTAGGTACCTAATGAATATAAACTTAAGCACCAACTAAACTAACGCAGTTGTAATACAATGCATATTACAATATTATAACGTCGCATCGGCGTATTGCTTTAATTACAAATCTTTTTGTTTCATGCAATAATTACACCACTAATAGGTGATTAGTTACTAATAGAAAAATAATAGTCCTCAATTACCTATCATAAAAATGTAAGGCATATTGCGTAATTCTTGGAACGAAACGAGCACAAACTAATGACGTAATTTTATCGTTACAGATCCAGAATGGAAGCAATAATGTCGGAGATTGCTACAAAAGAAAATATAATGCAGCCAACGACACTTCAAGAGGCAATAAACATTATTAAATTCCTGAACACGACACATAAACAAGAAGTTGCAAAGCTGAAGGAAGCATATGCAAAACAAGCTCATGTTATAAAGAAATTGGAATCGAACAGGAAAAAGGAATTGGAATTTTTATCTGGTGAATTACAGAGATACGAAGTAAATTTAGCGTTTAGAACAGAATCAGTAACAAAACAACTTGCACAGAAAGATCTAATAATTCAAAAACAAGCAGAAAAAATAGAAGAATTAACAAACCAGTTAAAAGGTAGCGAATATAATGTAAGCATACCAGAAATTAATATAATGGTCGATTCCAATTCTGATTCGGGGGTTGCGTTAGAAAATGAGGATTCCAAAGCTGAAGAGACTAAACCCGAAGTAAAAACTACAAGAAAATGTAGTCGAAGGTTTGGGGATACAATAAGTTTTCTTCGAAGAGTTGACTTTTCTCCAATAAAATATAAACCAGCTAATCGGGAAGGTAACAAAAAGAAAGATGACAAAAAGAACAAATTACAAGTACCGACTTCAGATAAAAGAATGTTTAACCGTCAAATAAGTAATGATAAATCTCCGAGTGATGATGAAAGACCTCTAGCTGATGATTCCATATTCTCCGATGGTGGTGAACCTTTTGTAATACGAGCAAACCAAGTGAACGATAGCATGAACAACCATTTCTCTGATGACGGAAGCGAAGATACCAGTGAAGAAATCTTCGATAGAGTTATGACGAGAAGTAGCATAAGAAGATCTGTCAAAGCAAACCCGAAATACAAGAAAATTAACAGAAGTAAATCGAAACTGCTGGAACAAGTTAAAGTGAATATAGTCGATTAAATTGTTCAACTAACGAAATATTTTATAAAATGTGCAATCCAAATGTATCAATCTGAAATTATTAAAGGCTGTTTTTATTTATACCCGTTTTTTTTATTTATTTAATCTAATATTATTTCATATACAGGAATTGAGCTCCTTGTTATCTTCAAAAACCAAAGCAGTATTTTTATTCAAATTCTATTAAACGGATGCAAACAAAAAATAATTAGAAAAAAAGTATATGCGTTAATAAATACGCGTATTCCCGTAGCGCTTTCTATTAAATTTAAACGGATAGATTAACCTCAAACAAGAATTCAAATTATAGAGCCTGTACAAAATGCTTTTGAACTGAACATTATTCAATAGGAAGACAAAAGAATGTAGACAGAAGAATTTAAATTAAAAATTAATCCAGCCTCATGTTTTCATGCCCAAAATAAATTTACATACTATTGACTTATTGAACGAATGCATACAAACCTTTTGGAAATAAACCTCTTTAAAGGTCGAGGACTTGTCGAGAACGGACAGGGAAAATAAATTATACCCGATCAACTTGCTGACGAATCAATTGGGACTGCCAGAACCCAACCGAAACGAAATCGTTTGGTATTATTGAATATCTATATCACCAGACAATTTTGTATCTTAATTTGGTGTAAAATGGTTACCTCACCAATTATAACTTGAAGTCAATAATAGAGCACAAGGTTTTTTAGTATATTAATTTAAGTAAAATAATACGTTAACGTTTTCTGATTTACAAATAGTAACTCGTAGAGAGCTTTAACGTATTGTTTATTTTTATCAAATTTGGATCGACGTTTGGTCACGAACTCGCCTGATGGCAAGCAATGGTGTAACCGAAGGTGAAGCACGTAGATTCAGAAGAAATGTATTCACTCTAGCCTTGAATTAGCCTAGATTGTAAATACCTAGTACTTACCTATAACTATCAGAAATAATAATAAAAAATATTAATATTTAGTCTCTTTTTAGTCTTTCGTCACGGATACTCTGATTAAGGAGCAAGACTTTATTAACGCCCATACATAATGATTTGATAGCTTTGTTGGCTCGCTAATTACCAGTCACAAAAGATTTTTAATGTTATGAAGTATAATTTTTTACTTCTCCCCTTTGGAGAGAAAATAATAAAATAATAATCAGACCGCAACTGTCCCAGTACAGGGCATAGCCCTTGAGCTTCACGACGATAGACGATAGGTTGATGATTTCAGACTAAATACTAGACGATTAAAACCAGGTTTCCTCACAATGTTTTCCTTCACCGTATGTCTGGGATGTCTAAGATTATTAAAACAGTACATTTATAACATTAAAAATGTCACATTGAGATATGTTAGGTTACAATTCACGAACTGTAGCTCAAAAGGCAGGTAACAACTCGGCCACCGCGACATAATTTATGTATATTATTAAACATTAATAAGTTAACAAGAAACCTGTAATTGAAGATGCTGTACAAGTAACATAATAATTTTGACTGCCTCGTTGGTCAAGTGGTCCCAAGCGCGACTGCTGAGCTGCTGAGGGTTCGATTCGGTCGGGCAAAATGTTATTGAGTTTTTCTGTTAGGAAATTCTCAGTAGCAGCCGGGAGTTTGGAATTGTGCCCGGTTGATGGCAACCTATTACATGGGACTTAATAACAGCATTGGTGAAATGTGGGTGTACAGTTGTGTACACCTCTGCCTACCCCTTCGAGGAATACAGGCGGTTTTATTTATTCGCAGGAAGTAATTTCAAGAAACATAATTATACACCCGATTAAACCGGTTTTCAAAATAAATAAAATGGATATTCCCTCAAAATTCAAAGATGCTTAACAAAACATAACTCTCTTATGTACAAAGATTAAGTTAAAGACTGGACACAGTTCACTTATCTCGGACAATAACAATCAACATGAAACTACAGCAGTAAAACTAGTTAAACCTACAAAGTTAAATTGTTAGTAAACACTGCTACAGTTATGTTGATGTTAGTATTTTGTAAGTGGCAATTTTATGTTTTATGTTGATGTTTAGTGACGTTGTTAACTTTAATTCTATCAGGGTATTGACACTGGGAGAATTATTCTAATTCAAATATTTATTTGCCTTTGAATATGGTTACAATTTAGGTTGGTCAGGTATTAATAGCTTCTGCCCGCAATTTCGTCTATGTAGAATCCTGGGTCCAGCCGGGAGTAAAAGTCACAACTAACGACAGGGGCAGGTAACCCTGTGTAAGTTGTGACTTTTTCTTTTGTCGCAACAAAAAATTAACAACATGCTCCACTATTGGAGCCTCATGTTTATCTGCTCATCTTGCAGATCTTCAGGATGCTGTTGAACTGTTGCGTATTCTGTTCAATAAGGACGGGGTCTTCTTGCTTATGATTGCGTAAAAATCATCTGTATGAGTTTCAGAGAACATACCGGATGCACTAAAGTATCGCGGCACCCCCAACAGCATCCTGAACCATTATATATTATACCCGCGCACCCACAGGGTAAATCTGAATTTCTTTAGTGGTATAATTCTCCTTTTTTTTCTAAAAACATAACTCCATTTGAAAGAAGATTAGACATTTAGACAAACCTTTTTAGCTGTCCGTTCAACCGATTTTGACTTCTATTCCGTACGGATAAGAATGGCATTAAAAGCAAAAAAAGTAGTTACAATACCAATTGTTTACTGCAGCTGCCATTTGTCATGCCACCAACGCAATAGAAGTCAAAATCAGTTGAACGGACTGTAAAGGAGGTTTATTTAAATGTCTAATCTTAAAACCAAACGAAGTATAGGTTAGGCTAAGTTAAGAAATAAACACTCCTGACTCACAGGTCACACTAGTTTAGAAGCCAGAACCACATTGTGATATGCAATTGGTGATAAATAAATATTTATTTATTCATTATTTATTGTACTCGCAGGACGTCTAGAGCTTAATTTGGGCTATAATGTAATAAATATAATAAAGCTATTTGATCCACAAGCCGCAAGAAGCTAGAAGTTCTGGCAGTAAGCATTAAATAAATTATTTTTAACTTCCTTACTACAACGAGCGAACCTGTGAGCCAAAATATTACATTTCGCTGCTAGCGTCCTGCGTTCTAGTTCCATATTTGCCTGATCTTTAAGGTCTTCGGTGACATAGTAGCCAAGGTGTTTAAATTGAGTAATTCTTCACAGGGATTCACCGTTGAGTGTCAGCACATGCTATAAGATGTTAAATTACCAGGAACCTTAAACATCAGGTATTCACCCTTTTTGCCCGGTAGATGGCAATAAAATCACCACTGTGTGACATGAACCCTGTTCAACAAACCTTCTATTACACTGCATAGTGTATTTTATAATATTTTTGCTCTTAATATACACACTACGCAATGTACCACAAAGAGACCATAAGTTCGATTTCTACCGAGTTAGCCATATTTTGTCTCATATCCATGGAGTTAGCTAATTACATAAGATGGAGTCAGATTGCATGTAAAAAAAAAAAACATTGTTCAAAACTAATCATAAATAAGAAAGTCCATAAATTCTTTACAGCCAAAACTGCGCAAAACGGTTCCATAATTTCATCCAAACTTGAATCACCGTAAGATTCCCTTTAAAAAAATAGGCAGCAATATAAGTTTGCTGAAAAAAAGGCAATCTCAGCCTAAACAAGATTCAGTTGACAATTCCAAGTAATTCCTTTCAAAGTTAAAAGGTAATAAAGTAAGACTTTATTCATGGTCCTTTCCCTTAGGTGTCCTTAAGCCTATGCCATTATTTGTTGAAATATCTTATTTAGAAAATGCGTCTCCTGTGAATTTCCTGTCGTTGGAATAGATATTGGCTAAAGATGATAGTATTTAACTGAAGTAGAAAAGGTTTAATGTGGTATCGGCCCATAGCAGACTACTGCAGAATATAGGCCCCTACAAGCCACCTTGTGTAGATCGTCACTCCATCTAGCCTTAGGCTCTAGGCTCCTCCCATTCAGCGACATAATGCGACATAAGTCCGGTGGACAATTGGACCTTATTTTGACAACATTAGCTATCCGATATATGGAGGAACGAGGTGTGATGTTCCTCTATTGAAAAGGAGAATTTTGCAACCAGGCGGGTGATATTACCTTGCGAGCCACGGCCCAATGGTTAATGTCGGGCGGTCGTAGATATGTCGCAGATGGATTGTAGAATCAGCTGTTTTACAAAACTGCTAGCTGAACGACGTTTAGCGATTTTACATAATTACTAAACTATAACACGCAGAATTGAATGAACGTTTTGCGTTTATCAATGCAGCGGGTCAACGATCAGAGATTATGTAAAACTGTGAAATGAACTGTCAGATAGTTGATTTTAGTTCGAAATTTTGTCGCATATGGCTCTGTATGTGTTAACAATACTTTATTTTACTTGTCAATAGCAAAAAAAAATGAAAATTTTGAATGACGTAAATACTAAACCACTATAATAGTCGACAATATATCAGGATTATGAAAGAAAATAAACGAAATTGATCCATGAGCGAGCAAAGCGAGCTTGGGAGTTTCGTGTATCCCGACACGGACAGGTTATACCTATACAATAAACAAACTTGTCCCACAGTAGATATATCATTCTGCATTACGTCTAAAGGTGGGTAGCTGTTTTGTTAAATGTATCGCAATGGCAATCCAGCTGAACGTCGTTCAGTTGTTTTATAAAACAGTACTGTTTTTTAAATCAGCTAGCAGTTTCGTAAAACAGCGGATTCTACAATCCATCTGCGACATATATACGGATTCACCGTCAAACTAGTAGTAGTATCTATGTTGCGTGGTAGATGTCGCTACAGATACAAAACGACAGAGTATTCTTTCTGTGAGTTGAATGAAACTATTTTAATTACTGCGTCGAAATCAATGCTTATTGTTTGGTGTGTCAATGGTATTTAGTTTTTTAACATGTTTAATAACCAATTCGCAACGAAAATAGTTACTACATCAACAATAATGAAGTCAAAGATGAACTAATATAAATACAGATCTAATAGTTGCACTCGAGATAGTGCATTCTGTTCTATTGCGTCTATGTGCAAAACACCATACCTATTAAGTATGGCTATGAAGCTGTAATGGATACCTTCTATTGCAACTTCTTGCTCTTTGCCTTGGCAATACTATCGTAAGATATATTACTAACTAGCTGTGCCTGCGACTCCGTCCGCGTGGATGTCGTAAATAAACAAATGTTCGATGGGATTCTTTAAATTGGCATAACTTATTAATTTATGAATCGATTGACATGAAACAAACACTAAATGTTAAGTGAAGCTTTTAGTTTAAGTTAAGCCACAATATATTAGTGAAAACCACATCTAAATCGGATAAGCCGTTTCTGAGATTAGCGTGCACAAACGCACAGACAAACAGACAAAAATTCTAACAATCATTGTTTTGGGTGCTATTTGCGTTGATAAAGGCCCCAATAATATTTTTTCTTATATATCTTCCATGATTGTACAGACAGCAGTCCGTTACATTTTTATTATATGTATAGATCTGTGAGCAATACCTCTTTACCACATCACAGCAGTCCTAACCCAATTTTATTTATTACTACACACACAGAATTATTAATCCTTAAGATTAATCATTCTGTGCTGTGCCTATAACAAAGGATATCTAATATCCTTATAACTCTATATGCCGTAACGCATTTCCGTACTAGGGCACTATATCGTACAAAATTATTCCTTTTACTACCTAAATCGTGTAAGGACCGATTATGGAATCATGACGCATTTTTTATAATGATCTGACTGCCTCATTGGTCTAGCGGTCGCAAGCGCGGCTGCTGAGCGTGAGATCCTCGGTTCGATTCCCAGGTCGATCAAAAATGTTAATAGGTTTTTCTGTTAGGAAATTCTCAGGAGCAGCCCGGAGTCAGGAAGTTGGTGGTGTGACACCCCCGTGCTTCGGAGAGCACATAAAGCCGTCGGTCTTGCGCCTGATCTCCCTCCGGTCGTGTCGGAATGCAGTACCATCGGAATATGATAGTGAAGGAAGAGTGAGTGTTTGCCCATACACTTGTGCACTATAATATCTCCTGCGTACTCGGCTTATCTCCGTGGAGATAGTTCGCCTTCTTAGTTGTGTTCTGTAACGTATTTCCTTGATGCAGCGCTCTATTGCACTAAATATATTACTATTCTCACCTTAAGCGCTCTCTTTTACAGTTTAAAACCGTTTTGAAACTATCATATCTGCTATAGCTGCGTAGTTTGTGGAGAGTGCCAATAGTCCGTGTAATGTGAGAGGCGACAAGGCGCCAAAGTTGGACGCAACCTAGCGATACCAAACTTCTCGCTCAATGTATGCTGATTCTACTACGATAAACAGATAGCATATAAGACTACTTTTACTTAATAACTTGTTTACTTTTAAAGTATATTTCTCGTGGTGGAAGATTATGCTGAGTTTTGCTCAGAAATCAATAAATCTGCACATAAATCTTTGAAAAGCATTAACGCATGCTTAGCGAACCTTAAGGTTATAATTTTAAATGGAAAAAGAATACGGTCGTGAGCAGGATTCGAACCTGCTTAATGGTCAGAGCGCCTAGAATATTTATCCGGGAGGCGCAGGTTCGAATCTTGCTCACGACTGTATTCTTTTTCCATTTGAAATTATAACTTTAATCAATCAATCGGCCTAGCCTTTTCCCAATTACATTGGGGTCGGGTTCCAGTCAAACCGGATGCTGCTTTATACCAGTGTTTTACATGGAGCGACTACCTATCTGACCTCCACAACCCAGTTACTGGGTAACACGATATCTCGTGGTATGACTGGTTGTCAGACTTTCAGGCCTCTGACCACCCGTAACGGCTGTCATAGATCTTAATTTGACAACCGGGACCGACGGTTTACCGTGCTCTCTGAGGCACGAAGGCGTCTCTTTACAAAATAATGGTTACCCATCCACATACCGACCTTGCTTGACCTCGATCGATCTGTGTGGCTGTTACTTAGCCATGAGTCCCTCCACAGTTTTTCTCAGAAAAGTTGCGTTTAAAATCTGTTTTGATCGAAATAATCTACCGGCCATATCTGCTACACTAAATTCTGCGTCAATCTATCAGTTAATTGAATCTTTGGTAGGCATATTTGAAGATAATTCATAATATCAACAATCTCAAATTAAGATAAATCTCGCAAAGGTACCCGTTAACACACGAGGACGACATTCTCGCATCAACGCTCGCCGCGCACGGACGTGTTACTCCGCGTAATTCGCTCGTGTTGTGTCAGTGATCGTTGTCGCTACGCTCTGCCGTAGCATTCTCCGTAGCTGCTCGCTAGCTACGCCACTACAATTCAAAAGTTGCCTCTTTCGAGGCGGCGGCTGATATCTGTCTTTTTCAAAGTACAGTCAAAACGTGTGTTGTGTAAATTCCCCTTCTGGGAAAATCCACAGTTTCGTGGTTCTCGGTGGAAACCTCACGGTGTCAACGAAACCGAGAGGGTGTGGACCCGATACACCCAGCTGAAGCCCCTTCAGGGTTAAGCTACAAATCGGACGGGAGCTAGAACAACCGGCCTTGGGGGATCTCCTAGTCGACTCTAGCTCTGGTTTCCCTTACAGCAACACACCTAGTGTCGGTCGGGTGTGTCTACACCCTTCGCACTAGACTGGTTCAGGGCCCCGTACGCACATTAAGACTGGCGACGGGTAAAAAGCAAGCTTAGGGCTCACCATTAGGTCACTCACCTCCCTGCCTATACCCGGCGGGGAGGGTTACGCATCCCCGGGCTATCCTCCCGGGGAGTTAGGCCTGTTAGGCATATATTATATTATAAAATAGGTAAATAATTTCTTTTTAATATGGACGCGCTTCTCGCGTTCGTTAAAATCATAGTCAGGGACCCCGACATTCAACGTCGGTACGGTACCCAAATAGCCGACCTGCAGCATGTCAACCCCGCAATAATTTGCGCAGATAGCCCTCTCTCTCCGCCGCCCGCTAAAATAGGTATACCATGCCTCGCATCCTTGCCCATCATCGACCCTCTCGTAGAGGCTCCCTCTACTTCGGCCATCGCGCCTCCTACGACCGCCGTCACTGTCTCGGAAGACATGGACGTGTGCGTCAACCCCTCTCCCTGTCTCTCGGATGCCACTGCCTCCGACTCCGAGACTAGCTCGTCCTCTCCCTCCTCCTCCTCCTCCGAAGACGACTACATCCAGGTCGGCAAAGGAGGCAAGAGGAAGAAGGGGAAAACTTCCGCCCCGGCCAGCAAGGCCAAAAAACCTGTAGCGCCCCCCGCCCCCTCCCCCGCCCCCGCGACTACCGCCACCCCCGCCCCCCCCTCCCCCGCGACTATCGCACCCCTCTCCCCCGCCCCCTCTCAGACCAACCCCCCCCTCAGCCACTCCGGCGCCACTTCGAGCTCTAAGAAGCTTAAATCCCCTCCCCCGCTCTACATTCATGACAAGTCCAAATGGACTGCCATCTCAAAGATGTGTGTTGATCGCAGGATCAACTACACCAGTGCCTGTGCTACTCAGCAAGGCATTAAAGTCAAAGTCCCCTCCACAACCGATTATAGGGAACTCACCAAGGCCCTTAAGGCCAGGGACGTGTCGTTTCACACGTACTCTCTCCCCGAGGAGAAATCTACCAGGGTCGTCATAAGACGCATCCCGAAAGAAATCCCAACAGAGGACATCCTCAGCGACCTTCAGTCGCAGAGAGTCCCAGTATCCCAGGTGCACCGGATGCACCGACCCAGAGGTGGGGCCGCCTACGACATGGTGCTAGTCGTATGCGATCCTACCGAAGGACACCACCCTATCTTCCAGGTCAAAGCGATCTGTAGCCTTTCCGGCATCATTATAGAGAAGCCTTATAAAACAGGCGTAATAGGGCAATGTCACCGTTGCCAATTATACGGTCACGCTCAGACCAACTGTTTCGCCACACCTAGATGCGTCAAGTGTCTAGGTGACCACGGCACCGTAGACTGTCCCCGACCCAAAGATCGCGCACTCTGCACCGACCCTCCCAGTTGTGTGCTCTGCGGCGAAGCCGGTCACCCCGCAAACTATCGCGGCTGCCCTAAGGCACCGAAATCAACCTCGCCCAAGCTCGTGAAGCGGGCCAACGCCCGTCAACAAAGGGAAAGCCCTTCGGTGGCGATCCCCTCTTCTCAACTCCCCGCCCGCCTCAGCCCTCAGAGACCCAGTCCGTGGGCTCCCCTCAACAACCTCCAGCAACAACGAGCTTTCCCAGCTCTCAAAAGCACCTCTACGCCCACGATCGCAGCCCTAATGGCCTCGCCCATAGCTGCGCCCCCCTCTCTATCGCCTCCGACTAACGCGTCCGTACCGGCTAACGCCGCCGCCTCTCTACCGGTCGTAAACGACGACCTCGCGTTTGACCCCGCGGTCGTCATTCTCAGCACATTCAGCGTATTCTCTTCGGATAACGCTCACGCTATGGCCAGGGACATCATCGCCTGCAAAGGCGACCCTATGAAGCTACTCATGGTGTACAACACCTTTCCCAAGATTACGCAAGCCCTGCGCAATCTAGCTCACAATAAATAAAATATAAAATCTTTAATGGATAATAGGAACCTATGTAGAACCAAACCGCGCTCCCTAAAAATAGGTTTCTTCAACGCTAACGGCATCACCAAACAACGCGACGAAATAACCACGTTCCTCCGCGACCACCAATTAGACGTTCTCCTCGTACAGGAAACGTTCTTAAAACCTCACCGTCGGGACCCAAATATCGCCAACTACCGTATAGTTAGGAACGATAGAACTAGATGTCACATGGGCGGCACCCTTATTTATTATCGCAAAACGCTCCACTGCATCCCGTTAGACCCACCTCCTCTCTCACTTTTCGAGGTATCGATCTGTCGGCTAGCCATGACCGGTCACCAACCCATCACTATCGTCTCTTCCTACATCCCTCCCGCCGCCACCGATGTGGGGGAAAAACGCGAAATCCTATCCCACGACCTTACTGCCCTCCTCGGCTTGAGTGACTCCGTTATCATAGCGGGCGATCTCAATGCCAAACATCCCGCTTGGAACAGTAATACGACGACCGCGAGAGGCAGGCAACTGTTCGGCCTGTGTGCCACTCTCAACTTCGACGTTATTGCTCCGATGCATCCCACCCACTATCCGCACAACACCGCGCACCTTCCCGATATTCTCGATGTGGCGCTTCTAAAGAACGTAAACCTTCGTTTACAGTCTATAGAGACGCTACACGAGCTCAACTCCGACCATCGTCCCGTGATCATGGCACTGGCACCTCGCTCGGGGCCCTCTGATCCCTCCCGACCCCCTCCCACCCAAACGATCACGGACTGGAAGAAAGTAAGCGAAAGCCTACAATCGACCAGCTCCCCTCAGTTAGACTCTATTCCCGACGTCATCGCCTCGGTCACTGACACTACGAATGCGATCGATTCGTTCACCGGTCACGTACAATCCGTTTTGAACAGTTGTTCACGGGAAGTTCCATTGATGGACAACCATCACTGGAAACTACCGGCGGACGTACGCGAATTGGTAACGGAAAAGAACGCATCCGTACGTGCCTACAGCGCGTTTCCCTGTGACGCGAACAAAGCTCACATGCGCTATTTGCAGCGTGCTGTAAAGAAACGCATCGATGAGCAGCGTAACGCGCACTGGGATAAGACGCTGAGCGACTTAGAGCCCACTCACCAAGCATTCTGGCAGCTTCAAAGGAGACTCCAATCCGATGGAGTGGCCACCATGCCCCCTCTCATCCGCCCCGATAAGAGCATAGCCTTCGACGACATCGAAAAGGCCGAGTGCCTGGCCGACAGTCTAGAAGCGCAATGCACTCCTAGCACCCAACCGGTCGACCGAGCGCACCTCCTCAAGGTAGACGCAGAAGTAGAACGCAGAGCCTCACTCCCGCCGTTCGAAGACCCCGACGACCCCCTGCCCCCCGTCACTCCCGACGAGGTGCAAGAGGTCATTAAAAATCTCAAACCCCGCAAAGCCCCCGGCATAGACGGCATCACTAATAAAGTAATGAAACTTCTCCCCGCCCCTTTCATTATACTCATGACCGCCATCTTCAATGGCGCCATGAGTCACAACGTCTTCCCTCAATCGTGGAAAGAAGCCACCGTCATAGGTATCCCTAAGCCGGGAAAACCCGCGAACGAACCCACCAGCTACCGACCGATCAGCCTCCTCAACGTACTCTGTAAAATCTACGAGAAGCTTATTTATAAGCGACTCAAGGACTTTGCCGATGCGAAGAGCCTCATCCCCAACGAACAGTTCGGTTTTCGTACCCAACACTCGTGCGTACAACAGGTCCACCGCATCGTCGAGCACATAAGCGCCGGTTTTCAGCGCGGCACGATGACAGGCGCGCTCTTTTTCGACATAGCGAAGGCTTTCGACAAAGTCTGGCACAACGGCTTATTATACAAGCTGTACCAACTCGGCGTGCCCGACCGTCTCGTGCTCATCCTACGGGACTTTCTCTCGAATCGCACTTTCCGCTATCGCATAGAGGGCGCACTATCCGCCCCCCACTCTATCCGCGCCGGTGTCCCCCAGGGCTCCGTGCTCTCGCCCCTCCTGTTCACGCTCTTCACTAGCGACATCCCCAAAAATAGACAGGCAAAGTTAGCTCTCTTCGCAGACGACACTGCCATTTTCTACTCCGGTATCGTGCGCGACCGCATAGCTAGCACTCTCCAAACTTCCGCCAACGTACTAGGCGCTTGGTTCAGGAAATGGAGAATAGAAGTTAACCCCGATAAGAGTCAAGCCGTACTCTTCGCGAAAAAGCGTAGGATCAGACCCCCCGACCCCAAACCGATAACCATGTTCGGCAAGCCGATCCCTTGGGAGAAGCAAGCCAAGTACTTAGGAGTCATCCTAGATAGACACTTGACCTTCGGTGAGCACATAAGGACGGTGCGCTCGCGCGCCGCCTTCGCTCTGGGTAGGCTTCACTTCATCATGAACGCACGCAGCAGATTGTCCCTTAAGTGCAAACTGCGCATTTACACAACGTGCATACGCCCCATCATGACCTACGCCTGCGTAGTGTTCCCACACGCGAAATCGTACCGCCTCCATAAGATGCAGACCCTCCAAAACCGTGCCTTACGTAAGGTCACGGGAGCCCCCCTCTACGTTAGAAACGAAAACCTCCATCTCGACCTCAAGATTCCCACTATCCAACAGTTTATAAAACGCATTTGCAAGCGTTATTTCGAGTCTGCTGAAAAACACCCCAACCCTCTTATCGCGGCTGCCGCCCGATACACCCCCTCTCAGATAAGTAGAATTCGCCGTCCTAGGCATTCACTATTGTACCCCGATGACGCTATAACCCTGCTCCAAGAGAGCCGTAGGGCCACCAGCACAGTACACAAGCACAGACCGCCGTCATTTAGGCCTCGCCGCCGAGGCCCGTCGCGACGTCCCCGTAATGCACCTAATGCATCACCTCCCCGACCCTTGCTCGTGCCAGCCCGCGTAGCCGCTGAGCCTGTAGCTTTAAATTCCCCTGATAATAATAATTATAATAATCCTTGTTCGATCCAGCCAGTCCCTTGCTGTCCTCCCTCAAGCGACGCCCTAAGCCGAGGCTCGTACCCCGCAGGGGGTGCCCTTAGCGTGGTCGCTTTAGATTTAGTTTAATTCGTAAGCCCCTGGCTGGAGGCCTTAATAATAGTTTATTATTAGGGCATCCACAGGAAAGCCCGGTTAAGCAGCCGACAACCTCCTAGGTTGACCTGCGAGATGCCACTACCAAAAAAAAAAAAAAAAAAAAAAAAAAAAGGTACCCGTTATGATGGATTTGAGAGATTTGCGTTCGTTGTCAAAAGTATGGTGTGAATTTTGTCAGGTTTTTCAGTCCTGATAAAAACAAGGCACAAACTGAAACTTAATTAAATTCATTAAAAAAACAGTTTTTTAATACTATTTAGAATTGGCGGGTTATTGAAAAATAAGCTTTTTGGAGTCAACAGTTAGATTTTTTTTATATGTCCGGTTATACAACAAGCAAAAATGTCATTTTTCAGAATTTCAAGCGGATCACCACCATCACATTTATTATGTGTGAAAATCCCGCGTAAAATATTTTCAGTAATATTTTTCATGGGCCACATTTTTATGGATACAAACGTGTTATTTGCATTGCATTGTGCAAATGGCGGCTTGTTTTGACAACCTTTTTGTTAACGTTAGGAATAGCCGGAAAAATTGGCACAATTCTATAAATAAAAATTAGGATTTTTGATTTAAAAAATATAACTATTCTCGTGACAATCTCAGAAGCCTGATTTGACGTTTCTAGCTTCAGACAATTCAAAAGTGCATGTAAATGGTCTAATTGAAATAAATGATTTGACTTTGACTTCTTTTTTGAGTAAATTTTTCAATATAAAGTTAAATCCAGTCCACCTGCGACCACGAACGCTGCAAAGTGTTCGAAACGTCAGGAAAAACTAAAAACCAATAATACATGCGATTAATCCGGTTAAAAGTTGTTTTATTATAATATAAAGTTAAACTTGAAGTTTACGAATGATACTCGTTGTTATAGTGTATGGGTATCATAGAAATTTTTTAGGATTATGAATTTGATTTTTCAATTTCTTACGTAGTCATTCATACAAAGGTAAAATGAGAAACATCAAATCGGACTTCTTAGAATTGCGCGAGTTTATGGGGTTACATTGTTGCTACACTCTTGACATTAATTTCAATTCCAGTCCGATTCTAATTTCAAATCAGTTCCTAAAAAAAATGTGTAATATTTACCATCGTGGAGGCTGAATGGTTATGGAGCCGCCTCTTGAGACACAAGTTGTGGGTTCAAATTTGGCATCTATTAATGTCATATATGTACTTTTTTTAGTTATTCTAAGACATCACTGACGGTGAAGGAAAACATCGTGAGGAAACCTGGACATAATGGTCTGAAATTGCCAGTGACTAGCTCACTGGCAATTTTAGACCATTATGTCCAGGTGATCAATGTTCGTGCCTTCTCTGTATGAGAAGAGGCCCTTACCCTTGAGTGGGACAATTATGGAATGGTTATATTATGTTGTTATTAGATATCTCAATTTTGAAGCATGTTTGCTTAATATACTTTAAGCCATTTTTGCACTACTGGTTCGATCAGATACTACTTAATGCACAATTCAAGTGACACTTGCTTACTGGCCACATATAAAAGTACTCTGAGGCCACTCAACAGGTATCACTTGTGACCATCTCCTCTAAAAACAATCTACCAGGGTAACTTAGTAAGCACGTAACGTCGATATTGAATCATATAGACAAATTTTATAGGTGGTTTCTACCAATGAAGCTGAAAAAAATCGAACATTAAAAGGAAAAAAAACCTTACAAAACCCATACTAAAAGTAAGTTTAGCATGCGTTAATGCTTTTTCAAAGACATATCTTGAATTAAAAGTAAGTCATTATTTAGTAAAGAAAATAAAATAAAATAAAAAACTATCATCTAGCCCATGTCTGTTAAGGAAAGTGGTTCAGATTTATTTTTGAAGTCCAATATAACAACGCGTTCAAGGTAATGATGGGGCGCTACCGTGCTTTTGCAGTGCGTCGGGGATGTTCGCGGAGACAGTCGCGGACACGAATAGCGTCCCTAAATCGGCGAGTACGCTATAGCTCCAACAGCCTAGTGGATATTATTGCCAAGAAAATGGAGAGCCCAATTATGTGGCATTGGACGACGACTCACAGAGCGTCATTCAAATATATTCAATAACTATTATAAATGTTGAATATGTCATGTTTTAATTGTTAATAGAATGTTTTATCCGTGTATCTATTTCGCTATGGTCTGATAAAAAATGATTATTATTATTATTTTTGTTTCTATTTCATCTCGGGATTAACCCCAGTTATTATTATTATTAGTAGAATTCACCTTTAAAATTAGTATACTCTTTATGATTTATCTAGTAGTTACGTCTTCGATTATTTCAGTATTTTGATGCCAATGAATTTGCTGACGGTACACATCCCAAGTTTAACCTGCAGTACGCAGTGTCGCATCACAGATATACACGGATACCGAGATACATGGAATATCGCCTGAATTGTAACTTGAGACATGTTTGAGATGCAAGTTCATACCGATGTTCGTTGCTCGAATTGTTGATCGCAATGTTGGTGAAGCTGTAAAGCCATATGAATATTGCTAAATGTTGACAGTTTGATGATAGACAGAGATAATGACAACAACTAATTTAACAACATAACATAACATAGCATGACGCCTCAGGTGTATACAATTGTACACCCACATTTCACCATTGCTGTTATTAAGTCCCATGTAATAGGTGGTGAGCCTATTGCCATCTACCAGGCACAATTCCAAACTCCGGGCTGCTACTGAGAATTTCCAAACAGCAAAATCCAATAACACTTTGCCTGACCTGGGAATCAAACCCAAGACCTCATGCTCAGCAGTCGCGCTTGGAACCACTAGACCAACGATGCAGTTTAGCCAACCAATTTTAAGATACATTTTTGTGGAAAGAAAAATACGGTCGTAAGCAGGATTCGAACCTGCACCTCCCGGATAAATAGATACTCTAGGCGCTCTGACCACTAAGCCTCTCGACCTCTCTCAGAAGTCTTCTTCCATTTTGAATACGTCTTTTAGTGACGTCATATAGTCTCTATACAGGTGACTGAACCGACACGACTAACTTTGCAGTCAATAAAATTATTGCATCAAAAATGGATCTACGTTTGGCCACCAACTCGCTTGATGGTAAGCGACGGTGTGGCCGAGGATGGAGTACGTAGATCCAGAATAAATCTATTCGCTCTTAAGTAGAGTGGATAGTTTTGGGGAGAGCGATAGTTGGGGAGTTGATGCAACTGCCCAGACCCATCTCCCACAACGGTTGCACTGGACTACATCCCGAAACACGACTTGGTCGCTTCACGAAATGGTTTTGTCCGACTTTAAATTTTTTAATCACAACAAGTTATAGCTGCAAAGGTCCCTACACGTTAACGCGTTTGAAATATTGAATTAACTCAAATATGTTTAGAAATGACTCCTGTATCGTTGTCTAAACTAATATCTGTGTATTCAAATATTCGTTCCTAGCGGAAATAGAATCAGGGAAAGCCTCTATATGGATTTTCCAATACCAGTATTTTACATGAAGCGTCTGCCTACCTAACCTCCACAACCCAGTTACTGGGTAACACGATATTTTGTTGAAGGACTGATTGTCGGACTTTCAGGCATCTGACTACCCGTAACGGCTGTCATAGATCTTCATTTGATAACCGAGACCAACCGTTTTACGTGCTCTCCGAGGCACGGATTTATCCAGGTTTGAATAATATATACTTAATGTTATCGTATTCATGGCGAACAGTAGGAAACCCATTAAGTTAATCTTCAAAGAAACCCACTTACATCATCAAACCGAGCCATTATTTACTTCATTATAAATTAATGAACATAATTGTGGTACTTAAATGTTTATCTGGCTTTCCTTCTAATAAAATAGGTATTCATTTGAATCTCAAAGAAATTTGTCATAATAGACTTTATAGCTTTTTGTTTGAGTTCCCTCTGCCATTATCTATGTACTCTATAGCTCTATAGGTAATTGTTTTGTGAAGGATTGGTGTCTATTGTCAATATTATCGTGCGAATTTTCTGAGGTTTAAGACCATTTTAAGGCCTATACATCTACATGATTCGAAACTGTAAATAAATAATATTAATCAAAAAGATATTATATTTGTTTGATTCAATAGACTTGGCGAGTTCTTAAATATTATTATTATATATGAAATAGGTTTTTCGGGGAAGTAACAGCTTACTTAAAAAACATATATGTAGGTCTGGTTTTTAACCAAAAAATTAATTTTGCAGAATTTCAAGCGAATCAACTTAGTAACAAATAATTCGTGAGAAAATCCCGCGTAAAATATTTTCAATAATATTTTTACGGGCGACATTTGTTATTTTTTATTTGGCGGGTGTTATTTTATTTATATTGTATTGTGTAAATGGCGGCTTGTCTTGACAATGATACAGTCGAGCGTAGCTGTTTTTTTTTTGAAAATGTTTTATTTTGTTGTTTTTACACATGATAAATTCCTATTGAGATGCAATATTGTAATACAAAAAAATATGCCAAATCAAATATTTATGGTATTAAGTACACTACAAGGGGAAACCCGACACCAAGCATAGATAAGATACGAGATAATGAAAAAGAAGAAACTACATCATTACTAATGTTAATAATTACCAGCCTTGTGTGTAATAGTCCCGTCACGCTCCATCTATAGCCATTCCTGTTATATGCCAAGCCGACCCGAAGCAGGCGGCACGTTCCGCCGTGACATGCTTGCAATGATGGCATCACAACAAAGGGCAATTTCTCCCGAACCAATGGAAGAGAACCGTCTTCCGTGTTCCAATTACTTGACTTTCTGAAATTAAAAAGGTGAAATTCTATGTTTAAACACACGTACCTACTTTGCGTTGAATGTTTACAACAATTATATATAGAACGAAACTATAGTTCTGAAGGATAAAACTCAGTAATTAAGCATGGAATAATTAATTTATAAGCTGTTGCGATTGCAGTTTAAATACCAAAACTTTAATTTGTAAAATGACTATTACTAATTTCAACCCAGAGCTCATCGTCAAATTATGACCAATTAATGAAAAATCTTGCAACAATTGTTAGTCAGTTTTACACATAGGTACGGTTGGTTTAGGTGACAGGGCACGATAAAAGCTTCTATACATTTATAAAGGTTCTATAAATTGAATTTATTACGTTAATAGAATAATATTCGTGCAAGATTTGACACAATTTCATAATAGTTCTTTTGAATATTTGTCTTCTTGTATTCACGTTAATTTCAGGGGCTCGTGGCTAAATAACAGCCGCACAGATGCACTTACCGGGATTGGTCTGTGAATGGGTAACCATCATTTCATATCGAGACACCTTCGTACTTCGGACGGCACGTTAAACCGTCGGTCCCGGTTGACAAATCAAGATCTATGACAGCCGGTACGGGTAGTCAGAGGTCTGAAAGTCTGACAACTAGTCTTACCACGAGATATCGTGTTAGCCAGTAACTGGGCCATGGAGGCCGGTTAGGCAGTCGCTCCATGTCATATACTGGTATTAAGCTGCATCCGGTTAGGTTAGGTTAAAATACTGGTGCCGGGGCGAGACGGTGAATGCTAGCGCGACCCTATCTTGCCCCACCTCGGCGGAGGACTGCTCGCGGGGGCTTTTAGTGGGTTAGAGCCCCACATACCCCGTTCCGTCACCCCCGTGGTGGAGGGGAAATGCGAGTGCATGTTTAATTCTGGTATTGAGTCGCATCCGGTTTAACTGGAAGCCGACCCTAACGTAATAAAGAAAAGGCTAGGAAGATATATTCACGATCTTTTCAAATTTTTTGACGGCGCTGTAGGCGCTGTGTTCGAGAGACCTGCTCCGTCGCGTGTCGCAGGTTCGATTCCTTTATTATTATAAAATGCTCCGGGTCTGGGTGTGTGTGGATGTGAGATTATATGCCTGTAAACGCACCCATGACACAGGAAGAAATTCCTAGCGTGTGGCAACGTTTTAAAAACTTAATTAATAATAATAATACCATCTGGAAATAGGAATAAATAGATAAAGAAATCGACCTTCTCACCCAAAGACAATATAGTGTACGCTTTATTTTAGACTACATGCAATAGAACAATGAATCACCTTAACTAAGGTAGGGTCTGTGTGTGAGTTCTGATGATGATCACGTCCTAGGTCTCGGCGTGTAAGCTGCAACGTACCGGAGACAAAGGACCACGAGCAATTGCTCTCATACCAACCGGGATGGTACAAAGTACAGAATTTAGCGGTGTTAATTCATGAACATAGAGATTTTTTAAAGTCATAAATGTTGTGAGTAGCACTCCAAACATTCACCTTTCACCGCTTTCTAGTGTTTTTATTAGGAAGAAGGAATGGTGTAAAAAACTCTCAGCAAACAATTAAATCGCTACCGCTTATGTTTGAAACCGCAATTCAATTGTACGTGAATCCAAACGCCCACGCCCCCAGACGGTCAAAGGAGACTGCAACTAGGAACGCTTCTTAATATTTTCTCAGGAAATAAAGGTTATTCGTACTTTCTGTGCAGTGAGGTTATTCCGTATTTTCATTGTATGCTTACCTACTGTTTCCTTTGTTTTAGAAAATATTATGTTTGTACTTACCTAACAGATATTCCTCTCAGATATTACTCATAAAACAAATGAAATTACATGCATAAATGCTGTAGCACTTTTGGTATAACTTTTCTTCTATATGTTGACGAAGTAAAATGTAACTGCCTCATTGGTCTAGTGGTCCCAAGCAAGACTACTGAGCATGAGGTCTCGGGTTCGATTCTCGGGCAAAGTGGTATTGAGTTTTTCTGTTAGGAAATTCTCAGTAGCAGCCCGGAGTTTGGAAATGTGCCCGGTAGATGGCAACAGGGTCACCACCTATTATGCACACACGTACGATTTGCCTACCCTTCGGGGAATACAGGCGTGATACTATGTGTTATGAAGTAAAATGTTTTAAATCGAGGTCTTATGTTATTTAACGGTAATTTGGTAACGGAATGGAACAAATACCTATCATTATTTCATCAAAGTAGGCTGGTGGAATATATCTATTTTTTTTGTGGCTATAGTTTCACTTAGAACAGTGTTCAAGGTACATCTATGAAATCGAAAAATTATGGAGGTACATATCATAAATTAAAAATCTATTTTCACATAATAGGAATAATCAACCTTCATTATTAATCAACAAAACAATATTTTTTAACAATCAATAACCAATATTTATTTGTAATCAACATACCAGTATGTATTAATCAACAGACCTAAACTTTATATTGCAGAGAAGGTAGATATTTAATTCGAAACATGAGCTTATTTAACTGAGCATAGGTGGTCCAAATTTTTCTTCCCTCTGTCTATTTAACTTTAAGAGATGAAAGAGAAAAAGAAAGAAAAAGATTTTATTTGGCACAGCAGGGGCACAGAACTTTGTCGCCTTAAGCTTAAACTTAAAATTAAATTATTCTAAAATTAAGCAGCTAATGTTAGGACAATGTACCCTGCGGCCGCACCAAAAAGGCCCATGTTCAGCATTAATGCCAGGCAACTAGGGCCTGGCGCTGGTTTTCAACTGAGCCTTGATGTTGATGTTGAGTCACGGATGTCACCCAGTTCTATACATATTACCTACATAAACATATATGTATATAAAATATATATTTAAAACATAAATAAAACAAATAACATTAAAACTATAACTACGCTAATTACATACATAAATATACACGATCAGGTAAGATGTTACATAAACACTAAATCGTAAAAGTCTGTATTGCAATAACTATTTCGAGCCACCCACATTTTGTCGCAGGCAGCCGAGCGCGACGGGCTGTAAACTTGTAATGCTAATACCTTATTGAGAGATGACCTTATTTTTCCGAGGCACACCAACGAATGACCACGGTACACCTGTGTGCCGCGGCACACACTTTGCGGAATACTGGGTAAGACCATAAAAGGTCTATTGATCGCCACTTTCTGCGTTTAAATTAAAGTTCATCCCTAAACCCTGCCGCTGTGGTGAACTGCCGAACAGGAATTATTTTGTTTAAAAATTATATCCATAGAGTTCGCTAATACGACAATGGTTTACAAAGATTTATTTGTATTTGTTAAAGTAATTGCACCTGTACGACATTGTGTTAACTGCAAAGTTAGTCATGTTGGTTGAGTTTCCTGTAAAGGGTCTGAATAATGACTGATGAATGACGTCACCAAAATACGTATTAGATTGTGGAAGAAGCATTCGCGGTGGTGAGCAGAGGTCAAGATAGCTTAACGGACAGAGCGCCTGGAGTATTTATCCGGGAGGCGCAGGAGGAGAATTTTTTGTGGAAAATGAATACGGTCGTGAGCAGAATTCTACTGCTCACGACCGTATTCATTTTCCACAAAAAATTATAACATAAGAGTTAGCTAAGCATGCGTTAATGCTTTTCAAAGATTTATCTGTAGCATTTTTCTTCTTATCGTGTGGTTGATGAACAGCCTAGTGTCAGAGTTTAAACCACCCGTAGGTCTCTGACATGGCTTTACATCCACGACCATCGCTAATTTCCTCACGATGTATTCCTTCACCGTTTTAAGCAAGTGATAATTAATTTATAATACGCACATGACTTGACTTGATGAAAAGACAATGGTGCGTGACCTTGGATTCGAACTTGCGACCTTTGACTTGTCAGTCTTTCCTTGTTGCTTTCCCAGAGTTCTTGAATACTGGCTTCGATTCTAACTCGATGCTCAGCGCCGCCGACGTGGCAGCACTGGCAGGGTCGCCAATGTAGTTGAATAGGAGTCGATAGAAAGACAAGTAGTTATCTCGAATGTCCGTATAATAATGTTTCAACTTACTGACTACTTACATTTATATAGGGAAGAGGTGTGCACACACTACACAACGGTCATACCCCTAGGCTATCACAGCTGATCACATGATCATTAAATGACAGTTACAAAGTAATCCTCGCCTTAACCTGTAAATAAAATCAAGTTCACCAATTCTTAGATACACATTTCCATCAAAGTGTGGATGATATTCTTCAACGCAGCATGTCGTCTACATTTTCATTACATTCTATTTTTGTACAAAGATTGGACAAGTCCATAACAGGAAGGACAGCGGCGTCCCTCGAGGGTGACCCTTGTCTCTTTGATTTTTTATTTGTTTGCCTCCAGGTTTTGTTCCTCCGACGTTATGTCATATTAAATATGTCTCCTAAAATTTCTTTATTTAATGAGGAAGGGTCGTTTCTTGCTCTAAAGTTATGAATTAATTATCTAAAAATATCACATATAAATAACTTAGAACACGTCACCATCGGGCAAAATCTATTATAAAATGGAACAAGCAATGGATAAGGAAACAGAAATCAACTTATATTATTGATATCGTCAAAACTTTTAAGGAGTTAAGGTTAACATCATATATATCTAGTTGTATTTTAGGACTAAGCTGATCAAATACACTTTAAATTTACCCACTGTTTTTATTTCTAATAACAAATATACTAAATAATGTATAATCCTGCAAAAAATTTACGAGTGATTTGTAGCAATGCATTTAGGTGTTCGCAGCTATTTGACAGGCGTCAATACTGGACTGATTGAAAACCCATACGATCGGTGGACTGTCAATCACGCAGGGGATGACCGGTGATTGACTTGTTACACTTTCCTGATATTGCGATTCATTGTGATTGGTGATGATGATGTAAACAAAATATAAAACTATTAGCCATAGGGAAATTTGGTCTAATAGACCATATTTTTGATTGTCTTCGAAATGTATTTTACTCGGGCCGGAAATTGAATCCATTGAGTAGTATTTACAGTAGGTATACCCACATTTCGCCAATACTGTTATTAAGTCTAATGTACTAGGTGGTGACCCTATTGCCTGGTATAACAAGCACGAGTCCAAACACCGTGCTATTTAAAAAAGAAAAAAAAAACCTAATTGATTAACCTAATAACACTTTTTCCAAATCGGATTCGGACTCAGGACCTCATAAATAGACAAATAAGGCAGTCAGTAAACTTTTAAAAATATATTATTAAATCCTATTATTATTTAGATTGCCTTTATACCTATACCAATCTTTAAATTCTTGCCGGAATTATGTCATGTCATCGCGGACTAATACGATTTTAGAGTACTATTGAGAGTGCTTTCAAAATTATACACCTTTTTTAAATCCTAATTACACTTATATTAGTAAAATTTTTCTAAGAAAACACTAATAATACAATACAATTACTTAACCTACAATATTAGAAAATAAAATAAGGATATAAATTCCTTAACAAAAAACCAGGATATTGTGTAACAAGTTCAGGTGAATGACGTGTTCAGTACAATGGGGGGTCGTTAGGAGTCGCCGGCGCCCCCGGTACGGCACGCCAGCAATTTGCAGCCAAAGCAGATTCTTTTAACAGACATCCCATTGAAAATACACGGCTGTATTTAAAATTAAATTCTGAAGAAGTTTGTCTCTGGGGAGTTGTTTTGTTTTGTATCTCCGAACGATTATTCTGACAAACAGTCAGCTTGTGAACTGATAATACTTAATACGGTTTTCAAATTTAATATGTAGATTTCTTATATTTAGGTAACATTAAAATAATATAAATAGGTTGAGATTCGAATCCTACTCACAACTGTATTCTTTTAATGCTTTTCAAAGATATATCTGTATTTGTTAAGGTAATTGCATCTGTACGACATTGTATTAACTGCAAAGTTAGTCATGTCGGTTCGGTTTCCTGTAAAGGGACTAAATAAGTAACGATTAAATATATAAATACTTATTATATTAAATGGAAAAAGAATACGGTCGCGAACAGGATTCAAACCTGCGCTCCCGGATAAATACTCCAGGCGCTCTGACCACTAAGCCATCTCGACCTCTGCTCGCCACCGCAAATTCTTCATCCATATTTTAACACGTCTTTTTGGTGACGACATTGCTATTCAGTCCCTATACAGGTGACCGAACCGACACGACTAACTTTGCAGTTAATACAATGTCGTAAAGATTACAATTACCTTAGCAGAGGTCAACAATTTGCGCCTGGAGTATTTATCCGTGAGGCGCAGGTTCTAATCCTGTTCGCGACCGTATTCTTTTTCCATGTAATATATTAACTTTAGAGTTCGCTAAGCATGCGTTAATGCTTTTCAAAGATTTATCTTTAATATAAATACTTATTACGGTTTTCAAATTTAATAGGTTTTTTATATTTAGGTTTTATTAATATTCTCGAATAAATATGTACATAATAAATAAAAATATTTACAAAAATAAAACCTAAATTATATTAACTACACTACCACTAAAAGAAAGAGAGAAAAAAAAAGGAAAAAACGTAATTTAGGCGTCGAAGTACTCTTCCGCATCGCTGTCATCCGGTAATGTGCCCAGAAGACTGGCAACATTGCCATTGCTATCTTGCTATTTAGGTTAAATTATAAAATAATATAAATAGGTTAACGTTCGAATTCTGCTCATGACCGTATTCTTTTTCACAAAAAATTATAACTTTAAAACGAAATGATCTTGTACAGAAGTCAAATCTTGAAATGTTTATAACAGTTTATCCCTGTACCGAATATGGTACACAAAACTACTAAAATGTTAAGTAATATAATGATAACTTGATTGTCATTAAAATCAACAAAATCATTAAAATTTCAGCCTAGTATCCAAGATTTGCTTCTTATTTAACAGAAAACAGCTAGCTATACCGAATTTCTATAATATTGTGGTGGCCGAGCGGATATAAGCCCACCTCTTAAGCTAGACGTTCAAAGCGGCATGTACTAAGTAGTGCATGCCGTGCCGAAAGTACATTATTTTATGACACATTGGTAAGTACCAATGTGTCATAAAATAATGTACTTTCTTAGTTAATTATTAACACATGGCAGGCATACGGCGAAGGAAAAACCGTCGTAAGGAAATCTGGACATAATGGTCTGAAATCACCAACCTGCAGTGAGCAAGCGTGGTGATCCATGTTTGTGTCTTCCCTGTATGAAATGACGCACTTGCCCTGCAGTGGGACAGTTAGATATAGACTCGTTGTCTATGTTAAGTTAAAAGATTACATTTTAAGTTATGATTTGAAGATCTATTTCCTAAAATTCAGCTTGTCCAGTATAAAAGCCTCACAACATAGTTATTTTAGGTACAAAAATATTTATAATTCAGTACTCCTAACCATATTTTCATATTCGTATGTGGGGGTTTTAGCTGCAAAGCCTTGAGGTGGCCCTTCTAGTTTATTGTTATAACTTGTAACTTTAAAAGCTTTGTCGCATATTAGAAAAATAAATGTGTATGTAAAGGGGATATACGATTTGCTGGGAAAAGCACTTTTGAACATTAGTTTGTAATGTTTCAAATATTTTCTGTTACACCAACTTTGTCAAATAAAGAACTATGATAATGATAACAGGTGTTCAGATCCCTGAAAGTCTCACAACCAGTCATACCAAGAGGCATCGTTTTACGCAGTAACTTGTTTTTATCTGATCGGTGGCAAACGAACAGACGGATCGCCTGATGGTAAGCGATTATCGCCGCCCATGAACACCCGCAACACCAGAGGAGTCGCAAATGGGTTGCCGGCCATTTATAGGGTTTGGGCCTCCGGTACCCTCACTCACTCAGCGAAACACAACGCAAGCGTTTTTTCACGCCGGTTTTCTGTGAGGCTGTGGTATCACTCCGGTTGAGCCAGCCCATTCGTGCCGAAGCATGGCTATCCCACGGTGAGCCCGCTAGGTTGAGGAAGTCACACAGTCATCCATGTAAAATACTGGTAACAAGCAGCATCCAGTTGGACTGGAAGTTGACACCAACTTAGAAAATCTTCAAGTATCTGAATACCCATTATTACAACTGTCCTATGACCTTCGTTTGACAACTGGGAACGATGGCTTAATGTTGAAGGCACGGAGGGGTTTTTATGTGAAATTATGGTCACATATATACTCACCAACTTCGGTTGACCAGTCGATCGATATTGAGCTATATTTGCTTCGGCAAATATAGCTCAATATCGATCGACTGGTCCTTAGGCTCTCATTTAGCCAGGAGCACCTCACCATTATCCTGACCATTTTGTGGCCATTTTTTAGACTAGTCACGATCAATGTTTTATAGTTTTAAAGCCTATCCCTAGCCTATACCTATCTTCTTCCCTTCCATCCCAAAATCATGGTAATGTAATACCGTACCGCAGTATAAATATTTTTTGAAGAAAATGCGGTGGGTCAGTGAGAAATGTGTCAGGACAGTCCCTGGGGATTCCTCGGGGACACTATTCGATTCCGGAATAAAAGTACCTACGTACGCAGATCGTTTGGGCTATGATTCGGTTTCGGGTTTTGTATCAAAAATATAGATGAATCCGATACCTATCTACTTACTGATAAAGGTTCCCAGTTTCGATTACCTTTATTATGGTCGGTCAAAGGCTGTATTATCAAAATTATAACGCTTGTTAGATTTTTTTTTATTTCTTAATTGGCTTACGTTTGAGCGCCACCTCACCTGTTAATCGATGGTGCTGTTGACAATGGAACACGCTTGATTTTTAACATAACATAACATAGCATCACGCCTGTATTCCCCGAAGGGATAGGCAGAGGTGTACACAGTTGTACACCTACATTTCACCAATGCTGTTATTAGGTACCATGTAATAGGTGGTGAGCCTATTGCCATCTACCGGGCACAATTCTAAACTCCGGGCTGCTACTGAGAATTTTCTAATAGGAAAACTGAATAACACTGCCCGAATATGGGAATCGAACCCGAGACCTCATGCAGCAGTCGCGCTTTGGACCACTAGACCAACGAGGCAGTTTCTGTCCGGCAGTGATTTTTAATCAAGGACTATTTGTGCCCCGCGGTTTTACCCTTATATAATTATATTATCGGTCCAGCCATTTCTAAGATTAGCCGGAAAAAACAGACAGACAGACAAAATCTTAAAGACTGGTTCTTAGGCGTAGGTATCGTGCAATAACTGTATGAGCTTAAAAAATAAACTATTATTTTGACATTACAAACAGACACTACAATTTTATTTATTTGTATTGATGATGATCACGTTTACAACGCCCAAAAGTGTAAATTCGGTAACAGTCACGGGTGGTGGTCATATTTTTCGACGGTCGTAAAACATTACCCAAGTTTCCGCTTTGCAACATAATCATCAGTATTTGAACTGATAAACTAGGTAGCTCATGCCAGTCCACAATAAGATTAAGTATAACAGATTTAGTGTGTGTCGAACCCATGTTTGTTTCGAGTTTGCTTTATTTTTATCATCAATACAATTTTATCATCAATGCAAACGCTAAAGTTCAAAAAAAAGTGGAAAGAAGAAAAATACGGCCGTGAGCAGGATTTGAACCTGCGCCTCCCGGATAAATACTCCAGCGCTCTGAATGTTAAGCCATCTCGATCTCTGCTCACTACCCCGAATTCTTCTTCCACATTTTTATTCGTCTATTGGTGACGTCTTGGCATATATTCAGCCTCTTTACAGAAAACTGAGCCGACACGACTAACTTTGCAGATAATACAATGTCGTACAGATGCAATTATCATGCATCGGCACGAATCGGCCGGCTCGACCGAAGTGATACCACGGCCTCACAGAAAACCGGCATGAAACAACGCTGGCGTTGTGTTTTGCCGAGTGAGTAAGGGTACCGTAGGTCCAAACTCTTTAAAAGGCCGGCAACGCATTGCAACTCCTTTGGGGTTGCGGGTGTCCATGGGCGACGGTAATCGCTTACCATCAGGCGATCCGAAAAAAAACAGTAATAAATCCTTGAAAAGTATTAACGCATGCATAGCGAACTCTAAAGTAAATTAACAACAAACAAACAAAGAAAGTGAGTTACTTCCGCATTCACTTATAATTCATATACCTATGTTTCGATTTGTATTTTATTAAAGCCTACAGCAAGTTTGCTGATAATGAGAATGCACTCCGTTGTTTAAGATGAGTGCATTACGTGATTACATTCAGGCTACCGGATCTGATCTGATCCTGTATTCATTACGCGATTACATTCGGGCTTACGGATCCGACCTGATCCTGTATTCAGTAAATAATTTCACTAAAATTCACAGAACAGGATATATTTTACAAGCTTTATGGTTTTCCGTCACAGAGAATTTGTTTTATTAGAGCTTGCTGTTGATAAAGCAAGAAAAAGTTCTAATATAATAATTTTTTTGACGGTGGCCAAGTGATAGTTTTCGTCGCAGTTTCGATTTCCGCACGGAATAATCATTTATATGGCCTTTAGATAAATGTTCCTGGTGTGTTGGGGTCGGCTTCCAGTCTAACCGAATGCAGCTTAATACCAGTATTTTACATGAAGCGCCTTAGTTAGGCGCTTCATGTGACCTCTACAACCCAGTTACTGAGTAACACGATATTTCGTGGTAAGACTGATTATCAGTAATTTAAGCATCTGAATATTATTCTGGTTACCCTGTATTTTGTTTCTGCAATACTATCAACAAAGAAATTATAAACGTACTTTTTATTTTATCAATAATTAAGCTTAATTAGAATACCTCACAAGTTGGGTCTTTTGTGATTATAAAAGTAAAATAAAGTAGTCTCCCATTATTTTGTACGACCAAGTTTGAAACGAAACAAATTAATAATCTGTGGCCAAATTCTTTTCCTTACTTCAAATTTATTACCAAGTACCCTCATTTAAAATGTTATAAACATAATGTGTACTAAAAACTTAGCCTTTTCATGTACAAAATAAATGTAATGACGATAGTAACGAATACTTGAAGGGATTTTAAATATTGTTAATTTATGAATAACCTCTTGTGGTACCAGTAACAAATGCATAATATTAAATATAATTACATCTAAAAAGTGAGTAATAAATAAATATAATATACCCATTTTCTAAGACTTAACTAATATAATTATTATTGCTCATCAGTACAAAACTTAGTTATTTAATAATAATTAAAAGTGTAGTTTAACGTTTTTACACCAGACACATTTATGTAGATAATTAATAAATGAATTAATATTCAGTTCATACCTTCCATTGTAAATCATATGAGTAATTTTATTGTTCTTATTATCTCTGTTTGTAAAAAGTCCTCTGCTATCTGATTTATCAGCTCATTAACGCCTTCAATTCAATTTCAGGTATGTTTCAAAATGGTTCTCGTATCGCCATACACAAATTATGAACCCACAATAATTCCAACAGCACTCATGCAACCCGAAAGTCTATACCATATGAGAGAAGCTCAAAATATATTAGCTAAGAAGAGGTTTATCAAAAGCCAAATCATTCTCAAGCTGAAGAAGAAAATAATGTATCCAGTGCATACGACACACTGCCACAAGATTTGTAGAAAACCAGTGATAAGATCAGGTGTTTCGATGCCAACCAGTTCTATAGTGCCCACCTGTTACCCCTACCCAGTGGATTATAAGTACCCGCTGACAATTAGTGAATGGGATCCAGTAAATGCACCTCTATTTACTGTGCAACCTGTACCAGTTATATTACCAACGCCTAGCCCAATATTTGCAACGCATATTTTACCATACCCGAGTACCGTAATTCAGCCTTTATTATCTCCAATAGTACCATTTGTGCAAGATGATATGCCAAATATTTCTAATTATATAAACGAATATAATTATTCTACAGAACAAAATATAGATGTCGTCACGGGGGTTATAAATGAACAAAGATATTATATACAAGAGAAAACTGCTACACGGTTGGATGATACAGCAATTTTAAACGATGAATTCGAAAGAATATATTTAAGTAATCTTGAAAATCAAAGCGATCCACTAGAATTATATTTAACATTACCAAAAGAATTGTTTCCTACGGCGAAAATGTTGGCACTTGATCCGAATCCGCTCATAGATGAATTTTGTAAAATGCCTAATTTGCAGCGACACACACCTTGGTTATTAGACCTGGAGTTTGGCATTCCCAGAACTCTTATAACTCGTCCTATACCTACTTATAATGTCAAATTTAACAGTATACACTGTAAGAATACTCCGGATGCCATCCATCCAGGATTCGAGAGCTGCGATCCTGATTTAAAAAAGGTTTTATTGTTTTATTACGACTGCATAGTGTCAGCATGGTATAGAGGATACATTATAATGAATTGTGATACATCAGTTGAGAATTTCCAATCGTGGTTGTTACTACCAATGCAGGTACTAGGGATGTGTTGGCCCTAAAGCATGCTGCATGATTTACAAAGATTATTTATCGAAATATTTTGTAATACCTTAAAGGTTTATAAGTTTTAATAAAATGTGAATGCTTTGAATTGTTTGATTTCTGTTTACATTTTATGTAATGTTGGATTCATGTCAAGTTATTTGCGATAATGTGTACGGTCATAATGCGACACAATAATATCATGACCATTTAAAGTTATGTTGCGTCTGTTTTCGTGTGTCGTCTGTGAATTCACAATTAATAATCCTAATAATTTGCAAATTTTCAAAGGTAATAAAAGCGCGACCGCGGCGATGTCCTGAGTCAAACTGGTTCTATTGGTTGGTTTAACTCACGACATCGCCGTGGTCTTAGCTCATGACTAACAGCTGCGGTCGAGTTCGAAACTCGTCAGGCAATCCCGATAAATGCACGTGAGTAATAAGTAATAACCATTAAACAATAATTAACAATATTTTCTTAACATTTTGTAAATTTAGCTATACTTAAAAGATAATAGCACCTCAAATTACACCACACATTACGAAACATTAAGTTCCATTTCTATTAATGCCACCAAAGTAAAGATTTAACAAAGAACGTAAGATGATTAACAGATTGCGTGCGTCAGCAAAAAAACAACGTAATTGTTTTATTTTTTTCACCCACATCGGAGTGAAAGTATTAATCCCCTGAATCACCTTACAGTGTCACAGCGCGAAAATTTTAATTTAAAGCTGCTATCCCATTTTACCTTCCAACTTCCACAGTTGATTGTACGATGTTCAAACCACATTCTCTCATCAAAATCTGACCCAAATTTAAGGTCCCTAATGACTCTGCGGAAATTTGTGGGCACACCGCTCGGGAATTCAATTCACGCCTGCTCTTTATTTATTGACCTTAGCCTAAGTTTGTGAATTCTTTGAGGTAATCAGCTAGATTTGTGGGGATTCTAGTCGGGATTCTAGTCATTGATTCGTTTTAGTTAGGCCTTCCCTTTCATTTCTTGTTTATACTTACAAGATTGCCATCTGGACCTGTTTTCTGGTTAATCAAGAAAAACTCTACATAATGATTTGGGGTGTGTTTGGGGGAAGTTAATGTAACAGTGTGATGTGATCTTGATATTAGCAACTGTTTTTAGTATCGTAATGCTCTGTATATCTTTTGTCTATATTAGGGAGTTAATTTAGATGGGTATTCCATCTACCAAAAGTAATGACTGATGGAATCATGGATTCTAATGAAACCAAATATTTAAAAAATATTTCAGTATTTTAATAATTATTAACAATAATATTATTATGAAACAATCAACGTCATCATAAACTATCATTTAATAAAATCGCAATAGTTAACTATATTCAACAAACATCACTAAAGAACGCCGATAATTTACTAAATGCAGTGTAACTATACGCGATTTGGTAATATTCACATTCATCCCCTTTGTATATAACAAGTTAATTAATATCAATTTACAAAAATATATTAATAATAACTATTATATGTATAATAAAAGTGTTAAATTCGAAAGTATAGTACAGTCAGATGATGAGGTAAAAATGCTTACTAAAGTTACGTTTGATAATTTAGTTTTTGTTTAATTGGTAAACGTAATCTTTCTCTATGTAATTTTAGTACATCTAATCACTTCTTCATCTGATCATCAAACATTTTGATTTCCTAACAAGGAACTACTATAAATTCGGACAATATTTACAAAATATGCGATCCACAGCTAAATGCCGGAACGAGTAAATAATACTGTATTATTAGTACAACCTTAAATAAAAATCGGCAAGATACATACGCAAAAAATATTTACAATACGTTTGAGCATACAAGATTACCTTAGGATGTTTTTAATTAAACTAATCAAGATAAAAATGATCTTAAAATAGATTGTATTTACAAAGAATTGTTTCAAGTGCATAAGACAAAGTAGTCGTACATAGCGAATGGTCATCTTACTATAATAAAAATTATGGCAACATACAATCTTAAAATTGTTGCTTTGCTATATGTTGCAATTTTGCACTTAATTTTGCTTTACAAGCAACCAGGCATGTTAGTTAATCTGGCGGAAGGTTGGCTGCGTTTATTTGCCCACGGCAAATCATAGTACGTCGAGTTTGCTGTGTTGGTGTTAGTATTTTCATTTATAATTACACTATTAAGCTGTTGCGTCAGTCATTAGCAGACACAATAGATTTTTATTGTTACAACGTACAGATCTGTACGTTACTGAGCCGAAAGGTTAAGCACGTGTTAAATTATGTTTATAGCCGTGTGTTGTGTGTTTATAATTTTTATTATTTTAGTATAGTAATACCACCATCGTATGTACTAATGATAAGTTCAGCCTCAAAGCAGTCATCAGGGCGTTTATTGTGAAGCTTAAAAATACCACCATTTTGAAGCTCCGGTAACGGTTGGTGCAGTATCTCGCCATCACGAGTTCTGCAAGCTCCTGGCGAGATATTCCTAATAAAACGCCTCAGAAAACGTTGAATCCAATCAACATTTTTGAAGGTAACATATAATGCACTTGTCACAAATTCGTTTCGTGTTTTTGTTGCACTGTTCATCACTTTGTCTTTAAACACAACCACCTATCACGATTTCTTCGGGATTTTGAGAGCACCGATAGGTGCTTCTGTTTAAGAATTGACTGTTTGCAGAATCCAGGGGACGAACTTTGATATCCTGGTGCAAACTCCTGGCAAGTTTGCTTCACCACATCCTATGCCCCAGCTGATTATGCCAGCCAAGAAATACCTCTGGTTCTTTCCTTTCACCTGTAATTAAAAACACGTTTATAATTATTAGATCGTCCTCAGCCTATTGACTGTTTAGCAAAGATACCAGAAAACCAAAGTCTTGTTAAAGATTTCGTATAACGAGTTTCCAAAACTCCAATAAAACTATTTCATGGAAGCTGTAATGTTATTCGCGAAAGTTTTGAGCATCCAGGATTTGTTATACTTGTTCAAGGTTAACTTGCACGTAAAATTGTTGCCTTATAAAGCAATGATTTAAGTGAGGAGAAAAAATAAATAAATTAATTGACATGAGCGTGACGTCACCACAAGACATATTGAAGTATGGTGAAACGATTCGGCTTAATGAGTTGTTGACATGACAGAACATTGAAGTATTTCGCAAAAAAAAAATGCCATTTTTCCTGTTTAATACAGCATTTAAACCTGCGCTTCTCGAATTAATACTCCAGATGCACTGCCAACTAGGTTTTTTGTCGGGGTGGAAATCCTCATGAATTTCCTCCACCTTGGGGAAGGCGGAGGGGTCTGTCAGACTCTTACTAACTAAAACCACCCCGGTGTTCCCTCACACACTTAGGTCAGAGGCCCCGGAGCGGATGCGTCTTCCGCAGCACCCAACTAGACTGCCAACTAGGCTATTACGATCTTGGTTCAGTATTCCAAAATAATCTTCCAAATTAATACGTCTTATGATGACATCGGACGATGGTGCTGTCCAATTGCTGCCTTTTCTTGCGGATAGTTTACATGAAGAAATTAATTTTACAATTAAAACCTTTCAACAGTTTGTATAGAATGTTTAATGGTTAATGATTTTGTATAAGTAGATATCTCTAAAGGTATGGTGGGTCTGTCTAAGACAGCGTCCAGAGGTCGAAATAGAAATAAATATTTTTAAGTTAATTTTAAGAAGCTCATTATGAGTGAACAATGTAAGTTCTTTGAGTTAATAACTTCTTTAAACCGCAACCGAGTAGTGGAAAATAAGGGACATAACAAAAGTTGGAAGGGTTAATCAACATTTAACTTGTAATTTTGTGGGCCCAGAATTGTTTCATTATGGCTGTAACATGGAGTTTCTATGGGTTAATGACTGTGCCCAAAACTTTTCATGGGAACAATTGTGAATGGCGCTAAAGCATTTCAAACTACATTTCCGTCACTACTTTGTTGTTTGAATAGACTGGCGTTAGAATATTAAGGTTACAATGTTACCCTCAATTTGTCATAATTGTGTCGTGGTAGAATCTAGTACCCAGGCAACAATTTTTACTGACTTCAAAAATCAAAGGACAAGTGGAGAAGGTGTGTTGTATGTTTCCCTTTTAGTGCAAGTTTGAGACTTTCAACTAGATCTTTGTGCTTATTTTTTTTTCGTGATTGTTTTCGGGCCTTTTACCCGTTAAGGAAAAAAAAATTGCCATTTTCTCTTTGGGCCACATACCTTTGTTTCCAGTTGCAAACAGAAATAAAATCAATTAGTGTTACCTGCAGTGGACCTCCAGAATCTCCTTGACAGGAGTCATGTCCTCCCCTCTCGTGACCAGCACAAAGGAAGATGTCTGGAATGAACTCGTGTCTGCCAGCTCTTAGGAACATCGATTTACATCGCTCGTTCGATACTATTGGTACTTGAACCTGTAAAAGAACATCTCAATGATAAGCCACTTTTGAGGTGAAGTGATAAAAATTAAGCTAGATACTGATAGAAACTATTATGAACTATGTTTAAATGAATGTTGAATAGACTTTTAGGTTTTTTGGCATCTGATCGATAACAATATAAAGATGATCTGAGCATCTGGTCGTATCCAATTACCAATACCGCAAAGTCCCGAATCGCATCAGACGTCATCTCAAGACATGTTAAAAGGTGGAAAAGGATTCGAGGTAGTTATGGTTGAGAAATCATAGAAAGCACAGTTAGTCACTTGGAGTAGGGAATTAAGCATTTACCTCTTGCAAAACCGACGGCAGCACACCACCTTCAGACAGCCTTCCCCATCCAGTGACTGTTGCATTCTCCCCAACCAAGAGGTCATCGGTCGCCGGTAAACATATGGGTGCTATATGAGGAGCAAACTGCACCGGAGCCTCCAACTTTACCAGAGCCAAATCATACTCATAAGTATAGTAGTTATATTTTGGGTGAACCGCCTTCCTGGCTACACCACTCTCCACGAATGGAAATTCTTCTGATACAGATGAAAAGTCATATTCGCCAACTCGAATCCTTATTTGAGATGTGAGAAGACTGAAAAGGAGAAATGGATTTGGTTATTTATAAGCTACGAATAACAGAAACAGCTGCAGAAACTAAATAATTATGTTTAGTGCGTTAGGTTTAGAAATGGTTCACCAAAATAGCCAAAAAGCGTGGTGAAGCCATTAAAACTCGCTCAGGACCCCAGATGGTTGGTCCTAATTCCTACAAAACCAACACACGTTAACGTTAGGTGCCATTTTCCCATTTTGACAGAGACAAAGCCTTCAGTAGCTGTCTCCAAAACTTCAGCTAACACGATGAACAAAAACCTACGCTTATCACAGTCGTAAAAAACCTAATCTATTTTGCGGAACATAAAGTTACCGTCTTAAAACTTTTTTTAAAACCAGGTTATTCTGTATAAGACAGAGTCCATTAAAAATACTTCGTTTTAATTCCCTTTTTACGATGTTTAGACTGTTCCCTTTACTTTGTTTTTACAGTAATCTACTTAGAGTAAACCGAGAGATGGAAAATATAAAACATAAATGAAAAAGAGCCGTCCGTCCGTCTGTATGAATGCGTTAATCTGGGGATTACTAGATGGATTCTGATAAAACATTTCTCAGGAAGACTTAAGATGTTTAAGACTTTTTTCGTGACGCAAGAGGGTGGAATGCGAATTGCGAAATTGTGGCAAGTTTGTTTCAAGCTGGTTATCTTTTATAAGTCGGCAGTTTTGTGAAGTATTAACGCTAAGGTACTTAAAAAAGGTTCTATTTAGCCACGGACTTCGTAGAACGGATTTATACGAGTATTAAATAATGTTTGTAGTTAGCATATTTTGTCCAATTCAGCCCGACTAGTTTCGAACTTGAACAAAGCCCTTAGCCGATGATGTGCACATCATCAGCGCGTGCGAAATGCTACGCGGCGCGATTATGACTAAATGCTCCGTTCGAATTAGATTTAAGTCGGGCAATCCCGAAAAATGCACGTGAGAAACCGGTGAACATAAATTTATATGAATATGTCTCACGAAAGTTTTTAAACCAAAAATATTTACTATGTTAATATCGATTCAGGATGAACTTCAAAGTAATAACAAAACGATAATCCACTGTTCTTCTAAATTATATTACCAGATGTAAAATGTGGCATTATATACAAAGATAATAACTCCCTAAAATAATGCTATTAAAACTTTTATGTTCCTTGTACTTAATGTCTGATTTCTTTTCTGATTCTTCAGATCTCTTATCCATTCTATCAAATAAATGAATATACTTTGTTGCCACTTACTCATCAACACAATGTCCAGCTGTAGCGATCCAGCCTTCATTAATGATGGCTCCTCCACACCGATGAGTGGACGAGAAGCCAAAGTACGACGTTCTTCTGACAGATACCTGCCACGGCCACCGACCGAAGCTGGAGTCTTTGCCGCCCATGATCCTCGACTCTGGACGTGGCGACATTGTGGTAATGCCACATTCTGGAAAATTTAAATAGACACAATTAAAGATTATAGTAATATCTTAGGTTTGCGCGATCACTACACATTATAATAAAACAACTTTTAACCGGATTAATCGCGTGTATAATTGGTTTTTTGTTTTTCCTGACGTTTCGAACACTTTGCAGCGGTCGTGGTCGCAGGAGGACTTTTTTCGTTTTATCCGGTTAAAAGTTGTTTTATTATAATTAAAGATTACTTAGGCGGTTTACTTCACTGGTCGCAAGGACGACTGCTGAGCATGATGGCCTAGCTTCAGTTTCTGGGCCAGGCTAAGGGTTATTGGATTTGTCTGTTAGGAGTTCTCAGTAGCAGCCTGGAGTTTGGAATTGTGCCCAGTTTATGGCTGGGACAATAACAGCATTGGTGAAATGTGTACAATTACTAGTGCCTACTCTGGCTACCCCGGGGAACACAGGCGTGATTCTATATTATGTTTAAATATTTGTTACCAGTTTTATTTTATTTTATGTGGAGAAATGCCCTCGCATACCGCTCTGACACGGGGAGACAGAGCGGTTATGTGGGACCCGAACCCACTAAAACTCCACAGTATACTTCCTCAGCTGCTTGAGGGCGGGACGCGGGAACGCTCTCGCACACAACCGCGAACCCGCTCAGCCGTCCGTTGCCGGACTCTCTCTCACGACACACCAAACGAATGGCGTGCCGCAACCACCATGGAGACCATGTGCAATGGGCGCCAGATGACCCCGTGTCCGGACGCCCAAGGCGTCCCTGCGACGGGTCAGGTCTATGGCCCCGCCGCCTGCCACTACGGCCGCAGAGGATAGGGAGAGCGGCGCCTCGCTATACCGGCACTTCTCTTCCCCTGCGGCCCCACCGCGTCCGCCATCTGACGGTGGCGGCCCCGTCAAGGCCGCGGAAGGTAGGGAGGGCGGCGCATACCGGCACTCCTCTCCCGCCGCGGCCCCCATCTCTCAGCTGCGATGCCGCCCATACGACACCGCAGCCCACCTCAGTTGCGGCACCCCATAAGGCCCGCAACCTACGCCGCTCCAACATGGGCTTGCAGGCAAAGCCCAGAGGAGCGGCCCTCCCCGGGTTCCTCTAGCTTCACCGTGGGTGACCAAGCCACGGCTACTAGAGCCCCCCCACCACGACAAGGCGGAACCCCTGGGGGGGAAATATTGGTTACCAAAATTGATATTAACGCGCTTTGCCCGATCCGGAAATCGAACCCGAAGCTAGCAAACTCAACAACAGCGTTTACTACTAGACCAAAAAGTAGCCAACACATTATGAGATAAATATCTCTTGTAATGGATGCAAATAAATACAATATCTAGGTACTTCCATAATATCTGGGCATCATCAGGAGCTGTTAGACCGTGCGACGTGTGCCGTGTGCCATGTGACGGGTGGTGCACAGGTATTTGCAAGAGTACCCTCAATATTGTGGAAGTAGCTAGATATTGTATTTATTTGCATCCATTGTAATGGACTTCCGCAAAGTAACACCTAAATCTATTCAATATCTCATTTAAAGTCTGAATATTACTCCACATGTTAACTGCACTTAAGTGCTGAAACCGGGTCGAGGTAACATCGTCAGGATGCATTACCAAATGGTATCAGAGGTAAATTATAGGGGAAACTGTGAAAACCATAAAAAGTTTCAACTCCAGTTAAATGGCTCTTAAAATATAATGCATTTAATGTAAGGGCTCCTAACGGCCAGGAAGATTTGTGAGCGGGAAGTCTATTTGGGTCGAGTCTATGTAATTTGCATTTCGGCGATTTTAATTCTGTGAGAGAGGTTAAATGGCTTGGTGTGAATTCAAGGATAACGTAAGAGGGGTGGAGGGAATTAACATATAGACGGCATTCCGCAGTCATGACCTGTTAAATAACATCTTGTTAACCATCAAGTCAGGTACATACGCAAGTATTATTAATATAGGTTATGGTTACGAGTTTGCGCGTCATTTTAGTGTTGCCATAGTTTCCCTTAGTTTGTTGTCATAGACAAATAAGCGTTGCGGAGACTAGGGCAGAGATACACGCGCAATTGTCATATCTACGTATACGCGAGTGATGTTATTTTCATTTATATATTTATTACAATGCATATAGGTAATTATTTAATAAAAATATTGTTAAAATTTACTTAACACACAATCTGTACGAGTTAATTATTATGTATTTGTCACCATTTTTTTATCTATTACACGTTTGCGTACGCCGTTGGATGCCCGTGATTTCACTAACGCATTCGGTCCTATCCGAAAATAAGCGCTGCTTCATTTCGATGGAGTAGCTTATGCTGAGATAGGGGCCTTTTTTGGTCTCGTGCAGGTTCTTAGTAATCTTAATTTAAGTTTTCATAATTTGTTTAATTTTTTCCAAAAGTTCTTTGTTCCCTTTAAGTTTAGTCCAAAATAAATATTTTCTTTCTTAATTACTTTCTTTCTCTCTTTTTTTTTTGCTTTCGCAGGGGAAGAGGAGTGCTGGTATTGCGAGGCGCCGCTCTCCCTATCCTCTGCGGCCGTAGTGGCAGGCGGCGGGGCCACAGACCTGACCCGTCGCAGGGGACCTAGGGCGTCCAGACACGGGGTCGTCTGGCGCCCATTGCACATGGTCTCCGAGGTGGTTGCGGCACGCCATTAGTCTGGTGTGCCATAGCGGGGGGGGTGCAATACCCAACCCCCTGAGGGAGTCCGGCAACGGACGGCTGCGGGCGGGTTCGCGGTTGTGTGCGAGAGCGTTCCCGCGTCCCGCCCTCAAGCAGCTGAGGAGGTATACTGTGGAGTTTAGTGGGTTCGAGTCCCACATAACCGCTCTGTCTCCCCGTGTCAGAGCGGTATGCGAGGGCATTTCTCTAGAAATTCCTAACAAAAAAATCCAATAACAATTTGCCCGACCTGGGAATAGAAAACAACACCTCATGCTCAGCAGTTGCGCTTGGGACCACTAGACCAAGAGGCGGTCATCTATATCTTAGATATAATAAATTGTTTTCCCATACAAAAAAACGTGTCGCTTAAAGGTTTTTGTATGGAAAGACAACATGTTTTTGTCTGGCGACCCATCTTTTTATTTGTTCAGTTTTATTTACATATAGAATCTAACTAATTATTTCCAAATTTTAATTCAACTATTTATTATTATTAAATTTATAAATTTAAATTGCCGCAGATATAAAAGATTACCATTTGAGAAAGACTCGATAAATTTTTTGTTGTGTTTGTAACTGCGAGGACAAAAAAAACACCGAATATTATAAATTGCACCCGTACGAAGGCAGGGGCAGGTCAATCGTTTTTTTATTTTTTCTTTTAATGTTTGTTAAGCGGTGGTATGGCCGGGGATGGAGCACGTATATCCAAAATAAATCTATGCACTCTTAAGTAGAATTCATAGATTTGAGATGATAGTTGGGGAGTTGATGGAATTGCCCAGACCTGTCTCCCACAACGGTTGCACCGGACTACATCCCAAAACATGACTAGGTCGTTTCACGGCATGGTTTCGTCCGTCGTTAATATTAAAATATGAAGAATATTCATACATACCGATAGTATTAGTAGCTGCTGTAGTCTGAATTGGCGCTGAAGTAGACTCCTCGGTCCTATTAATCATATTCAACGCCGGATCCTTAGGCTTGATGTAGTTCTTGTGCGGTTTGCTTGTAGTTGTGGTGAATTTCTTCGTCGGCTTTGGCTTTCCCACTGGCTTCTCCCACGAAGGTCGAGGCTTCGTAATGAAGGATGGCTCTGTCGTGGCCTGCCAGTGCATTGTGTTTAGATTGCTCGGCCTTGATATGTACTGGCCTGGAATATTTGAAGATATATATGAGTTCAAAGACACCAACTTGGTGAGATACCATGGGTAAATAAGTGGTATGTATGAATTGTTTTTACGTCATTTTTTTGCCAAACTAATTGTGATTTCATTAATAAACAAGTTATTATTAAGTAGTTACCTACCCAATTGTAATGTGGCTCGTTATTATTATGGAACATTACATCGCGGATCTTAAAAAAATACGGACGGAGCGTTGCATATGACATGTGAGAAACATGCTTAGTCATCCAATTTCGCTTGTCATACACGAGCTAAACGCATACAAATACATAAAACTCATCTACTCGGCGCCAGTACGCTGCCTGTGTGTGTGCGTAATCTATGCTTCGATTATGACAAGGCAAGGTAACATCCGTATTTTTTTCAGACCCGTGCATTGCATCAGCATTAAATACAATGTTAGCGTATATGGATTTGACTAATTAAAGACACATTAAAACGTTTTGCTAAGTCTAGGTACAAATACAGATTTTGTTACTTGTCTATTACCAATAATGTAACTTGGGAATGAAGCGATAAAAAAAGTTAAATTTCAAATTTTAATACGCTGCCCTCTGGTTGTTAACGTCCAAGATACAAAGGAAAGAGTTGAAACCTAGTACGCGACCTCAAGCACAGGCGATCTCTAAAGTTTCATATAACGTAAACAGATGGCGGTGCAAACTCCGAAATTATGGCATTATTAGTCAAAGCCCTGCGAAAAATCGAGTGATTACGATAATATTGTTTTAACAAAATACATCAAATCTTGTTAATATCTTTGTACATATCCACCTAGATGATGCAACTAAAATCAATTGACGTTTCATAAGTGCATGTAATTTTGCCTATTTGAAATAAAAACCTTTGACTTTGACTTTGACTTTGATGAAATATCATATTAGTCATCACTCGTATTTAAATAAATAACATAACATGACATTACATTCTTCCCTTTTTTCCCCGAGGGGGTAGGTGGAAGTGTACTCAGTTGTACACCCACATTTTACCAGAGCTGCTATTCGGTCCCATGTGATGGGACTATTGCCACCAACCAAATTCAAAACTCCAAACTCCTAGCTGCTGCTGAGAATAACAGAAAAGCCCAATAACACTTTTCCTGACCGGGAATCGAACCCAGGATCTCACACTCAGCAGTCACCCTTGCGATTATAAGACTCACGAGGCAGTCAAATTACTTATACAGTTAGGTTAGTTAGTTATACAGGTAGGTATACTATAAAAAATGTATAGTACCTTTCTACTGGTATTTTTAACCGACTTCAAAAAGGAGGAGGTTCTCAATTCGGTTTGGTATACTTTTTTATGTAGGTATGTACACCGATTACTCCGAGGTTTCTGATCGGATTTCAGTAATTCTTTTTTTTACAAAGGGAAATATTAATGAATTGTATCGAAGTTTAAAAGTATTTGCAAAACTATCAACCGAAAGGCCTTATTTTATTTGTACGTAGACCATTTGCGACAATTATACTTATTTAAGCAACCTACTGTTTAATAATAAGGTAATTTATCAGAATGACAAAACGAATGGTTTTTGTTAGGCATTCCTATACTTAAATCAAGGTAATATAGGTATGTGACCCACCTGAGTTGATGCTGTTATCAGAATGCTGCTCCGATACGGCCATGGGCCGCGCACCAGACAATATGCTAAGACTAGACGAAATCTTATTGTGGGGACTAGATTCCGCTTCACTGTTCGGCCTATTTACATTTTGGTATTTATTTACATTGTTATAAGGTATTTTATTAACTATATCACTATTTTGTTCGCTACTTGAATCTAAATTTCCTAATGAAGGTAAGTTTAATTCTGGCGGCCGGTAGCTGTATGATGTTGGGGCGCCATCTATTGGTTTAGTCATGAACGACGGCCGCTGTGTTTGCCAGTTCGGCCGCGAGATTGTTTGTGTTGATGTTTCTGGTGGTTGAGTTGTAGTGTGAGCTGTACTAGATGGCGTTGTGTACGTTTTCTCCGTAACTGTGACTGGAGGTGGGGGCTCTGAAAAAAAAAGAGAAAACGTTCAAAATAAATCATAATATTCCATGATGTACTGAGATCAGTGCATTCATTAAACATTCAACAGTCTATCATATCGTCACTAGATGGCACTAGTTGAAACAAATTAAACTATAATATTTAAGGAGTAAAGATGGAAATAAATTAAGATATTTAAACAATACTACCAACAATAATGACCAAAGCTTATAATAAGCACCTTAATCTCCATTACGCATAAATACTACAACAGGTTTCATTAGTATAATATGGTTGATGATTTCTGGCTCTTGCTAGCACACTTAGACCTATTATAGACGAACGGGCCTTTGTCGACGACAGTAACTGCAGCCGTTCGACTACAGCCGTCGATACTTGACTATAGCCGTCGACTAAGTGCTGCTAGTCCGTAAGAGTCCTAACACAGTCACGAATATAGTCAACCGATCTGATCTTGCTAGTCGCTAGTTGTACCCCCAGCAACGCCCTAAGCCAAGGCTCGTGTCCCGCAGCGGACGGGACGCCCTTACTGCAGTGTTGCTTAGTTTGTAGTTTAAAATATTCTCTGGCTGGAGGCATCAAATTGCCTCGCCTTAGCTATTGTTTGGTTATGCAGATCAAACCCCTACGGGATAACTGCAAAATGTCACGTTAAGAAAAAACCTCATCTAGTCAGTTACTTTTCATATATCAGCGTGTCGTTCATATTCGGTGTATCAGGCAGCAGACAGCAAAACCCGGACATGAAGGCATCAACGCGCACTCATACATTTTGTCCCACACCGTAACACCACATCTTCCAAGGAAATACATCCATTTAACCATATAAAACTACCTAATTTCCACAGCATCGACTTGTCAGGTAACATACAGCAAGTCCCGAACATTAAGCCGTAAACGTAGACTCCTATAGTTTCGTCCATCTGTATTGCAATGGCATCCAAAAAATCTCTAAACAGGCTGTAGTTGCCTACCTTCCACAAGCACCGGCTTGTCAGGCAGCAGACAGCAGGACCCGAACATGAAGCCATCGACGCACACTCCTGCATGCTTGCCCCCCACTCGGTTGCACTCTTGCACCCACATACACGCGCCACGCGCGCCGCCCGCCACGCACGATTTGCGCGACATCTGGTAACCTGGACATCAGAAAACATAAATGACTTAATGTTGACGAAGAGTGATATCATGGTCGGTACAAATTGCTGAGGTGTATAGTGATAGATAAGCAAGCTCCAAGATACTATAAACCAGGCTATAATACAACAGATCGTGAAAAATTATATCTTTAAGTAATTATAATATAATATGATAGAAAATTCTTCATAAAGTTCGTTCAGTTGACAGTTCAAAATAATTACTATATCTAATAATTTTGTTGATCTAAGAAATAAAAGATATCCACAACATATTTTTAATTAGTGCTGCTGAATCACCCCTGGCAGCAAGGGTGAACATGAAAATCATGACCAAATCCAAACCCTGTCATCCCAAGATTAATAGACCTAGAAAAATAAAGTGACATAGACCGATCCCCCTAATAAGAATAAATCTTATTCTTGAGATGTTTAAGAAAACCAGTAATTAATGCTTTCTGGGATTAAAAGTCATGGGCGAGAGAGAGTTCAATTAATAAAGAGTTAGCTCATTAAATAAAGGTGTAATAGACCGCCTACATAAAAATCAGCATCACATAAGCATCACAAGGAAAACCTTCGTTCTTCATTTAACGAAAAAGTTATAGAACAATACCGTACAGACACTAACTACGCGCTAAACATAACACTTAACTCAGACTTACCGTTAAAATCGCCTAACTAAATGCATTGTCTATTTTCTATTTCGCTAAAGATTCTATTTATTGCTTGCTTGCTGAAGTATGGACAATCTAATCTGCAAGTCGCTGGCACGTTTCTGTACCACCCATTGTTATAAATCATATATACGGATGGGGGGAAGAGGGGTAGTGCCAATAAATTTACAAGTGGTGGTCTACAAACGGCTCGCCGAAGGCGGAATTTGATCCATCTATGTAACGTAGACGTGGAAAGGGATTTGCAGAATGCTAAGTTGGTTGGGTCTTTAAAATCCTTGAAAATCTTTTCTCACTCCACGGTGTGTCTGTGATGTAATTGGTAACGTCTGTGACAGAAATGAATATCGTAGTCAAAAACTGAAGTAAGTCCAAGGTTTAAAAATTAAAATCCCAAAAGTGCACGGAAGACTCTCAAACAAGAACAAAACTTAAAGCCAAATTACCCTAAAGCCATAAAAAATAAAGATTCATCCAATCGTTTCAGAACAAAAACCCCAAAGAGAATATCATATCAATGCAAAGTAAATCAGCATTGACCCGAGCCACATTTTACTCCAAATATAACGAGGGTGAATAAGAAATGACGGAATAGAAGTCTGACGTCTGTAAGCACAATAATAACCCCTCTTGACTTATGGGTCACAAGTCACAAGGAAAACTTGGGTGGAATAACAAGCACCCGGCGAACGGCATGATTACTCTGTTTTTCTTTTATACCTAAATCAACATGCTTTTGGTTCTCGCCATAAAGGAAAAGAAAAATATGGAAAGACTTATTATTATCTCTAACCTTTTCGAGTATTTTATGGTCGGCCAGATACACAAGACAATCTGAGTTCCGAGGAAATTGCTTTTTCCGTGTGTTGTCTTGAAAAGCGAATAAAGAATTGCGTCAACAAATTGGGTTGAATTGTTGCTAACTCCAGTCGTCACGCTTTGTAGAAAGGAAGAAAAATGTGATTATGTTTGTTGTTTTTACGGAGAGGAAAAAAAGTGGCTGTTCAATCCTTATTTTTGACGAAAGTTCTAAGGAACTGACTAAAGAGGCTAGTTATACTTTTAACATCGGCAATTTTGCGACCATATCAATGGCGGCTTCTGATGACGCCCTGCATTCAGTCACGATGTCAAAATTGCTCGATTCAGCGATTATCGATGCTGCATTAACTGACGACTTTGGAACTAAATCGCTGATCATCGACGCTAAAAGTAACATCGCCTTTAGTTGCCTTTATAGGCACTCAAGTATGGAAGGTCATTATTTTCTTGGCCAGAAATAAAAAAATGTACGACAAAAGGTAGCCTATATCCTTCTCTAAGGTCCAATCTATATCCTTGCCAAATTTCATTACGATTAGTTCAGCCGTTTAGTCGTGAAAAGGTAACAAATAAACAAAGTTAATTTCACAATTTTATTATTAGTGTGGATTTAATAAATAGGTGATATGCCTAGGGAGGCCCCTTAATGTTTGCCAATTGGCCAATTTGGTAGTATGTTAATTACAAATAATGTTTTATTTCAATTTATTTCTTGGCTTAGGTGAATACTAGTATAATAGGCGACTTTTAAGCCAACCCCTTTAACGGAAGGTGCCTAATAATCTTATACAATGAAATTGTATTTGAATTACTGTAATTTCTTTGCAATGACAACCTAACATTGTTATATTTAGTTTCAAGAAGAAACGTACATGATATACAAAGATTTTGTTTTTACATCACAACTATTGAAAACTAAAGTCTTATCTATCTCTATCAGTATCTCTATCAGTAACTGAATTTTTGATATCTATCTAGATTTTTCTTGCAGCAGCAGCGAGTACGTAAATCTGTGTTTTATAATACTCGTTTGTCAACTAATAAATTAATGACGATGGAAAATAGTTTTTCCGCTACTAATTTGGTGATTTCCAATTCCAGTTTAGTATGAGCTACATCAATTTAATTAAATTTAACCCATAATTAGTCCATATCATTTCGCTTAACTAGATAAAGACTTACATACCTCAACTTCTATCCTATTTTACTAAATATTAAATTTTACTAAAATAAATAAGTAATACGAAAGTTTGTGAGGATGGCTGAATGTTTGTAACTCTTTCACGCAATAACTACAATAATGGATTTGGTCGAAATTTGGCACACAGTTTATAACACAATATGCTTTTAACCTGAATTACCACGAGCGAAGTGAGCTCGGGAACCCCGTGCACCCGGACACGGATAGGTTAGGTTCGAAGTTTCGAGTGTTTAGGTTTTTGCGTCATTACAGACGCGGAAATAAGAGCCCCACTTCCGGCATATTACATTACTGCGAGCGTTTTTAATCTGACGACGCCGTATGTAAACGGCGGAATCATACAAATTACCAAAGAGGAAAGTTTTGAATTTTGTTTGTAAATTAACTCAAACTTTTCAACCAATTATAAAAATTTTGTCATCATTAGAAAGCTATATTATCACCAAGTAACATAGGCTATATTTTTTTCAATAATAATAATTAATTATTGGTAGAAGTGCGAAGCTGGGGCGGATCGCTAGTACCTATACAATAATTCGTTAAATCAAATAGATTATCACCTGATTATTCTCGTAGTCGTTTCAATAATTATAATGTTCATTTGTAATGGTTCAATAACCTGTCGCTACTAGTGCTACTATTGGATAATTTATAGCTATAGCTCAGTAGTACTTAGTACTGATCTTGTTGGTCGCCAGCGTGTAATTCTGTTTATTGCAGACGTATTGAATTATATTGTTTTGTTGCTTGAAAAGCAGAAGTTAATATAGATAGGAGTATTTATAGCCTTTTTGTTTTAACGTACTTTGAGCCCAAAAATTGAGTTTTTGGGAAGTGCTGAAGAAAGTCTTAGTACTTACATATGTTTTAACAATAGAAACGTACATAATACCAAACACTTATGGAAATGAGAAAAAAACTAGAAAATAACAACAAAAAAAATATATTTTATGTACCTACAGGCAAAGTCAACGAACACTACCTACATTTATATTACTATGGCAATAATTTTTTCAGAAAATATTTCGCCATCTGGACGTATAAATTTGTATATTAGTTACTAGCTGGTGTCCGCGACTTCGTCTGCCTGATAAAGGTAGCCTATGTCCTTGTCTAATCTATCTCCTTACCAAATTTTATTACGATCCGTTTAGCCGTTTAGTCATGAAAAGGTAACAATCAAACAGAGTTACTTTCTCATTTATAATATTAGTTACGTTATAAATTTATTTAGGTAATAAATTACTTTTGCATTTATTTAATACGTGTAATTATCAAATGTTGACAGTATTAAAAAATGTATGGGTGTGTAATTTTATGTGTGTTGTGGCATGATTATTAAAATACATATGTACGTTCATAAATTGGGTAGTATATTGTTAAGTAGGTATCTAATTCAAAATTTATTCAATTAACTACATTGTTACTGGTACTTCATAGACAACACATTATTTTAAGATAAATCTTTGAAAAGCATTAACGCATGCTTAACGAACTCTAAAGTTATTATATTAAATGGAAATAGATGGCTGTATTATATTAGATGGCTAAGTGTATAATAACATTATTTTAAGTAACCAGAGATATTTAATATTTATAATATTCAATTCCAAATATTTTATAGATTACATTTTAAGTGGGTACCTAGTTCATCATCTTCTACAGAGTAATATTTTGTTTCCTATACGCTTAATTTTTTTTTTAATTCTGTTGGTATTGAAGTATGTATTTGATTTAAAACAAAGTAATTATGTAATTAATTATCTTCATATAAAAAACTGGAGACCAACTTCACCATCAATATTAAGATATTCAAAACATATTGTAACAAACCAAAAAAAATAATCTTCTATTTAACACAAATTTTTTGTATGTGGGTGCACACGTTTTAATTTCAAACATATATTGTTAGTGAACATAGGCCCTAAGACCTTTACAGCAACTCTAATCTTAGAAATGCTATTTAAAAACCTCCATTGAAATATAAGGTCAGGCGCTCGAGGCAAAATGAGAGCTCATGAGAAATAGACGCCTACTGGTAGAGACTAGTCACACGCCTCAGTGGTCTAGTGACCTAGCAGCTGCGGATCTTGATGTTCAAAGTTTGGTTTTAGGTCGGGTAAAATTAAATGCAACTAATAAATAAATATTTATTATGTACATATGTAAGTATTGTACTAATATTGTTAAATTCATTAAACTTAATTATAGCAATACTAAGTACATTTATCAAAATGCAATTTTCATAAATAAATAAAAAATATGCCACTAATAAATATTGAATAGTGATAAATTTACGACTTTAGCCAAAACTCAAATTATCTCATGTAGGTATATTAATAATTATTATTTATTTATTTATTTCAGAGTCACAGAAACAACATCCCACCGTAAAATGAATTTCCACGTAACAGAATGAAATTAAAACAAATTAAACCTATATATAGTTTACTTCTTGTTTCTATTTACTTGACTTTACAGTCAAATCTCAAGTACTTGACTGTAAAGTCAAGACTCATACTTATGAGTAACGACTTTTCAGTCAAATCTCGATAAATTTCTTCTTGCATCTTAATCTTGTTCTGTTTAGGTGAATCTCTGAGTAACGAAGGTTGGCAATCAGCTCTGCATACAACACCCGAGGCTGATACCACGTAAATTATAATTTTTCAAGTTATCCGAGTAAATAAAAAATAAGTAAAATAATATGGGTGTGAAATATTATTAAATGATTAAAATAAAAAAAATTGTTGATCGTATATTTGCATGTTTATAATTATATTCTCGGTTAGTAGAAAAGTCGAGCTGTTTCGCAACCCTTACATAAACAATTCGAAATAGCGACTGCAACTTTAGTAATACAAATTAGAAACTTGTGCCATTGGACTTAAGCGAGTACAAAAAATAGAATAACAATACTATTTTCAGATTATTCCATCTGAAAAATGTGTTTTAAAGTGCAAGGCCACGCTCCGGGCGGAAAGAAAAGCCCATAAGAAATGAACGCTTACAGAAAATACTATCTATTATTCAATGCCAGATGTTTATACCTGAAACTAAAACATAACATATCATCACGCCTGTATTAGCCTAAGGTGTGGGCAGAGGTGTAGGTACACAGTTGTACATCCACATTTCACTAATGCTGTTATTAAGTCCCATGTAATACTTATGTGGTGAGCCTAGTGGGATTGCCTATTGTCCGGGAGACACAATTCCAAATTCCGATCCAAATTAAAATTGCCTAATAGAAAAACCCAATAAGATTTTCCCAATCTGGGATTCAAAACCAGGACCTCACGCTCATTAGTCGCGCTGGGGACCACTAGACCAACGAGGCAGTCAGGCATAGAGAGACAGCGAGAGAAACTGATATTGTTTATACATTTACTGAACAATAACAGAAACATTCTATCAAAACTATTCGGATCCTTTAATTAATTGGCACGGTGCGTGGAGTATGATAGTAGGATAACATCAGAACCTGGCGTTGATGGATAACATTTGGTGTGACATAGCTATGTCAGATAGAAGGAGACCGTATTGTTTATTCCCAATGAGGGTTGACGTCAGGCAGGCGGGCGGTCATAAACCGTAGCAAAACTTAACAGCCAAAACTTAGCAGTTTGACTCGCGTCATCGCGGGCACAGTTCATGACTAAGGGCTCCATTCGAGTGCGAAACTGGTCGGGAAATCCCGAAGAATGTAAGTGAGTAATAACCGTTGAAAAATTCATATGAATGTCACGAAAGTTATTATACAAAAATAGCACCAGCATTCTAGTGCAAGTAGAGAATATTTATTTATTTATTTATTAATTTATACTTTATGCACATTGGTACAAAGGCGGTCTTAATGCCATAGGCATTTTCTGCCAGACAACCTTGGGGTGATGCAGAGACAAAGCATGGTAGATGCACTAAAGGTTAAAAAAGAGTAATTTACCAGAAAGAATATGTATGGTAGAAGAACACATGCTGCGCCGACCCCAAATACATTGGGATAAGGGCAGGGGATGATGATGATATTCGGATTCTTCAAACTTAAAGATAACTTGGCCGACATATTGACGTTACTTCTGAAACATGTTTAATCATTCTTCTAGTTATCACCCGGTCCATTAGACTGTCCGTTCCAACCCTTACTTAACCTTCACAATCAACTACCGATCATCTTCTTCTTCTTATTGTGTGGTTAATAAACAACCTAGTGTTACAGCTTATACCACCCGTAGGTCTCTGACACGGTTTTACACACAATCGAGATTATCTCTGGGTGTGCTGGTTTCCTCACGATGTTTCTGTTTTGCTTTAGCGTTTTAAGTAAGTGGTAATTAATAAATAATATGCACATGACTTCAAAAAGACAGTGGTGTGTGCCTTGGATTCGAACTTGCTAACTTTGACTTGTCAGTCCAAAGGTCATACCACTAAGCTATCACTGCTACACTAGGCTATAACTACCGATCAAAGATTTTGAGATATATGTGCCACTAACAACAGAAACATGTCCCGCTTGTCTCACAACACCTAGGTATCTTGTACTTCAAATTGCACGCAATCTATTGAAGTTTTTATCAATACATCCATACCAATAAACTTGACTGCCTACAATATCAGATTCTATGTAGTATTATGTAGCAATAACGATAAATATTTCAGTGTATAGGCCTCCAGTATTGCTTCAAAACCTTCAATCCTAGTTTAGTGCGAGGACTGCAAGCCGTATTTTGTTAAATGTTGGATTTTCATCGAGAAATAATTTTCTAGCGGCGATAAATTGCAAGTAATATATTGTGAGTTAGTGCTGAGTCTGGCTACCGGTTTGTGAGCGTGTGGCTCAAGATTTACTTGGAAACGAGTGTTTTCTTCAATGATTTATTGAATCTACTCAATATTAACGCCTTTTGCCCGATGCTCCCCATTCACCTCGTTGGTCTAGTGGTCCCTAGCGCGACTGCTGAGCATGATGTCCTTAAAGTTACAATATTAAATGGAAAAAGAATACGGTCGCGAACAGGATTCGAACCTGCGCCTCCCGGATAGATACTCCAGGCGCTCTGACCAACTAAGCCATCTCGACCTCTGCTCACCACCGCGAATTCTTCTTCCATATTTGAACACGTCTTATGGCGACGTCATTGCAATCAATTCAGTACTTACAAGTGACCGAACCGACACGACTAACTTTGCAGTTAATACAATGTCGTAAAGAATGCAATTACCTTAATAATTCAAGATATGTCTTTGAAAAAGCATTAACGCATGCTTAGCGAACTCTAAAGTTACAATATTAAATGGAAAAAGAATACGGTCGCGAACAGGATTCGAACCTGCGCCTCCCGGATAGATACTCCAGGCGCTCTGACCAACTAAGCCATCTCGACCTCTGCTCACCACCGCGAATTCTTCTTCCATATTTGAACACGCACGCGTTGATTGCAATGACGTCGCCATAAGACGTGTTCAAATATGGAAGAAGAATTCGCGGTGGTGAGCAGAGGTCGAGATGGCTTAGTTGGTCAGAGCGCCTGGAGTATCTATCCGGGAGGCGCAGGTTCGAATCCTGTTCGCGACCGTATTCTTTTTCCATTTAATATTGTAACTTTAGAGTTCGCTAAGCATGCGTTAATGCTTTTTCAAAGACATATCTTGAATTATTAAGGTAATTGCATTCTTTACGACATTGTATTAACTGCAAAGTTAGTCGTGTCGGTTCGGTCACTTGTAAGTACTGAATTGATTGCAATGACGTCGCCATAAGACGTGTTCAAATATGGAAGAAGAATTCGCGGTGGTGAGCAGAGGTCGAGATGGCTTAGTTGGTCAGAGCGCCTGGAGTATCTATCCGGGAGGCGCAGGTTCGAATCCTGTTCGCGACCGTATTCTTTTTCCATTTAATATTGTAACTTTAGAGTTCGCTAAGCATGCGTTAATGCTTTTTCAAAGACATATCTTGAATTATTAAGGTAATTGCATTCTTTACGACATTGTATTGACTGCAAAGTTAGTCGTGTCGGTTCGGTCACTTGTAAGTACTGAATTGATTGCAATGACGTCGCCATAAGACGTGTTCAAATATGGAAGAAGAATTCGCGGTGGTGAGCAGAGGTCGAGATGGCTTAGTTGGTCAGAGCGCCTGGAGTATCTATCCGGGAGGCGCAGGTTCGAATCCTGTTCGCGACCGTATTCTTTTTCCATTTAATATTGTAACTTTAGAGTTCGCTAAGCATGCGTTAATGCTTTTTCAAAGACATATCTTGAATGATGTCCTTAGTTCAATTCCCAGGTCAGGCAGTCTTATTGGATTTTTCTATGAGGAAATTCTCAGTAGCAGCTCGGAGTTTGGAATTAGGTATGCCCGGTACATGGCAATAGGGTCACCAACACCTTTTACATGGGACTTAATTTACATGCATTGGTGAAATATGGGTGTACAATTATGTACACCTCTGCCTTCCCTTCGGGGATAACAGCCGGATATCTCAGGCCCCCTAAAATTGTGCCTACTAAAAATTCTCGGAAGTTTTGACGCCATTAGTAATACTAAGTTGTATAGGTATTTTTACACGACTGCAAAAAAAAGGACTAGATTAAAAACTTAAATTTAAAAGAATAAAAACATCGTCTCCTAAAACATTTTGATTAAGAGGGACCTATAATTTTAAATCGCCCGGCGTCTATAACTCAGTCTTTATCAACAAGCTTGTTCTGTAGGACTTCACCGATGCGATCGGCGCACGCGACGCCGGGGGAAAGTGTGTGCTCAGCTAACAATCATATTTACTTATCCTCACGGCGATTTTCTCTGTTGGAGTGGACAGGAGCCAATGGTAAGTAAGTAGATACTTATGAGACATAGTACGACATAAAATGTAACTATTACAATATATTAGACTGGTATGCTAAACAATATGGGTGTTCTTTTTAATGACATACAAAATAGAAGCACTTTTGTATAGAAAATAAGATATTGTTCTTACGCATAACTTCTTATTTTAATGCTTAGAACTTATTTATTTACAGAGAGACTTTTAAAAAAAATTAACTATCGGGAACCAAGCCACATCAATAAATTATATTGGATGTCCGTTTGATTTCCGACTTACATTAATAAGTTTTTTGATGAACAACATAGTGTCAAAGTTTGTACCACTGTTGTGTAGGTCTCTGATATGGCTCTTCATATAATCGAGAACATGTATATATAATAATTTCTAATATGCGTCAAAAAGTCTATGGGTCTTGGGTTTAAACTTGCGAGATAATTTGATTTTTCCACACTTTCAATTCTACCGCTAGCAAATACCTTAGTTAACCAATCCACGAAGATCAAAATAACATTAATAAAAAATTGGATCCTAATCCTGCTTAAGATTATGTTTAAACATACAATATTGTGAATGTAATCCTTAAAAGCGATCCCCAGCCGGAGGCCTACTTAAACAAAACACAACACTCGTTCCCCACACTAAAGGCCTAAGGAAACGAACACAAACAAAACCCGCGACAAACACAGGTGCTGCTTATCGCATCACTAATTAAAGTGCGGGAAACTGTGCCGGCAGCGAACACACATTTATTTATGTTTACATCAGTTATTTACGATTCATTTACACTTATCGTAGAAGGTTTGATCTGCAGCTGAATTGCAATTAGAGCTAGTTTTATGGCGGTCCGGTATTATGCGGTGCGATTTTTACTCCGCATAATCTGTAAAATTTCAAGGAAATCTTTATGCGATTTTTTTGCGTAGTGCGCGGAACCATTGTGTTACTTCATAGATTCTGCGAAAAAAATGGCTGCGAATTTTTACCGCAATGCACGGTAGGCCTAAGTTACGGTTAGCCTAATTTTTTACAATTTTTTATTAATTTGCAACAAGCCTTATTGAGATATTTGCCAGTATATGCTTTGCATGAACTAATTGGTTGCGCAGAGCAATCGAGGGTATATGTATTCTCTCTCACGGTTGATGATCAAGCTAGTGTCGTACACAGAATTCTAAAAAATGACCTAGTTTTAATAAAAACATGAAAATTAATAAGATTTTCACATCGAAATTACAACCCACATTTCCGTGTAAACTGCAATTTTCAGGATTTCCCTCCCATTCAGTTTTAGTACTGCTGCAGTTCTTTCCTATACAATTCTTTTCCTAAAGGATGTCAGTCCCTGTAGAATTTCCTAGTGACTGTATCTCCCTGCGGAAGCTCATTCGACGAGGAGATTGCGTCTGCAACAGCGATGCTCAAACTTAGGCAGTTAAACAGATAAATCTTTCAAACACATTAATTAACGAATGCGTGACGAACACTTAATTATAAATGTTGTGAAAGAATAATAAGGTTATGAGCAGGATTCTAACCTGCGCCTCCCGGATAAATACTCCAGGCCCTCTGACCGCTAAGCTATCTCGATGATGATGTCGACACTATACTAATAGATAAAAATTGATTACTGCTTTCTACTACTCGTCCTCTCTCCTTAGTTTTTGCTGTGCCCGACAGGGTCCATAATGCTTCTGTATTTTTAAGACCATTTATGTACATTATGGAACGCAATAAATGATTGATTGATTGATTGATCGATATATGGCTTTTTAAATACAATTAATAAGCGAGCATGCATGACGAAGTTAATAAACATAGATAAAAAACGAAACAGGTGTCAGAATCATAGCAAGTGGAAATCGATAGTCTCTGTCTACCCCAATGGGATACCGGCGTGAATTCACGTATGTATTAATAAAATTGAAAGAACCCGGTTGCATAATTTAGCATACTTGAATAAAATGAGTGTAATCTGTATTTTCATAAATTAATCTGTTTCGTGTAATGTCATGATCCACTTATGTTACCTATATCTATTTATTATTCTACCTACGTGTTTGTTATTCTTTATATTACTACACTGTACACTATTCACAGAATGTTCATTTTCTGAATCTTTTTGTTTCCTAACCGCTGCACTGTGACGAATAAACCGTGATGTAGAAGCTACTATTATTATATATATGGCTGTATTTCACCGCGCAGGTGGGACCACTCCGTCAGTATTCCGGTTGGGAGCAACTTATTATCCCAAATAATTATATAATACGATCTACAGATAAATGTTTCAGATCGGGGTGCATATAACACTTATATAAATATGAAATGACACCCACTATACAGATGAAAAAAAATACTGGAACGACCTGCGTCGAAGCAAAGTACGCACGGCAGAGGTTGGAACGTGAGATGCGATTGCCGCACGGTTTTAGTATTTTCATGTACAATGATTGTACTGATTTGAACCCTAGTCTCGCTCGGACTCCGGACTCGGCTCGAACTCGACTCCGACTTGGATTGGAGTCGACTCGGACTCGACTCGACTCGGTCTGTAGCTTTGCATAAGAATAGATGACAGAAAAGTTTGAGTAATACTGGTCGAGAGGATGCGTTCATTTTGTTTGCAATGACAGTGTAGCTTTTGTTTCCTTGCTTGTGTTGATTTTCCTGTCTGATACAAAACGACAATATACTTTCTTTTATTCAGTTTTTATTTGGACATTATATTACAGTTTTTTTCATTCTACATTTAAACAGCAAGAATCATATTTCTTGGTGATAAAATGTAGAATGAGAAGAATATATTCTTCCTAAATGGATTCTTTATACTCCATTACAAACAGAAGGTGAGCTTCGAGAATCATGCCGAAGGCCGAGGTTAGTTTCAGCATAGGTCTCGAAGCTCCCCTTCAAGAGGTAAAGAAGACAGTACTCACTTGATTATCAGAACTGATGCAGCTTAGTTTAAATTAAGTGAAAAGAACCCGTTCAAGAACAAAATACATTTATTAAATGGCTTTCAATCATGCGTAACTGAAAGGTAAATTTACACACATTAACATACATACATAGACTCACACCTTTCTCCCATGGAGGTAGGCAGAAACTACAGATCTATCCTTGCCTTTTCTTTCGGCATCGTTCATACATCTGGTCAAACAAGCACGCCGGTTGCGAGTATGACCAGAGGTGGTGACAGTGATGCTCGCCACATACCACACCTGTGTCGCTTAACGACATTTTCTTGAAAAAATAAATAAATAAAAGCCAACAAAGAAAAAACCCTGTAACATCTCGGAAGAAAATAAATCGGACGGTCCCGAAAATGTCAGCTTTTATCATAAAATCTGTCGTAAGGAAAACACCGGGAAATGGCCTTATCATGTACGTGTATCCTTTACAAATGCTTCGCACCAAATATAAAAAGGCTTTTCATATAAAAAAATAGCACGTAAATACGTTGAAATATTAAATATTTCATCTCACTGACAACTTCAACAACCTTTCCCGAACGTTGGACATTTAAGTAAACTTTTCAAATCCTGCAAAATTCAATTACGAAAATGGACTTTACTACTCCAATTTAAAGTTCAAAATGTTCGTGTTATATTTCCTGTCAATTAAGGCAAGTCTCGTCCCCTGTCGCGCTTGATTTATGAATGAACACGAGAGGAATAACCGTTGATTCCCTTTGGACTCGAACTTTCCCTTTCAAATGGTTACGTGACTTGTATCGTCACGAAGTTCCTTGTCCATTGATGCGAATAAATCAATGTCGAGTTACATCATAGAAGGTTAACGGCAATGAATTTGGTATGTTGTGGAAAAGTCGATTGTCTTGGGAGGTTGGGCATTGAATAGTCATGAGCTAACATGAATGGGGCCTGAATAATGTAGGGTGAAGGTTGAGGTGATTCTCAGGGGACAAGGTTTTTTGGTTATACTTGAATAGCTATGCGGGAAAGCGAGCTTACTTTTCCTTTTTAATTAAGGTAACAAGTGCGGATTAATGAATAGATTAGTTGATTAGTATTGATTGTAAACCCTAAGCTTAGTAAAAAGGTCTTATGCAAAATATAGATTCTACTTCTAATACTGTTTTTGGGTCTATATTGATTCAGTTACGTCAGAAATTAAATTCAGATAATAATTCAATGTATGATTGACGAATAACCTAGTGTCACAATTTAAGCCATTTGTAGACCTCCAATATTTATAGAGAATCGGGAACATCTCTCAGGTATAGTGGTTTCCTCACGATATTTTCCGTCACCATTTTGAGGGTGACAATGTTCGACTACGAAAAGTCCACTGAGGACTTGGGCTCCAATCTGCGACCGTTAATTTATCAATCCAACATACTTATATATAAAAATATATAACATATTTATATATGTTTCAAATTGTTAAATAAAAACCTACATCCAATTGGAAACTGAGATTCCCTTCGATAATTGATTGACACGTATCTCATTTCCCTGGAAAACGAATTAAAATGTAAAACATTTTCTTTAGAAAACCGCCGATTAGAATCAGAAAGTCCTTGACAAGTTTCTGCTGTAAATTTTCTAATTATGCCTTATTAAGAGTACGTGTCTTACAGTTTACTTGGTTAATAGTTAGTAAGTATTACTTGCAGAAACTTCTTAAGATTCCTTAATCTTCGTGATCACCATCGGAGGGCGGTAATTACACCATTAGAACCAAGAAATACCTGTTCATAATTGATCATGTTAATTAAATTACAGGCCTTTTCCCAGACATATTTAGAAGAAAACTTGTGCACTTTTTAAAGACTAATAATGTTTTTCTCTGAATTAAGATTTCTCCTGTAACTTTAATTGAATATCATACCAATATCATATGAATATGGTAGCTATAAAAATTCCTGTCATCGTTTCAGTGGTTGCAACTTTTAAGCGTGAGATCCAATGTTGGATTATGAACAATATGGCTAAGCAGTATTCGTAATAACACTTAATTAGATGCTAAAATTCTGGCTCTTTGATACATCAAATCCTAGTACAGGAATCTAACTAACAGGAACTATTAATATTTTAGATTAATAACAATGCACGCAGACACGACTGTCCATCTACCTAATAATGCCTACCCCAATCAACTCCTACAACATCGAAAATCAGGCACAAAGCAAAATAAAGCAGATATTTCTCTAACACAACAATACAAGAAATCAAATTAGAATCGTACAAAATTATAGTAATTTTCTTGTATTGTATACCTCCATTTATTTGTACATCAGCCGAACAATGTCTGTCATCATTATCAAACGACATTACATACAAAACAAATTGCCAAATTCTTCTTAAACACTCTCTTACCGAATAACATTTCGTAATATCGTATGACATGCCGAAATTTTTAGGAAAACCAGACCGTAAAATGTTTATGCGTGACCTTAATAACACGATACTTTTTCTTGTCCTCTTTGTTTTAATAACAATAGGGGTGTGATGTAAACCTTTTGAAACTTCTCTGTGTTCATTTATTTATGTATCATTATGAAGGTAAAACGCCGGGACAATGGGGAGAGGTTTTTGTTACCTTTGCCGGGCATTTTGTCATGTAATATGTCGGGGAATTCACGCAAATCCGTCTGTCCTAAATTTTTTGTTAATGTTTCTTGTGAAACGTTTAATTGTGTGAGTTATTTTGTTTATCTTTTAGGGTTTTTGGTCGCATGTGGCATTTGACCCTTCTTTTTGCTTTCCGTTCTAACGTGAAAAACAGTTTAGTTTAAGCTTGGTAAAAGTATTGCATACATTTCACAAATATGCTCATCATATATACGACAAATCTGTGCCAACTCTAGTTATATGAATGAATGTGATATTATTGAAATTGGAAAACTTAGTTAATTTGTATGTTTTATTGGCGAGCTGCCTCTTTGGTCTAGTAGTGCCAAGCGCGACTGCTGAGCTCGAGGTCTCGGGTTCAATTCCCACGTCGGGTAAAGTGCTATTGAGTTTTTCTGTTTTCTGAAATTCTCAGTAGCAGCCCGGAATTTGGAATTATGCCCTGTAGATGGGAATAGACTCACCACCTATTTATTACATGGGACCTAGTAAAAGCATTGGTGAAATGTGGGTGTACACCTCTGCCTACCCCTTCGGGAAACACAGGCGTGATGCTATGTTACATTACGTTATATCTACGAAATAAAATCGTTTGGTAAATATGGAACATATTGTATATTTTTCACCGACTGCGTGAAGAAGGTTATCATTCAATACATTTTTATTACGTCACTCAAACGTCAGCTCAATATGCCCAACAGTAATGTTAACTGACCACCCACACCAACAGATTACGAAGTATCGGAACAAAGAGAACAGCTTCCCCTTATTGTTGTACACAAGGAACTGTATGATATCTCCCTATTGTTTGTACCAACGAGCCAACTTCTTGTTCGTTACATAACTTTCTGATGATGTTATCATGTTACGAAAGTTATAAGGTGTGAGGATAATCAACTGGTCTGAGGGAGCGAAGTTACAACAAAGATGTTTCGCAATCACAGAGATTATGTTCATAACGCTTGTTGACATAATTTACACTTGTGACTTAAGTTTGTCACATTTGGTAAACTAGAACCCGCATGAACTTCCGTAGAAATGAAAAGGCTTCACGCGTGAATTTTCGCGTTGTTGTTGGCTCAAAATAAGGGTTGATATTGCAAGGTAGCAAAAAGAGGTCTCATGATACTGTTGCTTGTCAAAGGCCTGGTCCAGATGGCACATCCTTCTTTCCTTTTTTTTTTCTTTTTATTTAAGCGAAAGTCTTGACCACGTGGCTCTAAGCATATCTTTTATGTCCAAAGACGCCAATTTGTTTGAACACGCAAAGGAAAGCTCACTTTATGATAGATTTCGAAAATCCTCTTTTATGTGTGGAAAATCCATCATGGACGCTGTGACGTGCACAGTAGTAGGTATCAATTTAATTATACTAATACTTCAAAGAATAGATCAAACTATAGTTTTTGTACAAATTAATTTTATATTATGTTAACTTTATGTTGCATGAAACAAGATTTCGAGTTAATGTATGTTATACGTAATGATATTATATCAAGAGTTTGGTATATTCTATATCTCACGTTTATTATGTCTTGTTTACGTTATTGAGATGAAATTATACCAAATAACTTTATATAAAATGAGACGCACCCTTGCTTTAGTGATATCCTCCCCGACGTATGTAGTACCTATCCCTCAATGACTGGCTTGAAGTTATTATTGCTGGACGCACACTAAAATTGTCCAGAAGAGAATACGGTCGTGAGCAGGTTTCGAACCTGCGCCTCCCGGATAAATACTCCAAGCGCTCAGTACAGCAGGCAGTTAGTCATGTCGGTTCGGTCACCTGTATAGGGACTGAATAGATAGCAATGGCGTCGCCCAAAGACGTGTTAAAATATGGATTAAGAATTCGCGGTGGAGAGCAGATAAGCCATCTGCTCTCCACCGCGAATTCTTTTTCCATTTAATATAATAACTTTAGAGTTCGCTAAACATGCGTTAATGCTTTTCAAAGATTTATTGTTTATTGACCAGAACAATCATATGTATAAAAAATTAGGTTTAGCGTTCAGCTACTTGATTTTTAAAGCGATTTCTGTTGGTAGCGTTTGATATAATAATTCACGATATATATTCTCGAAAATCGATAAGTACCCTAAGTTTATAGCCTAAAATATAACGATTATTTCCAATACATTAAGCAGTATTTACTACTTCTTTAAGAGCGATAATTAATTACTGAAGAAAATAAAACCAAAGTGAATGGCCAAGCGTAATGGATCGTAGCGTTTGAAGCCAAAAACGTTTGTGCCAAGGAATTATTGTTACGTCTTGAGTTACTGTTATTACTTTACTGGCATATCGCCATATACTAAGGATATTTTTAATGCTTTGTGTAGTAAAAAAGACGGTTCGAAAATACGACGAAACGCTTTGAAAAGATAGCTCGCCTAGATCTGATGGGAGAAGAGTATGAACTAAAAAATATTTTTAAAGTCATTAGTCACAAAATTTTAATGAATAATATTAAAATCTTTTTCATAAAATATTAAACCACCGCCGTAAAAAGAAATTGAGAAGTGAAAAATAACTGAGTGTAACTAATTTTGAGTCGCCATCGATTTCAAAACCTCACTGTTTCGTCGGTTGAAAATTCTAATAGCATAAAAACCTTATTCCTAAAAAAGACTGCAATTCTTGTACTGAAAAGCTCCTTACCCCTCTATTTACCTAATAATCGCCAGAAATTATTTTTAGCAAAAATGTTGATACTTATTGGTAGCACTCTTTACATTGGCAAAATGATGTAAGTGACATGGATAGGTATAATACGGCCTTTTACGTTCGGTCTAAGTTTCAGCTAATGAAATATGACAACCTATTTAGCATATTTTCTACATATCGAAAATGTTTCACACATTTAATATTCCTATACCTATATATTACCCCGAATAAAACGAGCAGTTAGTAACACTGCAAGAATGAATACGCGAAATTACGGAATTACCAGAAGCTGGGTAATTATCGAAGTACGCATAAAACCAATAAAATAGCTAAATGGTATAATAACAGGCGAAACAACTGCCAACTACGTAGCCTTATACGTGCAGGTTTAGGGTTAATAAGTATATATGTAGAATGTAGACACCAGTGTGGTTGAAAACTGTATGACAATTAAAGCTGGTAGCAATAAGCATAAGATAATCTCCTATAACTATAGGTTCATTGACGTAAATTGGAGAAAACTGGGGCTTCAGATATATCACAAATTACATTTAACAAAATGTGCCTGGTATTAAAAGAAAACGCACTAAGTTCACTGTTAATTGCCACTCACATTTCATACATAAAAGTCAAAAATAAAATAGAAACTAGTCGTCTTCGAAGTCGGGCAATCCCGAAAAATGCCCGAAATTAGTGAACAATAATGAATAAAATACATACAATTACACCGTTTTCCCATAGGGATAGACAGAAACTAAAGAAATTATTAGGTACTCTTTTTGCGTCGTCCAAGTTCAAATACACGCGCGCCGGTTGTAGAATTTATTGTTTTAGTTAGGTTTCAAGTCAGTTGGTGATAAATTCAATTTAGTGTACCTATTTGTGAAGATAGAAAATTTGCCAGTAAAATCTGTTCTAGAACTCTAAATTTTCATTATGCTGACCTTCACACGCTATTTTATATCACAACTTATTCTTTAAAAAGATTTTTATTTGGTGTCTTAAACGGCTTAGTATTACTTACTCTAAAAAAGTAAGAATATATATTAATAGACTGCTTGACGTGGAAAGGTTTTGGTTTTCGAATCCTGGGTCAGTGCAGATCAGTTTTGTGTGCCTGGAGTCAGTAGATGGCTACAGACTCACGGCCTTTTACATGGGATTTAATGACTGCATCGCTGAAATTTGGGATTTCCCTGATTTGTATATAATTATGTACGTAGAATTATTATTTCATTAAAATTACTCTGTCTGGTATGAGAGATGCAGAAATTAGCAATTCTGGATTTTCAGCTAAATTATACAGATATCCGTTATAATCTTGTAGTAGCCCTGTTTGCAACATGAACAGTGAACTGCTTCAGCTATTTCTTGGTTAGCCGTGCTCATAATTTTAATGCGTCAAAACCAGTAGCTATTAAGATTCTGGATACCGTTGAATACCAAGGACGCGCAGCATACTCTTACGGGATCATACTATGAGATATCGATTTGTAACTCGAGAATTTCTATTCGAGTTGAACGAGATAAGTTGTTTGAAGGGTATTGAAAATGCGATTGAGCGTGGGTTCCGGTCAGACATAAAGATAAAACGAGAATGATTTTGAAAATTTGAAGGTTTATTGGGTGCGTGAACTGCGAGAAAGGTTTTAAAAGACTTGAACAAAAATGTTATTATTGATTGATAGCTCCCAAGATCCTAAACATATCAGAGCAAATTTTTATAAGTTAGTTAATATAATATTTATAAATAATTAGTCAAATATTAATAAAACATAAGAAATCTCCGAAAAATTGATTTAATTTCCTTCATTTCTCACCTCTCACAATATTTAATCCGGGGTCTTTGAGGATCTTGCGAGCTATCAATCAATAGCAACAATTATTCTCCTACTACCTCACGACCATATATGGTATGTTTACATTGAATAAAAACCTTGGGTACATATAATACCCAAAAGTATGTCGAAAAATATTGTTATAAGCTTTTCCTCAAAATTATAAAGATTTTTAGAATTGATAATCTTATTTCCTATGCATTTGTCATAGAATATAATACCTCTGTTGGATTTGGAAAAAGCACCTTCATAATCCTCTTTTTAAAATATTTCTAGTTCAATCGTAGTAGTAGTAAAACAATTCTGTACTTAGACGGCCAACATTTGCCACCAACATACCAACATCTCATCTCGTTTCTTGCGGATACAATCTTTTATTTTCTCACCATTTAATCAACCAATGGTAGGGCCAATAGTTTGCGGAAACTAAAGCTTAATAAACGACTTGTAGGACAGTACAGCATCTGTATTCTTAATCAATGTGATTCGCTGGAGCTAGGCATTAAATAGCCCTAGGGGTAACAATTATACAGGTAAGGGAGGCGTGGGGTAGACAGCATAAATAACCTCTAAAGACTGAGGGCTTGGCTTATTTATTGCGTTGCTATGGTGACCGGGAAGATATGTTGTTCAGCTCTTGATATATGGTGTATAGTTAAGTTTAAGTATTACTACAGCGTGGATTTCGGCCACAAAAGAACAAAACATCTAGTAGTGCACTTTAAGGCTTGTCATTAAGGTCCATATCTAATTATCAGCTTGTAGTGTCGATCTGATGAAGCAGATGCTGAAACGTTTGTATCAAATTCTGAGTATATTGAAAATGGTTCTAAAATTAATTTATAAAGTCTTATCTTGAAATGCTGATTTTATAAATTTTTGGAGGAATTATTTTCAGTAAGGTCAATTTCCTCTGCTATTCGTAACGCTCTTGACAAATGAGTATAGTGATTATCATCTATTGTCAGAGGGCAGATGTATCTCGCTTCAAGATATCATGCTCCGTTGGGTTGGTATTTTTTTAAAGAAAATGGTACTGCTTACTACATTCAGAAGAATAAATAACTTGCCACCTTAAACATCAAATAAAACAACACCAAGACGCATTCCAATCCAGATTTGCAGCGATATCAAAAACTCAATCCATACGTAATTTCTTAGCGTCAACGTAGCATCACGCCTGTATTCCCCGAAGGGGTAGGCAGGGGTATCACAATTGTGCACCCACATTTCACGAATGCTGTTATTAAGTCCCATGTGCATACTATTGCCATCAACCGGGCACAATTCCAAATTCTGACCTGCTACTGAGAATTTTTGAAAACCTAATATGACTTTGCGCGACTCGGCAATCGAATCCAGGACCTCATGGTCAGCAGTTGCGCTTGGGCTAGCAGTTGCCACTAGACCAACAAGGCAGACCCGGAATTTTTCCCAAAAAAGGCCTTGACATACTTCGAAAAGGAAAATATCCTTTCAAACGTAATGATTTTGTCCTTTGTTCGATTACAGTAAATGTAGACGAAGGGAGCCTGCCGTTTCCTACGAAGATTCAATTTCCAGGCCGTGGTTAATGTTTTCAATGTTTTATTTAATTTGGCTTTCATTTACACGTTAGGGGGAAAAGATTCGGTGTTGTGTGTCAGGTGGGATGGGTCGGGAAATGTATTGTATTGTGTTTTGTTTATTTTATTTTCTGTTTTCTGTTGAGGCTTCAAATTAATGTGGAAATGATTTATGTTGTTACTGAATTTGAATACTTCATGAAGATATTTTTTGTGAGAACCCCGTAAATTTTTCAATAGTGCAATACTAATTTTCAATTTGATTCAATACATTTTATGTAAGCAGTTTGAATTAAAGATTTTGCACCCAAGATGATACTGATTAGAAAATTCCTGTAAAACTAACATTGTTTAAGCAGACATTTTAAAAGATGGTTTTAAGAGTAACCATGTAGTTTCTTGCCAGTTTCATTTCAAAGGAAACAACTATTTGGAATCGCGCATTTCGTCCGATCTATCTTAAGTGTTTTCATAGGGTTTATGTGAAATAAAAACTGTTTGGCTTTGCTCTTGGCATTTTTTAGTTGGCTAGTTCTTTTCAATATTCTTAATACTCGCTTCACACTTCATATAATAATATTCTCTAACGGTTTCCTAAACTATATCACATAAAAATATCGAATGATAAATGATTATAGTTTTATAATCTTCAATTTAATTAACATTTCGGATAGCATCCGCAAAAAACAAGATATCAAATTAAAAAAGAAAACAATTCTATCGATACCGTAAATCGAAACATAATGGATAACGGAACGTATCTTATATTTGAGCATCGATTAATTTTCTTCAAAGGAAAAAAAGAACGACTTAGTATACGACAAAAAACAAGGCATATCAATTAAATGTAACACCCTCACTATGTTACACGATCTTTGGTAAGAACCATTCACAGCATTCTAACCTTTAGTTTTCTCGCAATACAGAGTATTTTGCCCTGTAGTTTCTACCGTAATGGTATAATAACATTAGTTCGCTTTGGTACTGTGAACAATAGTGATTCGGATTGAGTAGGAAATAAATGATCTGTACATTTCTATTGTTAGTTTTGGCAAACAATGGGATGCGATACGGTTACCGTTTTTTTTTTTAGTTGTTCGTAATGATGAGTGTTACATCTTCCATCTTTCTTCGGATGGTTTTTGGCTGTAATAAAGATGTGTATGACGTAAGAACTTCTTACATTTGTGCTTCTTCTTATCGTATATTTGATGAACAACGTAGTGTTCTTTGAGGTTTTACGCAAGTAATAATTAATTTATATGACTCGAAAAGTCAGTGGTACGTGCTTAAATACGAATAGATAGAACTTGAAAACCTTTGACATGTCAGTCCAACGGTGATAGCACTAGGGTATCACTGTTTTTCTTCTTCATTGAGCTCGTCACTCGTGTTAGATTTGTTCAAGCCCGCCTTTGATTTTCCTTAGCACCAGCTGGGCCAATGGATAAACTCCAAAGGAATGAGACACTTGGATGGAAAATTATGTTAACAGTCACCCATCTACTGACTGAATATTAACTTTAACGTTTGTATAAGTTGCAATAGTCTGTGCACAGAATTGGAAATATAGGGTATATTTTTGGTTAGCGTCTATAACCTTCACTTAGCTTCTAATTGAGATGACCCATTCAAGAGAAACCCGTTGCGATTTCTGATAGGTAAGCAATAATCGATATTGATTTTTATGTCGATAGATCTCTGTCAGTCTCCTTACTCCTCTCCCAAACCTCATTAAGCTCGTGAGGAGGTCTATATATATACTTCAGGCACTCTGTAAACCCATCCTGATCTCTGCTGACTACTCCAAACTCATCTTTGACATTTTAACGTCTTTCGGTGACTTCGTCGCTGTCTATTCAGTCCATATACATGTGACTTAGGCTCATTATATCCTCAGATTCGCACTCTTCATCACTTGGAGATAAGCTCCCGGTTCATCAGTACATCGCAACATATCAATTTCTCTCTTGTGCTTTTCGGTTGGTGATTGAACTTCCTCCCCGACACCCTCGCGTTCACAGCAGTACGTGACTACAAAGTAATGCCGTGCTGCAAGAAGTTTTTACCTACAGATGTACGCTAAATACAGGTTCTCTGAAGGGAAAGGCAGACAGTATAATGTTCCTCGTGTTCGGGGAATATAGGTGTGATATTGTTGTATCCCTTTGTCTCTACCAGCGCTACGAGTAGCAAATTCGATTTCTAGTCTAAATGGATGTTTCTGGCTGTGATGTGAAATTTGCCTCTTTCTAAAGCCCACCATCCTACCAAACATCTTATATAGAAGCAACATTATTTTTAGGGTCCCGTATCAACGGGTTTATTACTAAACCTGCACCGTCTGTCCGTTTGTTTATCACAGAGCTGTCTGCTTAGTTTTAACCAAAGTAACTAGTTGAAATATGCTTAAATGGCACATCATAATTTCATAGTCATCATTATGATCATCATCCATAGCCCGATTTCACTCATTGCAAGGCATAATGGCAACTAGCTTCTGACAATTCCAAAGTGACTGTAAATGGTATAACTGAAATAAATGGTTTTGATTTGATATGATCATAAAAACAGCATTAAATGTATTCGTTCAAGAAGCAGTTAAAATTAAAGTTATACAATATAGAATAAATCAATGCGATCTTATAATGCTTTCGATGGTACGGAACCGAAACAATTATACCAACTCGTACATACTTTACATGCCGGTTTTATTAATATTATATTTTATTAATCTATTAGCCGACGATTGACACAATAAGCTTTAACATAACCCGGTTTGTCCAACCCACTACAATATTTCATACAACTTAATAAACAGTTAATTAAGTTTCCATTTTTTATACAAATAATACCAATTAATTGCAAACATCAGACACAAATGAGTCCCACTTAATTATATATAAAACCTATAATATATATGATAATGATACCTATTTATACATTATAATGAATTCTTTATTATTAATTTACTTTATGAATTTTTTGGAGAAATTTTGCTTTAAGTGCCAATTAGGAGACGAAAATATTTTAACAAACTATAAGGTATATATCAAGCCGTTTACTTTTTATTTTAGTTTTTTATTTGTGTGTATTGTGCACAGTTAAACGAATGCAAACAACTCATAAACACACTTTTAAATAAGGAAATCTTAGTAAATAAAGCAAGAAATAGAACGAAACTGCGTCGGTCAAATCTCTTCTATTGTTTTAGGGGCACGAGATTCTGGTCTTGTCTTGCACGTTTAAGGTTTAGTAAACGTCTGCGGTGGCTCTAAAATCCATTGGCAACCGAGCATTTCGTGCCACATAGATCGGCGTGTGAGTCCTCAGGAGGCCCAACAGCATTACGAAAGTACAGAAAGTACGTTTAATCACAGTGCAAAACAAAAACATGCTGTTTAGATCACCACATACTAAACATAACCCAAGGAAGGTTATGTTTAGTAACTGGGACACCGGGACAGTCTAGTAACGCAACAGAATTGTTTCCAGTTTGGAAAAGTATTTGAATTCCGTAAGGAAATACTTGTGGGACAAATTATAGAAATAATTTTCAAAAGATTGCTCATACAGCGAGGAGCTACAGGAGAATTTATTTTTAACAGACTGTCTTCAATAGCGAGTATTTTGGAACACGTGCACGCAAAGTTAAGGAGCATAATTTTTTGAGAATTCAACAAATCTACCGAGCCCGTTCCGAATTAAGTTGGGGTCGATTTCCAGTCTGTCCGGATGCAGCTTAACACCAGTATTTTACATGGAGTGACTGCCTATCTGACCTACACAGCTGACAGTGGATAACACGAGATGTCATGGTAAGACTAGTTATAAACTTTCAGGCATCTGTCTATCTCTAACGTCGGTCATTCATTTGACAACGAGGACCGATGGTTTATATTTTTCTCCAAGTCGGAAGCACGGAAGGATCTCGATCATCAGACAGACCAACCGCACAAAGTTTCTACATAGTAACGTTAAACATAAAGGTATTTCCAACCAATTAAATTAATTAAGATGACTTGCGTGTCGGCAAAATACGCAACACAACTAAATAACACGGCCAAATTGAAATACCATCTTTCACTCAAACATAAGATAAAAATTGTGTACATCTGTTTTACCAGGATTACATTAACAAAGGCGTAACAAGGTACAATGTACTGATGGATAGGTCAAAATTACTGTAACGGTGATCAAATCGTTAGGATTGAAATGGCAGATGACATCATGGTCTGATGACAGACAAAAAATATGATTATGTCGTTATACAGTTAGAACCCATCAAAGTGAGCTGCTGTACTAAAAGCTTTCAGTAAATTTTATTGAGTAGAATTTTATCATAGAAAGTAGGCCATAAATAAAGGCCAAGGGTACACCCTATTTACCATTGGGTTAAGTAGAGATTATCGATGTCCACCTGCTATCGTTCTGACAGGTCAATGAACATAGATGAAGCAAATGAAGTGTTTTATTTGCTTCATCTATGTTCACTGACCTGTCCTTGCAGGCAGGTATCAGGTATTTCATAAAAACATTTCAATTCATCCTTAATTCATCCTTGAAGCAGTGGCGTGCATTGCATATAGGCAATGCACGCCACTGCTTAATTATAATATACAGATTATATATTAATGTATATTATACAGATGTAGTAAACAGTGATATAGGTTGCATTTAGGTAATTCTTTTGAGGTAGGCACTGCCTATTTGTCTATATGCAATGCACGCCACTGCCTTGAAGTAAAGCATAACCAAAATATAAATAATTTTTAAAGAATATTAGAAGCTTTATCTGATTATTTTGACCAATTAAGATATATATTTGTTAAAATCTATATCGCTGCTGGTAGACTGTAGTGTCAGTATAAAAAAGAAACATATAAGTTACTAAAATTAATGTACTAAACATATCCGAAGAATCAATACAGTAAATAATAAAAAGTAACTAAAACCCACAAATCATTATCATTATATTTTTTAAAGCTTAACAATGCGATAGAAAAAATGCAATAAAATAAAATGGAGAACAAAATGCCACAATAACATAAACACGTATTAAGCTTGTAAAGTCTTCACTCGTACAACAACTTACACTATTAACTTAAACATTTCAACAAATTTAATTTAAGTGCCGTAAAAACTGGAGAATATTACCAATGCACAGATAAAATAAAACTTTATTGGCGTTTATAGTCCAATAAGGGGAAGACACACTGTCTGAAAACGGTAATCATTTTTATATTTTATTCTAAGATAGTAAAATAGTGGAGTCACATAATTATTATATTGAACAGTATAATACGCTTATATAGAAAAATAAACAAAAGAATGAAGTCTTACTGTGTAGGAATGAACTTCTCTTTATATTTACTAATTAATGTGCGTAAAAAAAACCAAAGAAACCACACAAAAGGCAAAAAGAAAGCTAGTGAAAATCTATACGTAGCTTAACTATTAAATTTATGTCACACAGTAGGTGGAAATTGACTGCCTCATTGGTCTCGTAGTCGCGGAGCGTGGCCGCTGAGCGTGAGTTCCTGGGTGCGATTCTCAGGTCGGGCAAAGTGTTATTGGGTTTTTCTATTGAGAAATTCTCGGTAGCAGCCCGGATTCAGGAAGTTGATGACACCCCCGTGGTTCGGAGAGTCCGTAAAGCCGTCGGTCTTGCGCCTGATCTCACTCCGATCGTGTCGGATTGCCGTCCCATCGGAATATGAGAGTGAAGGAAGACGGAGTAAATCTGTGTTTGCGCATACACTTGTGCACTATAATATCTCCTGTGTACTTGGCTAATCTCCGTGGCTATCTCCGTGAAGATAGGCCGCCGTGACCGAAATACGGTCGGGAGGAGTATATTATATCATCATCATCCCCCTGCCCTTATCCCAATTTATTTGGGGTCGGCACAGCATACCAATATCTGGCATGCTGCTAAAGTTTTGGCTATGTTTCATGAAGCATGAAATATGTATTGGCCATATTCAGAATAACATATTCTTAGTAATACGATATATTAGCTCTTTAAAGTGTCAGAATTGACGGAAATCTCTCTTAGAATTCAATGTATTTAAGTTGCGTGGGTGAATTATGCTAACCATGACATGTCGGTTCTATCTACCATCAAAGTACTTCACGCTTACATTTATTGTGAAGTCATAGTCATAGCCTAGTACTTGGTGTCAGCCATAAATATTCTGAAGGCATGATTTTCACAGCACAAAATCTCTTGCAACTATATTGTCACTATACATACTACAAACTCCAAATTTTAGTAAGTATTTAACGTTATACATATTGTCTATACTTCACGAAGCTTTCAACGTTATATTTTCCTATCCCGAAAATAATGTTGAAAATCCCACACCTGGGATGCAATTAATGTTTCTTTTTTTTTATATTGTTGTCGTATCAGTAAAGTAAATTTTCAAGATTTTTACTATATGACTCACATTATTATCAATATATTATATCACCACGTTTATAGCAGGATTAAAGCTTTCTTGCAACGATTTTTAATTTGAATATTAGTTCCGAACAATAAAATAGATATTTTGCCATGGGTAAATCAGCGAATAAGATACTTAACGACATTTATAGTATCGATCCTTGAATTAATTCTAATGGGAGGCTTAAAAAGCGTAACGATTGAAATTTATGATCGGCTTATCCATAAAATAGGACCCGCGCTTCTTTTCATAGATTAAAAGGACGAGAACGAGATAAGTCTCAAAATTTATGCTTGGCAGAATCTATTCTATTTATTGGTTTAAGAGGTATTTCATCCTGAATTTCCATAATTGGAACACGTTCGATCACGATCTTTGTGGGCATACATAGGGCAAACAAAGCATAGCATTGGCACCAGGTTGAAAGAACACATAGCTGACGGCAAGAATAGAAGCTCAACAAAATCTGCAGTCTGTGAACATACAACAGACAAACCCAACCATTTTCTACGTTTCGATAAACCCCAAATCCTCGCGAAAGAAAACCGATATATACCGAGAATGCTCCGCGAGGCTATTGAAATTGCAAAAAACACCCAAATTTCAATAGAGAAGATGGTTGGCAATTACCATCTGTTTGGAACCCTGTAAATGTGAAAATAATCAAGTCCCAAACAAAGTCAAGTCACAAGAAAAATCAAGATACTGTGACCGATTACTGCGTGCATCGGAACACCTTTTAGTTTATAATTCGATAAAATTGTAAAATTGTATCTCTAAATTTAAAACGACTGTGACCCCTGAGTTTCTTTCGGTATTTCTTCTCAGAGATAGTCTTAGGAAATACCGTCGCGATTTAGTTTTAAATATGTATCAAAGACAAAAACAATTTTATGAATTTATCAATCATATGTACGGTAGACTGAAATAATTTTAAATAAATTGCTGAGACGCCGGACACCTTAGTCCTCCTGCAACCACGAACGCTGCAAAGTGTTCGAAACGACAGGAAAAACAAAAAACCACGCGATTAATCCGGTTAAAAGTTGTTTTATTATAATGTGTAGTGATCGCGCAAACCTAAGATATTACTATGACAAATAATATTATGAAACATTAAACATTACATAAAATTTTGAATTGCTAAAATACACATTTTATTTAACGCTCGCTATCATATTTTATGAAAACCCACATATTTGTTTTTAATCATAAAATCAAATCATCTCGTATCCAAGCATAAAACAAACATTGGCACAGCCTAAAACACTCCCAATCTAAATTAACTTTCAGCAAAAATCTAAATTCCACATATAAATCACATTCGATACAACAGCAAAATAAATTCAGTTACTCAATTGGCCAACAAAAACCAATCGGCCAATGTAAACAGACCTTTCCACAATTCGCTTTCGTGAACGGTACATGGAATCACGTTTCAGAATTTAATTCGGACATAATACTTGAAAAGGGTCGAAAGTTGAGCCAGCCGTTTTTTTGCGGGCAATTATGTAGTCATCCAGGTATATGGCAATACCTTTGATGTTAACCAGTTAATCACTACTGAAGACTGTAACTGTTTTCTGAAGAATTTGTTGTAACGTTTTTTTTTTTTTGGTTTGTTTGTTTGGAATTATTTTGAGTATTCTACTCAGTAAGATTAAAATGTATGTCTTGGTGAACTCTGCATTGATAAAATGCGCAACATGAAACCTTTAATCAAAACCTGTATCAAAAAGTCTAATCTAATAAATCTATGAAGGATTTGAAATGTATTTAAGAGATATTGTCAAAGGGCAATGTTTTTTGTTTCCTTGATGTATCACGACTAACTTTAGTTTCTGCTGCAAATTTTCTAAATATAATCCCTCACCCCTAGAACAGCTGCAGTAGCCTTTACTTAGTTGTGGACCAATCGGCTTACAGAACATTGAACTTTAATCTCAATATGTAATAGTTGAACGTGACTTTGAACACTACTGATAGCTTTAGAGTTAATAGCAAATAGTTTAACTTGTGCGAGAACGTGACCCCTTCGTTCTCATGAGTCATCTTGTCGTAATACAACAGAATTGTTATGTCTTATTATGTCTCAAGTATTTCGATTACAGTACTCGAAGTTTAGTCATAGTTGAGATGTTACGTACATGCTTACACTAGAAATAAACACGAAAGTTTAAAATCACAATACATTCCTTAAATCAAGAGTGAGACATATTATTCTCAGTTACCAAAGAATATAATTTAACTTTTCAGTAATCATTGATAATCCTTTATAATTTGTAACCTCTCATTTTTCATGGAACACAAACAATTGAATATGCCATTCCAAAAATAATTCACCCCATTTTGACATTCAATGTCACCCCGGAGATCTTTTCATGGTCCATTAGATTCAAGCGGAATCCATTTTAACTTCGTCTGCTGTTAAATTAATACATTCAGACTTCGATTCTCGCAGACATTTCATTTGGCAGTCGGGATTATGAACTTGAGCCTTGAGACAGCTTAATGGAAAGAGCTGAAAGGGCATATTAAAGTGGTCATTTGATTTGCGCCAAAATGATTGGCTCCCGTCTGAAGAAGCATTTGGATTTATTTATCTATTATGAACGACGCAAAGGGTGCAAAGATGAGTAACATAAATTAAATATGGGTGCCAAATATTTTATTTAATATCGAATATTTAACGACACATTTTACTGACTTGAAAAAATGGCAAGCATTTATGGACCGACCTCATAAACAGAATATAATTTAACTAACCACTCCCTGATACTAATTTGTCTGACACTGGCTACCTCATAAATAAAATCAAGTATAAGATAGCCAAACAGTCATCGGTTTAACAAGAAGTAATAAAATACTGCATAAGCCAGCCATATTTGAAGATGCCGACGGCCATACCAAAAGTGGCGGGCGCTCGCCACAACGCGTCTGTTCCCAAGAATCATTCAAACAAAATCAGGTCGTTCGTCACGGCCTTAATGCGATACGAACAGCTGAACGGATTCCAGGTTAGAGCACATACAGGGTGAACGTAGTCAAGAAAGTTGAAACATTCCATTTCGTCTGATTCTAGGCGACAAACAATGAAAAAGGCTTATCGGTAAATTCGTTTTAATATTAAGAAAAAATATCCATTGATAAATACAATCAAGACAAAATGCATTTGAAGTCAAAATCATTTAAATAGGTAGGTACTAGGCATAAAACATTGGTGCACAGAACAAGTATCATGCACAAAAGAGTTCACATTTTGCACTGTTTTATTGCATGGAGCGAGGATTTACTGTGTCCTAAAGTTTAATAACAAAACTTAATTACTCTATGTATTTATTTATACAACAAAACTTAAACAAACAAATATGAATCAAAACACAATACAACAGAACTCCGCCACATTTACTCAATGTCTACAAGCATTAGAGTATCGGTAAAGTGCAGGTGTAATAAGCGAGCTATTATAGCGTTAACTAGTATAAATACACCGGTAACTTGAGTCAGGCTAGTTTACGTATCTGAAGAGATCTCAGTGAATAGCGTCGTTTAATTTTACGCTACTCTAGGTGGTTTGTCAGTCTCCATTGTTGTAGAAGAATATATTTTGTAGTATTATTTAAATGGGAATATTATGAATAGTTACATGTTATATAGTGCCTCTACTATTGGGCGTTTGTATAGATGTTTTTTTTTTTTATATATGTTTAACGTTTAATATGCAATAAGCCGATGACATCTTAAATGTCAGACAATAGATGGACTTGAGTATTTTAGCTGGCCTACGCAAATGTCCTGCCGATCTGGTATCATCTAGCGATGGGTCGTTGAGTTCCTTTATTTATGGTCGAGCTACACGATGACTAATGCATAAGTGCCGTCAGTAAGGACAGGTCAACTTGAAACTGCAATGGCTGTTTCTTCAACAGGCCACTCCAGACGCCCTAAATGATTACGCTCACATAGCCTTACATACTGATGTCTGGACTTTAAAAGAGACTGTGACCTCTGCGTTTGTTTCGGCTTTTCTTCTCAGAGGTAGTCAGATAGGAAATTCCGGCGCCTGCTAGTTTTTAATTTGACATGTAAAAGAGTTCCAAAACAACCTACTTACAGAATAAATGATTTGGATTTGGAATGGTTCAAGACGTTTTATAAATCTATGGAGGTTTCTATGTCTAGCAGTGAACGTTTATCCCGCTCATATGATGGTTATGATAAAGTCTTTATAAATGCATACTTAAAGGCTAGAAACAACTACCGTAATTTGACCCAACCTTCAATTTTATAAAATGACCATTACGAACCAGACAACCAATAAGCAAAAATCACTCGTTATTATATTCACCCAGATATTTTTATTAATTTACAAGTATTATAAAATGTAATATCTGAAACGAAAGAAATCGTACCGCATAACAATGAACATGGTAAACCCGTTGAATTATACCGCATCAGAGTGAGCCGCGAAGTGGAGTAAGCAAACGACCCATGTTTTCACTATCGTTGGCCAGTACAGTTAGTTTGATGCTGAGCCAACGACATCGGGTAAGGCGAGTTGCACACGCCGAGATTATGTTGATAAGCGATGTTAAAAGAAAGGAACTAAATAAAATAACTTTGACAGTAGGTATTAAAAGTCATAAGCATCTTATATAGGTTTCACTTTCAATTAAAATATCCTTAAGTTGGCATTAGATTAGAACAACTGTATACTGGACATTAACCAAGATGTAGGTATATTTATCTTCTCTCATTATCGTAAACGAAGATAGCTGCGATATTAATACCAAAATAATAACACAGGACAAATACAAATTTAATAATCAAAATACTTTTTAAATTAATAAAAGAGTACTTCCTTCTACTAGAATGTCTAAGAAAAGTCCAAATTTAGCCATAATATAAAATAAATTCCTTATTATCTTGTTCAGTAGCAGAATACGGCCGAGTTTACGTGTAGACGGCTTGTGTTTTCACTATCGTTGGTAGGAATACAGTTAGTTGGATCCTCAGTCGAGGCAACGACATGTAAGGCAGCTTGCACACCGTGCTACTGTATAAATAAAAGATTAGGAGTTTCATTTACACCACTGGTGTGCACAGGGCCCCATGTTAGGGCCCGTACCATTTTAATTTTTGGCTATTTGCGAGTATACATTTTTTAAATCATATATAATTATATTTTTTTAATACATGTTGAGGCCATGTAATGCCTATATTAATTACTATTTAGTGTGTATTAGTAACTATACTAATACATTTTTTACTTTAAGTTTCTATTAGGCTTACATTAATAGTGAGATTATTTTCTCCTTTTTAGCAAACACATTTAGCAATCTGCATGAAATATACGTTATTTAAATTATATGAAGGTACTGCCAAGGGTCAATGTAATTGGGAAAAGGTTAGGCAGATTGAATTGTGATGAGTATCGGGTTGACGATTTATTTCATGTGTCGTCACATCAATAATGGTTGAATGACATTAGTAATCTTCTTTATATAGTCGTTTTTCTTTTCAGATTAAGAATTCTAACACTCTCTTAACTTTAAATGAATAAAAGCCTTTTAAATATATTCTCATGTAATATTAGTTTTATGTGTATAGTTCTAAACCGTTATTACAAATATATTATACCAAAACAATTGTAAAACTTTCTCAAATACCAGTCTAAGTTCAGGTTACGCACAGAATCGAAATTTCTGAAATAACGTTTTCGCCGTAAATCACTCAAGTTGAACATTTAGACGTTGATAAATTGGAAGCTCAGACACACTAAACATTCTGGAAATACTATCCAACTAACAATTTAAACTACGACTTAATTTTCACTATAGGTAGCAATACTTTATTTTGGTCTTCCTACCAGTAGTCAGTCCTCTTGAAATTAATACGAATTCCAATCCAATTCCAATATTAAATAGACACCTTAAAACAACGCGTAATATAACAATAAATTTACCGAAATTGCAGTTGACTCAATTATAAAGCATGGTGCCTTATTAGTATCCCGATTCTATAATAATTTTTCATACATTTTTGCATTTAAAAGTAAGAAGTATTTCCAATGTAATCGAGCGCAATTATTTTCAAGAGTAAGCCTACAGGATTATCTGATATTATGTATAATAAAAAGTCTTACTTAGCTTTTAGATAGCAATTTTACGTAATAAATTCGGTATAACTTTTTTGTTGGGGTAATACTGAAACGGAAACCTTTAAGTAGCAAAATGCTTAGGTAAGTTTGCGGCTAAATCTTCTCCACTTTCAGCTTAAGCATCTTTAGCGGTTATTATTCAAGCCTAAAGCTATTATTTTTGTATTTACCCACCTTCATTATTTGGCAGGAAAAGATAAGCGGCTCCCGCGGGATAATCATAAAAAAGAAAAGATGTTTATTCATGAAAATTTTAATCACCTTGGATTCAGAATGTCACGTAAACTTGAAATAAATTAAAGGACAAATCTCTTAAGCAGGGAGATATATTTTGAAATGCAAATTTAGTTTAATGTAGGCGAAAAGTGTACCTTAGGCTTAGTACTCATTAGCGGACGCAGAACCACGACCAAGACGCGGCTATGCGGTTAGGTTGTCAGTCGGCAACTATGTCTTTTTTTTCGTTTTTTAATGAGCCAACCATCTTGTCTGGGGTGAGACCTAATTTTAAACACTGAATGGTTCTGTGACTGGCAACGATATTACTGATATTTTTACGAAGACTGTCTTTTTACGCTCTTGAAAGACTCTCAACGTAATAATAGTGCTTTTAAATATATATTTTCGGAAAGACCACAAACCAACCCAATTAATATGAAGGATGCAGGTATTCGGTGTCAATTAATTTGCCACCTAATTAAAGAATGAAGAAGTTCTTAAGGAAACAGGTTGGCGCGATGCTCAGGCGCGGCAGGCTAATAACCTGTCTTCATTTACACCTACTGCATTATTTAATCTCAATGAATTATTTCTCTACGTAGCCCATAGCTGTGCAAGTAACAAGACCTCGTTAGTACGAGTTTAAATTCCACTCAGTTCTTCAATTATGGCGCTGTTCTGAAGATAATTTAAAATATTAATGAAAAATTGTGTCTGTCGATGGCAGTTTAGTTCATTTGCTACAAACATAATGATGTTACCTTTTATATCTTATATCTATATTTTTGTCACTACATGAAATATTTAAGAGAACCTATGGTTTTCCAGTTTTTACACAAAGAAAAATCGCTTCTTGCCTGAACTAATAATGAATAAATATTATTCGCATTTACTTTTATCTTATCTTATATATTAAGCTATATACTTTAATAAGGCATTTCTTTATATATTTTTGGTAATCGTATAAGTTTCGCCAGACGTTGCAGATATTTCTTTACACAATATCATTTTACTAACAGCAAAACAATAAGATAGATTTTTTGAAAAAATACAAGACTTATCGAACTTCTTATAAAGACAAAACTTCAGTGAGTAACCCGCCTTACTTCTATAAGAATTGTGCTAAGGACTTATAAACAATTTCGCGTTGGTTATCAGTAGTATTATTGCGCCGTGAAAAAGTGGAGCAGCTCAGATATAGTTTTATAGTTTTACGTACTTGCTAGTTTTGTTCGCGACGGTGCGTGAAAATAACATAACTTAAATCATTTTATTTCCACACAGAAGTACCAAAAATATTAGTATGTATCTACACATTGCCCAACTTAGTGTATTGAATTAACCTAAGCCAAATTCTGGACTTAACCTGTGGGCTTATTCTTGAAACTAATTCCGCGCGATTGACATTGGAAATAGGTCAGTTCGCAATTTTAAGTGCCAAAATGTCAAAAAAAATATTATAGATTCGGGATAATATGAACACAACATGCTTTAAAATTAAGGCAACTGTAATGTAAGTAAATTTATTTTAAAATTACGCGTTGTTTTAAATCGTCTATTTAATATTGGAATTGGATTGGAGTTGGTATTAGTTTCAAGAGTAACCCCACTGTTTGTCCTTGACCTTATAGCATCTATGAAATTTGACTTATGTGACGTCTTGGATTGAATAGTATTACATTTTGATGTAAAAATTAATATTATATAAAAAAAATACACTAGATCACCATAATTGCATGAATGTCACTTTTGTCCATAGGGCATTAATTATGGAATTAAGTACCTATGGTATTTTAAAGCTAAGTTTCCATCAATTTATATTATACGAGTCTACAAGGGTAGTAAATATATAAAAATATATTTGTTTAGCACCGAATAGGCAGAACATTTATTTCCAAATTATCTTCCATAATGTCTGTCTAGACCGTTCTCATCCTTCAAATTCCATTCTCTATATTTATTGAGTATTTATTGAATTTATTATATTTATTCGAAGAATTCAATTTGTAGCCCCAAATGCTAGAGGAAATTCAATAGACATTTGAAGTACCCTAGTCTGGTGTCTCTAAGATAGTGATATCCAAAATAATCGGATTACATTACATCAATTATATTATATCGATAAATCTTTTACTGCTTCGTTGGTCTACTGGTCCCAAGCGCGACTGCTGAGGGTTCGATTCCCGGGTCGGACAAAGTATTATTGAGTTTTTTTGTTAGGATATTCTCAGTACCTAGCAGCAGTTTGGAATTGTTTCCGGTAGATGGCAATAGGATCACCACCTATTACATAGAACCTGTTTCATACGTGAAAAATGGAGAAGAATTCAATTCCTGGCTATGGCCTTAGTATGTCAGTTAATTTCTGTCATCCACGCAGACGGAGTCACGGGTTCAGCTAGTGATTAAATATAGAAGGTACGTTTACTCAGTTAGATCTGTGCGTGTAATGATATCCGATGCCTGTGCCGATTGTCGTGAAAGCGCAGATGATACCAGGATACCATACCATACAAGATGGAGATATTATGGAGTTTATAGCTTAAAATCTACAGTTCAGTTAACTTTCGTAATCACAGCGAGGTAGGTATTATTTATAGAAATTATGTAGGTATTTATCGAGGTAGATTTGTGCTACACCCAGCAATTTAAGCAGGTTACCTACGTAAGTTGAAAACGTTTGGGAAATGGTTCAGGACGGGAAGCTTTCCTATTCTTTGTTCGTGATAAATTATTACAGAGTAGATACTACTTAAAATATTATTGGCTTATATTTATCTTATCACCAGATATAGTAAAATACCTACCTATATACCTACTGCCAGAAATAGTAAATGATCACCAAAATTAAAACCGCATTTTAATGTGAAATCGTAACCAAAAATGTTATATCTTGCTATTCAATAAAAGTAAATGACTCCAAACAAAAAAAGCGTGTTAATAATAAAAGACTGCTTACCTCCTATAAAACACTACGACTGTAAAATATTTGTTTTTCTAGCACTCGCCGGCCGCTGCCACGGCACCGCTCGCTTCGCTCGCTCGGCTCGTGCATAGTTTGGTCACAGTTCTAACCTAACTGATAATACACTGGTTTATTTAAGCAGTAATAGCGCAATAAGATTTGGTGATCATTTACTACATTCGGTGTTTGAATACATTTTGAAGTGCAGTCATGACTTTATAGAAACATTGTAATTTTAGACTGTCTTTTGTTGGTACACGTTTAGTTTTTTTGGTTTTCAGTATACTTTTTTGGTAAAGGAGCTTAGGGTTCAAAGTATTTTTTGGTGGTTATTATATTTAATCCCAATATTATTAATATTACTCACATTTTGGCGTAAAGATTTTAAGATCGGGCTGATTTGCTCGCGTCCAAAGGAGTGCACCCTTCAAATGCCCTACACGTGGCCGCAAAACAGGCAAGATAACTCTGGTGGGAGGCATCGGCCGCGGCTGGTTACCACCTAGCGACCTAGTCGTGTTTCGGGGTTAAGTCCAGTGCAACAGTAGTGGGAGACTGGTCTAGGCAGTTGCATCAACTCCCCAACTACCGTTCGTGAATAGATTTCTCCTGGATCTACGTGCTCCATCCTAGACCATACCGTCGCTTTCTTTCAAGTGAGATGGAGGCCAAAGGTGAAAAAATATACTAAAAACTGATTTATTTGAAAATTAATGTTATTGTTAAATTGCAAACCGCACTTAACAGTTTATAATGAAAAAGATAATTTAAGTTTTTTGTTGCCTAATAACTGTGTCATCAAAGTCATTGTCAGTACCGGAGAATTTAAAAGTTTCATCTCTATACTAAAATGACTTTGATTGGCCAACGGACAAAATTAATTAATCCCGCCAGTAATTATCTAAAATAACACGATTAGTCTGACACTGATTTTAGAATTCAAATCTAAGCAAATAATTATGTAAATCTGGTTTGAAAAAATTGCTTAGGCGCATCTGCAACCTATTAGACTGGAAATTGACCGTAAGATAGTTAAAACATTCTAGGTTGATATTTGATATTTTTGTTTATCTAGAAATCGGAAATAATTATCTAAAATAGTAATCTAATCGAAACATAAAACCAAATGTATTCTTAATTCGCTTAAATTAATTAAGAAGATCACATATTAACTAAATTTAATCTCGTCGCCCACATCAAATTGAAAATGATAAAAAATAACCAAAAATATGGTCAAGAGCAACCTAAACCGCCGAGCAATATATAAACTTAATAAACAAAGCGAAAGAGATGTGTCAGAATCGCAGCAAGTGGAAATCGATAGTCTCTGCCTACCCCAGTGGGAAACAGTCGTAATTATATGTATGTAAATAATATTACCGTCACTTTATAATCTAAAAACGTTAACTACGATTTTTAAAAGCCGTATGATTTTGATAAGCTGTGTGATTGATCACAGCGAGCACCTAAAATGATTGATGTTAATCCGTCCGATGAGATAAGTTATGCAAATCGGCCCCTGTCAGTTACGTTATTCTGCTTAAGTGGCACTTTGATGTATACTGGTCGGGAGTCTTTGAAAATTATGTTAAAGGTAGGACTTGTCATTTTGTTAAGTAATTTTTGTCGGTCTTGCTTTCGTTTTATTACAGCAGGAATCTCTTCGTAACTGTGAATTCCTTTATGGCGTGGTACGAATTTGATATCACGAATGTTTTAACAATGAATTGGTATTTTTTGTACCTCTACTGTACCTTTTATGCCTCATTAATTTAATGAAACAAAAGGCTTCCGAGCGTATTGTTCTGAGAGCGGGTTCGGAAAATTGTTGTTGTAATTTTCTGTGCAGATATTCTCAGCAGCAGCTTCGAGTTTGAATTTGTGCACAACATAAATTTTACTCACGATATCGGTAAATTGTGGATTTGCAACAGTAAACTTCTGCCTACTCCTTGAGATATACAGGCGTCATATTACTTAACTTTATGTATGAGCATATTAGAAATTAATAATCACTTGCTAAAAACGGTAAAGGAAAACATCGTGAGGAAATCAGCACAACTGCGATGTTCTCGATGGTGTGTAAAGCCATATCAGAGGCAAAGCAGTTTAAACCCTGACACTAGGTTGTTCATCAACTATATAATAAGATAAAAACTAATCTTGTTAAGTAATGATTTTGGTTCATCATCATCATCCCCCTGCCCATATCCCAATTTATTTGGGGTCGGCGCAGCATACCTTTATCTGACATGTTGCTAAAGTTTTGGCTATGTTTTATGAATACTTGAGCATAAACAAATATTTCTATATATACAACGCCTTCCTCTCTTCTAATTTACTATTTGCTGTACCCATCAGGGTCCACGATTGCTACCATGTTATTTATATTACCATCTTATCTTTACATTGTGGATTTGCAATAAAGAATATGATTATGATTATGACCGGCTGCCTGCCTGACGTCAACCCTCTTTGGGAATGCTGTTGTTGGTGGTAACCGCCACCGATACGGTCTCCTTCTATCTAGCTATGTCACATCAAATGTTATCCATGCGCCAGGTTCTGATGTTATCCTAATATCACACTCCACTAACCGGGCTAAGTAATGATTTTGCTTATATATCAGATACCTGTCTAATTCATTGTAAAATGCTTTTAATATCTGAAAGCCCTGTTGGTAATGTAAACTTTGTCATACTGACAGATTTTAAAGTCTAGATAGCCTCACATCAGGAATTTACATCACATCTCATCAGGAAAGTTATCCATACCTCTCACGACACCAATAGCCAAAGAAAATAAATAAGTGGCTCATTCATAGCCAGTAAACCACTTGCATTTTAGACTAGAAACTTATTAAAACGACTGTGAAATTCATCTGAGTTTGTTTCGGTATTTCTTCTCGGGGATATTATGATGGTAATGAAGGGATATGATGATATTATGCAGCGCTTGAAAAAGGCACTAAGTCATGACCTAAAATAATATAAGACCTTGTATGTCCACTTAGTTTGCAAATAAACGTTTGACTTTGACTTTGAATATGTCTTAGGAAATACCGTCGTGATTTAGTTTTAAAAATATACAAATAATTATATGAATTTTATCAATTATACGTACGGTATACTGAAATAAATTTAAATAAACTGTTGACACGCCTGACACCTTAGTCCTCCCGCGACCAAGAACCACGAACGCTGCAAAGTGTTCGAAACGTCAGGAAAAATAAAAACCAATAACACACGCGATTAATCCGGTTAAAAGTTGTTTTATTATAATAGAAACTGATAATTAATAACAAATATAATTTAAAATATTAAGTTCCTTTCAAAGAATCAAAACTATTTGGCGATCATTAGCTTAATAGGTGTTTTATTAATTTCTTTAATTAAGTTGTAGCTATTTAATTGATTTACCCATCTATAGCGGGTGACTTACTTTACCTACATCTCATTAACATTTGCGTCTAATGGATTATTCATTATTATCTTGTTGAATGGCACCAAAAACTTGTTATATACGGTATATTACCATTAAACATGAAAGGTAGCTGTTGATTTGTTAGTCAACATATTATTTTATTTATTTATTTTTATTTTATGTACACACATTTAGACATAACATGAAATAATAGAAAGGACGAGTACAAAGGCCACCTTATTTCTAATAAAGGCGAGAGGAGAGATTGAAATTCAAGTGATGCATGGTTAACTAAAAAATTCAAGTAATTATAACATATAAGCATCACGCCTGTATTCCCCGAAGGGGTAAGCAGAGATGCACACAGTTGTACATAAACTCACATTTGACTAATGTTGTTATTAAGTCCCATATAAATTGGCAGTAAGCCTATTGCTGTCTACCGGGCATTAATCTGAACTCCGGGCTGCTACTGAGAATTTCCTATCAGAAAAATCCACAACATTTTGCCCGACCTGGCGAACCCAAGACATCGTGCTCAGCAGTCGCGCATGGGACCACTGGACCAACGAGACAGTCTAGGTCTCGATATGAAATTATATTGTAATCACCCATCCTCAGCCCAAACGCAGGAAGCGCAGCTTAACCTCGATCTGTTGATCAGTGAGGCTGTTAAGTACTTAGCTGAAACTTGAATAGACGTAATACGAAAATATGACAAGTAAAACCAATATCCACACTTCTCTCTTATCTTTTCTGGTAATCAAGTCTGAAGTAGGCTCTACAGCTACTTGAAATTTGCATCGATTAAAATTCACGACAACCGAAGCCGGGTTCGAATACTAGTACATCATAAATAAACAGAGATAAGGATCACAGATATAATCAAAAACATAAAATCACCGCTGTGGAACCAGTACAAATCATTAATATTAACTAATATGACAAATGCTTGGAGTCTATCTGTTTACTTGCAAGCTAGAAAATACCGAAATATATTTTGAACATTTATTAGTTTAATAATGTAAGTTGATAAAAAATAATGACAAAGTGAACCACAGTAAAGTACTTTACCACGGTTTGCTTTGTATTTTTTTTTACTATACAGCATGTGCATATACAGCATATAACATACCACTGTTAGGAAAATTCCCATCATAGAGTCCCACTCAGAGAACTATGTATGTGATGTAACATAGCAGTATTTATGTGCCGTATTCGCATTATTACATTATAATATATGGGTCTTCAATAAATATTGATAAACAATCCTTAATTATCTTACTCAAGTGTTTAATAAAATCATTACACAATGGACCCCAGACAGCAGCAAACGACAACTCGGCAGGCCTAAACAGAAATGGGGGGATGAATTGGACTAGCCACAAATGGCAGTGGACAGAGACAAATGGAAGGAGGGAAGGGAGACTTTGCCCTACAGTGGGATTCTATAAGCTCATAATAATAATAAGTGTTTAATATAATCAAAATTACGCAAACAAATCCGCGGCGAACAACTTGTAGAACATCGACCAATTAATTATCCAGTATCAAGTCCAAATCCCAGCTAATACGACCGTCTATCTAGTTTTCACATAATAAAAATATCTGTTATTAGTAGAAAGCGAACGATTTGAGGCCCAATCGCTTTGAAATGATGCTTATTAAGACTTTATGGCAATCAACTTGTTGATAACTTAGCCTATAAAAATGATAGAAATACGTGTTTCTATTGACAAGTTATCAGAAACTTTATTGTGTCATATCCGCATGTTAAAGTCATTTCCTGGTATTGCAGGCCATCGAATGACAGCTTAAATTGATATTTACAATCACCATATTTATTTGATCCATTTAAAGCATTGTTTAAGTATACACCACGTATTGGTTGGAATATGGTCTGGTCAAAGTATTATTTAAATGGGGTCTGATAAATTATGAATAAATTTATTTATTAAATGGTAAAAGAATACGGTCGCGAACAGGATTCGAACCTGCGTCTCCCGGATAGATACTCCAGGCGCTCTGACCACTAAGCCATCTCGACCTCTGCTCACCACCGCGAATTCTTCTTCCATATTTTAACACGTCTTATGGCGACGTCATTGCAATCAATTCAGTACCCTATACAAGTGCCCGAACCGACACGACTAACTTTGCAGTTAATACAATGTCGTAAAGAATGCAATTACCTTAATAATTCAAGATATGTCTTTGAAAAAGCATTAACGCATGCTTAGCGAACTCTAAAGTTACAATATTAAATGGAAAAAGACGTCGCCATAACACGTGTTAAAATATGGAAGAAGAATTCGCGGTGGTGAGCAGAGGTCGAGATGGCTTAGTGGTCAGAGCGCCTGGAGTATCTATCCGGGAGGCGCAGGTTCGAATCCTGTTCGCGACCGTATTCTTTGGGATTGTCTAGAATAGCCTTTTGAAGTAAGAGATGATTTGATGATGACAGGACCTTTGTATAGCGAAAACAAGCTTTGATTTTACTATGCTTTGCTCGCATGTATTCTTGTAATGGTTTATCTGTGGTCTGGTGATAGTATGGTTAGAGTGTGGTTGAGTTACAGTAAGGCCAGACATAGTCACAGCATGATATGCTAGGTCAAAGTATGGTCTATCTGCGTTCTGATGGTGATAACTTGGTTTGACTGTGGTCTAATGTAACTCCGAGTGGCAATACTATTAAATAATTAACATTAATCATGTATTATTAAGACCTCTAGTTGATATTCATTATAAAGTAATTAATATTAATTTGTGTAACTCTGGAGACGACGTGACAAGAGAAAGATAATAGGATGCCCTATTATAATAGTCTTTCAAATCAAATAATTTAATTGTGAATATAGTTAAATTACTCGATCTTACAATACTTTTAATTCAGACCTCTATATTCGACCTCTATATTATTCATCAATGGCGTACAAATCTAATTACATTATAATTCACATTTCATAAGTATATTGTATAATTTAAATAAATCATTATTATTATTATCATTACACACTTTTTTAGAGGTTTCATAAAAGTAAAAATTCTAACCGAATAACTAGTACATTATTTGAAAAAAAAAAGTTGTACAGAAATTAGGCAATTATTGCAACAAAATACATTTCGCACATATCGAACGATAACAATCAGGAATCATAGACGACTTGGTTGTTCCAAACAATTAATGGCCCAATATCGTTTATCGTAGTCTATATTTCTTTCATTCTATCTTATAAGGAGTGTTCCTGAAAAGTCTACTCAATATATTCGACAGCGCGGTTGGCGCAGTGGTCGAGAGACCGACTGCTGCGCTGCGTGTCGCAGGTTCGATTCCTGCACTGAGCAAATATTTGTACGATGTACGGATAATTGCTCCGGGTCTGGGTGTTAGTGTGCTTGTGAGATTATATGTCAGTAAACGCACGATTTTTATGAAAAAAAAATTAAAAAAAATAAAAGAATGATAAGAATTCTTGTATTGTACACACATAAAATAGTTACAAAAACATTTCAATTTGTGATGTCATATAACAAGGCGAGCATAACTCAACATAGAGTTTTCTGCTAGAAAACATGCATAATTAATACAGCTCACGTATTCATTTACAATTCAGATCAACACTGAATTGTTTCTCCATATCAGATTCATATGTACACTGCATTTAATAACCATGGTGAATAATCAGAGTGCCCACAATGGCTAGATGGGCAACGCCTGGAGTTTATCTAATCTCATTTGGTACAATGGAACTATCTCAATTGTGCGTCTTTTGCTTGGGGACTCATAGGCAGGAAATTTGGCGAGCGAAAATTGGACGGTAGAGTTAAAAATCCTTACAACAAGCCACAAAGTCTGTCTACCCCGAAGAGTTAGGCAGGAGTAATTTGTAGTACACACTTACTGATGCTTACTTACTTACTGTCCCGTGAGATTTGCCTATTACCATCTTCATCAGCCTAGCCTTTTTCCCAATTACATTGGGGTCGGCTTCCAGTCAAACCGGATGCAGCTTAATACTAATATTTTACATGGAGCGACTGCCTAACTGACCTCCACAATCCAGCTACTGGGTTATATAGCTGGTGGTATGACTGTCAGAATTATTTTCAGGCCTCTGACTACCTGTAACGGCTGTCATAGATCTTAATTTGATAACCGGGACCGACGGCTTAACGTGCTCTCCGAGGCACGTAATGGTCTCAGTGTGAAGTGATGGTCACCCATCCACAGACCGACCGCGGCAAGCGCAGCTTAACCTCGATTGATCGATCTGTGCGGCTGTTACTTAGCCACGTGCCCCTCCTCCGAGCCCTTGCCTATTACCATCTTACGGACACTATTCAGTACTCCAGGCTGTTGTGGAGAATTTCCTAATAGGGAAATGTCTGGATAGTCGACCACGAAATTGCTTTACAATATTTGACAAAAACTTCCAGTTAATTAAAGTGTCAATAAGGTTGACAGTATCTGACTGATACTTCGATCTTGTAAGCGAAAATAAACCTTGTCATATTATGATGTGCAAACGAAATTCAGAATTAGGGTGGTAAAGCAATTGTATGGTCGACTATACATAACAGTCCACGTTTGCATAACCCTTCAAGAAATACAGGTGTGATACTATGATACTCTATGATACTCTAAACACACTCCCCTTCTTTTGTCCACGGGAGTTACAGGCACACTCATAAATAAAATAATTATAAATCTTTTAAAAACTTTTCTATCAACGAAGTAGACACAATACTTATTCATACATCATTTCAATGACCATAGTTATGATATTTAAGTAAACCTTGAACCAATCTGTGAATCTTTATGCAGTCAGCACTTTCTAACGAAACTTTGTTGATTAGTTGATGTTAATTGAACAACTAACGCATCATCAACAAACTTTGTATATTCTGGCAATTATCACAATTAACTAAGGCTTTCCCAAAATTTACATTTTATATATTGAAAATTTGTTTTCTCTTAAACAAAAAGTACAGCAAGGTAACTAGTAATTATTTTGCATAATGACCATGACATACTCAACACAAAATTCTCAATTACTTAACTAATCAATTTAATACTCAGGGTACTCTTAAATCGACTTTCCACAGCATTTCACAAATACAGAAGAGAAATCCGAGATAAATTCGTAAACCAAGTCTATTCAAGATTATCAGCTTTGCCCGGTTATTATCAACACTAACAATTTCTCTTCTAAACGCTCATGTTTTACTTGAAATTGTGCGCTTTATCTATTTGAACGATCACTTTGCTGGCTTCAAGTGTCATAAGTTTGTAAGTAAACAAGAATGTTGGCATTTTGCATAATTTAATTATTAGCTAATCTAGCGGACAGTGTGTATAAAATGGCGCGTCCATTTGAACACAGCAATTTTCTCCTTTTCACCTTAATGAACTGAACAATTGTGGTTAGCGTTAGAATGAAACTAATGAGTTGGAAAAATGTGAATTTGAAGTGTTTTTATTAACTTAGTCTATACTTCTATACTAATATTATAAAGAGGAAAGATTTGTATTTTTGTATGTAACGAATAAACTCAAAACTACTAGCCCGATTTCAAAAATTCTTTCATCATTAGAATGCAAAATTATCCCTGAGTAACATAGGCTATATTTATTACTAGAAAATATTAGGGATCCTAGCTAAAACTTCAATAATGTAATCCAAGGTGTTCACCCGTGCGTAGCCGGGATGGACCGCTATATTTAATAAATTAGTAAGTTTGTTGACGATGTTTTTGTGTTAAATACACCCATGATATGTTATGTTAATATAAAACTAAATTTCCTAATAAAGCTCTGTCATTGTTATTATTATAAACCGATTAATAATACTTTAAGAGTTTTTTTTTTAAACTGCCTCGTACAGAAGAGTAAGTGCAACAAAACTTAGGCTATGTCGGAAATATATGGTCTTGCTGGATCATATGGACTTTAACCTACACCTTCCTTGATGTGGAAGGCGCAGGTTCAAATCTTGCTCAAAATTTATAACTACTTCTTAAATACAGATAAATCTGTGATAAAAATTATAACTTTAGACTTCGCTAAGCATGCGTTAATGCTTTTCAAAGATTTATCTGTATTCGTTAAGGTAATTGCAAAAAAGGCACCTGTACGACATTGTATTAACTTCAAAGTTAGTCATGTCGGTTCGGTTTCCTGTAAAAACATCAACAAAAGACGTATTCAAATGTGGTAGGAAAATTCGCGTTAGTGAGTAGAGGTCGACATTGCTTAGAGGTCAGAGGGCCTGGAGTATTTATCCGGGAGGCGCAGGTTCGAATCCTGCTCAAGATCGCATTCTTTTTCCACAAAAAAATAATATAACTCTACTTCTTAAATCTTCCATCACAGAAATCAAAATAAGATTACCTGCTCAAGACACATAAACCCCTCTTTAAAATCTCAAATGTTTTGTTAGTGTCAAGTCTCAAAAGCTTATCAGCTAGCACAGAAACTTCCTTCGGGTTACCCGGATATATTTACACTCCACTTGACCGGATTCCAGAAAATTCGACCCGACTTCGAAGTAGCTATAATACGATTCGTGGGTATGTGCTTCAATTGGTTGAGATTTATCGAGCCTCATTCTCCCGGATTTAGATGGGGTCAGTGCACACAGGTTCTTAACCTTGGTAAAAAGGTTCGTTTGATCTTTGTAGATTAGTTAACTGTAGTAATTATTTGCGCTCCATAACTCGATTAGCGGATGTCGGAGACAAAACTGCCGGGCTGAGATGGTTGTGGGCTGGGAACGGTGCTCGAATGAATCTAGACAGACGGGCCAAGAGATGCCTGAAGGAGGACATCGCCGTCGAGGTTGTCCATGGCGAGGGTGGTGTAAACATCTGGATTAGTTTCCAGGGCAGTCATGGCCAGATATTGCAAGCGACAGAGAGATCTGGAAAAGGAAAGGGAAGGCCTCTACCCAGCAGTGGGACACAATATAGGCATTTCTAGGAGATTATTGATGCCTGTTGCCGCGAATGCTGTTGGATTCCAAGGATCCTGGTAAAAGTTAGTCGATTCTTTGTCTTCTTATCGTGTGGCCGATGAACAATTGAGTGTCAGAGTTTAAAACACTCGTACGCCACATACACATGGCCATAGACACACACTTATAAGAACATCTCTCAGGTGAACTGATTTCTTTGCGTTAGTTTCCTTCACCGTTTTAAGCAAGAGATAATTTATATAATAGAGGGGCTCGTAGCTAAGTAACAGCCGCACAGATCGATCGATCGAGGTAAAGCTGCGCTTGCCGCGGTCAGTCTGTGGATGGGTGAGCATCACTTCATACCGAGACCCCTGCGTACCTCGGAGAGCACGTTAAGCCATCGGTCCCGGTTGTCAAATTAAGATCTATGACAGCCGTCGCAGAGTCGGAGGCCTGAAAGTCTGACAACCAGTCATACCACGAGATATTGTATTACCCAGTAAATCGGTTGTGGAGGTCAGATAAGCAGTCGCTCCATATAAAATACTGATATCAAGCTGCATCCGCTTTGACTGGAAGCCGACCCCAATGTAATTGGGAAAAAGCTAGGCAGATAATAATTGCTAGGAATAATAATAACATAAAATTACTTAACAATATAACGACATATGAAAGCTTTTATAAACTCAAACCAAAAAAAAAAGCCTCAAATTAATTTCATCTGCATTAACGCAAGTGTGCCAACACCTGCATGTTACTGGCTCAAGTACATAGAACATAGTACTTATGTACCGTGCGAACGAAAGTGACATCTGACACGCTTTGTGTTAGGTAACTCGATATCGAGAATTGGTTGCAGATTGTAGTTCAATGAAACGTTGGGTACTTGGATTGAACTCAAACGAACCCTTTTTCGGTCGCTTTCACGGTCCACTAAGCCATCTCGACGTGGTCAGAGCGCCTGGAGTATTTATCCGGGAGCCGCAGGTTCGAATCCTGTTCGCGACTGTATTATTTTTCCATTTGATATTGTAAATTTAGAGTTCGCTAAGCATGCGTTAATGCTTTTCAAAGATTTATCTTGAACCCTTTTTATTTCAAATAATCCAGATTACAGTCATATATGAAAAATCTAAGGTAGGTACAAGATAATGTTATATTAAAGCCAGTTAAATATTATCTGTGGTCTGAATCTAGAGCATAAATAAACTGTTCGAATGAATCAATCAATCTAAGTGAATTAATTGGATTTAACACCTACATTGAATATGTAAATGTATTACAAATGTTATCATTAAATCAAAATTGAGCCCATTTGTTTAAGTCAGCTCAACCGCTTCGTTTTGAAATTGTTAAGCCTATGACACAAAGCATCAGATTTATATAAATTGTGTATATATACAGTATCTATTTATTATTCTACCGAACGTCACACAATGTGAACAAAAAACTCCGGAAAAAAATATTGCCACGTGAATTAACGCACGTAATTTTTCTAGAATTGTGGCCCGCTTAGTGGAGTGTGATAGTAGGATAACATCAGAACCTGGCGCATGGATAACATTAGGTGTGACATAGCTAGATAAAAGGAGACCGTATCGGTGGCGGTTACCACGAACAACGGCATTCCCGATGAGGGTTGACATCAGGCAAGCGGCCGGTCATAAAACATTGCCAAATATTTAGCAACATGCAATTTCAAAAATAATTAGAAAGTGGAAGAAGAATACATGCTGCGCCGACCCCAAGTAAATCTGGATAAGGACAGGGGGACGTTGAGATTTTGTATAGTTAAAAAAAAATATAATTGTCGGGCAGGTCAAGTGCAACTCTTGCGTTGTAACGTTGTATGATGAGGTTAATGAACATAGATGAAGTGAAAGAGGTGGGTCAGAATTGTAGCAAGCGAAAATCGATAGTCTCTGCCTACCCGATGGTAAACAGGGGCGATTGTAATTATTAATTGTGAGGAATCCTTACAGACCTTTCAACATGGCGCCTACTTGAAACTGACGAAATTGTAAACGCCATCAGAAATCTTTTATAATGACATTCTTTTTAATCAGGATAACTCATATGCAGTCACATATATGACGGCAGTGGCAAAGTCTATATAACATGTGTTTATGTGGAAGAATAATTAGAAATTGTGCTCAGAGACTAGTTGACACTTAGCGTGGCCAAAAGGCGGGCTTGTTTCTTGATCAAAGACTCAGCATTGCCATCCAACGTGGCAATGTTGCCAGTCTTCTGGGCACCTTTACGGAAGTTAGAGATGCGGAGGAATACTTTGATGCCTGAGGTTTTGTTTTATTAATTTTTTGTGTGTATAGTAAATATGTAGTTTTTAATTTTATGTATATAGTGTATATTTAGTAGTAAATAAGTTTATTTAATAGGTTAGTTGTCTAGATATACGAGTAATTGTACTAAATTTTGACTAATCATATCCTGCACACATATTCACCACCTTTAAATGGTGTATGCAGTTTATTTAACATGCATATAGAAAATTTGTATTAAAATTTGGATTTCCTGCTGAATTTTAGAAAAAGTTTCGTGTAGGTTTATAATAAAAAAACTGCTTTCATTTCTTGACGAAAAGATACTGTGATAAGATTGACATTTAAATAACTAGGTGTGTCTATTTACCTAACCAAAACATAAGCCTAATCCTCACAGTAAACTTCGAAGAAAAACTTTAGAAAATTTCTAACAACTTTTCTTTGTAACTCGTAAGTCACCTACCGACAGTTGTGAGACAACTCCATTATTCAGTCTTCAACCAGCTTATACTTTGTATCGCCACAAAAGAGTGAAAACCTTTGAAATATCGCACACTCACACTATGTATGGAATAGTAAACGTAAGTAAAGTGTAAACAAACTAACTTGTACATAAGGGTGCGGGTTTTCTTGTTGTTATATTTCCGAACACTTTCCCAAACGGTGGAATAAAAATATTGAGAAGCGAAATTGCTTAAGTATAAATGTACTGATGGAAGGTCTCGGAAAATATTACTTTGATAAAGGATGAATTCTACTTATCGTATTACTGTGAATGTCGGTGCGTTTGGATGTTTGTTACTCAATTACGCAAAAACGGCTGAACGGATTTGGATGAAATTTGGTATACAGAAAGATTGGATCTTGGATCTTTGTCGCGCAAACAGTTGCTTAATACTATAAGCAGTGCCGTACTGTGTCTCGTCTTAGATTATAATGAGGATATAAACGAGTATTGTTAATTCTTCTTCTTATCGTGTGGTTGATGAACAACCTAGTGTCAAAGTTTAAACCACCCGTAAGTCTCTGACATGGCTTTACACACCATCGAGAACATCTCTCAGGTGTGCTGGTTTCCTCACGGTGTTTTCTTCACCGTTTTAACCAAGTGATAATTAATTTACATTTCGACAGTGGTGCGTGCCTTAGATTCGAACTTACGATGTTTGAGTTGGTCATACCACTAGGCTATCACTAATAATGATTAAAAGTGATCAGTGTTAGTGGTGGCAAAACTAAAATCATAAGTAGCGTGCGCCACGCCAATCGGCGTACACATGTAATTGTTGTTTCATTGTAGTGAGAACAGATGAAAAACTATTTCTAAAGCCCTTTTCTCTTAAATTACGTAGATTTACCTACGTAAATGTTGTTCTAATGATTGCAAGTGCGACTGCTGAGGATGAGGTCAAGGGTTGGACAGTGTTATTTGGTTTTTCTGTTAGGAAATTCTCAGTATCAGCCGATTTGGAATTGTGAACGGTAATTACATGGGACTTAATAACTGGTGATAAAATTACTGTTGTACACATTTGCCTTTTTTATGTTTTCGGATCTACGATTGGCCACCAACTCGCCTGATGGTAAGCGACGGAGGAGCACGTAGATCCAGAATAAACCCATTCACTCGTTATGTAGAGTGGATAGATTTGGCGAGAACGATAGTTGGGGAGTTGATGCAACTGCCCAGACCAGTCTCCCACAACGGCATCCCGAAACACGACTAGGTCGCTTCACGGCATGGCTTCGTCCGATGGGTGGTAACTAGCCGCGGCCGAAGCTTCCCACCAGAGTTGTATTGCCTGTTTTACACCACCCAGGGGTCACGTGTAGGGATACCATTTTAAGGGTGCACTCCTACGGACGCAGGCAACTCAGCCCCCAAAAGCCTTCGTCGGTATGTATGTAGTTCTAAAGGTACGTCGTTGTTTGACTTCTAACCAAGAAATTTACTGTTTAAGATGAAGCCACCGTGTACCCACAGCCCTAGCCTAAGTACTAACATCAGGGCCCACAACTCACGTGCGTGTCAGTCGGTCATTTCGTCCACTACTTTCGTGTCGGTGAAACTATTTGCGCATCTCGCGGAAATCCTACAATTATGGCCTACAATGGAAGTAGTAACAGGCCATGAGGAAAACGACAAGAAATGTTCTGTTGCACTAGTTTGATTCCGGTTGTTTCATATTTAGAATGTAGGATGTATTTGACAACTTAATTATAAATCTACACTATATATATACATATGTTCACTACATATTACATGGGAATTAATAATAGCATTGGTGAAATGTGGGTGCCCAATTGTGTACACCTCTGCCTACCCTTTTGGGAATACAGGCGACACATTTCAATAATGCCGTTATTAAGTCCCAAGAAAAAAATAGGTAGCGAGCGATCTACCACAATTCTAAACACCGGGAAGCTACTGAGAATTCCCTAAATGAAAAATTTCAATATCACTTTGCCCAACTTGGAAATGGAACTTAGGTCCTCATGCAAGCAGTCGCGCTTGGTACCAAAGACCAACGAAGTAGACAGCAAAGTTTTTATACCGGGGAAATTCTGTTTCTACGTGTACTCTAATGCTACTTGTATCTCCTTTGTCTTTATTGTAAACAAAAATCGTAAATAATGACTTCTAAACATGTTAAGGCCATTAATTACTATTATAATTTTTTTGATTTTTTTTTTTGACTCTGTGTTTAGTAAATCTGTAAATTATTTTCATAAAAATCGCCAGGCATCACCTTAAGACGAATACATGGAAGCTTGAAATTTAGACACGAATAGGATTCGAGCGTAGATGAGAACAAGTGACACGTTAGTTCAGTTAGGAGAGTGATGTGTGTATGACAAGGGTCGAGGAATTTTCTTATTGTAAACATGTTTGACACTACACAATTCAAAGGTACCTACACTTTTTCTGCCAATTGAAGAGCCATAAAGTTTCGTCCACATCTCAGTTTCCGCCACTTTCCACACGCGGTGAAATGTTTGCACATCTCACGGAAATCCTACAATTACGACCACTATCTCTCAGTTATCACAGATGGCTACTAGATAAGGTAAGTTTCACTTTATAATAATAACATAACATAAAGGTATGGCACGGATAAGTCATTGGAGCGTTGGAGAGATTTGAGGTTGGGATTGGTATGATTCATCTAAGCCAAGACATTACCCCCTATATTACTTGGCCAAGCTGAATCGTACGTCTAATGTCCGTATTGAATTATTAAAAAAATTATGTGTCAGCTTCGTGATTCGCCAAAAAGCGAGGCCTACATTTAAGGTGAGATATCACCTTTTAAGTTCCGATAACCCATATGTCCTACCACCAATTCTCTATGAGGTACTTATAAATTAGTATGGTTTGAAGGAAAACTTGCAACATTACTCTCGAAAAAAACCCTATGTTGTTAGTTCGTAAGTGCTTGTGAATGCCAAAATTGGCTTAAAAAGTTTATGAAACTATATTGTACTACGCAAACGTGCTTCAAACTTGAAATTACTCTGTTGGCAAAATTATTTTAACAACTCCCCTGCTCAAGAAATAGCTAGATACCATAGTAAAACAATCGGCGAACATGACATGTGACTCGTGGGACAAGGAAATAGTCTGATATTATTACACATTGTTTTTAGGCCTTACCTTAACATTGGAGTAGGATTGGTTGAAATTAATTTCAAGCCTCTGGTGTCAGCTTTGTTCAAACCACCCGGAAAAGTTGGCCTTATACAGCTATTAGCATGACAATTTTCCAACTTATCATGAAATAAAATAGGAACAATAAGCTCACCAGCCGCGGTCACCAGCACTATGCTATGGCATAGCACATTCTAGTTAAAATAATCTTGGATCGTAGTCACTACATTGGCGAAACAACATTGGTGAAAATTCTATTGTCCTCGAAGTAGAGAATTTAGTTAAAACATAAATATTTGTTACTAGGAAATCCGAAGTTTAATATTTGTTTTATTGTTTCTTGGAATTTACCAATCTTCTAACTTTTAAACTATAGAAGTTAACATTCCTTAAATCGTTGGTAATTCCAGCCAGGGTTCGATACTTCACGAAAAGTTTTGGATTTATCTTCCCTTGCTTAATATAAAATAAATTTTATGTTTCGATTCACGAAATAAACTTTTTATAGACGTTTCAAATTATAAAGCTGGTTTCTGAAATTTTTTTCATCGTTGATCTAAAATATTTAATAATATTTCGCGTTCCTTTGATGGGCTGTCTTCTGATTTGACAGCACTTTAGATCTGAATTTAATTAAAATCTAAATTTTATGTCGATGAAGTTAAAAGAAGGATCTCTTGGGATATTGCTTATTACGTACCAGGTTTTTTGGAAAAAATTTTTGCTCACTTACCGATTCCTTTTCTTCATTAAATACGTCTCATGCTGACGTCAGCCTTCAATCACTACTGAGAGACTCAAATATATTAGAATTCATTACATTATTTACGCAAAGGTAGTTCTTTATCCTAATCTACTACCAAGTTATCTATTTGATGTCGACGCAATAAGTTTTTCTGCTAACGTGCAATCAATATTTGAATGACTTGTACCATCGTTGTTCAAAGCAGTGTTTTTAATACTATAGTCACTTCTGTAGATAATACATCTACGTTTGCCCTTTAGTATTGCAAGACAACTGTCCAGTCGAGCAGATTTCACTTACATTCCAGTTCAGCTGTCTTGTATGTTGGTCTTCTTTCCAGTTGTTCCTGATTATATTTAGTTTTGTTCCAATTTTCTACAGCTACAATTAGATTGCTATCATGACATCTATAGTCTGTTTGTTTTAGGGTGGCTTGCGTGACAGGTGTCAAATGATGATTTGAGGGATTTGGCGCAACAAGAATTGGAAAGAGGTTGTTAAATTTTACTTAGGATTGATTCAAGTTGTGTTAAAGCCTTTTGAATGTGTTGTGCAAGTCTTCTTAAAATGCGACTTTAGTGGCAGATTTTTGGCTATTTTTTTGATTGAGGTATTGTCAGAGTTTGAGTTGAAGTTCTTCAACTCAAACTCTGACTCGTTCAAATTCTCAATTTAAAATCACTTGCAATGATCAATCGCCTGATGTTGATATGACGGTTTTAAAATATCATTACAATGCGATCAAATTATGAATAAATATATTCTGGCTATATTATGACGACAACAGAAAACGTGGCGACTCTGCGACCACATCACGCATCTTTTGCAAAGCTCAACAGAAGCAATGCTTCGGATACGATAACTTGGACTTCACTAGTCCTACCACAACAATGTAAGTACTGACACGCACTCAAGCACTTGTACTAGATCGGTACAGTCGAGTAGTCAAGTGAGTGGAGCGATCGAAAGTGAAGAGCGTACTTACTAAATAACTTGAAAGCTTTTACTATAGTAGTAGGGTGTGTGTTTATTGTGGAAATGTGAGACATTCCCTATAATTTAAAGTATAGGATGGTTTCCGAAATTAAATGGTTATTCCACTTATTAAATGCTGAGTTTGATTTATTGTATTATAGTTTCTTATATATAGCACACTAGCTTGACTAATTTATTTAAAAAAACAGGGCTTTACTTCTGTTTGATCAAATCACACAGAGATGTGATTTAAAAAAAATACATTTTTCAATAAAATTTAAGATAATTATCCACATTGTACACACGTGTTATAAATAACTTCAGATTGTATTATCATAATCTTATGCGCAAAAATACATAATTATGACAATGAAAAGAAACAATTCATTATTACATTACTCAACATAATTTTACAGTCACAACAAAACATGTCTCAAAAATCTTACGGACAGCATGGCTACCCCACATAAGGGCCCCGTCAAACAAATAAAGGCGTGTGTTGGATCCCATCACACAATAATTTGTATGAAAGTGAAACCACTTTACTTTTTTTCCGCGACCCGTTTGCTTAGCAGCATCGAAAAAATATTGACACAACATGCAAAAGTATTGTATTGCATGCACAATACATAGCATCAAAATTTCGGGGCTTCTACTGAGAATTTCCTTACAGAAAAACTCAATAACACTGCCCAACCCAGGAATTGAACCTGAGACCTCATGCTTAGTAGTCGCGCTTGGGACCACTAGACCATCGAGACAGTTAACAGAAATTCGTTTACACGCTATGTTGCTATAATCAAAGGGTGTTTTAGTTAAGCTACTACAGATCTAAATAGAATTTAAATCAATTCCATAAATATTTTTCCATATTTATTTATGGCCCTGTTAGTGGAGTGTGATAGTAGGATAACACCAAAACCTGGCGCATGGAAAACATTTGGTGTGACATAGCTAGATAGAAGGAGACCGTATCGGTGGCGGTTACCACGAACAACAGCATTCCCAATGAGGGTTAACCTCAGGCAGGCGGCCGGTCATAAAACATAGCCAAAACTTTAGCAGCATTCCAGTACAAGTAGAGAGTATGTATGGAAGAAGAATACATGCTGCGCCGACCCCAAATAGATTGGGATAAGGGCAGGGGGATGATATTTATGCTATTCCTATGCCAACAGAAGTAGTAGGAGTAGGAGTTGAAGTAAGTTATGATTAATATTTATGTTCATTACTCACGTAATTTTTATCGAAAATTATCGGGCAATCCTGAAAAATATACGCGGGTGAAAACTGTACACAATCATTATTATAAACGAGTCTCACAAAAGTTTAAAAAAAATTGTGGTAAAAGAATACGGTCGTGATTCGAACCTGCGCCTCCCGGATAAATACTCCAGGCGCTCTGACTGCTAAGCCATCTCGATCTCCGTTCACGACCGTATTATTTTTCCACAAAAAAAAATAACTTTATAGTTCGCTAAGCATGCGTTAATGCTTTTCCAAAATGTATCAGTATCAGTTCTTAAACAGAAATAATTATAAGTCATCCATCTAGAATAATTGAAATAATATTTTATCTATCTATTTTTATCTTATAAAGCGATGAAGCGTAAAACATAGTAATATCTTAGATTTGATCACTACACATTATAATAAAAACAACTTTTAACCGGATTAATCGCGTGTATTATTGGTTTTTGTTTTGCCTGACGTTTCGAACACTTTGCAGCGTTCGTGGTCGCAGGAGTCCTCCTAGTAAGTCAGGAAAAACAAAAAACAATAATACACGCGATTAATCCGGTTAAAAGTTGTTTTATTATAAAGCGTAAAACAGTCTTCGTTGTATTCTACCGACCTTACCATCCGATTAAATCACCCGTGATAAAAGTATATCGCCGAGATAAACAGGTTTATGTATGTACTGACATGACTAAAGACGTAATAGACAATATTGAGGACACCCCGGGGACATGGGAAAATGTTGCGTGTCTGGGAAACACAGATAAAAGTAAGAGTGAGAAATAAAATCATTGTTTTTAAGTTATGTAAATAACATCACGCATGTTTTCCCCGAAGAGGTAAGCAGAGCTGTTGGTACACAATTGTACACCCACATTTCACCAATGTTGTTATGAAGTCCCATGTAACAGGTGATGTACTGTCATCTACCGGGAACAGTTCCTAACTCCGGGTTACTAAGAATATAACTAACAGAAAAACCCAATAACACTTTTTTCCACCTGAGAATCGAACCCAAGGCTGAGCAGTCGCACTTGGTACTAGACCAACGAGGCATTTTACTTAAGTGAATAATATATTAATTAAAAAGTGAACTAAGCAGTGAATGAAAATCAAATTGTTTTAATGTTGAACAGTCAAGGTACCTAGGTACTAAGTACATAGGTACTGCAGAATATTCATCGCAATCCTCCCGACGACAGACCGAACCTTCAGAAAATGATCCACAGAACTGCTACTGACTCATCATCATCATCCAGCCGCCCTTATCCCAATTTATTTGGGGTCGGCGCAGCATGTATTCTTCTTCCATACATCTCTATCAGCCGTCATATCGGCAGTCACTCCTTTTCACTGCCACTGACTGCGATATCAATTTTCATTGTTTCCATTAATATTTTTTATTTCATACCCTTTTGTGTACTATAGCTCCAATATTACTATTTTTATTTTATATTAAATCCTAATCGTCTATATTACCGCTAAAGTATAACGATTTTAACTATACCACATACATCTAAATAGGTTCAGGCGTTTAAAATTTATGATGGATTAATAAATTCACAATTGGTTAAGCATACATTTGTGAAATAACGTTATATTTATACAAATCAATATATTATTTAAAAGTGAAATAATATCCACTATGAGTTATTAAAGGTAGGTACCCAATGAAACTATATATCGGTAATAACTTTCAACAAAACTCAGCGACGTGACGAAAAAAAATTAATGATTCCGATGCAAGAACACCGACGACCTTCAGGCTACAGGCGACATCAATCAAAGCATCTTGGTTGGGACATCAAAATTATTAAACCGTCTAAAACTCATTGTTGCAAAAATATGGTAACAAACCTCTCTAAAAGCCCCTACTGAAGGGTGGGCGTTTTGGGGGACTGTCTTATTGTTATGTATGACGTTCAAAAAGTACCATTTCTAATGGTCTAATTTGAATAAAGATATTTTTGATTTTGATTTTGATTTTACTACTCTACATTATTACAGTATTTTAACAAAAACCCCATCAGTATTCTGTGTTTCCTGAGAAATACAATCTAGGCATATTCAAAGTTAGAGTGAATAGATTTCTTCTGGATCTACGTGCTACATTGCGCGCGTTGGTGACTGACCGTAGATCTACTCTTGATAAAAAAAAAACATGCTTATCTACATAAATCACAGCAACCAGAACCTTTTATGTTATTTATAAAATAGAGTTATGGCTCAAAAAATTGGGAAAACAAACGCAAGCGGAACAAATCTCATTATTTTACGTAAAAACACATTTCTTATATGAAATTACGATGCATAATGAAAGGTAAAATATATGTGCGCCTGCTATCGCGTGTGTGTGCCTATTGCCATCAATCAGTCACAATTCTAACCTTTGGGCTACTGAGAATTTACTAACAGAAAAATATAATAAGAAAAAAAGAAAGGAAATCAATTTATTACCACACAAAAATTGCACACACACGGACAGAAAGTCGTCAGTTTTACACTTAAACAATTAATAGTTTAAGAAAAGGACATAATCAATCAAAATACCACTTTTCTGATCCAGGAATTGAACCATCTCATTCAACAGCCGCACTTACGTCCATAACACCAATGAGGCAGTTTATTTGAATTAATAAAATATAAACCCCTTTTGAGGAAGTTGGCTAATAATTTAGAACCTTTTATTGAATTCCATGTTATTTACTATTTAGACAACGGTGATTTGGCCTTATAGAATCCTCTCCATACAATCATCCTCTGTACAATAGTCACTCTTCGACCACACAGATCGATGCCCCAAACAGATATTGTATTCACAGATACAAAATATATCCTCGCCTTATCAAGAAGTTTAGACCATTAAAATTCCTCCTTACAATATACAAACTAATAACTTTAAAATAATACATAGCGGCCAGGATTTGTGTGAATATCTGAATAGGGTCTAGGAACATAAATATGCCAAGTATACAGAATGCTGGCGTTAATGCTTGCGAATAATGTGGCTAGTGGCTACAGTGCTGTGGTGTGGCTGCTTTTATATTATTTTAATTATTAGTGGGATTCATTTCTATGTTTTATAAGCCAATTGGAATAAGGTAATGAAAAACATGTTATGAACTAGTAATGCCCGCGACTGTCCGTGTGGAAGTATCTAAAAAAATAACATCATACGTATCTTCGACATTATTTTTGTGTTAACTGTTCTTGTCTGTCTTCTTCTTCTGTCGAAGAAGCTAGTTCTCCTATTTTATTTTGACATTCATATAACTAAACTCAGGTAGGTAAGTGGTTAAGTATAAGTACTCTCTTCATTAATCTTAAACAATGAAGCCTTACTTTGTTGTGTTATTATTAGAATAAGTAGGTATGTAGTTACGCTCGTTAACTTAATTATAACATAATACATAAGTTTGTATGTTCTCAATAAGTGAAATTTTCTTGTAATTTCTTTAGAGAAATAAATTCTTGACCACATAGGTCACAGTAAAAATCGATCCACTGCAGTTCACATGAACAGTAGCGTCATATCAAATATTATAATAATCTTCTTCTATCTATTCCATCTATATAAATCTAACTATATAAATCTATCTACACAAATAAAAATGAATCGCCGAAATGTTTGCACGCGCATAACTTCCGAACGAGTGCACGAAATTGTTTTTTTTTTTTTTGTGTTTGTTATTGACAGGACAAGGTTTGTATAAAAGAAATAAAAAAAAGAACTAAAAAAAAATTGCGGTATGAAGTTAATTGGGTCAGAAATATATAAAATCTCGTTTCACAGTGTTTGTTATCGAACTCCTCCGAAACGGCTTGACCGATTTTTGTGATTTTTTGTGTATATTTGGTAGGTCTGAGAATAGGTTGTGGGCTATTTTTATACCCCTAGGTGATAAGGGTGTATCTAGAAAATTTATGTATAATATCTCATATATATCAAATATTATATGTAATATCTCCTGCTTACTTGGCTAATCTCAGTGGAGATAGGCCGCCGTGACCGAAATACGATCGAAGGAGTTTTTTTTTTTTTTTTTTAAACGTTGGCTCACTCTAGGAATTATTGCCTGTACCGTGGTTGCGTACAAAAACACATAATCACACATGCACACACACACCCACACCCGGAAAAAATATCTGTAGATTATACAAATATTTGCTCCGTGTAGGAATCGAACACGCGACGCAGCAGTCGGTCTCTCGACCACTGCGCCTACCGCGCCGTCAAAAATGGTGTCTGTATTCTATTCATTATTGTAAACCAAAATTTATTCTAAATGAATATATAACTAAACTAAGGACAGCATAAAGTACGTACATTGGGCGGCTTTATCGCACACAGCCATTGCTTCCACACAACCTTGGAATGGAAAAATGGGAACGCAAAAACTATTTAGAAAGTCTTGGGGGAGGATTTTGCCCAGCAGTGGGCAATATCCTATATAATAGGCTAATAAAAAACATACTAACTGTCTCGTTGGTCTACTGGTGTCAAACGCGACTGCTGAGCATAAGGTCTCGGGTTCGATTCCCGGGTCGGACAAAGTGTTATTGAGTTTTCCCGTTAGGAAATTCTCAGTAGCAGACCGGAGTTTGGAATTGTAATGAAATGTAAATTGTAAGGTAGATGGCAATAGGCTCACCACCTATTACATGGGACTCAATAACAGCATTGGTGAAATGTGGGCGTACAGTTGTGTACACCTCTGCCTACCCCTTCGAGGAATACGAGCGTGATGCTATGTATGTATGTATGTATGTATATATTCCGGGCCTATCCCAATGGAAAACAGCCGTTATTGTGTGTACGAATAGGCCTCTCTCAACCTCTGTTTATTGACGAGGCATTTTCACTAGTAAAGTTTAGATCGCCATCTTTATAGAGAAACCCTTGGTTTAGAGACATTGTTCGGACTTTCAGAGGTATTTAGAAAGGTCTTGTAGGTAACCGAATTATTGGATCGCACCGACATCTTGATATAGGTCTGACATAAAGGCAATTAATTTACAATAAATAAATCAGCTGAAATGTCTAAAGCTATATGTTTTATTTTATTTTTATAGTACAATTTTTTTTTTTTTTTTTCTTGTAGTAGTTTTATATTTTTCGTTGATGGGCTCAAATACCGGTCTTGAAGCCGCAGGCTGCTAGGTAACTGACGGGTATTAAGTTCAATTCCCGGATTGAGCAGTGTTATTGAGTTTTCTTGTTTGGAAATTACTAACATCCCGACTCTTGTAATTATACCCGGTAGATGGCAATAGATTCAAAACTACGCAATTATACGGGATTTAATAACGGCTATGGTGAATGTAGATCTACAAGTGTGTACATCTCTACCTACGCCCTCGAGGAATACAGGCGTAATGATATTTTATGTTTGTAACTTACCTGGAAGCTGCATATTTACACAACTGCCCAAAAAAGGAGTGTAACTTAACCTTATGTTTTTAGTGATCATATCTGTAGGTACTGTATGTATGCGAGTTTCTTAATTACACCATAACTTCTAAACGCCTGAATCGATTTCCATGGGCTATGGTTCACAAATAGGTGTGAGATAAAAAAAGCTATTATTCACAAATGGCAGGCGTGCTTTTTAATTAATTTCATCTTCTTAGATATATATTTTCGTTGATTGGCTTAAAGAGTGTCATTGGTTTAGTAGCGTTGGGTACAACTTCTGGATCCAGGAGAGTTACTGAGTTTTTCTATTAGGAAAATACTATTAGACTTCAGTTAGAATTTTGCCCGGTAGATGGAAATAGATTCAAAAGTTCCTCAACACATCCAAATTTATAAAAAGTCTGAGCTCAACAACTATCCAACTAACTGTCTGGAGTACAACACATTACAATCTTGTCATCATACAAGTACAGAAAAGGCAACAAGTCGTCTCATTAGATCACAACACTCAGCACTACAGTTGGTGCACTTTTGATGCGTGTTGTTCGACTTATGTCGCTGACTGTACGACTGTGTACCCTAGTCCTCAGTAAAGAAGAGGTAGAAGCTTAATACTATGCTATGTTAGATGGGTAAAAGTCTTTATAGAAAGGTTTCTGTTTACACGCATAACCACCTTTTCCAACAGTTAACAGAATAGGCTCGCGGCGGCGTTTTGTTCGGCTCCTAAGGGTTTTAGCGTGATATTAATTATGTGCATATAACCTTCCTTGCAAATTGGGCTATTATATGCAAATGAATTTTTCAAATCCGACTACTAGTTTCAGAGCGAACTCCTTTACGACAACATGAGTCTACACCAGTTTCATCGAGGAAAAACTTAGATCCTTTACACATAATTCACCTGGAACAAAAAATAGGAAATTTGCAGCAGCAACTAAAAAATGCAGAACAGGATATTAAAAACCTCACACAACAACTTACATCCCTAACTCATCGTCTGCATAATAATACCAATATTAACAATAATACTATGATTAACTCTCAGTCAAAATTATATTCAGATCATCTACAGACTCAAAGTGACGAGCGAAATGATACATCAAGAAGATGGAAACAAAAAAACAAACTATGTATTCTGAGCAACGATAAAAACATAGGATCATTAACATTAATTGAAGAAATTTTCTCAAATGGCTTTGATTACTGCCATTACATCATGCCCCGTTGCAATATAGAGCATCTTCTGGAAAATTTGGAAAATAAACTGGAAGATTTTAACCTAAATGACTACTGCATTATTTTTGTTGGAGGAGACGATATCAGGGAACATGGTAACTATTTAAATATAATAAACAATATAAGACAATCATTACAAAGCCTTACCCATACCAATGTAGTTCTCTGTTTACCTACGTATATAGCTGGTGCTCCGATATATAACTTTAAAGTGGAAATATTCAACAACCTTCTATATACAGACCTGCAGAACCACAAGTATGCATACTTCCTGGACAGCAATAGTGAATTATCTCATGAAATGTTTTCATACAAAAATGGCAAGATAAATAAATACGGAGTAAGAAAAATATATGATAGGGTCAAGAGTAACATATTGGTTGACCTAGACTTATACAACGAAAACGTAAAACCTAACGTTTTAAAATGTCCGAAAAATCACTTAGCACAATCTGATCAGTTTTTTCTATAAATTTATTTCAATTATGCATCAGAATATCGCCGGACTAATAAATAAGTGTGACCAATTGTTACTGCATGTACATGAATTAACCGATACCATGGATGTTATTTGTGTTACTGAACACTTCATAGAAGCTGGACATGAAGATATTTTATATGTTCCTAATTATAAGTTAGCAGCTTGCTACTCCAGAGACACAAAAAGAGGAGGAGCATGCATATTAGTAAAACACAACCATGAATATAAAGAGCTAGAAGATATCAAGAAGTTATCAGTCCAAGGTATATTTGAATGTTGCGCAATCGAGCTAACGCAGCATAGTATCATCATTTTGTGTATCTATAGGGTACCTAAATCCAGTAATCTTGATACATTTTACTTAAAATTAAATGTTATTCTATCAAAGATTTGTTATAAAACGCGCAAGAGTGTCATTATATGTGGTGACTTTAATATTAATACATTGAAAAATGATAGGAATTCTCTTGAATTTACAAATTATTTATTAAACTACAACCTAAAATTGCAAATTCACCAACCAACCAGACTAAAAAGTAACACATGTATTGACAACTTTGCTCATAATTTACAACGAAAGTGTGTCCATCAAGTAATAGATCTTAACATTTCAGATCATACAGCTCAAGCTTTAAAAATTCCCGTAAGAAATACTTGTACATTAGACAGTTGGACTATTAAATTACGTGACTACAGCCATGATAACCTTCTAAAATTTAAATCTTGTATAGCTGCATTATCATTTGGGAATATTTATCATACAAGTGACCCCAACATGGCATACAACGACTTTATTGATTTGTTTAAACTATTTTATGATTTATGTTTCCCCATGAAAAATGTAAAAATTAAGTCAAAGATTGTTCCTGATTGGATAACCCCTGGCATAAAACGTTGCAGTAAAGTCAAACGCCGTTGTTTATGGCAATTAAGAAGAAATCCTAATAATGATAACATAAATAAATATAGAAATTATTCACGGAAACTTAAAAAAATTATAAATTTAACCCAAAAAGCTAAAAATAACCATAAAATTTTAACATCCACAAATAAATCAAAGGACACGTGGAAAATCATAAAGGAAAATAAATATCGCTCACCCACTGAAAGCATTACTGAAATAAAGAAAAATGGTATTACATTAACAAGTCCCAGAAAAATTGCAAATGCATTCAACGAGTATTTTGTAAATCAACCACGAATACTTTCAAGCACCACAAAGTCTCAATATAACAAGTACCCACACGTGGACCATCCCTTGTTTAGTCAGTCCATGTTTTTAGCCCCTACCACCCCATACGAAGTACATCGTATTATTCTAGACCTAAAAAATAAAACTAGCGTCGGGTTTGACGACATTTCTACAAAAGTTTTAAAATTCGTGTCACAAATAATATCAGGTCATATTAGCCATATAATAAACTTATGTATTTCGTCTGGAATATTTCCTGAAAGATTAAAACAGACTATTATAAAACCGCTATTCAAAAAAGGCAATAAATCTCACATGCAAAATTATAGACCTATTGCGCTCATACCTGTTATATCAAAGATATTTGAAAAGGTAATTTACCGATCCTTACAGTCCTACCTAACTAAAAATAAAATTCTAGCAAAGGAACAGAAAGGATTCAGACAAAACATGACAGTGAATGTAGCAATTTATGATTTACTTAATATTGTAGTGCCAGATATGGACAAAAGAACCAGAACCAGTGCAATATTTATGGATATGACGAAAGCATTCGACCTAGTAGATCACGATATATTAATAAATAAGCTCAATATGTATGGAATAAGAGGAAATGTACTCTCGTTAATAAATTCCTACCTTAGTAATAGGAAACAATACACAGAAATCAGACGAATTTGTAAAAAGACCAAGAAAGAAATTAAATATATATCTGAAGTATATACAAATTCTTATGGCGTGCCACAAGGCAGCGTGTTAGGCCCTCCGCTTTTCCTTGTGTATATAAATAACTTTCCTAGGCACGTGAATCATCCAATGATTCTTTTTGCAGATGACAGTACTTTAGTAGTAAGACAACTTGATGAGAATAACCGCGAGACAGAAATAAAAAATGCATTGAAACAATCGACTGAATGGCTTGACCAAAATAATCTTATCTTAAATTTAAGTAAAACTAAAATTATAACTTTCCGACAAAAAACTGCTTCTACTGCGTCTGATATAATTTTTAATAAGGAAAAAATTGAAGCAGTTTCAAGCACTAAATTTCTAGGCCTAACAATTGACTACAAATTGAATTGGAAGGAACATGCAGCTCTACTAATAGCACGACTTAGTAAATATTCATTTGTTTTATATAAACTTAGCAAAGTAGCCAATAGATCAGCAGTCGTTGCCGCCTATTTTGGTTATGTTGATTCCATACTTCGCTATGGTATAATTTTTTGGGGCAACTCCTGTGAAAAAACCTCTGTTTTCAAGGCACAAAAACGTTGTTTAAGGTCCATATGCAGTTTGAAATCGATAGATAGTTGTAAGCCATATTTTATTGAGCTCAAAATATTAACATTACCATGTCTCTATATATATGAAACCGCAATTTTTGTAAAGAAAAATATCGAACTATTTCGCAAAAAAACAGAACATCATCCTAAATCAACAAGACAAGTTTATCGTCATGAATTGTACTTAAGGCCTTCAAAAACCGCCCTCATGCACAATAGCATACTGTGCATGGCACCTAAAATCTATAACAAATTGCCTAATTCTATTAAAGATTATAATTTATTGCAGTTTAAACGAAAATTATATAATTTATTAATCCAAAAATGCTATTATTCAATTACTGAATTTCTTTATGACAAAAATATTTAATTGACAAATTGATTATTTGCTTATCTGACATTACTTTATATAGCTTCATGTACCTTGCATAATAATATAATATACTTCAGTAATAATGAACGAATTTTCTTAAAAAAGTGTAAGCCCAATGGGTAGATTTTTGAGCACTATGTTTGTATTTTATAAGACCATGTAACCTCACCAAAAAACACACTTAATAAATGATTTGATTTGATTTGATTTGAGAGATTAGCGCGTCCAAAACAAACATCTCAATCTCTTCAGCGTCATTAGTACAGATATACAAGGTAAAGTACCAAAAAAGAAACGTTTAATAACTAATGTATCGTGGGAATCCAAAAACTAAATGTTTAACCTACAAACCCTATTCAACCTTTCTTCTTATAAACACAAGCAAGAAAAAAGATTAACAAAAGCCAGTATAAGGTTTCCATTATCTCCAGCCTAAGAAGATAAAATATGTACAAGGATCCGAAAAGAAAAACTATTTTCTATGCCAAACGAAACGAAACTTAAAATCTTTTCACCCTCCATCTTTCATTACTTTAAAAAACTAAACATATCTTATCCTTCGACTAATAAAAAAAGTTCTTTGAGCAAAAAATCTTTAAAAAGATAAAAGTCCCATTATCTGTGAGTAATCAAAGTGTCTTAAGTATCTTTTGTGAGCACAAAAGAATAAAGATGGAAACTTAAGGAAAGCGTTGAAATATCGACGCTGTAATATTTCGTTTATCCCAACCACAGATTTATATTTATCTAGATATCGCAAGTTCATCTAATTTAATGAAAACCTATCGTTTCAGAATTTGTGTGCCTTCATTAAGTAAAATATCAATAGATAAAATATCTCCAGTTACTCGGCTAAATACTTTTGACTAGATATACAATTTATTAGCAATAATGTGGCATTTTTTTATATTTTCTGTATCTTACTATATATTTTCCGTTGGTCTAGTGGTCGCAAGCGCAGCTGCCGAGCGTGAGGTCCAGGTCTGGCCAGCCGTTTTTGGGTTTTTTCAGTTTGCAATTTCTCAGTAGCAGCCCGGAGCTAACTCCGGGGAGCTAACTTCCTAAGAAGTTGGTGGTGTGACACCAGTACACTTACGTGTATTTAGGTGGTTGGGAAAGCCGTCGGTCCTACGCCTGACCTCTCTCGGATCGGATATCCGTCCCATCGGACTATGAGAGTAAAGGAAGAGTGCACCTCTGTTTGCGCACTTGTGCACTATATTATCTCCTGCGTACTTGGCTAATCACCGCTAAGATAGGCCGCCGTGACCAGAGGGTCTGGAGGAATATTATTTTACTATGGAAACCATGGATAGCAGACTAACTTTGGTAGTATAAAATTAGGAGCAGTGCACCTACTTTGATGCTAATAATGATACACAAAGTATGTACCTAATTTGCGGTATCTAGTTCATCTACCTATATCTGTGATTTTAACAGTTCGGAACTCCTGACATTTCTTTTATTCGCTTGAAAAGGGAACAATCCATTTTTTGAGCGAATATTTTAATACAAAGTTTGTCGGAAGTAATTGATTTTCTTATTTTTGCAGATGGTGGAGTTGGGTTGATTCGCACAAGAACGAAAAGTTAAAATATTTAAAATAAGTTCAAAAGACCGTTCAAAGCACCTAATTCGTATTTTAAAAGTTCAAAAATATAAAGGCTTCTGCTCGCGACTTCGTCTACTTGGACTTCCAGGTCCTCTTCGTGGTCCAGCCGGGATAAAAAGTATCCTTTTTTTTTTTTTTTTTTTGATAGTGGCATTTCGCAGGTCAACCTAGGAGGTTGTCGGCTGCTTAACCGGGCTTTCCTGTGGATGCCCAAATAATAAACTATTATTAAGGCCTCCAGCCAGGGGCTTACGAATTAAACTAAATCTAAAGCGACCACGCTAAGGGCACCCCTGCGGGGTACGAGCCTCGGCTTAGGGCGTCGCTTGAGGGAGGACAACAAGGGACTGGCTGGATCGAACAAGGATTATCATAATTATTATTATCAGGGGAATTTAAAGCTACAGGCTCAGCGGCTACGCGGGCTGGCACGAGCAAGGGTCGGGGAGGTGATGCATTAGGTGCATTACGGGGACGTCGCGACGGGCCTCGGCGGCGAGGCCTAAATGACGGCGGTCTGTGTTTGTGTACTGTGCTGGTGGCCCTACGGCTCTCTTGGAGCAGGGTTATAGCGTCATCGGGGTACAATAGTGAATGCCTAGGACGGCGAATTCTACTTATCTGGGAGGGGGTGTATCGGGCGGCAGCCGCGATAAGAGGGTTGGGGTGCTTTTCAGCAGACTCGAAATAACGCTTGCAAATGCGTTTTATAAACTGTTGGATAGTGGGAATCTTGAGGTCGAGATGGAGGTTTTCGTTTCTAACGTAGAGGGGGGCTGCCGTGACCTTACGTAAGGCACGGTTTTGGAGGGTCTGCATCTTATGGAGGCGGTACGATTTCGCGTGTGGGAACACTACGCAGGCGTAGGTCATGATGGGGCGTATGCACGTGGTGTAAATGCGCAGTTTGCACTTAAGGGACAATCTGCTGCGTGCGTTCATAATAAAGTGAAGCCTACCCAGAGCGAAGGCGGCGCGCGAGCGCACCGTCCTTATGTGCTCACCGAAGGTCAAGTGTCTATCGAGGATGACTCCTAAGTACTTGGCTTGCTTCTCCCAAGGGATCGGCTTGCCGAACATGGTTATCGGTTTGGGGTCGGGGGGTCTGATCCTACGCTTTTTCGCGAAGAGTACGGCTTGACTCTTATCGGGGTTGACTTCTATTCTCCATTTCCTGAACCAAGCGCCTAGTACGTCGGCGGAAGTTTGGAGAGTGCTAGCTATACGGTCGCGCACGATACCGGAGTAGAAAATGGCAGTGTCGTCTGCGAAGAGAGCTAACTTTGCCTGTCTATTTTTGGGGATGTCGCTAGTGAAGAGCGTGAACAGGAGGGGCGAGAGCACGGAGCCCTGGGGGACACCGGCGCGGATAGAGTGGGGGCGGATAGTGCGCCCTCTATGCGATAGCGGAAAGTGCGATTCGAGAGAAAGTCCCGTAGGATGAGCACGAGACGGTCGGGCACGCCGAGTTGGTACAGCTTGTATAATAAGCCGTTGTGCCAGACTTTGTCGAATGCCTTCGCTATGTCGAAAAAGAGCGCGCCTGTCATCGTGCCGCGCTGAAAACCGGCGCTTATGTGCTCGACGATGCGGTGGACCTGTTGTACGCACGAGTGTTGGGTACGAAAACCGAACTGTTCGTTGGGGATGAGGCTCTTCGCATCGGCAAAGTCCTTGAGTCGCTTATAAATAAGCTTCTCGTAGATTTTACAGAGTACGTTGAGGAGGCTGATCGGTCGGTAAAAAAAAAAAAAAGTATCCTACATGTTAATTCAGTTTATAAACTATCTGTGTGCCGAAATACATCGAAATCGGTTCATTAATTATGCGCAAAAGAATAACAAAATATAGAAGAACGCTGCGGCTGCGTCGGTGTTTGTTTAGATTTTAACCAACCCTTATCTAATCCAACCTCCACTGGGAATCGTAAGGATTTCATATACTCCAGTAACTTATTTTGTTGTAAACATAAACGTTACGTAAGTGCTCAATATCGAACTTTACCAAACAGAATATAACAATATAGTAATACTGAACTGATACTCCATTAGTCCATTGACCATGATCAATTGAATGAATGACTGAACTTTACTTGGAATACTTGGAATCTTGTGAATATGTCATGTCGATACTCACCATAGATTAATTATACTAATTGTCAACATATAAAGATCGAAAAATTGATTCTTCAGGTTTTTTATACTGGAAGACGCCATACGTCGACAAGAGGTTACCACAGAACATCAGCGCTGTTGGGTTGCTTTATTTTTAGGCGACACATCAGCATTAGGCTGAGTGGCGACCATTTTTCACACAGTTGCGATACACAGATAGAAAAAAAAAAGAATTATATTTAGGTATGTACATAAATAAAAATTATATTGTCAACCTTTATTTGTTACCATTATTTGTTAGTTATAGTTTAGATTAAGTTTACCTGTTTATTCTGTTTTTCTGTACAAATGTCGCACTGTGTGGGAATAAATATATCTTTCTTCTTTCAAGATGAATTCGCGGCGATGAGCAGAGGTCGAGATGGCTTAGTGGTCAGAACACCTGGAGTATTTATCCGGGAGGCGCAGGTTCGAATCCTGTTCGCGACCATATTCTTTTTCCATTTAATGTAATAACTTTAGAGTTCGCTAAGCATGCGTTAATGCTTTTCAAAGATTTATCTTGAATTGTTAAGGTAATTGCATTCTTTACGACATTGTTTTAACTGCAAAGTTAGCCGTGTCGGTTCGGTCACCCGTATAGGGAGTGAATTTATAGCAATGACGTCGCCATAAGACGTGTTAAAATATGGAAGAAGAATTCGCGGTGGTGAGCAGAGGTCGAGATGGCTTATTGGACAGAGCGCCTGGAGTATATATCCGGGAGGCGCAGGTTCGAATCCTGTTCGCGACCGTATTCTTTTTCCATTTAGTATAATAAAGATCTTTTCAATCTAATCATTGTTCTAACAGGTCATCGTATGGTACATGCAATAAATCAGTGCTATGAGATGTAAAAGCTATAATAAAAATTAACTCTGCTGCTATTATGTAGCACGTGTTTTGATTTAGCGTTAGATCCTGTCACTGTCACACATTTTTTAAACAATAAATGCAAGATAGAGACGAGAACACAGCTAAGTCATAGCACGCGCTAAGTAATCTTTATTAATCTTGGCCTCCCGAACTAAAGTGAAACTCGAAGCGCCAATATTTGGCCCTATGTAATATAATGAAATGTCCAATCAAAAACATTTAAATACAGAAAAAATACAGAATTCTTCAAGAAAGAAATGATAAATATGATTTTTTTACAAGTGCAATATATGCCAAAGAAGATCGAAAGTAAGTTAGAGCTTACTTACGTCACTTTGCTGATAAGTGAGTGAACAGTCGCCTGATTGCGCACACGCAGCGTACAAACACTGTGATTACTACGTCACCGCGTTTGTGTGTTTACACCTTTAACTGGAGCAACCGATAGCGTCTGTTTAAACCTTTTTCTTAGAGAAAAACATGGCTAAAGATTAGTTTGTTATATGCAAGCCTCGTATGCACAAATATATCTGTAAACATAGCTCAAGTTGAAGTAAAATAATCAAAAGATCCTCCTAAAATATTCAGATAAACGTTATAAAATTGATTTATCTCAGACAAAATAAAAAACTCAACCATTATCGTTAACTATAAACTCAGTCCTGGATATATTTATTTAAATAATCAGATTAGACTGTACGCTTAAAATCATTTAATATATCCATATTAAACTTGTTCGTATTAATAATGTACTTAAAACTCTCATGATCGTCCGTAGGACACCGATGACATAAACTAGAAGCGCGACACTATCGGAAGCCAGAAGGGGCGCAATCACGCGGGAAATAGTGCACAAAGTGATGCTTACTGTAAAATTGCTCACCGTTGCCCGCCCGGGGCGCGGGACGGGCGGGCGCTGACAGCGCTAGCAGCGCCAGCGCCCACCACCATGTCATCACAACCACACCTGGGAACAAAAGAAAATTTTGTTAGATACTGAAACGTAGACTTTAATTGATAGCAAAACGGCAGTCAGACGACAAGAAAGACAGACGGGAAAGACAAAAGGACGCTACCTACTATCACTTCCTCTAAGATAACCCTTTCATCACCTTTAACCAACACTTAGAGGGTTGTGAAATGGCATATATTAGCTAAGTATATCAGTAATATATCATATCATATCGATTTGGTTGTTTGGTTGATTTGAAATGAGATTTGATTTGATCAAAGATTACATAACTCTATCCGAGGGGTAACTTTGATTATAGACAGCTTTTGTATACGTTACTCAAAAGTTCAAATGATTTATCTCTAGGAAATCGACGAGCGACGTTGTTGCTTAAACCAACCTAAGAAAATACTTTTTTATCTTAATCTGGAAATTTACTCTCTCAGACTTGTGTTTATAAACAAGTCTCTTTGAGAAGCTTCACTCCTTTTAAATCGGCACTTACGTAAAATTTTAAAATTTCGGACATCTAAAGTCATGCTATCAATTCGACACTTAGAGACAAGCTCAATTAGGGATTTGGTTGGCCTTAGACCCCATGTCTTAGGTCTTAGGTCAACTTCAACTCAATATGTTTTTTAATCAATATCGCAATTTACCATTTACAACAGAAACCCCTTAAATGTTAAATAAAAGTAAAATATTAACATCGTTATTGAATTACGAAATAACACCGCAACGAAAATTAAACCCAACTCAACCACCTGCTTCAGTCAAATAAATTGAAAACAATTTATTCGGACGATTGACGTCGAAAATGAATAATTTAACAGCAATTTCAAGTTAAAACGAATACAAACAGCTATGAATTATTTGATTATAAAAAGTGAAATTAATAAACCGATAACCTTGTAAAAGGAATCCAATAAAATAGTACATTATATTCTCAAAATTTTTAAGGTTTCGTGAATCTTATTACGTCATTGAGCAAAATTATTTTGTCATAAACAACTAGAGGTTATGTTATGTTGAGGTTGATAAAACAGATTGTGATACTGTTTAAAAAAAAAATTGTGGCCTGACGTAATATAGGTAGTCCTTATCGTCGCTAATAGCACTTTGAGTGACCTCTTAGGCACAGCCTAGTAATAACATGACCTGATTTCATCTAATAAGCGTGTTCAAAGCGAACAAGAGCACCACTATAATTTAGTAAACAGATCATTTTTTTTTTTAAGTTTTTTATACGTTTTATGGCCACGTCATACCTATATAATTTTTTATTTTCTAAGGCAACATTTAAAAATACCAGCGGAAATGTGCGAAAGGCGCCATGACACGGTATGTCATAGGTCGCGGGTTCAAGTCCCGTTTGTGTTTATAATTTTTCAATGTTTCCTTAAAAAATATAATTAGATCAATTTGTTTTTGAGTTAAAGATGACAGGACCAGCTACAGTTTTTTATCCTAACTCCTAGATAAGTACATAATCTTACTTGCTCACTTTGGGCACTCAATAACTCTAAAAGTCCCTCGTACAAAATCTGTCCGTAAAACAAAAGATAACCCACGCAGCCATTTTTCTTATCACCAGAAGGCATATCGTCATAAAAAGGGCAAGGCATTTAAAACCTTTATGCCCAGTGGTACATATTTTTGCTGGCCCACTTTTGATACCGTCGACTATTATAGTCACCGCGATAACGCGAGAAAGCTGACGGCGTTAATATTTATGATGTACTATAACAATAATAAGTTTATATTTTAAGAGAATTATGAGCTTCAACGAGGTTTTTAAGGTCGCTTTTAGGCCTCTCTGTAGGCCGGTCTTTTTATTACCTTATAACTAGGTATCTACTTAGCAACCATGTTAATTACCTCGTCCATTAGTCCAGTCTTATACAGCAGTTAGTGACTGAAATACTAGGTACAGAAAATTGTACAATTTTTTTTTTAAAGACGAATGTTAGTTTTTTTGTAAGTCATATCAAATAGATTCATAACAAATTATGTTACACTTGATAATCCTAACTAAACTAAAATAAACTATCTGGTACGTCTGTGTAACAAAAGCCTATGTCCTTCTCCAAGATCCAATCTATCTCTTTGCCGAATTATATTTTAATACTGCTAATGTATTGACGAGAGCTATTTTCGCTTTAGTACAAGTTCTTTTGTGCTTGTGTGTTACCTCACCCCCCGCCAAAAGTGGCGAGCAAATTCGTTCGATATTTAGTCAGAAGGCGTCTCCTGTCTGGTCCTCTAAGGTAAATCATGGTCGGTCAAAATGAACATATTCAGAAAACTAAAAAATATTTATATCTTATAATTATAGCTTTGTCTCAACATTTTTAAGTTTAATAGAGTTTACGCAAATCCAGTGATTAATTTTAAACATTTATTAGATTCATATGGCGTATTATCGGCTGTTACGTTATTTGTAAACATAGTAAGCTCCTCTTCTAGACCGAAAATCATACGTAGCGCCCAAATCTCAATATAAAAAAGGCACATGGATACACCAAACTCGATATCATGCCTTCATATATGGAGACCGTTGAAATTTCCGAACAAAATTCTCCAACAATACATCGTTTGGCAGTCGACAGGCGACAAGTGTCAAACTTCAAAAATTGCTTCGGAAATCTCATAAAGTCCCCCATTTCACCCCTCGTCACGCGGCGAGGGAACTTCAAAAACTCTGTTACGCCAACTATTTGGGGGGAGGATGGTCGAAAATCTACATTAAAACTTTTGTTATTTTACAAACAAGTTGCCTTGTGGTGTTGTCCTCTGATTTTGTGTTTATGTGGTGTCGTAGATATGGGTTGGAGTAGGGTTTTGGTGGACAAATAAACATGACTTTTTATTTTGATATTTAAGTATAATTATGTCGTTGTGGTTGTACAGTTTGTAGACTCATTTGGAAATTCTTAATTGAATATTGCCAGCTCAAATAATCGTTACCGATACTCCGATTTTGCAGCTTAAAACGTTAAAATGAAGTCATAAATTACCTAAAACCTTCTGTCACATACATACACCAACCTCACAATACATCTACTAATAATTACTCTAGCTAGCGTTTGTTAAAACAGAACGATTAACAAATCATTATAAATTTCATAGATCTTGCTTCCGTTAACGTTCCCAGTTCTAAGTCTCCCCAGTCGGAATTAACCATCAAAATCTAATTTGAGAATTCTTAGCATAGCTGTTCTTCGTCTAATACATTCAGTTGTCGTTAATATATTTCCGATAAAATATTCAAGTTTTATTATGATCAACGTTACGTAAATGCATAATGGACTATAGGCAATTGGCACCGGCTGTGCTGCATGGCGCAGATTCGATATTTAAGTTACGTAGATTATTAATCTCTGGATGCGTATGTGCGTTTGTGATTGTGTGTGTGTGTGTTTGTTTGTGTGTGTGTGTGTGTTTGTTTGTGTGTGTGTGTGTGGGGGGGGGTGTGGGTGTGGGTGTGTCTGTGTGTGTGTGTGTGTGTGTGTGTGATATTATGTGTATACAGATAAATATTTCAAACGCATTAACGCATGCGTGGCGAATTCTGAAGTTATAATTATTTGTTAAGATAATTGCATCTGTACGACATCACCAAAAGACGTTAAAATGTGGAAGAAGACTTCGGGGTACACTACCCCGACCGCCTTAGTGGTCAGACCGCCTGGAGTATTTATCCGGGAGTATTATGGCACAGGTTCGAATCCTGCTCACGACCGTATTTTTCTTTCCAGTAACATTTATAATTTTGATACATTATAAATACTATAACTGAAAAGAAGGCTCAGTGTTTTTTTTTTTTCTAATTGTGTATACACTGCGGTGATCAAGTTATCTGATAAACAAAATATTCTCATTAAACTGCGTTGTCCGTTTAGTAGTCGTAAGTGCGGGTGAAATGTGGGTGTACAACTGTGTACACCTCTGCCTACACCCTCGGGGAATAATTGCGTGATGCTATGTTATGTTCTCGTTAAAACTGCCTCGTTGGTCTAGTGGTCTCAAACGCGACTGCTGAGCAGGAGGTCTCGGGTTCGATTCCCGGGTCGGGCAAAGTGTTATTGAGTTTTTCTGTTAGGAAATTCTCAGTAGCAGCCCGGAGTTTGGAATTGTGCCCAGTTGATGGCAATAGGCTCACCACCTATTACATGGGACTTAATAACAGCATTGGTGAAATGTGGGTGTACAATTGTGTACACCTCTGTCTACCCCTTCGGGGAATACAGGCGTGATGCTATGTTATGTTCTCGTTAAAAGCAAGTAGCATATTAGTTAAACAACTTTTCTAACACCTATTTCGAAACTTAACATCACTAATGGCAAAGTTCTCAAAAGTGTCACTTCGTATTGAACTGACAAAGACGGTAGGATAAGGGGGAGTACTCAACATTTTGTAGCCATATCTGACCGATATCTATAGTAACAAACGTCAAATTTGTCTACCAAAAATCCATTCCTATAAGAGTTATCAGCATTTACTAGTCTTCAGATAAAAGTTACAACTTCTTATCTTCAAAAAGCACTCTTTCTTCGGGATAAAGGTGAAAGTGAAACGAGAGAATCACATTTAACGATCCGCAGTGGTATTACTACAGACCATTTTCGTCTTACGTAACTAGATTCATCGGAACTTAAGCTTTGGCTCATAAAACAAGAGGAACCATAAAAAAATGGAAAGTAAAAACAGTGTTGTAAATCTCCAATTCACGGGCTTTGTACGAAATTGGTACGAAAGAAAAAAATTAATTAATTATGCATTGAAATTGAAAGCTTTTTCTTGTCGATAATTACCTACCTACCGGAAAGTTTACGTTCTTTTCACATTTTCTGATCAAAAGATTTTTTACTTTCGAGTAAGTATCTTAAAATACAATCCAACTTCGGCGCGTACTTCGTCGTAAAAACTTGTCCATATTGTTTTATTTTTTTTTGTGAATGATATCTCGCAGGTCAACCTAGGAGATTGTCGACTGCTTAACCAAGCTTTCCTGTGGTTGCCTTAAAAATTTTAAGGCCCTAAACTAAGCGACAACACGCTAAGGGCATCCCCTGCGGGGTACGAACCTCGGCTTAGGGCGTCGCTAGTGGGAGGACAGCAAGGGACTGGCTGAATCGGATTCAAATCATTATTAATAATAAGGGACAAATTTAAAGCTACAGGCTCAGAGGCGCGGGCTTGTCCATATTGTGAATATAAGCCACCTTTATACTATACTAGCTTTTGCTCGCGACTTCGTCTGTGCGAGCTTCAGGGTCAAGCCCGAATAAAAAGTATCCTGTGTTTATCCAGGTTATAAATGGTCTGTGTACCAAATTTTATCCAAATCAATTCAGTAGATAAAACTTGAAAGAGTAAGTAAGAGTCCATCCATCCTCACAAACTGATTACAGTAGAATCTGTATCCATGTGAACCATATCTATCGACAAAGGGTCATTACAAAGGCTGAAGCTATCGAACGGAACGAATAGTAGATACTATGCAATCCTTCTTTAATTTATTATTTATCGAAACTCATATTCTACAACACATAATCACAATCATGTGGCAACAAACCTAAATCTTGGGAAAACACGGTAAATTTACTGTAAGTATGTAAAAACGTGACAGTTCAAAAGTCAAAGTCAAAGCATATATTTCAATAAGACCATTTACAGGCACTTTTAAGTTGTCAAAACCTAGTAACCCTGTTCCAAAGTATTTGAAAGTTGTTTCTCCATTCCTATGGAGAAGAACGGGCAACAAACTACACGGTTACTCTTTTTCATCAAACCGTAACAATATTGTTGATAACAGTGTACTTACATTATATAAAAAAAGAAAAAAAAAAGATTACGCTGTCGCCCTTTCTCGTGACAAAACGCGTTTTTCAAAGCCCGACGTTTCAACATGTCTTGTAGACTGATGTATCTGTCAATGATACGACTTTTATTGGAAGAGAGAGTTGAATGGTTCGAAGAAGCCCCCGCCTCCTCCGAGCTACGACACAGTCATAAATATTGCTGGTACAAGCTCGGAATTTTTATTGAAAAAATAACCTTTGTAAAACCGCCTTGTTGAATTATTGTTACGGAAACTTACTATCAAGCGATTACCGAATGCTGTAGGCGATTTTTACGTACCTATAGAATATATAATTTAATTTTTAAATACCTATAAAGGCGTTTATATACTATTATCCTTTTTTTTTAAACGATAACACATGGATTTTTTCCTGTATCGTGGGTTCATTAACAAACACACATAATCTCACATGCACATAAACTCAGACGCGGAACAATTATCTATAAATCATACAAATAATTGCGCCGTGCAGGAATCGAACCTGCGACACGTGGCGCAGCAGCCGATCTCTCGACCAGTGCGCCAACCACGCCGTCAAATGTTATCAATGTCAAGGAACTCTTTGGCTAATTGAATTGACATCAAAATGATGATTTCATTTTTTTTTTCTTCCTTTGTAGCGATTTTCTATGTTGAAACTGGGCTCGTGTCATGTTGAGATCATAAAGCTTTTAACTTACTTCTTACTTTAACTCACAATAAACTGATTAGTAAAATTATCAACGATATTTATTTAATACTCAAATACCTCAATATTCACTCGAAATAACTAAATATCAAGCTCCCAAAATTGGTTTCAAAATAACACCAATATTAGGTACATACATGCAAAATGCCTCTAAAGTTTTTCAATAACAGCAATATAATATATCTCGCATAAGGCCTAAATAAAAAAAAAGTTCAATAATACTAAATGGTATGCAAAAAAAGACAGATTGTCGGCATAACGTCAGGTACGTAAAAAGTCGAACGCTTAATGTCAGAAATACGACAATGTACGTTTTCGACATTGCGTATTTCTCCGTTATGTGTTTTCAATGTTAATATAGACTAATTATACCCCCAAATATGCGTTAACCTTTAAATAAAATTGGATCAATGCCCAACTATCCATACAATTTTCCAACACTTTTCTAAAAAAATATCGTCAGAGAAAACTGGGTTGTGTCAACCAGTCGAGCACCGTCATTATGGGACCACCTGAGTTAATACACCTTGCAGCTCTTAAATAGAAGCGCTTCGGTAAAAAGCTGATAGACTAGTGTACAAAGATATAGAAACAAATCTAAAAGAGTCTTTATTGAGAATTTATCTTATTTAGTGACGTTTTTATAAGACCATATTGAATAAATTAAATACATACAATAATAGTGACTATTTGAAAAAAAAAACAACATTTTATTAGTAAACAATACTCTTTATTTTACACACATATTAATTACAAGAAGATACAAGAAAAAGAAAACGTACAAAGGGCGGTCTTATCGCTAAAAGCGATCTCTTCCAGATAAGTTTTGGATGGACAAGGTTTATATGATATTTAAAATATTTTCAGTTTGGTAAGTATCAGTCAATCATTCTATCACTTTTGTTAAAAATGAAGTATTTTAACAAAAAAGTAAACAGGTTAAACAGTTGTAAGCATCATTGACATCCGCTGCATACGTTTTCACGATTTACAAATTCCTTAACTACATGTGACAATGAGCAGTTTATGGCGATTAATGACCAAGCAGTATGGTTACGAAAATCATTTATTTATGAGGCGCTTACGTTACATGCTATGGCAACGCTTAACGCGATCAGTTTAGAAACGGTTCACCACTAGGAGAATCCCAGTGTCTCTGTGCTTCAGGGCCTCATAAATTAAATTAGCCAAGTCAGAAGCTTCAAATACAGGTGGTTTCAACAATTCTGACACTAGGTTGCCTCCGAACCGCACGACAAAAGAAGAAACACTTTTACTAGGCATACAAACACATGTACATGTGCCGCTTCTAGTATCGCTAACTCTTCGCCAGTCTCATCTACTCGACAAGTGTAGACAGGCGTGCGAACTAATCACGGAGCTACGGAGAACATTGTGAGATCGAACGGGTAGTAATATTCTTCTGAACTATATTACTCATCCGAATGGAAGTTATAGCTGCCTGAAGTATTACAACAAAAGTTTAATTGAAAAAAAGTTAAAATAAGCACTGATATAATTACCAAACAACTGCCTCGTTGAGTAATGGCCGCAGTTGCGGCTATTAAGCGCAAGGTCCTGGGTTCAGTAACCGGGTTGGTCAGAATAGTTAGGTTTTTAGGTTAGACTATTCTCAGTACCAGCCCGGAGTTTGAAATTGCGGTTTACGTCAATAGACTCACCACCTATTATATGGGAGTTAATAACAGCATTGGTGAAATTTGGGTGTACAAGACCTCTAACGTTGAAAAGTGGGAACCAAATTATAATATTCAATCCTAAAAACTAAAGACCCACTAACAAAACCATACTAATTAATATTTTCAAAGGAAACATTGAAAAAATTACAAAATTAAAAAACTTGCCTGCAGTTTTTTACCCGTGACAATATAAGGATTCTAAGGATACCCCCTTATATCGAAATCGGTTCAGTCATTTAGAAGTTTTAGTGGAATAAAGAAACTCAGAAACATACATACATACATGAACCCTAAAAACAATACACTACTTTTTTGGGCAGTCGTGTAATAACAGACATGAGCAAGACTCGAGTCGGAGAGCTATGACACGGTACGTCAAGGGGCGCGGGTTGGAGTCCAGCTCGGGTGTTTTATCTATCAATATTTCCTTAGAAAATAGTTATTAATAAAGACATTACATGACATTAAAAATTATTAAAAAAAAAAGAAGGCCATACAACTTTCTCATATTGATGAACAAAACCATATCATTATAACATTACAACCTACTAATCAAGTGAAATTGTACTTTCATTGGAAAACGAAGTGGAAAATCGGAAGCATATCATACGTTTAGACACAAATTAGATGTCATACATAAACTGTTATAACGTAAATTGCCCGTACTTAGCGTCATTACGGGTGTTCTTACACTACCAGCTAAGCGATGCGGCGGAAAATAAACGTAGTCTCTAATTAATTATGTGGCATTAGTGTGTCTACGTCTGTTTTTTTTTCGTTTACTTGGGTGGGCTAAAGTTACCTTACTTAGCCACGAGCCGCACCATTTTTTTTAAGTAACTACTAAACATTGTTTATTGGTGCCGGGGAGCTAATCACTAAATCGCTAATCGTTTGCTAATTATATATATCACACATGGGCTGGTCTTTTGGCAAACTAGCCTTATATAATTCAAAATATCGTTAACGATACGAGAACACTAGTAACCAATGAACGGCCCTAAGTAATGTTTACTTTACCAAAAGATAACAGACATATCAGGTTTCACCTAAAAAGGTGGACCATTATTTTTGAGTTGAGATATGGGATTTGGATGAATTTATCAATGCTTCAGTTGGGTATCTATAATGTGTGGATATAATGATTTTACAGCGGTATTCCATTGAACCTCCGTTCTACTGTCATTTTTGGTGAAAAATTACAGTTCTCGATAGCGAAATCATTTAATTTTTTGCAGTCTACCAATTTAGTCACTATTGTAATGTAGTCTCATTGGAGTGGCGATTGGATGACAATTACATGTTCATATATTTAAATTAAAAGAACTACACTACGGAAATAATTCATTTGGATTATACCAATGACACTGCATAATATACCCTAAGAAACATAGGTCCTCAGCCGAAATAATTATATCAAATTCCCATACAAAAACCGTGCCGCAAGTAAGTTTATTATAGGATTTAATTCATTCTGCATTGCTTTGAAACCTCGCCGGCATTTCTCTCAATCAACATACAGGACAACATCATTAACACAAAGAGTTTTTCTCCATTTCTCAGTATCATGGGAAACTGTCACTGTAAGGGACCTGATTTGCAATTACGGAACATTGCTCAATTAAACTAAATTATCGTTACTCGTTTAGTTAGTCCCGCTTCGCTTGTAACTTTCTAGTAAAGTTTTATTTTATAGTATGACAGCTTAGTTTAATGTGATTACCTTAATAGGTCAATTTAAACTATTGTTTCCCTATTTTATGTAATTTTGAGATCATGCCTCATTACAGTTGTGCATTTCCTATAACTAATCAATCATGTGAAACAAATTGATACTACTTCCTGTGGGCTTAGGTACTCTTGAAAATGATTCCGCTCGATTGACATTGGAAATATGTCAGTTCGTACTTTTAAATGCGAAAACGTCTAAAAAATAATTATAGATTCGGGATAACGTAAAGACAACATGCTCTAAAATTGAGGCAACTGTAATGTAGGTAAATTTATTTCAAAATTACGCGTTGTTTTGAGGCGTCTATTTAATATTGGAATTGGATTGGAATTGGTATTAGTTCCAAGAGCAACCCCACTGGTATAATGTTATTGTTGTTGTGGTCGATTAATTAGTAAATTGTTTAGCAGTTCTTTTTTAAGTACATCAAACTGAATATTACTTGGGTCGTTAACAGAATTAGCTAACTTCGTAGCAAATGCGTCTGCTTAGGTTTTTAGTTCGGTCACAAAGAACTGCAAATTTGTATGTTGCCTGGAAATTTTAAATAGCAATCGGATAATTATTATGGCGTTTGATTTAGCCAGTAGCTATAAAACTACCATTGATAGACGAACTTGAAACTTTTAGTGGGAAAACAAGTAACAAGTATTATCCCTACATTTCTTTGTTAACATAATATCAGTAGCTTCGCATAGCTGTTATTGGCATTCTACTCTAAAATATTCTCAGTACACTTCGTTCCAATAATTTTGAGCTATTCAGAAACGAAAGTAAACATAATGGAGTCGTGACGAGTAAACTGGCAATATTATTTTGTCTTGTAGTCAAGACATTATGTAGTTACTAAGTTGGAAAGGATTAGTGTGGTACTTAACCATACTACTTAAGTAATCTGTGTAGTACAAGTCGTTAGCTCTGAGAGTAAAGTTTCGGGTTCTTACGAAAGTTAATACGAAGTTTTCTTGTTGAGGTTATGTTCTGTAGTTATTTTAATACGGTTCTTTGAAAAACGTGAAGGAAAATAAGGTGTTATGAAGATTCAAGATAAATCTTTGAAAAGCATTAACGCATGCTTAGCGAACTCTAAAGTTACAATATTAAATGGAAAAAGATACGGTCGCGAACAGGATTCGAACCTGCGCCTCCCGGATAAATACTCCAGGCGCTCTGAGCACTAAGCCATCTCGACCTCTGCTCACCACCGCGAATTCTTCATCCATATTTTTAACACGTCTTTTTGGCGACGTTATTGCTATCTATTCCGTACCTGTAAATATAAAGTTTAAAGTTATTGTAGACATTTGTCTATTTCTTGTGCGTTAAAAAATCAATGCTGTGAAATAAATAATCTCAAGTTTTAACTTAGTGGGGTTCCGTTTGCTTTTGGTACAACAAGAAAATAAGTTTTAATTTTATTTCGTTTAGATTTATAAGTGTGTCATTATGTGAACACTTAACTAACTTACCGTCGGTACCAAATGTTTCTTAATGAATATTGAATATTAATATTTTAGTATTATCTCTGGACTTAGAACTTTTGAGCGAAAAGTTGTTATGCCGAAATAAACAAAATTACGTCATAATTGGTAAAAAATCTTTAAAACATAACTAAGCTTGCTCATTGGTCTAGTTGCCGCAAGCAAGCGTAGCTGTTGAGCATGAGGTCGTGGGTTCAATTCTTTAGTATGTTATTGAGTGCCCTATTACGCGACTCTTAGTAGCTCATCACCATGTGGGTGTATAATAACAGTATATCTCTACCTATCCCTTTGAAGAATACAGGCGTAAAGCTATGTTATGTAATTAATTAATAGGCATTTAACATAAAGCGTTACCCTCACTGTATCTTTCCTCACTTACTACATACAAGGGTCATATTTCACCTTAAGGCCAAGTTTATATATTCTCAGACATCTATTACCATAATACCTTTGCACCTTCGGAACATGTGTTACGTCATCACTTTATGGGTCAGACGTCACACATATTGCTACTACATTGACAGGGTGTTCTTTTGTTTTTAAAATAAAAACGTGTTTTGGGACAGTTTGAGGCCAGTGAAAAGACTGTTTTCGCCAAAAATTTTGTATTTTAATTTGTTCACGTTCTTATTAGCTTTTGTGGTAGCCATACGACTTGGTAGTTAAGTCTAAATCTAAAAAGTTTAGCCTTAAAACAATTTATTTATAACGCTTTCAGAAAATGTTTAAAAAGAACTTGTAACTTGTCGAGAATGAATTATTGTTCACCGTATGTCAGTGATGTCTTAAATTAACTAAGAAAGAAAGTACATATAACATTGAAAAAGTCACATTGGTACATGCCAGGTTTAAACCCACAACCTGTGGCTCAGGAGGCAGGCCCGTAACCACTCGGCCACCACGACACCAACATAATTAAACAAAATCGAAATTCTTGATATCTCTACGGTCTCTACTATTTTATTACCGCCGTAAGTAAATCCAATCTAAAACCAACGACTTAGCAAGTTAACGAGAAAAATCTATGAACGAAATTGCATACTTTCTTCCCAGTATTAACATACACGTAGAACTGATCCGACGATTTCGAAATCGTCACGATATCGTGAGACAGATTGAAAGGTGTACACCGATCTCTGAAGAGGCACAACAATCAATATAAATTCTACATATTCAGCTACTGGAAGAAACTCAGGCGCAGATGAAAATGTCGGCGTCATTTTAAGACGTTCCATGCAGATTCGTAATTTAAAATTCGAATGCAGACATTTGAATAGGTAAATATTCATGTTGATGTGAATGCGCTTTTGGTGAGAATGGATTCTTGAACGTTTGTCGTATAGATGCTTATTTAAAGAGATTTCCTCGTGTAGGGTGTAAATACAGTTCCATTTAACGGTTCGTCGAAAAGGCCTGCCACAGAAGATGCATTAAACTTGACAACAGTTCCGGTTTTCTGCCTAATTTCCCATTTTCCTAAATTATTGCTAGCTAGGAAGTAATTTAGCAAAGCATTTTTCAATATCTGTGTCTAAATACAATAATAGATTTTTTTATGCTCATACAGTTATTTGCACGATACCTATGCCTAAAAATGAGTTTTTAAAATTATTGTTTGTCTGTCTATCGGTCTGTTTATTCCGGGCAATCTTCGAAACTACTGAACCGATTCTGATGAGATTTTACGGGCCGGTAGCTGATTATATATAGTGTAACTTAGGCTAACTTAGGCAAAAAATTTGGGACAAAATCCAATTTTGATGGAATTATTAGCAGGTAGTTAAATAAAGTTTATACGCGTAACTTAGGCTTACATAAAGCTGAAAAAAAAAACTCCTAAAAATTTGCTCAACTCCTATCAGTAAGTCCAAATTCAACGCGGGAATCAGCTAGTAAAAAAATTGACAATACAAAACAGGAACTATACTTGTATTCAGCTAGAATCATTAATAATATCATCGAACAATTACCTACGTTATAAAGAAAGAATATGATAGCACAAGACAATACTAAAATCATAATGTATTTGAGCTGTCGAAAACCCCATTCCGACATCAACATTTGCTGGGCGTGGAATACATTTTTTTTTTTTTTTTTTTAAATGGCCTCTTGCAGAAACCCATAGGGGTTTTGTCTGCGTAACCGGACAATATCTAAGGCGAGGCAGTTTGATGCCTCCAGCCAGAGCATATTTTAAGATACTACAAACTAAGCAACAGCGCTAAGGGCGTCCCCTGCAGGACACGAACCTCGGCTTAGGGTGTTGCTGGGGAGACAACTAGGGACTAGCTGGGTCATATCAGTTTCCTTATTATTAAGGGACGAATTTAAAGCTACTAGCTCGGCACGGGCCGGCTCGAGCAAGGGTCGGGGCGGAGCGTGGAATACCGACCGCTTGTTTTGTTATATACGAAACACTTCAAATTAAAACTAGAATCAGAAGGGCCCGTTTCTAAGTAACAGCCGCACCGATTGATCGATCGAGGTTAAGCTACGCCTGCCACGTTCGGTCTGTGGATGGGTGACCATCACTTCATACCGAGACCCCTCCGTGCCTCGGAGAGCACGTTAAACCGTTGGTCCCGTTTGTCAAATTCAGATCTATGACAGCCGTTACGGTTAGTCAGAGACCTGAAAGTCTGACAACCTGTAACTGGGTTGTGGAGGTCAGATATCCGGTCGCTCCATGTAAAATACTGGAACTAAGCTGCATCCGATTTGACTGGAAGCCGACCCCAATGTAATTGGCAAATGGCTAGGCAGATTGATTGACTACAAAACAAAACACCTAGTGTAACCCACAATATTGTTCATACATCCTAACTTTTGCCTTCACATCAGTCCCACTACAGATGAACACGCGTCCATCAAGAAACATACGCCATCAAAAATTGCCGAGTCACGAACGACCTAAGGGCACGCAACACAGCACTTTCTTCAAATTCATTACAATGTTTTGACAAGTAAATTTGCTAGCGTACTTAGCCAAGCTTTCTCGAGTGATTGACAGTACGTATCAATGCCTCACGACTGTCACTTTCGCTAGACGAAGTGACGTACAGATGGACTGACGGCTTATCTCGCGTCAGTAAGTATTGAATGGTTATTATTAAATTAATTTGCGACGATTGATTCCTTTTGTTGTGTGATTGGCGTTGATTTGATTTGTCTTCACGTTTGTTAGGGTTCTGGTTTAGTTTAATTGACATGATGAAAATTTTAATTTTTATCGCTGCTTGTGATTTTAGAAGGACAGTAATACACTATAATAATTAGAAAGAAAAATATTTATTATTTACACAAAATATTTTAAATTAAAAAGCATTTTGCATATGCAAAGCACCATTCGATGTTAGGTATACTAATAAGTTAAATGTTTAAGTGTACTACGCGCGAAATAGATAAGTCAACAGGAAAAAAACACACTCTCTTCATAATAAATTTAAAGTACAACACGCTCAGCGAAACAACGGCTAAAACTTAGCATACCGCAAAACTATAGTAAAGCAGACCATTATGAAATAAAATCAGCTGCTTAGTAAACTCTTTTATCCAATATACAAAAACAATGCAGTAAATAAAAAGTAGTTTCAATATAATAAAGTAACGTTAACAGTCGAATAAAGGGCAAGTACCATTTCATATGCAACTTTTTTTTTTTATTCTATAGCATTCATTAACTTGACCTACTGTACGCCACGCAACGCACGATTCTCTGTGCTGAAGAAACAAGATTATTTAATGACGTTCCCGAGATAGGGCTTTTAACCTGTTATTACTGAACTATTATTCAATTTGCATGTTACATAGACATTTGCTCTCTAAATATGAGTAGCAATTAAGAACTTGGCTTTTACTTGCTAGGTAAGTACTTTGTACGCAAAGTACCACAAAGTTGACAACTTTTTGGTTAAAAAATTTGACACCATTATGTACTTTAAAAGCCATTTTGCTTTGAAAACATTGTTTCGGTTTTAATCGACCTTCTTAAAACTTTGTTATACTCGTACCTATATTAATACATGCGAAAGGAACTGCTAATGTTGTTGTGGTATTTACCCGGAGATGGGTCTTTGGGGTCTTCTTTTATTTGCAACTATAATTGGTAAATGTTAAGTAAAAAAATATATAAAAGAAGGTTACAATTATATAGAATACTCCCATTATCACAACTGCATAACATAAGTTAACTAGAAGATAACAAATCGGTCATATTCTTTTGTAATTTCATTAAATACATGAGTCCATAAGTCGATTAGCACACCAACTTTAAAACTATTCCAATAGAAAATTCGTAAATGCCACGCTTAAATAAAACCCGGCCCCTCCAAATAATTAAATAAAAGACAAAGAAAAAGGAAAACGGTAGAAAAAAGGGAAAGCTAAGGGCTTTAGGAGATTGATAACGATGGAGCGTGGAGCCAGTAGGCCCCAGTTGCACATTCCAGACGTACGTACCCACATTTCATTCGTAAAGGTACTTCACATAGTCGGGTAGACAGTAATTGGTAGTAGTGCGAATAAAAATCGTAAAGAGTCGACGGAGGCAGCGGATGGGCCGTGCAGTCCCAAAACGGGAATTGTTTTAGTTAAAATGTGTAAAGATAGGAAAGTGTATTCCTTTTTAGGGCAATTTTAGAGAGGTAAATGTCTAGAATACGAATAAAAAAAAGTAGTTTGATAACACGTAACACAGTTTTTTAGTTACATTTATTTAAAAATCTCGCTACATCTGGTGAGAATCGAAGGCGACCCAAATCTCAGAAAAAGGCTAACATGATGATAGTTGTAACAGCATGTCATACATATACCCCTTACGACATATATTGGCTGTAAAGGTCCAACTCATAACCAAGGACCACACGAGTGCTAAAAATGACACGATAAATTTGACCAAACGGTTCCGCCCAATACGACCCGAGATCCTAAAATAGGTTTCCGCAATTCGGCTTTCACATAAAACAAATAAGGCACCGAATATTTGTCTACCCCTTGAACATTGGCTTGAGCTCTGAGAGAATATGTAAACAGAGCATCAAATAGTTAGGGTTGACCTACATCGGATAAACCATTTAAAAGTTACACTTTTCTTCTTCGGAAGTTGGGTAGGCTATCAGAAGTTGCCCCATTTATTATTCTGTATCGAAATTGTCAAAATTGAATGAGGGATCGGGTGTACAAGTGTGTTGTTACTTTTATTTTCATATATTTTCAGCTTTATCTTTTACTGGAGCGTGTTGTTTCGCTTTTCGCCCTCGTTAATGTAAGAGATAGGGCTGCCTGTCTGAACTCACTGACCTTTGGGAATAACAGGTTGTTAAGAGTTATCTGTGGACATGTGACTGTTGCGGTCTAGTGAACTGAGGCAATCTCTTTTGCAGACAAGAGCTAAAGACTAAAAATAATGGCCAAGAGCCGTTTAATTAATCATAATGTTGATATGATTCTCCCCAAGAATTTGATTTTCCTTGTAATTTACAACGACAATAGACATTCACTATTTGCTAGTCAAAGAATATTTTTTATTTTAATTTGAGGTCATGAGTCGCGAAGTACTCTAATTTCATTCAAAAATTTGCATCATATGGTACGGTATGGTACGTATTTACAATTTGATTTTAATCTTCTAAACCATTTCAGTCGCACTATTTGCGCAGGAATGATCCAAACACCATAACTCCCATTCAATTCGTTCCCATACCAGTGAAGAAACGAATATCTGCCACTTGTCAGGTTTTACCTTATACAACGTGTTGCAGATAGGTCAGTATGTAAGATCAATTTATATCGTAACTACGCCATGTCGATACAGTCAATGAAATTGAACCATGACTCACTCTAACTATAATTTGGCATTGGTATTCTGATCCATCTAGGTCAAATTTGCTGAAAGCTTTCAATAGATAAAATTATAGCCGGATAAACGATAGTTGCTGACATGACGTGACGTCATCTTTTCCACCCCGAGCGATTAGATTGCGATCAATGGTAAACCCATTTATTATAATAAAAAAGCGACATTTTCATGTTAACGTATTTTTCAAAACTTACATCGGTACGTATACTGTCAATATCTACCGATATTTTTTAGGTGAGTGATGAGTTCATTTCGCCGACTGTACGTGAGTTACCGGTCGCCTTGTTAAGTGAAAACGTCGGGGTATGCGATCGTTGGAAATCGTGTAAAGAATTATTGTTGGATGTGCGGTGGACGCTGGTTTTCTGAGATTTGCTGGTATGCAGTTCGGCGTGAATGGATTTCAGTTAGGCTGTGATGTGTTGATTTGAAGACGAAAGTAGGTCTAGATTAGTTATGTAAAATAAAGTATCAATTTAAAGCAATGATTGCCTAGTGGTATGACCGTTGGACTAACAAGTCAAAGGTCGCAAGTTCGAATCGAAGGCACGCACCACTGCCTTTTTGAAGTCATGTACGTATTATAAATTAATGATCACTTGCTTAAAACATTGAAGCAAAACAGCATTAGGAAACCAGCACACCTGAGAGATGTTCTCGATGGTGTGAAATCCATGTCAGAGACTTACGGGTGGTTTAAACTCTGGCATTAGGTTGTTCATCAACCACACTATAAAAAGAAGAATGTAAAATACATTACACATACAAAAATTTTAATAGTTAATTATAGGTTAACTCCACACTAGGGTTTTTTCCTGCATCGTAAGAGCGTTTACAGACACAAATCCTAAATGTACATCTGGAATAATTATCTGTTTAAGATAGTAATTATAATCAGGATAAATTAAATCCGAAACTCCGGGTTAAGGTGTGATAGCCGCGGTCGATCTGTGGATGTGTGAACATCATTTATATCGAGAGTCTCGATCCAGTTCAAATCTCCAGAGAGGCCTCGGAGAGTTGTCAAATGAAGATCCATGATAGCGGTTATGAGTAGTCAGAAGTCTGACAGCCAATCTTAACACGAAATGTCGTGTTACTGTTGTAGAGGTCAGATAGGCAGTTGCTCTATGTAAAACACTGGTATTAAGATGCATCCGGTTAGACTGGAAGCCGACCCCAGTGTAGTTGGGAAAATTCTAGACAGAGATAGAATCGTGGAATGTCCATCGTGGATGCTGTACTGGACTCCTACACACCCTTACCGGGATACCAGGATCGCAGGTGCATTCTGCCACTAATAAATTAAAGCCTTGCTTTAATTTATTCGTGGGCAAACACAATTGCACTCACTCTTCCTTCACTCTCATTCCGATGGAACGGCAACCCGACACGCCCGGAGAGAGATCAGGCGCATGACCGACGGCTTTACGTGCTCTCCGAAGCACGGGAGTGTCACACCACCAACTTCCTAACTCCGGGCTGCTACTGAGAATTCTCTAACAGAAAACTCACTAACATTTTGCCAGCCCGGGAATCGAACCCGAGACCTTATGCTCAGCAGTCGCGCTTAGAACTTCTAGACCAACGAGTAGTTGCTTAATGCGTACCTAGTATTCGTACAAGTACCTAAACCCATAAAAAAAATTTTTTTTTCACTTTTAGCATTGAAATGCCTATGTATCTAAAATAGTAGTCTTATTCTAGTTACGTGACCAATTTTAGCATCATTTCCCAAAGAAAGACCTACCGTCTTTCTTTGGGAAATGATGCTAAAATTGTACCAACAAAATATAATCAAATAGAAAAAGTTTTCAAGACGAAACACATTACAAATTCGTGTCGCAGATAACCAACCAACTGTTTTCAAGACGAAACACATTACAAATTCGTGTCGCAGATAACCAACCAACTGTTTTCAAGACGAAACACATTACAAATTCGTGTCGCAGATAACCAACTTTTCTAAAACCAAAATTAAGTTAGAAATTTCTTTTTCAGCAGAAATCTGTTGTGAAAGGCCTCTGTAAAATGGTGAAATAATTTTAAGGGGATGTTTCTATGTTTTAATAGTAAACAAAATACGTTATATTCGTTGATGAATTACATACATAATTATGTACTTAATCATGCGATCAAATTAAAGAATAGGAATGATCTTCCGCCATATTGTGACGTTAACATAACAAAAACAGCTTAAATTATATTAAAAAAAAAAACAATAGTTGTTGTACTTCTAAGATTTAGTTATGTAATGAAGAAAATAAAATGTATATACATACATACATAGATAGCATCACGCACGTATTCCCCGAAGGGGTAGGCAGAGACGTACACAGTTGTACACCCACATTTCACCAATGCTGTTATTAAGTCCCATGTAATAGGTGGTGACTATATTGCCATCAACCGGCCACAATTCCAAACTCCGGCCTGTTGCTGAGAATTTACTCAAAGAAAAACTCAATAACAATTTGCCCGACCGGGGAATCGAACCCGAGACCTCATGCTCAGCAGTCGCACTTGGGACCACTAGACCAACGAGGCTGTAAAATAAAATTTAATAATAAAAAAAAAATGAGAATGATGTTACTTGTGTTACGTTTTATGTTAAGATTAAAAAAATGTATTATAACTTTCATGAGGCACATGCATACATAGTCGGGCAAACCCGAAAAATGCAAGTGAATAGTAACCGATGAACAATAATTAATAAGATTAAAATGTGAAACAACAGATGTTATTGAAAAATCTTTGAAAAGCATTAACGCATACTTAGCGAACCTTAAAAGTTATAAATTGGTCGCGAGTAGGATTCCACAAAAATGTATAATTTTAACTGATGTTATTTTTATAGAATGAAAAAAGTAATCTTGGTGCGAACAGAAAAGTACTACACCTTAACCTAGTATTCAGTAAAAGGGTCCCTTCCTCGTCTAGTTAAACTTTTTAACAACTTCCTTTAACTTGCCTTTGAAATAGTTATTGGAAACTAGCGCTAACTGTGACTGAGATCTCTTCTTTGTAGTTTAAATTGGATGAATAGAAGTTATATGTAGTCTGGTTTACTCAGGATTTATATAAACACGCGGCCTTAAAAATATACGGACGCAGCCTCGTCTAATCTTGGGAGAACCGTGTAAATGGCCGCTCATTATGTATGTGTGTGTGTGCATTCGCACGCTGCCATAGGTAGTTGCTGTTGCAGATTGTCAGACCTTGGCGTAAATGTGTGCGTACAACTCGTATATTGATAAGCGAAATTGTAGGGGGATTGTATAGGGACTGAATTGGTAGCAATGACGTCGCCATAAGACGTGTTACAATATGGAAGAAGAAATCGCGGTGGTGAGCAGAGGTCGAGAAGGCTTAGTGGTCAGAGCGCCTGGAATATTTATCCGGGAGGCGCAGGTTCGAATCCTATTCGCAACCGTATTCTTTTTCCATTTAATATAATATTTTTTTTCCATTTAATATAATAACTTTTGAAATGGTAGGACCTAGTATTCTTCACATATATTCTATATTTTAGGTATTTGTTTAAACGTTACTTTTTGCGTTTTTTCCAAGATAATTATGTTTACGCGGTGATAAAGTATTCCCCGTAGGATTTGGTAGACAATTTCAATCTCCGAGCTGCTACTGAAATCGGACCCAGAACTTCACGACCATCAGCTGTATTTTTGTTGCTACATAAAAGATATACCTATTCTTAGACCATTCTTGAACTTTCAAACGAGAACTATTTGAAACGCTTGTGTTAAGCAATTAGACTGTAGGTCACATAGAAAGCAGAGCAGTGGCATTCCAGAATCTATGACAGAATGTTTGCAGTACTGAGATAATTTCCTAGCTTCAACAACAGGATTTTTGCAGTACTGGGGTACTTTCCTCGCTTCCAGTATACCAGTTATTAACGTAAAGCCACATTGCCAAAGCCCAATTTCTTTTTTTACTTTTTTCCTAAAACCATACCATCCAACCAACCACCAATTTTACAGCGCTTAATTCGTATAAAAATCCAACAATATAAACGATTTCTATCAAGTCGTCCACACAGAACTGTCACTGTGCCGAATATTCTTAGTAATTGCTAGAAGTTGTTTTCTTTTTTTTTTTTTCTTAAAACCATCATTAAACCCTTGTAATTCCGTTAAACTTCTACCAATAAAAATGTACCCGGCTGTAATAATTCCCTTCCTCACATTTAATACCCTTCCCCTTGTACATTAACTGGAGTCACTTGCTTCTGAATAGTAACGAAGTTCAAGAGGACAAAATATATAATTTACAATCGAGATAAAACTGTGAGGTCTTCCTTTATCATTAGTAGAACAGATGATTTAACTGAACATGATTTAGACGAATTCATATCAATCAATCATTCAGCATATGGATGAATTCTTATGGCTGCATATGAATTCTTCCATATGCTTTATGTCGCCATCAAAAAGTGTCTTTCGCAGACCACTAATACTGTTTAAATGGGCTGATGGTATAGCAGAAAAGTTTCCAAACATATCATTCGACATAACCGAGCAATAACTTTTAATTACCTTAATGTATACGCACTTTTCTTTAAACTAATTACTAAATAGCGTTTAATAAAACCTTCTACAACACCGCTATTCCTAAACCAAGTTTACTTCTCTACTAAAATGGAGGAAATGTACTCCTAACGACTATAATTACACTCATAAAAGATTACATTTCCTCTACACTGTATCCAATGAGTCATGCTTAAATCGTGTACACACTTTACGAGGCGTGCGCTGCGCAAGGCATACGACGCCTCGTCTTGAACCTTTTTTAGTTTTAATGTTTAATATCTTGCGGTAAAGCGTTTTGGCCATAATAGGACTACCGAAACCCATCATATAAAAAAAAATTAAATTCAAAAGCGTGGGAATCAATAGTAACTCACTAATACGTAACGCAGTAGGTATTACTCCAACCGCGAACTGGCCAACGACCGTGCGGCCGGTCGGGCCGTCCGCGCTGCGCGAAGCTCAGTCTTACTATTGGTTAAAGGTCGCTTAAAAATGTGTAATTTTCATAATTATTCTACCTTAATTGGATTCTAAAAATCTTTTTGTTTCCATACAATATTCAGCGTGTATACGTCAATAAATGAAGCAGACACAACCGTCCAGACAAAGTTTCCTGCTCTCACTGAGGTCCTTTAATCATAGTTGTTTTCCTGACAAACGCCGCCTCGCCACGTGCGTACTACATGCCTCGGAGCAAGAACTGCGCACGCCTCAGTACATATGTACACAGCTTAGCATTAATATAACGTATGAGCGATATAAATAACAGCTATCGTTACTAATATTTTATCTTGCGCTCCGCCCAAGCACGGTAAGGTAGGATAGTTGGCAACCAATCAAAATACTAAACTAGATGCTTAAACGACCGGAAAATGTATGTACAGAGAGCTTAATTAGTGGTTCATACAGAATTTCATTTGATCCACGTAATTGCTACATGAATTTTCTAGTAGATTACTTAACGTGAGCAGTTATATTTAAATAAAGGTACTTCAGCTCTATGTGTGGTAACTATCTATGTTTATGTGTGTGAAGGTGTACCTAAGTACAAGCTCGTTGCGTGTTTAAGTGATTTTGAGAATAGACGCTCGTTTTTCGTGTATTTTTGGTAAGAATTGCATTGCAGAAAAATCTTTGAAAATTATGCTTAGCGAAATCTAAACTAAACTATTTCGGTCACCTCTATAGGGACTGAATAGATAGTAATGACGTCACCAAAGAGACGTGTTAAAACGCGGAAGAAGAATTCATGGTAGTAAGCAGAGGTCGCGATGACTTAGTGGTCAGATCGGAGTGGGAGGCGCAGGTTCGGATCCTGTTCACGGCCGTATTCTTTTGCCATTTAAAAATTGCATTGCATTTTACGAAACTGCAAATCGGCAAACGTAATCTAAGACACTTCCAGATTATTTAGCTACTTCCACAATATAGAGGGTAGTCATGCAATTACCTGTGTACCGCCTCCCGCCCGCCCGAATATATGCACATGCGGTGAAAAATTGCAACTACTATACACGTGTTTCACCCCTCGAGACCGTGGAGTAGCCGCCACCGAGTTAAGTAAACTTCAGATTAGGTGAAGTGCCGATCTGGGGGTCTAAAGCCAATTTGAGCATTTCTCCTAAAAATTTATCTTTATTTGAATTGAGTAACTGCTTAAGATTCTGCTCTTTGAATCATTAGCAATTCCTATTTTATGAGCCATTTGACGAATCTCCATAGAAAACAAATAGATGAATTACTGTTTATGAATGACTTTGTCCATGACGTGACCATTTTACGAGTTGTGAAATGAATCTTTTAGGATCCTATTATGATTCAGCCAAAGTGGCCTGTTTAAACCCCCTGCGCAAAGTGACTAATAGGGACTGAATGAAAGAAGTCGAGGATTGAATTTTACTCGCGACAATATAAGAAGTCCGACTTGACGTTTCTTTTTTGAGTGCATTTTTTCAACATTAAGTTAAGCTTGAGGTTTACGAATAATACTCGTTGTTATAGTGTATGGGTATCATAGTAATTATTTAGGATTATGAATTTGATTTTTCAATTTCTTACGTAGTCGCTCATACAAAGGTAAAATGAGAAACATCAAATCGGACTTCTTAGATTGTCGTGAGTTTAGTGCCATGCACTTGGAGAGGCCAATGTTCAGCAGTGGACTGTTATGGGCTGCTAATGATATATTTAGCACTTTTGCTGCGAATTTATGGATGGTAAGAAAAAACAAGAAATTAAGTAGAATTAAATTGTTATTATTCTCAGGTTTACTGAAAAATTGCCGTGATATTTGCTCTCATAACACGATAGCTCAGTTGGGAAAGCAATGTCACGGCATGAAAAGGGTCGCAAGTTCGATTCCCCTTCGACGTACATAAAAATATATTTATTGTATATAAGGTCCTAATTTACCCCGGCTTCGCACGGGTGCAATGCTGATACTAAATACACTACAGAAAAACTGTGAACGTTGTATATAAAAACATAGCGGCCCGCTCCGGCTTCGCACGGGTATAAAATATATAGCCTATGTGATTAAAATCGATCCAGTAGTTTTGATATATGGTAATTTCATTCGAAAGGGTTAATATATAAGTCAAATACATTCACTCACAATGAAATCGATATAACAAATTATTTGTAATAGCCATAGTACTAGCAAGACGGAAACTGCTCCTCGAATGACAAACACTAAGAAAAAAATAAAATTATTGCAGAAAATTTAATTATGGCTTAAATACTTAAAAAAAATAATTTAAGAAAATTTAATTATGGCTTAAGGCCTTTTCACCCCTTGTCAATCCCTTAAAAGGAAATTACCTAATAAATTAGGACCTTATATATGTATAAGGCATATAAGGCATAAGGCAATAACATGTTCAAAAATAATGTTATAATATTAAAGTAATTTTTATATCAGATCAAGGTGCCAGGAACTCTATGCAGCATAAATCATACGAAAAAATGGTGCGACATGCCATCGAAAAAAGATGGGAAGCGCGGACCATACCGTTTCAGTTGACCTTAATCTATGAAGTCATTAAGCTCAATTCCTGTGTAATCTATCATATTTTTTGAGGATTTTATAATAAATATACAAAACAATCATACACTGTAACGATTCAGGTTAATAATCAACCAAGAATTCATATTCTACCTGCCTCGTTGATGTAGTTGTCACAAGAGCGGCTGCTGAACATGAAATGTCTTGGGTTCGATTCCCGAGTTGGACAGTCTTTTTGATTTTTCTGATTTTAATAGAATCATATTAGTAGCAGCTTGGAGTTTGGCTTTGTGCCCGGTTATTGACAATAGGATCACCACCACCGAGGACTTTATAACTGTGACTGTTTTGAAATATCGGTTTCCAATAGTAGGATGTCCTCTGCCTAACTCTTCAAAGATACAGCTGCGATGCTATGCTATGCTATGTATTCATATTATTAACTTTGCAGTGTTGAATTTTCGACAGGGTCATTCCTAAAATTAATTACAATCCCAAATAAATTTTCAATGACAATTTTGACCTAGAAACAATTCGTCATTTAAATAATAATTTCTCTACACACAGTCATCTGAATTTTGAAGCACGCTTGTACAATAAGTAGTAGAGATTTCTTTAATTATTTTTAATCTAACTTAAGAACGAACTCACACAATACTAATATCAATGTTTTTGAAGAGTAAGGCTGCCTTTCCACTAAAGAAGTGCGAGGTAGCTAAGCAGTGAGCGAGGTAGCTATGTAGCCAAGATAAGAAACTATTTGTATATTTCCACGAGACCTACGTGGTGTAGCGGAGAGAGTAAGATGTGCTATGAAGATGCGCTTTGCGCGAGATAGCTTGTGATGCGCGAGGTAGCGACGCGCGTTTACTCAGCCGCGCTTCGTTTTTCCCATAGCTACGCCCTTCGCATCCCTTGCTTCAACTATTATGTAAGAAACATAGCTTCGTTGAACCTCTTTCCACCAGATTTAAGTAAGCTGTAAAAATCATGCGATCCTATAATTGGTGGGTATTCGTAGCCCAGAAAAGACAGCCTCATTCAAAGGCTCACTTGAAGACCAAAAAAAAAAAAACCGCGTTCAAAACATTACCCTTTTCACGAAGATTCCATTCAACTACGTGCAAAAGTAACAATTTTTTTTGTATTGTTACGAGTGTATTCCGTAATCTGATTTATCTTTCTATATCCCTTCGTCGAATTTCCGTTTCCGTAGAACCCTTTTTCCCTTTACTGGATTCAGGCACTCGACAATGAAACTGTTATTAAATAGAATATTATTCAGGCAGTTCACGCGCCAACGTCTCGATATAACTAATATTTCTCAGCGATTTCCTAGAAAAAATGTGTCAATTTGTCAAATATGTCGTGTAGGCATTTTATCTCAGATATTCTTTTTCCAATTTTCTTCTAGACAAGAGTTACTGCTGTGTCATACACAACAAAACACGGTTGATCGCAGGCTTTGACGAGGGGTGATTACAAATCTTAAAGCCCAGATTCCCTCACCTTGTTTTCCTTCAATATAAATCAGTGGTATATAAGCTAACAGTAAGTACATAAATACTTACTTTTAAGAGATTTAAAGGTATTTACTGCGCGTAAATTCCTGTTAGTTAGTATAGGTATATGAAATTGACAAAGTCCCACTGAATGATGTACACCCACCGATTTTGTATCCGACACCCTGTACGGTTTTAGAGAACCGAAAATAGCGCGCAAACGAGGAAGCAAAAAAATACAACATGACACAAACACCGATTGAGATCCTAACGAGTCCCCTGAAATTTGTGTGAGGAGATGCTCGGGGAGCAACAAAACGCAACACGGTGAATGGTGACCCGTAATTACGTCACAAACAATGCTGTCAGCACTACTGTTTACACGGACGGTTTTGGGACTAAGTTTACTCAATTATGAAACAATCGATTACATTTTTATTTCCACCTAAACATTGTCGCATCACTATTTAGATAAATAATAATAATAATATATATATATATATTAAGTTCACAATTCCGGTATTAAGAAGAGTGGAACTTAAATCCGTGGCCTCCTGGTTTGGTACACCAGTCACCAATGTCAACCAAGCTCACCAAGTTAAATTTAAGGTGACGTCAGCGAATATCTATTTAAGTAATTAATAAATGTAAAACAAAAACTGATTATTAGCTAATTCAAGATATGTCTTTGAAAAAGCATTAACGCATGCTTAGCGAACTCTAAAGTTACAATATTAAATGAGCCACTAAGCCATCTCGACCGAGATGGCTTAGTGGTCAGAGCGCCTGGAGTATCTATCCGGGAGGCGCAGGTTCGAATCCTGTTCGCGACCGTATTCTTTTTCCATTTAATATTGTAACTTTAGAGTTCGCTAAGCATGCGTTATATAAATATTGTAGTAAGTACCAACATCCTCCTCTTAAACTCGACTTTCACCGATTAATAAAGAACCTCATGCAAGATACGATTTTAATAACAATATTTTACTACCACTAAGTCTTCTAGTAACCCGCGAAGTACCCAGAAAATCGATACATTTCTCGTCATAAACTTGTTTATGTCCAGAACCGCATAAATTGGCGTTTAACTCTAAGATTGCGCACTAGATTAAAATCTTTCATCGGCCGGTGTCCCAGTTAGGTAGCCCTACTAGGCTTGTGTGAGACCGCGTTTACAGTTCGTGAAGTAGTAGGTACCTAACGTGCATGCACCAATTGTTTTACTCATAAATCTAAGCATCTTCTTTTATTATAACAAAACAACTTTTAACCGGATTAATCGCATGTATTATTGGTTTTTGTTTTTCCTGATGTTTCAATAATACACGCGATTAATCCGGTTAAAAGTTGTTTTATCATAATGTGTAGTAACCTAAGATATTACTATCTTCTGTTATACTATAATTTTTTGTGGAAGGAAAAATGCTGTCGTGTAGTGAGCAGGATTCAAACTTGCGCCTATTCCAGGAAATATTCCAGTCATTCTTACCACTAAATCATCTTGACCTCTGCTCACTACTCCGAATTCTTCGTCCACATTTTAATACGTCTTTTGGTGACGTTATCGCTATCTATTCAGTCTATATACAGGTAACTGACCCGACACGACTAACTTTGCAGTTAATACAATATGGCAGGACTCGAACCTGCGCAGTGTAGTGAACAGAGATTGAGACGGCTTAGTGGGCAGAGTGTCTGGAGTGTTTATCCGGGAGGTACAGGTTCGAAGCCTGCACACAACCTTATTTTCTTACCAAAAAAAATTATAACTTTTTAGTTACAAGATTTTGTGTTATGTTAAACTGATCCTTTATTAGGGCAGGTAAACGCTCATATGGTTTTGAAGAGTATTGCAGTTCCTGTTTGAAACAAGTCGGGCAATCCCGAGAAATTCACGTGAGTGAACAATCATTGATATAAATTATGTCTCACGAAAGTTATTATACAAAAATAATATCAAGATAAATCTTTGAAAAGCATTAACGCTTGCTTTTTTTCCATTTAATATAATATAATAACTTCAAAAATAATCTGCTTATGTTACTATCTATAACAATTTGCTAAACATTATAGGCTTTTTTTATTTCAGATATGTTTAGTGGTTCAATCTAGTCTAGTGGACAGTCATGAAATTTGAATTATTGTTCACCGGTTACGACTCACGTGTTTTTTGGGTTTGCCCGACTAGTTTCCAGCTCGAACGGACCTCCTAGTCATGAGCTGAGTCCTCTGCAATGTCGCGCGTCTGACTCACGTGAGTAGTAACCGGTGAACAATAATTAATTAATATGAATATGCCTCACGAAAGTTATTATACAAATATAGTCATGAAATTTTATGGCAACGCTGACGACAAAGCTATGATTAACTATTGAAATACCTTACATCACATTATTGGTACATTTGGCGCAGTGGTGATGAAATCTGCTGGTATGTATGCCGTGTGTCGTGAGTCAGATTCCCGAACAAATATTTGTATGATTTACAGATAAATAGTTCATCATTTCTTCACACTGATCCATTTCAATGAATTACTCCAAAATACGGAATAGTTAGCGATAAATTGAAAAGTGCAATAAAGAATTTCCGACGATCACGCTTTAACGGGTCACAAGTTCCCAAAAGTATGTGCTTATTGGTAGACATTGCCCGGGGGAGCCCCGGCTCTGGCGAGCTTGAAGTTTTATATTAGATCTGTATTTGGTACCTATTCGGTGTCGATTTATTGGAGTTCCAGTGTTATTTAGGTCTCATGGTGTTTACTTTATACTTTGAAATGTATGTCCTACTGGATTTCTTTAGTCGTGGGCAACATAAAAATGGTTTCTCTCGGTAGGCGGTAATTTACGCTATCTACCCCAATGGGAAATAGGCCTGATTGAAGCGGAAAAGAGTTTTAGATAGAGCTTTTATTTATTTATCTAATAGGAAAGCTTACAGACTAATAACAATTGTAATTTAGTTATAATATGTGACACTGACTTTTTGGTTTAGTGGTCCCAAGCGCGACTGCTGAGCAGGAGGTGTCTGGTTCGATTCCCGGGTTGAGTTTTTCTATTAGTAAATTATCAGTAGCAGCTTGGAGCTTGGAATTGTGTCCGGTTGATGGCAATAGGCTCACCACCTACTACATGGGACTTAATAACAGAATTGGTGAAATGTGGGTGTACAATTGTGTACACCTCTGCCTACCCCTTCGGGGAATATAGGCGTGATGCTATGTTTGTTATGTGACACTGACATCTTTTGTTAATTACAAGCACTCGTGTTTTATTTTTTTAGTACTGTTGTACTTAGTACTTATTTTCTAACGAATAGTGCGATTGCATGGCATTTCCTAACATTTAGAACTCTTTTTTTTATCGTGTGTTTGATGAACAACCTAGTGTCAGAGTTTAAACCACCCGTAGGTCTCTGACATGGCTTTACACACCATCAAGAACATCTCTCACGTGTGCTGGTTTCCTCACGATGTTTTCCTTCACCGTTTTAAGCAATTGATAATTAATATAGAATACGCACATTACTTTGAAATGTCAGTAGTGCGTGGCTTGGATTCGAACTTGCGAACTTTGACTTGTCAGTCTAACGGTTATACCACTAGGCTATCACTGCTTGCTTTAGAACTCATATAAAGTATACACTAAACCTTTAAGTGGGAAACCAAAACGATTATATTGGGAACACGTAAAACTAAATTTAAACATATGAATGCCGATCGAAAGAGCAATATCAATCGATAAGCCATTACGCCTATCCAGAATATACAAAAAGAGTACTTACATATATGGTCCTCATATAATTCTGAATACGGAAAACCTTAAATAAATTAACATATAAATCGAATAAAGGGCCATGAATGTGTGCATTAGCATAATAAGCTAAGTCCTCTAAGAAAGCGGAGCGATCGGATGACGCGTATTAAGGACTGCAAATCTTCGAAGCTGTGTTTAACGAATAGTTACAATAGAAGTTATAGTAAACAAGTTTTTCCCGCGGCTTCGCTCGCATTAATTTGGAGGACAAACCGGTCTATCGACACTCTAGACCCACAAAATGTATTAGGTACTTAAATATAAAATTCAATCATGATTCGTAAGACACGTGGCGCCATTTAACCAATAAGAACTTTATTGTTGTTTTCCTCGTCCGTTTCTGTACACCTGACAACGTATATGCAAAATTTCAGGATGATCGGTTCAGTAGTTTAGGCGTGAAAAAGCAACAAACAAACTTACTTTCGCATTTATAATATTAGTTAGGGATAGGATGCTGCCTCGTTATTCTAGTAGTCTAAAGCGTAACTGCTGAGCATGAGGTTCTGGGTTCTGGGTTCGATTCCCGGGCACCCTTCGGAGATTTTGGCGTGATACTATGAACGGACATTAACGAGAGTACGATTTTTTTTTTCAGGAACTTGCAGTTGTACGTAATTTCAGGAAATAGACAACTTAATTAAGGCCCTTAAGTAAATAAACCAATAATAATATGAAGCGCTTTTTACACGACTGCACAAAAAAGTGTAACACCCCTTTTTTGTGCAGTCGTGTGAAAAGGTTGTGTTTTTAGGTTTCATGTATCTATGTACGTACATATGTAATTAAGTATGTATGATGGTTGTGAGTTTCTTTACTCCACCATAACTACTAAACGCCTCAACCGATTTAAATGTATGGGGTATCGATAGAATCCATACATTATCCCGAGTAACATAGGTTAGTAGGATTTAAGGTGTGAAATAAAAAATATAAAAGTGTACCTACACTTGGCACGGCGTGCTTATTTTTTTTTATTACAAGATATGTCTTTGAAAAAGCATTAACGCATGCTTAGCGAACTCTAAAGTTACAATATTAAATGGAAAAAGAATACGGTCGCGAACAGGATTCGAACCTGCGCCTCCCGGATGAATACTCCAGGCGCTCTGACCGCTAAGCCATCTCGACCTCTAAATTAATTTCATTTTTTATATAAAATGGCGCCTGCTCTTTACTTGAAAATTTCATACACTACAGCATATCTAGTAATATCAAATTGACATTCAAAAACTACTCAGTTTAAGAGAGTGATATACTCGTAGAGTTTATCATATTTACCTTAATATCATAAAGAATCTTAGACCTCTGACCTCCTTTTCGCCACCGTCCAAGCCAGAAACTTTACGAATAATAATAATAATATAAAGTATGTACATAAACTTATATGGTACATAACATTTAACTCTATCATAGCAGTTATCTTCGGTTTTATTGCTTACTTTAATATTATTTGTTATTAACATACCTACGGAATGAGATCCCAGAGAAAATCTCTTTGGAATAGGTTAAGTATGTTTGAATTGTAATTATTTTATTTGCCATATTTCTTTAGTCGTTATTTATAAAATTTATAATACGATTAATAGCCATAACCCCAAGCCTGTATTTCCCGAGGGTGTACAGAATTATCCGAACCCACATTTCACCAATGCTGTTATTAAGTCCAATGCAACTCGTGGTGAGCCTATTGCCATCAACCGGGCACAATTCTATACTCCAGGTTGCTACTGTTAATTCCTAACAGTAAAACCCAATAATACTTTGAACCACCCGGGAATCAAGCCTAGGATCTCATGCTCGGCAGTGGCCTTTCAGAGCACTAGACCAATGACGCAACTTATCTTGATATTAGAGTTTATCTTGATTTATAGCGGATATACGAATTCGGACTTTGCTTAAGATGTTGATCGGTGTGTGCATTCTGTGTTGCGCGCTGTGGTGGTCCTGCAGTTTTACTACATCCAAGGTTGTACATTTTAAAGAAGATGGGTACCACTACGTCTAAAGAGGAGGTTATCCTAGCCCAGAACGCTGCTGGGGGCAACAACCAGGCCGCGGTGGAGGAGATCAGAACTCATTTGGGAGCTACAAATATTATTTTGCTGTTGATGCTAACTGTGATGGCATTGGCGATAGTCTATGGCATATACAGAATTTACCGGAGATGCCACCTTCAATGGATTGAGCAGCAGATACACCACCATACTCTTCGGCGTTCGTTCCTGCGCAGACTTCCAAAGTCGGCCGTTAATGAGGGAGAAGTTTAACTACGCTACGGTTCTAATCCAATGTGTAAAAGTGTTTGTGCAGTGTTATAAAATACAAGTGCGTTATTAAAGTTCGGAAGTAGAAATCTATAATTCGGTTCGGTTATCACGATGAACTACTTTTCGTTTCGCATCCAGTGATTCATACATCTATGTACATGTCACTTAATACTTTCGGTTACAACGTAGCGGGATGATTCATAATCTATGAACATTATATTAGGATAACATGCTATAAAATTACGATATCTACTACTTTTGACGAATATGAAGATGTATCTAGTTATAGGAATAAGCAACTTATATTATGGTGAGTTATGGCCTCAGATTTAGAAATATTATGTAATAATATCAAAGATATAAGGGTTTATCTAATTAAAATTGGTCCAGGTCGTAGGATTGGAAGTATATTAAATAAGAAGCTTTGTGAAGCAAATGATGTTTTTATGAAATATTCTTATTGTGTAACTCAAATTACGAATGATATTAAGAAAGGTAAAGTGTCACATGACGATACGGAATTAATTTATAAATATATTGAGAGATTTCAGAAAATATATGCTGAGGTAATCGAATTGTGTAAATCAAGTAAATCTGTAATAATGTCTACCTTTGACCTTAGAACTGCTTTAAACTTATTGCCACTCATGACTGATGAGGAGGCCAACACCAGGCAATTAATTGATAATATTGAGTATTACAGCTCTACTCTCTCAGCAACTGATTGTAAGGAACAATTAATTAATTTTGTGCTTAAGAGTAGATTATCCCAAGCTGCTAAATTGCGATTAAGTTCAAGTTATTCTGATGTCGATGGCTTAGTGCAGGATATGAAAAAGGTATTATTACCCCAAAAATCTGCTACGGCATTGCAGTCTAAACTAAATTCTATGAAACAGAATGAATTATCTATACAGGACTATGGTAAAGAGATATCTGAACTTTTCGTTCAGCTGACGGTTTCACAGGCCAACGGAAACTCCGATAATTATAAAGTTTTAAAACCTTTGAATGAGCAGTATGCGATTAAAAAATTCTCCGATGGGCTGCGAAACCGCAGATTAAACACTATAATAGCAGCTCGAAATTACAGTTCACTTAAGGACGCGATCCAGGGGGCGCAAGATGAGGAGATCGCCTCGGCTCCAAGTTCCGGTGACGTACTTGGTATGTATAATAATAACGGTAGATACCAAAGGGGTTTCAGACATAATTTCGGGCGAGGTCATCAAGGGCACGCTAACCATAGATATTCGCAGCGTAAGCCGCACCGGGGTGCCTACCACAACAACAATGGTCGTCGCGGTGGTTGGAGTGGGCACCGTGAGCAGCACCACGACCAGAACCCTACTCGCAACCGCCCTGGATATACGGGTAAGTTTTATTATAATAATAATCGAAATCAAAGGATGCGTAACAACAACTCTAATACAGTTAATGTCATATCGGAACCGGAAGTAAATGCGGAATCGGCTAATACTGACAATAATAATAGGAAGTTTTTTCGAGAATAAAATTGTTTCATGTAATAGTAATTGTTCAATTAGTTTGCCCATAAATAATCGTGCATTCCAGTGGTTACTTGATACGGGTGCATCGATTTCAGCGTTAAAATATAAACATGTTCTACAAGAACAGATTTCGTATTACAAAGAAAACATCTCTATAAATGGTATCGGGGGCAAAGTGACAACAATCGGATATTGTTATTTGAATTTCAATGTAAATGGTTATCATTTGAGACACAAGTTTTATGTATTTGAATTCTTACCAATTAGGGCGAATGGCATCATCGGTCAGGACTTTCTGACTAAGTATAATGCGGTGTTGGACTTTAGTCATAACTTAATTACATTGTCGGTTCATAATAGTAAGCTTGATTTACCGATTAGTACAAATAATTATTATTTAGAGATTCCACCAAGGTGCGAATCCGTACATTACATTTCGACAGACATTAAAAGTGAAGGGTTGGTTTGCGCGTCAGATATCAGCGATGGAGTTTACTTAGCGAGTTCGTTAGTAAAGCCAGTATGCGGGAGAATACCAGTAAAGATATTAAATATGACTGAGGATTATGTTACACTTGAAGAAATTAAACCGATTATACATAGCGTTAGTGACTACAACATTTGTTCCTTTTCACAAAGTGAATCGGACGCAGAGCGGGTTAAGAAATTATTTTCTTTATTACAATTAAAACAGTTAAATGGAGAAGAACAAATGTCTGTAGAGAATTTATGCGCAAAATACAGTGATATATTTTATTTACCCGGAGATAGTTTAACAACCACTGATATTTACAAACATTCGATAACTTTAAAACCTAACGTGTCACCCATATTTTCTAAACCGTATAGATTGCCTCATACTCAGAAAAAAGAGATTGATAGACAAATAGGAAAAATGTTACAGGATGGTATTATAGAAGAGTGTCGAAGTGAATGGAGTAGCCCTGTATTATTAGTTCCAAAAAAGTTAGATTCTAGCGGTGAGAAAAAATGGAGATTAGTAATTGATTATAGGAAGTTGAATAATTGTATTGAGGATGATAAATTCCCTCTCCCTAACATAACAGAAATTCTGGATTCTTTATCAGGTTGCATATATTTTAGTCATTTAGACAAGGATTCCATAACGTTGAGTTAGTTAAAGACAGTCGAAAGTATACGGCTTTTGGTTCTGGTCAGTACCAGTTGACAAGAATGCCAATGGGACTTAAGACCAGTCCTTCTTCATTTTCTCGGATGATGACAATGGCCATGGCAGGTCTTTCATCTGAAAAGTGCCTTATTTATCAAGACGATTTAGTAGTTTTTGGCCGTAATTTAGGAGAAAAAATTAAAAATTTGCAAGACGTTTTTGAAAGGTTAAGGCAAGTTAATTTAAAGCTGAATCCGGTAAAATGTGAATTTTTTAAAAAGGAAATGCTTTATTTAGGACATGTAATCTCAAGTGAGGGTGTAGTGCCAGATCCAGTAAAAATTAAGATAGTCAAAAATTATCCTTGTCCACAGTCCATTGACGAGGTCAAGCGTTTTACTGCTTTTGTTAATTATTACAGGAAATTCATTCCGAATTTTGCGGCAATAGCTTATCCTTTAAATAGATTATGTAGGAAAAATGTGCCGTTTAATTGGGATCAGGATTGTCAAAAATCATTTGAAATTTTAAAACAATGTTTGATTTCCCCTCCAGTACTCCAATATCCAGATTTTTCAGAAACTAATCAATTTATAGTACAAACAGACGCTTCTGGTTATGCAATTGGCGCAATTTTAAGTAATCAGAATAAAAAACCAGTAGCTTATGCAAGTAGAAGTTTGAATAGTGCAGAACAGCGGTATCCAACTATCGAAAAAGAATTATTGGCGATAGTTTGGGCGGTTAAATATTTTTGTCCATATTTATATGGTAGAAAATTCAAAATATTGACAGATCATCGTCCATTAGTTTACCTTTTTAATATGCGGGATCCATCGAGTAGGCTTATGAAGTTCAGACTGATACTAGAGGAGTATGACTATGTTGTAGAGTATGTAAAGGGTTCAGACAACGCAGCTGCAGATGCTTTGTCCCGAATTTCTTTTACATCAGAAGATTTAAAGAGCATGGGTGAGCCTCATATAAATGTAACAACTAGGGCACAGGCGAGAAAAATGCAAAGCCCTCCGGATAGTACGATTTCTGACAGCTCTTGGCTTGATCAACCAGGTGTCGTGGGGAGTCATACGAAACCGAGAGAAGCAGTGGAACTTAGATTTATAGAGAAAAAAGACTTAGATATTTTAAGAAAACAAAATAAGATTATTATGGAAAGAAACGCGTTTTGTTACGTAGAAAGCAAATTGACAATTTTTATTAATCCAGACTTCCAATCACAACTGACGCGAGCCGCTTTTGTGAGGGAGCTGAATATTTTTTGCAAGTTAATAAACGTCGACGAAATATGTATAATAAAAAATAGTAAAAATGATATATTTGTTGAAGAATTATTAAATGAGATTAAAACGTCAAACGATGGGTGCGCACCGCGATTTTATATAATCAATGATATTCGTAGAATTGACGACAAAGATGACCGGAAAGTTATTCTAAACGACTTCCATCTCTTGCCCACTAGTGGCCACGCGGGCATGAGAAGGATGGTTAATAACATTAGGAAATATTTTTACTGGCCAGGGTTAGAGCGAGATGTTCGAGAATTCGTAAAGAAATGCACGAAATGTCAGAAAGAAAAATATGCTAGACTCGTTAAAGAGCCAATGGTCGTTACTTCAACGGCGAAGTCAGCATTTGATAAAATATTTTTAGATTTAGTTGGACCGTTAGATAGGGATTATTATAACTTTTCTTATATACTTACCTTGCAATGTGAGTTAACTAAATATGTAGTGACTCAACCTTTGATTTCAAAAAAATCGGAAGAGGTAGCTCAAGCTCTAGTTAATAGTTTTATTCTTCGCTACGGGTTGCCGAAGGAGATTGCAACAGACAGAGGATCTGAATTCATGTCTTCTGTATTCCAAGAGGTATGTAAACTTTTAAAAATAAATCATTTAAGTTCTACAGCTTACCACCACCAGAGTATAGGTGCGTTGGAAAATTCTCATAAAAATTTAAATTCTTTCTTGCGTATACAAACAGATAATCACCCAGAAGCATGGAGTCAATGGCTTCCATATTGGTGTTTTTCCTTCAACACATCTGTTCATTCGGAAACTAAATTTACGCCTTTCGAGTTAGTCTTTGGTAAAGTATGTTCTCTTCCTAGTAATTTAAATAACAATATTGTAGAACCACTTTATAATCATGAAAGTTATCCTTTGGAATTAAAATTTAGATTACAACTGTCTCAAAAGGAAGCAAGGGAAAATCTACTAAAAAGTAAAATAGCTAGGAAAAATGTTTATGATAAATGTATTAATCCTGTAATTTATAAACCAGATGACTTAATTTTTATAAAAAATGAAAATTGTTGTAAAATGGATAGCATCTATTCAGGTCCTTATGTAGTAGTAAAAGATTTGTCACCAAATGTTCAAATAAATAAAAATGGAAAATTAGACATAGTCCATAAGAATCGTACTAAATTGTTTACATCAGCTTAATTTTTTTTTTTATGCCAAGTTATATTAAAATCCACTTGTATTTGTATAACATTTTCAATTTTATGTTTAATCGAACGTGTATCATTTTATACCTTTGTAATCTTAAAAAAAAAAGCAATAACATATTATATTATTACTTTTTTTTTCTCCATAAGAAGGAGATGTAGTGTGTAACCTGCCTTAGTTTGTATACTGTATACTATTTAATTGTGCATCCTATATAATAAAGGGGCAGTATTGGTTTAACGTTCGGTGTTTGATTATCTCTCCCATATCCCGCCTTACAGTTGCAACAAGGAATTTCTAGCTTGATGAGCCGATGACGTAGGGAAAGCAGCAGGGACGGACTGCATACGTAAGGTGGACAACCGGGTGTTGTGGCGCAACTTGGGAGAGGCATATGTCCTGCAGAATAGGATAGCTGACTTGATTGAATGAACGAGAAAAACTAGCGACAAAATCTGGTAGATAAAATCGCTTCCCAAGGTGGTTGGCAGACGATTTGTATCTTTTTTTGTACCTAGCATATTTCTGTCGTGCTACCAGGTACCGAAGGGGAATTAGGGGAATCACTTCTTCTTCCCCTTCTGTTATGGTATGATCCTCTGGAGTTGTCCTTTTCTTATAAACTGAGGTGACCGTGTGCTTTAATCGGTAGGAATCCGGCAGACCCTTTTGCCGTCAGGTAAAGGATAACCATGAGGATTTCCACACGATAATAAAAAAAGGTACAAATCTTCTTTTAAGGTGGTTAGAGAGGTTACACAACTGTTTGGTACAAAAACGGTCATGGTGATAATGGTCATGATGATAAATGATATTTATTTCTGTAAATACATCTGCTATAGACCCTTTTCTTTTTCAAGACTGATGGCGACGGCATTTCCCATCTGAGTAGCTTTGAGCAGAAATGCCGAAACAAATTCAGAAGTCAACATCTCTTTTAAATTCCAGACATCATTTTATTCATTTATGAGTTTAACTATGTAGAGATAGGTCTGGGATGGTTATTGAAGCAAGAGACAAAGCTGTTTTGAGCTGACCTGTCCTAACCGACGGCACGTATGCATCGGCTATACATTGGTAACCCGGTAGGGTTGGAAGCTAATTAAAATAATTAACTGTACCCTAGCTATCTAGCACTTATCATCTCGGTAAAGACATAAAAGCAGATTTATGATCGCCAACGGTTTAAACAGACCTACAATTAGAGTCGCAATCTTCGCATGAAAGTACCTTAAACAGTGTTTATCGTTCGTACGGTAACCCATTACGACTGCAGCACACAAGTAATTGTACAAATAACTTTAAAACAAGTTATTATTAGCAGTTCAAGATAAATCTTTGAAAAGCATTAACGCATGCTTAGCGAACTGTAAAGTTATTATATTAAATGGAAAAAAAATACTCCGGGCGCTTTGACCACTAAGCCATCTCGACCTCTGCTCACCACCGAGAATTCTTCTTCCATATTTTAACATGTCTTTTGGTGACATCATTGCTATCAATTCAGTCTATAGGTGACCTCAATTCTGAGGAAGGTTTATAGAGCTCTTAAGAGCTGAGAAAAAAGAAAAAAAAACACGCAGGGTATAGCTAGTCTTAGACAAAAACCGTGCACTTACCGTTCGCCATCCTTCTGATTTAGTAAAAAATTTTTACTATATCATATAGAGGCCGTAATAAAACATATCATGCGAAAATTTCAACGGGCTGACTATTTCTGTTCAGCAAATACAGCCCTGTGACTAAGAGACAGACGGCGTAGGCTCTGTAATAGGGCCCAATTGAGCACATTTTGTGCACAGAACCACATAAAGCTTAAACAATATCCTGAATTTAGATGAATGAATAGTGTAAAACGACTCTCATATTTATTGAGAAGAAAACATAAAAATGGCCGTTAAAACAATTTTGTGCGCTCCGCGTATAGCAAATATGAAGCTATAAAATAGATTATATCCTATATCAAACGCAATAACTGTGTAGTTTCCCAAAGGAAATCAAAACTACCCAGTAAGTAGATGGTTGACGAACATAAAATTGTTGAATGTACTAATAAAATCTATATTTATTGTCACTGAAGGCAGTTAACTTAGTATTCGCTGTAGGAAAGTAGTCGATTCGTAAGCAAATGTCCATGTTTATCTCACAATGTCAGAAGTCAAATATTCATTCGAAACGAACGAATCGCTACATACGCCATTTTAATACTGATTATAAAACGATTAACTTTCTTCTGAATATTTAAGTAACATTCTGACTACCCTATCCAAACACATTATAACCATAATGTATCGTCATGCCTATATCCCCAAAGGGATACGCAGAAGTGCAATGTTGTACTCGCATATTTCACCAATATATTTATAAGTTATATACTATCAACCATCAACAATTCCAAACACCGAGCTGCTAATGCAGATACACTTTCAAACGCATTAACGCATGCGTAGCGACCTCAAAATTTATAAATTTTCGTAGAAAGAACAAAAGGTTCGATTCCTGCTCGCGTATTTTTCTATCCACAAAAATGTATAACCGAGGTGCTGATTAGGATTTCCTAACTCTTTGTCCAACTTGAGAATCAAATTTGAAGTCCTACCTCACATTCAGAGCTTTTGGCTTAGACCAATGAGGCGATCAGGCAAACACATCATACCCAAGTGACCATGGGGCATCAACGTGCTTTTCAAACACCCCAGTTCAACAAATACTATTACGTGGTACATCATTGCTAACGTAAACGACTCAGACTTAAAGACACAAGTCCATAAAAAACCAAACAAGACACACAACAAAAAATATTCAGATAAAGACACAATTTTTATAAAAATTTCGACACGTTTTCCCTGACCGCATTCATGTGTAAGTCATCTCCAATCTTCGGTGTTACCGTCCCGTTTTAAGAGACATCGGTGCCCCAAATTTTATGATTACGATTGTTGGATCGTAACCCGGAGACCGATGGATCCGCGAAACCCACTTTATTACCGAATTTCTGAAAACCACAACTTTCTGTCGTAAATTGAGATCTCTTTACAACTTATTAGGAAGCCACGAGTAATTCTAAGGTACCCATTGTCTCAGTAACACGAAACATGCGATATTAAAACTCGTCGCGTTGTGATGCGACATCGTAAAGAATGTTCATGTTAGCTTTCGTTTAATATTAGAATGCAAACTAAAAGTATTATATATTTATTTATTGAAACTTCAGATGTGGCTGCCGCTCTAGAATAGGTTTGTACTACGAAACATGATTTAGGTGACGTAATTTAGAGGTCGAACAGGCATTTTCGTTCATTTTGACTAAAACGAAAATACCTATCCGATCTCTAAATGACGTCACCTAAATCATCTTCCACGGATATTATAAGACCAGTAGTAAAATGCGGGCAGATATTTTTCTAGACACCAAAAGTCTGCAGTGGCCATTACTTCGCATCGTATCGCATAGTATTTGTCATCCATCTAGGACGTTTACCTATTCCTAGTATCGACGAGTTAGATTTACAGTGGCTAATCTAATGAAAGATTTTATAGTGTCAATGCCGTGACTGCGTAGTAAAAGTATTCAAGTCAGAATTAAATGGAATAAATGACGTCATAAAAGTGGATTTATGCGTTCAGATTTCACTTGGTATTCTGTTACGTAATAGCCTCTTCTTAGCAGATCTAGTTCTTAGAAAGATGATTCAATAATCTCTCAAATAGATTCACAAGTTTTAAGACTTTCTATTACTAGGTTTCCTTTTGAAGGTACACTTAAGAAAATAAAAATGTCTATGAAAAGAGATGACGGAGATATTTTGTCAATATTATGATTTTTGAAATCTAGATTTTTTGGCAGATTTTTAAAATGGGTAAGGTTTCTTAATATAAAATATCCTAGTATTTTCGATAAGGTTAACTATGCCTGTCTAGCCTTGTCAGCCCGTCAGACTTTTGACTACTACTCGTAACGTCATAATCTTCATATTCGCATATGATACGATATGATATGATATGATATAATACGATATATTATTTTTCCTGTAGTTACTGTTGTAAAGAATCGTTTTGTAAGACTCCTCGTTGGTCTAGTTGTCTCAAGTGCGACTGCTGCGCATGAGGTCCTGGGTTCGAGTCCCGGCTCGGTCAAAGCGTTAAAGCGTTTTTCTGTTAAGAAATTCTTAATAGCAGCCAATAGTTGAATTGGAGTTGAACCCGGTAGATGGCAATAGGTTCACCACATGGGAGACTTAATAATAACCGTGTTGGTGAAATGTGGTTGTGTATATATCTGCCTACTCTTTCAGGGACTACAGGCGTGGTGCTATATGTTGTAAAGTATCACAAACATAGCATCACGTCTGTGTTCCCCTAAGGGGTAGGCAGAAGTGTACACAGTTGTACACCCACATTTCACCAATGCAGTTAATAAGGCCCATGTAATAGGTGGTGAGTTTATTGCCATCAACCGGGCACAATTCCAAACTCCGGGCTGCTGCTGAGAATTTACTAATAGAAAATCTCAACTACACTTTGCCGACCCGGGAATCGAACCCGAGACCACATGCTCAGCAGTCGCGCTTGGGACCACTACACCAACGAGGCAGAAAAGTATCGTATAATTACATATAACTTATTTTAACTCAATGTACCAATATCCAGCAGCTCAGTAATTCCACCTTTCATTTCACATTACATACCCATTTCCAACAACGATTAGTCAATATTGAAACCTTCGTAAACTTCAACACTTACATTAATTTACGTATCACTTCTCTAGTTACAATGTTATTCGTAGTACAAAATGAAAATATGCCGATGCGAAGTGATTATTTCGCGTGATTTCATGGTAGTGGTTTTGCGCTCACTAAGCGAAATTTATGTCTCAGCTCGCTTACAGGTCCATAAAGTTCCGAAGACGCTTACAAATCAGTTTTCTTTTTTCAATCTACCGCTTTTTCCTGTATAATTAATGAGATTGCGGTAATTTGCTGTTATTACGCGAGTGTGTTTACGGAACATTGGGAGAAAGAACACCAAGCTGTTTATTTACTAGTTTCATTATTGGTTTATTTACTAGTTTCATTATCAGGTAACTGCCTCGGTGGTTTAGTAGATCCCAAGCGCGACTGCTGAGCGTGTGGTCCCGCATTCGATTCCCGGGTCGGCAAAGTGTTGTTAAGTCAGAAAATTCTCAGAAGCAGCCCGGTGGTTGGAATTGGGACCGGAAGGAAATAGGCAACATATGGAAACTCAACGCAACATCATATGGAACTTAATAACAGTATGGTGAACTGTGGGTGTACAGCTGTGTACACCTCTGCCTTCGGGGAATACTGGCGTGATGCTTTATACGTATGTATGGTATTATTTGGTATTAGCGAAGAGGCGTACCTATATAGGTACTATCTGTATGATTTTACACATTTAATTCTGAGCTTTCGCGTATATCTAAATCGAACAACGACGTTGTCTTTGTGGTATTAAATATTTTACTTTCTCTATACCCGTTAAAACATTGGGGGTACAAATGTTAAATATTATGACTTAAAAGATCAAATTGAATAAAACAAACTTGGAACGCATAGAAAGCACAATTAGTAGGTATGTCCTCGTGTAGCGTCTCATATATGACGGATCGCATTTGTGTGAAGCTACCCAATAAAAAAATTAGAGATAAAAATTGACTCAAATGCAAAATTTAACCAATACCTGAAAGAACTTCAACGTGATCAGTACTAATTAAGTACTCTGTTTGTGTAAAAGTCCAAATAATACCAAGATCATTGTAAAAACATATCATCATCATCATCACCCCCCTGCCTTTATCCCAATTTATTTGGGGTCGGTGCAGCATATATTCTTCTTCCACACATACTCTCTACTTGTACTGGAATGCTGCTAAAGTTTTGGCTACGTAAAAACATATATGAACTGACGATACATATACTTAATAAATAGTAAATATATGTAATAATACTGTGGCGTTACTCTTGAAACTAATACCAATTCCAATTTAATTCCAATATTAAATAGACAGTTTAAAACAACGTGTAATTTTAAAATAAATTTACCTACAGTTGCTTCAATTTTAAAGCATGTTGTGTTCATATTATCTCTAATCTATATTTTTTTTGACATTTTGGCATTTAAAAGTACGAACTGACATATTTGACTGTCCTGTTGGTCTAGTGGTTAGTAGCCCTGACTGCTAGGCCGGAGGTCGTGGGTTCGATTCCCACCCAGGACAAATGTTTGTGTGATGAGCACGATCATTTGTTCTGTGTCTGGGTGTAATTTATCTATAATATGTATGCATTTAGAAATATATAAGTATGTTTATCAGTTGTCTAGTACTCATAACACAAGCTCTGCTTAGCTTGAGACTAGACGGCGTTGTGTGATAGTTGTGGAATATTATATTTCCAATGTCAATCGAGCGGAATTATTTTCAACAGTAAACCCACTGTACACGATACAAAGTTAATAAATAACAAACGCCGTATCCTGAGAATATATGTTTCTTAGTAATCCAGAAACTAAATAAAAATGTATATAGAGAAAAGGAACACGTAATTAAGATAGACTGTACAAGTGTGAACTCAATGACATTTCTTGTGGAAATATATTGGTCTTATCTCCTGGGATTGGATTGGGATTTATTGCGAAGAACGAAGGAAATTCGTGTAATATCATGTTTCTTTTTCAGTACCTACCTATCTTTAGTTATATTTTCGTCTTTCCTCTCGGGTTAGGTGTTTTACCATTTATTCATTATAAGCTAGTCGGAGGCCACGCCTGTTGAGGCAAATCGGTTCGGGAAATTATTTTTAAGCTTGAGATCTATCTCAGTGTTTGTCATACAGAATCCTCCGTTCAGATCTGAATTTTATATGATTTAGGTAGATATCAAGATTTAGGGGGTTTGCCTTCGGGGCATTTGGGATCGGCATTTTTACTACCTAATGTAAAATTCAATTCCAAGATTAAAGATCCACATTTAAAAAAAAATTACACCCTTATTATATATTCTTTATTGCACACAAATCAAGGAACATACACAAATACAATTATGATAATAATGTACAAAGGCGAGCTTAACTCAGAATGAGTTTTCTTCCAGCAAACCTTTTGGATGAAAAAGAAATTAAGAAGACATTAGAGTGGGAAAGTTAAGTGTACAATAATAAAATCCAATTACTTAAATATAATATTATATATATATATACAAATATATATTTAAATATATATATATATATCATGAAGACAGGAAATGTTCCTTAACTCTTTTCTTAAAGATATAAGGAGAAGGGCTGGCGCGAATAGAGTGAGGAAGAGAGTTCCATAAACGCACAGCACGAATTGTGAAAGAGCCGTCGTAACGACTTGAGCTGTGACCAGGAGTTCGAAGTAGAAGTGAGGAAACTAAGCGACAGGGCTGACCTCTCGGAATAAGGTACTCGAAGCGTTCACGAAGATAAACAGGAGAGTGCGGATTATGAAGAATAGAAAAAAGAAGGAAAAGGATATGAGAGTCTCGATGCCGTCGAATCGGTAGCCACTTCAATATAGCTCGAAATTCCGATACATGATCGTATTTTCGAAGACCAAATATGAAGCGGATACACAGATTCTGCAAGCGTTCAAGTTTATTTAAGTTTTCCTCTGTGGCATCAAGGAAACAGACATCTGCATAATCTAAGAGAGGAAGTAGAAGAGATTGGGCAAGAGTAATCTTTGTATGAAGAGGTAAAAACTTTTGAAGACGTTTGAGAGAATGAAAAGAGCAAAATACCCTCCTGCTCACCGCCGCAATGTGAACATTCCAAGAGAGGTTAGGATCTATGAGAACTCCTAGATTCTTTACACTTTTCAAGTACGAGATGGAGACGGAATCATACACAATTGGTGGGAGTGAGCTGAGATCTAGCTTATTAATCATGTATCTACCACCAATAATAATAGCTTGTGATTTTGCTGGATTTACAAGCAACCCAAAAGATTTAGCCCATTTACTAATGTTTTCCAAATCATTATTGATGGCACCAATAGCTTCGTCAATTTCGCCAACCTTAAAGTGACGATATAGCTGCAGGTCATCTGCGTAGAGATGATAATGAGAAGATATAACATTTGTGATGGCGTTAATAAAAACGGAGAAGAGAAGCGGAGAAAGGACGCCACCTTGCGGAACGCCCGCAGCAAGATCACACCATCCTGAGGAAGCCTCATCAACGCGGATCGACTGCGAACGACCACGAAGATAGGAATTAAACCAAGCAATTGCTGAAGAAGAGATATTAAGAGAGGATAGGATTCCTGAGAGGATGTCAAAGTCAACTGAATTAAAGGCACTACTAAAGTCTAACAAGACTAGTACAGTTAGTAACTTATTTTCCATGGCCAATCTGATATCGTCTGTTACTTTAACAAGTGCAGTTACCGTGCTGTGTCGAGGACGGAAACCAGATTGGTAGGGACTAAGCAAACTGTTGGAAGAAAGATAGCAAGCCAATTGACTCTGAACAACACTCTCTAGGACTTTGGATAGGATGGGAAGAATGGAAATGGGCCGATATTGGGAAATAGAGGTAGGGTTCGGAACTTTAGGAAGTGGTATAACGTGAGCCTTTTTCCATGCCAAAGGAAATGTGCATGTCTCTAGAGAAAAGTTTATCAAATGCAGAATTACAGGTGTTAACTCATTCAGGATGGGCAGAAGCATTTGTAAATGCAGACCATCATCACCGACTGCTTTGGTAGATATGGAATTAATAGAATTCTTAATATCCCTCTCCACAATTGGGTGAAAAGTGAAAGAGGTACATAACGGCAAAGGAAGTTGTGACAGATGATTCAATGTGTTAGACTTTACATAGGTGTCCAGGATAACCGGGGACCTGGAAAAATGTGCATTAAGCGCATTAAGATCTATATCAATGTCACTGCAGTTGTTGACTTTCCCGATACCTAGAGATTTGAGAAATTGCCATACCTGTGCTGGATTTGAATGTTGAATTGTATTGTGAATATGGCGCCTTTTTGCATCCCTACACAGACGACTGCAGCGATTTCGAAGCTTGGTATATGATATCCAGTTCTCTTCAGTAGGAAGCTTTTTATATTTTCTTTTGGCTTTATCTCGACTAGACATCACATTTTTAATTGAGTCAGATAACCATGGCGCAGGTAAACGTTTTACTCGCACTTTTCTGAGAGGCGCGTGTACTTCATAGATTCCTAACAAGATCTTATTAAAGGTGTTCACCTGAGTGTCCAAATCATTGCAGCTGTAAACAGGAGACCAGTCCGCATCTCCTACATCCTGTCTCAAACGCTCAATGTCGATGTTTTTAAAACTTAGAAGGAAGAGGAACTTGGACTTGCGCTTAGGAGGGCGAACTTTATAGGAGAGATAGATAAGATCATGGTAAGAGAAAGAAGCAGGAAGTTGACCATGCGTGGCAACTTTGCTGGAATCGGAAACTAGAATAAGATCTAAAAGAGAAGGAATACTGTGAGGAGCTTGATGAGTAGCGTTAAGTGGGAGGATGTGCATATTAACTGAAGAGACAAGTGAAAGGAGCTTACGACTGCGGGAGTCGTCTTTTAACAAGCAGGTGTTAAAATCTCCGAGAATAATGGTGTGGTCATATAACGCAGAAAGATTTTCTAACTTGGATTCAAAGGAAGAGAAATAGTCTACATGACAAGAAGGGCTATAGTAGACACCTAGAAGTAATTTACTGTGATGGAATTCGACTTCAATGAAGAGGTGCTCAGCAAACTTAGAATATTCACCCGGAGATTGGTCTATCACTTTATAAGCAATATCCTCACGGAGATAAATAGCGACCCCACCATATCCCTTGCCCGTTCTGTCATTGCGTAGAAGTTTGTAACCAGGTAATGCATACTGATTGGAAGGGAGAGTAGGCTTGAGGAAAGTTTCGGAAACAAGAACGGCATGAACATAGTCAGAATCAAAGGAAGAGAGCAAGTCATTATTATATTATAGGTTGCAACCTCTGGTTGGTAAATGATCGTTGAGGTTAAGCGGCACTTAGCGCGGTCAGTCTGTGGATAGTTAACCGCTAGGATCACCTGACCATCTCTGTTCTTGGAAGGGCACTTTGAACAGGTCACGACTGGTCAGAGCTGTACGGGTAGCTTAAAAAACTTGGTTCCAAAACTCACGTAAAACCAAGAAAAAGATCAACTAACCAAATAACAGGTGAAGTTTAATAAAAGCTTACAAGAACAAAGCAAAAGAAAGTGTTAATCCATATTCTGATTAGTTTCTAATATGCAGTAAATATATTAACAACGTATTTAAACCAAGTTTAACTGTTCGCTTTGATTAGCTATTAAGTTACCATAAAAGTTGATTGACTTAAGTGATACGAAGTTGACTGTAACTGAGTAGGTAGTGGGTACATAATTTCATTAAAAGATTATTATAATAAAACAACTTTTAACCGGATTAATCGCGTGTATTATTGGTTTTAGTTTTTCCTGATGTTTCGAACACTTTGCAGCGTTCATGGTCGCAGGTGGACTGACCGTCAGGAAAAACAAAAACCAATAATACACGCGATTAATCCGGTTAAAAGTTGTTTTATTATAATGTGTAATGATCGCGAAAACCTAAGATATTACTATTAAAAGAATAAGTAATAGATTGACCTTGCGTAAGTTCATTACAATGGATACAAATGAATACAATATATCTAATATATAAAAATATCGAGTCACAGTATGTGTTATCGAACTTCTCCGAAACGGCCTGACCGATTTTTATGATAATTTTTGTTTATATTTCGTAGGTCTGAGAATAGGTCGTAGGCTATTTTTTTATACGCCTGGGTGATAAGGGTGGCCCTATCCAGAAAATGTATATTGTGGAACAACGTATCCGGGGCACAGTTAGTATAGTTATAAATTTTTGTTTAAATTCGATGAGTTAAAATACGGTCGCGAGCAGGATTCGAACCTGCACTCCCCGAATAAATACTCCAGGCGTTTAGACCACTACGCAATATCTAGCTTCCAGACGCTATTGAGGGTAGTCATACTCGGCCAGGGTTACGGTGATTACAGTTGCGAACCCGGGACCTCGGTGAAAGTTGGTGGAGCAAAGTGTGGTTTTGAGTCGGTTGGCCACAGCGTCCTTCATCATCATTATCCCCCTGCCCTTATCCCAATTTATTTGGGGTCGGCGCAGCATGTATTCTTCTTCCATACATACTCTACTTGTACTGGGATACTGCTAAAGTTTTGGCAATGTTTTATGACCGGCCGCCTGCCTGACGTCAACCCTCATTGGGAATGCTGTTGTTGGTGGTCACCGCCACCAATACGGTCTCCTTTTATTTAGCTATGTCACACCAAATGTTATCCATGCATCAGGTTCTGATGTTTTCCTACTATCTCACTCCACTAACCGGCACAGTGTCAGTATAAGGTGAAAAAAATTGGATAGTCATGAGAGATAGACCTGAGCACCGCCCACCGACCCGCACACACGCAAGCGGTGAAAAATGACAAAAACCACTAACTAGTCTACAATCTAAAAGTCCCCCACGGAGCATCATCACCAGCAAAATGGCTGTTGATTTGGGCTTGTAAGATCAACCTCAAAATTGATTGTACGACACTTCCGAAGACTTTGGAAGCCGCATTACGGCAAATATTTGGTAGTAAACAAGGTTGACTGTAATGTGCAAATTATGGTTAATCCCCGGGGATAATGAAGTGTTATGGGTTGGCATTATGGCTTAGTTATTATAATTATTGGCGATGTTACGGCTGTGTAAGATGTCGAACTATATTGAACTTGAGATCTGACTTATTCAGCCAGTATTTGTCATCAGGAATCAGTGGGTTTAGACCTGAATATAATACCTATAACTTATTTACTACATATGTTGTGTAAAATGGCTTACTGTACGTGTTGGGTAACTGTAAGTGCAGTGAGCAGTTGACCATAAAATAAATAAATAAAAATATAGGGTTCAAGTATCAATATATTTAATATATATCTTCGAAAACAGATAAACCTTTCAAACGCATTAACGCATGTGGAGTGAATTCTAAAGGAATATATTTTTGTGGAAAGAAAAATATGGTCGTGAGCAGGATTTGAATCTGCGGCGATCACAACGCGCTTTGACCGCTAAGTCATCTCGACCTGTGCTCATTACACAGAATTCTTCTTCCACATTTTAATACGTCTTTTGGTGACGTCATTGCATTCATAGATATCTTCGAGTAAGTATTTGCCTCCAACACATAATATTTGCTACCTACTGTGCCATTTATTTAAATTAGCGAGCATACAGAAGACACAATAGATTTTTATTGTTATGAAATATAATTTTAAACTTCTCCCACTCGCAGAGTTTAACTATTTCGTCGATGGATTGACAGGCTTACTTGAAAAAGAAAGGTCTTTAAAGATTTCTTGTAAGCTATCTCCTAAATGTCATAGTGCCTCCCACGTTTGACATTTATTCTTATCTTCAAAATAGTCCACTTTCATACAGTTATAATGAACTATGATTGAGGCTAATCCAATTATCGAGTCGATAACACTGATTATGATAGTTATGATAACTAGGGATCGGTGTGGGAAAAATTTAGATTGCTTCAAGAAAGTTTCGTCTTGCATTTAAAGAAAGTTGAAACCGAAAACATGTACTATATAAAAGAGCGTATAGATAGATATATAGATAATGCGTTTGTTTTAGAGTATTAATTTATGTATTAAGCAAACTTAGCGGAGTGTGATAGTAGGATAACATCAGAACCTGGCGCATGGATAACATTTGGTGTGACATAGCTAGATAGAAGGAGACCGTATCGGTGGCGGTTACCGCCAACAACAACGTTCCCAATGAGGGTTGACCGTTGACGTCAGCGGCCGGTCATAAAACATAGCCAAAACTTTAGCAGCATACCAGTACAAGTAGAGAGTATGTATGGAAGAAGAATAAATGCTGCGCCGACCCCAAATAAATTGGGATAAAGACAGGGGAATGATATTAAGCAAGCTTATATTTTTATATTAAGGGTCTTTTCCGTGAATATATTTGTTAACATTAAACGTTCAACAGAAAACCAGCACATTTGATAGGAGTTCTCTCGATGGCGATGTGTATAACGATGTCTGAAGCCAACGGGTGGATTATAAACTCCGACACTGCTGTTCATTAACCGTACGACAAGAAGAGGAAGAAGAAAACCAACCTGTAAAATGTATTTTTACAGCCTTCTTCAATTTTCAAAATAAACTTGGCTTATCCTACTAATATTATAAATTTGAGTTTGTATGTTTCGATATTTGTTACTCAATCACGCAAAAACGGCTGAAGAGCATTGGATAAAATTTGGTGCAGAGATAGATTGGACCTTGGAGATGAGAGAGAGAGAGAGATGATTGAACATAGACTTTTGTCCCGTATACAAAGTCGCGCGCACCAGCTAGTTGGCGAGCTAGCAGTTAACCGAGAGGATTTTTTTGGGTCAGTTCGTCAGAAGTATGAAGGAAACAAGCAGAGGAACTTCACTAACTATTTATTGACACTGTCACATAGTTTAAACTGTAGATTTTGATTATTTCTAAATAATAATTAAGAAGTAAATAACGTGACCGCACCATTCGCAGATCTTCAGCAAAGACGAGGAAGACGTGGAAAGTGTTGCCGTTTAAATTTAAAATAAAATTTACATCATTATGTTGCAAGTTATCTAAAGAAATACGTTATTGTCAACACTAGTTTGAAAAAATGTCTCTCAAGAAACAGTTCGCGTTTATTTTTAACTCAGCAGCCAACAAAACTGAAAATGCACATTATTCAATTGGAAAACTTGGCAGAAAACGGAAGTGACGATGCATTTTACATTAAACAAATTTCTGGTGAAATGCCAAAAGTATACGAGTACATGAATTGAAACCTCGATGCTTGAGCAAAATGTTAAAAGATTTACTATGATGTTATTTTCGTGTTCACATTCTGTAGACGAAGTTCGTGTCAGTTGGGAACTAAAGGTAAATATTAACTCTGCAAATATTTTTTTATTAAATTTTAAAACTTTTGGAGATTGGACGGTGATCGATTCTACTAATGTAGAATGTGCACTAATATTAGTTATTACTTATCTTCTATTTACCATTGGAACGAAGTTCCTTATCGCGCGTTGCGAAAGGGGGCTAGACGGAAAAAAATAAGACAAAAAGTTGTAACGACACTTTTTGCTATATTAAGCTATTGTAAGCCGTGCGGCGTGCGCATGTTTCTCTGTCTGTCTCTCTCTCTCTCTTATAGAAAGCAAGCCAGATGTATATATATATAGTTTTTTTTCTCTTTAACTTCGTTCCATTCGGGTGTCCCTTGACACCTGTCAAGTTTTTTTTGTCCCTGCCGCTTTTTTCATTATTATTACACTCACTTTGGCTGTGCTTACATTAAATTCTATGATTTTTTGAAATAAATGTATATACGTTTTCTTGTCTAATAAATTGGAACAATAATAGGACTTCCTTGCTCCTAACAGCTATAGATGAGTTCTTTTAATTTGTTAGATGGCCGAACTTGGTCGAATTGTGAATAATTTTGCTATTTAGGTATTTGTTCGGATTGTAGCCCGTATATAAGTTGAGTGTGATATTACTATCACACCCCACTTATGTACGGGTGTTATCCTACGATAACATCAGAACCTGGGGCATGGATAACATTTGGTGTGACATAGCTAGATAGAAGGAGACCGTATCGGTGGCAATTACCACCAACAACAGCATTCCCAATGAGGGTTGACGTCAGGCAAGCGGCCGGTCATAAAACATTTAGCCAAAACTTTAGCAGCATTCCAGATATTTGCTGCGCCGACCTCCAATAAATTAGGATAAGGGCAGGGGCATAATGAGTACGAAGAAGTCCACATTAAAAGTTAAGACTACAATTGAGGAAAGCCACAATTATATTATTTTTTACATAACCTTAAAAATTCACGTTAATTACATAGAAAATTACAACAATAAAAGTTTTCTATTGAAGATTACAACATCGCAAAAGCGAAAACATAAAAAAGAAACGTTAGTAATAATTCCAGTAGCTCGTATATATTGCGTGGTTGTTATCTGTCATAATATGCGCATGCGCAGTAAGTAAGCAAATGTGCCGCCGCGGGCGCACCTTGCCACCGACGGTTACATGACACACGGACAAGATGGATAGACGACAAGTTATGTACTGCGATTTTTTCACTGTATTTGCGAAGTAACAAATTTGAATACACGGGATGCCTCAAAAATAGGATTTATAAAACTAAACTAGATAAAAATTATTTCGAAAACATTTGAATACTTCTAGAAAGAAAATAGCCTTCTAAGCATCAGATAAAATATACGTTGTTTGAAATAATTGTGCCCTAAATAGTAAGAAATGTTATTTAGAGCCATGATCATGAATAATAGCAAGAAATCAAAAAAAAACTCTCAACATATAAAACCGAATTAAAGTTACATTAAAAACAGCAGGCTTCATACAACATGCTTTCAAAACTTCTTCACCAACATTCCAAAGTGTTGGTCCCAACTTACTTGCCCACCTTCCACTGGGTATATACCAACTAATATTCTTTAGTCTGAGAAACAACCACACATCGAAAACAACTTTTAACTGGATTAATCGCGCGTATAATTGTTTTCCTGACATTTCGAACACTGCAGCGTTCCACCAATCAATAATACACGCGATTAATCCAGATAAAAGATGTTTTATTATAATATATGTAGTGATCCCGAAAACCTAAGATATTAATAAACTTACATTTGGATTACCAAAATACCAAAGTCATCTACCAACTTTACCGCTCATAGCTTGTTGAAAATTGCAACTTCTGTTCGATAAACTATATTTTAACGATTTAATCAGTCTGCTTGTGACCACGATCAGTGCAACCTGGTCGAAACGTCAAGCGAATCGAAGGTATTTATTGCGCGTTAATTCCTGTTAGTATATAGCGATAAACGATGGTTAAGCAACACCCTGCGTGCTCTGTAGAGATAGGTGACCCTTGCGCATTGTCATTTGAACGAATCCGTAAGGGCACATTAAACCTTCGGTTTCGGTGTTATTAATGAATAGCAGTTGCTAAGCCAAATTAGAGACCTACAGGTGACTTGAACAACACACTATTAACAACATACTTTTAACACTATCATTATTGTTCAATAGTTACTACTCACGTGCATTTTTCGGAACTGCCCGTCTAGTTTCGAACTCAAACGGAGCCCTTAGTCATGAGCTAAGCCCGTGGCGATGTCGCGAGTCTTGACTAAGGGCTCCGTTCAAGTTCGAAACTAGTAACACGTAAGTAACCAGTGAACAATAATTAATACGAGTATGCCTCACGAAAGATATTATACAAAAAGAAATCATTAATACTAGGTTGTTATCAACGAGAGGACTTCCACACTTGTTGACTCCAACTTACTGTCCAAACACTCAACGAGTACTACCAACAACCAACTTCTGACGAGCGCCAATCCGATAGCACCATCATCTAACCCGTCATAGATCACAATCGCAACACTTCACGACATCCTCATGCAAAATGAATAATGGCATCTGTCTTCATCTGAAGACACACCGTCTGGCTTAGAAAGTAGATGGTTTTATTTGATCTGGGATTTCTTGTCTAACAATTGCTTTTGGGGTGTGTTCAAACAGGTTGGGTGAGTTGCAATTGCTTGGGTTACTTTCACTTGTTTTGGGATTTTAGACTTTAATAGTTTTAGATCTTGCAAGACTCATATCCTGAAATATATGTAAGTATTGGATCCATTTTTAAACGAAACAAACGTTGTATGTTTATTTTACTCCCATGGAGTACATAGAAATTGATTAGAAATCATTAGTCAAGTGCATTTTCGCAAGCTTGCTCTGTCAAACCAAATTGGTGTTTTTGTCACTCGTCGCATTTTTCTCAAACCTTTTACATTAATAAGCAAGCAGATTATTAGCATTTCTTTTGCACGGATGCACGATATCTAAGACGTGATAATAAAAATATATTTATATACCCTAGTCAATCGATATGATGGTAAAATCCATACTAATATTATAAATGCGAAAGTAACTCTGGATGCAAATAAATACAATATCTAGCTACTTCCACAATATTGAGGGTAGTCATGCATTACCTGTGCACCGCCAGCCCGCCCGCCCGTAAATATATGCACATACGCAAGCGGTGAAAATTCCGACTACCACCAACTACTCCTGAAACAAAGTAACTCTGTTTGTTTGTTACCTTTTCACGACTAAACGGCTGAACGGATCGTAATGAAATTTGGCAAAGAGATTAATTGTATCTTGGGGAAGGACATAGGCTACCTTTAGTCGCGCAGACGAAGTCGCGGGCACCAGCTAGTATCTATACAATATTATATAACTGCCTGAGGGAATTATTAACTGAATTTTATATTAGGTACGGTTTAAATTAATCTTTATAATTTACACAATGATTCCTCTGTTGACTCGCTAATTACCACACACAAGAGAAATATTATTCTTATAAATTCCAATGTTGTACTTTCGCGAGTATACTGATTAATAAGAAATAAACTTATGTTGTAGTTATATCAACAACACTTAAAAGGCTTCCTAGATTACATTAAACATCATTATATAAGTCACATTAAGTATATTAAAACCGCGTCGTGTCCAGCATTATCTACGCAGATTGACGCAAGATAGCGCGTCTTTTCATCGCAGCTAATACGAACATAAAGACACACAAAGTATTTAATGACTTGCATAGCAATGACAATCCTTTCCTGCGCCATTGAACATCGTTTATCTGATCTCCGCACACATAAAAACTATTACAATGTTGTAGAATAACACACCGCCATTGCGATCTATTGACCTTAATCACACGCATTAGAAATGTGACTAGCAAACAGAGAAATCAGACATTACACCGCGTTCCCGATACAAGATAGCCACACAAAGAAATATTATTGAAATCAAGTGAAAATATTATTTCCGCCACCATTGGCGATCGCCTATCGTTCTCGTCGGATTTATTATCATATAATCTTTTGTCTCTTTCACGCAAACCGTGACAGCTGAATGATTTTATTTATCTATTGGTTGTTTCATGGCAGTGCTGTCTATATCGGTCATTTTAATTGTCAATACTTTGACACTTTCAAATTATACAGAGAAAGTATCAAAATGGTATGTCACGAATTGATTATAATCAAAAAATGTTTCAATATTACGAAAAACATGGCGGTCAGTCGTGCATCTTCAGAAATGAATGGTAACATTTATTCTTGTTGTGATAACATCTAGTATTCAGGGCGTTTGTTGAGATTTCAATAAATTCTGTTCCACGGTCTAGATATTGTATTTAAAAATATTTCGCATATAATTAATGTGACTATTCGTTATTCAGATGGCTTATATTGCCTGCGGCATGCGATTACTCGGTGGATGTGCCTTCTGTATTTTTTGTGACATTAATATTACATTGTGTTCAATCTTAGATGTCATCTTAACGACTTAACCTTTTCTTTTTTATTTCTTTTATATCAACTTTATTACACATAATTATTTTATTTAGAAATCCATGTCCTTTAATAAAGATACTAATTAATAGATCTTATCCCGATATAATGCTCATTTTATCGAAGCACCAATTTTTATAGTACCATACTAGTAAGCTGTGCCCCGCAAACGTTGTCTGCCATATACATTTTCTGGATAGGGACACCCTCATCACCTAGAGGTATAAAAAATAGCCTACAACCTATTCTTAGACCTACCAAATATAAACAAAATTTCATAAAAATCGGTTAAGACGTTTCGGAGGAATTCGAAAACACACTGTGACACGAGATTTTTATATATTAGATTATGTCTTAATAAAATTTCCAGTCTTTATAACGTTGCTTCATTCTTCAGGTGTTTAAGACATAATCATAACTATATCAAAATGACAATTGTCCAATAGAAAATGAGTCAAGAAACTTAATTAATTAATACCGCTATGTAATGGGTTTTATGGAATTTAGCATTCCTTACGTTTCAAACAACTTGAGTCCGCCGCTACATCTCAGTGTCTTGTTCAATAAACAGTTTTATTTACAGAAATACCATTTGAAATTAGTATGTCGTTAGTATTTCAATAAATACCTGTATTCAAAGCAATTACTTGGTGTCTTTATATCGGATTCTCTACAAGAATTTATTCGTTTAATTAAAGGGTCATGCGCCTCAGATATATCGGATAGGAATATATATTGTAAAGACAGTACAATATGAATTTTCCGACTATGTTTAACTGGAGGTTATTTCTCACAAGTAAATTATTAATTTTGTATACATTTATCGTTGTTTTCAACTGTGAAAGTGAAGTTTGTACGTTGGTAGTAGAAATCTTATGTTTTATGAGTGTTGGCTAGTCAACATAGAAGCAAGATGGCGACTTATCACTGTGTAAAGAACTTACAAATGAAAACGGCTCTGTAGGCTTATTCTGAACCATTAGAAAACTTCCGTATCGGAATGGATACTTTAACTTAGATTACTGTGGTAGAAAATTAAAAAATATATTATTCTGATGTATTTTATAAAATATCTAATGTATATATCATACTTTATCGATTCATCGTTTTATAATAGCGCTTAGAGGTTCTGGTCGGAAACTTTGCGTACGGATTCGAAAACGCCATTCTGACGGTGCAGAATCAGGGCCCTAGTCAGATTTAGCACCCATCTTTTACGGAAACAAATAAATTTGATGGGTGATGATAATCATGTTAAAGGCACAGTGAAATGGGAATTTAGGAAAGCTGCAGATATATTTTCCATGCGTATTTCATGTAATCCATGTACACGCACGTGTAGTCACACTAAAGTTTTAAACCGACACACAACTCTATAGCGACGGAATAGATGACGATGACGTCACCTTAAGACGTAGGAAGAATTCGGAATAATGAGCAGAGGTTGGGATAGTTTAGTTAGTACAGCACCTGGAGTATCCAGCCAAGAGGCGCAGGTTAAAATCCTGGTTACGACTGTCTTTTTATTTTTGTAACTTTACAAGGTAAGCTGACTTATACAGGATTAAAATTCGAGAAAAGATATATTTTTACATATCATACAGACAATTCGACAGACAATTTAGTTAACCTTCCTCTAGTTTATCAGTGAAAACTCCAACAAAAACAGTTTAGCAGTTAAGGTGAAAATCGTGCCTTCTCAGACAGACGCGGCAGGGGACTGTGTTTTATACTAAGTAAAGACAATTTCATTACCTTTAACCAACGCTATAAACAATGATGGCTACAAGCAACTCTGTTTACCCCATAAATGTTTATAAGCGTGATGTTAGTACGTAATAAAGGGTTACTCACACATTCTCGTTGGCAAGGCAAGTATGGCCTCAATATAATGCGTTATAACCTCGGGCTGGTATAACAATAAGCTTTATAATGTGTTTAAGTGTAAGCAGAGGTATGCTTTTAGAGGGTATATAAAAGGATTTAGCTTTAATATGGTTATTATAATGCATTATATGGGTGGGTGAGCGTAACAGGGAATTGTGCGGAGCTCGCGCGATGTCGCAATGAATATGAATTTTAATTATTATTTTAAAACAAAAAAAAAGTAATATTTATTATATAAGACACGAACGGGACTCGAACCTGCGACCTTTAACGTGCTGTGTCATGGCTCGCTCAACTGAGCTACCGTGTCGCTGTTCCCATTTTAACTTAACAACAGCATTGGTGAAATGTGGGTGTACAACTGTGTACACCTCTGCCTACTCCCTCGGAGAATACAGGCGTGATGCTATGCTATGTTATAATATAATAAATAGTAACTATCTGCCTAGCCTTTTCCCAATTACATTGGGGTCAGCTTCCAGTCACACCGGATGCAGCTTAATACCAGTGTTTTACACGGAGCGACTGCCTATCTGACCTCCACAACCCAGTTACTGGGTAACACGATATCTCGTGGTATGACGTATGACTGGTTGTCAGACTTTCAGGCTTCTGACTACTCGTAACGGTTGTCATAGATCTTAATTTGACAAATAATAATATAATAAATAGTAACAATATATATAAATTATATACAAAAAGCGCGCACTGAAAAACGCCCAATGCGTCCTAAGTAGATGGTGATGATGATGAGTATGATGATGTAGATATCAAAATATAATATTTAAGGCGTCTAAATATATCTTAACCCTTTCACTGCGCAAGCCGCATATGATGGGACGGTGATTGCTCTCATTATTTTATCTACTTTCCATACACTTAAAGTGTTAAAATTAATAACTTTCGGTTTGTTTACATACGTTGAAATTGAGGCCCAACTTTTTCAGAGAAGGGTTACGGATTGTTCTGACACCTAATACAACATAGCACCACGCCTGTATTTCCGAAGGGCTAGGCAGAGCCGTACAAAGTCTTACACCCACATTTCACCAATGCTGTTATTAAGTGCCGTCTACCGGGTACAATTCCAAACTTCGGGTTGAACTGAGAATTTCGTAACAGAAAAGCGAGACCTAGTGCTCAGCAGTCGCGCTTCGGTCCACTAGATCAACGAGGCAGACACATAGTTATTATAATATTAAACTAGAGTAAAAGCGCTACCAAAACACATCATTAAAATTAAAATACAGAATATAAAATCCTACACGATATATCGACAGCCAAAGTACCTATTATCCCAAGCTTTTTCTTTCCAAACACCGAGGTAAATATCCCTTCAGAAAATAAACAATCTCCCATCTATAGTCATTAAGTAAATCGTTCTTACTTACGAAAGTTATGGCTCCATTTCACTTTCATACGTACTCCACCCAATCTTTGTAATGAATGCCTATATATAATAATACATGTAAGCAATTATGTGCGACCGGTCGCAGTAATAGCGTTCACGTTAATCGTTCAGTCCAAAATAGCCCTAATAAAAAGTGAAAACGCGTCTCAGCACGTGTTTGTGTACACGCCCCGCTGTTTAGGCTTGATGCACGTGGGCGGCTTGTCGGCGCGATTATTCACGGCACGATTTATCCTACCAGTTATGGTTGTATTTGTGTAAGTAACTTTGTTTTGTGTTTGTTGATTGAAGGTCAATTGTTCTGGTTTATTTGGGGTATGGAAACAATTATGGTTTTGGTTAAATTTCTTATTTTACAATTTCCTGTTTATGAAAGGTATTTGTTTGTCAAAATGTCGCGTTAATGTTATGTCGCGTAATGGAACTTGTGCACTAACATCACGAATCTGTTAATGTTAATAAAATTCAATGTATTAAGGTGATGACCCTATTGCCATCAAAGAGCAGTTCCAAAATCAAGCTTGCTACCGAGAGTTTCTTAACACTTAAGCACAATAACACTTTGCCTGATCCGGGAATTGGACCCAGAACCACACACTCAGAAGCCGCGCCTGCAGTCTGTAAACAAATGAGTTAATCGTAACTTTATTTACGTTACTATTCTTAAACAAAATACTGAGTTCAGTATTCATTATTAATTTAAATACTTAGGTTCCATTAATCTAATTTACGCTCGATCGATCTTAGCCAACGTGATGGATGAGATACCATTTTCTATGTTGTTGAAATCTCAATAAATAATTACTTTATCACTTATCTAATAAAATTTTAGTGTCTGTCTGTAATTTGAAAATAAATGCCAAAATTTTAATGCTGTTTATGCTTCATTTGGAGTACTTGCAGAGTTCGGAAGTGTGAATATAAATATAAAGTGCTATTTGTCCAAGACCAGCATGACTGAAGTCGTGGGCAGGCAGTTAGTATTCGTTAAAAAAACTTTAAGCGTCACTATCCCCTAGTGGGAGGAATTGCCAAGGAATGGGATAAAATAGGTATGTATCATCTCTGAAATTATATAGATAAATTTTCTGGGTGTATGTGCATCCGAGATATATGTATGTCTGTCAATGCACCAGCAATATATAAGAAATTCCTAGTATAACATTCAGCAACATTTGAAAATAAATCTTACAACCTGTAAATTTTCTTCTTCTTCTTATTGTATGATTGATGAACAACCTAGTGTCAGAGTTTAAACCACCCGTAGGTCTCTGACATGGCTTTACACACCATCGAGAATATCTCCCAGGTGTGCTGGTTTCTTCAAGTGTGCTTTTCCTTCACCGTTATAAACAAGTAATAATTAATTAGTAATACGCACATGACTTCGAAATCAGTGGTGCGTGCCTTGGATTCGAACTTGCGACCTTTGATTTGTCAATCAAACTGTCATACCACTAGGCTATCACTGCTACGATCAATAAATATATGCGAGCCTACTCCCTTGTATATTAGGAAGAGATTTCATGGAAATGAAAAGCTATACAAAAATATGAGATTGTTAGGAGTCGTAATGTTAAAGCAAAATAAACAAATATACATTTATAGGGCAAAGGAAATAATAACAAATCGTACACTAGAGCACTTAGAGTAAACACTGGCAATTTAAAATATCGAGAGTCTGATAATTCCATGCTTTAAAGTTTAAATCTATCGATAAGGCGACCACTGAATCGATCTAAGGCGTACTTCACGTGGGCGACAATTCGATTTGTTTATAGATCGAACGCGTTTTTGGAACGCGACAACACGTTATCAGATCTCCGACTGTCGCACGACAAGTTTGTGCATTTTGATAAGACAGTTGTAATGTAAATGAGGGTGACAACTGGCCTAACAAGTGGACTCGGAGTGGCTTGATTAGATTTGGTCTAATTATCTAACTAATGATGCATTTATAGTAGTTACAGTTCTGAAGATAAGCGTACGAAAAGTACGCTTAAGTGGACTTTAAAATGAAATTCTTCACGTGGTCAACTATTCTTAATTATTATAATAATAATCTAACCGCTTGCCGCGGTCGGTCTGTGGATGGGTGACCATCGTTTCATACCGAGTCCCGTCCGTGCCTCGGAGAGCACGTTAAGCCGTCGGTCCCGGTTATCAAATTAAGATCTATGATAGCCGTTACGGGTAGTCAGAGGCCTGAAAGTCTGACAACCAGTCATACCACGAGATATCGTGTTACCCAGTAACTGGGTTGTGGAGGTCAGATAGGCAGTCGCTCGATGTAAAATACTGGTATTAAGCTGCATCCGGTTTGACTGGAAGCCGACCCCAATGTAATTGGAAAAAGGCTAGGCAGATATATTGTTCCGTATTGCGGATTTACACATGATAATGTGAACATCATTAAAAATGTAATTCTAGATATTAATGTAAAATATAAGGAAATGTAAAGCATTTTCATTTTTCTTGGTGAATAAACAAACATTAATTTATTAACCGATCACATATCTATGTGAATACTGCCTAATTTTCGATCTGACATTACTAAAGATACCGACATTACTTATAGTATGTAGTACACCAGTCAATTTTTTTTTTCTTGGTTAGAAACCGCGTTTAAGATAGAAGCTCGGTTCAGTTAATTTTTTTCTTTTGATGTACACTTAGGGACAAGAATAGTACAACCAATTGGATTATGAAAAAAAAAGATTTATTTTATGTATGATTCTGATTAAGCACCATTTTGAAAAGAGAAAACTGCCTCGTTGGTCTAGTGGTCCCAAGCGCGACTGCTGAGCATGAGGTCTCGGGTTCGATTCCCGGGTCAGGCAAAGTGTTATTGAGTTTTTCCGTTAGAAATTTCTCAGTAGCAGCTCGGAGTTTCGAATTGTGCCCGGTAGATGGCAATAGGCTCACCACCTATTACATGGGACTTAATAACAGCATTGGTGAAATGTGGGTGTACAACTGTGTACACCTCTGCCTACCCCTTCGGGGAATACAGGCGTGATGCTATGTTATGTTTATGTTTTTTTAAAAGAGAAAAGATTCGTAGAATATTAAATAATAATATTATGAACTTACCTTTCCACATTTATATTAGATAAAATCACTGATAAATAAAGAAGAATTAATTATATCTTCTAGCACAGAGAACATAAGAAAAAAAACGATTAAATTCGAATAATTTCACAAAACTATCTCCACGACTTATCTCGAAGATCTGCCTACCACAAAAACCGATATTAGAGATTCAAAAAAAAACAAAAAAAAACCGTCAAACTGTTGATGCGTAACCATCCACAATAATTACTTCGAACAATTATCATAAAAACGAGTGAAAGTGATAAACATCGGCACATTTTAGTAAAAGCATTTCAAAATGTAATGGCTGTAAAACTATGGTGTAATTATGATTTACACAGACAGATTAGTAGGCAATTTTACGACGGTATTTTTCACTAATGAAGTAATGGATGACATAGTTTTTGAACTTTTACAAACTATCGCTAATTACGTCATACATTGTCAGTGTACTTTTAAGTTTTATTGAAGACTCTCTTCAGTCACAGCAATGGTTCAAGGAGTACTCGAAATTGTCGTTCTTTAAAACTCGGTTACGTAAAAGCGTCGCTTGCAGAATCTCTAATGTCTCTCAGCCGTGACTTAAATGCTGATGAACCTGACTTTTGAATCTACGTGACTCGTCGCTTAGTGAAATTAAAAGTGTTTAATACTGTCTTGTTGTCATTTTTACGGTAATTTTGGACAGTAAAGAGAGCTGCAAATTACGTAAATAAAAAGTTTTGGTAAATTTTTGGCTATTAAATAGTTTCATCTTAATTAGATAAGGTTACAAGATAAGTATGACGTTTGAGTTTATGTGATTTAAATACGAATAATTTAAAATGTCATAACGCTTCATGAGTTTATGGAGTAACAGAGTAATTCCGATCATTTAGGTTGAAAGTGATAAATAAATAAAAATGGCTGCTGGACTTCTAATGATATACCAGTCCAAATTGTGGATGACCCTTCTACCTTTTTCTTTTCGGGAAAAGCCATAGTAAGCATAATATGCTTACTATGGCTTTTCGTCACATGACGTCATGTGATAGACGTCATCATATTATGATGACGTCTATCACATGAATAGAAACATTGAAGTAATCCAAACATTAAATAAAAATACCAATTTAAAAACAGTTTTAATATTAGTAACGGGGATAACCTCCAATAAACTCTTCATAAAATTATAGCAAAGAAAGAAATGTTTTACGAAACCCGTATCTATACAAAGACGGACCGTTGCAACCTATAGTCGGTAAAGGATTCTGTAGTCCTGTTAGACTGTGACCACATTAATAGCATTTTCATATGAGCAACTTCGTGCTTTAGAGGGTACATTAAACTGTCGGGCCCAAATGTAATAGTCGCTAAGCCAAATCAGAGCCTACGGGTGGCTTTAACAACTCTAACACGAGGTTGGCACTTATTCATTCGAAAGAAGAAAAATCTCTACGAATCGATACAAAAATATATCAGCACTCGAATTTAAATGTTAACAGTTATATAACTTACAAAATTTACGATTGTTACAAACAGTTACAGCGGAGATGATCGCAATAAAACATCGATTCGATTCGTTTTGAATCGATATGGGCTCGTCCCCATATCGATTGTTTTCTCATCATCCGATTAAGATCGCTTTTTATTATTACGAGTTTATCGTGATACTTTTCGTCACCAAAATAACCTGTTACGGTAATTTATCCAATATGGGAAAGTGTGAGTAACATTTGTTTTGTAATTCCGTATAAACTGATTAAATAAATTTGTAGTTCTGAAGGAAGATATTGTTCTGTACATTTATCAGTGTCAAAATTTATTTTGTCTAAAAATATGAATTTTTTAAAGATTATTTATTTCGTCATACTAACAGAATCCTTTTATAAACACACAAAAACGACTGCGAATTTTTGGTTTTACTTATGGTGATATAATTAATTAATTCGGTGATTAATAAAAATATATGTATTTTAAAAATGCATTTCAAACCAAAAGGAAGTTAGTTAAAGATGAAATTATATAAACAATTTAAAAGCACGTCCGCCATTTTTTTTAAATCTTATTAGCCTATGATACCCGGGACAATATAAGGATTCTAACGATACCCCATACATCAAAATCGGTTCAGGCATTTAGAAGTTATGGTGAAATAAAGAAACTCACAAACATACACACTTACAGGCATACATACTTCATACATAAATGAACCCTAAAAATCATAACACTCCTTTTTTTGGGCAGTCGTGTAAATGGACTAAACTTAACAGGACATTATAATTAAGTCACCAAAAACGTCAGGAAGTTTTTTTCAATTTAACACGGTATCCTAAAATCTTTATCTAATGATAAATGATACACTAATGAATACCGTTAGCGGATGTGTGATCTACTTTGATGTAATTAATAATTTGCTTAATCAACATCCATCACATTTTATGTAACTTTTTACAATAAACGTCTCATTTTAGATCCACAAACATGATTTATATATAAATAAATTTTCGGTTTGCAATGTAGGTGTTATTCTGTTGACACAAAGTGTTGAATAAATTAAGTTTATTGTCAAAGAAATCTATACATACATACATAGCATCACGCCGGTATTCCCCGAAGGGGTAGGCAGAGTTGTACACAATTGTACACCCACATTTCACCAATGCTGTTATTAAGTCCCATGTAATAGGTGGTGAGCCTATTGCCAAAGAAATCTATACTAATACATATTATAAATGCGAAAGTAACTGTGTTTGTTTGTTTGTTACCATTTCACGATTGAAGGGCTGAACGGATCGTAATCAATACAGATAAATCTTTGAAAAGAATTAACGCATGCTTAGCGAACTCTAAAGGAATCGGATATCTTTAGGGATCGTAATGAAATTTGGCAAGGAGATAGTTGTATATTGGGGAAGGCTACCTTTAGACGCCAGATGACGTCGCGGGCTCTAGCTATTTAATCATAAATTTGGTCTCACCTGTAAGAAGACTGTCATTGTACTCAGAAGAGTAACTTGTTGCCAAAAGATTTCTGCAGGACAGGCTTAGCCTAGTGCAGGAAGTTTTTGGAAAACTTAACTTGTTGTTACTCCATTTATTATTGTTTATTGTCCTGTACAATACTTAATGTCATAAAGTGAAGTAATATTATATATATATATCGGTTCTTAATAACATTGCCCCGTTGATCTAGTTGTCCCAAGCGCAGCTGCTGAGAATTAGGTCTTACGTTCGATTCCCGGGTCAATTTCTTAGTAGCAGCCCGGAGTTTGGAATTGTGCCCGGTAGATGGCAATATGCTTATCACTTATTACATGGGACTTAATAACAGAATTGGTGAAATGTGTGTGTACGACTGTGTACAACTCTGCCTACCCCTTCGGGGAATACACGGGTGATGCTTTGTTAATGTTTTTATGTTGTCCTAATACAAATTAAGACAGCTGTAAATGACAATTCGGTTTTATGTATTGTACTTATATATTTTATTATTGATATAATGTGTACTAAAGTTATAATATTAAATGGAAAAATAATACGGTCGCGAGCAGGATTCGAACCTGCGCCTCCCGGATAAATACTCCAGGCGCTCTGACCACTACACCATCTCGACCCCTGCTCACCACCGCGAATTCTCCTTCCACATTTTAATACGTCTTTTAGTGGTGCGTATGTGTGCTGTCTCATGGAAAGCAACTCAAGAGTCATCCGTAAGTAGACCTGTGGGTACTTTGATACTTTAAAGCTATTATTTATATTATTATTTATACTATTATTTATATTATTTAAAGCAACCCATATAACGTCGCTGCGAGTGTAAACACCGCTACATACTATCTTCACAACCAAATAAATTATTATAAAACGGGTTTTAACAGGCATACGCATGTGTCTTGTCAGAATTCAAAAAATAAATATATAGCGGTCTTTCCACGCACAGCACCGATAAGCGGTCAGAAAAAGAGTAAAAAAAAACAGATGCGCAGAGAAAATACGTCGACTTGCCTACAACTAGAAACGTTAAGTGCGCAGACGTGAACGAAAGCAATCGGCAAGGGGTATCAGTTATGCTGACTTATTATTGATAAAATTCGACTTGATACCAAAAGTTTGGGCAAAAAATACGGTCAGCGACTACTAAGTCACTGAAAACACCCAAATTTATAAAATGTCTATGCTCAAAAACAATCCATCAGACTAGCACAAAAAATTACAATGTTGTCAATAAGTAAATACAAAAAAAAACATCATATCCTCATAATAAGCACTACAGTCGATGCAGCTTTCGTGAGTGTTAATCGACTTTGATCGCCGACTGTACTTACTACAAATTTCCTATAGACGCTATGATTTTAACGAGTAGAATTTTTTTAAGTTATATTCTACCAATGAACTTCTGCTTGTGCTTAAAAACATAGATCATCAGATAAGTAAAATTTACTTTCCATGCCATCTTTATTGCAACAGGGTTATTGTATGGAAGGTCAATTTTGGATCAACACCTTGCTTCTTAAGCATATTAGTTCAGTTTAATTCGTAGAATATACCCTTAACATTTTAAACTCTTTTACTAGTAAAAGGTAATAAGGTAATTTAAGTTACGACATTTTTTAAGGTACTATACCTTAAAAAACGTCGTAACTTAAATTACGCCTGGAAACACAATTTGAAAGAGAGCTGTCAGATTAATAAAGTAATTAAATTAATAATAATAGAGATATATTACGTACATAGTAATTCTCTAATATTAGTTTAGTCAGCTGAAACTTTAAAACATTATTTTTATGTAAAAACTTTCGCAAGACACATGACTACACGCTGTCTGTTTATCGTTATTATAGTCCGACTCGCGACATTCTCGCAGAATTATCAGGCGTATTGGCTATCCCGAGATGGCAGCCCGGTACGTTATGGTTCGAGCGCCTCTCTGGTGTGTCTGTTGTGTAGGCCATGTTCTGTGGCCGATCTGCACTAATGGCGGGGTCCGTTGTTACTTCGACGGCCATTACCTGCTGGGGCTGCGGTGAATGCAGCTGCGATCCCGGGACCGAGGAAAGAGGACCGTGTGGTTTTTAGTATGTAGGAGTCCATCTTGGAATTAACACACACATTACAAAGGCATATTGGTAATATCAGTTCACATCGAATCGTTTCTTGTACATGATGGTAGGTTTATGACATTTTTGCTCCCAATTACATAGAGTTCTAAATAAATCCGGTGATCCCGAATAATGCACAAACAATGATAATAAGATAACTGAATTGGAGCACTGTCAATTATCATATTTAATTATATTAAAACGACGAGGAAACTCTCTCATAATTATTATTAGCACAGGCCTAAGTCAGGTGCGATTTAACGCTCGCCAAGAAAACCAGAGCTACTGAATTTTTATATTCACATTGTCAATTGGGACCACTCGAGCGACCGCGTTATTTAAGCTTAAATTTATCGCGCCACCATTCATCCATTCTTTTCTGCGGCTTGCCTATTATCAGCCAATTTTCCCGCTCGCCTATAAACGAAATTACGAAAGAAAGAATGCTATGGAAAAAAAGGTTTTATTCTTTATTTGTCAGTCCACTTTCTATAGTCTTATTATGCCGGGATGTTGTTTGTTTTTTGTCAACTAAAACCAGACGGTACCTACTAATGTTTGTACACGTTTTAAGGTCATTTTCACTTTCGTCTGTATTGTGGGCGAGTGTCGTCGGGCGCACAAGTATTTACAATTTAAATGTGTCGCTGTTACTCCGAATGGTGGGGATTTTGTGTCGGCGGATTTTGGTCGGTTTTTTTTTCGGATATTGTATATTTTATTAATGCTCGGCACTCAGCCTCGCAAAAGGATTTCGTGTTGTTGTATCATATGAAAACACTCAGAGTGAAAACAAATAAATTTGTATGTTTATTTTCTCTCTGCGCATGTTTTCTGTAAATGGTGGCGTAAAAAATCGTATCGTAGGTAGGTATATTATATGAAATGTTAATAAGTACAAGCAATACCCTCTCCGATATACTTAGGGATAGCATTACTTTGGACTTAGATATGAGAAGATTTATGTTCTTAAATAAGCGTCAAACTGATGGTTTCTCCACACATTTTTTCTTGAAGTAACAATTAAACATACATTTGACCACACTATATGTTAACTATTATTCCAAATGACGAAAAGAATTGTTTATGTACATAATGTAAATCTAACAATAAAATATCTTTGTCTAACACATAATAAATTCGTATTTATCAAATCATTCCTCAAAAAATAACTGAATCAATTCCGTTTCCGACTGTACCGTGTCCCAGAAAAACGAGCGTAGTTAATCGAGTATTATTTTTTAATATTTGATTTGCCCTTAAATGTGCCGATGATAATAGCCTTTTATTATTATTATAAAAGTAAATATCGTCACGGTACTTTTCCTTGACTAAGTTTGTACCGACTCTTGGCCGCTCTTAGGTGTCGTAGGGGGCTTCAAATTTCGTGTTACATTCAATGATTACATACAAATATAGGAGATTGCTTGTTTTTTGAAACACAACGCAATGCGCGCTCTTCGCATGCTTGTTGATAAAAAAGGGTGTCCTGAAAGGCGCCTTAGATGTACTAGCTGTCCTATATCTGTAAGATCTAAGGCCATGATATAACGAATGACATGATGATGAAATAATCATTCCCTAGAAGGTGTTTAGCTTAGCTATGATCCTTTCTTTATTTGCACTTGCAGTTTGGCAGTTTACTAACAGTGACAGGACTAATGCTAAGCCGCTTTGCACGTGCGCTACAGTGGAGTAACAGAGCAACCGTGTGTGTGGTGTAACTGTGACCAGCCTGCACAAACCCTGGAGTGTCCCTTGACACTCTTCAACGGACCATAACCTGCCACGGTCGCGGCGATTATCGCAACGAATCTGGGACCTCGGTAAAGGTTAGAGTAGGACTGCGTAGTTTTTATTCGGTAGGAGTCTGGCACAACATCCATAATTGATTTTACACAGTAAAAAAGGACTAATGCTAAGCAAAACCACGTGTTAAGTAAGTTTTGGCTTAAGACACATTGACATTTGCCTCAGCACTTTTAATAAACGCCCGTTACAAAGCGTTCAATGTGTATAATTTATACTAGCTGTTATTCCAGGTCTCGAAAAACACCAAAGGGCCTCAATTTTGTGAGCTAATAGATGCGTTTCTTGAGTCGCGTAATTTACTCCGTATTCAGTAGGTATTAATTATTGTTCAACGTACATTCTTCGGGATTGCCCGACTAGTTTCGAATTTGAACGGAGCCCTTAGTCATGAGCTGAGCCCTTAGTCATGAGCTGAGCTCGCGGCAATGTCGCGATTCAAACACACCATAGTTATGCATTTTTGTGGATAGAAAAATATATAAATAAAGGACGTGACGGTTTGAAACGGCTGAAAAATTTATAAATTTAGAGTTCAGTACACTTGTGTTAACGCATTTTCTTTCAGAGCAAAGGTCAAGTGAAATTCCATAATTATATTGGTGGTGGTTATTAAAGATTATTAAGTAATTACTCCACGTAGTCATTATAAAAGAATGAGCAATGACAATAGAATTTTATTATCGATAGAGGCTTTGTCTGATTATTAATTGAATGTTATCGATACATCGATTCTCGTCATCGCATCGGTAGTGATAGAGATGGTTTTGAGAATCGATTGTGATCATGGGAAAAAATATTAAAAGATTTGTGATAAGTGAAATATAATAAAAGTTAATCTGGGAATTAGAAAATGTTTGGGAATTAGAAAAGTAAAATTTTACTGAATATCCGCTGTTTCTTCTCTTTTTCGTGATTCAACAAGATCTGCTTTTACGTAAAGTTAGACCTACTCCATTGTGGCCTTTATTTCGTATTTTAATTTAAATAAAAACACAAAATAAATACGAACGAATACTTAAACTATCGTGTTACATTATTAATATTAATAAATTATTGTTAAGGAAAGTTATGAATAATAAAATATTACTGACTTAATGATATCTTGTTCCGAATTCATTTAAAATAACGACGAACGATGTTAAAGGTGAAATATTTGAACATTATAAATGCCTAACCTATTATTTTTAGATAATTTATCAATAAAACTTATCCCCCAGCCAATAAATATGAAATTATTAATGTAATTTTATATTTATTAATTTTTATTTTATATGTTTCATTAATCTTTATTTTTATATGTTTCATTAAGTAAATAAATATTCTGTCTAATAGAAATTAATAAAATTTATTAAGGACACTTCGACACCTAATATGTGCTTCAATCGCTTTCAATCTTCTACTTGTTTGTGTTAAGAGCCAAGCTAGTGTCACAGAGTAGAAGCCAACCGTAGACTTGGCTTGGCGACAGCTATTATTTAAAAACAGCCGAAACTGACGGTTTAACATAACCTCATTCAATCATTATGGCTGCATATGGACATCTTACACATGCCTTTTTTTCGTTCTTTTCCAAAAACTAATGTACAATTCTGTCAATGAAATTGAGCAGAGCATTAGGTAGATAGGCCAGATAAATTTACCTTTGTAAAATGTGAGCATCATGTGGACATTAATGTTAGTTGTAACCTCATATTACATACTTTTACTGTCTATTGTCAGGCATTACGAGTTTGTGTGCACGTCATGCTCGTGAATGGGTGCGGTCTGTCGGGACTGATCAGCTCCTAACTGCTTCGGCAATCATTTAAAAAGGCTATATAAGTTATTGTTTCTAGCGATTTTCTTAATTATTCTGCTCATTAACTTGCATTATTCTCACATTACCTTATTTATTGTAATACCAATTTATTTTAAAAGAGTGTCTGTAGTTTCTTGCGGGCTCTTCTCCATAAGAGCAACGCTTTGGAATCGTGCATTTAGCTTTGACTTTTAAGTGTCTGTAATATGGTCTATTTAAAATAAAAATATTTGAATTTTGAATTTGATTAGGCAGTTGTTTTCTGTTAAATAGTGGTATCAAGCTGGCGTCGAAGAACCGACGTTAATGAAGAACAAGTGAGGGTGGATGAAAAATCCTTGACTATAAGAAGCTGACGCTCTGTCGCTGCCAGTCTACCCGTGACCACAGCCGGTGTAATTCGGTTGAAACGTCGGGAAAAAAAAGGTACCATAGCCTTTTTATACTAAAAACGCGATCTAACAAACTCGATTAAGTATATTCTAAAGTGTATACAAATCGCGAAGGCTTAAAATCAGTTGCTGGTATTCTGCTGTCTGGTTAGACTGGACTGACCGCAATATAGTTGTGCAAAGGCTAAGCAGAGAAACTCTCTGTAATCTCTTCTTATTATTATTAAAAAAACACTTATCTATCTTATATTTTAAAATAACAGTAGTCCTACAAATGACACGCAGCATCGCGTGTTATTTCTGTCCCGTTAGTAATATCATGAAACCCAAATTATATACACATATAAACTATTTTTACTAACATTATTACAAATGTGTTTGTTTGTTAATCTTTAAATTTAAAACGGAGCAACGGGTCGTCGTTTTTGCATAACATAGCATCACGCCTGTACTATTCTCCGAAATGGTAGGCAGAGGTGTACACAGTAGTACACCCAAATTTCACAAATGCTGTTCATACGTCCCATATAGGTTATGAGCCTTTTTCCATCTACCGAGAACAGCTCCGGGCTAATATGGAGATTTTCCTAATAGTAAATCCCAATAACACTTTGCCCGACCCTAGAATCGATCCCGAGACCTAATGCTCAGCAGTCGCGCTTGAGACCACTAGACCAATAAGACATTAACGTCACCAATTGTTTACGGATAAGAGATTGCAACGGCCAAGAACCGCCTCCAAGTACAATTTTTCGCCTCAACCATCCGAGTAGAGCCGCAGGTAAAACTAGTGCTCTATAAATTGTGTAGTCCATTCAGCTTACATCATCCTACCCGCATTCGCAGCGGTTATTATGGTTGTCAAGACCCCTACTATGGACCCAAGTTGGATATGACTGCTTTACGACACGTTCGACAGGTGATGGAACATTATTGTAATATTTAAATGAACAAGTAATCTGAGAAACATTATTTGTACCTATTTCTATTGGTTTTGGTATGTTGTCGGTCCGGATATGATATAATAATTATTACCGTATCGCTTTACGACATTCAAATATTAAATTTTAAATTCCATTTTAACTGTTCAGTTTTAAATATTCAGTATTAAATGTTCAATTATAAATTTCTATTAAAACTATAAATATTCTATTAAAAGTGTAAATAAAATAGTTTTTTTTTTGTGTCGACAAAAAACAGCTAACAGAGTAGTAAGTATATTTCAATTTGGTTAAGTTTTTAATTTTAAATTTTATATTTCAATTTTGTATGATAAGTTTTCAATAAAAAAAAAATGTATATAATTTCTTTTTATATTAAAATCTTAAATGTAATGTTTAAATGTTGCTATTTTTCAAAGACCCCAACTGAGAACTTTTATCGATGCGTTTAAATTACAGTGTACTCTCATTATTACACCAACATTTGACCCATGCCGTTATTAAGTCCTATGTGTTTAGTCTATTGCCAAATACCGGGCACAGTTACAAACTTCGAGCTTCGAATTTCCCGAGAATCGATGTAGTTTATCAGAACCACTAGGCCGATCAGGTAGTTTAAGCAGGCAAATATTTATTAACAAAATAATAATTACCTGTTCTTCTAAACACCATTAAAGCACAATAAATCTTTCGCAGGCACCGGTAGTAAGGCTATGGTTACACGCCTACCCTCGGCACAGCAGCCCTGACCCACATTGTACACATTTTTGAGCGAACACAAAACCGCAACTACGCTCTTGTCGCTTAATTACCCAGGCACAATGCTTTATAGAAATATTCTCTATTAATTATGGGCCCTATTGAACATGTATCGTTCATTGTTTATCTTTTGTTTGGCGGACAGATTGGGGTAGCTTTTGTGTTTAAAACAAAAGGGTTTTAGTAATTGTTTTATGTTGTATGTGGTCCAGAATTTCAATTAGTATCATTGTGTACATTGGCTTTTTATTGCATAAGGCAACGAAAAGAACACAACAAAAGACAGCAAAAGGTAATAAATAAAACAAATAAATAATACTTTATTTTACCTCTACGACGAACAAACGAACGAAATACGTACTTATATAAAATTTACGTACCTATATAATGTGACATTTACTCTAAATTCATACCTATCTAAATTGCAAAGTCTCCTATCCTCAATACGTTTCATAAGTGCAGGTAATTTAAAATGTGAAATAAAAGCTTTTGACTTTGACTCAATCTCACTACAACGCAAAACTAAACGCTTAGAAGTATGGACATAGAAAACAATTTAATATACTCGCTTTTACAAACAAAATTTACATTTAAATATATTCATTTGTAGAAAATAAACCCGTTGAATGTTTAAAGAGGTTCTCGTTTTATTAAAGAATCTTACCACCATTACGGTAATTACATGGAATCGCAGGACTCATTCACTAGACTTTATAATAATGAAAATGGGCCCCCATATCTATATGAAATTCTAATTATATGATAAGCTGTGTTTAGAGAAAAGAGCTCTTAATTTAAACTACTTGAACCTTGGTATAGTAAGCAAAAGAGATAAGTATACAGCCGCAATAATTATCATCATTACAACTTTTTACGCACAACATCTCAGACGACGACAAAACTAGCTGTAGATAGCTTCCTGTCTACTTATCTATTTCATCAACCTTACATGTTGGTTTTCTACGTAAGTAACTTACTTTAGTGGTTATACCTACTTAATACATACATAATATATGTTAATATATCGCAGTACTAAGGATATGTTAGCAGACATCAATTATGTATGATGGAGCTTTGCTATTGGCGCCGGGAAAATGTAGTATAATGTTATAATAAATATTTAATGACGTTGCTGCCATAGCATTCGTCAACAGATTACGGAGTCGAAATATTTAAGTACCATGTGACTTTACAGTGCTTGATAAAAAAGCACTATATAACTTTTCCCAACTTCTTTTGAGTCAGCTTCCAATATATAGGGCATCATTCACTCACTCACGTGCATTCTTTGGGATTACCCTGCTAGTTTTGAACTCGAACGGAGCCCATAATAATGATGTCGCGAGTCAAAGTTTCGCAACGACTCGCACAATCCCGAGGAATACCTACGCGTGAGTAATAACCATTAAACAATAATTGATTGGTCACTACGCTTGTGAAAACATAATTATTTTACCTACTGTACCTACAGGCTGCTATGCCACATTAATTAATGTGATCAACGAGACCTATAATTTAATAACCAAAGGTTGTATGTAGAATTGTAGTACTATATGTATAAGTATGTATTAGTGTGAGACGTTTAAAAAAAAAAGCTGGAGAACCCTTTACTAGCTTATAATCCTTAATGCACCGATTTAAAATATATATAAAAATAAATTACAAATACTTATTTTTACCAACTTTAAGAGCGCGAAATAAAAACAGTTGTTCCATACTTTTGGGTCGAGTAGGCAGGATTTTGTTTTCCCGCTTTCGCAGTTGTTACCATAGTAAATTTTTCATATACTTAAGTAATTAGGTACATTGACCCCCTAAAGTATGACTGCGGACTTTTTTTACACCTTGTTGCTAGCATATCTAACTCATTATTTCAATTTATATGGATACCTCTAATAGTAATAGACCGCAATTTTTCCGCAAAAAGAAATTCTCCCTGGATTGTTAATTTCATGCAAATCGGTCAGGCGACGGCGGAGGAGGCGCGGGCGGGGTGCCAAAGAAATAATTACGACAGGAATGATGTTAATATTGTTTCGACGAATACGACGGTAAAGATAGAATCGATTATGTTTTATTATTTGTGGAAATGAAAGACGACAATAATATTTAATTATATTTTTGTAAATGGTTAGGAATGACCATGAGTCTATTCGATAATTTTATATCGGTACACTTAACACCAATATCATTGAAGAATTTTATTTAATGCCAGTTTCGATAGACCCTGTTTTTTTTTTTTTGTCTATTTCCAGACAAAATTTCGGGCACCTGAATGCTCTCACATAATACGTTCCTAGAGATTCCATTCTGAAATATATTTTTTCTGAAGTTCGTTTTTCTGTAATTAAATGTTCTGAATAGAAAAAGAAGATCGTATGCGCTCAGTGCATGGAATTGCGAATTTGTATTCTGTACAATTGCAGTCAGCTAAAGGTAACAGTATAAAAATGTGGTGGAAAAAATGTATTTGAATAATATATTTTTTTAGATTTAATTTTACGGCTCAGCTGCAGCGGGAAATTGAGAAAAAGTAAAGTGTGCTTCTTGGCCCTAGTTAGAAATAGAAATGAGATATAAATAGGTTATTTGCGATAGCAAAACATAATTTTCTACATACATAAGGCCTTACTTTTGTTATAAATTGTGTAATTATGCAGAATTTCCTCACAATACGCGATACGCCGAATTTTAAAATTTGGAGTAATTCTGCAAAACAAAAGATCTGGAAGTAAAGTAAAATTTTAATAATATATATATTGCATGACCAGTAGGTAGTCGATGGTACTCGCACTAAAACAAAGCACACTAGCAAGCCTTCAGTCTCCTTCAGAATTCTAATTATGTGGCACAATGAACGGCAGAAATTCTAAATTATACGCATACTAGACAACACATACCATGTAGCGAACAATGTTATTTATCGCTTAGTAATAACCAAATATTTCACGACTAAATATTTCAATGATCTAATCTAACGATAGCCCTATTTTGAAGGAGTACTGGTTAAATCCACTTGGTTAGAAAAATACGAGACTCAAACCTTGTTTTACTTATAATTTTTTGTGGATTGAAATATTACGCTCGTGTAAAAATACGCCTCCCGGATAAATAATCCATATTTTTATTTCCATTTGATTGATTTTGATCAAAGACAGCACAACACTACACGCAGTAAAAGTTACTATTATAACGTAGTTAGGATTCTGGTTTTAACACCTACTGTAGGGTTACTGTTAACTTACATTAAACAATTCTTCTTCTTCTTCTTCGTGTGTTTGATGAACAACCTAGTGTCAGAGTTTAAACAGCCCGTAGGCCTCTGACATGGCTTTACACACCATTGAGAACATCTCTCAGGTGTGCTGGTTTCCTCACGATGTTTTCCTTCACAATTTTAAGCAAGTGGTAATTAATTTCTAATACGCACATAACTCGAAAAGCCAGTGGTGCGTGCCTTAGATTCGAACTTGCAACCTTTGACTTGCCAGTCCAACGGTCATACCACTAGGCTATCACTGCTCAATTTATGTTAGCATTTAAAAAATTACTAACATTGTGAATTAATTATTTTTATAAAAATATATTAAATTATAATAATTAAATTTGAAAATATAATTGAATCGAATCGAAAAAAAAAATGGCCACCTACACAGGCAACGAGTTAAGGTGTATAAAAAAATATCACTCATCAAATGTGATTTCACTTCAATATCAAGTGTCAACTTTCAAATGAATGCAATTACAGTTCCAAATATACTAAAGATGCAAACATTTCTCCAAGCAATATTTATATAGTAGTAATTTCTCATTTCTCAAATAAATTTATCTTTCTATAGATAACCTTTTTAAAATAGAAATTACGACAGAGTTATATAAGGAATAATTTTATTGGACTGCTTGCTGACTCTAGTGGTCGCAAACGCTGTTGCTGAGCATAAGATTCTGTGTTCGATTCCCGGATTGAGCAGTGTTAGTCGATTTTTCTGTTATGAAATTCTCTGAATACATAATTGTTCGCGGTAGATGCCAATAGGCTCACCATCTATTAGGTGTGCATGGAATTTAATAACGGCATTGGTGAAATGTGAGTATACAGTATACACCTCTGCCTCACCTCTTTTGGGAATACAGGCGTCATGCTGTGGTATGATTTTGTAAAGTACAGATTTCCCACGATATTTTCTGGTCATACCAATTCTGTTATTAAGTCCCATGTAATGGATGGTGAGCCTATTGCCATCTACCTGGCACAGTTCCAAGTTCCGGGCTGGTACTGAGAATTTACTAACAGAAAACCCATAACACTTTGCCCAACCTGGGAATCTGACCCAAGACCTCATGCTCAGCAGTCGCGATTGGGATAACCAGACCAACAAAGCAGTAAGTAAATGATTTGAAAAATCACATGTTTTTTTTTTTAAATTAACTTTAGGTTTGCGTTTGACCGCTCGCCTGAGGTGAAGCGATAATGTGATCTACGATGGAGCACGCTTGCCTAGACGAAACCGATTCACTCACGTCTTAAAGACACCCATATTGTAACTATCGGGGAAGATCCACTCCGGCAGCGCATTTCAGTGTTTCGCAGTTCTTATAAAGAACGTAGAATCAAACCGCTTCGTTCGGGTTTTTGGTATATCAACCAAGAACCGATGGCGCCTAACCTACATGACAGGTTTTAATTCCCAACCTGTTGTTCAAGTCACACCGTAACCACTCGACATCGTAATCCTCATAAAATTGCTTTAATATAATTATATAAGGCTAATAAAGTTTCAGACATAGAAAGAAAAAATGAAAGGCTAAGATAAGACAGTTATTGTTATGTGTGTGTGTACATCGTAAATTATAATGCAATTTTTACGAGAACATAAAATAAAATTATGCGTGACTCGACCAGTTATCACACCATTCACATAAAAATAAATATATTAGCTACAACGAACAGACATATTTATAACTCAGTAATTATAAAACTAATCACACTATGTTATATTGCAAATTGAAAAGGACTTACGCACTTCGTTATATTTATGTCGCAGGGTTGAATAACTACTTGTAGCATTTTAATCGCACGATCCGTAGATTTTAAAACGAGGATATATTTCTTTTATTTTTTTTTATCATTTCTCCAAACTACACTGGCCTGCAAAACAAATTACTACACTTTTTTTTTTCTAAACCCTAGAAGTTTGCGATTTAAAATAAAAAATGTATTTAGCAAATTTTATCAACTTTTGTTTTAAACTAGTAAACTATACATAAGTAAAATTTTTACTTTAAAAAAAAGATAAAACTATAAAAATAGAAAATTTTGAGCTTAGTGTCAAAATATCCGAATAACATTTATAAGTATATTTTACATGTTATTTAATTTTTGTTATTTAAAGTTCTACCACACACACATTTAATACATCTTATGGTGACGTCATTCACACAGTACACATAAACACAGTAAAGTTTAAATAAAATTGATAATTAAATGTGGTTTCAGACAATGTTCAAATCTTTAAGTTTAACTGATCACAATTCGATGAAAGTAGCATATTTATAAGCAATTAATATACATCTAGTATTTTTTTAGGGTTTACGGCGTCGAAGTCTAAACGCTGCGTCAAAAGCGTACCGCCAAAAACATCCCTTTTTTTATGTTCATTTATGTGTTATCAAAGACTTTTTTGAATTCAAAACTCGTAAGCCATCACAGACAAATCTTACGTATACGTCGAGCCTTACATTCATCTCTTACATACATTTCGAATGTCATATTCAAATTTATTGTAGCCCACTTAGTACTATCACTTTCACTTTAAAATGTATGGACGCGGTTCAAAAACTGTTGTAATGTATTCCACTGTTTTGTATGCGGGACGGGTTTGACTTTTTAGTTTCATTACAACATTGTGAAGTGTTATGTTTTTTTAAGGAGCTCCTGTTGCTAGACGATCGTTGTGGTTAAGCAACAATTGGCGCGGTCAATTTGTGGATCGGTGACCATGACGACCATTTTTTTTTTTGATGTCTTTGTTATGTTTTTTAAGGAGTTCCTGTTGCTACACGATTGTCGTGGTTAAGCAAGTATTGGTGCGGTCAATTTGTGGATGGGTGACCACTACGACATTTTTTTTTTTTCGGATTTTTTTTCTATCGAATAGCACCTCTTTCCCAGATGTTGTCTATATAATATAATAGCCGCTTAGCCAATTGAGATGCCTACGGGCTTGAGCAAGTCTAACGCTAGGGTGACTTTTATAAAGCGAAATAAGAAGTCTTTTCAATTCTGAACCTACAGTTTTCAACATAGAAATTATTCGTACCATTATGGATTCAGATCTTAAACCTCTACATTCATGTTCAACACAGAATAGCTAACATCCCATAATTAAAATGGAGTAGGTAGAACTATGAATTTCTGCCTCAATACTAAATTATTTACCATCAATTGATAGGCTATGAACAGTTCCATGAATATAAGATAAAATATTTGCTATAGAATATGCAAGCAATGAAATATTTCATCAATATTTATAAACCGTTAACAATACTAGATGTATCATCTAGTTCATATAAATATTAACGGAATATATGTAGGTATGTATAATAAAGGTTTTGTGGTAGAACATAGAAAAAGAAAAAAGTGTTTAAGGAAACTGAGCTCTAGGAAAATACTTTAAGGAAAGAAAGAAAGAAATAAATTATTTATATTTTTATTATTATATTTATATTATTATTTATTATCTCTGGCCCTGAAACTTGGTAAATCCTGTGCTATCAGAACGAGTGATTCCTAAGTATAGTTACAACAAGCCTTATTTTGCCACTTTTGGTGCTTTTATTGCTTAATTTAGGTATATATCTTTTAAATCTTCACTGATATAATAAAAATATGCAACACTTATATTTAAACATATATAATAGAATAAAAATGTAACGGATCGCTGTCTGTACATGGAAGATATATGAGAAAAATAAATAATACTGGAACCTTTATCAACGCAAATAGCACCCAAAACAATTATTGTTAGAATTGTTTTCTGTTTGTCTGTTTATCTCTTTGTCTGTTTGTCTGTGCGTTTGTGCATGCTAATCTCAGAAACGGCTTATTCGATTTAGATGTGGTTTTCACTTAAATATTGTGGTTCACTTAACATTTAGTGTTTGTTTCATGTCAATCGGTTCATAAATAAATAAGTTATGCCAATTTAAAGAATCACGTCGAACATTTGTTAATTGACGACATCCACGCGGACGGAGTCGCAGGTACAACTAGTAGTAAATATAAAGGTATTTTTATTTAGAGGGAAAAGCTTTTAAATCCGCGGGATTAACATCTAGAAATAGAGAAAATAGAAAAATATCTGAAAGCAAATACTCGTAGCGTAGTGCCTTTTACAGTTCTGAAATTCTAAGACAAGTCTCACAAAGAATTACATAAATCCAACACTACAGATTTGAAACCTAAGTAAAAACTAACGAACATTACGAACACATCGAAGGAGGTACATATCTAATAATATATGTACTACAATGATTAGATGACCGGTTAGATAAATAATGACTGGAGTATTCATCGATAAGATAAATGATACTGATTATTGACATGAACTTGTTACCGTTTTTAATTGACAAACCTACGTGATTAACAGAGAAGGGAATATGATTAGGGAATTTCGTTAGAGCAAAATAGTGATCTTAAAAGTAGTCCAACACTAAGATGAAAAATTCGTAGGAAAAGCATAAAAACCAAGCGACATTTAAATCAACAAATTATCGCACTCAATAAACATACCTGGCGATATAATAGACATACATGCACTTAGATATAAAGAGGTCCACTTAATAGATAATAACCGGTTAGATTACTCATTAGTGGAGAAATCATCGAGAGATCAATAACTCTGATTACTGACACGAACTTATTCATTGTTAATTGTCATACTCACGTGATTAATATATATGATAGAAAGGAATAAGAACTCTAAAATAAAGAACTCACCCCTAGGAAAATCCTGGAGTTCATCATAGCGGCAGGGTTTAAGGATGAGCTCTAATTTAAACGCAAGAGTGGCGATCACAATGGATCTTTTCAGGTCCCTGTGACATTAAAGCCACAAATAATAAATAAAAAAAAAAAGGTATAAGAATAAAAGAAAATGATCTCTAAAATTAAATCTGGACTTTGAAATTGGTTACGAAACACGAAGATGGAAAATTATTATGTGACATGAAAGCCAATTGTAGCTCGTACTTACATTGTGGCCCGGGTAGTGAAGTGTGATAGTAGGATAACATCAGAACCTGGTGCATGGATAACATTTCATGTGACATAGCTAGATAGAAGGAGACCGTGTCGGTGGCGGTTATCACGAACAATAGCATTCCCGATGAGGGTTGACGTCAGGCAGGCGGCCGGTCATAAAACTTTGCCAAAATTTAGCAGCATGCAATTTCAAAAACGATTAGAAAGTGAAAGAATAATAAATGCTGCGCCGGCCCCAAATAAATTGGAATAAGAGAGCAGGGGGATGATGATAATGATGAAAGCCAAGAGAAATATATCAACAAATCTATCGCACACTACAAACACATACGACAATCACGATATATATATCTACTTAGATATATGACAACACCTGATAGATAATAACCGGTTAGATTACTAGAAAACTCATCGATGAGTTGATAAGCGACACTAATAATTGACATGAACTTGTGTTTATGAGGCTAATTTGTTAGATATTTTAATGGACGAGAATATTCTGTAATTTTCTCCATTTTATCAGACTCTGTGTCAGTAATTCAGATAGCAGTCGAGTTTGCTGTAGAAAATTAACCCAGAATCTGCTGCAGGCGATAATTACGAAAATCAAACCACACAAATATTTCGTTTTACAAAAGGCCTTATGCCAAGCTTTGAGGCCAAAAATAAAATCAGTATCTCCATGTTGTTATATAACTTACTGAAGTTAGAAACCTAATTAAACTTTTTTGGGAGCTTTTAGACCGTAAAGTTTTAATATAAAAATACTGTCTACATTATTAATTCAATTTGAAAAGCTATTTTCGACACAAAGGGCGTGGGTAAGATTTGTAACAGCAAATTGAAAACAATTGTGTAAATAAAATTAATATCCATATCAGAAACAAGATATATTTCCAGTCAATACAAATAAATAAAATTGAAGTGTATTTTTGTAATATTAAAATAATAGTATTTTCTTTTCATACAAGTATTTGCAAGGTAACTGCGCCTAAAAATCAGTTTTTAAAATGTTTGTGTGTCTGTCTGTATGTCTTTTGTTCCGGCTAATTTTCGAAATGGCTGGACCGATTCTGATAAGATTTTACTGGCAGGTATATAAGGAGTAACTTAGGCAATTATAATATAATTAAACGCGGGTGAAACCGCGGGGCACAGTTAGTAAAAAATAAATGTATTGCATAGTCAATACATAAATCATTCACTTACGCCAACACTTATATTCCATCCATAAATAGATAGAGTATATAGGTGGACTTCTGAACTGGGAATTAGTAACATTAATTTGAGCAGTAGCTGTATTACTAATCCAAATGATTCTTATGTTTGATTTCTCAAATAAGAAAACTGTTACTAAACATTTAAACTCAAACCTCCGGGTGACCCTCTAACCACAGTCGACAGAATCTCCGCACCCTATATTAGTATTTCCACCCTACCAAACCTAGTCTGTGTAAATTTGGATAATTAGTAAAGTTTCTGAGGGTTCAAAGACAGATTTTCAACTGAGAGATTTCGCGTAATTATCCCTGCTTGTTTGAACCGGCCCTGTGATCTTCCAATCCATTCATTATCCATCTTTTAATTCAATTGTTTGAAGCAAAAGCAATTTTCCGTCCAACTATTGTTGGCGAGCTTTACGAATGACTGCGGATTACTATCTTTGTATTTTACACAACTTAAATCGATTTAAAGAATAATCGTGATAACGACGATAATTTGACAAAACCAAAGCGATATTTGAGAAACCGATTTACGTTCGCCACATCACTAAAATCTATACCTAGCATCTTTTTCGCTTTCGTGATTCGAATAATTGGCGGCGCCTTGGTACTCAGGCAAACATTCGCGTAAATCAATTACAAAGGATTACATCACGTATGATTTACAAGAACAAGTGCGTGTGGATGCAGAAAATACTCGCTCTTCCCGATGACGCGATGACACCCGCATTCTCTAATCTTCTCGCGACCATGATAATTGCAACTTCACCGAAATGTCAACGTATATAAAAGTGCGTTTAAAACCCCTTTAATACTAAATAATTAATAAGCTACAGCTCTAGTTCCGAGCGTTACTTCTTTATTTTAGCTTACCTCGCAAGCCTGGGTTCCTGGGTTCGATTCCCGGGTCGGGAAAAGTGTTATTGAGTTTTTCTTATTTATAATGTACACCCCGCGTAACTCTTCTGGGATACAGGCGTGATGCTACGTTAAGTTTGTTAACATTAAGTAATTTTACTGCGGATTAATGTAAAAACGACGTCAGTGGAGGAAGTTATTAAAATTACGGAGAAAAATCTAGTTACGATGTAATGAGGTCTTTAGTGTAAAGTGAGCCGCAGTAAAGGTTCCACTTTAGTCGGAATAAGATTTTCTTCCGCTGAGTGAGCGTTTTTCTATGTTTAGTGGTAAATAAATGCTCTGACTTTGAATTGCTGCGCTCTAGTTTGCGACGTAGCTACTAACAAGGTTTCACGTTGAGATTGACAATTTATTATGTAGGTAATATGTAATGTAATAAAAAATGTACTTTGACTTCGATAAAATAATAAACATACACGTAATAAAATTTGCTATAGAGGCAACAAAACTTGATTTATGTACTCCTTCCAGAATCAAATATTTCATTAAATATTAACTATAGACAATTTGAAATTTCACAGCGGAATTTTCAAAGTACCTAACAAAGAAATTGTTTAAAATAAAGTAATCTTAATCTATACATATAATAATATATAAAGCCTAGGAGTGTGTGTCTTTCTGTTTGAATGCGATATCTTTGTAATTGCATTTGATAGCTCAATTTCTGAGTCAGGTTATATGCTATTTACCATCACGCTGCCATCCTTAATAGCCGAGCGAAAAGAAAAAAGTGAGTGATACCCCGGGGCACTAGTATGTAATAGGTATATCCAATAAGATCAACAATCAGGCGCGCGCTATCCACGCGAACGTAAGTAGCACTATTTAGGAACCCATAAAATACAGCTAGGTACCTTTGCCTTTATAATATGTACAAACTCTTAGGGGAAAATATAACACAGACAAACAAACAATCTATAACGAACTAGCACTACTATCTACAATAAGTAAAACAATCAAGTCAGTCCGGCGCGCGCTTTCCACGCGCACGCAGCCCGTCGTCGTCGGAGTCGATGCATATTTCATGAAGCACTGAGTGGCCGAGCCACGTGGGAAAATTTAATGTGTATTATTTATTGTGTTACATATTTTTTAAGACAAGTTAAAGATGGGAAATAAGTCTTCTTCTTCTTATCGTGTGGTTGATGAACAACCTAGTGTCAGAATTTACACCACCCGTAGGTCTCTGACATGCCTTTACACACCATCGAGAACATCTCTCAGGTGTGCTGGTTTCCTTCACCGTTTTAAACAAGTGATAATTAATTTATAATACGCACATGACTTCGAAAAGACAGTGGAGCGTGCCTTGGATTCGAACTTGCGACTTTTGACTTGTTTGTCCAATGGCCATACCACTAGGCTATCACTGCTATTAATAAGTAATGGAATGGAAATAAGTAATGAATATTGAAAAGTAATTGCAAGTCAAATCTCTTTGTACTTGGACGATTCGGGGATTTGAAATCATTATAATTATGAGTCCGTGAATATTGAGTACTGACTCAGAAGACTGGATTTTATCAACATAAGTTTATCGTTACCCAAAAATAAATTTTGTTTTTGGCAGTTGTTCTCGATTGCACCAACTTAACTTAAACCGTAACAAACATGTCAGTGTCATTTTGACAGAATTTACATAGGAAAACTGTCAAATTATAAAGTAAGCAACACGTTGGTTAAGTTTAAAGTTATGTTGGTGCAGCCGACCCTTAGAAATAAATAATAGAAAATATCTAATAAATCAAATTATTTCACAAATTCAAATTAATTCATTATACGGTTAACGTTATTCTGCAGTAAAATGTAGCCTTAGGAAAATATGTGTTATCGTAACCAATACTTACTAAAACTAACTACGAAGTTTTTTGTATAAAACCCTCCGCTTTCCATATTTACTTAAACTCGTACCGATAAAAATATATTCAGAGACATAAATCGAATTATTGGAAGACCATATTATTGCAGAGGTAATAAGCCAAAAGTTTCAATTCTAACGCAGGTTTTACAAGTATAGCAATGCAAATAAAGATAGCAATGATCTAAATAATAAAGACGTTAAACTGCTAGTAATAGAATTTCCATTTAATTTTAGTTGGGCGTTTCTAATATTAGGGGCCACCTTAAAAATGTGCGGGAATCTGGTTTCACGTACCTGAAATGAAAAAGTGCGGGATTACTCCCATCGGTAACTGTTAATAGAATATAACAAGTCTTTAACTTTATTATAGTTGGTCTACGGTATATTCGCTACTCTTATGCCTAACTCGCCATTCACTCAGTGACTAAACCTCAAAATACCTAGAAATCTTATAGTTAGCAGTTAGCACCCACGAAATGTAGCACCACGAACAGGGTCACCTGAATTCACAGGTTATTAGAGTTGCTCGAATTTTGCATTAACTAATGAGAATATAAAAAAACGAAAGTACGCGTTAAAAAACGTTAGTACTTATAAACTAGTTTTTATGGAGCTGTTAAAATAATGTGGGGATTTCAATAAATAATTATATCTGGACTAATAGAAAGAAAGAAAGTAAGAACGAAAATATTTATTTCAGTCTCGTGGCCGAACATATTACTAATACAATAGCAGGAAAAGAAAAAACAGTAAATAAACATTAAAAATACAAGACCTAATAAATTGCACCTGCACGAGACCAAAAAAGCATATTTCAGCATAAAGCGAATAGCGAAGAGTCTTAATGAATACCTTAAAAAAATATCGTTAGGCGGCTGGAACAAGAACCTTAAGCAGAAAGCCAGCACGCATTTTTTTTTTTTTTTTGGTAGTGGCATCTCGCAGGTCAACCTAGGAGGTTGTCGGCTGCTTAACCGGACTTTCCTGTGGATGCCCTAATAATAAATTATTATTAAGGCCTCCAGCCAGGGGCATACGAACTAAATTAAATCTAAAGCGACCACGCTAAGGGCACCCCCTGCGGGGTACGAGCCTCGGCTTAGGGCGTCGCTTGAGGGAGGACAGCAAGGGACTGGCTGGATCGAACAAGGATTATCATAATTATTATTATTAGGGGAATTTAAAGCTACAGGCTCAGCGGCTACGCGGGCTGGCACGAGCAAGGGTCGGGGAGGTGATGCATTAGGTGCATTACGGGGACGTCGCGACGGGCCTCGGCGGCGAGGCCTAAATGACGGCGGTTTGTGTTTGTGTACTGTGCTGGTAGCCCTACGGCTCTCTTGGAGCAGGGTTATAGCGTCATCGGGGTACAATAGTGAATGCCTAGGACGGCGAATTCTACTTATATGTATCGGGCGGCAGCCGCGATAAGAGGGTTGGGGTGCTTTTCAGCAGACTCGAAATAACGCTTGCAAATGCGTTTTATAAACTGTTGGATAGTGGGAATCTTGAGGTCGAGATGGAGGTTTTCGTTTCTAACGTAGAGGGGGGCTCCCGTGACCTTACGTAAGGCACGGTTTTGGAGGGTCTGCATCTTATGGAGGCGGTACGATTTCGCGTGTGGGAACACTACGCAGGCGTAGGTCATGATGGGGCGTATGCACGTGGTGTAAATGCGCAGTTTGCACTTAAGGGACAATCTGCTGCGTGCGTTCATAATAAAGTGAAGCCTACCCAGAGCGAAGGCGGCGCGCGAGCGCACCGTCCTTATCCTATCGAGGATGACTCCTAAGTACTTGGCTTGCTTCTCCCAAGGGATCGGCTTGCCGAACATGGTTATCGGTTTGGGGTCGGGGGGTCTGATCCTACGCTTTTTCGCGAAGAGTACGGCTTGACTCTTATCGGGGTTGACTTCTATTCTCCATTTCCTGAACCAAGCGCCTAGTACGTTGGCGGAAGTTTGGAGAGTGCTAGCTATACGGTCGCGCACGATACCGGAGTAGAAAATGGCAGTGTCGTCTGCGAAGAGAGCTAACTTTGCCTGTCTATTTTTGGGGATGTCGCTAGTGAAGAGCGTGAACAGGAGGGGCGAGAGCACGGAGCCCTGGGGGACACCGGCGCGGATAGAGTGGGGGGCGGATAGTGCGCCCTCTATGCGATAGCGGAAAGTGCGATTCGAGAGAAAGTCCCGTAGGATGAGCACGAGACGGTCGGGGCCAGCACGCATTGTGAGGAGGTTCCTTTTTATAGAGCTCTAACCGCGGGTAGCTTGGATCCTGTTCCCGACAGCCCCGGATGTAGGGGGGAGGGGCAAACCGGGTTATCTGCCCCGGGCGGCAACTTCCAGGCCAAATTCATCTTTTTGAAGTAAAAATAACCAACACGCCTAGCATCCAACGCACTTTGTTCTATCGATTATTATTCATTTGATTTGGTAACATCCTAATGTATCTAAATTTGTAAAAATTTCAAAATAATAATTGTCTCAAACGTTGGAGGAGAGAGGGCGCCAGTATCAAGTCTCTGCCCTGGTTTGGAAAAATCGTAGCTGCGGGGCTGGTTCCCAATGCAATGTAAATTTAATGATACTTATAATTACTTTGTAGGTGTAGCTTACTGTGTGGTTATAATTGGTAGGAGTCTGGCACAACACAAGCACGGGGCTAATTGACAACCGCAAAGCGTCTATACCTATTGGCTATCCCGATTACCTCGATTACAATCGAATTGTAGGTCACTTGGTATTACATTGCGTCGGAATACTTTTTGTGTATTGTTGACTTCAGACTTAATAGCACGTTAGTATCTTGAATAAATTTGGAATAGCATCACTGCACCAAGCCTATATGCCCGAAGAATTAGACCAGCGTCTAACTATTAGTCGTCTTTGGGTTAGATAGAAGTGCACACCCACATTTCACCGACGCAGTTATTAAATCCCATGTAATAGGCATTGATGCTATTGCCATCAATGGGGCACAATACCAAACTCCGGACTCCTACCGTGATTTCCTTACAGAACAAACCAGTAACACTGCTCGAACCGAGAATCAAACACAAGACCTAACGTTAACCAGCTGTAGAGACTAACTTAGAAATTAACAACATAATATGGAATTAAAGTATCACATGGTCAGCTTATGTCTTCAAGAAGGAGACGATTTAATCCTTTCTCTAAGTAGTGTCCTATATATGGTGCATGTTGTTTTTATTATTTTTATTCTTAATAAAAATAAATTTCCGTGTTCAACAATTGTTTTTGCTTCGCGCACAGTTAACGTGTTAAAATTCTGACACGACCTCCAGTCTCTAGAGGAGATTAAATGCCAAGTAACGCATTCAAAGAAAACTGTTCGGAAAATGAGACATTTCTTTTCTCAAAACGTTTTCACAAGAAGTAAATACAACCTGCGCGCTACTTAATGTCCTCAAGGGAAATCAGAAAAGGCGCAGCCGTGTTAGGTTAATATTTGTACGCCTTCCGTTACCCACCATTACAGGAGGAGTAGAATGTTTATTTTATTTATTTATTTCGTTTAGGAAAGCTTACAAACTAATGATTACACAGAAATAAAAAAATAGTTAGACATGTTGCTTATTACAAAATACAGATCCACAAATTAACAACTTATCTATCTGCCTAGCCTTTTCCCAATTACATTGGCGTCGGCTTCCAATCAAACCGAATGCAGCTTAATACCAATATTTTACCTGGAGCGACTGCCTATATGACTTCCACAACCCAATTACTGGGTAACACGATATCTCGTGGTAGGACTGGTTGTCAGACTTTCAGGCCTCTGAATACCCGTAACGGCTGTCATAGATCTTAATATGACAACCGGGACCAACGGCTTAACGTGCTCTCCGAAGCACGGCACAAATGAACAACTTACTGCACCTTTAAGTTTACCTTACACTTTAATGACAGTTTGACTATACTAACCAAAGAAACCTCTACGCATGAGATTCCTGATTGAACTTACATTAGTGCAAAAAAGAGCAATATTTAAATCAGCCGAAAACACATTAAAGTTTTTAGTAGGGTGCACGAAGAAAGCATTCCCTCTATTTTTAGTGGAGGAAAAAGATACCACCAATTAAGACCGCTGCCTATGTTGGAGATATATCTATTTATTATGATTACAGACAGACTTTACTTAGTAAAATTATAAATATCGAAAACTATAATAATTAAAATTATAATGAACAGTAAATAATCCCTTTTTAATTGACAGCACGGTTGGCGCAGTTGCCGAGAGACCGACTGCTGCACTGCGTGTCGCAGGTTCGATTCCTGCACGGGGCAAATATTTGTACGATCTATAGATAATTGCTCCGGGTCTGGGTGTGTTTGTGCTTGTGAGATTATATGTCTGTAAAAGCACCCACGATACAGGAAGAAATTCCTAGTGTGGGGCATAGTAAATAATTTAAAAATATATAAATGCAATGCAATTCTGGGTGCGGTAATTTCTATATTATATTCACTTAGACCCCAATATTACAACACCAACATGTATTTAATGTTATCTACTGACATAAAATCATACCGTCCCGATAATAGGATCACTGTAGCTCAGGAGTCTAACAGACACACAAACACACTCCGACGCCCTCGACCGGCTCGTTATAGACCTCACCGGCGAGGTCCCCGTCCGTCGCGAAATATCTCATCACGTCCTCCCCGACCCTTGCTCGAGCCGGCCCGCGCCGAGCCAGTAGCTTTAAATTCGACCCTTAATAATTAGTAAACTAATCTGATCCAGCTAGTCTCTAGTTGTCCCCCCAGCAACGCCCTAAGCCGAGGTTCGTTCCCCGCAGGGGACGCCCTTAGTGCTGTGTTGCTTAGTTTTTAGTATTAAAAAATATGCTTTGGCTGGAGGCATCAAATTGTCTCGTCATAGCTATTGCTCGGTTACGCAGATCAAACCCCTATGGGATAACTGCAAGAAATGGAATCGTATACCTACATAAAAACATTGATATTTTTATTACATATCTATCAATAAAAATAATTATCCTGAAAACTTACTGAATAAAACGAATTATCCAATCAATGAAATTGACCACACATACTAGGTAACTACGTCGCTGCGCATTGACACCCCACAATGATTTATCATTAGTTTACTACACTCGTTAATTAAACGGTCAGTTTAATTATCGAACGACGCCATTTTGTTGTTGAGATTTATTGTCACCTCTTTTCATACTGGCCACCTTCGACAAGGTTTGAATTTCCAACGACTTGATTAATCATGCGTGGTGGTGGTCTGTGGTAAAGTAAGACCACCAGGGACCACCCCTGCTTTTTCAATACTTTCTAAAAAATATATCAACTAACAATTGATAGTCTTGAAAAAGGATTATTTCATTCTTGAAAGGAACATTGTACCTTAAATTAGCCTCAAGTACATCGACGCGAGCGCAACGGCATGTGGCGCGATGCAGCGCCAGTTTGACTCGCGACATCGCCGTGGGCTAAGCTCATGAATAAGAGCTCCGTTCGAGTTCGAAACTAGTCGGGCAATCCCGAAGAATGCGCGTGAGTAATAACCGTTAAACTATAATTAACGTGAGTAGTTACCGGTGGACAATAACGAAATTAAACACACTTGCGATACCTATCTAGTTTAATAGGTATCTGTGGTCCCAGTGGAGGGCAAGGGCTTTGCCTTTTTGGAGCATTCCCCCTACATATTCCTAAATAATTATCAAGTATATCTAGCCATTTTTTACGTCATATTCGGGGCACATTCCCTATCAATTCAAATAAATAAAATTTAAGTGTCTGTGTGTAATGTCAAAATAATAGTTTTGTTTTAAGCTCATACAGTTATTTTCACGATACCTATCCCTAAAAATCAGTTTAAATGTTTTTCTGTCTGTCTGTTTATTCCGGCTAATCTTCGAAATGGCAGGACTGATTCTGATAAGATTTTACTGGCAGGTAGCTAGCTGACTATATCAGGAGTAACTTAAGCTAATTATAATTATACGCGGGTGAAACCGCGGAGCACAGCTAGTACCAACATAACACACAAATGCAAGTACTACCAACACACTAAACACGTAAGCCGTGTCACGTCGTAAACACGTCATCGCACTAACCACTGAGACCGTGGGATCGCATAAATCTCAATTGGGCATAATTATTAATTACATGTTATAAGCAGGTAGCAATAAAGTTTACGATCAGCCCAATGACCTGGACTATGACTAATGCGTGTGGGAAGCAACATACTAAGTATCTATAAATACTTATCTATAAATTGGATGGGTTTGTGGATGCTAAATTATTGGGAATGTAGAGGTCAAAACGGCTTAGTGGTCCGAGGACGATGTAACCGGGAGGCGCAGGTTCGAATCCTGCACTCCACAACCTTATTTATCTTTCCACAAAAAATGACATTTATACTTGAATTTATATGCGCATGCTTTATTGCGTTTGAAAGATAGGTATTTAACGGAAATTTTATTGAGATAGAGTAATTATTTAAAAATGAACCGGAATAAATCATCATCCCCATCATCCCCCTGCCCTTATCCCCATTTATTTGGGGTCGACGCAGCATGTATTCTTCTTCCATACATACTCTCTACTTGTACTGGAATGCTGCAAAAGATTTGGCTATTTTTTAGAACCGGCCGCTTGCCTGACGTCAACCTTCATTGGTAATGCTATTGTTGGTGGTAACCGCCACCGATACGGTCTCCTTCTATCTAGCTATGTCATACCAAATGTTATCCATGCGCCAGGTTCTGATCGAGCCGGAATAAAAAATTATAAAATTATGATAAATAAATGAAAAGGTAGAAAACGCATTACTTATATTAATAAATATTCCTTACTTAGACTGCCTCATTGGTCCAGTGGCCGAAGGCGCGGCTGCTGAGCGTGGTGTAGAGATTTCGATGCCAGGTCTCATTTTCGGTTACAAAATAATATTAACCTGGAGTTTCGAATTATATCGATAAACGGCAATAGGCTCACCACCATGGGACGTGGGACTTAATAACGGTCCCGAACGGCATCCCTTAAAAATAAGGGACATCATTTTAATGTACTTCATTTGACATATAAGTCATATTACACATTTTCATTTGTTTAATAGTGTACTAACTAAAAGATAAGGTATTAATATAAAAACTAAAATGTATGATTTATAATATAAAATAAAATATATGAGTATGTACACTTCTTATAAATTATGGTTCTCCGGTTACTACTCACGTACATTCTTCTACCTTGCAATCTTCATTAATCGACATTGCCGCGGGCTCCAGATCATGACTAAGAACTCCGTTCGAACTCGAAACTAGTCGGAAAAACCCGAAGAAAGCACGTCAATAGTAACTGCTGAACAATAATTAATATAAATATGCCTCACGAAAGTTATTATACAAATGTACGCTTCTCTCACAACTAAAATAAAATAATTAACAAAAAATCAAGTACACAACGAAATTGCCTTGACCGTCACTTTTGTAAATATTTCCATAACAATGTCAGGTCAGACATTAAAATATTTGTATAATAACTCCAACATTAATATTAATACAGAGAAAGTGTTTTTGTTGAGTAATTAGAGTAATAATAGCAATCTACACTGACAACTGGCAGGTGCGTGTTTTACAGCGCGTAATATAGGGTTCCGCAGTTACCGTTATTGTTTGAAATCAACGTTATACATATAATCCCGTCTGTTTCCCATTGGGGTAAGTAGAGAATATAGATTTTCATATGCTACGGTTCTGACACGACTTTTACTTCATCTATGTTCATTTATCTCTCTCATGCATGCTCTTTAAACAAAACTTAAACCTAAATTCGGAAAATATTACATATTTTATAATAAAGGTATCAGAATGATTTTATAAGTAAAGCTTTTTTATACATGCTTAGGCCATGAAATGCTTAGTATATTTCTTTTTTATTTCATAAGCGACATTGAAAAATAATAGAAAGATGTGTCAGAAAATATTCCATAGATGCTTTATGCAATATAATGTTGTACCTGTATATAAATCGATTCCTATTGCTGGGAAATCTGCTGCCAAGATGATAAGACAGTTCAATTTTTTTAAAATTAAATATAGCTACAACCCGTAAATGCATCGCGTGACACAGTGTCAAACAACAATTGTGACAGAAACATGAACCAACATGACGCATCTACTGTCTCCGGTTGTTCAACGGAACCCCAAAAAGTTATCTCTTTAATGCAACTTTTATGACTGTATTATACTATGGGAACATCACTAATGGTGGCCAGAATTATTTGGTTCCCATGTATTTTGAATTCATCATTACTTTGAGAACACAATGTTCATGTTCTTGTCAGTAATTGAGATTAGGCAAAATATTTGACGTCTCAGTTTCCAGACTATTAGGGAATTGTGTGAAAGTGGAGTATGTCAACTACTTGAATTGGTGTAATTTTTTTTATTATTAACAACGCTAAAAGCCAGTGGCAATCTCTGGTCGGTAAACCATCGTTGAGGTTAAGCAACGCTTGCCGCGGTCAGTCTATAGATGGGTGAGCGCTAGAAGGATTTTCATCTGAGCGTTTCCGTGTTTCGGAGGGCACGTTAAAAAGATGGTCCGTATTGTTAATTTCTGGAAGTAGCTAAGCCAACTCAGAGCCGATTTTATGTGTAGTAATCATCACTGTCCTCCTCTAACCTTTACAGGGGTTCTGGGATCGTAGTTGCATTCGCGCCAGCCCCAGCAGACTACGATACGAATCCCGTAATATGAGCAGGCCGGCCACCGTTGGCCTGCACTCGGTCGAAGTCTGGATCACGCGCACGTGCTTGCGTGTGGTGCGCCGCAATTTCGGGTTTGGTGTAACCTCGCCCGCAAGCTACGTTACTACGATCATGGTGGAAGCAAATTTAGAGGCCTTCGGGCACGGCTTGAACAACTCTTGACATTAGGTTTATTCCTAACGACACGAAAGAAAACCGCATTTAACTAAATTAAGCATGTGAAGATACATTTATCGTCATCATCATCATTCACAGCTTCTAACAACCCGCTACAGCATAAACGTCCCTGTTTTGCGCCATTCTTTCCTACAAGCTTCACTATGTCGACAACCCATCGTGCCATTAGTCTTCCTATACTCCGAGTACCTACAAAGATACATTATACACACAAATTGATCTACCCTAAAAAATATTTGCAGAAAATCTAAACCATAAACATAGTTTTCCGAAATTGGAAATCGAGCCCGTGCCACCGTGCCGTATACTGAAGGTAATCAATCACTCGATTACTTTACTAGCCAAGCTGACATTTATTGATAATTTAAATTAAATGGTTTCCGATTATAGGCTATCATCTCCCAATAGCCGTCTCATATGAGACAGTTAAACCTCGCCTACACTTGCGATGAACAAAAGCAGTTTTATTATTGTCATACCATACTTCCAGGAACTAAAGGCAATTCATTCATCGCCACGCCACAATTTCCCAGAAAATACGAACACCGTTTCGTGGAAAAACCGGTAACAAAGTACCGAAAACGATATCGTCCCGACGACAAGCCGCGCCAATTAATAGTATTGGATTCCGATCGCGCTGTGTGCATCTAATGACGCGTTTTTTTCCTTTGAACATCCATTTAATTGTGCGGTATCCATGCAATATGGATTCCATAGATTGTGTTTTAAATGTTTTCCTTCCATTTTGTAGTTAGGTTGTCACACTACAAGTCACAAGAAGTTTTACTGTTATGACGTCTATAGACGTCGTGTGTCACTGAAAGTTTTAATCAAAACAATATATTTTTCTCACGCGCCTCCCAGGCTTTTCAAAATACCGCGAAACAAATACTTGTGAACTCCATCAAAATTTTACAATACAATAACAACTAAACATTCAAACACTTAGACAATTTTAAGTAGGCCTCAAATCTCATGCTGTCTTCATGACAAAGCGACAGCAACATTGAGTTAAGAGTATTGAGCCCTAAAGATTTTACACTCCTTGCTATTAAAGTATGACTTTTAGTAAGTACAATATAAGGCACAATACACGATGTTAGTATAAAATGTCAATAACGTGAAATGTGAACCAGCTCACATCGTGTTGATATTGAATTTCAATCCAACTCCGCACCAGTTTTCTTTTAGATATTCATTTATTCGTGCTGTCACCATGTTTTGGGAATTCTACGGATTTATTAAAACTTTCTATCTGGTATCTTATTTAAACTAAAACAAAAGTTTTAGTCGGTCACTTTTTGTAGTATGTATAATGTTATGTGAAGATAGAAGACATCACATTTCTTTAACGAAAACAATATGCGTGTCTATCTTCAGAGATTCGCTAAGGAAATTCAATTAGAAGTTGTGCTGTGTAATATTTAATTTGTTGTTTAACAAAATATTAATATTAAACATCGCTAATATCGCTATCTAATACAATACAGTACACAACGCAAGATATAAATAATTTTCAACTCTTCATAAATTATGCTGTGTTTGACGTAAGCATTATCAAGCTTGAGTAAGCAAAACTCGTTAAGATGAGTCAAAGAGTATAACAAGGAAACCTCTGTAGGCAAGAAATTAAAAACCGAAATGGGTAGTATAATTCTTGCTCCTGGCCTATAGCTTTCTTCTCAGGATTTTCTTTTCACTTTATTTTTCTAGCTAGCTCCAAGACAGAAAGGCTATATTCAGAGAAGAACGTTAATTTTAATCTAACATAGATTTTATCTTAGCTCTAAAGATTTGGAAAAGTAATTAGATATTACTCTGTAAAAATAATAATGATTATATAGCCCTTTAATCACGTACAACTTTTGTGATTACCCATTTTGTTTCGAACTCAGATTGATTCCTCGACCATCAATGAATCGATCATGCACGGTTACTATGTGAACAGACAAGAAAACAAAAGAAACTACTCTTTAATCTACAAATTATACATTTTTCAAAAAAAAACTTTTGTATGCAAAATTACAAACAAGAGGACTCAGAGAAAACACACAAAAAACTTCGTCAACCTGAATGAGTGGACATATTGCAACAGCCGGATTCTGTGCAGGTTATTCAACATTTAGTCACGCTTGTGGTTTGTTGAATGAGTCAGGCTGTTTACACTTTAGGTCCTGCTTTGCTATTGTGTAAGGACTTTCGCGGTAATGGATATGTTACAAGGTTATAAGCGATGTCAATGACCAGGAAATTATGAGGTAATCGAGTAGGTAGTTTTTTTTTACTCGGCGGTAAAAATCCGTGCAAGTACAATGAACGTACGTTTTAATTTTAATTTCAACCTTAACTTCACTTTATTTATTTAAGTAGTATTTTATTTATATACATATATAGTATGCTAAATTTATTTATTTATCCTATTATTCTTTTAGTTATTTATGTAGTATTATAATACCTATATATTGTTATTAGAACAAAGTACCTTCCTTAGAATTGAGTTTTGTCATATCTGCATATTGCACCTACCACATTTTCTCTCTGCGTCACCCTAAGGTTGACTGGTAGAAAATGCCTAAGGCTAATTAAACTTTATTTTGTGCATAAAGTATTAAATAAATAAATAAACAAATAAATAAACGTACGAAAATTTTAACCTAAATATTATATATGTATTTTACATATATCAGTTTTTTTTGTATTTTGTATTTGCAGTTTTCAATTAACTTTGCTAGTTATTCAGTAAAACCCAAGATTACAGCCAAAAGACTGTAATTAGGTAAGTTCTTATATAATTAATCTAATAAAGAGGTATAAAGCACCAAAACAGATTTAAAATTACATTCACAATATTTAACATAAAAAAAAAAAAAACAAAACACACTGTGAATGTCCGTGTAAATGCAAACGTATAGTCACCGCACACTATGTATCTAACCTAGTTAAAACTCGCCCAATCGGAGCTCACGAGTAAATTAGAACAACTGTTACAGTATAATAATTACAACACGTTGTAATTATATTATATTTACGTGATTATACATTATGTTCAGCTGTAATTACTGTTAATTAATTGGAGTATAATTTGTTGTGTTAAACAATGACATTATCATAGTAATTGGCTACTTAGTTGACTCGCGACTAAGTTACAGCCACACAAATAAATCGGACCCGTGCGCTGGCCGTGGTCGGTCTATGGATGGGTGATTATCATTTTATATCGAACACCTCCGACCAGTGGCGGCGTTAGGCGTTAGGCGAAGTCGGCAAGAAGACGGCCTCGCGCCTCTGGGGCCTCGCTAGTAAGTTTTTCAAGTTGTTAAAAATTTTGTTATCCATATTTATTTCCTATATATATGTCGCAGATGGATTGCAGAATCAGCTGTTTTACAAAAATGCTAGCTGATGACGACGTTTAGCGGATTTACATAATTACTGAACTATAACACGCAAAATTGAATGAACGTTTTGCGTTTATCAATACAGCGGATCAACGATCAGAGATTATGTAAAACAGTGTGAAATGAACTGTCAGATTGTTGATTTTAGTTCGAAATTTTGTCGCATATGGCTCTGTATGTCTTAACAATAATAACCTAATTTTATTTTACTTGTCAATAGCAAAAAAGGATGAATATTTTGAATGATGTAAATACTAAACCACTATAATAGTCGACAATATATCGGAATTATGAAAGAAAATAAACGAAATTGATCCATAAGCAAGTGAAGCGAGCTCGGGAGTTTCGTGTATCCCGACACGGACAGGTTAGGTTCGAAGAGGGGATCCTCTTTGTGTTTAGGTTTTTTCTAACCTTAAAGACACAAAAATAGGAGCCCCGCCAAGCGGGGCTCCGTCGACCCAGCCACGGAAAGTCAAATCAGAATACAGTATATTTTTTTTACTTGAGTGGGGACTATCCATTTAATATACCTATACAATAAACAAACCTGTATAAAACAGCTGAACGTCGTTCAGCTGTTTTATAAAACAGTACTGTTTTGTAAATCAGCTAGCAGTTTTGTAAAACAGCGTTTTGTAATCCATCTGCGACATATATATCGAATTACCCCAGTAATCTGGGTTCTATAGGTCAGACAGGAAATCACTCTATGTATCTATGTATCGCTCTAAATACTGATATATGATGCATCCAGTTAGACTGGAAATAGCTTCAGTCCAGACTTCAACATCGCTGGGGACAAAAAGCTAGGCATATAGATAGATAGACATCATAGTAAGTAATTAGCCTTCATAAAACTTGCAGTTTTACTACTTACTATCTCTGTGACACGAGATTTTGTATATACTATATTAATACGTAAATCCTAAAAAAAAATTGTCTAGTCTTACCGGGTGCGCGGGCGGCATGCATGTGTCGATCGCCGGCGCTCGCGGCGCATCACCGCACCTGCAGCTGCTGCGACACACACCCTGGAAATAAATAAAGTCATTGAAAATAGTAATATAGGTTATAATAAAACAACTTTTAACCGGATTAATCGCGTGTATTATTGGCTTTTTGTTTTTCCTGACGTTTCGAACACTTTGCAGCGTTCGTGGTCGCAGGAGGACTAAGGTGTCAGGTGTCTCAACAGTTTATTTAAAATTATTTCAGTCTACCGTACATATATGTATAGGTTTTATTATAATGTGTAGTGATCGCGCAAACCTAAGATATTACTAAGTAATATAGGTTTTCGCGATCACTACACATTATAATAAAACAAATTTTAACCGGATTAATCGCGTGTATTTGGTTTTTGTTTTTCCTGACGTTACAAACAATTTGCAGCGTTCGTGGTCGCAGGAGGACATTGTAAATAATAATAATTTTCAACATTCGTGCAGCACGGACTCTGCTATCTTTTTGCCAATTGTGGTATCGGCTAATGGACTAATAGTGAAGAGACTCAACAAACACCTTAAGACTCTCCTATTGACAAAAAGTTATATTCGCGAAATGTCAAATTTGCAAAACGTCCTGATCGCAGATTATAACAGGTTTGCATTATGTCCAGTTCTCTGAATTCCAAAGTAATTCAATGACTTAGGTACGTATTAGTTCCTTTGTTTGTTTTTTAATACAAAGATATTTACAGTTATTTATTTATTTAATTTATTACAGATTATAATACATAATTCTTTATTTTCTAAATGTTTCACGTTTAATGTTGGCTGCCTCGTTAGTCTAGTTGTCCCATGTACGACTGCTGAGCACGAGCCCTGGGTTCGATGCCGAGGTCGGGCAAAGTGTTATTAGGAAATTCACGTAGCAGCCTAGAGTTTGGATTTGTGGGCGGTATGTGGCAATAGGCCCCTATAAAATAGTAATAACAGTATTTGTGAAATGTGAGTGTACAACTGTGTAACTACACCTCTGCCTACCCTTTTGGAGAATGCAGGCGTGCTTTGTTACTATTATTTATCGACTTCAACAAGAAGGAGGTTCTAAATTCATCTGTATGATTTATATATATGTATATAGTTGACTTTAGCCTTAAGAGTATAATTCCTGGTCTTTTTCCTTATAACTAAGTACTTTATAAACATAATTTATTTTAATACTAACTCTGAAGAAACTTTTAAGTGAAATGCGGTACATAAAAACAGCTAATTAAGCAATAAAGAGACTTCATCTTCCTTGGTACTGTCAAGAAAATAACCTCTTTTATATGCCAGTCTCAAATAAGTACATATTTAGCTAAACTTAACCTAGAACGTAAAGACAGACATATAAAGGAAATGATCCTATATGAACACTAATGAAAGGCCCAACGGTGGGCTAAAAGTACGTTATTAAAGTTTTTATGCGGCAAAGTTACTGGGGCTCAGTGCCTAGGACCTTACTGTGTTTTAATGGCACTTTTACGGTTCAAACAATTTCGAGCAAGCAATTCATAATTACGGAGCAGTAAACTCTTGGTTTTTCTCGTTTCATGCAAGCTAAGTTGAGGAAAAGGCGTGCTTATAATTTTAATAGATTTCTGCATTGAGCCTTTCGTCTTCAAGTTTTCATTCAACTGTAATTTACGAAGCAAGAAAAGCTTATAGTGCTCGAAAAAAGCTTATAGTAGCTTCTGTACTTATAGTGTAGAAATTATATTATGTATTTAAGACTTTTTTTTTTAAACAAGTTACTTGTAATTAAAAATAATAATGTCAACTGGTAACGTGCCCAAAAGGCTGGCAGCATTGCCACGTTGAATGGCAATACTGATTTTGTTTAGAAATTATTTAAAACTCTTCAGTTTAACTTGTTAAAATTTGGCACCATCCTAAGATTGAGTTAAATAACAATTTTCTGCGACACTCTTTAAATAAGCGGCTACACATTTAAAAGGACCACCACAACACGGCTGTGAGCTGAATTTGAACCTACGCCTCCCAGATCCCACTCCAGGCGCTCTACCAGTAAAGCCATTCCGACCTCTGCTCACTACTCCAAATTTGTCTTTCACTTTTTAGTACATCTTATGCTGACGTCATGGCTATGTATTCACTCCCATATACAGGTGACTGAACCAACACGACTAACTTTTCAGTGAATACCATGTCGAACAGATGCACTTACCAAATAGATACAGATATTTTTTCCAAACGCATTAACGGACGCGTAGCGAATTCAGAAGTAATTCATTTTTCTTTCCACAAAATTATTATAAGTTTAAAGTTCACTACTCATGAGTTAATGCGTTTGAACATAACAGTTCATCGTTCATCAATCAAGTACCTAAGATGTTCATCATTTTTCGTGTGATAAGGGATTAACCTAATTGGAGAGTTATTGCCACCGCACGTGGGCATGTAACTTGGTCCGCAACTGCTATTAACAAAAACCGAGAAGACAGATTTTAGCGTGCCTTCTCAAGCACGGAGACATAACATAGCACCTTCCACGAAGGGTATAGCGACAACGTTGTACATCCACATGTCACCAATACTACTATTAAGTCCCATGTAATAAGTGGTCCGCCTATTGCCATCTACCGGGCACAATTACCAACTCCTGGCTGCTATAATTTCCTGACAGAAAAACTCAATTACACTTTACCCGACAGGAAATCGAAATCAGGACCTCATGCTCAGCAGTTGCACTTAGGACCACCTGAAAATGCTTAGCGGTCACCCATCTGTAGAATGACCTCCTACCGTTGGATTACTGATCACAGTTTGCGCTGGCATATCATAAGCAATCAAATCCATCCATGCTTTTTGAGAAGTTCACGACCACAAGAGGAATATCATAATCATATCATAAATATAATAATTTCTATCCATTTTATGAAAAACCTTTTCCCTATAGATGTGCCTATGACCCTGGCAAGACATCTGCTCACCTCCTTATAAGTATTTATATTGCTTGCGAAAATGTCCTGCCGATGGTGGCATTGTACATCGGCTCATTGAGTTCCCTGCAAAATGGTTGAGCTAAGCGAGACTGATATGCGCGTCATGCTCGTGAACGGGTGCTGTCTTTCGGGACTGGTCAGCTCCTAACTGCTTTGGCAATCATTTTAAGGCTATATATTAAGTTCCAGCGATTTACTTTATTTTTTTGCATTGTAATCACATTACCTTATTTATTGTTATACCAAATTATTTTATGTGTGTCTATGGTGTTTCTTGCCGACTCTTCTCCATAAGTTCAACACCACGGAACCGTGCACTCAACTTTGATATTACATAAGTACCTGTATAGTCTATTTAAAATAGAAATATTCGAATTTGTATTTATACTTCTAAACTGTATCTACGCACAAACGAAATTTTCCTAAGAAACCTTTTCCTCCCAACAGTGGTTCACAATCGGCGCGTGCTCCTAACTGTACGTGCCACTCATTAGGCTAGCGGTCACACGCAGCGATTGCGACGCGATAATAATCGGACGATAAACATTTGAAAATATTTGCCGCGGATAAAAAACGGAATGAATCAGCTGTTTGTGGGTTGGTTACTGTTATTGTTAAATAAGTAAGTAAATATAGTTAGATTGGGTTTGAAGGAGTTATTTTACTGGCCTCAATTGTAGCCTTATTTTAAAATACTGCAAGTATGACTGCTATTTTAAACACAGAATAAAGAAAGAAAAGGTAATAAAGAAAAGGTTATTTTTTTATTGTTTATGCAGTAGGTTGATATTATATAATGGAAACCTTCCTAAAGAATTTATTATTAGTGTCTGATCATTACTAGATTGAAAACTGCAAAATATAGATATAACCTAATCATAGATTCGTGGCCATATATCGTGATTATACAATTGTCAATCAAACTGAAACTAAGGCAGCTGAAAGCTGATAACTTTATATAACAAACTAGCTGACCCGGCAAACGTTGTTTTGCCATATAAATAAAAAAAATTGGGGTGGACTACCCCTAACATTTAGGGGGATGAAAAATAGATGTTGGCCGATTCTCATAGATACCGGATAAGCACAAAAAATTTCATCAAAATCGGTCAAGCCGTTTCGGAGGAGTATGGCAACGAAAACTGTGACACGAGAATTTTATATATTAGATGACACTAATTTGAAACTTGTAACGGTCCATCAGGTTGTGGGCTCCACGATGTATCGGAGATGGTCGGTGTCCTTTACAACTTTAGAGTTCGCTACGAATGTGAGCAAGTTTGAAAAAAAAATCTGTATTTATTGTATTTTCGCCCTCTATATTCACCAACACCATAACCAACCGTCAACCGCCTTTTATAGAAGTACCTAACACCTATATATTATGTGGTTATTAAAGACATAAACAAAAAAACAAGACAAATTATATTCAAACAGATCGACAGTATTAAGTAATCATAAGTTAATGACGGTCGTTATACTTCCGTTAGTTCTGCGAAAGCACTTTATTATTGAACGAAAAAACGTTGACTGTTGGTTAATTTATACCTACTTGCTATTGCGTGTATCGGACGAGTTATGAGAAAAAATAATTGCGAACTTATATTTTCTTTGTCATGGAAGAGAGGGGCTCGTGGCGAAGTAACCACGGGACTGACGGACCGAGTTATGCTACCCGCGATTGATCTGTAGATTTCGGAGCTCGTGGCTCGGAAACCACATTCAATCATCAGGCTAGGATGTTTAACTAAGATCTATGAGAGTCGTTACAGGTAGACGCTTAAAAGTTTGACAATTGCCTTACCACGAGATACGTGTTATTCAGTAATTGGTTGAGCAGTGATAGCCAAACTCAATACAAGTCAAAGGCCGCAGGTTCAAATGCAAGGCACGCACCACTGTCCTTTCGTAATCATGTGCTTAAAACGACGAAGGAAAACATCGTGAGGAAACGAGCACACCCGAGAGACGTTCTCGATGGTGTGTAAAGCCATGTCAAAGAACTAAGGATGGTTTTAACTCTGACACCAGGTTGTTCAACAACCATACGATATGAAGAGAAGTAATTGGTTAGCGGAGTTCGGATACGCAGCCGTTCCATGTAAAATATTGGTACTCAGCTGCATCTGGTTAGACTGGAAGCCGATCCCAAAGTAGTTGGAAAAGGCTAGGGAAAGATGATTTTCTTCATCGTATCAGATCAGCTTTTTCTATGTCCATTGCTGAACATAGGCCCTTTACAGTATTCCACTCTCAATGGCTTTGAGCCTTTCGCATCCTAAGTACATCGCCATGCAAGTTTTGGAACGAAGTTCCTTATCGCGCGTTGCGAAAGGGGGCTAGACGGAAAAAATTAAGATGAAAAGTTATAACGACACTTTTTGCTATAGTAAGCTATTGTAAGCCGTGCGGCGTGGGCAGTGTCTGTCTCTCTCTCTCTCTCTTATAGAAAGCAAGCCAGATATTTTCGCTTCGTCTTTCTATTTCGCATTGAACAGTGTGGTGTCGCGACGATTATTTTTGTTGAGTGTATACAGTTTTTTGTACATAATAAATAATTATTATTACAATTCCTTCACTAATTAATCGAAAGGAACTTCGTTCCATCCGGGTGTCCCTTGACACCTCTCAAGTTTTTTTTTTTTTTTTATCGCTTCATTTTGTGGTGGCTGTCCCGACCCACACTTCGCCCCCCATCTCGTGGTCCTTTCATGGTCAGGGGCTCCGTCTCCGACCTATTCGGCCTTCTCATTACTATTTCTATCGGCAAATTTTGTGCTATCTAGGTATTATTTACTTGATTCAGAGGTGAATGTAATGTTAAAATATATCAATATAACTCGATTACAATGAGGAACATTACTAAATAAGTACCTCGTCCCTTTTAAGTTAGGATTTATTTACCATAATATTAAAAACTATAGCGGACCCATCTCCCATCATCAACTTTAAAATGCGAAACATCAATCAATCTATGAACATCCAGTTATTTCAAAATCAGCATGAAATTAAAAACATTTAATTCCGCTATTCTTGGAATAACAAAACAAAACATTTAATGAGGTATATCATAGAGAATAGAAGTTTCCCACGTTATTTATAAGCTAAGTTAAGCTAAAAAAATGCCGGATAACCGACCGTTCTAGATCAAGTGGATGGGCAATCCCTCGAAATTAGGTGATTTTATAAAGGTAACATTATGCTAGCTAATCCCCGGAAATGTCGCGAATTAAACTCAGGGCTCCGTTGAAGTTCGAATCTAATTGAGTAATCCTAAAAAAGGCTGTATTATTAGTTCACTGTTTTTGCTTAAAACTTTGTGCCATTTCAGAAATTTTATTTATCCATTAAGCTTTTTTTAGAAACCATCAATACCACCTGCTTCCCAAATTGATTTAGGTATTATTCACTAAGCCAGCCGGAACCACAAAATTTCTTGAAAAAACTTTAGAAACTTCAGCAAAAACTCTTAAAATAATAACCACAGCGGCTATTTAACTTAACCCCACAATCTTAACACATTAGAAAGTAGAAATGTACAAAGAACAACTGAAAAATGACGCATAATCGATGACAATACGTTTCGAGTAAATTTTCGGACGGAAAGACCAAATCTTGGCTTTGCCGACCAATAGTTGGCGCAATAAATTGACCAAATGTAAGTTTTATAGAACATTGTGCAATTTGATCACGGATATTTTATTCCATATATCGAGCATAATTTGGCCAAAGTTATTTAGGTTACGTGGAGTTAATAATTCATTTATTTATAGAATCCGCAACTTCTATATATACCTAAAATTAAATATAAATATAACGGTCAATTGCACATCAGTGGTAACACAAACTATGAAAACCGTCCTTAATCAATTATCAATATATATTTATTACCATAGACATACGATTGCCAAGGAATTAGCTGACGCCAAAAAAGTGAGACAGCCATGACACTAAGCAGTCCTCAGGATACAATACGTGCGGCCACTGAGCACTTAGCAGTAATAAGCCAACTGCGGTGTGCAAATAGCCCTCATTACGTTCCATTGCATACAGACAAAATGTATCCATCAAGAATAATGGAGACATCGGCCGAAAGTTGGCTGTTTTTTTTTTGTTAGATCATTGCGCAAGAAGATTATTCTCTGAGGTGTCATTTGTGGCTAAGGACCTTGTTATTACGCATATCGGGTAAAATCACTAAAAACTTAAATAAGCTAAAAATTAAACTTTTAAGTATATCCAAACCTCTCATTATATCTGTACCACAACAATTACAGTGTTGGTCTAGGTCGCTAAATACACGTAGAAAAAGAATTCGTTTCACCCGGCAGTCTGTAATAAATCTAATTGTTCCAATATGTTCAGCTGGTCGCAATTTGCGAATGTAGGCGACTCCCAATTTTGTCCGGTGCATCTCACGAACATACTGACACACAATCATTTTTGTTCTTATTGCGGAGATACGAAATAAAAGCACTTTCGAGGTTTTTTATGTGACATCAATATTTATTATTATAAGTTTATTTTTTCTGTTACATTTTATCAAGAAGGAACGATTTATTAGAAAAATTGAATACTAAGAATGTTTTGCAACGTCAGCGCGTGTTAAATAACTTTTAAAACGATAAGACTTTTCAAGATAAATCTTTCAAAAGCATTAACGCATGCTTAGCGAACTCTAAAGTTATAATATTCAATGGAAAAAGAATACGGTCGCAAGCAGGATTCGAACCTGCGCCTCCCGGATAATCGGAGTATTTATCCATCCATTTAATACTATCTTGATAATATGTACTTTTCATTTAGTCAAATATTTTATTTTAGATAGGTACCCACACAACCGTTTCAATTGCATTTTGATTTCATCGAATTGGTAACAATATAGGGAAATTTATAATAATAACATAGATAATTTCAACATACCATTTCTATGACACATCAGAATTTAAAATTACGATACACCTTTTAGTTTATTTTTTTCAAAGAATGAGACTACAGCATTTACTGGCTAAGATTTTAAATCGACACTAAGCATCATTGTATCCGGTTTTATATTATTTACGGTAGATAATAGCAAAAGGTATCTACTAAATAAAATCAGCAATTCAGCACAATATACAGTTATAAGGAAAACAAACAAAAATTCGCCATTACAATCGATCATAACGCGGTATCTGCAAAATGCAGTGATGAATATGCGCAGTGAAATAATATGCCGGTTACGAATAGCGTTTGATACGCGTAGGGTTGTCTACTTGTATTACATATATGCTTAAATTAAAAAGTCTTTATAAATTCGGTTTAATATGGATTCTCGTAAAACATTGATATCTGATTGACTTATTCGGTGATATTTTGTTGTCGGAATTAGCAATGCAACCGATATCACCATCTAGTGAAGTGTTCTCCGTTGTGTATGTATTTCTCAGGTTTCTGAGACTCAGAAACAGATTATAGCAAGTATTCAGAAAACAAAACTAATTTAGAGAATATTTCAAAGCACCAGATCAATCAAAAATAAACTCTTTGAAATACTCATATGTGTTAAACCGTTTAAACTTAAAAGTGATTATATTAAATGGAAAAAGATTAAACTTATCCGACTTTGTTTGATTATAGAATATATTAATAAACCAATATCAACGAAGAGCATACACATTACTTTTCTAAAAACATGACGTAATTTACATAATACATGTATATTTCTTGGGACATCCCTGAATACGGCATGCGCGCGGCGTGATGCGCTCTGCCGGTACCGTTGTCGGTCGCGCCGTGTATCAATAACGCATCAGACCAACCATTAGCTGGATTCTTGCTCCCGCTCGCCCAGATACACTATTCTGATTTATAATAAACCGCAGTAATAGTAAGAAGGTATTTTTTTAGACATTATTTAAAGTACTTCTTACTAAGTAGTTGTTATCAGGCGCATGACTACAGGCCATGCCCGATTTATTTTATTTTATTACGAATTAATAACTAAGATTCATATCAGTGAATACTTGTAAAGTTATCACATTTTATAATTTTTGTCTATTTTATAGGGTTTTTTACTAGTTTAGAATTTTCATTAATGTCACTGACACACAATTAAGTCCAAAAATTATTTAAGTTATGTGTTAGTACTTACCACAATTATTTAGACTAGAAGTCGCACTACCATAATTGGAAAAAAAAGTCAAATAAATAATACTTAATACGTAAAGAGATCAATGTTTGTGCAAAGAAAAATACGATCGTGAGGAGGATTTGAACCTGCGTCTCCCGGAGAAATACAAACCATCCCGACGTCTTCTCACCAGTCTGAATTTTTCTTCCACATTTTAATACGTCATATGGTGACGTCATCGCTATCTATTCAGTCCCTATGCAGGTGACTGTCCTAATACCTACTTTGTTATAAGTTCCATACCATTTCTTTCACACACATTTTAAGATCACAATACACATACACATACACAGAAGAAACACATAATCACCCATTTACCATCGCAGTCGGGTTATAAAATAGAAATAACGGTTATTTCGCTGATTTCAGATTTAGAATTTGAATTTCAAATGTTATGTTAATTTCAGTCCTTACGTTAAATGATTACGTGAAAATGTTTTTTTTTTCTTCTTTTGAACGGTTCGTTTTGTACGTCTAGTCTGACTAATTTACTTGAATTATCTACTGACTGGTATTTGGAGATACCGTTACCTTGAATTTAAGCTGGAATATTTTCTTTTTTATCTGTTAAGATAGGTACCTACCTAATATTTTCGTATAGATTTTGTAGTAACACGAAGATGACATTGTATCTTAAACGTTTGCAGGTTTTATTTCAAAGCTAGCTTTCTTATAATAATACTAAAATAATAAATTTCAAGATATAAAAAAGAATAGTCAAAACCAGATTGATATACAACGCACTGTTCTCGAGATAATCGTGCACATTCATACACACATAACTGAAAAACCTCCTTTTTCCGAAGTGGGTTATGACATTATGTGTAAGTACATCTAATGGGTGTCAATCTTGTCAACCACTATTTTACAAAACCCTAAAATATCATACCAAAAACCACATCATTTTAGCAAACAATAAATTCATATTTTCTCAACACAGTGTTCAGAATACCTCCCCCCATTACAAAACGTATGTTTGTGCTAATATCGCGAGGGAACGGATCACCGTGTGAGGCGCGGCTAATGTTTCCACATTTGATACCGAAGCTGTTGAATTCTCAGGGAATATTCCCTTCATTTTGATCTATAACCTCATTTATGTGCAGTGAAGTTTCACATAGTATATGGTCATGAATAAGAATATTTATTTGCGAGAAACATGGTTATAAACGTTTCACCGTAACATCGGCATGCAAAAATAGCGTAGATATACATAGGTGCTTAATTCAAATTACAATTTTTTTTTCATAATTACGCTATGTTAAAGACGTTGTATTTTATAATATTAAGATTAGCAAGTCAACTCATTATTATTCAATTTAAAATACTGCATTATACATTAATAATTGTTTTCATACAATCACAAAATATTAATAACAAATATCAATCACTATTTAAATAATTCCTTAATCATGTCATTTAATTTGTCAAAGTTGAGATTTCGAATTATACTACATGTACTTTTCACTGTCCAAAACAAGAAGTGTTTTTAGAGTTGATGTATGTAGGTTTGTGAGTTTCTCCATTACTTCTAAATGCCTAAACCAATTTAGATGTATGGGGTATCATTAGAATCCTTGCATTTTCTCGAATAACATAGGCTAGAAAGTTTATAAAAAATGTAATATAGTTGTGGTACACAAAAAGGTACGAAACAAAAATGTGGTAATATAAAAAATACGTGTTTAAATTTCAAATTGATAATTTTTTATTGTGGTAACTTACAAAGGAAAATCAATAACTTTATGTTGTCTTATAATTTAAAATAAACAATAAAAATAAAATGAATGAAAGTGAATGATAAATCGATTCGAAGAAATTCTAGGATTGCTTGAATGAAGAAATTGGGAAACCGGAAGACAGCCGAGAAATATTGTAGGTAAAAAACAGCTATATTTTTGCGATCTTCGAATAAATTGCGAATCATATGCTGTGAAATGATATTGCCAACGATATCTCAAGTAAGAACGTTACAATTTGCTTTCAATTTCACCGTTGGTAATATAAAAATCTTTTCTCAAAATACGTCATATACGACAGTGCCAAAAGTAGAAATGTAAAGACAGTTAATTAAAAAGGAATCTTTTTTTTTTTCAAGGAAATATTGAAAAATAATAGACAATAACGGGGGTTGAACCCGCGATCCTTGACATTCTGTGTCATCACTCTACCAACTGAGATACTTGTCAGTGTCCGAATCTATTGGATTTCATGTATCCTTATATTCGTCTTAAGGAGACGCCTGGCAATATTTATTTAGCAATCATTTACAGATCTATTAATTAATATACGCATATCAATAAATAATACAGACATGACATGGCCTCAACATGTATAACAAAATATCATTATATATAAAATGAATCTTAAACTAATCAACTTATCTAAAGAAACCCTAAGATTAATATCTTAGGTATATTTATTCTAATAGGGTCACCATAAGACGTATAGTTGAAGAAGAATTCAGAATATTGAGATGAGAGGTCTGGATGGATCAGTTGGCAGAAGGCCTGAATTATTTATCTAATAGTCTTTTCAATTTTGAACAAAACATCACTTTAAACTCTGCTTACTCCCTATAAATTTGTAGCTTCAAATTTCAAAGCCATTAAAACATTAATCGCCGACGATATTTATGAGTACCTAGTTCTACAGTTTTACTATTTCTTTATTGTTCTCTTACTCAGAAATATCCTGGTTTATGGTCAGTTAGGCCAATATAGCTGGTCGTAAACCATTGTTTGGGCATAACCGCAATATGTGGCTGACACTTACGGTTAATGAAGCAACCACTTTCGGTTGCAATAAAGTAACGGTAATAAAATAAATGGTTAGTTTTGGTCTGGGAGGTTACCGTTTGAGTTACGTTTATATTTGTAAGGGAATGACCACAAAACAAGATATATACGAGGATTACAAGCTATATATTATGATAAGGTTTATCATAGTGACGTACACGAATATGGGAAGACCGATAGAACGATGGATGGATTGTGTGAAAAATGATATGGCTAGAAAAGGAGTAACTACCGTGATGACGACTAACAGAGATGTATGGAAGAAATAGACATAGATAGTGACGTAGATAGAGTGTCAATCTTACAGACACGGGTCAAACACGGAGATGCCCTTATGATAGTTTTAATATAAATTGAGGTGGGACACCAACGGGAGGCTCTCCATGATTGCAGTAGGAATAAAGCCATGGAGAGTTGCCGAAAGGCACAAAACGAATGCAAGTAGAAAAATTACATTAAAACGATCTATTACTGGGTCAATGTGGACTATTCATAATTCTATTGCCATTCCAAAATGGCGTCTGTCTATAGACAATTAGACATACTTAACGCAATAGTTAGTGTTCACTTTTTTTGGTTACTAATGACGTGCACTTTTTGGGATTGCCCGACAAGTTTTGAACTCGATATACGCCCGCGGCGTTTGACGGCATTTGATGGCGTTTGAGTTAAAATCCGAGAGGCTAAGATTAAGGTCTCGTCGAGTTCAAAACTATTCGGGCAATCCCGAAAATGCACAATAATTATCAAGACCGTGGTTCGCAAATTATTTACATAAAAAAACTCAACACACACAATAATTCAAAAGCTTAAGCACATTTAAACGCCAATCAAACAGTCGATACAGAAAACGCAACACTTGCCAGCTTCACCTGCGAGATGACATTTAGATATAAATCAATGGAACACGCAACGTCTGCGTCTGCGCAGCTTAATAAGCCTCTTAATAAGACCTCTTAACGGGTGCCGAAGGCGTGGGAATTAAGGATCTGTTAGGCGTAGCCTTTCATGTGTATGGGTTATGTTAATGGAAAAACGGATAACTAGGATTGCTTTAGTATCTGTAACTATTAATCTTTTTTGCGTTTTTTTTTCTGTCTGGTAACTGTGGAGTCTTGAGTGTTATTTTTTCTCGCAGGAAATGGTAGATTTATTATGTTTATTGCATGGTAATATCTTAGGTTTTCGCGATAACTACACATTAAAATAAAACAACCTTTAACCGGATTAATCGCGTGTATTATTGGTACACACTGCCCTATTCTGTGACACTGCTACGATGGCGACCTGTCGTGTTACGTTTTGTATTCGTGTCGAAAAGTCACGTCGTATCTGTGTGAGAGAACCTTTAATCCCCTTAGAAAAATGAATAGTATCGTTGATGCACCGAATCAATTAAAACCTCGGACAGAATTAATTTTATTCGCTCTCGTTAATTAATAACGATATCGATGTATATATTCATATGAATTGATATATTGCACCTCGAATACAATTTCTGTGTAAAAATAATGCCAAATCATATTTATTTATGAAACTTGATTTACTTCGCTTAATTGAAATTGAAAAGTAAATTTCTATGAAAAGTTCAATTAATTGAATCAATAATTTATATGTGTAATTAATTAAGGGAAAGATAATTGAAATGGTAACTATCCTGTATTGAAATGGCTATCCTGTAGTGAAATGCTAACTATCCTGTATTGAAATGGCTATCCTGTAGTGAAATGCTAACTATCCTGTATAATATTTAAATAGTCATTATATCATGAATAGTGCAACGCAATAAACATCTAAGTAACCTCATTGGTCTTGTGGACGCAAGCGAAATTACTAAGCGTTAGGTTCTGAGCTCGTTTCCCGGGTCGGGCAAAGCGCTATTTAGAATACTGTTATAAATTTTTGTGTGGTTATGAATGGTGTGGTGGAATTACTACATGGGGACTTAATATGCTTGAAATATGGTTAACAGCAGACCTCTAAAAATACCAAATATGTATTTAAGTGATTTTTAGAATATCAAACAATTCATAGTCCAAACATTAGACTAAGCTAACTACATTCTCTTGTCATTTATAACCAGTCTATCAATAAAAATATTTTAAATTACCAACAGTACAAAGCACTAAAAATCTTAACAATGCCAAAGTTAATACAATCACCGAGAATTAGATCAACGAACAGCCAAAAACAAACTTCATAACGTTACTGTTATTTACTTTCATCTCAACAAAAACTTTGTATAGTCGAAAGTCGGAACGGCTACCGTAATTTTGAACGCGTCCCAACATAATGTATCCGCTAAAGTTTATAAAAAAACATTACAGCTAACGCTTTGCTCGATCATTAACTTGGCAAAGTAAAAAAAGAGGAAAAAACCACTGAATTAATGAATAACCCTTGAACTATTCAAAGACGGGTCGATGAACTCCCAAATTAAAACATTATGCATTCTAAGATGCGAGATAATCCGACTACTTAAGTATTGGACAACAATTGCTTGTTCATCATTTGTTTAAAAAGATCTCTGAATTGTTTCTATGTTAATTTAATGTTAAATTGCTGTAACATGTTTCTTCCTGTGAAATTTCTACGTCGACACTGGCTTCCCCGTATTTAATTAAAGGTTTGAACAAAGAGCTGAATTATTGCGTAATTACCGGTTCGGGAGCAGTGTAGTCTAGTATCGGTATTACTTTTGTATTATATCGATATAGCTAACCCTTTCGTTGTATTTTCTAATGAATATATAGAGTATCACCTTTAAGAACATTTTAAAAAAATCGATCACCGAGAACATTGAAACGAAAGAGAACAAAAAACGTGTTTTATGCGATACGCTAAACCGGCGACCCCTATTGTCAAATTTAAATTATGTTAGCTGATACGGGTAGTCATACACCTGAAAGTGACAACAAGTCTTACCACGACATAGAAATCGTACAACCGATCCTCAACCAATACGTAGTAGGGAAAAGGCTAGGCAGATTGACTGAGAACATTAAAACAAGAAGACTATCACATGTCGTTTTACATAACATAGCATTACGCCTGTATTCCCCGAAGGGGTAGGCAGAGGTGTACACATTGGTGAAATGTGAGTGTACTGTTATTAAGTCCCATGTAATAGGTGGTGAGCCTATTGCCATCAACCAGGCACATTTCCAAACTCCGGGCTGCTACGAATTTCCTAACAGAAAAACTCAATAACACTTTGCCCGACCCGGGAATCGAACCCGAGACCTCCTGCTCAGCAGTCGATTTTACTATAAATTAGATAGAACCTAGTTAATTAATCTGCCTATTCATTTATCAATTACATTGGGGTCGGCTTCCAATCAAACCGTACGCTTTTCTATGTCAGCTTAATACCTGGTTTACATGGAGCGACTGCCTATGTTACCTCCACAACCCAGTTACTGGGTAACACGATATCTCATGGTATGACTGATTGTCAGAATTTTAGGCCTCTGACTACCCGTAACGGCTGTCATATATCTTAATTTGACAAACAGGGGCCGACGGCTTAACGTGCTCTCCGAAGCACGGAGAGGTATAAAATGATGATCACCCATCAACAGACTGACCGCGTCAAACGCAACTTAACTTCGACCGATCAATCTGTGCGGCTGTTTTACCTACTATAAATAGATCCTAGTACACACAGATAGTTGTTTCGGGTTTCAGTATGTGTACATGTGAGATAAGTGTTTGTGTACGATATCATATCACCAGAGTTGGGCAACAAGTATTCATTGAAATAAGAAACCTTTCGAGAATTTCGTTACGTTGTCGAATAATTTTACCAGCCTTTTAACAACATCTGTTGTGCCGAAGAAGAAAGTCGTTAAATTAAAACAAATATTAATTAGTAAGTAATATCAATAAACTTGTCCAGCGGTGGTCGGGATCAGTGAAAGTATTTCAACTTTCGATGATCATGTTACTCTTTTAAGTGCTCGTAAAACTACAAGAAGATGGACAAACATTTTACGACATTTCAATTCGAACCGTTTTGCATTTCCTTATGACTAACTATAATTAAAATCTTGTTCGATGGGTTTACAAGGAAAGTGCAAAGGGTGGTGGCAAACCTTCCCCTTTCTATCTGGCCAGACAGATCAGGTCAAGATCACAGAAATAAGGGAGCAGACTATGGGTTTAATTTTAATGGTTTAATACAACATGCTAGTCATGTCGTATATCATGTCCCGTAACTGTTCTACTATAGGGCCTCTCCTTCCAGACCAATTCAAGACCATTAAATCCAGTTTTCCTAACGATGCTTTCCTTGACCATGTTGTCTTAGATTAACTAAGTAAGTACATATTAAATTATAGCATTGAAAAATTCACATTGGTGTATACCTATGCCATGCCACGTTTGAAGCCACTACTCGTCGCTGAAGAAGTATTGACAATATCATCTTCACCCATCAGCAAACAAATTACAATCAAGTCAATGGGTGTTTTAAAAGTAAGGTACCAACAGTTACAATAAAAAAACTTTTAACCGGATTAATCGCGTGTATTATTGGTTTTTGTTTTTCTTGACGTTTCGAACACTTTGCAGCGTTCGTGGTCCACAAACACCAATAATACACGCGATTAATCCGGTTAAAAGTTGTTTCATTATAAAGTGTAGTAATCGCGAAAACCTAAGATATTACTATACCAACTGTTACTTTGTATTTGTTTCTTGATTTCAAGTTCTCGGTACTTAATTTCAACGTAGAATTTTGCTCCCATTATTAGGTACAGAATATTTTCATAATTCGCTAGAATTAAAATTGTTTTACTACAATTAACATAAAATTCTACTTAACGGAATGTCTGTTCAGTAGAACTTTATGATAATTTCAGTAAAACAATTTTAAAGAGTACTTAAAATACTTAGAAAAATGATCTCTAAAAACATTTAAGCTCTCATTTTTCGCGAAATTTTATGTATTTTAATGGCCGTCGCCTAATTTAATTAACCTACCCGTATTTTAGCGAAATACTTTTCACAAAATGTTTGTAATGAATTTTAATGGAAACAAACCGAGCTCCCTAATTAAATTAACAATGAATAATTAAGAAAGGCTTACACAATAACTTTCTACTTTTAAAACAAATAAAAGAGACTTTCGTCGGAACCACTTATCTGTTACATTTTTCACTGTCTTGAAAGCTGATAATTTGGAAAGATATTATTGTAACGATGACCGGTAGGTACAGTCAGTAACAAAATGAAATAATCATTACATCATTTAAAAAAGTGTTATAAGGAATCGCATTGTTTTTATCAATATTATGAGTGACTAAAGATTACTCTAAGAATGGTCACCCTTCTTGTTCTTCTTCCTGCTCTGGTCCCAAGTTATATTGGGGATTTACAAGTGTTATTCTATATCTATTGATAGTGACATCTTATGACAGTATATGTAAATACTCCTTGAGATACCTATATTTAAGGATAGAGGGACACCTTTTAAAATACTGTTACTATTTAATTTACAAATTTTTTAATCAGTTTTCTTTTTTTTTGCGACTGAAACATTTTTTTGTTATCCAACTTTAAATTTCCGAAATATTGACCTGCTTGGGATGCTGACTGTACCCACTTTGTTTGGGCTTTTAAATTACTTTAACATTTCAATAATAAAAAGAAAGTATATATAATCTAGTGAGTAGGTAATTATAATTACGTGTTTGTTATAATTAAGAATTATGTCTTTTATTATTTTTTGTTCAGCATTATGAGATCATATAACTAGTAATATCTTAGGTTTGCGCGATCACTACACATTATAATAAAACAACTTTTAACCGGATTAATCGCGTGTATTATTGGTTTTTTGTTTTTCCTGACGTTTCGAACACTTTGCAGCGTTCGTGGTAGTCCTCCTGCGACCACGAATAGAATTTGTAAATAGGATAAACTTTTGAAGCAAGTATGACACATAACTATTGTACCCATTTTATTATCTCTGCTGTGGTTATAATTTTATGTTCAACTGTTCTATTTTACTGCCTCGTTGGTCTAGGTCCCAAGCGCAACTGCTGAGCAGGAGGTCTCGGGTTCGATTCCCGGGTCGAGCAAGGTGTTATTGAGTTTTTCTGTTAGGAAATCCTCAGTCGCAGCCCGGAGTTTGGAATTGTGTCCGGTTGATGGCAATATGAGCCAATTGCCATCAACCGGTTAGCCACCACCTATTACATGGGCCTTAATAACAGCATTGACGAAATGTGGGTGTAAAATTGTGTACACCTCTGCCTACCCCTTCGGAGGCGGAGATGCAGGCGTGATGCTATGTTATGTATGTTGTTCTATTTTAGTTGTTTATCGAAGAATGTTTGCAAACACTGTTCGCATAAAATTATAAGAATGCAAATTAATACATTCTCAAAGTTAGCATTTTAATGTTATTCCAATACTTAAAAGCCTATATAAAAATTTAAGATAAAACCATATTAACATAAAGGCATATACATTTCACAGAAAATAAATTAACAGAGAACATAAACTTGAATATATTTGATAGGAATCTACATTTAATAATCATTTAAAATGAGTAAATATTTTATTATTTATTGGCCTAAATCAGGCATCGCAACAGATTTAAAATTAACTAGATATATACAAGTACTTCTCAACAAAGCGTGTCAGATTTCGATTGCCTTCATTAAATTGAAAATAACAATAAAACATCACCTTTCACTCGGCTATCTTATTTCGATAAGTAGTGATAGCCTAGTGGTATGCTTGTCTATGACTTGTCATATATGACTGTATATATGACTCAAGCCACGCACCACTGTCGTTTGTATGTCGAATTATCACTTGGTTAAACGGTGAAGGAAAACATCGTGAGGAAACCAGCACACCTGAGAAATGTTCTCGACGGTGTGTAAAGAATTATCACTTGGTTAAACGGTGAAGGAAAACATCGCGAGGAAACCAGCACACCCGAGAGATGTTCTCGACGGTGTGTAAAGAATTATCACTTGGTTAAACGGTGAAGGAAAACATCGTGAGGAAACCAGCACACCCGAGAGATGTTCTCGACGGTGTGTAAAGAATTATCACTTGGTTAAACGGTGAAGGAAAACATCGTGAGGAAACCAGCACACCCGAGAGATGTTCTCGACGGTGTGTAAAGAATTATCACTTGGTTAAACGGTGAAGGAAAACATCGTGAGGAAACCAGCACACCCGAGAGATGTTCTCGACGGTGTGTAAAGAATTATCACTTGGTTAAACGGTGAAGGAAAACATCGTGAGGAAACCAGCACACCCGAGAGATGTTCTCGACGGTGTGTAAAGAATTATCACTTGGTTAAACGGTGAAGGAAAACATCGTGAGGAAACAAGTACACCCGAGAGATGTTCTCGACGGTGTGTAAAGAATTATCACTTGGTTAAACGGTGAAGGAAAACATTGTGAGGAAACAAGTACACCTGAGAGATGTTCTCGACGGTGTGTAAAGCCATGTCAGAGACCTACGGGTGGTTTGAACTCTGACAATAGGTTGTTAATCAACCATACGATAAAAAGAAGACTTTTGATAGATTACACAGTTTACTATGCCATAATGTGACTTTTTTTTCTATTTTCTAATATCCAACTATGGAAACTGTCGACAGCAAACTGATTTTAGCCGTGTAAAAGTTGGCACTGCGCATATTTTGAGGCTAATAATGCCATGCAATATATGAACATTTGCGGTATCTAGTTTAATCTTTGAGTATCGCTGATATGGACTATAAGTCTGCCAGACTGAAATGGGGCTGGGTGGGTCACATTAACAGAATTTACAGATGCGTGGATAGAGTGGGCGCACAGTGGGTGCCTTAAGAGGACCAACGTTCCCAAGGTGAGCCTAGAAAACGCTAGCGTGATGATCTAGATACTTTAGTAGCCTTCTTGTAGATTACTTTTTTTTGTAGGTATGTGTGCAAAATTCACAATTGTGCGGTCGTACTCATAAATAATTTACTAAAGTTTTTTTTTTTTTTGTTTGTTGAAAGAAAGTATGTTCTTGAGCAGGATTCGGTCACATGTATAGGGTTTGAATAAATGGCGATGAAGTCACCGAAAAAACGTATTAAAGCGTATAAAAAGAATTCGGAATAGTGAGCAGAGGTCGAGATACCTTAGTTGTCAGAGCGCCTGAGGTATTTATACGAGAGGCGCAGGTTCGAATACTGCTCACTGGAAAAAAAAACTTAACATTTCGCTACGCATGCGTGTTTGAAATATTTATCTCTAATAATTTACTATAAAAGAAAATCCACACAAATGGGAACTAAAAGCAGCAGACATACCACAAACCCCACCATGATACAGTTTTTAATACGAAAAAAACATAATTTTATTTCCTACTATGAACACTACTAGGTCGCATCACATTCTAACTCTCACTGGACGAGCTACTGACACAGTCGCACGCGCATGCGCCATGCAGCCGCCTAGATATGACCAGGCTAGCATAACGCATTATTATGCGTGAAAATCTACGGTAATTAATATTGCAGATATACCGAGGAACAACACTTTCCTGAATTGTTATCTGTAGCGGTATTTATGGTTTATTATTTTTGACTTTGATTGTTTCTGTTTGAAAATTCTAAATAGCAGCCCGGTGTTTAGAATTGTGCCCAGCAGATGGCAATAGGCTCAACGGCCATGACATGGGACTTAATAACAGCATTAGTGAAATCTGTTTTTTTTTTTCATCAGAAACGGATATGCATTTGGCCACCAACTCGCCTGATGGTAAGCGACAGTGTGGCCGAGGATGGAGCACGTATATCCAGAATAAATTTATCCACTCTTAAGTAGAGTTGATAGATTTTGGGAGAACGATAGGGGAGTTGATGCAACTGCCCAGACCAGTCTCCCACAACGGTTGCACCGGACTACATCCCGAAATATGACTAGGTCGCTTCACGGCATGGCTGGGTCCGGCTGCCGGAAGCCTCCCTCCAGGGTTATGTTTTGCACCACCCAGGGGCTACGTGTAGGGATTCCATTTTAAGGATGCACTCCTATGGACGCGGGCAACTCAGCCCCTGGAAGTATAATTGTGTACACCTCTGCCTATCCCTTCGGGGAATACGAACGTGATGCTGATTGGACCACTAGACCAACGAGTCAGTTTACTGCCAATAAAAAAAAAAATTTTAATGCCAATAAAAAATACATAAGCATTATACATAATTACACTAATACCGCCAAATTAGACTGCCTTAATGTCATTCTTCAAAATTTTCTACAGAAGTAACATGCTGACAAGGCAAAGATAATTACCAAATCGACATAATCTCACAATTATACAATACAAAATGAAATGATAATCGATTACCACAAACTGCGTTATAATCGATTAACAAATTGAAATTGTTATAATATAAAATATTATTATGAATTAACTACTCCCTTACATAATTTATGTATAAATTCGTTCCAAAAGTTACACGTAAATCGAGTAACCAAATCGATTATAATTTGAGATAGTATGTATCACTAATCACCATATCGATTTATTACATAACGCTCAAACTAACTTTCACTGCCTCGTTGGTCTAGTGGTCCCGTGACTGCTGAGCATGGGGTCTCGGGTTCGTTTCCCGGGTCGGGCAAAGTGTTATTCAGTTTTTCTATTAAGAATTTCTCAGTAGTAGCCCGGAGTTTGGAATTGTGCCCGGTAGATGGCAATAGGCTCACCACCTATTACATGGGACTTAATGACAGTATTGGTGAAATGTGGGTGGACAATTGTGTACACCTGTGCCTCCCCCTTCGGGGAATACAGGCGTGATGCTACGTATGCAAACTTTCACATCTCTTTAAAATAAATCTAGTATTAATAATCTAGTACTATGATCGGTAATATTCACAATAAATATAGTTATTTTCGGCTTTGTTAGATACTAGCTGTGCCCCACAGTTTCACCCGCGTATAATTATATTATAATTTGCCTTAGTTACTCCTTATATAGTCAGCTGCCTGCCAGTAAAATCTTTTCGGAATCGGTCCAGCCGTTGCGAAGATCGAACAAACCGACGGAAAGGCAGTTTAAAAAAAATGGTTTTAGGCATAACTATCGTGCAAATAACTGTATGAGCCTAAAAAATATATTTGAACGTTACAAACAGACACTTCAATTTTATTTATTTGTATTCATGATTATGCTTTGAGTTTGGTATGCATTTACCGGGCACCAAACTTTATGATGCTACTGAAAATATTCTAACAGAAAAACCCAATAACACTACCTAACCCAGGAATCAAACCCGCTTAGCAGACATGCTTGCAATCAAATGAGGCAAATAAGTACAAAATAAACTATCTACAATTATTATTTTTTCAAAGGTACATAACTCGCCTTAAACGGAATGGTGAAAACAATATTATATGGTACCTAGACATACGATTGCAGCAATCGCGGGTCATAGAAAGGACGGGAAGTTCCATTGTCTATATCCGAAGGTCTTCATCAGATCCTAATATTTTACATAGTTTTGAAAAAAGCGCGGACTTAAATAAGAGTCGAACCTGCTTGTTTGAAGTCGGTTAAAAAGGAAACGGTCAATCACCACGATTGATTGGTGCTTTATCACATATTGTATGCATTAATCACCAAGTTAGCTTTGCGTGTTGGTGATTTTAGTTTCCTTACATTAATTTCCTTCACCGTATGTCATAATGTCAGTGGGAAAATTAACATAGCAAGTTGTACCTTTGGTTTCGAAAGTCTTTTTGCAATAACATTTTTTGTTTACATATAAGACCTCAATTCAACATCGAACCTATGGAGCTACCAGTCTTAAATAGGGATGTAGGTATTTGGCTATTTTTACCCAACTAAGCCAGAAGAGGAGTTATGTTTTTTGAGTGTATTTATCTATGTATGTATATCTTTGGCACACCCTATAGCCTCTTTGTACCTCTTCCACGTAGTAACTACTGAACGGATTTGGATAGAATTTGGCACACAAATATTTTATAGACTGGATTAACACATACGCTACCCAATTAATAGATCCACGCAGACGAAGTCAGGGGCAAAAGCTAGTAATGTATAATTTTTATAAAAATTATAATATTACCACTAACAATAAGTATTTCTACCGCTAATGAGCTGCTTTATGGACGGAATTAAATCAACGTCATATTTTGGTTAGCAATCATCACATTAAGTCAAAAAAATTAACAAGTATTTTGAACACAAAATACTGTACACCTTCATGATTTGAATAGAACACAAAAAAAATACCAAAAAAATATCCTTGCATTGACGCGAAAACATTCGTAAACCATAACGGTGCCCAAATTATCACATCTTTTGTAGTCAATGTATAGTGTACACGTTATAACTGTACTCTCAGATCGATGTGTCAATTCATAAATATAATTTATCAATATTGAACGTTAAATTCCAAAAAAAATCCTTCTCGTTTTTAAAAGTATCGTCAATATTTTCAAGCCTAAAACGGGTCAAATAATATTAAAGTTTACTATATTCTTAAGTACAATACTTTGCATAAGTACTCGATAAATGGTAAGTTTTTCACCGACTTTAAAAAAAGAGGTTCTTTATGCAACCCGTATGTATATCTTTACTAGCTGACCCCGCAAACGATTTTCTGTCATATACATTTTCTAGATATGACCCTTATCACCTAGGGGTATATAAAAAATAGCCTATGACCTATTCTCTGACCTACCTAATAAACCAAAAAAAGATATAGATATATAAAAATCGGTCAAGCAGTTTCGAAGGAGTTCGATAACAAACACTGTGACACTGTGTGTGTGTGTTAGATATGTCCGTGATTTTCTTAAAATCGACTGATCCAATTTTGATAGGATTTCATTATTTAAATACATATTTTTGGAACTCTTCTATAACTAACAGCAAATGACCCGCGATTGCTGCGATCATATGTCTATGTATTGTTATCATCATTCCACTGAAGGCGGTTCTTTTTTTTAAAGAATTAATTATTGTAAGTAAAATATATTTTGATCACCTTTTTCAGTCAGGGCGAATTAAATTTTTTTAATACAAAGTTATAGCACATACATTATTCTCGTAATATTATAAATGCAAAAGTATGTGAGGCTGGAGAAATTCGGCGCACAGATAATTTATAACCCGGTATAATACATAGGATGATTAATTGTATTCCGACTGAACCCAATTCTGAAGTCCACGCAGACGAAGTTGTTGACAAAAGCTAATCACACACACATTTACATAACGACTTCAATCTAATCTAATCCATCCAATCCAATCTAATCCAAGCAAGTATACAGAAAATTTTTATATACTACTAGCTGACCCGGCAAACGTTGTTCTGCCATATAAATAAAAAAAAAAATTTAGGGGTGGACTACCCCTAACATTTAGGGGGATGAAAAATAGATGTTGGCCCATTCTCATAGATACCGGATAAGCACAAAAAATTTCATCAAAATCGGTCAAGCCGTTTCGGAGGAGTATGGCAACGAAAACTGTGACACGAGAATTTTATATATTAGATTTAGAGATATATTATGTCTTCTTGTTACTTAACATTGCCAGCACGTCACTCCTCAAAACAATGAAGGAACAAGAATTGAACTACAAGCTAGCTCACTGTGGATCACGATTTCTCTCGTTCGATGCTTTTGAACATAACCATTAAAAAGTCACATAAAAACCAGGCTTAAATCCTCAACCCTTTGTTTAAGAAGTGGATAACCACTAGGCCAGCATTACAGTTAGCTGTTGCTGTTGCATATAAGTTGCATTTTCCCATAAATAATGAATTGTCAACACCACAACATTCTTATGACACCTGTCAAATTTTATGTGACGACCCGTGAATTACCGCATTATGTACTTTACGATTCGAATTTTATTACAAACAATATAAAAATACTGTTACATTGCCGTTTTATATAGGTACAATAAAACTGAATATTTTTGATACTTAGGATTGATTGTTCAAAGTTCACATAGTTTATGGTTGATATATGTTTTTTATGTGCAAACAATAGCTAACTACAGAGTATTTATGGCAGGAAATAAGAGGGTTATGGCTTTTTCAGTAGGTACTTTTTTCTAGTGTATAATAATATATATGTCGCAGGCAATTTGTATGATTCCGCCATTTTACATATATGCCGAAAGCAAAGAACCCCGTGCACCTCGACACGAACACGTTAGGTTCATAGAGGATGACGGGGCTAGTGAGCCAGCGCAACGAATTAACTGCCCCTGACATCTCCTTTGTGTTTAGATTTTTGGGGCCTTACAGACGCGCAAATAGAACCCCACTTCATATCGGCATATTACATAACTGCGAGCGTTTTTAAACTGACGACGCCGTATGTAAACGGCGGAATCATACAAATTGCCCGCGACATATACATTGTGCGGGACGGCTACCGTAGGAAAAAACACACGGTCATCTAATGGCCTTTACCGGGATCGCAGCTGCAATAACTGCAGCTTCGGTAGGCATATAATAAAAGTCTTTGGCAATTTATCGCAGTGCACATTCTATACAGTCATTCTATTTTCAGTACAAATCTATAATGTAATACTTAAGAAAGAAAGAAAGAAAGAAACATTTATTTGACACAGTTAGTAAGGACACAATAAAAAAAAATACAAATTTACAAAAAAAAATTAAGAAACTAGCGGGCGTTGTGTGCCTCACAGCTGCGCCAAAAAGGTCCAGTTCAGCAAAATCCCAGACCACTAGTGCCTGACGCTGATTTTCAACTGGACCTTAATTAATGAGTAGAAATCACGGATGCAAATCTTTTTTTTATTTGATATGAAATTTAATTTAATAAACATAAATATTTATCTAAGAAGAATCCGTGTACATAATATAGATACTATAGTGTCATATAAATTTACATATATTGGTTGTCATGCTCACAGTTAGCTACGCTAATAGAAAAATTAAATAAACTAAAACACAAAACTAACGATCACATACCTACCATACTTCCAAAGACTTTCCGAATCTACAACTCCTCACATCACGGCACCATATATCCTTTCAACATTAATCCTACCCGCATATTAACGAGTTAACGCATTAACTACGTATTCACTAACTAACAGTTAGCATGAATAACCCGGGTTCAACGAATCCGTAATTCTCACGACCAAATGCGATCATTTACTTAAATCTATTTCAACTGCATCTAGGTACAGAACAGTGATTACGGTTCAATGACCGGTTCTTTGTCTAAAAGGAGACGACATTTGACTGCCTTTTTAATCGTCGCAAGTGTAGCTGATGAGCGTGAGGTCCTGAGTTCAAATCCCGGGTCGGGCAGTATTACTGCGGTTTTCTGTAAGAAAATTCTCAGTAGCAACCCGGTGTTTGGAATTATGCCCGGTTGCTGGCAACGGGCTCACCACTTATATGGGACTTAATAACTGCATCGATGAAATGTTAGTGTACATCAGTACCTCTGTCCTACCCTTCGGGGATACCAGGCGTGATGCCATATTACCTATACCAATATATATAAAGCTGAAGAGTTTTTTGTTTGTTTGTTAAAACGTGCTAATCCCTAGAACTACCAGACAGAATCGTTTTTTTTTTCTATTTTTTTTTTTTTAATGGTATAGTGGGCAACCGAGCAGACGGCTCGCCTGATGGTAAGCGATTACCGCCGCCCATGGACACCCGCTACCCCAGAGGTGTCGCGAGTGCGTTGCCTGCCTTTTAAAGGGTTTGGGCCTCCGGTACCCTCACTCACTCGGCGAAACACAACGCAAGCGTTGTTTCACGCCGGTTTTCTGTGAGGTCGTGGTATCAATCCGGTCGAGCCGGCCCATTCGTGCCGAAGCGTGGCTCTCCCACGGTTATAAAGAACAGGATAGGCTATTCCCCTAACATCACGCTACTTCTCTTAGGGGCCGAAGAAAAAGGAAAAAAAACTATGTAAACCGCGGGGCAGAGCTAGTATGTTATATTACGAAGAAAGTTTTTAATAATAAACCACATCTGAAACTATTTGAAATGTTAACATATATTGCTAACAAAACCATGAAATAATTGGGCGTTATCAAAACATAACATAGCATCACGCCTGTATTCCCCGAAGGAGTAGGCAGAGGTGTACACAGTTGTACACCCACATTTCACCAAAGCTATTATTAAGTCCAGTGTAATAGACGGTTAGCCTATTGTCATCTATCGGGTATAATTCCAAACTCCGGACTCCTATTAAGGATTTCCTAACAGAAAAATCAATTTCCCGATCTCAGGAATCGATCTTCATGCTCAGCAATCGCGCTTGGGCCCACTAGACCGACGAGGCAATGCGCGTTATCAAAAAGCAAGTTACATCGAATAGGTCAGGATAATCATCATCGGGTGCCCTTAACCCAATTTATTTTGGGGTCGGCGCAGCATGTATTCTTCTTCCATACATACTCACTACTTGTACAGGAATGCTGCTAAAGTTTTGGCTCTGTTTTATGACCGGCCGCCTGCCTGGCTTCAACCATCATTGGGAATGCTGTTGTTGGTCGTAACCGCCACCAATAGGGTCTCCTTCTATCTAGCTATGTTATCCATGCGCCAAGTTCTGATGTTATCCTACTATCACGCTCCACTAACCGAAGGTCAGGACAAGTTAAATCTAAATTGGCTCGTTACCAGCGATTTAACTACCGTATCTTGTGTCTTAACTAACAGCAAACTGGTAACTTAACTGGCCAACAAGTTATCACTTGAGCGAAATTTGACACGTTTAATCGTCGTTAGTGCTAATTAAGTTATATAACTTTGTCCTTTAAAGTGTTCACGAGTATTTACTATTTATAACATACTAGCCAGTATACAAAAAAATTACTATGCCCCGGTGCAATAAAAAGTATCCTATACGTAAATCCAGGTTATTAACTACTTTGTGCCCAGTTACATCGAAATCTGTTCAGTAGTTTTTGCGTGATTGAGTAACAAACATCAAATAGCAAAAAAAAACCTCGTTTATAATAATTACTAACTTCTGTAGTCTTCATAAGTACGGTATGATAATTATGAATATCAAGAATCACATAGTGCTTACCTACCTATATGTACTTTCTTGGTATCTTATCCGTAGATTTAAGTCACGCTTAAAAAATATATATCTTTCATTAACCCATTGAAAGATGTATATTTTAGCATTAAATTCAAAACCTTTTCAGAATTTTATTTATTTATACAACTCGAACTACTTACCCCTGAAAGATTTGTCAGCATTCAGAGATTATAAGTAACTATTATATAAATTCATATTTTAATAACATACGAAATATATACAATCCAAGACGTGAAAAATATCCAAAAGATCTATAAATATAGAATACAATATTACAATATGTAACGCGTGTGTCCTACAGACCCATATATTGCAGTAATTCTACTTTAATAGGAATCTTAATTTGACAGCTCAATGAATATTCCAATCCAATGTATAAAATCACACGCGAAGTAAAAACGCGTAACTGAATCTTTTGCATTTTACTTGTGCTTAGAACACGAATTTTAATTTATTTAAATGTTTTTAATATGATTTATACTTAGAAGATCAGAGAATTTAAGATATTTATAAGCATTCAGATATAATAATTCAGATAAAATAATTTTGTATGTTAGAAAGATTTAGTCAGACATTTAGCTTCTCCGTTGGGAACTTTTAGTTAAAGTTAACAAACATTGAATTTTGCTTCAATAATTTAGTTCGTTAGGAAGTTTTTAGTCATGCATTAAAAACTAAGACAATTCAGTTCGTTAGGAAGAAACGTGTGAGAAATTGAGCTAAATTTTTCTAATCGTTCGTGTAAAAGGCATGAGTCACTTACGCCTGTTTTCGTAAATTGCACACTCGGTTCATCATTCGTGCGGAGACTTTTTTTCACATACAATTAATATTTGTTTTTGGAGATTCTTATTTCAGGAAAGTTTTTACTGAATGATAATTTTCATGAATTCTTTTGAGTACTTTCCCACCACTTTCTAGAACCATATAAGCAAATAGTTTTTGAAAAACTGTGTTACGATTTCTAATCACAAAGGCATTCCAATCTTAATCCACGATAAGTAGTTCAATTATAACTCGAAAAGCATCTCAATGAAATTATAGACTGTTTCAAAATAATAATTATAAAGTTATAATGTTTTGTAGAAAAAGAGTTAGAAATCGCTAAGCATGCGCTTTTCAAAGATTTTTCTGTAATAATAATTTTACTTGAGTTCAGCCCTCAATTGAAACGCGGCAACTTGGAATTCGGGCATATAGAAAACGGATCTGCAAGTGTCACATTTATTGCAGTGCATCAATGGACACTAGTAAATATTATTAGTAAAATACTATAATACAGGCTATCGATGTGCAATTAAAATCATCTTTAGAACAATATATTTATGTACAAGCTCGAAAAATATTCGACAGCTGACTTTGACGCGACGATTTCGCATCAAATCACGCCGCATAAGTAAACCGGCGTAACTGCACTATCCACATCTCACAGATTTTCCTCGGATGTTACTTTTCAATAGAGACATAATTGAGAAATACCAGCAGTATCTTAAAATACGGATCAGAACAGAGTGTTGGCTTTGCCACATATCGTGTTCGTCGCCGGCGCCGGCGCGCCGCTCCGCCGATTTCGTGCATTTTTTTGCAAGTGACGACTTGGATTTCTAAATAATTTAAATACGTGCACGAAGTCAGAAGCGCACTAACGCAGATCGCGTATTAATTGCTATTCAATGAATTGGGTTTGTGTGTACCGAGTCGCGTGCTAATTCGTTGCTTAGTTTTATTTATGACGTGTGCTGCACGAACTCGATTAAATCGATCAACATCTTATAATTTTAGAAGTAAAAGTTGAATGGGAAACTTACGGTTCTAATGACACCGTCACAGAATCCAATTAAAGCACAAAACCATGTCACTGTCACAGATGTATTTAGTTTACGGTAGCACTTGATGCGCGACGAGTGTTTGCGATGTGTTGCGCGAGAGCGTGGCGACGCGTACGTGTGATGCGGCTGCGCGGGCGCGACTGAGCGGCTGTACGACGTCGTCGGTGAAATGATCAGACGCGACTCGAAATCGCATAAGTAAAATTGTTGCAGTTTTATTAAGGACAGGTTGTTGTAAACGTAAAAGTGGTACTAATCGTGTGTAAATAATTACACTGCACGGATTATGCGAAGCGACGTAATAAATCGCACGATATACTAGTTAGTCGTGTTAAGTCAGCGGCTTAAGTAATAAATAAGGATTTTTCAAAGAGTAATTGGTATGAGATACGGTTAGCCTCAATACATATCGTAAAATTGTAAAACCATGCTCTCGCAATGGATTGCCTCTGTTATTAATGCCCGCAAATCATTTATAAAAAAATAGAACAAATATTAATCTATTGAATCTCTAGGCTAAGATAAATAACATTAATGGCCAACACCAAAGCTGAGATGATAATATAATGGGTGGAACATTAATCAAATATTCACATTAAATTTGCATTTTGCGAAAATACACTTACGTTACTATGCGGTGTTGAATATATAAGTAATTATTGACAACCAAAGCTTACGCATAAATGGTACATAATTAGCATTTATAAATTTTTTACGATGCAGAAAATGGTATCTTTACATACATCTTTATAACTTTAACTCCGTCTCAGGCAGGAACAGTTATCCTTTTATGGTTATGACTCTTACAAGTGGCAATTACGACCTATTCTAAAATGTTACTTCATATAAACCAACGTAAGAAATTTAATTAAAAAATAATGCTTCGCAATAATAATTGTCCTCAGTTTATTGCTCGTATTAAAGACATCAACGCGCGCATCGGCGCGTGCGCATAGTTATATCAAATTAAGTATTTTGGTTGGATGAATTCTCACAGGTGTGGGCAATTTGAGGAAAAAGTTTTGAACTTCATTTGTCTGTATAGTGTATTGTAAGTAATAGTAAACCGTTATTTTAAAAATGGTTGGTACAGAAAACAACCTACATAGTTTTATGTATGCGACTTATCAATTTAAATACAAAGCTTAACGCCTGTATTCCCCAAAGGGCTATGCAGAGGTTGTGATCGCAACTTAGAGTGAAGGAGGATATAGTGACGAGGATTGCAAATAATGGTTGTTGGATGAAAGGCGATTGAAAAAACTATGAGACAAGAGGGGATGGAAGAGTCGGGTTAGGCCGACCTCGACGAACGCACCGCACTCAAATTGCGGACGTTCTCAAAAAAGGTCAATACTCAATACTCAATTCATTTATTGCACATTCATTTATTGGTCAGGAGCAACCTAAATCAACGAGGATGCATGAAGAGGTTAATGAACATAGATGAAGCGAAAGAGGTGTGTCAGAATCGTAGCAAATGGAAATCTATAGTCTCTGCCTACCCCAGTGGGAAACTTGCATGATTGTGTGTACTTATGTATTCTGTATTCTTCCTCATACTTCAGCGATCCTGTTAATAAGCTACATATAATATGTAGTAAGTCTATCGACATATAAAGACCACAATTCCGAACTCCAAACCGCTGGTAAGATTTTCCTAAGAGAAAAAAACGCAATAATACCGACCTAGAGATCGGCTGCTTAACGAGCCGTAGCTAGGAATATATTTGTTTATCCTCATGAATTTTTTCGGGGGGGGGGGACGGTAGTTTCCCTTGCTTCCCGCATGGGACACATATAAACATTGTAATTTGACTTCTCTCTGGAATTTCGTGGGGGTTTGGAAATATCCCAATTTATTTAGGATCGGTGCAGCGTATCTTCTTTCATACATATCTTTCAGCCGTCATCTCAGCAGTCACTCCTTTTCTAACCAAATCATCACACAGCCCATTCATCGCTTCCTCGGTTTTCCTGTACTCTTAAAGCTATCCACAATCTTCCTAGAAACTTTCCTCATCATCCAAAGTTAGGAACTACTTGTACTACCTATATCTTCCGACATAAAACTATGAAGATACGAGAGACAACATCAGCTATCATTCAAGTCCACAAAGCCAGTAAATTATAGTGAACCAGTTAAGATTTCGAATGTGGTGTAGTTATAAAACAATAAATCAATCCCGTAACTTTCTTAGATCGTAAGTCACAAATCACGAGCGACGAGGATTTGCTTGTTAGATGTGCAGGGTTGCCACATATATAGGAAATAAGTCGTTATTTTAACAACGCAGTTTTGTTTTGGCTTTCGGCTATGGTCGAAGCTGATCTGCGATTCAAGCCAGTAATTTGCGACAAACCGCGCAAGATCGTGCAAAGTGGAGAGTTCCGCTGTTCCGTCACCTGTATAGGTACTGAATTGATTGCAATGACGTCGCCATAAGACGTGTTAAAATATGGAAGAAAAATTCGCGGTGGTGAGCAGAGGTCGGGATGGCTTAGTGGTCAGAGCGCCTGGAGTATTTATCCGGGAGGCGCAGGTTCGAATCCTGTTCGCGACCGTATTCTTTTTCCATTTAATATTGTAACTTTAGAGTTCGCTAAGCATGCGTTAATGCTTTTCAAAGATTTATCTTGAATAATAATAATTTTGTAGGATTATCTACAGTAGCGCTTTTTTAAAACAACTGATTATATTCGACAACAATAATATCTGGAACAGCTGATGATATCGTCACAAGAGTCCTTAATTTTAATATAATACTGGTAAAATATTACTTCAGAATCAATTATCCAAACTCGACACACCAAATCTCAGCTAAATTATATCCATTCTGTTTTCATGGCAACCCTGTATATGAGTGAAAGTGATAGCAACGTTATAACGATTAGCCACATCTGTGGTGCGCCCGCGCCGCTCCGGGAAAGCCGGTGGCTGTCAAATTTACTTGTCAAGTGCTGTTGAACAGAAGTGCTGCGGATGTAATGTATGGTGACATCGATGAAGAGTCTGGTATAGCTTTGGTTGTGAGAGAAAATATTTTGAGGTGTACTAACATGATATACCATCACGCCTATCCCTAAAGGGTTAGGCAGAGAAGTATTGTAGTGCAGACACAGATCACAGATGCAAGCACTAGGTCCCATGATGGCGCTTAAGCTTATTACCATCCACTAAGCACAATTCCAAACTTCGGAGTCTTACTGAATATTTTCTAATCGAAATCTGTGTTAAAGATGATATAGCTAGAAAAGTAGTGACTGCCGATATGACGCCTAATAGAGATGTATGGAAGAAGAATACATGCTGCGCCGACCCCAAATAAATTGGAATAAGGGCAGGGGATGATGATGATGAACCCAATGCAGCAGACGCACTTGTGAGGTGTTTCAGTAGTATGGCTCGGAACTGGAATTACCCGACCGGATAAGTGCGGTAGGCTTCACGTCAGTGGTAACAAAACCAGTATAAGCTAGTCTCGCATACTATTGAAACTCCTTACTGCGATAGACCAGCTCAAGGTCAAAGTGTGACCACGGACGTGTAGCCTCCTATGTAATAAAAGTTACCCTTGCAGAAACTTATAGTCGAATATTGGTGCTCTTTTACCTTCTTTCTTCCTAAAGATAAGTAAGATCACCATTGCTTCTTGAGGGGAAATGTGTTGGCACTAAAGATTAATATTTTTGTTCTTTACAGGTATATAATATATTCTTGGCAAACACTGTACTCGTAGGAATATTTAAATGAAATGAGGACATGTACTTATTTTATGACTAAGTTTAATTGAACAATGTGTGAATTATAATATAACGACTTTTTAAAAGTAGCAAAGGCTAAATCCTGTGTGAATTATAATAAAGTAACTTTTATCGGATTTTTAACCGGATTAATCGTGTGTATACATACATGTCAATAATCCGGATATAAGTTGTTTTATTATAATGTGTAGTGATCCCGAAAACCTAAGATATTACATTGTTTGAATTGCTTATATGAAGTTTTCTTTGCGAAAAAATTTTTGCATGTCACTTTTATGACTAACTGCAGGGATCTGTACTTAGTTACTTAAGACCAAAATGTATATTGCCGACACAGATATTACCCCCACAGAGCCTAATCCAGGCAGTTCCCAGTCTTCGCCCTACCTGCAATTGATTTTGTAATGGCGCCCACGACACGCTGCCACAGAGAATCGTAATGTGGGACCAGCAGTGTGAAACATGTGTCACCCCTCATAACACATGTACATTAAATTGTAGGCAATTCATTGTGTTCCGTAAGTGGATGATGAATCATCAATTTGCATTCATTGGCTTAAAATAATTTATTTGTGGCTTCTACCGCTACTTAGACATACAATTTTGTTGATCCAGTAGACGCGAGCGCGACTGCCGAGTTTGAGACCCTGTTTTTTTTTTTTTAAACACTTTTACAAGTCATTTTTATAAACTAGACGACGTTCGATTCTAAGGTCGGCCAAATAAACAATGAGTTTTCCTTCTACTAAAAGGGGGAACCCTTTCCCTTTTTTTCGGTGCATACCGAAATGTATCGGATAGGAATTAGACAGACATGTTACTTTACGAGGGTTGTTAGCAGTCATCACCAATCAGCCTCTTAGTGCGCTGGTCTGGCTGATGGTACTTCACCGCTCCAACTAAAAGACACGATACATTCGATTCAGCGTTTCTAAAATACCTACATCAACCTTCTTTATTGAGCATCCGCCAAGATGAGCCGAAGGAAGTGGGGCACTACCTACCTTTTCTGGAAGAGCTTCGTCGTATTTTTCTTTATTCTTCTTAAATATTCAGGATAGATGATGGCCTCAGTAGACTTATCAAACACACTAAGTATCAATTATCTAGCTTTTGTGGTTACAGATTTATTTAGATCTAAATTAAGTCGATTTCGTGACTCACTGACTGATTGATGAGCAACAAAACCTCTAGGTTACTTCATGAAGTCCTAGAAGGCAAAAATTTGGTATGTAGGCTAGGAATTGCTTATAAACAAAGAAAATATTAAGAAATTGTACACTTTCCTCCTCCAACCCCACGTGGAGAGACGAAGTTCTTAAAAAAGAGGCCAAAAAAATTTGAAAATTTAAGGCGCCTTTCAAAAAGAAATGAAATCCCACCAAAACTTGATAAAAAAGTATGGCTTCTCGGTTCTGTCATTTTCGCAAAAACTGTTCCTCATGGAATGAAATGTTATGTCACGTAATAGTTCCACGAACGTTAAACGGCTAAGCCGTACTTTTTAACCGCGATGTAGTCTTTGTAGAGTCAGGCCTTATAGGTAGGGTTATTTGTTTTTCATTGTTATAAATAAATTACACTCAAGAGCGTGTAGCGCCATATACTTTGGACTTTGGCTAGGCCCCGTAGACTATGACGCGTAATACAAATCCGAGCTCAGCTATGAGTTTGCCTCTACTAGAGATCTCATAACTTTTTAACATTGAAAGCATTATGAACTTGGGAGTCTTCCCAACCAACTTTACATGAAATTGTTGTATAATAACTTTCGTGAGACACATTCATATTAATTATTGTTCAACGGTTATTACTCATGTGCATTCTTCGGGATTGCCCGACTAGTTTCGAACTCGAACGGAGCCGTTTGTCATGAGCGAAGCCCGCGGCGATGTCGCGAGACAAACCTAGTCAGTCGTAGAAACTAGTCGGGCAATCCGTAAGAATGCAAATGAGTAATAACCGTTGAACAATAATTAATTTATATGAAATATTTTTAGTGTGATCCATTTTACCGTACACAATAAAATAAAAACTTAGATTGGCAACAATGTCTATCGTAAAACTTTCCAGTTTTATGTGTACACCTCTGCTTACCCTTTATAGCGTGTTGATGTGTAAACAAACGGTTGTGGGGAGCAGCTGTCCCGTGAAGTTATTACTCGTGTATGTAGGCCCTTTTTTGCCGAGGGGTACCTAGTTCTACGCTGACGGACTACCTCGGAAAGTGTGTTTGTTACCTAGAATAGACGACAGTACAATATAGTGGTTAATTACTACATCATTGGTCTAGTGATCGCAAGCTCGGCTGCTGAGAAGGGGGTCCTGAGTTCAAATCGTAGGTCGGGCTAATTGTAATTAAATTTTCCGTTTAAGTAATACTTGGGTTTTTTCTCTTGAGAGATAGAGGGGACTTTGGATATGTTGGATTGATGCAGGAGATTTTAGTAAGGCCAGGGTCAGATGCTGCAAAAAAAATGTGATGTTTAGCTGCAGTCGTTCAGGAGTGATTCGAGTTTGAATTTATATAATTTGTATGTTATAATGATTACTTAAATTTAGGTTTATTGTTTTCTTGATAAGAGATATATCTTAATAAGGTATGATGAGGTTGACATATCCTTCTTGGATAAAAACCCCTAATAAAATTCAAGAATAAACAATAAATTGTAAAATAGTAGTAAATTTTTATTTGTTTTGTTTAATAATGTGTTAGTACTTCTAAGTTAATTTTATTGTGCAGAGATTTTACCCTCATTCTACCAGAATTTCTTCTACAGCTCAAAGGTTTGCTGGCAGAAAACTCTATGTTGAATTAAGCTCGCCTTTGTACATGACATCACAAATTGAAATGTTTTTGTAACTATTTTATGTGTGTACAATAAAGAATATAAGAATAAACCAAAAAAATCCTTTGACATAAGCTATCTTTGGTCGCGCAGACGAAGTCCCGGGCAAGAAAAGTATTGTGTCGATTATACCGCAGGGCGACAAAATCAAAATAAGGTAATTACTATTCCTTAATCATTTAACAAATAAATACTTTTAATTTGAGTTTGAATAAGAAATAATAAAAGTATAAATCAAACTTTACACCATCAAAGATAAATCTTTGAAAAGCATTAATTGGATTTTCCACTTAATATAATAACTTTAAGAGTTCGCTAAGCGTGCGTTAATGCTTTTCAAAGATTTATCTTTAATTATTAAAGTAATTGCATTCTTTACGACATTGAATTAACTGCAAAGTTAGTCGTGTCGGTTCGGTCACCTGTATAGGGACTGAATAGATAGCAATGACGTCGCCAAAAGACGTGTTAAAATATGAATGTAGAATTCGCGGTGGTGAGCAGAGGTCGAGATGGCTTAGTGGTTAGAGCGCCTGGAGTATTTATCTGGGAGGCGCAGGTTCGAATCCTGTTCGCGACCGTATTCTTTTCCATTTAATATAATAACTTTACACCATCATTTAAATCCACGACCACGGGAAAACATAGACTCAATTATTTCCCCACTAATTGAAAATCCAAAACCATATTTACTTGCCAAAGCAGTAATTTCAAACCACAACAGTTTGTTTAATTAACTAAATATTCCAAACGAAATATTAGCTTGGTGCCAATCAATCTGAAACACACAAACCGAACTAATTTGTCATACCCTGTTGTTTGGTAGGGATGTTATGGATACGCAATTTCGGATCTGGATAGATACGGATATAAGAATAATTATTATACCGGATCAGATACGGTTACGGATATTAAATTTTCTTAAAGGTCAAAGGTTCTTTTAAGGTTCAAGTGCCATGCTGCAACCATTTCTTTTTTTTTTAAACTCTATATGGCTATGTAATTATCTTAAATTTGTTTGTAAATACAATATTTTAGTTTGTATTCATATTTTTAAGCAACGCACACTGTATTCATGTTCTACTTAATATTATTTGTATCTCATTCAGTAAACTATGTTCTATTGAGAAATAAAGTTCTTTGATCTTAAATTATTCGATAGTTTCGAATAGTTATGGATATTAGATTTTAAGGAATTAGAAAAGGAAAATACACATATGATATGACTTTATTTTTAGGTTATTATTTTGTACTACAATACAGAAATCGGCTCGGGCTAAAAACTGTCACAGCGTCTCTCGTTTAGACTATGATATCCCTAATTATTCGTGTATCATTTAGACAATGTGATATGCGAAATTATTAGAAACTTTCATATCATACCCGGTTACGGTTTCGGATAGGTTTTATTTCGGATATCCGCTAGTTACGCTTACGATTACGGAGGTCGATAACATCCCTGTTGTTTGCTCATCACTAACCGTTAACTATGTTTACATGAACATGTTATAATTCACAAGTATTCATGCGTAATACGAGCATTGACGGGTTGTATTATTGAATAATTGAACTTTGATTTTAACAAAGAAATATTATTTTGAGTAGGTACAGATAAATCTTTAAAATACATTTACGCATGCGTAGAGCACTCTAAAGTTTTACATTTAGAGTGTTGTCACTGAAAGACTTATTAAAATGTAGGAAAAAGAATTCAGGGTACTTAGTGAGCAGAGATTACGATGGCTTAGTTGGTCAGAGCGCCTGGAGTATATATCCGGGAGGCTCAGGTTCGAATCCTGGTTAGACTGTATTGTTATTTACACAAAAAAAGTTTAAGTACACATTTTTGTAGAAATAAAAAATACTTTTGTGAACAAAGTTTGAACTTAATTTATTATTTTTGGTTTCTACGCTAAGCTCAATGATAAGCTTAGTGTTAATTATTAATATGATTTCAGGTTAAAACAAAACGAAATTACTTAAAAAATTAAAAAGCACTGCCATTAAAAATCTTACTAGCCTATGTTACCCGGGATAATGTAAGGATTCTAATGATACCCTATACTTCGAAATCGGTTGAAGCATTTAGAAGTTATAGTGTAATAAAGAAACTCACAAACATACATACAAACTTACTTACATATATACCTACCCCTAAAAACATAACACTCGTTTTTTTGGGCAGTCATGTAAAAATTCATCTCGTTTGACACCATACTTTTTTAGAATTGGAATTATATGTAGAAATCAAAGAAGGTTCGGAACTATAGAGGACAAAGGTGTAGCTCTGACTATACCGTCTAAAACTACAAGCGTGACGGTTTACAAAAGTAAATATTAGTTCTAAAGTGACATATACATGTGTCGTTGCTCCTACCACGGCCCGGCACGCAACATAATTACCCGGCGGTTTAATTAGATCTGCCCACAAAACCGCTGAGTTTTCCCGTTGCGACGGGTGACGCATTCCTGTCGTATTGGCCACATATATGCTGGTTTATTTACCTACTACGGATGTATAAAGCTTTTTATGTGGAAATAACACAACATTTAAAAAGAAAACTTTACAGATATATCTTTGAAAAGCAGTAAAGCATGCATAGCGAACTCTAAAGTTATAAATTATAGTGGAAACAAAAATACGGTCGTGAGCTTTCCTCGGAGGAGCCAAAGGTATGGCACAAAGAGGCACTGGTTTGATCTATTCCAGTTAACGGTGCTCCTTCTTTATGTGCTGAGTTGGCCGTGTGGTTTTAGTCGGTAGGAGTCCGACATATCCCTCACCGTAAGGTGCAGAGCATCCATGAGGATTTCCACAGGATAATAAAAATAAAAAAAAGGATTCGAACCAGTGCCTCCCGGATAAATACTCCAGGTAATATGACCGCTAAGCCTCTCTCGACCTCTGCTCACTACCCCGAATTCTTCTTCCACGTTTTTAATATGTCTTTAGGTGACGTCATTTCCATCTATTCAGTCTCTTTAGCGAACTAAAGTTAGAAATTTTTATGCTTAGAAAAATACGGTCGTGAGCAGGATTCAAACTTGCGCAAACATAAATACTCTATGACCGTTAAGCCATCTCGACGTATTTAAACGTAGAAGAAGAATTCATGGAAGGAGAATAAATATTGAATTACAGGTAAGTGTCTGTCTAATACAAAGATTGGCAAATAAAATGTACTTTAAACAATCTATAACGAAATATAAAAATATTAATACGATGTTTCATGAGTTCTTGTTGGTGTGTTGTATGAATATTTCATACAACACACCAACAACAACTCAACAACAACCCAACAACAACTCAACAACAACCCAACAACAACTCAAAAACCACCCAACAACCTCCGTGCAACACACAATTTTACATTTTTACACGTTTTGGCGTAGTAATTAAGGTAATTAGGTGGTTAGCTAAATATTTTCATTACCAGCTGAACTGTGACGGTGGTTGGCGCAGAAGACAGCGGTAAAATATTACCGACCCACATGTGGTGCGTTCCCTGAATACTTTAAGAGCTGTAGTATGAGGTCATACTGCAAGCGATTTTATTCTATTTACCCAAGGTCGCGGTAAAAACAGCTGCCTTCCCGGGACACGGTAAAGGTTACTGGAGGCCCATGTGGTTTTAGTCAATATGAGTTCGACAGCGTGACATAAAAAAGAAAAAGGTGCTCTTCCATTTTTGCGAATGATATTTTAGGATTATCTCAAAGAACTCGGAAATACTGGAGACTGAGGACGGTACCGGTTAGAAAATCTAGTCAAATAATATTGCTCTTTTGTGGCATAGTGATCCTTAGGGTGAGTGAGAGCTCAGTAGTGTTTTTATCTATTGCTACAACTCTAAATAGACATAGATGCTGTTGGGTTTCGCATGTAATCACTGACTATGGGTTGAGCCACGTCAGAGGTGGTATAAACTCTGGCACTAGGTTGTTGTTGTTCATCAACTGAGATAAGAATGAAAGTCTAAGGTTTTTATTTCATATAAACCATACAAAGGCAATTATGAAAACTCAGAATTTAGGTGCACGGTTCCAAAAGACATTTTCAATGGAGAAGAACCGCCAAGAAACTCCATGGTTAAAGAGAAAGATAACTAACTGTTGATTTAGTAATCAACAACAATATTAAGGTTTTTCTGATATCTTCTTTTCTTTTTCTGTGACTTTGTGCCAGACTTCAACGAACTAAAAACTACGCCCAACGTCCTCCGCTTCACAGCTGAAATTACCGCTGCCATAACAATACTTCATGCATAAAAATGTCTAAATATAAATCATTATAATTTATTAGTCTTTCAATTACAACATTCTATCGTAAACTCTTCCGCTATCGCTTCCTCTCAACAGCACCCGCTTACTGTTAAACCTTGCCTATCAACACGTTAATACCATGATTCGACTTAGGATTGGAAAGCGGGAATTACAACTGAATTATTAATACAGCCAGGAATCATGGCGGGCCCAGCGTTCTCTAACTTTGATAAAGGTAAAGATTATGAAGGTATGAAGCTTATTTATTTAATTACATAAAAGGTATATAAATTACACATATAACTTTTATGTACAACGTGTGTTTTAACACTAGAGTTAACATATTAGATCACTTACCAAATTAAGGAAATGTTAGGGGAAAGTACTGCAATATTTGCACATTCATTAGGTTATTACGAAAACCACTCTTGATGCTACAGCATAAAGGCGTTTTCAATGTCAAATTGTTACCATGGACATGCTCTTGACTGTACTATTAAGGTGATACATGATTTTTTATAAAGAATAAACCAACCCAATGAAACCAGCTGTAACGATACGAATGCGCCGACTCGATTGTTTGAGTAGCAACCCTGAGTATTCCATCAGTGAAAACTTATGTAAAGTTCAAGATCATCACACCCGACTCATGACAGATTTATCAATAACTAACAAATAAAGAGCAAATAAAAAAAATACCTACAATTATTCTTCTCACAGAACCAAAAATACGATTGATATTGTTAAGCTGCTATTCAGGTAAGAAAAAATTATATATTTAGATTTACCTGTACATCTTCTTCACCGTGGGAGAGCCATGCTTCGGCACGAATGGGCCGGCTCGACCGGAGTGATACCACGGCCTCACAGAAAACCGGCGTGAAACAACTGCATTGTGTTTCGCCGAGTGAGTGAGGGTACCGGAGGCCCAAACCCCCAACCCCCCCTATGATGGCGAAGTTGAAAAATCGTTTGCTACCCCAGGAGGGTACCGACTGCGCTAGCGTTGGAGAAGCCCTCTCTGGACGTCCGCGTTCAGGACACAACGCACCTAAACGTGGACAACCCAGGCCGCCCCTCGTATTCTGGGGGGGGGGGGAAACTGCGCTCACAAAGGCCCGTTGCAAGAGCAGAAATACCTTGGCACCCCCTGCCACGCTAGCCGTGGACTTCTGCAACATCAGGGGATTACATACCAACCTTAATGCTGTTCATCACCATCTAGAGACAGTAAAGCCAGCCTTGCTCTTCCTGACCGAGACGCAGATATCGTCTCCAGTGGACACTACCTACCTTACCTACCCTGGGTACGGACTTGAACACTCCTTTTTGTCCAAAGCCGGAGTGTGCGTGTATGTCAGAGACGATATCAGTTCTCGTCGCCTCGGGAATCTTGAAGGTAGGGACCTCTCCACCTTATGGCTTCGTATAGATAGTGACGACCATCCCCGCGTCTATGCGTGCCTTTATAGGTCCCATAGCGGTGATACCGAAACTGACCGACTGATTGAGCACATCCAAATGGCTTCGGACTTTGTGCAGCAGATCCCGTCAGCAGAGATCGTTTTGCTTGGCGATTTTAACGCCCACCATGCCGACTGGCTCTTTTCCAGTAAGACCGATCATGCGGGGAGATCTGTTCACGACTTCGCCCTGGCATGTGGCCTGACACAACTGGTTACCACGTCCACACGAATACCAGATGTGGAGAGCCAGAAGCCTTCACTGTTGGACCTTCTGCTGACTTCTCATCCGGACGGCTACCACGTAGCCGTAGGCGCCCCACTTGGTTCCTCAGACCATTGCCTTGTCCGGAGTACTGTGCCTGTCACGTGCTCGCCGCGATCGCGAGTTGCACGCAGCCGCCGTGTGTGGCACTACAAGTCAGCAGATTGGGATGGGATGCGGTCCTTCTTTGCGTCCTACCCCTGGAGACAAATATGCTTCTCGCCGGATGATCCCAACGCCGCTGCTGATTCTGTCGCTGATGTGGTGCTACAGGGTATGGAGCTTTTCATTCCATCCTCTGTGGTTCCCATTAGTGGCAAATTTAGGCCTTGGTTTGGTCCATCTTTCAAAAAGGCTTCTTGCAGGAAGCAGGAAGCTTACCAAGCCTGGGCTGATGCAGTGGTGGCACGGGATGAAAATACCAGCGCATTAAAAAAGGAGTATAACTTTGCCTCCAGGTCCTTCAAAAGAGAAATTGCAAGGGCGAAGTCTAAGCACATCGGCAGAGTCGGCGAGAGGCTTGAGCGCCTTCCTTCGGGAACTCGTGCGTTCTGGTCTATCGCCAAAGCTATTGAAGGAAATTTCTGTAAGCCATCCTTTCCACCTCTACACATAGGAAATGATTCGTTGGCCCACGACGCAAAGGAGAAAGCCGATCTTCTGGGCAAACTCTTTGCGTCCAACTCGACCTTGGATGACGGGGGACAAGAACCGCCTACCATACCGCGGTTCGAGGGCTCTATGCCGGATATCCGGGTCCACCAACGTGCAGTGCGTTTAGCACTTCTATCCCTCGATATCCATAAGTCGAATGGGCCTGATGGAATCCCTCCTATTGTGTTGAAGATGTGCGCTCCAGAGTTGGCACCAGTTTTAACACGTCTTTTTCGGCTCTCTTACTATTCTGGCATAGTCCCGACATCATGGAAGACAGCATTAGTCCACCCGATCCCTAAAAAAGGCGACCGCTCAAATCCGTCCAACTATAGACCGATAGCCATAACCTCCCTTTTCTCGAAGATAATGGAGTCCATTATCAACTGCCAGCTCCTTCGATATTTAGAGGATCATCAGCTGCTTGATGACCAGCAGTACGGTTTTCGTAAAGGCCGGTCGGCTGGTGATCTTCTAGTATACCTGACACATCGTTGGGCACAGGCGATTGAGACTAAGGGGGAAGCCTTGGCGGTCAGTTTGGACATGGCGAAGGCCTTCGATCGGGTCTGGCACAAAGCGCTTCTTTCGAAGCTCCCTTCCTATGGGCTTCCCGAGAAATTATGCCAATGGGTCACCAGTTTTCTTGCAGACAGAAGCATAAAGGTCGTAGTTGACGGTGAATGCTCCGACTCCATGTTTGTAAATGCTGGTGTCCCTCAAGGCTGTGTGCTATCGCCTACTCTGTTCCTCCTCCATATCAATGACATGTTGCAAATCAGCGGCACTCATTGTTATGCGGATGACAGCACAGGCGATGCTTTCTATACCGGTCGCGCTAATATTTCTCGGGAAAACGTCATTGAGAGCCGAAACAAACTTGTGTCTGAAATTGAGACCTCTTTGGAGAAAGTCTCAGATTGGGGTAGACTTAATTTGGTCCAATTTAATCCCACAAAGACACAAGTTTGCGTATTCACCGCTAAAAAACTGCCATTCGTTGTTTTTCCTCGTTTTGAGAGCACCCCATTAACTGCCTCAGCCAATATTGGAATACTTGGTGTCGACATATCGAGCGAAGTCCAGTTCCGCGGCCATTTAGAGGGTGAGACTAAGCTAGCCTCCAAGAAGCTTGGTGTACTCAATAGATCGAGACGGTATTTCACTCCGGCCCACCGCCTACTACTTTATAAGGCGCAGGTCCGGCCTCACATGGAATACTGCTCTCATCTTTGGGCAGGGGCACCCCAGTACCAGCTTCTCCCTCTGGACCGCATCCAACGGAGAGCGATTCGTATCGTCGACTGCCAAGATATTTCAAACCGGCTAGACCCCTTGGCGCTGCGTAGAGATGTGGCCTCGCTATGCATCTTCTATCGCCTATACTATGGGGAGTGCTCCGAGGAATTGTTCGGACTGATCCCTGCCGCCTCTTTCCGCCATCGTTCTACGCGACAGCAGTTCCATCCCCATCATTTAGATGGTTGGCAGTCCACAACTGTGCGTTTCTCTAGAAACTTTCTGCCTCGCACAACAAAACTGTGGAATGAACTGTCGCCTGCGGTATTTCCGGACCAATACGACCTTCAAACCTTCAAGAAAAGAGCGTACTCCTTTTTAAAAGGCCGGCAACGCACTTGTGACTCCTCTGGTGTTGCGGGTGTCCATGGGCGGCGGTAATCGCTTACCATCAGGCGAGCCGACTGCTCGTTTGCACCCTATAACATAAAAAAAAAAAAAAAACTAATTCAACTCAATCTTTAGATAGATCTTCATAATATTAACGATAACGCAGAATTATCTACCGTAGTGCGGTAAGTTGAAGTTATTACTAATTACGAACTTACCCTAATTACGAATAGGGACACCACGTCTCATGAACTGACCATTCATTAACTTGGCTAGGCTTGTATATTTTCATAGCGTACTTAGTTTTACCCCAAATTTCTCGTCAACCTTAAAGGGTTGAATTGATCTACTGAACAGAAGCGCAGAGCTCATGATCAAAGCGTTGTTGTGAATAATTTACTCCGGAGCCTAATCGTGCACACATACCTATAGATGTAGCCTCCCTGATACAAAATCGCCCTCTTCGCGTCGTGTTCTTCATTATTAAGGGTCCTGATGCCGCCCATTTTTTAATTGTAAATCTTGCGCCACCTGTGTCCATCTTTGGCGACGACGTGTCTTATAATATCTGAAAGTTGGCTGTTTTTCGGCGGTCTTTTGAAAGAATTTATTTATTTTATTATGTTTTCTAATTACAGTAAACAGAGTGACTAGTAATTATTTGCTTAGTGAAGAATTACAAATAATAATAATATTTTCTTTATTTCTCCATAAATAAAATGAGACAATACTAATATAAATTACTCTGTCTCAATCTTCTCGCAGTACTCCAGAAATTCTAACAATATCACATTCCATTCATCCGCAAATACATCAAATTCTGAAGTTATTATATTAAATGGAAAAATAATATGGTCGCTAACGGGATTCGAACCTGCGCCTCCCGGATAAATACTCCCGGCGCTCCGACCACTAAGCCATCTCGATCTCTGCTCGCCACCGCTAATTCTACATACATATTTTAACACGTCTTTTGGCGACGTCATTGCTATCTATTCAGTCCCTATACAGGTGACCGAACCGACACGACACTAGAGTTCGCTAAGCATGCGTTAATGCTTTTCAAAGAATTATCTTTAACATCAAATTCTGGTGTGGTGTCCAGGAGAGCATTGAGCGCGGTGAGGGTTCTAGGTATGGGTGATCTCGCCCGAGCTACAGTTCTACATCTCGGCACAGCAGAAAGCCTGCGTCTCCGACTCTGGCGGTAGTTATTTGGGACAAAACTTGGGAATCATACAACAAGAATATGGGAGGTATGCTCCCTGATGTCTATCAACTAAGGTGCACGAATATTGTATGGGCTGATTAGCATTGAATTGATGATTCTAGGATCATATCAGGCGATATATGTAATAAAACACAAGTTTATAGGCTTATTAGAAGTCACTGATCATCATCATCCCCGTGCCCTTATCCCAATTCATTTGGGGTCGGCGCAGGTTGGCGCAGCATGTATACTCCTTTCACTTACTAATTGTATGCTGCAAAAGTTTTGACAATGTTTTATGACCGGTCACCTGCCTGACGTCAACCCTCATTGGGAATCCTGATAGTCGTGGTAACCGCTATGTCACACCAAATGTTATATATGCGCCAGGTTCTGATGTTATCCTACTATCACACTCCACTAACCGGACCAGAAGTTACTGATAATAATAATAATCTTTTATTTTATAAAAACATGTATATCTTTTTCTATCTTAAACTAATTCAAAGGCTTTTCTTTTAAAAAGTTATAAAAAGATAGAGTTAACGATGGTGTCTGCGCTAGTATAAACTGTGTGACAGACACCGGCTGATGGGGGAGACCTGTGCCAAGCAGTGAACGTCTACCGGCTGAAATGATGATGATGCTGAGAAGTCACTAGAATGATCCTAATGCATCTTGAAGGAAAATATTCGTTATTAAAGGAAACATGAACGCAAAGAATCTAATGTAGAATATTGTGGATATATTTTCTTAATTTCTTCTCATAGCTCAGATGTTGGAGGGGCTCAAATGGTTCAATATGGATATATTATTACAAGTTTACTGATTGATTATATATTACATCGCCGCATCTAGATAAAGCCTACATTCTTAAGATACTATTTTAATTAATCTCAATATCATTGTAGGAAGCAAAGGGTTCCTAACTGGTTATAATTTCCTACTAATCAAAACTTACCTGTTTTATAAATGCTTGCTACAAAGTATTACCTGACTAAAGGATAGTAATCACTGGCTCATTTGCTAGCAGACAGTGTAAAAGAAAAGGGGGAGCGATTTGATAAAAATATGATTAAAACATCAACTCTTTCATCTCAACAACTTTTTTGGGCTGAAGTGTAACATAACATAACATATCATCACGCCTGTATTCCCTGAAGGGGAAGGCAGAGGTGTACACAGTCGTACACCCACATTTATTATTAAGTCCTATGAAATAGGTGGTGAGCCAATTGCGATCTACCAGGGACCATTCAAAACTCCGGGCTGCCACTAAGAATTTTCTAACAGAAAAACTCAATAACACTTAGTCCGATCCGGGAATCGAACCCGAGACCTCATGCTCAGCAGTTGCGTTGGAACCACTAGACCAACTAGGCAGACGCATTTATGCTAGGTGCGGTCATGAGGGGGAGGGCGCTGGTGGAATATATTTTAGTAGATTTATCCTCAAATTAATGCGGGTGAAACCGCGGGCCACAGCTAGTTATTAATATAACATAACTTGTCAATAACTGCCCCGCTGTCCCGTAAAGGCATCTTTTAATACTGAGAAGGCTCGATTATTGGTCAGTTTACTGAAAAAAGTAGCAATTTTATACTCGTCGGTATATAAGAGGGATCAATGTGGATATTTATAAAACCCGGCGAGCGCTTGTACCTTACGACGTTAACCTTTTTTTCTCAATCACCATGATCTAGAAATTTAATTAAACATCTGCATATTAAACGTGTTATTCAATATTCTAAACTACAAGCAAAATTTTCAAGAATTCTGTATGAATATTATAAAAGAACAACTCTTTTGTACACCCGATACCAATGACATGTTTTTTTTTTCTAATGCAGATGGCACATTACGTAGCCTACTCGTTTCGCCACTTATTTTCTACCTTATGGTCGGGTTGGCCTCCAGCAGTCCGTGGCTTTCCTTCCCACAGAACATAAGACGCGTGTTTGGTGAATTGAACTATCTAGAGCAATGTAGACAAAGAGTGGGGCGCCTCTTGATGGGTAGGCAATACTATAATAGAACCAGCCCATAACAGCTCCAATGCAGGGCAAGAGACTCTTCTCATTCAGAAAAGACTCGAACTTTGATCACCACGCTTGCTCACTGCGGGAATCCAAGATTCCTCAAGAGGTTTTACTTCACCGTATGTCTGTAATGTCTTAAATGAATTAAGAAAGTATTTAAGACATTATAAAGTCACATTGTATGTACAACGGGTGGCTGCAGAGGCAGGTCCGCAACTAGTGGACCACCACAATGATTTTTTGCATGCAATACTACCCTATTTAGTTAAACCTATTTATTCTGATATTTTCATGTCGATGGACTGAATTTACACTTCTACTATAGTCCTCCACCAGTAGATCGCTACTTCATCAGGTTGTCTGTGAGCACGAAGAAGAAAACAGGACAATTTAAGAAAGAAAGAAAGAAAATATTTGTGTTGCTTACAGGTTATACATGACCGACAAAGAACAAATAAAAAAATAAAAAAAATATAAGAATTAAAAAAAACTGCACGACACCAAAAAGGCGTATCTCAGCATAAGCTGCTCCACCAAAATGTAGCAACGCTGGTTTACTGATAGGACCGTTATAGTGATATCACGGGCAACCAAGGCATTTAATAAAAATGCCATCGACTGTTCTGGGATACTGCAGTGGCAACGAATAATAGAAACACAATAAATGCCCTATCTAACTAAAATACCTACATCAGTAAACCTCAGTTCATAGCCGGTTGATGGACTTTCACACTTAAATTTAAATCTTCTTAGTTCTTATAAACCTGGCCACATATAATAGTGATAAACTTCACAATATCTCTTGCAATTTATAATGAGAACTATAAATACCGCATAGGTACGGCGCAGCATCCCCTGCACTGTACATTAATCGTCTTATCTGTAACGAGTTGTACTCGCAATCTGTCTCGACGATATAATCGGACAGTACTACTGGTTCTCAGTGGTAATTGAAACGAATTTTTTAAAAGAGTAACCGTCCATCATCGTTCTCTGCCATTCCAATTTATTTGGTGTAGGCAAGAAAAACACTCTATACATTCATAGCAGCCAGATTAATATCTCAGTAATCAATCTCTTCCTAGCCATGTTTTGTTTCACACATTATCATCTTCTATTCATATCGCTATGTAAACAACAGTTCCACATTTATACTCAAAGTTTCCTCATAATATGATCCTCATCTCACCGCATTACATGCTCATATTATGTGCGTATGATCCGCACGATGGTGCGTTGAGATTTCCATACAACCTTTTTATGTATATGAGGTGGATGTGATGATAGACTACTCGAGATAGACGAATATAACGACAACATACTTATAAAACTTTTGTATGTTATCTTTCGTGAGGCATATTCATATTAATTCATTGTTCACCGGTTACTACTCATGTGCATTCTTCGGGATTGCCCGACTAGTTTAGAACTTGAACGGAGCCTTTAGTCATGAGCTGAGCCCGCGACAATGTCGCGAGTCAAACTCATTGCGGGTAATCCCGAAAAAAACACGTGAGTAGTAACCGGTGAACAATAATTAATACTTACACCACCTTAGAATTCAATGTATTCAAAAATACCAAAACAACAGTTACACGGAAATAGTAGGGGACGAAAATAACCGATGCGTTTTCGAGCTCGCTCGTCACGAGGGCACAAAGCAAGCCGAAGACTTAGCTTTAATTGCCGCTAATCGGGAACACTATCTAGATTCTTTCTCTGCTTGTTAGTGTTAGAAACATAAGATAACATCGAGATTTATTTAATTACGTAACAGTAGTATCGGCTTCACAAAGGAGTCTGTGACACTAGTTTCGAAGAACCACTGTAATTAATAATGTTTCTGTTATGAAAGATGGGAAGATCTGAAGCCGTGCAGTTAAGTAATGATGAAAGAAAAAATGATTATTCAGATAGTGATAATGAAACAGGGTGCGGATATGTAGTTCATCGCAAAACTACTGGATAAAAACTTGAGAGGTGTCAAGGGACACCCGGATGGAACGAAGTTCCTTTCGATTAATTAGTGAAGGAATTGTAATAAAATCGTATGTTTTTTAAGATTTTTTATTACAAAGTCCCGCGCATCTATGACGTGTATGAAAGAATAGATAGACAGATTACATATATAAAATATAATATATATATATCTGGCTTGCTTTCTATAAGAGAGAGAGAGACAGACAGAGAAACATGCGCACGCCGCACGGCTTACAATAGCTTACTATAGCAAAAAGTGTCGTTACAACTTTTCATCTTAATTTTTTCCGTCTAGCCCCCTTTCGCAACGCGCGATAAGGAATTTCGTTCCAACAAGAGTTTCACCAGTACACACTATATTAGGTTAAAAAGACAAGCACAGCTGACTGAATGCCTGTGAAACATGTGAATTTTGAAGAAACCCATAATATCTTCAAATAAACATGTAGTGACAACAAGTCATAAAAATTACAGACTTTTTTTTACTTTACAAAGGTTTCTACTAATTAGGTACCAAACTTCAAGGTCCCCATAGCTCACAGGGTCTAGTGGATCCAGTTCAATGAACCGACTAAATTCACACAACCTCACTGATCCAACCCCGAGTTGCTCATGAATTAATATTTTGTTATTTTTTTAGCTTTTATCTGGGTGGAAGTTTCAGGTCACTTTAGTGAAATAACAGTTATTTTATTTCATCGTAAAACATAAACCTATATATTTTCAATCCTACATTAATATTATGATCGGTCGGGGCGGAGATGATGAGACATTTCGCGACGGACGCGGTCCTCGCCGGTGAGGTCTATAACGAGGCGGTCGAGCGCGTTGGAGTGTGCTTGTGAATTTGTTGGATTCTTGAGCTACAGTGATCCTATCATCGGGTCAGAGGAGAGCGTGTCGTGGTCGGTGGATTAATTTTCTATATCGATGCGCACTATTGCATAAGCGCGGTGCAGCAGTCGTCTCCCCGTAACCACACAGTACGGTCATAGTTTATAAAAGTATTAAATGATGTATAGTTAACTGGTACCAGTAATTCGGTAAAGTTATTATTATATCTCAAATTTACCATCATTACTTTTTACCCTACATGAATGTCTGCCTACCTACACCCCACCCTACCTACTGCTTACTTTACATGCATTCAAGTCATGAACGAAGTTGTCGTTCCCTGTCCACGAAGCAGACACAATAGTAACCGCACAATAACTTTTTTTTGTGTCTTTGTAACCATTAATTTTATTAATCAATTGTAAAGAAACCATTAAATTAGTGAGTAAAGACCACAAAACTCATAATAAGGTGTTACCACCAGCCATCACTAGAACAAACCGTTCCCCTCAGTTAACTCTAACAGCTTACCATAATACAAACAGCGCTAACTACTCCTTCAGCATAAAATTAATTAAGTAACAATTTTAATGAGCGAATAATCTTGGACGACATAAACTAAGGCCGCTTTTAGACTATCTGTGGGGTTACTCTTGAAATGAATAACAATTGCAATCCAATTCCAATGTTAAATTAAATCAACTGAAAAATGTGTAACCTACATCACACTTATTTAAATTTTAAGGTATGTTGGCATACTAATTTTTTTAAGGACATTTTGGCATTTAAAAATACAAATTGACATATTTTAAATGTGAATCGAGTGGATTTAGTTTCAAGAGTAACCCTACAGAATATAACAAGTCCTGTAAATATTATTCAATTATTGGGTATCTATCTTTTCATTAGATACCCAATAATGTTCATAACGTGACGGCTGACAGCGAAGAATGGTAAATATAATAATTATAATAATATAATATAATAAATATAATATAATAATTATAAATTAAGTATCATCATACCATGAAGACTCATGAGCGCTGTTTTCGATGGTGTGTAAAGATGTCAGAGGCCTACGGGTGGTTTAAACTCTGACACTAGGTTGTTCGCCAATCATACGATGTGAAGGAGAAGAGAATGAGTTTTAGCCACCTCATTTTACTGATGTCATTATTAAGTGCAATGTAATAGGTATTGAACCTGTTCACCTATTGTCACCAATTGGAGACAATTTCAAACTCCAGGCTGCTACTCAGAAAATCCCAATAGTTTTAACCAATAATCCTTTGACCCGGAAATTGAAACCATGACCTTACGCTCCGCAGTCACACCTTTATCCACTAAACTAATAAGTCAGTATCTTACAATAGTCTAAATGCGTCTTTATATAATATTTTTATGTAGCTCCTATCTCTGTGTTACAGATAGTTAATTTAGGATCACGCTTTCTGGCCACGACGCGGTGAAAGTGGCCACCTTGATACCATTTTTAATTTTTAGTGATCCGCAAATGAGGTTTTTAGTTTAGTCTAGCTATACGAGCCTTTAAAAAAAATCTGTAAACCTGTTTTTATTGCAAAATATTGTCAAAGATACTGATAATATCATCATCAAGATCTAATTTTATGAAAACTAAACCATATAAATAGAATTATAAGTATAACGACACCGTGATGTAATGAAAGTGTAAATTTAACGAAACGGTGAATGTCATTAGACTTATTAAATAAAGAAAATCACTAATAAAAATTGCTTATAGGCATAACTTGCATGCTTAACCTAAAAAACTAAACTCCCGACAAGCGACTACAACTCGCACTTAACTGTATTGTTTTTGATGTCAACAATCTTATATCTCGATTAATTTAAATTGTATTTCTTATTACTATTATTTGCAGCCCAGTTTGTGTCACTTCAGAGCTAAAGCCTCCCTACCCTTGTTCCACTATTATAAAGACACCGGAAAAAATCAAGTCTACCAGGCTATACTAAAAAATAAACTGAAAATACTTTTATGCCAAATTCAGAACATTCACAGAAATTCCTGATACCTAAATACCGTACCGTATACCAATAAATTTCCCCTCATTGTGATCTCCAAGAAAAGGCTCTATAGATAACCATCCTAACATGCCTCGCACGCTATTGTGGGGCACTCTTTCATATATACAGCCATGATAAGATAAAATGGAGTGTGAATACTCTTAAACCAAGTTGTGGACGCGTTTGTACTATAGAATACCGTCGGAGGCCATTGTTAAACATAAATCTTGGATTTTTGACAAGTGATGTATAGAATAGTAGTCGATAAATCAAATTTATCTCGCGGTTATCGATAACTGACGTTGGTAATGGACAATCTTGGTGTTAGAAGCGATTTTTATATTGATATTATCACGATGCTGGACAGACGAATTGGTAAACATACCCTTATATACTGCTTTTACTTATTAACTAAATATTTGTTTATAATTGGTTCAATCCTCTCTCTTTAAAGTAACCCGAGGTTACTTTTTACGACGCCAACAATGTCACAATTGAATGATCGCGCCATAACGTTATTCAATTACATGCCCTGTAAGTTAAGCAGTAGTTATTTTACCGCAGCAAAGTTACGACTGAGGCTTTGTTTTATAACGATATTTTATCGTTATCCAAGGATTTTTGTGAATATTTGACACTTTATTATACAAAACTTGTCACCTCAAATTGGTAAAATGTAGCATACATAGTGGTATAGGCTTGCGCCATAGTCGCTGGACCCTTTACGTTAGCACTCCACTTATTCTTTCTCCGTGTAAAACCCATATTTTACGGAATTAGATTCCCATTTATTTAGAGACTCGCCGTTTTGACGGCTTACCGGCACCGCAATAATTTATATTTGCATGAGAAATAGCTAGTATATTAAATGTTTTGTTAACCTATTTTCGGATTCCGGTCTTTTGTTTTGAAGTTGACCAGAATAATAAACGGAATTAATATGTATTTGGTGTATATTGCAGACTGTTCAGATTTTTAGGAAACATCTTTATTTCATTATTTTCCATACTATTTTTCTTAAAAAAGGCAGCAAAAGCAGTATATATGGATCGCAGCAGTTGGTGTTCTTTAGTTACTGTATAGTCTCGTGGGAAAAAGGCACGAGTTTATGTTAGTATTAATAACGTAAGTTTGTAGTTCCTATGTACTATGGGTACAAATAAAAAAAAGAAAACACTTTAATAGCATTATCGGAAAAGGTTTTTTTATTGCTTTTACCTTTTAGATATTTTTCTTCTTTCTTCTTAAATAACGTAATTACAGGCATTTTATCACAATATTTGTTCCGTGTGGACTTACGACTGCGTATTGGTCGAGTGTGTCGTCAAAACTTCATGTGCATGTTTCGTTCTATTTTAATCAAAACTACATAAACTAGCGTTCACTTCATTATTCTCAAAGCTTTTTTTACAAAAAAGTTAATGTTACAACATATTTTATTACAAAGAATAATAATTGTGCGCATTGTTTGTCTTGTTATCGTAAATGAGTTTAGAAAGAGGTTACGTAAATATTGTCTATGGTCTTATGAGATTTTAAATGTAGAACAATACGAAAGTTGTTTAACTCTTGTTTAACTTCAGTTTTTCTTTTTTGTGCAGTTGTAATACACTTTTTACAAAATTTTGAAAGTATTTTTTATGCAAATTTCTTGCGGCGCGCGGCGTACCGGAGAAATCTATATAATTGTTGTTGGTTTTTCTGTAATAGAATCGTTTTAAAAACTAAGTTTCTCTATTGATTGTTTTTAATTAATTTCACTTTCGAAGTAGTTTAGAAGATGTCTATGGCTAATAGTGGAAGGAGTCAGGGCAACCTTTTAAGAAGACACCCTTGTTTAATTACCGTTTTCAAAATTTGGACATCCTATTGTTTATTGTCGTGGTTGTCAAACTTTTTAGCAAAATCTACCTATATGCTTACAATTCTAATTCAATATTATTTAGTAGGAATTTTTATGATTATATGGGCCACAATTTAACCCCGAGACTGAAGACTTGATTGACGATAGACCGAGCTTACCGAGAAGGCACACGAAAATATACAAATTATGAAACCAAAGTTCGTCCATCGCACTCCAGGTAGGCATACTTGATGACTGGCTTATAATACATAGCATATCATAGGATCACGTCTATAATCCCCAAAAGATAAGGTAGATATAATAGGTGGCGATCCCATTTCTACATACCCACTAACACTATGTAAGCGAGCATATTATAAGTTAGAAGACTATATTGTTGATAAAAATGCTTGGCACAATTTGTAAAAATCAGACTATATATATTGTAATTAGTATTATATCGGACATTCCATTAAATAAGTTTAATTGTGACATGCTCCTGATGTACCCTGACTATATCGCTGATATGAATCATAATCTGCCATAATATTAATTTATTTGTAAATTAATACCACGAAATTTACCTGTATTTTTTTTTTCATAAAAATGTTTAACTTGCTCTGTATAATTAATTTTATAATAACATTATACTAGTACTTAATTATAAATATTGTAAATTTGAGTGCACGTAAACATTTTACGACACTTTTCATTTTGTTTGTTGTCTGGCAGTTGGGAGTATGTCATGCTCACTAAAATGTCTCGCCGATGGTGGCGTGTGTGTTGGGTCATTCGATTCCCTACAACATGGTTGAGTTGGGTGATGCTGACGAATGCGTCATGTTCGTGAACGGGCGCCGTCAGTTGGGACTGGTCATCTCTAAACTGTCATGACAGGAAATTTGAATTGTTAATCTAAACTCTTTTAGTATTGGCATCATCTTACATTGTTCTCACATATTTAAATTATTTATTTGCAACAGAAACAGTGTAACCAATACCTGTTATTGTAAAAACCTATTTTATAAAAAGAGTAACCTCTCCATAGGAATCTACGCTTTGGAACGTGACAACTATGTTCTGACAATTCAAAAGTGCCTGTAAAGGGTCTAATTGAAATAAATGATTTGACTTTGACTTTGACACTACTCGACCCGGAAATTGATAGTAATACCTCACGCAGTCGTGTTTGCTTCCACTGTACCACGGCAGTTACCCAACTTGCTAATTTTATCCCCGCTCCAATGTATATCTCTTGTACATATGTTGTACCTTCACCAGTCCAGGCGCAGATACAGAGGGACGGTAGTGGGTGCAGTTGGGCAGGCCATTGCACTCATTGCATTGCACCGGGGGGGTGACTCCAACCAAACACATTATCAGGACCGATTAATGGTGTATTGACTTGTTTACAAACTCATTACTAGTTATATATTATCTACTTACATTACATCGATCGATTAAATGCGAAACTTTCTGTTATATACTTTTTGTATGGTAAATTTGGAGTTCGCCTTAGTGTCACTGATTCTACAAAAAACAAGTAGTGAAACGTTATTCGATTACCGTAATTATACATAGATACAAATAGAAGTATTACATGAATACCAAATAAGAGTCTATAATTTTTTTGTGTGTACGAATTTTCTGTTAGATATGTAGAATCACAAAAAAACCTGTACGCAAGCCTGAAGATCAGATCAGAGTACCAGTGAAGCTGCTCATCCTTCTCATACAAACAATCTATCTCATAATCCAATAACAGCATTGGTTAAAGGAATTAATAATAGCAATAGCCAATTTAAAGCCAAGACCACACGCAATCATAAATTTAAATCAGAACTAATATAAGGTTAGAACATTTCGCTAAACGTACTTTCATTAAGTTAATATTGCATGATACCCCCATTGAAAAGCCGGCGCAATTATTCGTAGGTACGGTACAAATTACATATTTAATTACAATCTAACATCTAGCGAAACAATGAAAGTTCAAGAGAATTGCTAATTGGCCATGATTATGCACAAAGATTTAGTTGAGAAATGGATGAGATATGAAACATAACATAATATCACACCTGTATTCGTCGAAGGGGTAGGCAGAGGTGTTTACAGTTGTACACCCACATTTTTCCAATGCTGTTATTAAGTCCCATGTAATAGGTGGTGAGCCTATTCCCATCTACCGGGTACAATTCCATGAGATGAGATATGGCTTAGGCGTATACTGTTATGTTTGTGTTGGATTTTTGGTGACATTAATATTCTTTATAGCATTGAATAGATTCAGGCGTTACTTTGCGGAAGTCCATTACAATGGATGCAAATAAATACAATATCTAGCTACTTCCACAAAATTGAGGGTAGTCATGCATTACCTGTGCACCGCCCACCCGCCCGCATATATATGCACATACGCAAGCGGTGAAAATTCCGACTACCACCAACTACTCTACACGTGTTTCGCCCCTCCACGGGGCATCATCAGGAGCTGTTAGACCGTGCAGTGTCCGCCACCGAAAAAGTTCCCCCGTGGAGGGGCGAAACACGTGTAGAGTAGTTGGTGGTAGTCGGAATTTTCACCGCTTGCGTATGTGCATATATTTGCGGGCGGGCGGGCAGTGCACAGGTAATGCATGACTACCCTCAAATTTGTGGAAGTAGCTAGATATTGTATTTATTTGCATCCATTCTTTATAGCAATTCCACAAAATAAATTAGGTTAGAATCTTAGATTTAATAGATATAATTTATGAACCCTTTAAGGACACAACAAATGAATAGACCATAGCCAGAAAAGACAACCAGACGTTGATTCGAAGATGTTTTTTCATTATTCAAAAACAAAGTGGCCTGCGGTCGGGCTAATTGGGTCCAGGCTTAGCCAGGATTTAGACACAGAAATATGTTATCATAATTAAGTATTATTATTGAGTCCATAATGAAAATGCATGCAATGTAACACAGCATCCAGTACATTATGTCACAAGTAGCTAAGTTAGTCGAATCTGAAGTATCGATAAGAGGGTAGCAATGGTGCCGAGACGTTGTAATGATAATAGCTCACGCGTTTGTTTCATAAGACGTTTTTCAAAACACTTACAAAGAAAAAAAAAAACTAAAATTACGCGTGGATTTCTCTTTTAGTCCGCCGAGTCTATGGTCTATATGCGCGCAGATGAAAGAAGAGGCACTGACGAAGTTGCCAAGCCTACTTAACAACAACACTCTTGCTCGTAAAGTGGCTCTTATTGCACCGGTTTTAGGTTCATAATGAGGCTTATTAATCACGCGTGCTCTTTCTTCATTTTTACCGCTTTAGTGGCGTAATATCAAAAAAGAGTGCGTGACAGCTTTAAATTTACTATTAAACCTCAGCAAAGAGTTTTCATGTTTGAAAACTCCTTTGATGAGATTTAACATTTTTGTTACTTTTAACATTTGTGCTTATTTAAATATGCCAATTAAACATTTAGATTCTTCAAATTATTTCTTTTTATCAACAAATTAGCATTAATTTGTGGTATAAATGAAATAATATCTTTATTTTTATGTTTTTATAAAATATGTTTAGACGTCTAACTAAAGTTGATTGTCAAACTAAAGTTCAAGCAACTTCGTCAAGTCAAGACTGCTTCTACTTGCACGTGCATAGGCCATAGACCCGGTGCATAAAAAAGAAATCCTCGTGTCATTTTACCAAAATAAGTTTAATCGATGTTTTCTCGCAAGTGTGTTGAATCACGTCATATAAACTCGTGAATATAGACATCATAACTATTTAAAAAATGTATATCGTCTTTCTAAACGTAATTTTATTCTTTTTTTCTCACAAAATTGTTGAAAAACGTCGTATGAGCCGCGTGCTCTAATGGTCAACAAGTCTCGGCCGGTCATTGCTACTGTCGCCAAGGCTCGGTTTAGAAATTCAACCTCGACTATGTATATACTATATATATACTCGTAATGACCAACTTAGGGCACTTGTACCATAAACCAATTATAATGTTTAGTTGATTTATTATTTTTCTTTAAATTGATTTTAAGGCCTAATTGATTTCAGATTTACTTTAATTTACCCAATACTAATTTGATTATAATGTATAATGTTTAATTCATAATAATTTATCACATAATTATAATATTATTTTGCGCGCCGTGTGCCACGGCAAACATGCACACATATTTTATTGAACATCTTGTTACCTACCATGTTTTATGCAAATAAATGATTTGATTTGATTTGAAAAAATACTACTATTATTGGATTATTTTAATTAAAATACTTACATACTATTACCTACTTAGTCTGTTGACTCAGTGAGCCAAAATACTAGCCTACTACACGAGAACGCCATTCGCCACTTGATTATTTAAGAAATTTTATGTTTTATTTGCTTTATGATATTTTTTCTACTTGTGTAATTTCAACTCGAAAGCAATTAATTTTGCTCTTCACAGGAATCCCATTCTCATTCTAGTTTGTTCAACATTTTTAAAAGGTAATTGCTATATCACTGGTAAGGTTTCTTAGAACCAATGCCAATTAAAATTATAATAGAGCAGAAAGGTCGAAGACAACTTTATGTTTTACGTTTCAAATGTCGTCAGTACCCTTGAAGGAATTAGTACTGGAGTAGTTTTAGCGGGCGTACCCCTCTCGCCACGGGTATATGATTCCCAATCATATAAAGGTACCTTTTACCAGTATGGTTACAATGATAGTACACAATTTTAATCGTGTGTAATACAATTTTTTGTTTGTGTTTAGTTGTTTTATGTATTTTAGTACTGTTAATGTAATGACGAGAGCTATTTTCGCTTTAGTACAAGTTCTTTTGTGCTTGTGTGTTACCTCACCCCCCGCCAAAAGTGGCGAGCAAATTTGTTCGATATTTAGTCAGAAGGCGTCTCCCGTCTTGCTCTCTAAGTCAGTACCATTATATGTAGTTGTTCTACTGACATCTCTGTTATGTTAAACATATTATATATATATATATATATATATATCTACTACTGCATCGTTGGTCCAGTGGTCCCAATCGCGACTGCTGAGCATGAGGTCCTGGCTTCGATTCCCCGGTCGGGCAAAGTGATATTACGTGATGCTATATTATATTATGTTACTATGTTATTTTTTTTTAAGGAGAAACAATTGCCATTTAATTATTATTTCATACCTACATTTATATTACTTGTATTTATTTGCTTCAACTATCAAGCCTGGCTTTACGTATCTAGTGGCAGCCAGCGTGACTGCTGAGCATGAGGTTCTGGATTCAGTTCCCGGGTCGGACAGTGTTATTGAGTTTTTTCTGTCAGGAAATAGCCCGGACTTAAAAAGGTTAGCGGTGTCCATCGTGTAAAGCCTTCGGTCCTGCGCTTGATCTCTCCCCGGTCGTGTCGGATTGCCGTCCCTTCGAACTATGAGAGCGAAAGAAGAGGGAGTGCACCTGTGTTTGCGAATACACTTGTGAACTCACAATATAAGTGCACTATATTATCTCCTGAGCACGTGGCGAGTGGCCGCCGAGACCGAAATACGATCGGGAGGAGCATTATTTCGAATTCGACGTAAGACGATAAGACGTAAAACGTGGAAGAAACGTTTTACGTCTTATGGTGACGTCATCGCCACCTGCTCAGTCTCAATACAGTAAATGAATTCTTTTAAAATTATTAGTTGTACTTAAATGTTTGGTCTATATTAAATATAATTAAAACTCTTGCCTTTTCCAGCCTCGATATAGCTATTCCCGGGTTATCGTGTTGCGCGTGTGCTTGTAACCGGCGCGTGCTCGCTATCGGCACATCGGCGCCGGCGCAGCTCAGAAAGCGGAGCTTGCTTCAAAGCTGATACACTCGTTGCTGCTCATGTGTTGGGCAGATTACTTCACAATAGTTGAATTTAAGGGGTTAGTGCATCGGTTATAGTGTAAGTTGGTCACAGATATGTCGATTCCATAATTAGAAAGAAGAGGGAATTATAAAATCAATTTTTGCCCGCACTCCCTTGGCCCCTGATGGATGAATAGGACTTTATATTAATATTCATACATATCTACTTCGTGTGATTATATCGTGTGATTGGTAAACAACCTAGTGTCAGAGTTTAAGCCACCCGTAGGACTCTGACATAACTTTACACTACATATCTACTATCTCTACAGAAGCCTGCAATATATCGAATTAAACATAGCTACACATTCTTTTTTGTTAAAAAACCCTATTTTAATTCCTAAAATTTGCATTTATTCCATTGAACCGTTTCGAAGCCCAAGTAATCGAGACAAACTTTCAGACAGTTAGATTCTTTTTATGATTAAGCAACGTATAGGTAAATAGCATTTTTCGCATACATACATTTTGGCATTTATTTTGTAATCTTAATCACGGACGGGCTCTAAAATTGTATAGTTTACTGTGGGTACTAGCGTTACAATTGAAAAAGATTCGCTCAATTGACATTGGAAATATATCAGTTTTTGAAACGGACGTTTTGGAACCGTGCACCTAAATTCTAAACTTTCAAATGTATGGTTTATATGAAATAAACAATTTGAGTTCACACATATGAATGTCAGATGTCTTAAAAAAAATTAAACAGGATCCTAACATGAAAATTTGTTTCATAATTGAGAAAAATATGGGGTACAGATAAATCTTCGAAAAGCATCAACGTATGCATAGCATCATCAGTATAGGGACTGAAAAGATAGCAATGACGTCAGCAAAAGACTTATTAAAATGTGGAAGAAGAATTCGCAGTAGTAAGAAGAGGTCGATATGGCTGAGCGGTCAGAGCGCTTGGAGTATTTATATATATTATCCGGGAGACACAGGTTCGAATCCTGCTCGCGATCGTACTCTTTTTCCACAAAAGATTATAACTTTAAAATATGAGGTATATTTGAGTAAATCTATATTAAGATTACGTATTGTTTCAAAGTTCAGTTTCAAAGGAGCAGTACCCTTAAATAGATCCACTCGACTGTCATAAGAAATATGTTAGTTCATACTTTATATGGCAAAAATGGCTTAAAAATACTTAAGTAAATAAGATTATACTCGGTACAATATACCGACGACGTAGTTTATTTCAATATTGCGCATTATTTTTAGAAATTGATTTTTCATTAGAATTGGATTGCAATTAAAATTAATTTCAAGACTTCAAGACCCTACCTATTAGTGACGCGTGCCTCACTCATGAGTTACGAGTACCTCATTTGAGGTCCTCATAATCGCAAATTGAAAGAGTTACTCGAATTTCAACATTGAACCACCCTATTCGCGAATGTACTCAACTTTCTCCTCAATCAACTCATTTTTAAATTTTACACCACCGAGTCGCGAGTTGTGAAGTGAATACCTACGCCGTTGAATGATTCCTCACCTCAAATGAGGGGCACCTCATGAGGACCTCGCGAGGGAAAATGAGGTATCTACTCCCTCATTCTCATATAAAATTTACGAGTAACACATCCCTACTACCTATCTCTGACATTGGAATTGAAATAAATTTTAGAAGTTACTCTACTGGACAGACTAATCTCTTCTTTATCAGTCACAGCTACAATTACTGAACCAGATTTCTTCTTATCGTATGATTGATGAACAACCTAGTGCCAGAGTTTCAAACACCCGTAGACCATCGAGTCCATCTCTCCGACGATGTTTTGCTTTACAAGGCTGACAGCATGGTATGCGCAGTGGTAAAAAAACCGGCTGCTGCGTCACGAGTCGCAGGTTCGATACCCGCACGGAGCAAATAATTATATTGATATACAGATAATTGTTCCTAGTATGAGTGTGAGTGGAGGTGAGATTACATAACATAACATGACACCTGTTTTCCTTGAAGGGGTAGGCAGAGGTGTAGTCAGTTGAACACCCACATTTCATCAATGCTGTTATTAAGTCCCATGTTGGTGAGGCTATTGCCATCTACAGGGCACAACTTTGCCCAACCCGGGAATCGATCCTGAGACATGTTCAGCAGTAGCGCTTGGGACCACTAGACCAACGAGGCAGTTTGTGCGTGTTTGTTATGTGAGATTACGTGTCTGTAAACGCACCCATGAGGCAGTTAAAATTCCTAGAGTGCGCTACTATTTAAAAAAAATCCTTCAGAAAGGCTGGGGTGATTTTATGTTATGTTTAATCGCATTTCTAGCCGTTAAATAAGCCATTTGAGCTAGTTTCGGTATTTCTTCCCAGAGGCAGGAAACGCCGGCCTCATAAGGTAATAAAACAACGTAATTATTAAAGTATTCCTTAGACCTAGATATTTTATTGAACGAATAAATATCGTTTATCATTTCCTGATTGACTAATGTAACGGTTTTAACTTGTTTTTTAATACTTTTTGAGTCTGTATGAACTATGAAGTAAATAAAATCTGTCGTTTCGCTCCCAAGTGCAACTGCCGAGCACGCGGTCTCGGGTTCGATTCCCGGGTCGGGCAAACCGTTATTGAGTTTTTCTGTAAGGAAATTCTCAGTAGCAGCCCGGAGTTTGGAATTTTGCCCGGTAAATGGCAATAGGCTCATCACCATTCATGGGACTTAATAAATTATTACTGAAATGTAGGTGTATTTACAACTGTGTACACATCTGCCTACCCCTTCGGAGAATACAGGCGTGATGTTGTGTTTATGTTAAATTATGTATGTTATGCAATGTTTTTCCTGAGAAATACAATCTAGACATATTCAAGGCTAGAGTGAATAAATTTCTTCTGGATCCATGTGCTTCATCCTCGGCAACGCCGTCACTTATCATCAGGCAATAAGTTGGTGGGCAAACGTAGATAAATTCTTGATTAGAAAGAACCTTTCGCCCCACACTACTTTTATTCTGTATCGTGAATGGTCTTCTGATACAAATATGACAAGCATATGGTCTGTATGCATCTTCTTCTTATAGTCTACCAGAGTTTACACCACCCGCATGCCTCTGACATGGCTTTACGCACCATCAATAACATCTCTCAGGTGTGCTGGTATCCTTACAATGTTTTCCTTCACCGTTTTATGTGACAAATAATCTCAAATACGCACTTGACTTCGAAATGTCAGTGATGCTTGGGGTTCGAACTTCCGATCTTTGACTTGCCAGTTCAACCGTCATATTACTAGACTATCACTGCTGTATGCATGTTTGTGTCTTCCATACAAACCTTGTGCTGACAATTTTAAACAAGACAAAACAAGATGAAATCAATTAAAAATTACAAAGAACGCCTACCATTTTTTTTATCTGTGTAACCTTGGTTACTCGGGACAATGTAAGGATTCTAACGATACCCCATACATTGAAATCAGTTTAGGCATTTAGAAGTTATGGTGAAATAAAGAAACTCACAAACATACTTATATACAAACATGAACCCTAAATACATAACGCTCAGTTTTTGAGCAGTCGTAAAAAAAACTGCCAATTCGGTTGAGCCATTCTCGAGTAATAATAATCTTTAAAGCTTAAACATAGATGTGAGCACCTGAAACATAGATGTATTAAATAGTCAGTAAATTATAGGAACTGGCATTAATACATTTAATCCCAGCTGAACGTGATTAATATATTCTAAATGGCTCTCGACTGTCTTCGGGGACCAGTCGCCCCACTAACTGATGATTACCATTATCGAATTGCAATCGATTCAATGTCAAGCGCATTGGAGCACTATAGGGTTGTTAAACTTTTGAAATTACTTACTTACTTTAAAATGTATAACTGATCTATCGCATTAGGTTAACCTGTAATGATAGATTTAGGAATGGCGTAAATAAATATTTAAAATATATATCGATTTGTGAAATGCAAAACTTTTTTTTAAAGTTATATTAATAAAAGTAATGGGATAAATCAAATCGAGGTCAGAGCGAGGTCGAGATGGCTTAGTGGTCAGAGCACCTGGAGTATTTATCCGGGAGGCGCAGGTTCGAATCCTGTTCGCGACCGAATTCTTTTTCCATTTAACCTTTCGGCTCAGTAACGTACAGATCTGAACGTTGTAACAATAAAAATCTATTGTGTCTGCAAATGACTGACGCAACAGCTTAATATAATAACATTAGAATTCGAAACTTAATTTATCTTAAAATAGGTAGTAATTAATATAGGCATTAGATGGCCTTAATATGTATAAAAAACTATATGTATCAATATATATGATATCAATAAATTGAATTCACATTCACGAAGTCTTGCTAAAAACGTACGTATTGTTACAAAGTGACTTATATTACTAGACTGAATTGTCTCGTCGGTCTAGTGGCAGCTTGAAAATATGATTGAGTTTTTCAGTTACGAAATACTCAATAGCAGCCCGGAATTTGAAATTGTGCCCGGTAGATAGCAATTGGCTCACCACTTATTACATGGGACTTAATAACAGTATTGGTGAAATGTTGGTGTACAATTGTGTACACCCCCTACCCCTTCGGGGAATACAGGCGTGACGCTATGATGCTAATGCTGTATAATATTGTAAACATTTTAGATACTTCGATGGCTTCTATACGGTCCCGCGCTACACAAAAATATTTAATTATAAAAATATATTCCCATAGGTCTCTACAATGATCAATTTAATTGAAATTAATATTATTTTACATATTCTCATACTTGCCAGACAGCAAGTAGATACGTGACAGCCCTGAGCACAAATGCGCGTGCGCACGCCATTTCCATCAACTAATTAAAGCATCCGCAACACTATTCATAAACGCAATGCTTTCTCTAACGAATTCACTTTTCATTTAAAACTCAACCGTACTTCTTACATCATAAGGTTAATAATAAATTGTTTGTCAGTAATAATGATTCAATTGAGATTTAAGGAAGTTAAGATTTAGATGTCACGAAAGTCGTCTATTTGTTTCTCTTAGTTATAACGTATATTTATGTGATTGAAGACAAAGATAGACTTAATGTTCCTTAGACACGGTTTTGACGATAGATCTCTTAGAAGGTATTGAAGTAAAAGTAATTTTATCGATGACGAGACATTTGTCTAAAGTTGTGCGTCAAAGTCAAAGTCAAAAGGTTTTTCTTGCAAATAGGCAAATTACATGCACTTAAGAAACGTCAAATGATTCTAGTTGCTCGGTTCCAAAAAGTTGATCATATGGAGAAGAGCCGGCAAGAAACTCCATAGACACTTTTTTTTAATTAATAATAGTACAGTCTTGCTTTGTTACATTTTTGTGATCAGAAACATCCGAGAGCAATGTCGGTCAATGCGTGAAATAATATTAAAAAAAAATATGTCGCAGATGGATTGTAGAATCAGCTGTTTTACAAAACTGCTAGCTGATTTACAAAACAGTGTTATGAAAAACAGCTGAACGACGTTTAGCGGTTTTACATAATTACTGAACTATAACACGCAGAATTGAATGAACGTTTTGCGTTTATCAATGCAGCGGGTCAACGATCAGAGATTATGTAAAACAGTGTGAAATGAACTGTCAGATTGTTGATTTTAGTTCGAAATTTTGTCGCATATGGCTCTGTATGTCTTAACAATAATAACCTAACTTTATTTTACTTGTCAATAGCAAAAAAAAGATGAAAATTTTGAATGACGTAAATACTAAACCACTATAATAGTCGACAATATATCGGGATTATGAAAGAAAATAAACGAAATTGATCCATGAGCGAGCGAAGCGAGCTCGGGAGTTTCGTGTATCCCGACACGGAGAGGTTAGGTTCTTTCTAACCTTACAGACACTAAAATAGGAGCCGGGCTCGCGAAGCGGGGCTCCGTCGACCCAGCCACGGAAAGTCAAATCAGAATACAGTATCTTTTTTTTACTTGAGTGGTGACTATCCATTTAATATACCTGTACAATAAACAAACCTGTCTCACAATAGATATGTCATTCTGCATTACGTCTAAAGGTGGGTAGCTGTTTTGTTAAACGTATCGCAATGGCAATCCAGCCGAACGTCGTTCAGCTGTTTTATAAAACAGTACTGTTTTGTAAATCAGCTAGCAGTTTTGTAATACAGCGAATTGTACAATCCATCTGCGACATATATATACTGAGCAAACCGATACTATGCCATCTGCGATAGGAACACATGGTAACGCGATTTCTTCAGAGACTCTAAGTTCTAACACATTAATGACGACATTGAGCTCACATTTATAATATGGTGATTTCGGATCGACTATCTTTATAAATTTTATACAGGCTGTGGTTCTAGACAGTGGCCAAATTGAAGGAGGTGGATCTATAGGTGTAACTGATTACAAAACAATTAAAAAAAGTATACCTTAGAAAATCGAATTAATTTCGCAGTTTTACTGTTTTTTACGTATACGTCGTGTCATAGCCATCGCCGCGTCGCGCGCAGTAGGCACAAGGACGGCACCGCGCGCCAACAAAGGCCGTACACGAAAATTTCACTGAGAAGCGTTAGCTGTTACGAGACGATTAGGACGTTGACCTCTTGGCTATTATTGTTTTAATTATTTTTATACAACATATAACTTGTTGCTGTATATGTTCCTAAAATATGGCCACTGTCCAAAACCACAGCCTGTATACAATGTCAGTGCAATGGTGCTATAGTGGAAATGTCAAACTTTTAAATTCAAGCGTGATTGTAATAACTTCAAATTTGTATGACCGTTGGTCTCTCAAACAGTCACACCTCTACTCGCAAGTTGGTACCCAAGGCACCTCTGACTTCTCGTAGTCATGTGCGTAATAAAAAGGATTAACGGTTACACAAGGAAAACTGCTGAGTATGAGGTCCTGAATTTAATTCTCGGGTCGGGTAAAGTATTGTTGGGATTTTCTGTTAGAAAATTCGTAATAGCAGCCCGTTTGGAATTGTGGGCGGTACATAGCAATAGGCTCACCATGCACCAATGTGATGATATACAACTCAGTACAGTATATCGCCAAAAATTATACTTAATAGTAAAGTGATCCTTTCTTAGACCAATACCTAATAATTTTCAATAAAAGGAACAAATAAATCGGTTCTTTTAGATAAATCATTACTTCTCTCCATTAATGATCTATTAAAATTCTTGAAGGAGGCCGCTAAGTTTTAAGTTCCTATTATTTTAATAAGGGCTCTAACAAATTTTTATCTGTAAAAAAAAAACTTTACAGAGTTTTGCTCAAAATTCAAATTTATTCCTTAAAAAATATGGAATAATAGACATACCGTCCGCTAACCTTGCTTTGCAAATACATTTTTGATGTTAAACTTCTATAGTCATTATATGTTTCTAAATAAAAATATCATCTGATAATTTAAAAAGACACGAGGTATTTTTATTTCAATTTATAAAAGCGACCCAGTTTACTCGGTTATTACGACGCCCATCATTCCCCGTGTAACAGTGAGTGACGGGTGGGCTAAAACCAGGGAATGACATGTGTCTACTGATACACGGGCACGCGCATATCAGCCGTTTTACGTCGGTGCTTACATTATTTAGGGGTAATGGGCATGTTGTACATATGCTTAATGGTTTAAATATATTTTGTAAGTAAAATGAGCAGCTGATATGAAAACAATTTATTATTTATGTCCAATTTTTAACCAAATAGTCAGACAGTAAATAATCTTCCAAAATTTTGATTCAAGTTCTTTCATTGCTTTATAAGATCTAGGAATTATTAATTTAGCTATCGTCACTGAGAGATTTGAGTCCTAATCCTATTATATTACTTAAATAACCAACTGCCTAGCCTTTCCCCATATACGTTGAGATCGCTTTCCAGTCTAAGCAACGATTTTACTTAACATATTTAGGAAAATTGTAAGTAAATATTCCACATTGTTCCGCTCATGAGTAAATAATTTAGTAACTTATATTTACCTACATGCTTAATGCTATATCTAAAGCCGAAAGCGTGAACATCCGCTTCGTACATTAAGTAACATATTGTACATTTAACGTAATAATAAAGTCAGGACAGGAATATTAATATGGCTGCCGGTAGATACGGGCTATGCCACAGAGTAAATAACTAATGAAATACTAGCAGACATCAAAAGAAACACTCTAATTTATAAGGTGCGTAGGGCAAAAGAATAATGGTGTTTGGTATGAAGACATGTTGATGTGAAATATTTATTGACGCGCCTTAAGGTTATGACCGACTAGGGAGGATCGACAGGGAGGAGAAACAGCATGACGCTCAGTAATTTTTTTTATAACGGTTATTATAATAGCAATATGTACCGGAACCAAGAAAGTTATTGGCAAGAATAAGTCGATACATTATTATTTATAATAATGTATCGACTTATTCTTAGGAGCATTCGGTATTTATTCTGAAAACCCCGCTTTGAAGTGAAAATTTGGCTATTAAATAACTTATCAGTATACATGATGATATGCGACGTGGAATTGACGTCAACTCAAAATTAGTTAATCCCACTTTCATTTAGATTTTCACTTTTCGGTTTCTTTTTTCAGCGGTTTTTTTTTTTGTGAGAAAAATATTTATCTTTTGCTTTATAAATGTGACACGGATACAGATCAATAGCTCTTCTAGTTCTTTAGATACCGGAAACCCCTAAAGCAGAAAATGTCAAATGGCAGTCACTATACCTACCCACTAAAGTCATCATCCATAAGTACTCGTATCTTAATCAACTGAGATAAATTAATCTCGGAAAAAATAAATTACATAATTTTGATTAATGCAGACGTTGTTAGCATGGTATGCGGTGTCTGCCATTGTCACACAATCCTTAAATAACGCGTAGAAATTCTCATGTATTATCACTCCATTGAGAAGCTACTCTATGCACAGCGTTAACAAGCATTATGTGTTTTACCTTTACATTTGTCACAGAACATATGTATAAGTTAGGGATGATATTATTATGGAATGCGGTATTCACGAGGAATTCGAGTTAGTACGGGGCTTGAAGTTTCTTATGCACAGTATGTTGGGAAGGTTAGTGAGCAGTTTTGTTTAATGTTACGGATTAAGCAACGGTTACTGGCTTAGTAATGTGGGGAATGGCATCATTCGTATAATATGCTGGTAAATAGTACTTAAGATGGGCGACTTAATTGGAAGTTGTCTTGAAGATTTCGCGATATTATGGTAATTTTGCAAAATATGTTTTAGAAGAACGACTTTTTGTGTAATCTATATTTGTTAAAACAGTTAAGTAAGTCGTCGTCAGTAAAAATTAGTAGTAGAATAAATATTTTATATTGCGTTGCTAGAAGTCCCGACTACCATTTGAACCAAAAAGGATACCCTTTTACTACAAGACAAACAGAATAACACACCACCCGTAGCTCGTGGAAATTCGGAAAATTCGTACGCAATGAGACTTGGACGTTTATAATACATACAACCAATGAATGGAACTCCCTGTTTCCTGAGAAATTAATACAATTAAGGCATATTCAAGGTTGGAGTAAATAGATTTCTTCTGGATCTACGTGCTTCATCCTCTTCCGTACCATAGCTTACTTTCAGGTAAGTTGGTGGCCAGGTAGATCCATTTTCAATAATTAAAAAGAAAGTGTTTATGCCTAGTAGGAAGAACATTAATTTATAAAATACCAGCTCATAATTGTTCCACTGCAGGGCGAGGACCTCTTCTCATATAGAGAAGGCACGAGCCATGATCACCACGCTAGCTCACTGTGGGTTGGCAAGCTTAGACCATCGAGTCCAGGTTTCCTCTCGATGTTTTCCTTATATTTACAATACTTACTTACAATACATATAATATTTAAAAAGTCACATTGGTACATGCCAGATTTGAACTCACACCCTCAAGAGACGGGCTATGAACCACTCGGCCATCAGGATTTGTTTAAAAATTTATAATATTTTTCTTTCCACAAAATTTTATATCTGTTCTCCACGCATGCGATAATGCGTTTGAAAGATTTATCTGAAACGTTAATTTATTCCTATCTATAAAAATCAATAGCTTACCTACCCTCCACATACCATCACTCGATTCGCATAACACGCGTATTAAATGCATGATTGACCCAATTCCCAACTAATCACTTACCTCAGTCTACATGCAACCACAGAGTAATATGTCAACTGACAACTGCGTATGATTGATGGCTGACAACCTCCCGCAAGTCCATGCAATCGACCCACCAATTATACCCATATACGATACTGTAACCAGTTGGCAATCAATATGGGTTCTCATTTCCATCTGTGTTAAACGAGATTTTAAAAACGCAAATTTCCGGTTCTGTACCAAAAGGGTGAGGGAAATAAACAAAACATAGCAACACGCTTGTATTCCCCGAAGGGGTGGGCAGAGGTGTACACACACATTTCACCAATGCTGTTATTAAGTCCCATGTAATAGGTGGTGAGCGTATTGTCATCAACCGGACACAATTCTCGACTCCGGGCTGCTACTGAGCTAACTCAATAACACTTTGCCCGACCCAGGAATCAAACCCGTGACCTCCTCCTCAGCAGTCGCGCTTGGGACCACTTGACCAACGAGGCAACGAAGGAAATAAATTGTCTGAAAAATACCCGGAGTCACCAACATAGCTTACAGAATCAGCAAGGACCGATTGATGATACAACCGACGAGTCCTAGAGTGGAGACCACAAATCGGGAAGTGCAGCATGAGATCAGTAGTGATCCTAGGGGCACCACCCTGCGGTGGGACTGCACCGGGTGCCACCATAGGCTTGTCTGATTGGATTAAATTGGACTGGGCCGGTCGGTCTGTCTCAACACTGAAATATAAATAAGCGTACCTGAAAACCATACTTAACCTACTTAAAAAAAAGTTGTCCTTCCTTTTGTAAGCTTAATCACGTGTAGGCAAATGTAACATTTTACTAGATCCGCCACTGCTTGGGAACTGAGTGATGAACCACTGTCTTGCGGGAAGTAGCAGGGTCGGATGGGATGCGTGAGGTGGAGGATAGGATGTTGTGGCGCAGTTTGAAGGAGTGTGATAGACATAGTTGATATGCGACGAGAGTGCCCAGCGAGACCGTATTCAGACCCTACGCTATTTGTCACAGGACTATTTCTTTTGAATCATAATAACTAATCAGTTGAAATGGTCACAGAATGTGACTGTATGTGTTAATATAGTTCTTATCAGGATAAGCTCAATAAAATAAAAAAACATCAGAATTTGAGAGGCACGAAACCCTAGTGCGTGATTACGAATTTCACTTGGCCTTTCCCGTAATTATTCATTACTGAAAGGGGTATTTCGGCGTATAATTATTTCGTGATATGATCTTTGTATAACAGTGTGTGAGGTCCAATCAAAAGGGCCGTAGAAATTAATTTACAAAAACACGTCACTAACAATATTGGACAACGGATCAATGATAAAGATTGTGAGAGTTGGGAGAACAAATCTTAATTGTAAATTGCAGAGCCATTAATCAAATCTGTTGCAGGTCGATTCCCGCAAGGAAAAAATATTATTATTATCTACAGATAATTGTGCCGGCCCTGAGTGTGTGCATGTGAAATATTGATTTGGTAACAGACCCACAATTCAGGAGAACTTAGTAGTGTAGAGTACATTCATAAAATAAAGGATTTCATTTCAACATTTTCACCACTTTTTCACTGACTTCTATAGTAGTAGACAAAACTTTTTCTTTATACCAGCGTCATAATTATATTACTTTGTAGCACATAAAGTTACTTGCTGCATACATTAAAAAAAAAAATTAAATAAAGACCAAACCTTTCAGACTTCCATAGCTTCCAAAACATAACATTTTGGTCCAAATAATATCATGTTCCTGATACTTCTAATTACTTCAAATTTATACAGGACAACAGAATCTACTTAAGTTCTGTAACGTATGTATTACGTGAATCATTTGGTAATATAAATTTTAGTCTTGTTAACTTTATTCGGCTTACAAAAGGTTCTTCAACCATGGAATGATATAATTTAAGCCTAGGATATAAGAAAACAGAGCCTTTCAAAAGTACTTTTGTTTTCAAACAGTATGTATAATTACCATTGAATGTATTTTATTGCAAAATCATTTGTGAACTTTAAGTCGTAATCTGTAATGGATACAAATAAATACAATATCTAGCTACTTCCACAATATTGAAGGTAGTCATGCATTACCTGTGTACCACCCGCCCGCTCGCAAATATTTATATGCTCGGCGGCGGACACTGCACAGTCTAACAGCTCCTGATGATGCCCCGTGAGGGTGCGAAACACGTGTAAAGTTAGTGGTAGTTGCAATTTTTCACCGCTTGCTTAAATGCATATATTTGCACAGGTAATTGCATGACTACCCTCAATATTGTGGAAGTAGCTAGATATTGTATTTATTTGCATCCATTGTAATGGACTTCCGCAAGGTAACGCCAGAATCTATTCAATAATCTGTAATGTATCAATTACCAAATATAATATGTTTATTCGGGTGTGGTTTGAGTTGGAACTTGGAAAGTTCCACATCAAATTAAGCTTAACATTTCTACGGCATAAATTTCGCTAATAGCCGAATGTTCATTACACGAATGCTTAGTGTAGAACCAACTTTACACAAATAAAAGCAAGATTTGTGGTAGATTCCGACAATAAAACGAGGATCCGACCTTTTTAGCACTTCGAAATTGCCTTGGTGTTACGCGTAGGCGTTTCTTTAGATCTAGGGCTTTCCAAATTGTAAATATATACTTAATGTACAATACCTTCCCATCTCTGCAAAGACGTAGTTCTATTGTGTAGACAAAATTTGATTCCAGTGTCAATTTCGGATCCAATTTATAACCCTTAAGTCAGCCTGAGGGTAAGTCATACCCTTAACCTACTTACATACGTAAATAGGCTAATATTACAGCTTATCCCCTTCATACATCGGTTGCTTATCGCTAAGAAAAATCTTACATGTTGTTCGTTTACGCTTAGCAAACAATACCGCTTAAAATATAGTCTTATTAGTCAGGAAAGCGAAAATACTGAACAGTTGTCGAAGAAAATCCTATTCAGCGCTGTTAAAAAAAAAAACGGCGCCTATTCTGTGTCATTCTCTCTTTCTAAAAGGATAATTTTAAAAGAGTTAGTATGCCGAATTAAATGTTAAAGGTAATATTGTTTGGCTTTTATTAACACTCGTAGTGATATCTCCACTTTTAATCTAACTTCATGGGCTTAAAATAAACTATTTAGAAAAATGTAGCCACTTTGGCAGAAATCGACTATGTGGAGCAAGTCGACGCCGACGAACCTACCACAATAATTGCAGCCGTTTTAAAAAAGCACAGGTCAGTAGTTTCCTAATCCGACGAGCATACACTTGGGAGGACAAGACGGGAGACGGCTTCTGACTAAATATCGAACAAATTTACTCACCACTTTCGGCAGGGGGCGAGGTAACACACAAGCACAAAAGAACTTGCACTAAAGCAACAATAGCTCTTGTTATTACATTAACAGTAGGTATTAACACTCATCTATAACTTCTATACTAACATTAAAAAGAGGAAAGATTTGATTGTTTGTTTGTTTGCATTGAATAGGCTCCGAAACTACAGGACCGATTTAAAGAATTATTTCACCGTTAGGAAGCTCCACTATCCCCGGGTGACATAGGCTATATAACATCACGCTACGACAAATAGGACCAGAACATCAATGAAAAATGTTGTAAAAACGGGAAAAAAAATGGTTGACCTTTTTTCTGGTTATAAAATTGGTTCTAAAATAATGCATTATTTGCGAAGATGTTTTTATAAACATGATACTTATCCAAATAAATACGTTATTCATCACAGGTATTTAATTTTGAACGAAATTGCCCTTAACATCATTTGATTTCAATGAATATCTTAGGAATAGATATCATAGTTTTAAAATAACTCCACAACAAAATAATGAAGTATCACGCCTGTATTCCCCGAAGGGGTAGGCGAAGGTGTACACAGTCGTACACCCACATTTCACCAATGCTGTTATTAAGTTCTATGTAAGCCTATTGCCATCTACCAGGCACAATTCCAAATTTCGGGCTACTGAGAATGTTCTAACAGAAAAACTCAATAACACTGCCTGACCCGGGAATCGAGCCCGAGAGAGAGATGCTCAGCAGTTGCGTTTGGGACCACTAAACCAACGAGGCATGCGCAATTATGATATGCTAAGCGCGGTCATGACGGGGGAGGGCGCTGGTGGAATATATTTTAGTAGAATTTTTTCCCCAAATTAACGCGAGTGAAACCGCGGGGCACAACTAGTAATCTATAAATCTAAACACAAACATAAAATTCTATCACACCCGATTAAAAGGAGATAGAAAAGGTTTGATTGGGAATCATGTGCCAGTGGCGAGAGGGGTACACCCGCTAAAACAGGTGAACATAGACAAAAAGAAAGAGGTATGTCAGAATCGTAGCTACGAGTAGTAGAAATCGATAGTCTTTGGAACAGGCGTTATTGTATTTACCTATGTAATCATGCGTTGGCTATTTCTGAGATATCATATAATTAGCCTCTCTACTGGTGTCTTACAATTTTTAATTTTTTTATTCAAACTGTTCGTCATATACTGTATCTAATAATTACAGGTTTAATTAAAGCATTGAGTACTATTTTTATCAAGATAATAATAAAATATCTAAGGCACTAAAAACATTTCTAATGACACGACGTCATAAAAATGTTTATTACTTAATCTAGCTACCTACTTTGTTTAAGTTAATAACTTTCCCAGATTGGCGATAATGACTTAAGGCTCGGTGTAAAACAATAAATACGAAAGTTGGCTTGCACACTTTAATTAAGTATGAGTGGCTAAACTTTGGTAGAGAAAGGCTATTAAATTGATAGCCGTCGGGTTATAAAATGATGTGCACATAGTATTTATTTAGTATTTTGTCGTCTTATTTGGCCGACAATCATGCATATTTGTGTCAAATATAGTTAATGAAACAATACGTAACAACACAGACCCGGAACAACTATCTAGAGAGTACACAAATATTTGTTTCGTATGGGAATATAATCCATAAATGTAGTGCTGCGATCTCTCGTCCACTGCACCATCTACGCTATCAATATTAAAATATATTTATAACACCTTACATTTATTTCCCCCACGACGAATGATTGAACGGAACGAAAATAATGATCCACCGAGTGTAGTAAATAAGATGAAAAATATCTAATTCGTTTCAGTATTTTACATGTGTGAAAAAAAATTTAATTAAACGAAAAGGTAAATGTACTTATTCAGATTAAGGTTACTGGCCACTATTGTTTATGAATACGACATACTAAACTTAAAATTCGAATTCAATACAATTCTGTACTTGAATTACCCGAATAGACTTCTGCAGAAAAAAAATACAGGTTGTATTAAGAAAAAAGTTTAAGATAAATCTTTGAAAAGCATTAACGCATGCTTAGCGAACTCTAAAGTTATTATATTAAATGGAAAAAGCATACGGTCGCGAACAGGATTTGAACCTGCACCTCCCGGATGAATACTCCAGGCGCTCTGACCACTAAGCCATCTCGACCTCTGCTCACCACCGCAAATTCTTCTTCCATATTTTAACACGTCTTATGGCGACGTTATTGCTATCAATTCGGTCTCTATACGGGTGACTGAGCACGCTGGCGGTGGTGAGCAGAGGTCGAGATGGCTTAGTGGTCAGAGCGCCTGGAGTATTCATCCGGGAGGCGCAGGTTCGAATCCTGTTCGCAACCGTATTCTTTTTCCATTTAATATAATAACTTTAAAAAAGTTTAATTTTATTGTCTGACAAATTACGCTATGTATCGTCGGCACCTTTCACAGAAATATATCAGGATCTATTTCTGCGGAAGTTTCGCTATGCCCCCGGTGCCTAAAGCCCCGTGCTTTTTGTATCCAATTCGGTCGTAATTATTAAGTAAATATAATAAATCTCATTAGTCCCCTTAATAAACAACAAAACTATTGTTGTCTCACTCTAAACACACCATGTCAATTCCATAGTTAAGTGCGCGAAAGTACCATTCTGCCTCTAGGATTTCAGGCACGCTAGTCGGTCAGTATTTAACAGCAAGTCTAGATAACGTCTCACTTTTTTTGTTCCCAACGTTTCGCTGAGTGTAGCTCGTGAATTCTATCGCCAATAGAATTGCACGCTCATAATTTCAAGATATTTTTACTGCTTAGATACGAATGTGGTTTTCCGTATCTGGTATATAATTGTTTTGAGTGATTGTGAAGTGATAATAATGTGCAAATGGTGCACTGAGTAAATCTTGATTTCAAATCTGCCTAGCCTTTTCACAACTAAATTGCGGTCGGCTTCCAGTGTAACTTGATGCAGCATTTACATGGATCGACTGCCTATCTGATCTCCACTGCCCAGTATGTGGGTAAAACGGTATCCCATGGTAGGACTGATTATCAGACTTTCAGGCACCTAAGAACCCGTATCGGTTCGTTTGACAAACCGGGACTGACGGTTTAACGTGCTATCCAAGACACGGAACGGTCTGTCTTATGAACCTTGAAGATTAACATAGTCATTGTAGGTAACCATATACTACTCTACAGTACAGATAACAAAAAACCCGAGTTGCACGTATGTAGGTAGGTATAAATATAACAAATTATCCAAATAAGATACACGAAACAACTCAATATATCTAACTAATTGAGCGAGAAATTGCTTTTCGGATGCTCATCCCATTTTCCTGGAGCTGACAGCCGCCAGTCAAACGTAATACGCAATCTAAATAAAATCTAATGATCATCGGGATATATCTTCGGTAAATATGTAGATAAATCAGTCTGGGAAAATAAGAGAAAAACAGAAAAAAACATATCGAGTATCGGTTTTGCTGTCGATTCTAATTTGACATGTCATTATTATTTTTCTTCATCTCGACATTTTCGTTTTCTCCTCGCTTTGAGTTTGTTTTGCTTTTGAAAATAATGAATTCCTATTGACTAGTTAGTTTATTTTGTTCAGTGTTATTATCGTTAACGGTTGTGTCTTTGATGATTCTGTGTATTATAAAGTTCACATTTTGGGATTCAAGTTGGATAGGCAACTATCATCGAATTTGAAAATAACACTTAAGATGTATGCGCGCCGAATCTTTAGATGAAATAATATCAACTTAAGAACAATTAAAAAACTTATTTATTTTCTGTTTCTATACTTTTCTAATGAGATTTAATGATGATGATATATCCGTTTACAGCAAATATTATGAAACCCAGATATGAGAGCGTAGACTGGCGGAAACAAAGGGTTTACCCGGATAAATATGAACAAGTGGCTTCCAAATGACAACCTATATAGAAACTTATTACGTATTATCGACTTTATGTAAGAACGCAAGGAAATGGGTAGACAGAGGTGTAAACAGTTGTACACCCACATTTCACCAATGCTGTTATTGAATTCCATGGTACTGAGAATTTCCTAATAGAAAACCCAATACCTATGCCTGACACGGGAATCAAACTCTGAACTTTACGCTCGTTAGCCGGGCTCGCGACCACTAGACCAAAGAGACAGTCAAGCACTCAAATTACGTTAACACTTTCATAAAAAATCCATAAAACAAACTCATTTCCAGCTACTGAAACCATAAAGAAAGTTGAGTCAAATTATAATACTCGGTCTACATAAACAAGATAGACAGTCTGACCTTTCTATTAACTGTTTGAAGTCACAAGCCCGACATTATAAACCAAACAATAAGCCATAAACTAACAAGTGTTGAGTGTTTAATAAGCTTGTTCACAAATTATCAACTCCGGCTTAAGATTGTACAGTCACGAGCACAAACATGTAAACATTTGCAGTTTTTTGACTTCATATTATTAGTTATCTGAATAATATAGTAGTATTGATTTATGTCTATACGTGGAAGGAATGATTACCTATTCTATCTCTGTAATGTTAAGGGACAGGTTGTTAGAGGTTAGTGAAACAACGGAATTCTGGATAAGTACTGATTATATTTGGTACGAGAACCATATTTACAACATAAGTTACAATTAGTGCATAATATCTAATATAATTATATTAGTACTACATCTCAGTACCTATATGAAGGATATTTTCCTCATATTGTAGAAATTACTCAATGATATCTATTGTAGTAACTGTCTCTGATAATGTCACCCGTTCTCCAATTAAACATACATTTGTAAAATAAATGAATCACATCTTTTGGACTATACCAAATTTACCAAAAATACAAATTGAGTTAATTTTGCTATGACGTGTTTTTTTTTAATTATTATTGCTTGAACAGACGTATATTTGTCCCATCTTAAAATAAAATTATTAAATTTTAAAGATTTAAACAAACCGCACCACGTATTTACGTCTTGTTGGTTTAAAATGAACTAAACTTTATTTTACATAATTATGTATCTTAGTTGAAGAGTAAAACTAAATATTTTTTCTAAAGCTAAAGCGAAAAAAGCTGAAGGTTGTTTAAAGGATTCACTATTAAGTCTAGACACAAACAATTGCCACTAACATTTACAATTTAATTGATTGAATACACAGTATTTAATTGACTACTTAACTCGTCGATCGCTCTCGCAACGAATACGTTGTCATATGGATGTTATTTTGTATCGTTTGGTTGATGAACAACCTCGTAATAGATTTTAAGCTTTCGCGGTTTGAACACATTTTAGAAATATATTAAATCGGGTCTAGATCGCGTTATTAAAGTATAAAAAGGTTTCTACCTTTTTGTTGTGTCTAGCAGACACATTTCCAAACTACGGGCTGTTTATCATAATAAAATTAAACCTAACAGAAAATCCTAATAATAATAATGCCCGATCAGGGATCGAACACAGGACCTCATGTTCAGAGGCTATGCTAACGTTCACTAGACCAATGAGGTAGTTGTTAATATAAACGCAAAAAATCAATGTTTTTAAATTATTTTAGTTGTTTATTGGTCCCTTTACGCTTCTTCTACAATGTTCACTTTGTCGCTTATAATAGAGAAAGCTGTGATCCGTTTTTTTTATACTCATTGCTATCAATAGAAAGTGCACTAGCAAAGAATGCTGATTGACGATATAATGATGACGCATAAAATACAAACTTATGTTTAAATTTATTTCACACTTACCTGTACTGATTAACTTCCTTGATCTTAGTTTTGTGACTGCAAAATGAATCTTGTTAGTCCGTAGACAGGTTTAGTCGTTATGGGCCAAAATACTCTTAACCTTCAAGGAACAAGGTTCAGTTTTGCATAGCAAAGTGCTGACGTAGTGTTGGATGTTATCTAGATTTTGCAGCACAGTGCGAATTCGATGCAGATGCCGCGTTTCCGTTTAATATTCAAAAACGTATTCTATTCGAGTAAGCCACTCTTACTCGCACTGTGATTTTATCTTTCTTGTTTTTACTCGGTACATGTAATGAATAATTACAAATAAAAACTTTCGATTGGACAATAATTCTCGGAATAGACATGGCTTGGTTCATGCAAATTGATATTTTAAAGAGGAAACCCTACATAATTATTCTTAATTTATTGACAGCCGTATGACTAAAATTCTCATAGGAATCACTTCTCTATGGTTCGTATAGTGTCACTATATTAACTAGCTACTTAAACATCTTAGAAAATAGTATTCCACTACTGGCTATGAAATTAACATGATAACGATTAACTAGATGTATATTTTAGTATACAGAATTTCGGTCAAAATGACAATAACAATGCAATTGATCCTATTTAAATAAAATAAACGAAAACAGATAAAAATACAGTAATAATTATATACTACATCATATTCCTTACTCAAAGTCAACTGACTGTTAGGAAATTTTAACCCATTTGGATGATTAACGCCTGCCGTATTGCGGCATGTTTACTTGAATTTAAAACTTGTTGCCGTAGAATTTAATCAGGCGTTCCAAAATATGAGTACAGGCTAACTTTATTATTAACTAATTTGTCTACATTAACGATTTTAAAACACTGTTACGGTTACAGTTTTGCTTTAATATATAATCCATTTGCGTTAATTCCCTGTCTTACTTGAGATGGAAGAGCTCAGAATGTAATGTCTTATTTATTATACTTCGAAACAATTCTGCACGAAAGACGAATCTCCACATTTGCTATTTAAATTTATAAGGAGTTAAGTAGATAGGTAGGTACTTACTTTAATATCACCTTCCTGAGCAATTGTCTTTAGATACTCACAAATTGTTTAAATCGAATGTTTGCCTTCATCGTATTATCGAAATAATACAACTAGAAAGCACTAGCAATACGCTATCGAGTAAGACAAAACTAACGAAATATTTCAAGCGATCGGCACAAATCTTGCAAATACCACATGCAAAACCTACATTTTTAAAAGAGGACCTTAGAGTGATGCATTGGTCTATTAAATACCTATTACCACAACACTTTCCGAGAAAGAAATCGTCCAATTTCTTAAGAAGACGAATAAGCGTCCCTCATTCCGACCTCCTTTTGGAAGTAGCAATCATGTAGATTCTGGGAATTGAACCGATATATCTCTGGCGCCATGTTTGGATAGAGAACGTTTTACGAGTACCGAGAATAAATGAACTCAATTGAAATCTGTGAATAGAAAATGAAATAGAATCTGGCATGAACCTAGTTTTTTTTTGACATGATTAATATTGTATGTATAGTTAATACATCTATTTAAAATGTGGGGTGGAGGAACTGTCACGAACGGCCAGCAAGAAGTTATAATTTCAGGAAAAAAAATTATAGATGGGTCGTAGAGGACTTTGCTGAAGACGTATGTAGTTGCTGACTAAACCGGACACTGTATACTAATAAAAATAAAACTTTGGTGAGTATACCTTATAAATTTTGTGGAAGATAAATACGGTCGTGAACAGAGTTCGAACCTGCGACTCCCGGATAAATACTAAGGCGCTCTAACTCAAGAGCTTATATGATTTGGCTGGAGGGATATACTTATGCTCTGGCTAGAGACATCAAATTGCCTCGCGTTAGCTATTATTCGGTTACGCAGATCAAATCCCAAGAAAAGCGAGCAGACTCACTTGCGTTTTTCGGGGATGTCCGAGTGCACTGAGTATCGCGATCCGAAATCGGATCATCACGCTAACTCATGTCAGCAATAGTAGTCACACCACTAAATCCAGGATTCCTTCAAAAAACTAATACCAATTCCAATCCAATTCTGATATTAAATAGACGCCTTAAACAACGCGTAATTTTAAAATAAATTTACCTACATTACAGTTGCCTCAATTTTAAAGCATGTTGACTTCATATTATCCCGAATCTATAATTATTTTTTAGTTTTTTTTTTGTAAAAGTACGAACTGACATATTTCCAATGAGAACGAGAGGAATTATTTTCAAGAGTAACCCCAAAGGACTGCGGTAAAGTAACTGACATAATATTTTTCCATCTAGACACGGAGGTTGAATAATAGAGAGAAATGTGTCAGCATATACGTACTTACATACAGATGAACCCGAGATTGAAATATGAAGCATAATAAATCTTACTCTATTCACAGACCGCCGTCATTTAGGCCTCGCCGCCGAGGCCCGTCGCGACGTCCCCGTAATGCACCTAATGCATCACCTCCCCGACCCTTGCTCGTGCCAGCCCGCGTAGCCGCTGAGCCTGTAGCTTTAAATTCCCCTGATAATAATAATTATGATAATCCTTGTTCGATCCAGCCAGTCCCTTGCTGTCCTCCCTCAAGCGACGCCCTAAGCCGAGGCTTGTACCCCGCAGGGGGTGCCCTTAGCGTGGTCGCTTTAGATTTAGTTTAGTTCGTAAGCCCCTGGCTGGAGGCCTTAATAATAGTTTATTATTAGGCTTTATAGAGTAAGATTATTTTTTTGATAGTGGCATCTCGCAGGTCAACCTAGGAGGTTGTCGGCTGCTTAACCGGGCTTTCCTGTGGATAGGGCATCCACAGGAAAGCCCGGTTAAGCAGCCGACAACCTCCTAGGTTGACCTGCGAGATGCCACTATCAAAAAAAAAATCTTACTCTATAAAGCCTGTGTTTCATTCTTGGCGAATATTGGTAACATTTGGTAACGTTTGAATACAGAATGGCCCAAGCTAGGCCACACTTTGATTGGCGTATACATTGGCACAGAAACTTAGCGATTGACTGAAGGGTTTAGTCCTGGTTATGAACAAATCTTAAAATTGTTATAAAAAACTGTTTACGTCCATGACACTAGAATGCATGGAACGACTGCCAAGCACGAGGTCCTGAGTTTGATTTCTAGGTCGGGTAAAGTGTTATTGGGTTTTCCTGTAAGGTAATTCTTAGCAGCATCCCGGAGTTTGGATTTGGAGTTTGTGCCCTGTAGATGGTAATAGGCTCACCATTTTTTACATCGGATTTAATAACAGCATCGGTGAAATATGGATGTGCAACTATGTACACATCTTTTTATGTTATATAATTTTTCTGTCAAAAATGTTTCCTACCATAATAAACTTGTTTGATGTTTTAATTAAAGAAATACATATTTCTTCCTTTGTTTTTCAAATGTTATTGGATACTCTTTATGTTACTTATAATTAAAATAAAATTTTCTATATATTTTTATTGCGGCGTCTTTATGGAAAGGATTAATCAGATACACCATCACTCTAGATAAACAATATTTTATGTAGGTGTATATTAGATATTTATATATGTACACTGAGCAGGCCATATTTTGTTTTTGTATAATTCACAGATCAACGAGTATTTGATTTACATTCGTACATTATTCAGCGATATTTTGCTGATTTCAATTTACATATTCATCAATTTTGCCTGTAGATTCGTCCCTGGAATACAAAATGGTTACTGCCGACTTTTGTTATTGTAATTTATCAAATTACATTCATGGATTTTATGGAATAGCTTCGTATTTACTTGAAACAAGTGCAGCCTTTTAGAAATACTTCATATTTTTTATACAAGGTGTAAGATAAGACCGTAGTCATTAGAGGGTTAATGTACTTATTTATACAAACAATTTTTACTATAGAACCAATGCCTGTAAAAAAACAGCTCCTCCGTAGAAATGTTCATAGGGACCTCTCGACCAAAATGTGTGCAGCAGCAGATATTTTCTCTCGCGCTTTCGAAGATGGTCCCTTAGTAAAACTTGTTCACATACCCACATTTAGGGTTACCAGATCTTACAACCGAAAAGTCGGACAGACCAACTCGTTTAGCCGGACATTTGGGTAAAAAGGCCGGACACCCTTAATTTTTTAGTCTTCTATAACACGATATTATTGTTTCTGGATAAATACTCCAGGCGCTCTGACCACTAAGCTTAGTGGGATCAGGGAGGCGCAGGTTCAAATCCTACTCGCGACCGTGTTCTTTTTCCATTTAAAATAATATTTTTAGAGTTCGCTAAGCATGCATTAATGCTTTTCAAAGATTTATCTTTAATACCTACCTGTATTTTATTTTCTCCCTTTTTCCGGCACTGTAATAGTTATATAAGTACCTAAAGTATAGGCATATTTCAGTGTCGGAAAAATATTAAGGAATAATGATAATATTTACGTACATAGTTAAGTATCCCATTATACTGTCATTATCTTCGTCAAGTTTAAGAAGTGATGATTACAATATTGGGTAAGTATATTTTATGTATATTTTTATTATGCAATTCTGAAACGTAATATTATTATTAATAATTATTCCCACTAATACCATAATCACCAGGAACGAAACTGTAGAAGATACAAATATATATATCATTTATTATAAAGAGCTACAAAGATATTTATAAATAAATTAAAACTATACCCTTTGGCTCAGCCACGTACAAATACGTACTTCACAACAATAACAATCCATTGTGTCTGCTAATGAGCGAGCCAACAGCTTAATAAATAAATGATACTGTAGCTTTAAAGAATATTTGAAAAATACATTTTCAAATTATACCTAATTTATAATGTGTCCGACAGGGTCCATGACGATCTCATAAATTGTACCTACCATCTTAATTCACATTATGAAAACACATTCTTTTTTTATTATCACAATATATAATGTGTCTCAAAAAGTTGGACTAAAATGTAAGTCTTGCGAGAGCAACCGCGATCCCAAAACCCCGGTAAGGGTTACCAGTGGACCGTTTAGTTTTAGTCGGTAAAAGTCCAGTACAACGTTCATGATGGTTTCCACAAAAAAAAGGGTAAAATGTAGGTACTGTTACACCGACAATCCTAAACTCCGAGCATTTAACAAGTTTCTAACAGAAAACGCAATAATAATTTGCCTGATCAAAGAATTGAAACCAAAATAAACTCAACAGCATGCTTGCGTCCAAGAGATGAACGACGCAGTTTCAATAAAAATAATTTACAAATTTTTGCTCATAATCAGAAATGGCCAACGTGCCGTTACAGGCTGTATTTTTTTTTAATGTCATCTTCTTGTTTTTTTTTTCAGGTGATCATAAAGTTTTAATTTGACGTTAATTATATCGTTTTCCTTTTTTTTGGGACTTTTGTCCATTTCGGATATCAGTTCCATCATGTTTTTACATGTTTGTTTTACAACGTTGACTATGTGAACCATGAATGTCACTATGGTATAAACATTAACTGTGAAACAATATACCATTGCAGATAAATCTTTGGAGAGCATTAACGCATGCTTAGCGAACTCACTTTTTCCACAAAAAATTATAACTTTAATATACTTACTATTGTATATTAAACAGTTTAGTTTTAGGGAAAAATAGTTTTATGGCTATTATAATAATAATAGCGTTTGATACTATATTATGCAAACGTCATCACGCGGTTGTAATAAGAACAGTCATTCTCACACGAAGAATAGGTACGTAAACTTTTTTAGTGCTTCGAGCTCTAATATGAGCGAAAGGCCAACAATAGACGTGATGTTTCTATCAGAAATAAGTTTTATGTACAGAAAAAGTAGTACAAAGCAACTGAAACCTAACAATACATCATGTTGATGAATTATCTCAGAAACCACGCGGGTCTTGCCGTGACTTATTTGGGCCAACTTTGGCGAACCAATCGACACCCAATATAATACTCGGATAACCTTTGCTTGAGCCCTCGACATATATTTTGCGCATAAGAAAACAATGACGTGAAATCGTCCGATCTGAACCAAGGCCAGATCAGAACCAAAATTATAGAGAGGAAATTAATCACCTGTTTATTAAATGTTGCCATTTTTTGTTTTTAATTAACCTTTTCACTTCATGCTTCAAACAGATTAATCAGCCGACCAAACCGTGCAACTGACAAGATCATCGATCGTTAATAAAAAAAAGATCGCCGGATTAACGACTACAATAATATTTCCGAATTATGAAGTTACGGATTTCTTAGTAAAGATTATCAACAATGAGATAACACAAGAAAATTTACAAGAACGTGCCTAGAGACCGCGTTACCCATAGCGGTCCGGTGGTTGCGTAAACCAACGCCCCACTGACGCCACCAATGAACTGGAAAGCAAGGTCTTCGACCACACCACATTGTTTTATTTTAGCTGTGTCGTTCTAATTAGGACTAGTCGAAACAATACCACAGGAAGGAAACAACCGGACACGGGCCAGGCCCCAGACGCCCTGTGAAAACTATCACCCAGTTAATACAAAAACTATTCCGTTCCACCAAATTTAACCTTAGTATAAATAACAGTGCAATACTGAAATGACATCAGTCTCGAAACGTCGGTAACAATCACATCGACAATGATGTTGACACAAGTTTTCACCCTCGCTCTTGTTGCATTGTCTGCAGCACAGCTCCAGAAGTTCGAGCTGGCTGACGAGAAGACTCCCTACGATTATGTTAAAGAACGTTTAGAATCTATCGGTACGGACCCAAAATCTGGATTGCCTCTGTCTAATAGTTATGAAGTGGAAGAAAGTGAGGATTATCCTGAATCAATAGAAGGAGCCGCGTCTACTGTTTTGAATACTGTTTCTGGTGTTGGTGGAGTGGGTGGAGTTGGTGGCATTGGTGTGGGTGGAATTGGCTTGGGCCAGGGCTTGAGCCAGGGCTTGAGCCAGGGCTTAGGCCAAGGCTTAGGCTATGGCGGCATCGGCTTAGGAGGTGTTGGCCTCGGCCAAGGATTCGGACTCGGTCTCGGAGGAGTTGGCGGTGTCGGCGGTGTTGGCGGTATTGGTGTCGGAGGTGCTGGTGTTGGTGTTGGTGGCGTTGGGATCGGCAACGGAGTCGGTCTCATTCACCCTGGTATCGGCGGGTTGGGAGTTGGCGGCATTGGTATCGGCAACGGCTTGCTCTACCACCCTTTACTTGGCCAACAAGTCAGCGGTGGATATGTTGACAAAAACGCTTACGATGCTGCTCAAAAGAAAGGTGCTGGAGAAAATGTAGAGAAATTAGAAAAAAAGGCTGAAGAAGAAGTCAAACATGGGCAAGAAGGTTACCAACAGGGGGCTGCAGCCGCTAAAGCTGAAAAGGGCGAGTCAAGTTTCTACAAAGATGAAGAAGCCAAGAAAAAGGCTGCTGGTGATGAGAAGTTCTACGAAGGCAATCAAAAGCTGGACAAACACGGTACGTACATACCTACTGCAAAACTATCGAAACTATGCACCAAATAAGTCAATGATTTACGCATAGACTTTTTATTCAAATACTTCATTATTTCGTTGCGATTTCACGCTCACTTGTCAATCGGCAAGTTTTTATAGTCCGTTTCGCCAAGACATAGTAAAAAGTGAAACAATAAATTAATATTTAGTAAACGTAGGTACAGTAAATGGAAACCTATTAAATGGTATATCTATTAAGTTTTTATAGCAACGACTCAGTTTTGCAATAATATTTCAGGGGCTAACGAGGAACAAGTGAAAAAAGCCAAAAGTCACAAGAAAGGTCATGTGAGCAAGGGTTTTAAGTCTTCAAGCAGTAAGAATGAGGAAGAGAAGTCAGAGAGCTTTTATGATGAGGCGCATGATGAAGCTGATCACAAGGTTGCTGGGCATAACGCTGGGTCCTTCGGGGAGAATGCACAGCAAGGATTCAAGGGTGCTCATGAAGAAAAGATTTTGGATGCCAACACTCAGGGCAAAGAAGGGCATCATGTATCGGAGCAGAAGATTGATGACTCGAAGGCTAATAAGGTAAAATATGTTATAATACTTATAACCGTATAATAATAAAGGATAGATGACCACTGCGAGAACAACGACATACCTTAAGGATTCTTAAACTATTTCAATTTTTGTTTATATTAGTGACTTCAGTACATTAATTTAGTGAATTGTACTTGGTAACACAAAATCGAATAGTTATAAATAATAACAATTACTAAATCCTAAAACTTTTAGTAATTTCATAACAGAAACAAACCTTTATACTGAAAATACTGATAAAGGACAAACATAGAAGCAAACTTCTACTTTATTCGTATATTTTGCCCTGGGGTCTTATAATAATAAATAGGAACTTTCAAGTACTTTAGAGCGGGGTAATATTTCAGACACTATTTTACAATAATATTCCAGACACTGATCTATAAAATTAAAATAAAATTATAACAAAATCAACCCCTTATGACGTAACGTTGCGTACTCATGAAATATCGTTATCGAAATATTAACATATTTGTATAGTAATAATAGTAATATAGCCTAAGATAACCTACACTAGCCGCTAAACCCACCTTCAAAATATCTCCAGAAACCATAAAAATTAAACACACAACTTATTTATTATAGAACAAAATGCCAACTTTTACGGGCACATAAAATGTTACTTTAGTTTATACATTGTTTAAATTGAAAACAGTTGCCTCCAAGCTCGTTAAACAGAAATGTTTGTGTAAAGGCCCGCTATAAAAGCCATTGAATAAAACCACAGATGTTTAGCTACTTTTTAGGGCTCTTTTGGAAAATGGTTGAAATAAAATTGTGCAGAATTGTTTCGTTAACCTCGCTTCGGATTAACGAAATGTTTCGTTCTGAAAATATAATATTTCCAGCTTTGTTTTTAATAATGACTTGGTTTTATCGGCCTTTGTGTTGTGTAAATAATCTGTGTTTTGGCCCTTTAGGTCATTAATAAAGCTATTGCATATTTTTTATTTGTATCAGTAAAAAGAAAAACTTTTTAATCGGTACATTTCCATCGTTCGTCGATATACTAACTCCTTCTTTTCTAACGACAGGGTGAGTACCTGCAAAAGGGCTACAAGGGCGGTGCCGAAGTTCTGGAGAAGTTCAACAACCTTGGAGCCCACTCGGTGCATGGACACCAGGAGGCAACCGGTGGTTACCAGCAGAACAAGGGAATCCTGCCTATCCATCGTTAGAAACTGTACATATTGATGATTTAATAACAGCAATAAAGGATTTTTTATGAAGCTTGTAAATTGAAGTTTTTTTATAGTATTTTTTATATATCGTATGCTAACTCTGGGATCAATGAACATCCAATTAAGGGCACTTGGGATTCATTAAATGAGTGTCAATAATTGTCAATACCACATCCGGTGGTTAGTTCGGTAGCTGATTCGACAGTCGTCATAACACGGTAAGATAAATTCCCATGTTAAATCAATATAGCTCGTGGCAATATGAAATAAGGGGTAAAACGATAAGTAAGCGTTAATAAAGATGGTTCTAATGATGCCGAGATTTTATGTGCAACCAGGAGGTATATAAATATAATTTTGATTCTTGTTTCCATGTTGTAAAACCTTTATAATTTTCTTGTTGAGTGCAATAAAGGTATTGAGTATTGTGACATATAATTACTTATGCAATTTTTAATTAAAAGGGTGTATGCAGACGGTCTGCGTTTGGGCCGCAAACTAGTTGCAAAATATTTACCCACCATTTGGGTCCAGTTTTGAATTCGTAGTGAGACAATGTGCCGTTCTAAAAACGGCACGCTTACTGCTGACTAGCTGCGCATTTGTGATGCAGTCCTAACGCAATTTAAAACCTACTATTTGCATTAGAGCTGATTTAGTCTAAACTAAAATCCTTTGCCGCCTTATTTATTGTGTGTTGAAATAAAGATATTGCGTGTTCAAATACAGATTTTCCAATAATCAAAAAGTTCCTACTAGGGAGCTATGTTCAGTCCTCCATATTTCTTATTCTCTGATCAGTAGAAACGCTTAGGGTCCAAATATATTGTCGTCTGGCTATTATATAATAATAACATAGCATCACGCCTGTATTTTCCGAAGGGGAAGGCAGAGTTGTACACAGTTGTACACCCACATATCACCAATGCTGTTATTAAGTCCCATGTGGTGGTGAGCCTATTGCCATCTACCGGGCACAATTCCAAACTCCGGGCTGCTAATTGTGTCCGGTAGATGGGAATAGGCTCACCACCATCTTACACATGGAACTCACTAACAGCTTTGGTGAAATGTGGGTTTCCAACTTTGCACAAGTCTGCCTAACCCTTTGGGGACTACAAGCATGATGCTATGTATGTATTAGGTATTCATTTGTTTGTTTTGTTGTTATATTAACAAAAAGACTAGGAATCTGTGAAAGTTTGATGGATGTTTTCTCTTTATTATTAAAATTTCATCAGTCTGCGTCTTGCACGTCTGACCGTACCTACCTACATACATACGTACTGGCCTTAAAAAGTGAAAAATTAAAATCCAAACAAACAAGAAAAGTATTTTATTTTTTAGTAACAGAAACATGCAGATTACATTTTAGTTGTAGTATTAACATGCTGAAATACTAGATTAAATTGCTAAAAGCTATCCTAAGTACTATGAGAATGCAACGTTCATTTTGTTGTATTACACTAATTTCCATTTATACCAAGCAATAGTTTCACTCCATTTACTGTGTATATAGAAAGCATTTTGCTTAAAACTGCGAATACACAGACCGCTACTCAAATTAACAAACATATTTTATAATTATAGAGAAAATAAGTAGGATAGGGCCGTGAATAATGACATTAATATATTTATTGCTCAATAATGTGGTATGACAACTGAATTTAACAATGGGCCTATTAACATTAAACCCACTAAATCTTAAGACGGAAAACGTTCGACTTAAATAATTAAAAAAGAATCACGTGCATTCAAATAATATTTTAAAAGTATAAAAAAATAGTTTAAATAAATAAATGGCCAGTGGCAAGTCGAATTAGTAAACACTTTTTTCTTAACACCTAGTAAAAAATAAAACAAACAGTTCTAATCGAACCTCATAATCTTCGTTCTTTTATTGAATGGACATTTTCCGTAGCCATTGCAATAGCTACCAGGCGATCGCAATGGACTGTTGGACATATAGCCCGACTCAAAACTGCTACTGAACGACCTAGAAAATAAATCGACCAATATAGTTTTTTTACGAAATAGTAATTAAAGGTAAAATTGATTCGTTGTGATCATTTAACAATGACTTTGGTTTGTTTAGAAAAAGTTCATTCTATTTATTGATCGTGAAGGTTTGATTCGGTATATCAGTTACTGAATAGGTATTTATATTCGTGAGGAAATATTCACTCACTGAAAAGGCTGATGATTTAATTTGAAATATTAAAAATATTTCGATGGAATACATTTGAAACGCTGCATAATTTCATATTTCGAACGCACAATTTCATTCAATCAGCGACACGATCGAAATTCAATTTGCGGTAAATGTCGCGTAATCATAAAGGTTTGAATACACCATTCGATATAAAATTTATTATTTTAATTATAAACATGTCAAGGCGTACTATACTTCTTAAAAGTATTGCTATATTGATGATCTCTTATGACTTATTAATCTGAAATAGTTATTATTATTTCCATAGATACACGCGTTTATTATTTCTTATACGGAAACTAAAGAGCCCAAAACAGTTTGAGCTAACATACATTATTTAGGAACCAAAATAATGGATCATGACACAATACCACAATACATCATGAACCACGTGTCATTTCCCAAGACATTTAATCCTTGTCTCGAGTCTTGACACACATATTACTTTCGTGCCATAAACAACGCTGTGTCACACAATGTAACCGAGGCCTTAATAAAATAAGCTGTAGAAATTCAGTTTCCATTGCCAGTGCAATGGTTAAATAAAAAATAAACGCAATATTTGTTTATGCAAATTCGCACTGGCCACGCAAGCGAACTTTTGGATGCGTTCGGAATACCATTAGAGGCTCTTTAAAAAGTTGGAGTACCCTGCGGACTCGGGAGTAGGTGGTGTGAAGACAGTCGACGATATCTTGTTGGAGGTGTTGGAACGCTAGAAAAGAAACTGTATTTAAATATTATAAAAAGAACCAGCTGTTTAACTTACATTGTCTATTATTACGAACGCTGTGGATATCTCACGTAAACTAATAAAATGTTACTACATAACATAAGTGTACATATCTAAAGACCGCACCTGAAGCGAAGTTAATGTAAACAAATGCATGAAATTCAGGGGACGTTATACACTGACATAACAATTCATTTTGCGACTGTTCTCAGGTGCCTTGTTTAGATTAAGTAGGTCCTAATTTAATAATAATAGTCTACCGACGGACATGTAGTCTTTCTACAAGCCCAAAAAAGACTGTTATGTTTTAGGGTTCAGGTTAAAACCATTTAGATGTATAAATTTACATAAGAATCCTTACATTGTCCCGGGTAACATAAACTATTATAGTAAGATTTAAAAAAAAAGTAAATTAGTGCCTATGGTACACAAAAAGTTGCGAAATAAAAAAACACACATGGCAGCCGTGAATTTTATTTTTTTAATTAGTAGTCATCATGTTTCTAGATATTATGTGACTACAAGCTTGTAAAAAACAGTTTTTTGTTCTGCCATATATTATATAAATGATCAGCTATTTGAGATAAGAATATGCTGTACAGAAATATCTCCTTTCTAAATTAAAATAAAATTCTTACCTGACTATGGACACTGACGTTAGCGGATCGCTGCTTGCTTATCCGAGTCGGGGTAACGAGGTTCGACTGATATTGTTGTACCTAAGATCAAAGGTTTCTGTATCGTTTTAATTTTATAGATAAAATGAGTGTTTATTGGGAATCCGGGAGATCCCTCTGCCCCGAATGTGAAATTAAACTTCAGTAACTATTTCTAATAGTTCATATCTTTATTTCTACTTATTTATTTGATTCTGTTTTTTTATCATTACCTACGTATGTACAAGTATGAGGTCTTTATCTTTTTAATGTTACGGGATTAAGGGAGTTCCCTCTGACCCAAGTATAACATTTAAATTGAGATAACATATATATTTTTATCTATCTATATACTGTATTTAGTAATAAGTCATTATGTGTGTTTGTCATGTCTTCATGTTCCCTGGCTTGTTACAATTTACCGGGGCTCATATGTGTTATGTCAAGTTGGTAATTCCTTTATATAGAGTTAAGTATTTGTGTACTATATTAAACAGTCTGTTTAAGTATTATGTATTGTATGAGCGAAACTAATCACACAATAAGATTACTTCTGAGTGAAAATTAAAAAAAAACATGTTAACAGCTATGAATATATAAATCTGTTGTATCATGTTAATTAGTAACGAATAAATTGTTTATGAAAAAATTGCCTGCATGGTATAATTTTACTTTTAATTTATTTCTATGTTAATTAATGTAATTGGTATTGTACCGTGTTAATTAACTATAAATCAATAAATAAAATAAATAAATAAATCTAAATATAGTTTTGATATTTATTGCCCGAATTATATAGAATCACAGTTCTATGCTTCCGAGTTTTAACACCTACCTACGAGTACATTGAAGTCATTCCCTTACAAAAATAAGCAATCTCAAGCAAAATAAATATGGCGATTCTACAAATAAAACACAAAATCTATGTTATAAAATATTTTGTAGACTATTTTAGACATGGTTAAAAATAATTGCTCTCTCCTAACCGAATACCTACCTTTGGTTTTTTCTTCTTAAACTGAAAAAACTTGTTATCAGAGTTTTAATTAAAAACCACTACCGAGGGGCGTTTATTGTATACGAAAATGATCTTTATTATTTAACTAAAGGTTTTCCTTATTATTCTAACTGTTTGATAAGAACTTGCAAATACCTAAACGTAGTTAAAATAACCAAAACAAAGCTGTTAATGAAATATGCCACATGTGACAAACGACACGTTCGAATGATGCTATCATTTGATCATCATCACTTCAACCACAAGACGTAACTACTGCACACAGGCCTCTCTCATTGACCTCTACACAGACCTGTCAGAGGTGGCCCATTCAGTCCACCTAGACTCCTTGAGGCACGAGAATTTGAGGCCTCCTTAAAATTCAGTGACAAATTGAATAATAATTGGGCCGTTAATAAGGTCATCTACATATTATTGTGCCTGTATTACTTATCAATACAGAAAACTTTAGTCTTCTACCCAATCAGATCTTGGCACTATGTGTCTTGCCGACTGCCCTGCATCTGCTTGCAGCCGATTTTTTTGTTATGGCCTCTGATGCCTCCAGCCAGAGCATATTTTAACATACTACAAACTAAGCAACAGCGCTAAGAGCGTCCCCTGCGGGACACGAGCCTCGGCTTAGGGCGGTGCTGGGGGGACAACTACGGACTAGCTGAATCATATCAGTTTCCTTATTATTAAGTGACGAATTTAAAGCAACTGGCTCAGCGCGGGCCCGCTCGAGCAGGGGTCGGGGCGGAGGTGATGAGACATTTAGCGACGGACGCGGACCTCGCCGGCGAGGCTTACAGTCGAGGGAATGAAGTGACTTCAGTACGAATCTACCTACGCATTTCTGATTCCATCTCGCAGAGAAGAATATCTATTACTAACGGTTAAAATAAGAAAAGAAATACGAAACAAATGTGTAACTGAATAGTCTTTTGTAGGTACTCTAGCTTGCCATTAGTACCACCACTAAGTGGAAAGTAATATCATATCGTACTCCTCGGATTTCCTTTTGTACTTAGTTGCATTGCGAGCTCCGAATCAGTGTCTATTCGTGAACTAAATGAAACCGGTTTATTATAATAAAAAAAATTATTGTCTTGAACAATTTTTGGTGGAAAGATAATACTTTACTTAACGAGCAGGATTCGAACCTGCGCCTCTCGGATCAATATTCCAAACGCTCTCGTCATTCGGGCGGCGCAGGAATCTTGCACATAAACGTATTTTACGTATCTAAAAAAAAAATTAACGTTAAAATTCACTGTGAAGAATATTTCAATAACACTACTTTTTATTGTCCTAAATTGAATAAATATAAACGGAAGCTTAAAAATGCGTATTTCCTTTCCTTGTGAGGATCGCGTCCAGGTCTTCCCCACTATCCAATTTAAATAAATTTCTACGTGTAGGTACCAATGGGTCATACATACAATTTATATGTGCACACAAGGTTCACAATTGTATCCTGTTTATCTTGTAAGATCGTCTTAATAAAGTATATCCAGCCATTTTTATTTAGATTAGGCACAGAGTAAATAACTACCTCACAACCGTAGCCAGGAATATGGAACGTATGGAACCCGTGTAAACATTATAATTTCACTTCTTGTCAGTTCTTGTCTGAAATTTCGAGGGGGGTCCTCCCTGGCCATGGTACCTACCATGGTGCCTACAGGTAGGCCATGGTCACACTCCAAGGTCAATATAAAGAAACATTATCTACACAGCATATGCTGTGGCTTAACTTTGTTTCCGTCTCTATCTCGCGCTTGTAGTTTGGCAGCTGTGTGACAATGACAGGAATAATACTACGCCAAAGTACTTGCTAAGTAACGATTATTTAACGTAGGTAGGTATTTACTCTGAGCCTAAGAGATTAAGATTAGGAACTAGATACACAAATACGATTTTTCATAAAATACGTATAAATATTTAAGATATTTTATATTAGTATAAATAGCCCGCAAGGCTTTTAAAATGATGATTTGAAGTGTCTTGTTCTGTGTTCCAATTACTTAGGGAATATATAATTATTTAGGGAATAATATTAATTGTATCTATATTTTTTTTACTTACCGAAAACGGCGTACTTTTCGCATTACGCTTATAAGTCGGCGTGGTCTGTACGAAGCTGGGCGAAATGTTGGTCCCAGGCGATATGGGGATGTTGAACGGAGATATTTGCTCTGAAAATGTATTCCCAAGTGTGTATACGCGTACAGTCAACAATAAAAGCCGACGGATATTTCGGCGATATTTTTGTTATTGGGTCTTTCTGTTAGGAAAGTGTCAGTGCCAGCCAGCGAAGATCTAACCACTATCGTCTTTGGTAGCAGGCCTAAGAATTGAGCATGGTGGAATACGACTAACGGTGTGCCTACACCTCTGCCTATCCTTTCGGAGAATACTATATTGTGTTATATTTCGGAGCACTGAAGTTAATTGACCTAAACGTAAGTACTTTCATTTATACGGTCAGCGACAAAAGAAGCAGAACACAACAGAAATTTATAAAACGTTTAATCAGTAAGAGTATCCATTTAAGGGACTAGAGATGAAAACAGTCGATTTTTATCAATTTGAATTTTATATTTAAACATAAAATGCAAAGTCATTTCATCAAACCACACGTTGGTTCTTGAGAAACTTGTAAATATTCTTATTAATATTACCAGTATTGTATGGGCCTAGAAATAAATAGGGGTGTGATGAATTAACAGGCTATCGGTCCACGAAGCGGACAGACTTTAGGCCAGATTTTACAGTATTATGAGTAGAATATTGCCGATGAATTAAATTTCATCTTGTATAATGCGTGTGTTTTAATCCAATAGGTAACCACAGTTTTGCACACACACACATAACACATAACATCACTCCTGTATTCCAGGAAAGCAAAGGCAGCATAGGTTTAGGTAGACCAATACACCCACCTTTCACCGATGCAGTTATTATGTCCCTATTTAGGTAGTAGTAGTCGTAAGAGCATATTGCCATCAACAACCACAAACGTTTTCAACAATCACAGTACACTTTTCATGTTGATTGTACACCCGTTCACCGTAAAGGGGTATCAAAATACGTTTGCTTGTTTAATTTTTGTTTACAATAGAACAATAAAAATATATTTACGGAATGTTACGTTTGTTCACTGGGTTTTATTGGAGTTTTTACTTTCTGTTTATATTCGTAGCTTTGTTTCATTTCAACAACATTTTGAGGGGTTTTGAATCAAGAGGATGTAGTGAAGGTAGGGCATGTAGAAAGGATGGATGAAAGGCGATTGACAAAAACATCTCGCCTAGAAGAATCGGGACAGGCTGCCCTCGACAAACTTACCGCAATCAAATTGCGGTTGTTCTCAAAAAAGGACAGGTCAGTAGCCACCTAAATCGACGAGCATACATAAAGAGGTTAATGAAGATAGATGAAGCGAAAGAGGTGTGTCAGAATCCTAGCAAATGGAAATCGATAGTCTTTGCCTACCCAATGGGAAACAGGAGTTATTTTATGTGTATATGTAGGTATGTTTGAATCAAAACATTTCTATCGAATCATTTGTATCAAATATATTTTAGATCTTTATTAAATCGTACTCGTTGGTGTAGATCGCAGTGATAGCCTTATTAATTATCCCTTCTTTAGAACGTGCTCGTGGCTAATTAGCAGCCGCACAGATCGACCGATCGTGGTTAAGCTGCGCTTGCCGCGGTCAGTCTGTAGACGGGTGACCATCATTTCGTACCTAGATCCTTCCGTGCCTCGGAGAGCACGTTTACCCGTCGTCCCAGTTGTCAAATTAAGATATATGACAGCCGTTACGGGTAGTCAGGGGCCTGAAAGTCTGACAACCAGTCATACGGTATGATTGGCTGTGACACTCACGTGTCACGACTTTCTCGTGGTATGACTCGTACCACGAAATATCGTACTACCCAATAACTGGGTTGTGGAGGTCACATAGGCAGTCGCTCCACGTAAAATATTGGTATTAAGCTGGATCTAGTTTGACTGGAAAGCGATCCCAATGTAATTGTCTAGGTGATTCTTTAGAACGGTGAAGGAAAACATCGTCATCAAACGGAAATCCGACATACAGTAAAGCCATGTCAGAGACCCACTGGCCACTGGCACTAGCTGCAACCCAAACAGGAAGTAAATTAACTAAATCCTTCAAGACTCTTCATCAATACTACTATGACAGTCTACAGGACATATAATTTAAATAATAAAAAGTATTTTATCTGTTACTCGGCTGATTCGCCAGCTGTGCTTCTAAACTCCTAATAGTTCTCTGATATTCCTTCAGTTGGCTGTGCTGCTTTTGGCATAACTCGGTCATGCGTTTCAACTCCGTTCGCGCCGTATAGAATTTCTTCGTCTGAAACCGTATATTGTTTTGGTGTTTGCAAAGACATGTGAAAGATATGTATGAAATAAATATTTAAAAATGCCTATTGTACCACTTTTGTTAATATTTTTGTATTGTCTTGATATTTAGCGTACCTACCATAAATAATACCAACGTTTTTTTGTATCTATAATAATGAAAATAACTCAGTATTATAAAATAAATACGCATACCTAGCTAGTCTTTTTTATGGTAATATGTTTTCGATGCGTGATGATCACCTATTAGAAAAATATACGGTAAGGAAGGTGATGATTAAGGTAATTTCATGGCTAAGGTTGATCTTGGCAGTCCATTAGGAGGCCTATTCAGACTGATAATAATACCTATGATGATTACCTACGCAAATATTTTTATGAAGACTATTTACTTGCAGTCGCAAAAAAGGTTTGTTTTTGATAAAGAACAAACAATAACAACAAAAAGATTCTCTTTTCAATAAAGGTTGCGATCAAAATTATAAACAGAGACAACCTTAAATGTTTACGGCAGGATTTCATTTAATTCAGTGAGTAAATACAAGCAAGAAAATTACTTACCGATTGCAATAAATAAGACAACAAACGCCGTCTATGCTGCCTTTGAAATTGTAGCACCTCACAGGACTTTTTAATTAATTCCTCTGGATCGGTAAAGTAATCTTGAATCTCTTGTTTCATCTTAAAATTAAATTCTTAATGAGAAAATTTAATTCCACGGATTTGTAATTATGTATATAATATTTTCCGAAATGACGTACGTCTGGAACAAGTTTCATGACGGAACACGGCACTCTGCATACTAAACATGTACTTTCTTTTCCACCTAAAAGTAATTACTTAAATTAATATAAACATAAATAATTATTTAAATACATTGCTGAATTTTATCGAAACTATAAATACCTTTGTCTAAGCAATTGTTGCAAAACATGTGACCACATGATGTTAAATGTAAAGTGGTTCCAGGTTCCAACTGTGCAAAACAATTATTACAATGAATCCAATCCATACTTAAATTATATAAAGGTTAAATAACATTAACACAAATTAATCGAATGAGAACCATATTTTTAACTTGACATGATTAGAACACTTTTTTATTACTTTTTATAGTGCATTGTATATTAATTTTTTTTTTCTATCAAAGACGTTGTTGCAAAATTTTTTTTTTTTAAGTTTTCATTTAAAGCCACTGTTATTTTTAACACACTTTTATTAGCGTGGTATTTATCGATGAACGGAATCTTTGAACGTGATTTTCACCCACTTTAAAACGACAATTTTTATATCTCCAGAAATAGTTTTTAGATTAGTTTTATCAAAATGAACTATCGAGTAATTTGAGACAAACTATTACTACTCCAGACCAGACACACATAAAAACATGACGTTTTTTATTCATAAATTTACTTTAGTTTTTTTTTCAAATTACCTATCTGTCTTTTTTTTAATCATGATTTATGGATATATGTAACTGATTAGTAAAATTTCGTTTGTTTACTTTGTTGTCGTTGATTTACAAATCTAAAATATGTCATACTATAGTATATATACTTTGTGTGTATTATATAATCAAGCCAGGATCCCAAGAGAAAGATGGTTGTTACAAGCTGATATTAAAGATTGATGCGAATACTAGAAAGATACAAAACGGGTGAGAGAAAATAAATATGTAGAGAAATAATTTGAGGATAATGAATAATTTTATTATAGTCTATTATTATCTATGCAATATATCTATATGTGTGAGATACAATTAAAATAGGTGTTCAACGCAGGTACCTACATGTTATAAATTGATTGATTAGCCAAGTTACGTGTGCAGTTTACAAGATACCTAGTAGCCATTTTTCAATGTTATTCTTCTAATGTTTTCTAGACGGATTGTTGTGACGTTCTGTTCCCGTTAGAAGGAACCAAGTTAAATGTTCTGTATTTGACATTATACGGTCACATAAGAGATAATAATTCGAAGATCTTCTCTATCACTATGCAAGTCTGCATCGCGAACGGTCAAACAATCACAATAAAGATAACGTGCGTGTGAATATAAAAGAAGTTGCTTGGACGGTCCGCGGTAGTACCGAGCACCTAGCCTGAGATAGCTCGCGTCGCCTTGACAATGGCATTTAAATACATTTGTTTTATAGCCCTGGCATGTGTTAGTGTGCACAGCAAATCTTCATGTATGTTGCATTTTTAAAAGTGTTCTGTTATTTGTGTATTTGTGCCGTCGATGACGTTTCATGGAATTCGGTTTTTGAATCTCAATTTGAAATAACGCTTTCTTTTTTTTAATGGCCTGTGATTCCGATTCTGCCAATTGCAAAAGTGAAATGGATTTGTTTGATTAATTTATCAATAAAAAAATCGAGTGACAGGGTACATATCGATCGCTAGAAAACAACAGAAAAGTCAGAAAATTGAGATGTCAATGTACATGTGATGACTCAAGGATTCTGGTGTCGCATTTATCGTGTTTGATCATATCAATTAATTAAAAATTTTCATACACCAATAATACCGTATAACGAATTTATCAATCTTAGGACCGACTATAGTTTGAACAAAAACTTTGACATTTAGTTAACCCCGACACATATGGGCAAATATTTGCAAGTTTCGTAACTTTTAGTTGAGAAACATCCAATCTGATAGACACCAAGCTTGTGCTAAGTATGTCATGTTTAACTTTATTACTTATGATTTTTTTATAGTGATCATAGATACAATACCCAAAAAGAGTAAGTACCTTTGAATAAAGTAGGCTAAGGTATTACCATAAACCACAACAAACAAAATAAAAAACATTTTTGTTTTGCTGTAAATTGCCTGTTTTCTGATTCTAACACAGAATGGTCTATAAATTGTACTCGAATTCAATTCTCTTGATGTTTTTATTCGATTCGGATCCCGAATTTCGTGAATCGATTATTGATCGATTTATGTGTGTGAGGAGTTAATATCATCGGCCAATCGTCGAGTTCCAATAGTTTGTGCCTATTGTATAGTTTTTTTTACGTAAAGACATTGATATAATTATTTTAAGATTCTCATTTTTGTTAAGTCTACTAACGATATTTTAAAAGTATAACATAAATAGTATATAATATTATTAATTTCATCAGGTAAATAAAGTGTGTCAAAGGTCACGAAATTATTATAAGCTTGCGGTATTGATATCGCAAAGGTTAAATATAATTATCTCATAATAAACATATTATATTTATATATCAGATTAATAACATAAGTTCATTGACATTCAATATTGGTAGTTATGGGTAGATATAGTGTAAGTTTTTTTGGAATCAATGGTTTGACTTGTAACTTTCTTTTAAAAAGTGGTTAAACACTACACTTAAACTTATGTATAGAGCTTTTGAATGTGTTACGTAAGTACATACTACCACTGGAATTTCAAAGAGATTCTTTGGTTGTCTTTGTCTTTTTCAGCGATATCAATTGATAATATCTTTTACATTTACATAATGCTGAAAAAGACATGACATAACATGCGTGGTGAATGCAGCTACGATCCCAGGGCCCCGGTAAAGGTTTAATGGAGGATCGTGTGTATTTTGGTCGGTAGGAGTCCGCCACAGCATTTAAGGAATTAAATAGTTCTGGAATCGTTTTAGCGGGTGTTCCCGTCTCGCCACTGGCATATCTTTCCCAATCAAACCTTTATACCTTTTACCTGTATGATTACAATGCTAGTATACGATTTTAATCGTGTGTGACACAATTTTATGTTTGTCTTTAGTTTTTATTTCTGTGTGTTACTGTTAATACAATGACGAGAGCTATTGTTGCTTTAGTGCAAATTCTTTTGTGCTTGTGTGCTACCTCAACCCCGACCAAAAGTGGCAAGCAAATTTGTTCGATATTTATTCAGAAGCCGTCTCCCGTCTGGTCCTCTAAGGCCACAGCGTCCATGATGGATTTTCCACACTTAAAAGAAAGGCATCTACCCTGGAATTCCTTGTCTATGATTGATGACGCTTAACTGTTCAAACAATCAAAAGTTATAACTAAACGTTCGAAATTTGAACAGAGCTATTATAAATTCGCCGGCACATATACACGTTTATTTTTAAGATTTTCGTAATTTTTTCAATTTCTATTTCGAGTAATCGATGAAACTTATCATATTTATTGCATTTTGTAGACAAAATATGCGTCCCTTCAAAATACATGAAAGCATGTCAGGAGATGTTGGACATACCTACGAAGTCCAAGGTGCAGCTGGAATGCATTTCTGCTAGAGACAGGTATGCATTTTATTACTTTTTTGTCATAGAGAGTTCTTAGGTTTGTTACATTTATTATCACGCTTCTATAACCCAAAGGGTTTGGTAGATTTGTAACCTCACATTTCACAGATGTAGTTATTAAGTACCATTATTCATAGGCTCTTGACATCTAAGTACCGGGCACAATTCTAAACTCCGGACTGCTCCTGAAAATTGACTAACAAAAACGCACAATTATTACTTGACTCGGCAAAGGATTGTTTTTAATCTCTTATTTTTATAAGGAAATATTGATAATGAGATACATTTAATAAGAAAGCCGCGACACTTAGGCTACGCAGATGTCGCGTTTTCAAGCCCGGCTCAGATCCATCGGTTTTAATGTTATCTTATATAAAAACTTTTGCAGTTAAACCCTAAAAATAAGTATAGCCTATCTAATACAATAAAAAAAATACCAAATGAAGATTCTACAATCTACAGAAGTAGGTACCTCGTTGACTCACAAAAAAAACGAACGATGTCACGTGCCAAGTTGGGCAATTTGCACAATAATGGCAGCATTTTTGGAACTAACCTTCCTCAATTACCGTTAATGCTTTCAGTTTAACTTTACTACCTACTTATTGTGGATATTTATTTTTCCTACTGAAAACATATTGAAACAATTTTCTCTGTCATTAGTTTTAGGTAACTAAAAAAAAAATAAGTTTTCTAATGGGTATGCAGAGCCAGAATTAGTCTTTAGTAAAACTAATGATAATATCGAATCATTAACCATAGCTATACTTCAAGTAGCTCTACTAATGGTCTTGGTGAATAAAGAGCACTAATGTGTATGGTAATAACTTATTATGTAACAAATTCATAATAAAACTTCATAAGTCAAATAAGTAGGATAAAACCAAATTCATAATTTAAATATCCCATAAACCGCATAAATAATACCTAAGAACTCTCAAACAATAACAATTTTAAAATCGGAAACAAAAAAAGCGGTACTAACGGAAAAACAAAGCATGTGTTATATTCAACTTCAGTCTTCAATGTGCACGTAGCGCGTCCATTGTTTTATGTTTTAACACAAAAACATTGCAGACTGCTACGTGATCTTTAATATACCTATACTTAGAAGCAATACCAGGGCACAGACTGGGGAGTTTTATGTACTTATTAACTAGTTTCCAGTTATGGATATGCCCGTGTGGTTCCTGTCAAACAAATTTAACTCAACGGCTTATGAATACCTTACTAAATTCAAATATGTCTCCAGTGATACCTACGGCCTTAACCTTAATAACCTGGCCTGGAAACTAAACAATGTTCCAGGACTGAAAGTCGTGTTAAAAAATACTATGCCCTTGTCCGGATTGTGATAGAGACCATTTCTCAACAAATAGGCTGCAGATCGGAACGATTGCCCATAGCAAAAAAGCAAAACTTCATAATAGTTTCTTTGAAATCAGTGATACTGTAACCAAGCATCTGGAGCCACATTCGCTCTATTTCGACATCAGGACAAAGAAATATTACACGCAATTTTTCAGAAGCAGGGACCATGACTAACACTAAACTATTCACCATGCAATTGTTTCGGATATAAAAGTAAACTTTCTTTAAAACTGGATATTATTATCTACTTTCAGAGTGGACTGTTTGAACTATGTCCAACAACGCCAAGCTGACATCGTGCCCGTCGATCCCGAAGATATGTACGTGGCCTCAAAGATACCCAACCAAGATTTCGTGGTGATCCAGGAATATAGAACCAAAGATGAACCGGATGGTAAGAACTTATTTATTTATTAAGAAATTATGTACGGTCAGCGACCAAAATCGCTTTTTCTATGAGATAGGGGGCAGCCGACCAGGCGGATCACCTGATGATAAGCATTTACCGCCACAACCCCAGAGGATTCGCAAGTGCGTTGCCGGCATTATGAAGGGTTTGGGCCTCCGGTACCGTCACTCACTCGGCGAAACACAACGCAAGCGTTGTTTCACTCCGGTTATCTGTGAGGCCGTCGTATCACTCCGATCAAGCCAGCTCATTCGTGCCGAAGCATGGCTCTCCCACGGTATATATGGGATTTGTTTTTATCCCAATTTATATCATGTCTGAACTCAAAAACTACATCTAATCCTGTCTGTACAAAACTTGGTTGTACTCAAAACATGCGATTGTATGTTTATATTCTTATTGGTAAGTCATAAGACTCTTCATAAACAGCTACAGAAAATTACACCAACCATCAAACAAATGCGGGCGCCATTAACTCTTTTAGCCGATCTTTAGAAGGCCATATATTATATAAAACTTATCTGCACAGTACGACTGTCATCGTTTTATTCAGGTCATAATATATTTTATTTTTAAAAACATAAAACTAGAAACACGAGCTGCATTGAAGTTGTATCGCATTTTATTAGAACTTAAAACCTCTATATAAAAATGTTTTCATAAAATACTGGCCTGCAAAAGGACGGCAAACTGACGTTCCAAGTTCGAAATCCTCATTATACTCCACTTCAAACGATCGCAACAGTAAACTTTAATGAAAACCACTAAATTCTGCTCCGTTTACTCCCAACTGTTTGAATTTCTTCCGAACTTATTTGCTTTTGAAATGCCAAAGCCTGAACTTTCTTTTTCTTAGCTTCTGTGAACAGAACTAGGGAACTAAATTTAAATGTACTTTAATTAGTTTTATTTTACTAATTACGTTACGTTTAAAAAATTATATTATATAAGTGAATAGATCTAAAACATTCCCAAAGGTAGACTAAAAGATCAAATATAGTGACCTTTCACGTGACGTAAAAATATTGACAAAAGATACATACATACATGGCATCACGCCTGTATTCTCCGAAGGGGTAGTCAGAGGTGTACACAGCTGTACAGCCACATTGTGCCGATGCTGTAAACGTATTACCATCTACCGCTTTCCAGGAATGTGTCAGTAGTATTTTGAAATTAAAAGAATTTCTACAAAAAAAGAAGCTACTGCTGAGAATTTATTTACAGGCAAACCCAATAACATAACATAACATAGCATCACGCCTGTATTCCCCGAAGGGGTAGGTAGAGGTGTACACAATTGTACATCCACATTTCACCAATGCTGTTATTAAGTCCCATGTAATAGGTGGTGAGCCTATTGCCATCAACCGGGCACATTTCCAAACTCTGGGCTGCTACTGAGAATTTCTTAACAGAAAAACTCAATAACACTTTGCCCGACCCGGGAATCGAACCCGAGACCTCCTGCTCAGCAGTCGCGCTACGGACCACTAAACCAACGAGGCAGTTAATAACACTTTGTCGAATCTGGGTATCGGACCTAAAACCTCACACTCTGCGACCACATAAGGGACCACTAGTGAGGTAGACCAACGTGAAGTAAATGTAGAATATAGTTGCTTCCCTGCTGGACATAATCCCCTTCAGCTTCGTTCTCTATATAGTAACTTGATCTAAAAACCTTTTGTTGAACGTCAAATGACCTCAGCTTAATTTCATTAAGCACGTTTCCTTCAGAAGAACAAATTCCCCAATTAAGCTGACTTAGGTACAATCTTTCGCCTTCTTATTTCCCGCTTATTTGAGCCTTTGTTAAATATCACAAAGATTTCTTAGTGAAAACCTTTATAATTTGCAAACTTTCCAACAGCTCTGGTCCCATGTCTCAGTGTAGTTCAAAAACGTAATTTGAATTAAAGTTCTTGAACAACAGATGTAGATTAGCTTTTACTGTGTCTTGGAGAACAAGAAAAGTTAATGCAAGGGTACCTAATGTTCTGTTAGTTAAAAGTCTTCTTAAGAATGTTAATCAGAAATTTCTTTAAATTTTTTAACCTATCTTCATTATACTCACGTAATTTAAACCAAAAGAAAACGACACTTTTGAGGCGTAAGCTTTGGAGTTATCTTAGTTTCGTTACATTTGCGTACTTTTGCGAAAAGAGTGATATTTTAAAAATATTTGAGGTCGAAGACTTTATACCATAATTTTATACATGTTCATCGACCTAGAATAGACCTGAATCAGGACAGGTCAGGACGATAAAATTATTGAAAACAAAATAGATCAAGATTTTATGTTTGTTTTAAATTTTGTTTTAAATAACTTAAAATTGCAACTAGTTCTTTCTTTAAAAGACCATTCCAGACGCATTACGTGGTTATGCTTTCATAATATTAAACAATTATGTCTAGACTGTAACCCTCTTATATATCTATCATTTTCAAACACAATTAAAATTTTATTGCCTCTCGCGTGGATCCACGTTTCAGCATACAAGAGGTTAAAAAAAACGTCGACCTATAAGTTTGTTTCAGCATTACTTTTTTTTTATATGGTTTCTTGCAGACCCAGAGGGTTTTTGTCTGCGTAACCGGACAATATCTAAAGCGAGGCAGTTTAATGCCTCCAGCCAGAATATAGACACCTACTTACAGAATAAACTATATTATATTTGATTTAATACTAGAATCAATGCCATTACTCGACATATATGTGTATAGAGGTTCGTTTTCCTATCTTTAGGTTAGGACATTTACCTACCCTTAGCTTTATGTCATGAAATATGTATGAACCGACCCTGTCTCTGTATACAAACGAAAGCTAACAAACATATCTTTGCGGCGTAAACATTTATTTAGGAGTGCATGAATACATACATATTTATACATACCATCCATCGATATACATTTTTAGGTTTACGGCCCCCGGGAGCTGTAAAAAAATCAAGCTTCAAAGTCAACGCAATAAAAAATTAAGGCCATATTTATGCCTCATATTTTGACACTAAGCAGTAAATCAAAACAATATTGGGTACTTTCCGTTGACCTGGAAACATGATATTTGGTAGGAAGCAAGGTCTCGCAGCACACTAAAGGAAAGCATCTGAAAATTGATAATTTGTAGTTAAACACGTCATAAATTATTTCATGTGTTTTTATTCCACCATAACTTCTACAAACCTGAACCGATTTAGATGTATGTGGTATCGTTAGAATCCTTACATTGTCCCGGGTAACCTAGGCTAGTAAGATTTAAATTAATGTAGTGGCTATGGTAGGTACACAAAAAACTACACACATGGCAAGCGTGCTTTTTTAATTGTTTAATTAATTTCTTCTTGTTTGCGATTACAAACACACATAACGATTACACACATAAATTTGCGATTACAAACACACATATTTGCAGTTGGAGAATCGTCCGTGACGTAGGTATGTCGATGTATCGGAGAATATATTATCAACTGCAAAATTAAGTTAGTCCTTCAATCCGACTTTTCATTTCATTAGAGCAATATCATGAGAGTTGAGAGATACTCGCATTTGTCCGGTTTATTTTTCTCATATTAATGATACGGCCAAATACTTGGAAAAGTTTTCAGTATATAAATTTGTAGGTACCGTTACGTTCCGTGAGCTCCTTGCCCCAACCTAATATTACAATTTACCTAATATTTACTTAAAAATTATAGTTAAGTTTTAGATAATTCACTTATTATTTTCTGATTTTAAGTCAATTCGATCTTGGTATTTTTTCTAAAAACCATTTTTATGTAAATTTGCTAGACAGACGTTGAATAAATAAACCTTAAAACAGTGTTATTAACAGACCTTTGTCTAGCCAGTCTAAACCCCAGCTATTTATTCCAAAATAAAATGAATATTTTACAAATATTATGTAGAGAGGGTCGAAATATAAGGTTGCAATAAAAAGTGTAACAAAAGCACACGACGTATTTTTTATATTCTTATCATTACGCCTTTTACTCCAAAGAGTTAGATAGAGGAGTACTGTTATTAAATGTTGTAAGCCTATTACCATCAACCGGACACAATTCCCAACTCCGGGCAGATGTTAACATAAAATCCCAATAACACTGCTTGAATCGGGAATCTAACACAACATCTCACACTCGGCAGCCATGCTACAACCACTAGGAAACGATCCCAGTTTGAAATTGTTATCTACCGTAAAAATATAGCTACTTCTAAACGTACCATTTCTCTAATACCAAAAGTCATTGCTATTACGAAATACATAATCTACATAGAACCTCTTAAAATGAGACACAATTTATTCGAACAGATAAAATGTTATCAGGCACTTTCAATCGACCAGAGTACTCAAATAAAGTTACGTAACTTTTGATCGAGAGAAAGTTTCAAATGATATGTCCCTAGGCAATCGAAACAATTCTACAGGGCCATTACAATAATAGTTGAGATAGAAGAATCATTTGAATAGATAAATTCAATTCAGTACAGGCTTTGATATCTAAATATATTCTTTTCTATGTAAGAATTGAATTTTATTGACACGAAATAGTCTCGATAGTACTCTTAAAGAAAAACCTTAAGCGAACATGTACGAGAATTTCTTCGAAAGTGATTCTGTATTCTTACAAATTGAGATTTTTATATCATAGCATCACACCTGTATTCCCCGAAAGGATAGGTGTGCCATGTAGTTAAAAGGTGGTTAGTCTATTAACATTCACCGAACACAAACAACTAAACACCGGGCTTTTTTTTCTCAAGTTTCCCGCTGCGTCCCTGCAGTTTTCCCTTCAGCAGGGTTATGATTAAGGTGGTTAGCATGTAAAATAAACTACAGGTAACCAAATGTTAGTTAACTTTCGTTCAGCAAAGATGAAAGATAGTCACTGTTACGTTGCCCGTAAATTGTGTAACTTTGGAAAGGTAGGCGAGATAACACGGCTACAAAGTACAAACCGACCGAGTTATTAATAACTTGCCTTCATGTATAGAATTAATGCCTTATACACAAAGGGTTTAATGGAGGACATTATGTGGAAGCGTAATAAATAAGGTTGTCATTTTTATGGAAAGAATAATACGACCGCGAGATGCTGCACGATGATCGAACATGCTCTGTTTGGATTTAAACTCTAATTATTCATGCTCAATTACCTAACTCAAAAGGCAAGATAAATAAGCATTACTGCATTAGCAGATGATTTGCAAGTGCAAGATAGAGACGTGAACATAGTTTTGCGATAGACAAACATTTAAAAATAATAGGTGTTATTTTCATATCGTGACAAAGCTGTCCCAACGTAGGGTGGCCATCTCTAAAATCTGCTAACCCGGACAAGTAGTGTGAACTTGGGATTTTAGAGCTTTAAACCCGAAATATAAATAACAGTTTTAATTGTTATAAATTAACTTATCTGATTGATATAAATTAACAGATACTTCGAAAAGCATTAAATCGGTAAGGTTATAAAATTTTGTGGAAAAGAATACGGTCATGAGCAGGATTCGAAACTGCGCCTCCCGAATAAATACTCCAGGCGCTCTGACCTCTAAGCCATCACCTCTGCTCACTACCTTAACTTATTTATTTTCTTACAATGTTAAACTAAATTTAGTAATAAAGTTTTAACAAACAATTATTTTTAAGTTAAACAATTATTTATAAGTTTTAACAAATATTAGACGATTTCAGCCGCGTAATTTTGGCAGATGTGTCAGTAAGCTCAAACCCGGACTACAAATGAGAGGAAACTCGGACAGATGGCAACCCTATTCCAACTGAGCTATCGTGTCGCTTGTTTATTAATGTTCCATAGAAAAATCTAAATAAATAATCGGTATTACATAGCAATATATTAAACAACTGTTTCCATTTTAGCACCATTTAGATACGAAGCCGTTATTGTGGTGCACAATGATCTGCCTATCAACAACCTGGACCAACTGAAGGGGCTCAAATCGTGCCATACTGGAGTGAACAGAAACGTAGGATATAAGGTAAGGACCAAAAAACTTTCTTTGAAGTTGACAATTATAGTCAATAGTATTTATTTATTTTAATGTTCAGAAAACTATTGTCGGAATAGTCTCTGAAAAAGAGAAAAAAATATTGCGCTGACCCTAAATAACCCTTGGGATTCGAGTAGGAAGAAGAGTGTAGAGAAACAAATGTTTTAAAAGCATTGCAGTAAGTTTTGCAGGCCTAGGTTTGATTCCCGATGTCAACAAACTTTAATGTTCCTAGAGCTGAGACATGGTGACACTTACACCTTCGCCAATTGGGACTTTAAATATTTTCCTTGATAAGTGAGTGGAAGAATAGTTGCCTTGAAGGAAAAAGGAAAGCTATGCTGAGTTCATTGAGCCTTTTTTTAGGTGATAGTTCAATATCGCATAAGTAACAACTGTAAAACGGCGTAATTACCTTTGACAGAAAGAAACACATAATTATTTAAAAAAACTTATGTGTACCTACCCGACTGACCCAGAAGGAGGGCTTTGTTTTTCGAGTGTATGTATGTATGTCTATTTCTTTAGCACGTCCTACAGCCTAAATGGCTTGATGGATTTTAACATACAAGGTGTCATTAGATTGGTCTCAATTACAAAAACAATATTTTAATCTCTACAAATAAAAAAGTTGGGACTTTTTTTTGTTTTTATAAAAATATGGGTACCAGATGAAATAATTAGTCGATTTTGAATATTATTATATATTACAATTCAGAAAGCCTATCATCGAAGGTTTGTGACATCGCGATATTGTTCACAGCAAAAAAATACCGTACCAAGTAGGTACGTAGTTTTTTGCTGTTTTAGGCTTCAAAGTTCTAGCATTTTAGTATGCATATAAAAAAACAGAAGACCATAATAATTTATTGAAATAAGACATAACATCTTTAACAAACTATCGAATCCAGTACGACCCTGAAAAACTCAAGGAAAATCCGATACACAACAAAGCTATTTATATTACCATCTAGGGCCTTTGTTCATTCTTTATGTACCTACACTTATTATGCACATATCAATTGTATATTTTTTTATGCAAAACCCAGTAGCCTCTTGCAGAATGCAGATAATGCCATTATGGGTTCAAGGTAACACGAAGTATCTCATCCTTAAAGAGTTTTACTATAGGTAATCTTCGCAACTTGCCATCAACCGGTTTCGTTATTTGCTTCAAGCCTAAAATATTCAAGACGTTGTTTTATCAGTACTTGAGGCAGCTGAATGTATTTTTAACATGAAGGTAAAAGAGTAAACGGGTATGAACTTCAATCAAGTTTCTTTATTTGGACCTCAAAACTTTATTGATCAGGTATTCATATTATAAACAACTCTCCACATATTGCTTGAGAGTCAAATACTAAGGGAACTTACCAAAATATAAACTTATTACAGTTTGAATTCTTATAACGACTTCGATTTTCTGGGTAAGCTCACTCCATCGTCGACTTTGTCTCCGTCAGCTCTGCCCTAGACTAGAGACAACAGCAAACCCATCCAAAAAAAAATGTTAATCTAAACAGCGCACCAAAAGTTAACAAAACGACACTTAAGAGAGCTTTCAAATGTATTAATACGAACTTAAACATTTTCGGAGCTTTACTTCCGAGAAAGCAAATCAAATATTTAAAGGGGAACCTCCTTATCCTTGATCGAGATACATACGCAATGAAGTCAGTCAAGGAGGTTAGGGCAAGGTCACTGTCTAATATCACCTGGGATTCGATTCTCAGAAAAACGTTACCTTCAGGAGTTTGAGCGAAGTGATGGAGAACAAATCTGAATTTTAGCTAGTCGCTAGGTACATCCCCTCTTTTATTGGGAACATAAACGAAGGTAACGTTGATTAAATAAGTAAAACGAAAATGTTCTCTGCAAAGGCGAGATAGTCGAGCAAAATGAGCTAGGTAGGTAAGTAGATATAAAACTACATATTTTCGTATGCGAGGGCGGTCTCGCATAAACTGGAAATAAATAAATCAAAGTCTTTGGCCTGTACGTAAACTACAGAACAGAATTTACATAACCGATCTTCGAATTCCTTGGTTCTTGCGTAAACCCAGCAGATAGCGTAATTAATTCTAACATTTAGGTCCCTACCTACCTTTTTAAGCAAGGATGAGGCCGTGTTACGAATATATTAGGACTTTAAAGCAGGTAAGTAATTACCCAACAGTTATGAATTAACATAACTAAAGTTATTATATTAAATGGAAAAAGAGGAAATGAATGTCGAGATGGCTTAGTGGTCAGAGCGCCTGGAGTATATATCCGGTGTCGAGATGGCTTAGTGGTCAGACCGCCTGGAGTATTTATCCGGGAGGCGCAGGTTCGAATCCTGTTCGCGACCGTATTCTTTTCCCATTTAACATAATAACTTTAGACTTCGCTAAGCATGCGTTAATGCTTTTCAAAGATTTATCTTTAATTAAATTAACTACCTTACAAACTCCTTTGTATGGGTATTATTCCAAACGAAATTACTTGAAGATTTCATGCAAATACCTTACCTACTTGCCAACGCCGACACGTAGACACGTAAAGTTACTTAATTTTAACATGGCTCAAAAACTTAATTAGACACCAGGTTCATTAACAAACACTTTACACTGTTGGTAATTATAAGTAGGTTTCCAAAACTTTCGCTAGAGCTTAGGGTAATTCATCTCAAACAAGTTAACTAAGTAAAGGAAACTCCAAATGAATCAGGCTTCGAAGTATTCGGATGAGAAATTAAAGGAAAATATCGAATATAGAATGTAAGCCAAGATACATTCGTCAAGTTTACCTACCCATTGATACGTACATACCTAATGTAGGTACCTAAATTTCGCGTTCGGACATCTTTGCAATAGCTGCTTGTAATCCAATCAGCAACACAATACGAGCCCCTCACTGGAGTTTATTAAAAAAATTATGTACCGAGAACAATAGGTAGTCTATTGTTCTCGGTACATCATTTTTTTAATAAACTCCAGTGAGGGGCTCGTGTTCACTTCGTGTTGTGAGAAAGGAACATAAGATGTTCCCTTTCAAACGAGCAACTAAATGGTTCGGTATATGAAATGAAATATAAAACCAAGCTTTTTTCGTCGCCACATATTTTCATTCAGAAATAATTTTTACAACGAACTCACTCAAAAATGGTTACTCAAATATTTGAACGAAAGGGGAAAATATGCTAATAGGACCTTTCGGGCGTATTTCCACGAATCTTGAAATGTTGAGTCGACGAATGTCTGGTAAAACACATTAGTATTACAGAGACAGGGTTTAAATTACCATGTAATGTTTAAAATAAGTTTTTGCAAATATGGTAATGTAACATAAACGTTCGTCAATAGAGTGGTTATATATTTTTTGTGATATAAGTAGTCGGGAATTTTAAATAATCCCAAAAGAAAAATTATTATTTTCCGACCTAATTATCGGGGTCTTCTTGGGGACTTGACAAAGATTTCACAAATTGTTATACAAATACCCGATACTCAGTTACTATTCGGTGCGGCTGACTTTTGTTTAACTGGAAGAGCTTTCTATACACAATCTTGCAAAATAAAGGACCGCTATTTATTGACACCTAAAATTAATATTTATTACAAAGAAGAAGGTCTTTGTTTAAATGCAAAGCCCTAAAAAATATTGGTAGTGTAGAATAGGTAGAATTCCTCTTAATATCACAATCTTAGTATTTGGTATAATCAGTGAACGCAAATTAACCTAACTCGTGCTTACAATTTGCCTTAAATTATAAGCACGAGAAATAAAATCGTTACATATTTTATTATAAACTAGATGTCCCGGTGTACTTCGTATCACCTCAAACGTCAAATGTTTGACGGGAATGTATGTAGAACAGTTTATATGAGTAAATGAAATTGTTGTTTTTACTACATTCCTCGCAATTTTTCTAAATTTAAACCTTCCCTGGACTACGAAAAACATTTCAAAACCAAAATCAGCTAGATCGGCCGAGCCGTTCTCGAGTTTTAGCTAGACAACCGAAAAGCAATTGATTTATATATATATACTAGCGGTCCGTCCCGGCTTCGCACGCGACTATAATTTGAAATTTAAACTATCCTATCTCTCAAGTTGGATCGAACTGCACATGGTGTGCGAATTTTATTATAATCGGTTAAGTGGTTTAGGAGTCCATTGAGGACAAACATTGTGACACGAGATTTATATATATTAAGATATATAAATTAAATCTTATTATTCACAGTTATTCAACAATAAGGTCTTTTCATACACATCTTTTCACAGATCCCTCTAACGATGCTGATGAAGCGATCGGTATTCCCGAAGATGAACGATCACTCTATTTCCCCGAAGGAAAATGAACTCAAAGCATTTTCGACATTCTTCTCCCAGTCTTGCATCGTGGGGAAGTGGTCGCCAGATCCCAAGACCAATTCTGCTTGGAGTAAGTTGTTAAATTAATAATAAATTAGTATATGTATTAGAAAACGATAAGGAAAATCTTCGTGAGTAAACCAGCACAGCTGAGTTGGTCATGAATCATACTAAAAAGAGGATAACTATATCTACAAGCATTGTAGGTATCATGCAGTAAAAGAGGTCTTTGCCCTGATGAAAGACATATTAAAAAAAAAGTTTTTGGCTATGGAAAATATATCTACAGATAAAAAAGTATTACAGTAAAAAAAACTGTACCGTCCTTACAGAAGCGATTACAGTAATAAGCATTTGTTTTTTACTGCGTTATAATGCAATTTAAATAACCACATTGGCAGAGTTGAGAGAATATTTACCGTTTCAATAATATTGCGGCGAAAATAAATGGGAGCCAACGAAATATAAATGAAACAAGTTTAGTTCAATCTCAGCCGTTTTTGAAGTTTAAACGTATTTGGTCGGTATTTCAGCAATAAGTAAATACCTATAAGGCTTACGCTGAACAAGCAGTCTTTGAACTTTCTTAAGATTATTCAGAAAAGCACCGAATTTCGAGATAAAAAACGTACATTTATGTAACAAAACAACAATGATTCGTGGAAAATCTTAGGGATTAGCAAAATCCTTTAAATCTTTACCGTCTTACATTACTTCCATGCTAGAACTTTCGGGCGCCTGTTAAGAATTTTTTTCTTTGAAAACCTACTATCCATATTGCGTACTACCCATACGACATACATACTATCCATATTAAAACAATCAATCCGGTATTCAACTCCTCTAAAGTACGGAAACACACCCATAAACTTCATATTGAACTGACTATTTTTCTTATCAGAATTATTTTTCCCTTTAGGAAGTTCTACCCTCGTTTCATCCGAAATGGCCTCAAAAGGGATGTTTTTTTCATAAGGTATATATTTTCAGAGAGTCAATACCGACAGTTATGTTCGATGTGCGAGCACCCCGATAAATGTGACTATCCTGACAACTATAGCGGGTACGATGGGGCTCTGAGGTGCTTAGCAAGCAATGGGGGCCAAGTCGCCTTCACGAAGGTCATTTATGTCCGGAAATTCTTTGGGGTAAGTGAATTGAATGCGCGTTTTATTTGCAGAAAACCCAGTGGTTTTGAATGGTCGTGATCGTTATCAAAGCAATAAAAGTTCCCTGTAGAATTCCAGGCTTTTTCTGTTTACATTAATAATACGGAATCCTGGGGGATATTACTCGAGGTTATTTTTTAGTTATCTACAAGTCGATTTCTCCCTAAAAATATAGCGTCAGTATATCTAAGATTAAATTTAAAATTTAAATCGTCAAATCTACTTCACCGAGTTCATTTCTAAAGCTTATTTGATGAAAAAGGTAAGTTCTCCTAATTGCTAATTCTTTTAGTTAAATGTGTCAGGAACGAATCTGAAAGAAACATAATAATTCGGCACTTAAATATAAACAGGCTAGACTAGGGAATATTTAATAGCATTTTAACGAAGCCGATGTCAAGTGACGCTAAAAGTATATATATATGTCTTAGTTAATAAGTATTTAAGGATTAGTTAGTGGATATTTAACTTGTTTTTGTGAGATAGCCTAAGTTTAAGTTACGATGGAACTGACATGAACTGTGTTCAAAAGTTCCCAATAAATAAAGATTTAAAAAAAACTTTTTTTATTTTCACTACGCATACTCAAATATCTCGCTGAACGAATCCGAGAATCGGATCACTTTACCCCCGTTGAATGTACACTGCCTTTCAAATTTCAGAGCGACCCAGTCACCTGTAAACCTTTTAGATTGGATTATCTGAATCCGAAAATGCAAATAGCTTTTAGGCTAGAGCCGATTTTCCTAGCCATCAATTTTAGACTGCAGAGCATTTGCCAAAGATACCCAAAAGCTTAATTTTTTTTTGGGAAGATAATAATTCTATACTTCCCAGATACATTGAAACATGCTTATTGGACTACGATACCTTTTTTCATAAAGTGGACGCCAAATTAGGTATCCCTTAAATAGATACAGCTTAATCTCATATGTTTCCTTTTGGGACACCCACATGTCGACCTTTTCTTTTCAAAAGGCCCGGAAATAGGCTTACCTACTTCTGTACACAAAACCAAGCTATTTATAAATATATTAAAACGCGAATAAGCCGCAGAATTCATATTGCGTTGTTGTCATCAAATAATTGCCTTGCGGCATGCCAGTGCTCTGTCTTTAGAAAATTGCGATTTGCGTTCAATAGAACAAAATTTAATATGCAGACATTATTAATATTCTTAGCTTTATTGAGCTACTATGCACTGACTTTTACTCGAGGGAAATTATGATTGCGTCGAAACTCGAAATGGAAAATGAAACACGGGTTTTAACAGCCCATTTCTACACCTAGCGGAGATTAACTGTAGCATATCTATGTTTATTAAGATTGAAATAATAATTGAAGGTGCATATTTTATTTTCATGGCCTTCATTGGCAGAATTTTTGTTTCAAACATTTGTGAAAGCATGATTTGTATATTTTTAGGACATAGGTACCTACATCTCTGCTGCAGAAAGTATTGAGGAGTGTATCAATATGCTTTACCAAATATGATTGTATTCGACCATGTGTGTTGGCACACGCTGACATGATGGATCGGGCGTAGGCTTACTCCAATACATAGCATATAGCATCACGCCTGTATTCCCCGAAGGGGTAGGCAGAGATGTACATATTCGTACACCCACATTTCACCAATGCTGTTATTAAGTCCCATGTAATAGGTGGTGAGCCTATTGCCATCAACCGGGCACAATTCCAAACTCCGGGCTGCTACTGAGAATTCCCTAACAGAAAAACTCAATAACACTTTGCCCGACCTGGGAATCGAACCCAAGACCTCATGCTCAGCAGTCGCGCTTGAGACCACTAGACCAACGAGGCAGTTATTCCAATACATTAAATTGCAATCAAGACATAGATACAAAAGATACCTACAACAAAGCTTAACCCGAGTCAGGAATTGTAATAGGACTTCCTACTGTTTAAGCAATTCATTCCAATACAATCGAAAAAGCAATCTTTAAAAAAATATAATCTATTTGATATATGGGCGATATATACAGTCTGCATTAAGGCATTTTTTTTATTATTCCTTAGCTCCCAGTAGGAACGATCCCAGCTGGAACTGCGGAACAAAACCCTGATGGATACAGCTACCTTTGTGTGGATGGTTCCAAGATTCCCGTTAAGGATAAGGCCTGTTCTTGGGCTGCGAGGCCTTGGCAAGGATTGATGGCACATAATGATGTGCTTGCCAAATTGTCTCCCTTGAGGGAAAAGATAAAGCAGTTGGCTGATGCTGGTAAGTTGTACTTCACACAAAAATATCAATAGAAAGCGATGCTTACGTAGGTACTTCTTGCCAATATTATTGTTCAGAAAAAAAGCACGAATATTTCATTATCAAGATGAATATAAAAAGTCTGAAAATCGTTGAGTATCCCCAAAACGCTGACTCGCAAAGTTGAAAAACAGATAAACACAAGGGAAACTTTTCCATCGACGGAAAAATCAAAGCTGCAATAATTATAATCGGATTACCGTACAAAAAACGTTATCTTGCCTTCGCTTAACAATCCAGATAGCATTGGTATTCATAAACCGCCTCTTACTTTCTCGATTTCTATCAATCAATTAATTCAGCTTAAAGCAGTTCTCAGTGGATCAACTCTTCCGCATTCTTTATAATATAGAGACGCCAAGACATATACTAAGATTATAAAAAGTCAAATTAAACACCCGTGTCAACCTTTTAGGGGCAAGCAGCCGCCCAGAATGGTTCACAGGAGTGCTAGGCCTATCAGAAAAGATACACCACGTCGCCGACAACATTCCCATACGGCCGATGGAATACTTGAACAAGGCCAACTACACCGAAGTGATCGAGAGGGGCCATGGACCGCCAGAACTGGTCGTCAGGTAAATATTGTGGAACTGGTATTTGCATATTATTTATGCCAAACGAGGTATGCACATTGTGACTTTGTAAGTCAGATTATCTTGTCGGATTATAGTTAGCGTGATTTTATGGGCTGAGAATAGTGTTGTGTTTGTATATGGCAATGCTAATTTGTTAGGAATTTATTGGATGCAAATACGTTGGAAATTATTTTGAGAACTCCTATTTATTGGCAGTAGATTCATTATAAATTGTTTATATATTGGTCGTCGTAGCCGTGTGGATACGGGACCGCTTCTCGAGTCACAGGTTGTGTCTTCAAATTAGACATGTACCAGTGTGACTTCTTCAATGTCATACGTATTTTCTTATTTATGACATCACAAACATACGGTGAAGAAAACATCTTGAGGAAACCTGGACTTGATAGTCTGAAATCGCCAACCCGCAGTGAACGAGCGTGGTGATCCGTGTCTTGTAGTGAGACAGTTATGAGCTGGTTATGTTATGTATAATATTGATCCAATGGTCACATACAAATGATACAAATAGCGTTTTGTTGTTTTAGATTTGGTATCAATTTCCTGATCTTCGACCTTAAAATTGGTCCATAAAAAGTTTCTATTGTATTTCCACACACACTATTCAGTAGTACAGTACGTACCAATATGCCAAACAAACAAAACACCGCCTACGGGCTTGTAAAACACCGCCAGCCGCCTTTTAATCTCCCCCTCATGAGCTGAAAGCCTGGCCTACATCTATGAAAGACGTTTGACACACTAATCCTCTAGGCTAGTTTTATGCGTGACCTCAAACCTAGTTCTTGCAAAGTACGTTAGCTTTTAAACGGGGAACGTTCTCAGTATAATAATTAAAAGTTATTCCTAACTAGCTGTTGCCCGCGACTTCGTCCGCACAGCAAAAGGTAGCATAAGGCCTCGCAAGGTCCAATATATTTCTGTACCAAAATTCATCCAAATCTGTTCATCAATTTTGTGTGATTATGTAATAAACATCCAAACATTAAAAAGTTTCACATTTATCCTATTAGGATAGGATAGTATATCGACTTAACTGATTTTCCGTACGAAGCCAAAATTTTCTACGATGAACAGCTACTTTAATTCAAAATTATGAACTGAAATCCCGTTGTCTACTTGTAATCTAGTCAGACCTGCAGTATTAAGTAGGTACATGCAAAAATGTTTAAGGACGAGGTGTTAAAGTTATGGTATTCTTGGTTATGTACCATTTGCTCCCCACCCGGTTACACCTATGGACTGAGTTAACACATTTCCCCTCACCCTACAGATTATGCGTGACCTCAAATGTGGCTCTCGCGAAGTGTCGAGCGATGTCTGTGTTCGCGTTCAGCCGCGATATTCGACCTCGCCTTGACTGCGTACAAGAGGCTTCTGAAACCGACTGCCTGAAGAGTGTAAGTATGGGTTACTTACTTTTATGATAGAGCACAATAATCAATGTCGGTGAGAATTTTTGCTTTTACGATATGCGCTTTTGCGGTATGAATACGTAATAACCGCTACTACCGATAATAATTTACTAAGTAAATATTTTTGGCATTAGGAAAAGATATATAAATATATTAGGTACTCTTTCTAGGCAGCAGCGTTTTTCAATTAACTTATATATACAATAGTTTTTAATTTTTTATTTCAGTAATGAACAATTTCTCAGTGATACTCTATTTTTAACTAATTGGTTCTTTCTCAGAATATTTTAGCAGAACAATTGTTGTGTTTGAAAATATTTGGACTTCATTGATTTTAATTTACGTTGCCTAGAAAAGTTAGTTTAGTTATGCTAACATTTTCGTCGGAATGTCTGGAACTTTGAGTTGTATCTTTATAATTTAAATACTTCGTATTTGAGTTCCATTATTAAAATATAAAAGGACCTTCCCTCTGATGGTCATCTGGCGAATAAAGCTTTGTGAAAAATACTGTCTATATCTTACAATAGATTAGTATCAGATTAAGGGATTCTGATCCATTTCGACACAAAATTTCTATTAACCTTTTCCCGATATGACCCATTTAAACGTACACTATCAGTGAGTCCCCATACTGAAAGACAGGTAAAACAAAAACTTTTGCTCCAGAAAACTAAAACTAAAATTGTGTAAGAACTAAAATCATTATCACTAAACCACGCGAACTAGTTTTCTATTTTTCAATAAGTACAATAGATTCCAGTAATTCAGAATACATGTTAAAACTTACCCAGGTACAAGACAATGGTTCTGACTTGGCAAGTGTGGATGACATGAGAGTGGCAGCGGCTGCCAAAAAGTATAACTTGCATCCTGTCTTCCACGAAGTCTACGGTGAAGCCAAGACCCCTAACTACGCTGTGGCTGTCGTCAAGAAGGGAAGCCAATACAACAAGATTGAGGACTTGAGAGGCAAAAGGTAAGTTAACAGGACGTCGCTTAGCAAGCTCAAATCATTTTGTAAATTTTTACAGGACGTGTCAAAACTCTAAACAGTTTTTCAAGGAAAACTTACTCGGTCACTTTTTTCTAATACTACCTAGCTTCCGATTTGTTGGAATTTCTTGAATCTATACTTACGTGTGATATCTATCAGTACTATAGATGTACTCTTGGTATAATAATATGTGGATTTACTCAACGTATTCAAAGTAAAAACCGCAAATTATCGACTTAAGCAGTGTTGTTAGCTATGCGACAAGAAGTCACATGACGAATAACGCACAATCTTCACCCCCCAAAACCTATTTACACATGTAGATATATGATCCTCCCAAAACATCTTAAGAAATTAATCAACATAAAGAAAATCATGCCTCATTCAGTATGAACTCAGTCGTCTATGAATATGACAAAAGTTTTTGGAAGTAACAGAGGTATTTACTGTACATCCGGTCCATGTCCAAGTATTATTATTGCAGTCATTGTAGGTAAATGGTATTTGCTTCAACAAAACATATTTGGCGACAGTCCAATCTATGAATCTGAACGAATCACTGCACAAAGTAGCAAAGGAGATATAATATCTTCTGACAGAATTTCCAAGCACCTAATTAATTTAGGACCATCAAATTTGATCTAAGGTCTTCTGGAACTTTTATGTAAGAAGTTTTAATAAACGTTTCCTTTCCGACACAACTTTTTAGCTAAGTCTTCGGATAAATTAGGTTTAGTAGCAACCAAAATGGCCGTTGATCTTGTATTCCTCACTCAAGTTCAGTTACATGACACACGTGATCCATTATACGCTTATAGGTAGGTTCATCGGCGAATTAAGAACATTCAACATCACAAATCTCATTTTCTTTAACCTACATCACGTTTACTTTAGCTTAGCTTAGATTAAATTAAAATCGTAAATAACGAAGTTACCTATTAAATATATATTTTTACTGCCTATCTATTTAAATATAAATTAATCGCCGAAATGTTTTTACGCGCATAACTTCCAAACGACAGCACCAAATTGGCAAAAATTTTAAAAAAAACGTTCAGAAAACAAATGCGGTACGAAGTTCGCTGGGTGAGCTAGTATATTATAAAAAAAAAAAACTAGGTCCCTAGTAAAAGCATGGACACAGCTTTTGGAACCACTAAGTGCCATAACTCAACAGCTGGTAGCAGTGATAGCCTAGTGGTATGAACATTCGACTGACAAGTCAAAGGTCGCAACTTCGAAACCAAGGCACGCACCACTGACTTTTCAAAGTCATGTGCGTATTATAAATTAATTATCACTTGCTTATAACGGTGAAAGAAAACATCGTCAGGAAACCAGCACACATGAGAGATATTCTGGATGGTGTGTCAACCCATGTCAGAGACCTACGGGTGGTTTAAACTCTGACACTAGGTTGTTCGCCATTTTTATTGTAGTGATTTTATACTTCTCCCATTCGAAGAGTTAAATGTTTGTTTTTTATTTACCAGGTCTTGTCACAATAGTTACGGCTCTTTCAGTGGTCTAGATGCCCCGTTATACTTTCTCATCAACAAGAAAATTATTAACCACGATCAGGTAAGTAACATAACAAACCATTTTCTTTGTTTGCCCTAAACTTCTTGTATTCTCTATAGGGTTGGATTAAATTTTATTATTCTATTGGAGCCAAACTACAAGAGCAGTACATTGAATAAAAAATGTATACACAACTACAAGTTCTAGGAGAGTCTAAAAGCCTCTAAGCAAGCGCATTCTGCTTTATTTTTATTTAAGTGCCACTTCTGTACAACGGCTATTATACTCTTACTCGGTGACCCATATTCCTCGGGCACTTGCCTCTAACAAGTTACTTATTTATGTAACATTTTCCTTTTAGACATCAATAATTTTTACAGTCTTATTTTCTTTTTGTAGTGCATCAAAAACTTCGGCGATTTCTTCTCAGGAGGCTCCTGCTTACCGGGAGTTGATAAGCCGGAAAATAATCCTAAAGGTACAGTCTTACTAATGATATACTACCTAGTAATATCACCTTGACTTATTGATAGGGGTAAGTTTTACTGAATAACCAAGATGGTAGATTGATAGTAGGTAGCTAATTCAGCAGTACTTATAATTTGTTGACATAAAACGACTGTAGTAGGTCCCTACATAAGATTTCCAAAACTCATAAATTTTATTTCAATTACCTAGTTATAAACATCTTCATAGTTCACTGCTCCACATAATACTGCAGCACTGCATTTGGATTTGAGAGCCTAAGAGAGAGAAAAGTACTTAGTTATTCTTCATCATCATCATCATTCTCCTCCTGCCTTCATCCCATTTTTTTTTATGGAATAGACGGCAACCGAGCAGACGGCTCGCCTGATGGTAAGCGATTACCGCCACCCATAGACTCCCGCAACCCCAGAGGAGTCGCAAGTGCGTTGCCGGCTTTTTAAAGGATTTGGGCCTCCGGTACCCTCACTCACTCGGCGAAACACAACGCAAGCGTTGTTTCACGCCGGTTTTCTGTGAGGCCGTGGTATCAATCCGGTCGAGCCGGCCCATCCGTGCATGGCTCTCCCACTTATTTAGACTCGGGGCAGTATGTATTTTCTGCCATATTCACCCACCTTACTCCCTTTCTAGCATAGCATCTTTCACACAATCCATCGATCGTTTCTATTAGTTCCATATAATTGATTATATATTTTGGGGGCTGAGTTGCCCGCGTCCGTAGGAGTGCACCCCTAAAATGGAATCCCTACCCTGGGTGGTGCAAAACAGGCAACATGACTTTGGTGGGAGGCTTCAGCCGCGGCTGGTTACCACCCACCGGACGAAGCCATGCCGTGAAGCGATCTAGTCGTGTTTCGGGATGTAGTCCGGTGCAACCGTTGTGGTAGACGGGTCTGGGCAGTTGCATCAACTCCCCAACTATCGTTCTCCCCAAATCTATCCACTCTACTTAGAGTGAATAGATTTATTCTGGATCTACGTGCTCCATCCTCGGCCACAGCGTCGCTTACCATCAGGCGAGTTGGTGGCCAAATGTAGATACATAAATCATAAAAAAAAAACATATTCAACACTTGGGCATAATTTTGACACCTCCTGAAACAGCTTACTTTACACCATTCGTTTCCTCATCCATTTTCTAAGCACCTAATGAATAATTCGTTTTGTTTTACTTTTAAAGTTAAGAAACAGTGTTCGGGCGACAGCAGCCCGTCAAAGTGTCTTCAGGAAGACCGCGGTGACGTAGCTTTTGTTTCAAGTAAGTTCACAATAATATAGCGCCGGCCCTATTTATTGCATACCCTTGGTCTGTAGTTAGTAAAAAGTAAGTAAAAACATTTATTGATCCAAAGTTACAAAAACATAATGTTACCATATAATTAGAGAAGAGTTTATGACAGAACATCAGTAACAATTAAAATCTACATTCATAGTTTGAATTCAGCGGTCCCCAAACTAGGCGGAGCCTGTATCTTGGGGGCCAGAGATGACATATGTTTTTTAATATAAATTTGTGTTAGCGTAAAAATACTTTGGATACAAAGCTCTAATGCTAAAACAAACAAAAATAATTATATCAAAAAATAAAAAAATAATGAGTGTGATGTGTAGGTATGTCTGATTTTGTGTTTGAGTAGGTACGTGTAGTGTATGATATGTGTGTGTATAGTGAGTAATGTAATTGTGTGGGTTCCCGAGAGTTCAGACGTGAGGATTTCCTCTGATTCCTCATATGAAAGACTTATCAACCATTTGAATGGAGATAACACAACAGAGACTGATACTATTCTACCTACGCAGATGTTTTGGTTGCTTTGATCAGAATACACGGACGTACTTAGGTATCTTACATTATAAGCACACAGTAAACCGTACAAATACCTGTTCAAATACTAATTCCGTGCCGTGTGCGAGAATCGAACCCACGACCAGAAGTTAGAAACTCTGTCACTGAAGTCGTGTTGACATTCAACATATTAGGTATATTTTATAAAAAATAAATAATAATAAAAAATAAGATTATTTTCTTCCACAAATTTTAAGACGGTTTAGATGTTATCATTTAATCTAACATGAATAATTTGTGGGAGACTTATTGCATAACTTCGGATACCCTCAGATTGTAGATTTCGTATCAAACTATCCGATTACCGACTCCGAAATATAAATAAGAACTGAAATTGTTAAGATTTCATAGTAAATGTTTACTTTGTCATTTCAGAGATTATTTTCACTGCAAATACTTGTTTACTTCAAACATAATAAGTAGTAGTTTTCCTTGACAATAATGACGTCACTTACAATAAATATATATAATTCAAAGTTGACAATATAATAACTTTACCGTAAATGCTTATCTTATGGAAAGTTTTGTACTATCGATTGTTTATAATAATGTTACATAATATATAGGGATCACTAGATCAAATAATAAAATTGACTTGGTTATATAGGTATACTGTCATAATTTGAGTTAGATAGGCAGATTGGATACATGAGTTTGGATTTTTACCCAGTAGACGGCAATAGGCTCACGACCTTTGACGAGTAGACTTATTCTGAACCATTCGCAAAACTTTTCCGTATCGAAACGAAAACTTCAACTAAGATTACTGTTGTAGAAAAAAAATACTGTTGTATTTTATAAAATATCTTAAATAGAAATATATATCATGCTTTATCAATGTCATCGTTTTTTAATAGCGCTTAGAGGTTCTGATTTAAAACTTTCCGTACGGATTCGAAAACACCAGTTTTCGACGGTTCAGAATCAGAGCTCTGGGACTGAATACCAGAGCAGTGATAGCCTAATGGTAAAACCGTTGGAATGGTAATTCGCAAATTGGAATCCAAGGCGCGCACCACTGACTTTTCAAGTCATGTGCGTATTAAAAATTTATGATATGATGATTGCTTAAACGGTGAAAGAAAATATGAAACCAGCACACACTCTGACACTAGGTTATTTATCAACCACACGATAAGAAGACCAATAGCGTTGTAAAATGTGCGTATACAATTATGTACATCTCTGCCTAATACTTCGGGAAATAAGGCGTAATGGTATATTGTATACTTTCGATACTGTCTGCGCCCTTAAGCCTTTCTATTTATACTATAAATTTCCTTACTGTATCTATTTATACTATCACCAGGTGCGGACCTATCAAACTTCGACGCATCACAATACGAACTTCTCTGCCTGAACCGTGAGGCAGGTGGTCGCGACAGTCTCACCAATTTCCCCACCTGCAACATAGCCATGGCGCCCTCCCGCACTTGGCTGGCCGCTAAAGACTTTCTCTCTGACGTCTCCATAGCCCACACACCACTCAGCCTTGCACAACTACTCGACACCAAAACCGACCTATTCAACATTTACGGAGAATTCCTCAAGAACAATAACGTAATTTTCAATGTGAGTATGCACTTCAAAATAAATGCCCATAATCATTCAATAAATTATGATATTTAGGTCATTTTTCAACTTGGATTCTTTGCGTAATTTTCGTGGCGTTAATATTTTTATGCAACTAACTTCAAAATATTAACACTTTCATTAATTCGAGTTAATTGATATACAATGAACTTGTATTAATGGTTTTTTATTTTGTTCCATAAAAATATGAACGCCACGAAACTAACGTAAAGAATTGAACTTGAAGAATGACCCATTTATTTGGATATTGATAAATCTTTGAAAAGCATTAACGCATGCATAGCGAAACATATGGTCGTGAGCAGGATTCGAACCTGCTCATGACAATACATTACCTTCCAAAAAAAATTAAAACTTCTTTGATATTGTTTCAGAATGCTGCAAAAGGTTTAGCAACTACCGAGAAATTGGACTTCGAGAAATTCAAGCAGATTCATGATGTGATTTCATCATGTGGTGTTGCTTAATAAATAATTTATAAAGCTACTTATTGCCCTCTATTAAGAGTTTCAATACTTTTAAGTTTTCTTATTAAAGAACAAAACTTTTATAGGAAATCAGGGGCTGTTTTACTACTGTATGGTAACAGAAACTAGAACCCATAACAGTAAAACAGTTCCAATATAATACTAACAGAAAAGGTCTCAAAAAAAAGTCTGACTGTTTAACATTTTATTTCAGCACTTACATTGACAATAAATAAATAATACCCAACAATATATCTTCTTTTTCTTTCTTTCATAATGAGAAATGTTTATAACGCAGCTAATATTAGAGTAAGGACAAAGGAGAGACCTAACATAGCATAACCTGAAGTATATACTTCCTTGATTGTCAGACCCTTGGCCATGTCCCAGAAGAGATGCCGGATTCCATTAGCAAAGTGGTAACCAACTGGGGCAGCGAGAACAAACTTTGCCATGAATAGTGTTGCTGTTGACAAATGGAGGCCCTCAACTATAGCAACATAGTGTGAAATGTCATTTGGCAATACCAAAGCTCCAATGCCCAGCACTCCAAAGTACCCCGAAAGGATCATTCCTAGAACAATTATTACATTAGAAATACTAATTATGGTTTGATAGATATACATAAAATTATTCATGTGTTATGCTGATAATATAAACCATGAAATTATTTAAATTTGTTATAATATAATAATATACTGCCTTAGCTACCATATTTGCCATTAATATATTGAAATAAAGGCTTGCATTATAGATAAGCACTAACACTAAATATCCTCTTTCAAATAGGTAGATATATAACAATGCAAGATAAGAATTTCTACTAAACATTAAGAACAAAATTTTTAACAAACACATCAAAACCCAATTAGGACCGCATTTTAATAAAAACTTGTCCTCATTTAATATGAGATATCTTTTTACTGTACTTTCCATTTTGGAAGAACAGATGTAATAGAAATATTAATAAAATAAGTAAGTACCTGAAGTTCTATGGGTAATAGAAAGCATGCTGGTCAGCTGCGGGGCATAGATGGTAAGATGAGGCGACATTGGCCGGTTGAAACGAGCGTTCCTATCATCATGGTGTTCTAGTTTAGGCTCCTCATATTTCTTGTACACAATTTTTGGTACTGCAGTTGAAGCATAATTCACAGAGCCAAGCACAGATGGGATCTTATTCAGGCTCGATAGGACGGACCTGCTGCCCAATCTGTAGAAAATATAAGCATTGCATCAATAAATGCAATAAGATACTGTCGACCAAAACCAACCTAACCTTTGTTACATAATTTGTCAACATACCTGCCACAGCTGAAGAGTGCCATAGTTAATTCGTAAAAAATATTTAACACTCGTAGGCTTCTGCAAAAGACACAAATTGTATAAATTACTATATAAAAGGAATATTTCGCAATAAAAACAAACAGATCCCCTCACCACTGAGTCTGGCGATTTGGGCAAGTTTGACAGTTTATGAATTGACAGCTTTGAGTTTGACAGTAGCGCAATATCGTCAAGATTAAGTATTTACAACATATTTACAAACTCTCAAACCAAAGTTAAATAATTAGATCACCAAGACGACTCGTTACTATGCTTATTATTTAAAAACATCGTTTGTTCTTCTGTTCTCTAATCTATGCTATAATTTTAGTAATTTTGACGATTAAAAATATAAAACAAAAATATCTGAAATGCATTTTATTTTTTAAATATGCTATGCTGGTTTCATTAACATTTTTTACATGAATAGAACACGTCCAGACCATGCGCTTCAAAATAACATTCCATTATACGGAGGTACAGAGTTGAATGATGAATCAAATAAACAAAGATATTTTCTGTTTCATGATTTCATCAGCTTCAATCAAAAATCAAAAATCAAAACCTAAGTCTTACTTCAATATACGTATTTTATTTTACAATACACAACAAATATTATAAAATACTGGGATGTATGTCGAAAAGAAACGTAAATGTCATCCACAGTAGTAAAATCCGATTTTCTTTTCAGCCGAACGGGAAATTCAAAATATAATCACAAGTAACCACAACAGAAGTTGTTGTGGATAGTCATTGAATACAAAAATTAAATATCTGAATTTCAATGCTACGTCTGTTAGTGTTAACGACGGTAACAGCTGTTTTTCGAGGCAACTACAGTTCAGTATCTGCAGTGATGGCTGCTGCTAAAGCTGTAGACTTCGAAGTTTTTGGCCGGGTCCAAGGAGTATTCTTTCGAAAGGTTTGTTATAAATAAGTATAGTTTGTGTAGGAAAATAAGTTATCCATTGAAGGATTTCCTTTGATTTATCTATCTCGGTGCAGGACTACACATAAAGGTCTAAAAGACGTTTATTTCTAAAAATAAATCTGTTATTTATTTCCGCAAGTGATCCAGTATGGGTTTATTGGGTGAGATATTACAGTAAAACTTTATGTAGTACTTAAAACAGGTTTGTTACTCACATAGCCTAATAGAGTTAAAGATTTCCTAAAACTTTGTAGTATTTTATTCCTTTCTTATGAATTAATTCTTAATTTTAAATCCACATATCATATATCAATATATATCAATATATTTTAGTTCCACGTCCTTATTAGCTTAAAGCTATAGTTTGAATAATTTTATCAATTGTTTACCGTTTCATATTTTAGGTACACCTAATATTTCAACAGTATGCTTTTCAAAGATTTATCCATATTAGTATTATAACTTATTAAAATGTTGAAGTAAAAAAAATACTGCTTTGTTATTTTCTAAATACTAAGCACTACTAAAAGTACAAATGCCCTTTCAATGCATTCACGTTTCTCATGGACAAATGAGGCAACATTTGCTTTTTTCAAATCCCAAAATAAAACCTTTAGGGATGCATAGGCCCAGCAGATGTTTAATGTGAAGTTACCTTCTGGGATTGTAGAAAATGCAGCTGTGATCCCAGTGACCGGCACAACGTTGATGAGTACTCACATTAAAAGGCCTATATTTTTTATCAATGGAAGACTTATCAGGTCTCTACAATTACAGACTTAACTGCTATTTTTATAATATACAGGGTTCGTCTCAGCTTCCAATAGAAATACTCAGAGGTTTCAAAATGTCTAATTCCATGTCCTATTCAAATTATAATTTTTTTGTTTTGTCACTGTGTATTTTTAAAACCTGTGTTTGCAATACTTAATAATTAAGAAATACTAGCTGTGCTTGCCCCATGGATTTTGGAAAATAAATATGTTGTATACTGCCGTCAGTTTATTAAGTGAATAAAGCTAATTAGCAGTTATAAAGTGATATAGCCATATTTCAGTGTTTAATTATCAAAATATTGGAAATTTTCGGAATTGGACATTCGAAAACTGTTGGACAATGTTTGCTCATTTATAAAGCAATTCTTTGACAATATATTGTCAAAGAATTGCTAATATAATAATAAACTCTGCATACTTTACATAGCAAACAATGATTGATCTACAATACTTACTGAAGCCCTGATTTACGCAAATAAAAATTAAGTATTTGAATTTTGAATTTTAAATGCTAAGAGTGGTAAATATGGATGTTGACTATTAGAGGGGTAGAAGGAGACCAAATAACTAGATGGATAGATTGTGTGTGGGATATAAATGAAAAGGGAGAGATAACATTACACCAACCACTAAAAACTTGGTCCAGGGCCACAAGTTTTTTTTTTTTTTTTAAGAAACACTTCTTATTTCAAACTTTTTTATGACGCCATGGTATGTGTACTCTTTAAAAATAAATTAGTCTCCTCAAATGTCATGATGACATATAATATAATGTCAATTTATTTTATCTAATAAAGGGGATATAAAACCACAAGTAGTTCATTCTAGAATAACGGGCTGTACTAAAAGTTCACGTATAAGACCACCAGCTATGCCCATGCAAGCTTTAGACTTTGAAGTCTATGGAATCGTCCAGGGTGTTTATTTTCGAATGGTACTGTAAACATTCCAACTCATTTTAGGATACATAGAAAATGTTAATTACAATACATTCCTAATATTTAATCTCCCTCCGTTTTCCCATGGAGTTCTGCAGAATGTAAAGAACACAACCTCTTTAGAATAAGATCTAAAGAATAATTATATTTAAATTTGTGTAAATAAGGTCAACTGGTAAGTGGAAGGTTTGGTTTCCAGGCTGGGCAAAGTGTTCTTGGGTTTTTGTTTAGGGTAAATTCTCAGAAGCTGCCCCAGTTTTGAAATTGCACCTGGTGGATGGCAATAGATATGTACACCACCTTTTAACGGCTACAGAAAAATATGGCTGTGAAATAGTAGAGCTCTACCCTTACGTTTTGGGGTATACAGGCCTTTGCTATGCATGTTTGTATGTTTATAACATAATTTTATTGCCATTGAATGTGGTTCTCTATTGCGAATAATAATCGAACGATTGTAGTTGCTTTTTTGTATATGATACCCCGATTTGTCACAAGTCCATGTTGCAAACTAGTTTGTCAGAAAAGTTTATGTATCCTATCCGTCCTACTAATATAATATGTTTTGGCTGTTTGTAAGTTTGTGAATTCACGCAAAAACGACTGAACGAATTTAGATGAAATTAGGTATATAAGTAATTACTTTTGATCCTGGAAGAGACAGAATTTTTACGGGAAAAAGAGATTTATGTATCGTTTCTGAAAGTATAAAAAAAATAACCAGCCCACTACTGATGGATCGGGACTAAGCTAACAGAAATATTTAAAACAGTTACGAACCGGGATATTTTATTTATGACGAGTCTAGATTACCTCGTATTGGCGTGCTGCGGCTGTAGTTGAACAGGAACTCAGATTCAAGTTTCCTAACTTAAAGATAAAATAGGATAATTAAATTAACAGGCCATGAGAATTTTATTTCACGATAAGTTGCACCGTTTTACATCCACATTTCACAGATGCTGCCGTTATTGAGTCCATAAATTTCAAGCTCCAGGCTGCTACTGGGAATTTTAGAGAAAACCCAACTGCGCTACCCGGGAATCAAAACCAAGACCTTAAGCTCAGCGTCTGCGCATGTGTCCATTACATGACTAGACCAATGAAGCAGTTTTTATAAAAATGGCTACTATATTACGGGTCCAACGCTCATGTAAAGTACTGGTATTAAGCTGCATCCGGTTTGACTGGAAGCCGACCCCAATGTAATTAGGAAAAGGCTAGGCAGATATATTACGGGTCCAACGCGAAAATAATTCTGTTCGACATTTTTTTTTTCCATCAGTTTTGACTTTGTAGTAGTATGTAAGATTATTTTTTCTGGTCCTTTTCTAATTTCTATTTTTTTAGTAGGCTCAATGCACAACAAAATCGGACCCGTCTGACCTATAGGTACCTACCTCCAAATTAGCTAATTCAAAAAATTCTTAATATATATGTACTAACTCAAATATAAATATTTTTATAGCTATAACTATAATTTATTTTTATCAACAGTATACTAAGGAGCAAGCTGAAAAGCTAGGTCTTCGAGGATGGTGCAAGAATACCGCGCAGGGAACCGTACTCGGCCACATGCAAGGCCCGTCTGACAAAGTGGAGTCCATGTAAGTCATAAGTAACTAATATATTAATTCAGATTTCGATGAAAAGTCTAATTTTCAGCCCAAATTCATTATCGCATTTTTTTTTTTATTCTGATTTAATCATTTCCTTGTCCTGCAAGATTTCGATCGTTAACAAGAAACCATTAAAAGTAAATAAAAAGATTAAATTTTATGTTTAGCCGCTAATCAGCGGCTCAGGGCATGAGTATTTAAAAAGTAACGAATGATATTTTATTGCAATACCGGTCAGCTAACATCGTGTTGTGATAGGCAGCCAGCCAAATACGTTCATATAAGTGATGATGTGAAGAAATTATATCCGAGTATCGACTATATGTACTTATAGCAATAATATAATTCGAGACAGATTCTCGAATTCAAAATAAATGCAATAATTTTAGTGAAAACTGCTATTTAAACGATGCTTAGCTTAATTGTAAATTATGTAATACCTATTTGTCTGTCTATTTGAAAGGCTGTCTCGAATAGGCTCCGAAACGACTCAACGATTTTTTTTTATTTGTTTGTAACTGGCATTTTAACCTAAATTTTCGCATATTTTCCATTTCGATGAATATAGATTTTTGTTAATTATACTGCTGAAATCTAGCAGGTATTTTTAGAGAAAATTAATAGGCGTAGGCGTATACCAGCTTAGGTCATCAAGTATTTAGTGACAAATAATAATGGCGGATTTAAAGTACTTCAGTTTAAAGAATAGCGTAACAATAGCCCCTGAAGCGCAAAAAAAGAATATTTTAGTTATATCAGTCCGAAATTTTCAGGCATTGTTATTTGACACAATTTCACGGAGAGTAAAAAATGCAATCAAGAGTTTTCGCAACGCCCTGCGGCGAATCTCATTTAACAGTCGTCTCTCTACTGAGACTGTCATTAAATGTCGAGATACTTCTCTACTTGAGTCCAATAGGATTGGTATAGGTATTTTCACTAAATGTTGTACTTTTATCTTTCTACGATTAAAGTCGCCGTCAGCGGGAAACTTACCAACTCGTAATGAAAACGAACCACGATTAATTACACTGTTGGACAGGCATGCAAATTAGAAAAGTCCTCGCGTATTTCGTAATTACTTTTCTCTCGTTACTTCTAGATTTTTCCACTGTCTTTGCAGGATGCATTGGTTGAAGACCACTGGGAGCCCTAGCAGCCAAATAGAGAAATGCGAGTTTAGAAATCAGAAGGAAATAGGGGAATTCACTTTTCAGGATTTTGACATTCGCCGAGATGACTAAGCTGTGTTATGTACAATTTTCGTGTTAATGCGCATTAAAATTGCCTTGTAAGCGCATATGTTTTTCCATTTAAGTCCATATAATGTGATATTTGGGAATTCTACACCCATAACTGTATTAATGTAGTATTAGTAATTTAATATGCGTTTGCTTGAAAGTTGAAATACACACGTGATATAACCGCTAACTCTAACATATTTTTTCATTTAAACTCCAACATTTGTGCTTTAAAATTATTAAAACTTGTTAATTATGCCCTGTACCATTGGAACAAAAACTCGACAGGAATTTTTAATTACATTTAGCTCTCGCGTCAACCTTCATCTCGCAAATGTGCAGAAAACAAAAGCTTATCTCCCGAGACTGAGACCGTATTAAAAGGCCTCCACTCACTCATTACTCCAGTAATCATTAAAAACTCTCGACTCGCGGTAATTCCATTTTATCAGATGTTGATGTCGCACCGACAAAATCTAATCTCATGTATTGCGGAGGGACGAAAGGTCAGACTTGGACATTTTGTCGCCGAAGTACCTAAATCAAATTTGGTAAACATGGAACACATAGAAAGTGAAATATTTGCCAAGTAAACTTTGCGTCATGATGGCTCTATCTTATTCTGCTGAATACCCAATTTGTCACTCAGTATCGACTTACGAAAACAACGTAGACCTCGAGGGACCCTACAGGTGGTTTTGTTCATAGTTTCAAATATTATTGTTTGATTGAGTTATTTTTGTGCTAAGCCACATGTAAACATTGGAATTTTTCGTTTAGGGAGCTAAGCTTATTTTTCGTCATGCGAGGGACGTAGGAAAAATTATTAAAAATAATGTGCTTGGGTCGCTGGTTGAATGAAAAAGTTATTCCTAAAATATGTGCCTTGGGACGCATCCCATCAACGCTCGAGTTGAGGGACTTTCAAGGTTTATGCTCTGTAGGATGTTATAGACTTTTCGTTTAGATGACAGATAACATTTAATGATAATCTAAACTAGTATAAAAAAAAAGTTGTGCAGCATTGAAGCCTAATAGTCAATTACCAAGAGTCGAATTAAAATTACCTTCAATATATTAAGTTCGCAAAAGTAGCAAGGCAAATATAGCATTCCGTCGAATCAAAGAATTATATTACATCTGTTAGCTAACAATAGCCGTCGACCTTGAAGGCTTTTACGGAGGAGTTTTCCCTCGAAAGGGTAGGAAATAATTACGTTCGAGTCAGTAACCCGGGCGTGCGTTATTGATGGGCTCGCGCGGCGGCGCCGAGACGCGCGGTAAGTGGGTCAGGGAGGAGCGAGGGACGCGCAGTCGCTCCGACACTGCGCCCTCAACCCTCAGCCATGGCGGACGCGCCGCCCGAAGTTCTCGAGCTCAACGTGGGCGGCGTGCATTACGCCACGACGCGCGATACGTTGCTCCGCGAACCCGACTCGCTACCCGCCGCCGCGCTGCAAGACCCCGAACACCCGCGGGACGCCCGCGGACGTATTTTCTTCGATCGCGACGGAGTTCTGTTCCGCTATGTTTTGGATTATCTCCGAGACGGCGGGCTCGTTCTTCCGGAATGCTTCAGAGAACATAAACGACTGACTCGTGAAGCAAAACACTACAGACTTGTGGGATTAGAAAATGCGGTTCGGGATGCCGATCCACGTCCACCCAACCGTGAGAAAGGGTGCATCACCGTCGGCTACCGAGGCAGCTTTGCGTTCGGCCGCGACGGACTCGCCGATGTAAAATTCCGCAAGTTATCACGCATCCTCGTCTGTGGAAAGGTGAACCTTTGCCGTGACGTATTTGGAGAAACCCTGAACGAGTCTCGAGATCCAGATCACGGACTTGCTGACAGGTACACGTCTCGTTTCTTCTTAAAGCACTCGTTCATTGAACAAGCGTTCGACATGCTGCAAGAGAATGGTTTCAAGCTGACTGCTAGTTGTGGCAGCGGCACCGCCGGTGGAGCGGCTGAACTCAAACCCGGAGTGGATTCAGAAGAAAATCGTTGGAACCACTACAACGAATTCGTATTCACGCGAGAATAAATACCGCGTTCACTCAGAATGTGATAATCAGCTGCTGTTGATCGGAGTGAGGCTTCTTAATATTTCAATAGATAGAAGAATGTTAAAGAGCATTAATTCCATATGATGTGTCTCTTATAAATCCGGAGATAGAAGTAATGTAACCTAACTTTAAAGTTCTCGTAAGTTGTTCGCAATATTTGCGTAACCGGGTAAAGCTTGAAATAAACTTTTCTTGTCATTATTATAATGACTTCAATGACTGTTGATCACCTTATATGATCGGCGAGTAACCAGACAGATAGATATCGGCAACAAGCCGCTGAGTAATATGCAAAAGTTCAAGTAAATAAATGTTTAATTATTATGTAGATAATGAAACCTAAACTATAATCATGTAACAAATAGGTAGTGTTAAATGTAAAAATATAAAATAGTAGATAATTACCTCCTTTAGGGCTAATTTCGTGTACTGTGTACCTATTTCTATCAAGTTTTTCAAATTATTTTATAATCGATTTATAAATCAATGTTTAATATTGTATTTTGAGAAAACAGCGTGGGCCATCGTTTTTGATAAAAAAATATGCCAAATTATGTATAACGAATTTGATATACCTAGTAGCTCTGAGTTACGGCATCATATAACTTATTTATGTTTGATATTTTATTATTTACTACAAGGTACCTTTGTACCGAGTGATGTGTTGTGATGAATACGTTTTCCCTTCCTAGTCGTGTAGTTTTAAGAAAATTAGAATTCAAAGTGTAGTAAGTTATTGCAAAAGAGCGCGTGTGAAATGTACCTTAAAAAATAGAATTCTAATAGTTGAATAAAATTTGTACATCTCACAAGAATATAAAAGTGTAGCGAGAGCATAGGAACGTCAAACTTTAAAGACGTAATTACGACTTGAAGTAACAGAGCCGTTCGAAATGAAACTTGGGGAAAATATTGTCGCGCGCACACCCGCGAACTTTTGATCATTAGCATACGAATTTGTTTAACTACCCTATTATCGTTTCAATTTTATATGATATTTTATCGCAGCCATCAGTTTTCTAACGTTGCTAAATCGAATTTAAGCGATCGCAGCCATATCATTAGATAACATAGATATTTTAAGCTGAACTTCCATATATTATCTTCCCGCATTTAGTATGTAGCCATTTTATTCCGTAGCCGATTACCTCAGTATGGATTAAAGGTTGAAAACCAATACAAAAATTATGCATGCGTTTCCAGTGTGCTAAATTCTGATGAGTGAGAGTCAAATAATTTTAATAGGTGAAAAAATGGAGCATGTAAGTCGTTGATTATGCGCTTAATATTATAGATAAGTAGTGGACATTATTATTATCAGCTGAATGTGTGTTCAACGGATCTTTTCTTCCTCTCTGAGAACATTTACTTCTTCCTCATTATTTTTGTAACCAAATTCTTGTGTAAAATAATCCTGATTTCCATGACGTATTATTTACGTGCTCATGTGTAGCATTATATTGAATTTGATTGTATCTACGAATATTTTTAAAATTTTCGACTAAAGTTTATTAATAATGTTGTAAGTAAACTTATATTTTTATTAAAAATCATAAATGTAACCAAAATCAATATAAGTAGAGTAATGTACTAAATTATGTTAGAGACGAATATTTGTTGTGTTTAGGACAATTAGTTAATGTTAGAAACAATATTAAATATAATTTATTTAACAATTTAATCTTTATCTAATGGATACTCTAAGGATCCGTTGTGATTGTTATTGTAATTAATATAATTTGATATCTCCTAGTTGTTTGTCTGGAGAAAAAAACAGTGTTGGACCTGGACTCGATTACTATTGTAGGATTTCTAAAAGAATAGTTTTGAGAATAAATTTAGTTAAAAAGCATATGTTTTATTCTTCTCCATATCGTGTTTTTTTCCGTTTGATATGAACATAAACCAAGTACAGTAAATATTATAGCATCGTTCCGCGGGTAGAGCAATTAATCATAATGATATATAGGTAATTACAGAATATAAATTTAGATCACCATACTATGTCTAAAAAAATTCAGTCTACCATAGTATCCACATGTTTACTCCATACCTGATTTTGTTAGTTCTTGTTAGGTACGGAAAAATCTGGATATAAATCTTGAATGGTTATTAAGAAAAGCTTTCATTACCTACGAATACGTTACGGTCAGATAGCTTTTATTAGATTAATAAAACCTTGTGAATCTTTTAAATGATACCGGGTTTTTATTCGCCAGTTCGAATCCAAGGCACGCACCTCTGACATGTGCGTATTCTTAATTAATTATCACTTGCTTTTAAAACGGTGAAGGAAAACATCGTGAGGAAACCAGCACACCTGAGAGATTTTCTCGATGGTGTGTAAAGCCATCTCAAAGACTTACGGGTGGTTTAAACTCTGACACTAAGTTGTTCATTAGCAATACGATAATAAAACAGGAAAGTTATCCCCTATTTTTTCTTTTTTCCTAGATTATGATCAAAACCGTAAATTTTGTCAATTTCCAAAAGTTTTCCACTAAATATTTAACCACCAAAAAATATTTATGGAACACTTGAGTAAAAAATAATGTTATAGGGCTACTAACACTTGTTCTCGTTTCATAAACTTATTTATTATACAATTAAACTCCTGTTGCGCTGTGCGCATCCAAATAAAAGACCTAAAACTTTGCTTTTTACGATCATTGCATGTTTAATTTTACATAGATGTTTAAAAATTAAACGAGCGTCTTAAATTTTGTTTATGTAGCCTTTAGTTAATATTTACTGTTACCTTATGGTTCATTAATTCATTTAAGAGGTGTTTTCGATGTTGTATAAAGCCATGTCACAGGCCGTTTCTTTTTTTATTATCTTTTCTAAATCCTCATGGATGCCGTAATGGCGAGGCATATGTCGGATTCCTACCGACAAAAATCACACCGCCATCGCAGCACATATGAAGGGGCACCGTTAACTCGCGTGGATCAAACCAGTACCTACCCATTCTATGCCTATGGCACGTCACGGGGGACACTGCTGGACTCCCCAAAATCGTCGCGGTGTACATCAATGTATTCTCTAACATGTTTTTTGTTCATCAACTACACCATAAATAGAAGAAATGCTGTGGTTGCGTATCAGAAACCATACTAATATTATAAATGCTGTGGTTGCGTATCAGAAACCATACTAATATTATAAATGTGAAAGTAACTCTTTGTTTGTTACCTTTTCACGAGTCAACGGGTCGTAATGAAATTTGGCAAGGAGATAGATTGGACCTCGGAGAAGGACAGAGGCTACCTTTCTTCACGCAGACGAAGTTGCGGGCACCTGCTAGTTAAGAATAATATAAACCTGTTGACTCGCCACTAGACACATTATAAATATTATTGTTGTCGCGTACCGAGAGTAAGTAGCATAATGTAGAGCAGTTTCTTTCCTTTGTATTTCCTATCTAAATTATCTACAACCAAGCACAGCGGCCATGATGGTTTTTCCATACTAATATTCCTCCCAACCGTATTTCAGTCACGGTGGCCTAACTCCACGGAGATTAGCCAAGTACGCATGAGATATTATAGTGCACAAGTGTATGCTCAAACACAGGTGCACTCCTCATATTCCGATGGAACGGCAATCCACGACCGGAGAGAGATTATGCGTAGGACCGACGCTTTACGTGCTCTCCGAAGCACAGGGGTGTCACACCACCAACTTTCCGACTCCGGGCTGCTATTGAGAATTTTCTAATAGAAAAACTCAATAACACTTGCCCGACCTAGTAATCGAACCCAGGACCTCACGCTCAGCAGCCGCGCTTGCAACCAGTAGACCAACGAGGCAGTCACATCCACACACATGACAAGAAAAGGTATTCATTATCAAGTCGGGGCTGCGGTGAATGCAACTGCGAGCCTGCTTCCCGAGCACCGGTAAATATTAAACTCAAACTAAAAACTTTTTATTGCATTCATGTGATTACAAAGGTGTAAAATAATTAAAAAGTAGTTCCAACATGAAACTCAGTAATGGCACAGCAACATAACAATATAGGTTCTAAAATTGGCGGACCGTGGTTTTAGTTGGTCGGAAACCAGCACAACATCCTTTTGAACGCTGTCTCCCAAAATACAAGCACCAGCTTAGTTTAGAAACCAGTAATCAGTACCTATAATGCAATACACTTATATAAATAATTATAATAATTCTAATGTGGATGTATGTACTTATTAGCGACAATACGTTTTATTTATTTTATAAATAAGCCCCAAGCGCGACTGCCGAGCACGAGGTCTCGGGTTCGATTTGGGATCGGGCAAAGTGTTATAGAGTTTTTCTGTAAGGAAATTCTTAGTAGCAGCCCTAAGTTTGGAATTGTGCCTGGTAAATGGCAATAGGCTCACCACCTATTACATGCGACTTAATAACAGCATTGGTGTAATGTGGTATAATGTATGTCAATATTTTTACGTCACGAGAAAGATCTATTGACTTATATTAACATCAATTTTTAAACGCTCAGTGTACAATAAAATTTAAAGCAGAAACATATCTCTCATCGTTTACAGCCTCGTGTAATATGAAAGCTTTTCCTGTATAGAAACTAAACAAAGATGGGACGAACAGCGACTGTATCCACAATGGAAAGGAAACTGATTGCTGGCCTATATTTACAGTGATTCCTATTCACAATGGCTTGTTTACATCACTTGTTTACACTGGCATCGCAACACTAGCAAACAAGAAAACATGATTGGATATCGAAGTGACAAAATTTGCGACGAGAACTATTGTTTAGTCTTGAACTCTGCCGAAACTAAACAAATATTTTTTATTGAATAGATTCAGGCGTTACTTTGCGGAAGTCCATTACAATGTATGCAAATAAATACAATATCTAGCTACTTCCACAAAATTGAGGGTAGTCATGCATTACCTGTGCACCGCCCGCCCGCCCGCAAATATATGCAACTACGCAAGCGGTGAAAATTCCGACTACCACCAACTACTCTACACGGTCTAACAGCTCCTGATGATGCCCCGTGGAGGGGCGAAACACGTGTAGAGTAGTTGGTGGTAGTCGGAAGTTTCACCGCTTGCGTAGTTGCATATATTTGCGGGCGGGCGGGCGGTGCACAGGTAAAGCATGACTACCCTCAATTTTGTGGCAGTAGCTAGATATTGTATTTATTTGCAAATATTTTTTTATATTGAAGTTATAGTTTTATTTAAATCGCGAGTGTAACCCTAAACCGCGACTCCCTAAAGAAATATTAATTTACATAAACCTAGAAATTGTAATCAAATCTAATTTGGTGAGAGGATCCTCTACATAGTGTACTGGTTAGAACTTAACATCATCGAGATTATATCAGCATTAACATACGTTTGACATAGTACCTAATACCTTAGGTTTTCCCGATCACTACACATTATAATAAAACTACTTTTAACCGGATTAATCGCGTGTATTATGTGGTGCGTATATATTGTGCCTTTTGTTTTCCTGATGTTTCGAGGACTACATCGTTCGTGGTCACAGGAGGACACGTTTGATATCCAATTGGCCTTTTTTGTGTGTGTGTAAAATTTATCATGGACTTTGTGCTGGACCGGGGACTACTGCTGACTAAAATATAAACTTTCCTGAACTAACCTTTAATGGGGTCCCGGGGTACAGCTGCATTCACCGGGAGTCTGCCCAGATCCAATGAAGCCAGCCAAAATATATTTTAACGCATTCGATAAACGGAGTTAGGAAAAACAGGATTAGAAAAGTGTCCCCAGTTCTTTGCCGGAAAATAAACCTCTGACACATTCAAGAAAATCTGCTCTCTTAAGTAGATCATCGGGACAATTAGGTGACGAAGGGCACGGACAACCGTAACCCTTGTCATCCCTATTAGGGGAGCAAGGCTGATTTATTCGCCTGTTGTCCTGTAATACCTGTAAGGATTTAGTGGTACATACCCAATATTATAATTCCGAGAATACTTCTTGGAAGGTCAATCGACCAGTTAAAGTTTTCCTAGAAAAGTATTTCCGGCGATAGGGGAGGGATACGTGTTAACATTACGCCATGCGGCCTTTTGATTGTGTTTGATCTAGTTAATTAGAAGTTCTTCTGCATTTAAGAGCTTACGTATTTATAAAAAAATATTATTATGCCGGAGCAATGATAGCTTGATTTTATGATCATTGTACTGGAAAGACAGCACTAGCAGAATCGAAATCAAGACCTCTGATTTTTCTTAATTCTGTGTAATAAATTCATTATTATTACTTGCTTAAAATAATTGAAAGGAAAACTTGTGAGGAAACCAAGCCATACCATCAGAGTCCTACGAGCAGTTTAAACTCTGACGCGGTTCCTTATTAACCACCTGTTTATCACCTCAGCCTTTGTGTCAACTAGAGCTCTTAATCACGAGATCTTAGAGCGTATGGTCTGTTTTCGTTACATCGTTCGTTTTGAGCATCCGACTTAGTCTTTGGAGTCCGGTCTTTTGATGGATTTGAGATGGTAGATAGTTACTGCTAAAAAAATCAATGATTTATAAATATATAGTTCGTGAGATGTAATTGAGCTAAGCAGTAAATTACTGTTTTTGTGATCCAGACAGGCAGGTACGTACTCTATTTTAACTCAACATAATCCCTAAACTTGTTAGCCCTTGTGTTATAATTTATAGGTACTTATAATACATCCACAAGCAAAACTTCCAATCGACTCAGTTTAAATATAAAACCCACTAGCCTGCAAGGTTCATTGGACTAATTTCCCTTTGATCGTTAACACTAAGGGAATGTTTACCCAAAATTATTACAGGTCCCGTTTCGCCTACCCCACAGCCGTATCGAGTTTACCTCAGTAGGCAATTTCTGACATATTTAAGACCCTCAGTTGGAGGTCATAGGGGCTTAATAAAAAATATTCTGTATTGTACACGGTAAGCCTTTTGAATATTTCATACAGCTTTGCAATATTTGTTTCGAGACACGTCTAAAATGTTGACTCTGGAAGCCTCAGTAATATTGCTTGCTTGGAGCAGTCGTTTAGGTATTAGGGTGGTCGCAGCCGGTCCTAATAACCATTTGAAGTCTCAAGGTTAGCTCATAACATTTCCAACGTAGTGATGGATATTGTATTGTGAAGAATATTGCACTTTTAACTTTCAGTTTTTCTCGAGTGTATCGGTAGTAGATAGTTAGGTACTCACTTTTTCAATCAGTAGCTGCTCAAGGAGGACTAGTAAGTTTTACTGAAGATCTTGAAGAATTTTCTGGATTACGTGTCTTTTAGATGAACCGAGGGCTGCGAGACATAGGTATATTGGTTCGAGTCTCCCCCACAAGGTAAAGATCGGTGTGATTTCAAAGTTGTCCTCACGAAAAAAACCATTACCTAATTATTACTGGCCATATATTCATTCCGCACACGGAATAAAACCTGACATTAGGTGTTGTAAATATCCGATTAATGGCTACAGTCTACCGCGCCCAATACTTAGATTAGAGGTGGACGAAGCGGCCTTCGTGATAGTTATAGTTTAGGCAAATGTTCATAATGATCAAAGAAATGGGAGCCTCGCACGAAAATAACTTACCTTTTTTCATTCTCCATATTAGATTATCTACGAAATGAATATAAGGTTTTTACCGCACCTACTTAGATTTACTGGGTGAAATATTGCTCTGTAATTCTGTATGTTGATACAAGAAAAGGTTTTTTATTCTCAATGCGAAAGTTTAACGCGGTCGGCATTCAGTTTTTACGACTTCATTTTATTGCGAAACGGTAGAGCTCGGCAAGTCAAAGGCAAATAGTTTTGTGTTTATCGATATTGGAGCTTGTTTCTTTGAAATAAAGTTCAGATACTCCGATATTAGTTCAGTAAGATTGATATGTACCATAATATTGAAACTAATAGAGGCGGGCGTTGAAAAATATTTGATTGGAAGATTCATTTAGATTTCCTCGAATTTCTTCTGGAATAAGTATTTTCGTAGTATTTGCCTCGTTGATCTAATGCTCGCCAACGTGGCTGTTGAGCGTGAATTATTGGATTCAGTTTCCAGATCGGGAAGCGTTATTATATTTTTCTGGTAAGAAATTCTTAGTAGCAGCCCGGAGTTTCAAGTTGTGCCCGTTCTTAGGACTTAACCTACCTACCTACCTGGGTGAAAGGTTGGTGTACAACAAGAGGTAGGTACACATCTGTCTAACCCGTTGGGAATACAGGAGTGATGCTATCTTATTTTTATGTTGTAAAACTATTTATAGATTAAGGAAAGGTTTGCATATCAAGTTGTTAGTACGTATTGACACGGAAAGTTTTACGAAGTCGTTCAGAAGTCTAATAGCCGAAAGTTTCAAAGTAGTTTGGCACACTGGCTCTATTTATCATGAATTGTTAATGTGAGTAGTTAAGTACGTAGACTGATGTAAACTTTTGCAGAACGTAAATGGGACTAAACATTATAAAGGTAATTTGTTCTTTTATTACTAGGCTTAAGGTGCTAAGTGTGCTGTGCGTGCTCTGATTCAGACAACCGGGGTTGCCACAAGTGAGGTCTTGGGATCAATAAAAGACTGATGCATAGAAACCACTTTACGCCTTTAAAAACACATTAAATATACCAGTTTTACATGGAGCTGTCAATATACAATCTCGTTGGTTTTCCATTGGGGAAGGCAGAGACTTTCCACTAGCTACTATTCTGACACACCTCTTTCGCTTCATCTATGTTCGTTAACCTCTTCATGAATACCCGACGGCTTAGGTTGCTCCTGACCTGCTCTTCTTTGAGAAAAATCGCAATACGTAAGGTACGAATTAAATAAGTGTTTCCCTCTGAAGTTGTCTGCGAAAACCAACTCGGTAGTCGATAGTACGACCAGGGGCACACTTATAGAATTCGTACTGTATTTCTTGTCTCGGTCGGCCTGCCTCGACTCTTACGCGTAGACGTAAGAGTCGAGGCGCCTCATACTAGTTTAAACCCAATCTATGCTTAGGATAAATGGTTGCGAATATGTTTGTCCTTAAGTTAATGCTCGATGCGACAGGTGGCTGTGACAGCGCCACTTCACGACTCGCAAGTGCCAATAAAAAGCAGGAAAAGCCCTACTAGAGGAAGTTTCGATAACCCTACGGAGTTTTACTGTACAACTTGTGAGTTTTACGAAGTTTTGACGATTCATTCATTTATTGGCAATAGAAACTTTGTTTTTAAGATTGTAGTAGTTTTCACGTTAGCTTCGTAGGTAATGATGAGGTCAAGGGCGTAACCAAGAATTTACTTCAGGGAGGGGTATACTCTTTTTTCACGCATGGAACAAGTGTATTAGGAATAATTTCACTTCTTGGCTGCGATTTCAGAGGTGGCGGGAGAGGAGGTTGTAGTCTGCTATTTTTTTTTTTAAATAACAAGGTGGCGCATGTAGCTCATCTTATGAGAGGTTCTTGTTCTACATATAAAGCCTTACTAATAAATAATATAAAGAATTACCCAACCAAAGTCACTATTTAATATGTCTACCGAGATTCACACAAAACTTCCAGACGTTTGTGATAGAGTAAGAAAGCCACCAAACTTTCTCATTTATAATATTAAGATGCCATACAAAAATACAACACTATAAAATACATACATAGTACGGACAAAAAGGTCAACACTAAACCGCAGGTGCAAATAACCCTCCAAAGAGGACCAAATTGTCATCACGAATGGTCCTTTCATATTTCATCGTAATTAAATTCGTTGCGTGTGCCAAGACAATTTTGTTATCCCTGGGCTCAAAGCGTTTTGTCCAAGGTTAATTTGTGGTCCTCCATACTTTGCCCATTCCGAGTAATGTCATTCGATTTTGTGTGAGTTATGATTATGAGTTTGGGGTATAATGACTTCATTTTTCCATTGAGTGGCCATACTTATAGCGTAATTATGGCCTTAGTAAGTTTCATGAGCACTTGATACTTCAATTTATAAATGGCCTAATAATAAAAGCTCTTTTGTTATGAAATCTGTATTAACAGTACCTAAAGCGCAGTTTTGGTGCATGTTTTAGTGCTAAATAATTATTGTGATCTGTGGGCTTACTCTTAAAAATAATTCCGCTGGATTGACATTGAAAATATTTCAGGGCGGTCACTCTTGAAGTTAATACCAATTCCAATATTAAATCAGTGCCATAAAACAAATTTTAATGTTAAAATTTTACCTACATCATAGTTATCTTAATTCTAAAGCATGTCGGTTTATTAGTAGGTAGCCCGATTCTTTAATTATTTTTATGACATTTTTGCATTTAAAAATATGAACTGACATATTGCCAATGTCAATCGAGCATTTTTATTTGCAAGAGTAAGCCTTACAGTTCGTACTTTTATATGCCACACTGTAAAATGTATAGATTCGGGATAATATGAAGACAACATGCTTTAAAATTGAGGCGAATGTAAACGGAATCAGACAAGCCGACAAATTTTGTTTAAAAAATTTAATGTAATCAGGCAAAATATCGGTCTGTTTCAAAGTATTTTAGCTGCTCCCAACTCTGAGGCAGCTAAACATGTATATGATATGTGTAAAGATTTAGGTAAATAATTATATGGTTAAGTAAGTTTTGTTACAATAGGACTGACATATCCTACGGAGAAAAGTCCTGTAAATAAATAAAGATTACAAAAAAAAAAAAAAATTTGAGGCAACTGTAATTTATGTAAATTTATTTCAAAATTACGCGTTGTTTTAAGGCGTCTATTTAATATTGGAATTGGTATTAGTTTCAAGAGTAACCCCACTGATGTGATGATTAACTTAATGCATTTTTTTAAAGATATTTATTTCACACTCTAAGTGTAGATACATAATGGTGTTACATAATAAAAGTAGCACTAACAAACTTACCTACTTGCCTTTTTCAGGCATTGCCAAAATATATATTCTTAGAATAATTATTTTAAGGATTGGACATAATTTTACTTATAAATTTCGATTTGTTCAGCTAGTTTTGTCGCTGACCGTACCAATAACAGTGGTTTTGAATCCATTAGGTTCCCATTAGTTAGCCCACAAACAGTATCAGTTTACCCAGACCCTTTCAAAAACCATTAAATCCGATATTCCCTTTGACCCTTTAAGCTCACAAAGCCAAACACTCTACCCACTAATATTATATGCGAAAGTTTTGTGTTTGTAAATCAATCACAAAGGATTTGGGTGAAACTTGGCATAATTGATTGATAAAAGCTTTCGGACACATCTGCGACATGCACGACGTATTGCGATTTTGCGACCTAGCTTTCTATACAAAGTAGCAGTGCGACTTGTTACTCCATTGTAGTCGCATGCGATGTCTAATAAAATAATGTAGGTGCAAATAGGAATAACGCAGATTTGTATTTTGACACAAATCTGCGTTATTCCTATTTATCGTCTGTCGAATCTGTGGGTCTGGGAGACCACAGACGCGATAGGCAACTATAAAACCGTGCCTAAAATATATCTAAAGGTTGAATTGCAATCTCTTTTCATTAACATTTAAGTAATGTGCCGGTTTATTTATTAACATATAGCTGTTTTTTTATAACTTTCGCTAGGAAGGCTGCGTGCCTCTATACGTTAATATTACGGGAATGATACAGTCTGCCTGCATACATTCAGTCGGTTACAAATCAGCCAGCTCAAAGATACATTACCATTACCAGGTAGGGTTACAAAACTATATAGTCAATCTCGTGAATCTGCCTAGTCTTTTCCCAATTACATTGAGGCCAGCTTCCACTCAGACAGGATACAGCTTAATACCAGTATTTTACATGGAGCGACTGCCTATCTGACCTCCACAGCCCAGTTTTTGGGTACCTAACACGATATGTCGTGGTATGACTGGTTGTCAGACTTTCAGGCTTCTGACTAACGTAACGGCTGTCATAGATCTTATTTTGACGACAGGGACCAACGGCTTAACGTGCTTTCCAATGCACGGAGGTGTCTCGGTATGAAATTATGGTCACCCATCCACAGACCGAATGCGGCAAGCGCAGCTTAACCTCGATCGATCGCTCTGTGCCGCTGTTATTAAGCCACAAGCCCCTCCAAAAGATATAGTATAGCTACAAAAAGTACGACTATCTCTTATTCTAAGTGTTTTCTTTAACGTCAGTTCTTAAAATCTAAAATTACGCGTTGACGGAGTCGCGGGGACCAACTAGTGTTATTTATATAGCAAACATCTAGTATTACATAATATACTAATTCTCTAATGAGGTTGTAACTTTGTAGATACAAATTAGTGGAAAGTTCAAACCACCACTTACTGAAAGTGGGAACAAAGTAATCATAAGGTGGCAGCGGATACATGGCGGCGGGGGCGTTGAACCTTTTGTATTTAATTAATCTAAGTAACCTGGTAGAAGTCTCGTTTAGGTTGTAGGTACATACAGGTCCGGTCAGTGACTGCTAGAGATTATATACTCTTACATCGGCGTAGGTATTTAATATCTGCTCATCAAGTCTCTAAAATAATGCTTAATATTTTTTATGAAATAGTGCAGCCGTCATGTATATCGGTAAACTCGATTTAGTAAAAATCTAATGCTGTACGTACGTGTGGTTAGCGGTAGGTACTTGAAGGAATTAGTACTGGAGTAGTTTTAGCAGGCGTACCCCTCTCGCCACTGAAATATGATTCCCAATCATATAAAGGTACCTGTTACCAGTATGGTTACAATCATAGTACACGATTTTAATCGTGTGTAACACAATTTTTTGTTTGTGTTTAGTTTTTTATGTGTTTTAATACTGTTAATGTAATGACGAGAGCTATTTTCGCTTTAGTACAAGTTCTTTTGTGCTTGTGTGTTACCTCACCCCCCGCCAAAAGTGGTGAGCCGAGCAAATTTGTTCGATATTTAGTCAGAAGGCGTCTCTCATCTGGTCCTCTAAGGATAGGTAAGTGTCTTCACTTCCAGACGAAGCGCTTAGTGAAAGTATGAGACCTGAGGGATACCTTTTCTTTCTCTGTCGTTCCCTTACTAATGAGGATCGTGACCATATATGATTTGTCTCCATCTGCTTCTGTCCTGGGCCAGTTCAATATATCGTTGTAGAGTTGCTCCTGTTGCCTCTACATATTTTTAGACCATCGTGTTGGAATTCGTCCCCTGGATCGCTTCCCCTGCATCTGTCCCACGATCAACTGCTTCTCCAACTCATGCATATGTGATCGCATTATATGTCCAAAGAAGCTTAGTTGCCGTTCCCGGCATAAAGAGGTAAGTCTTTTTTGATGTGGAGCTCTTCTAAAATCGATTCATTTGTCCTCATGGCTGACCATGGTGTCTTTAGCATTCGACTCCAGCACCACATTTCAAAAGCGCTTATTTTACTTATATCTCGAATTTTGAGGCACCAAGTTTCAACTCCGTACATAAAAATAGGAAATACTAAGGAATGCACTAGACGTATTTTGGTAGCTCGACGTATGCCTTTGTTTCTTCAAATTTTCTCGAGGCTTGACATTGCGCTTTTAGCCATTTCTATACGACGACCTAGCTCATTAGTACAACCGCCGTCTTTGGTAATGAGAGAGCCCAGATAAACGAATTGTTCTACATTTTCGTAGTCTTGGAGGGCTAGTGAAGGATGAAGTTTGTGTGCCCGATCTACCAACATTATTTTAGTTTTTGAAACGTTGATTTGTAAGTTCTCAAAATGGCGCGCCCACATTTTAAAAGAGGTTGTAGGCGTACCAAATTAATAGTGTTACGTAAAAAATAAGTTACCTCCTAATATTACATACTTCATTATTATAACAAAGTCTACAAGGTTTTATTTCTTAAGTTAAAATACATAATTTCCCTTATAAGCGTTACCTAATAGGAAACAACCGTATAATAATTAACACGGAGTTCTAAAAACCAATAATACCTACACGCGATTAATCCGGTTAAAAGTTGTTTTATAAAACGGAGCTCTAAGTTTAATTGTCTGTCTAAAAGGTAAATTAATTTGAACGTGGCTAGCTCGCACTTGCATCAATTCCGGACAAAGCTGTATGCAAATGAAATAGCTATTAACGTAGTAGTTGCTAATTGAAATAACTAGCGCGGATAGTGAAATAATCGATACATAAAAATAATAGGTAGGTGGCTTTTTAAATTTCACGCTTACTGAAAAAAATACAGGCCTACTTACGATATAAAAAAACCGGACAAGTGCGAGTCGGACTCGACCACCGAGGGTTCCGTAAAAATTTGTAGGTACACATTTTAAATAGTGCAGGAGTTGAGTTGTTTTGATTTTTTTTCGTTCGTAATCAATTATTGTTCATACCATAGCCTAACCTCGATGATTGATTACGTACTTTAAATAAGTACTATATTTTTTATGATTTAATTACAAATGTATAGTTTTCAGATTTTTCCCTGTATAGTATAAGACGATATTACTGCCAAATTTCACAGTTCTAGGTCAACGTAGAGTACCCTACAAATTGATTCCCTTGAGTGTGTCGAAATACACGTTTCTTTCGGCTTAAACGGCTCTTCTTTTACGTTAAGTTCGAAGTTTGATTTTTTCACAGCTTCAAGTTACTGTAGACCTGAGTTCATGGTTTTAATTTCTAACTACTTTCTACCTTTCTAATAACTCGATACCTCCACGCGTTCCCGAGATAAGGGGTCTTGACAGACAGACGGACAACAAAGTGATCCTATAAAGGTTCCGTTTTTTCCTGTTGAGGTACCCTAAAAACAATTAAAGTAGTTTTTAATTTTCATAATCCTACCGTCCTACGTAACCACGCCCATCATAAAATGTAGGTACAATAAATACAATTTTATTTATTTCTCTTATGTAAGGGCATAATAAGAAAAAAAAAAAAATTTTTTTATATATTAATATTAAAACTGTGTACCTTTCTTAGAATTGCGTTTTGTCATATCTGCATATTGCACTTACCTACCACATTTTCTCTCTGCATCACCCTAAGGTTGATTGGTAGAAAAGGCCCAAGGCATTAAGTCCGCGTTTGTACAACTTTTGTTTTGTACATATAAAAGTACTGTCTCACTGGTCTAGTTTTCCCAAGGGCGACTGTTGAACATGAGGTTCTGGGATTGATTCCCGGGGACAAAGTGTTTCTTAGTAAATCTAATACATCACAGACATACGGTGAAGGAAAACATCGTGAGGAAACCTGGACCTCTGTATATAAGGCCCTTAGCCGGCAGTGGTACAGTTATGGGTTGGTTAAGTATGTTATGTCAAATTCAGAATCACGATCAGACAATTTATGGCGTTAATTAAAAAATATTCTAGATGCTGAAAGCTGGTCTCGTCTGTAGTCACCATATCATTATTTTGCTCATTTTGGTGACTTTAATTACATATAGGTTGCTACACCGCGCCGTTACGAACGATATAGATAGTATCACTGCCTTTTCCGCCTGACCACATTTTTTTTTTTCGTGTAAATCCTGCGCCGGCGCCATGTCACGGCCCCTAAAAGTGTTCGCCTATTAGGAAAGCGAGAACGTAATTAGTCGCAGCTTAGTGACGCATCACGTGTACTCCCTTTTGTGAATTTTAAGGACGATCTAATTTGACCTTGGCGGTGCTACAAGCGCTTCTATTTTTTGAGTGCAAGCGAAAATGAACTTAGTGGTGGTCAGGCGGGAGTGTCCGCGATAGTACCTACTATCTGCATAGCCGAGCGCATAGACTATATTATACAAATATATATATATTGGCTAAAGTCTGGCCTACTGAAGACATAGATCGTCGAAACTACCCACCTTTTAATTCCAAACGTCAAAAACTGAATAATCCTCTCTACAACGACAATTGTTCGTATTATGCAAGAGACCGGGATAACTACAAAGGACGAAACCCTAGAAAAAATCGTAGTACCTAACATAGGTAGCTACCTACCTAATATTATTAGACGGTGAACTGGTCTCATTTATATTTCACACACACATGACGTGTGCATGTATAATTTAGTAACATCCATACATCGATAACTGGCCCGTTTAGTTGTAAAACATTGAACCCTTTGTTGAATAATTAACTTTATCGGTACTGTGTATTTTCCCAATAAGAAACTTTAATTGTTCGCTTTGAAACGGTAAGTAGGTACTACCCTACTCTGTCAATGTATTTGCATAAGGTCCACATTTGATGAGGACAGGGTCCTATGCCATCGCGTCCCAGAGTTCATAAAATTGAAATCAAAATAGAACTAATTACTCTTGAAATGAATACCAATGCCAATACTAAACCAACGCCTGAAAACAATTTAAGTATTTATATATATTTTTTTATGTTCATAACAATATATAATAGAAATGTCGAGTACAAAGGCCACCTTATTTCTAAAAGAAATCTCTTCCAGCAGACCTGCGAACGGAGAGATTGAAATACAAGTAATGAAGATGGTGTATAGACGAATAGTTAAGATATAAATATATACATACGAATAAACAAGTAGGTACATAGATATACACAAATAAACATAAGAACAAATACATAAACATACATCTGTAATGTTACATAACATCATACAATCTGTAGGTAATATTTTAATAAATTTACCTACCTTGCACACACTCACGCAGTGTACTGGCGCCGAGTGGATGAGTTTTAAGTACATATTTGTATGCGTTTAGCTCGTGTATAACTAGCGAAATTGGATGACTAGGGATGCTTCTCACATGTCGTACGCAACGCTCCGTCTGTATTTTTTTAAGTCCGTGCCTACAGCATAGTTAATTCAATTCTATATGTAGTATGTTGGCTTATTTTAGTATCCCGATTATAAAATTATTTTTAAGACAATTTTACAGTTACTTTCGAACTGGCATACTTCTAATGTCAATCAAGCGGGTTAGGAATAACCCTTCTAATTCTGATATGTATCTGTCGCAGATGGATTGTACAATCCGCTGTTTTACAAAATCTCTAGCTGCTTTACAAAACAGTACTGTTTTATAAAACAGCTGAACAACGTTCAGCTGGATTGCCATTGCGATACGTTTAATAAAACTGCTACCCACCTACCTTTAGACGTGATGCAGAATGACATATCTACAGTGGGACAGGTTTGTTTATTGTATAGGTATATTAAATGGATAGTCACCATTCAAGTAAAAAAACTATACTGTATTCTGATTTGACTTTCCGTGGCTGGGTCGACGGAGCCCCGCCAAGCGGGGCGCCTATTTTTGTGTCTGTAAGGTTAGAAAAAACCTAAACACGAAGAGAATGACGGGGGCTATTCGATCGCTACGCTCGCTCACTGGCCCCCGTCATCCTCTTCGAACCTAACCTGTCCGTGTCGGGATACACGAAACTCCCGAGCTCGCTTCGCTCGCTCATGGATCAATTTTGTTTAGTTTCTTTCATAATCCCGATATATTGTCGACTATTAGGTATAGTGGTTTAGAATTTACGTCATTAAATTTTCATCATTTTTTTGCTATTGACAAGTAAAATAAAGCACAAATAAAGTTAGGTTATTATTCTTAGGACATACAGAGCCATATGCGACAAAATTTCGAACTAAAATCAACAATCTGACAGTTCATTTCACACTGTTTTACTTAATTCTCTGATCGTTGACCCGCTGCATTGATAAACGCAAAACGTTCATTCAATTCTGCGTGTTATAGTTCAGTAATTATGTAAAACCGCTAAACGTCGTTCAGCTGTTTTTCATAACAGTACTGTTTTGTAAAACAGCTGATTCTACAATCCATCTGCGACATATACATCAGAAACACGGTATACGACGGCAGTTTCAATACCGTATGAAATATATGGCAATTTAATATAATATACCTATACAATAAACAAACCTGTCCCACAGTAAATGTCATTCTGCATTACGTCTAAAGGTGGGTAGCTGTTTTGTTAAACGTATCGCAATGGCAACCCAGCTTAACGTCGTTCAGCTGTTTTATAAAACAGTACTGTTTTGTAAATCAGCTAGCAGTTTTGTAAAACAGCGGATTCTCCAATCCATCTGCGACATATATAATACCTGAATGCCGTATATTACGGCAATTGCCGTATCAGGAACAACACGTACCTACTAAGATCTCTGAGATTTTCCAGCCACGGACTTCAAATTCCGCAGTAAAAATATTTTTTTATCGTTAGCTACTTTACCGTGAAAATTTGTTTTAATTTATGTAACTATAACATAGATCGAGCTAGAAGGTGCATTCTATCGTGTACAATCTACGAGTACATAGAAGCTAGCCTGATGATAGATCAATTCAATGGTATGACATGGGTGTTGTAGGTTGTAACCCTGACACACATCACTGACTTTTCTAATGATGTGCATATTAGAAATTAATTATCATTTGCTTAAAACGGTAAAAGAAAACAATAACGGTCTAATTAAAATCTGACACTACGTTGTTCATTCATTGTCATCAAACATACGTTAGGAAGACCTAAAAATACGAATACTTACCTAACGATAAAGCGCCCAGCTTCTGAAAGTCAGTATAAATAAGTAGATACATATTTCAAACGCATTAAAGCATGAGTGGCGAACTCTAGTTATACATTTTTGTGGAGTGAAAAATACGGCCATGAGCATAATTCGAACCTCGCTTCCCGGATGTATTGGTCAAGATGGCTTAGTGGTCAGACCGCGAAGTTCGAATCTTGCTGACGACCGTATTTATGTTTCCACAAAAATTTATAAAGAGTAGATAATTCGCTAAAGTTGTTGTTCCAGCCGTGAATGAATACGCTACACCAAGTTTTAGCCGGATGTAACCAGCTACACCTAATTACAGCCGTGAATTAATAGCTGCACTAAGTTTTACCAACTGCTACCGGCCGGACCTAATTGTAGCCAGTTAAAACTAGGTGTAAGCATACTTTGGGTTTTAGCCATAACATATATAAAACATTTTTTTTTTTTTTTTTAATAGAACCATTGACATATATATTACTAGCGAATAGACCTAATGTGCCGATGACCATGAAACGACTGAACAGGTCGTCATAAATAGTATCGGAAAAAATCGCATCATAATCGGTCTATTCGTTTTGGAGCTATGATGCCACAGCAGAGATACAGATACACAGACACGTCAAACTTATAACATCCCTTTTTGCGTCGGAGGTTAATAAAAACAACATGCTTATATGGGTATTTAAGCATGTTTTTTAATAACCTCCTATTACAGACTTAAATTCTAAAACCATGTATTTCTAACTTTCAATGGAGATGAAACATTTGAGACAAAAGATTTATAAAAATAAAGGTATCAATGAATAAAAGCAATTATACTATTTTGTCATTTTTAATTTATCTAAGTACTTAACCTATTAATTGTTGGTACCAATGTTGTACATAATTTTTGATTTCATTTCTAAACATCAGTTTACTTTGGAACCCAAAATATCACTAATGTTATTGTATAAGTTTAAAATACCCGTAACATATTTACAATAGTTTAATACTTCACACATCTGTTTGCAGTTTAATTGATGACTTAAATATATTCTTTTTGAAATACTTCAATTCTTCTATACTTTCGAGAATATCATCGACAGACCGATGCCTGAACTTTTTCTGGGGCATGAGCGAATACTCCTTTTGGTACCACCTTTTTGCCAACTCTTTTATTGTGCTGACATCTATTACTCTATAGTGTAAATAATTGTTTAGTATTGGCATATATTTTTGTATAAATAAACGGTCCATATAAACACTGTTGCCACCCAATGGGCACTTCTTCTCAGGTGCATGTGATTTAACGAAATCCAGAACTTGTTTTTCTGCATCTTTCAGTGTAACTTTTGATTTGCGACTAGCCTCCGTCAGTCCACTCTGTAATGTTATAAAAAATAACATATAAGTAAATATTACAACTTCTTGATATACTAAAAATATCATATGGCCATAGCTAATTCATGAGAATTTGCCTCAATATTACTTGAAAATATTTCCATAATGTAGTATAAAATCAGCTATATCCATGTCTTATTTAAAAGTAGATATTTGATTAGTTAGTAGTATCTCAAAAGGTGTATAATGCATACTAAGTTAAAAAAATAATATTTAGACATATGTTGATGTTTCTAGATGAAACCAAAGTCTCTTTCATATCAGATTTATCTGTTCAATATAGAAAAAAACACTAATCATTATAATACAGCTTGTAAATGTTAATTAATCTGTAAGCTCGCTAATTACAGACAATAGATTTCTATATTTATGAAGTATGTATTTGTATGTGGCTAAGCCAAAGCATTAAAGAGTAATAAATCCACCATATCAGCTTCAAGGACTAGTCATCTAGATTCCAAAAAGGAAAGGTTGAATAAAATACATTTTTAAAACTGCTTTAGCTTTAGAGTTTATAAATTATATAATATGATGCATTTTTTTTTTGTTTTTAACAACCTTTATAAATTAATGTTTTATAGGAATTATAAGACAGGCCATTGAGGTGCAACTATGGAGACGCTTACATCTAACAGTGTTTAAGAGATATTGTAGTTGCCTAAAAGGAATGTTTCAATATGAAGTAGAAAATCAATACCTCACCATGCTGAGCAACACACCAGTCATGCATTTCATTTAGGATACTGTCTGGCTGATTGATAACTATATTTGGGCCTGTGGCAACAACATTCAGATCAGCATCAGTCACCACACAGGCTATCTCCAAAATATGGTCCTTCTCAATATCAAGCCCCGTCATCTCAAGGTCTACCCATACAATTCTTTTGGCTGCATTTTTTAAATCATTTAAAGCCATAGTTGGGTGCAGTTTGGTACCTGTAAAATAAAAATAAAAGATTTTAGAGACCTTGGGCCATAACTTCATTGCTTCATAGAAATATTATAAATCTTGTAACAGTGCCTTAGGACATCGATTAAACTAAAACGAGCTTATGGCATTGCAAACTTCATTAATTAGGGGTTTAAAAAAATATCTCTACATTTTATTATGTTCCCGACAATCATTGACAGCAGATGAGCAGATCTTACGATATCTATAAACCTAATCTAAGCACAAGATATGAAATAGGTTAAACAGCATTGAATTCGCAACTTTAGAACCAATATCAAATGACATACTTACTACTGGAAAGAAGCCGTATAGGAGGTTTTGTTAAATTAACAAAACTAGATTTTAGGTAGCAGCGTACAATATTCATTTATTCTTGCTGTAATAGTGTATATTTTTAGAATCTACAAAATTTAACAATGGAAATTTAGGTTATACTCATGAATTGACCAAATAAATTCAAATTCAGCAATCAATAATACTAAAATGCAGTGTTGCCAGCAGAAGAATCAAAAGTAGCCGAAAAATACACTGAAAGTGCCGATTTTTGGCAAGAAAGTACGATTAATATAATATATATTTTATTTATTCAATTTAAAAGTAAAGGTTTATGTTTTATTTTCAATTTGGCCAGATTCATTCATATCCATGCCGGACTAAAGAATAAAAGTTAAGAAGTCAGTAGGATTGTAACCGAAATTAATGCCTTGAATAGCTTCACTGCCAACGAAAGGCCCATGAAAGACCGCAATATTACCAAATAAAAAGCAACTGAGCAACTCACTTAGTTGTGACTAACATGTACTCTGAGTGAATTCACAAAGATAGCTCTTTTTAAAATTACTTACTGTAATATTTAGTCGGTAATTTAGAAATTAAGAAACCTCAATATCGAATTGGATCTAGTCTGTAAGGATATTGTTGGGAAATAAATAAAAAAATAAAAAATAAATGTTTTTAATATATGCAATTTGTGCCGATATAGCAAAGGTGCCAATACATTTCGAAAAAAATTGTTATTTCACCTGGCGCAATGAACTGAGTTGTCGCAAATATGCGGCAGTGTTCCTCGCTTCTACAGTCTATTTTTCTTTACCTATCCTGTGCAGGACGCCCGCGCACAGCTGCCGATAACAGTAGCTGTTAATATTTAGTGTTATTATATCAATGTCTGTAATTAATATCTGGAAATAATTAGTTGTAAATAGTATTAGATCATGTATTTTGTTATTCGGAACACAGAACAAGAGAGTTGTGATTGGTGGATGGGAACTTTTGAACATGGTTGCCCCTGCCACTACTTGCGACCATACAAAATTGTATATAATCGAAGCAGTTCAGTTCAGTTCAATTCAGTTCATTATTGTAAGTCAAGATTGTTATAATGTTAGATCAAGAATAAATAATTTTCAAGCGAACCAGGAGTTTAATTGAAATCGTGAATATCCTCCAACCCAGTGAATAGTGTCGGGTCGGCAGAGCACTCCGTACACATTGGTCCTTCGAGCCGGATACGAGGAAGATCACTATTGAGAAGACTCCAACGAACTTTTTGAAGATTATTTAGAAGAATTATACTAAGAACAATGCCAGTTACGAGGTCTACAGGGAAAAGAGGCGGCCAGGCGTCGACTACAGTCACAGAACAAACTGAAACCGCCACGGAAACCACTACAGAAGCTACTACAGAGACTACGACTGAAACATGCACTACGGAAGCGACGGGAACGACAGCTAATATCACAGAAACACCCGCCGCGACTACGTCTACAGAAAAACGCACCACGCCGCAACAAGACGATGCAAATAAGAACAAGGAAAGTGGTCGCCGCAGCAAACCTGTGTCACAGAAGAGTGACAGAACTTCAAAAGCGCGCCGCATAGCCAAAGCCAAGGCAGAGCTAGCACAACTAAAGATCGAGTTAGCAGCCGCGCGCCTCGCTGAAATCGAAGCTGAATCTACAGACGAAGACTTATCCTCTGTTGCCTCGGAAGCCGGAAATGAACATCGAGTGACTACTTGGCTAGAATCAAGTCAGCTGCTCGCCATTGCTGACAGACCGCATCAAACTGAATTGAAGACGTCGATCGAACCTGCAGCCCCAGTGACCGCCGCCGTGTCCTGGGTCATCCCGGCATCTTTACCGGCGGGAGTTGCCGCTATGCACCCGCCGCCTGAAAACTTGAACACTGAACCTGAACCTAGGAATACCGCTCACCTACAAGCGGGAGTTCCAGTGAACGACACGCTGCCGGTGAGCATCGCCGCCTCCTGGCAGCCGAACTTTGCGACTGAACAGCCGCACTTGAACCCACCGCCAGTGATCGCCGCCGCAGCCTGGCAACAGATCCCCGCGTCTACGCAGACACACCTGAACCCTCCGCCAGTGATCACCGCCGCATCCTGGCAACCGAACTTCGTGCCTGCACAACCGCGACCAATGCCAGCGCCAGTGGATCCCGTCGTATCCTGGCCACAGAACTCGACGCACGTGGAAACGAACACATCATGGCATCCGATCTACACTACGGCACCGTACCATAGCTACACTCCGGGGCCTACTGCCGCGCCCTGGGTGCCGCCGTCCATGCCATCACCCCGCGTCGTGCGACAACCTGCAACATTGGCCGTCCAAGAACCAAGGACGGACTTGAAAGAACTCGCTGCTGCGATCACACAAGCTGTGCAAGCCGCACAGTACCAGCAGCCCATGAAACACAGTGAACTACCCTGCTTCAACGGAGCTCATCAAGATTGGCTCACGTTCCGCGCCGCCTACTGTGAGACAGCGCATCGATTAACAGCAGTGGAGAACATGTCGAGACTGAGAAGAAGCCTACGAGGAATAGCCAAAGAGGCTGTACAAGGTCTACTAATAGTAAACGCAGACCCGAACGAAGTCATGAAGACACTCGAGCTACGCTTCGGACGCCCAGACTCAATTGCAATGGCAGAGATAGAGCGTCTACGAACTTTACCACGCCTCACCGAATCTCCTCGTGAAGTCTGCACTTTCGCCACTAAAGTGGAAAACATAGTTGGGACTCTACAAGCACTCAACTGCGGACATTATCTCTTCAATCCAGAAGTCACAAAGGCTATTGTCGAGAAACTCACGCCAACCTTGAAGAGACAGTGGTACCAATTCTCAGCAACACAGCCAAGAACAGAACCTGATCTTCTGAAATTTACCCGATTCATCAAGATCGAAGCAGAGATATGCAGCCCATATGCACTACCTGAAAACATCGCTGCAACAACACAATCTCCTCAGAACACGCAGCGACGTCAGCAACGGGTACATGCCGCACAAGAAGCGAACAAACCAAAGTGTGGTCTGTGCGATCGTCAGGGGCACAGCATCATAGACTGCGATCAGTTCCAGAAAGCAACTACTGATACAAGATGGGACATCGCGAAGAAGCATCGCCTGTGTTTTCGTTGCCTCAGATTCCGAACGAAGCAACACAGCTGTAAACCCAAGAAGTGCGAGATAAACGACTGTGTGCATCTACATCACAAGATGCTACACGCCACTAGTACAGCTACCAAGAAGAAAGAAGAAATCGACCGCTCCGGAGAAGAACAAGAAAAGGTTCACTCAGCATGGACACCGAAGGTGTCATTTCTTAAAATAATACCAGTGCAACTCTCTGGACCGGCGGGAGCTGTAAACACTTACGCACTCCTTGATGACGGCTCTACAGTGACACTGATAGACGAGAGCCTAGCCAATCAAATCGGAGCAGAAGGATCTTGTGAACCTCTACGAATAGCATCCTTCGACGGCGAGCCCACGGTCGACATATCATCTCGACGAGTGAACTTCTTCATTAAAGGACTTCACACATCAGAACGTAAGCTGCGTGCAAGAACAGTCAAGCAGCTAGAATTGGCTGCACAGAGGATCCCTGGAGAAGCAGTACGGGATTGTGAACATCTTCAAGACATCGCTAATGACATTGTGACCGAAGATGCCAGACCTAGACTCCTGATCGGCCAAGATAACTGGGATCTCCTCATCACAACGGAGACCAGAACAGGGAGGAAGAACCAACCAGTGGCCTCACTAACACCACTCGGTTGGGTTCTACACGGCAGTCACACGCGAGCACTTGGCCACAGAGTGAACTTCATCAGACATGCTAACACAGAAGATGACCTACATGAACTGGTGAAGGAATACATCACAATAGACAACTTGCAAATCAATCCGAAGAAGCCCATTAACGATCCCGAAGAAAAAGCACTTCGCATTCTTCAAAAATATACTAAGAGAACTCCAGAAGGAAGATATCAAACTGCTCTATTGTGGCGAGATGAAAACATCAAAATGCCAGACAATTACGATAGCGCTCTGAACAGACTCATCAGTGTAGAGAAAAAGGTTGACAAAGATCCTGAACTAAAGAAGAGGTACTCTGAACAAATGGAAGCACTAGTATCAAAAGGATACGCCGAACCAGCTCCATCCGCAATCTCGAAGCATCGAACCTGGTACCTACCACACTTCGCGGTTTTCAACCCTATGAAACCGGAGAAGTTGAGGATTGTTTGTGACGCTGCAGCCAAGACCAGAGGAGTCTCTTTGAACGACCAACTACTCACAGGTCCAGACTTACTACAATCGCTGTTAGGAGTGATCATGCGATTCCGTCAGCACTCAATCGCCGTGACCGCTGACATCACCGAAATGTTCCTGCAAATAGAACTACGACCAGTAGACCGGGACGCTCTCCGTTACCTGTGGAGAGGAGATCGGAGAGATAACCAGCCGCCGGAACAATATCGCATGAAGTCACTGATCTTCGGAGCTTCTTGCTCACCTGCAACGGCAATTTATGTAAAAAACACGAACGCTGAGAGATATCAGCAAGAACATCCAGAAGCAGTCGAAGCTATCAAAAGAAAGCATTACATGGATGACTATTTGAACAGTTTCAACAACCTAGAAGAAGCTATAGAAGTCTCGAAAGCAGTAAGCGACATCCACAAGGAGGCACATTTCGAACTCAAGAAATGGTCATCCAACTCCACCGCCCTGCTTGAAGCGCTAGGGGAAGTCACTAAGACCGAAGATACTATCAAGCTGGAAAACAGTATCGAAACAGAACGAGTTCTCGGTCTGATATGGAAGCCGAAAGAAGATTCGCTTGCCTTCAATTTGAATCTGGCACGCATACCTCAGAACATCCTACAGAATGACACGCCTACTAAGAGAGAAGCACTCAGAATAGTAATGTCCTTGTTCGACCCATTGGGACTTGTATCGCCGGTGACCATCAGAGCCAAACAGATTCTTCAGGAAGTTTGGCGTCGCGGAACAGCATGGGACGAAGCCCTAGACGGTGACCTAGCAGAAAGCTGGAGGAAATGGCTCACTCACCTGAGAGAAGTTGAACACATCGCCATTCCACGAACGTACCCAGGCTTCAGTGCTACGGATTCGCTGCAGTTGCATGTGTTCACAGACGCTAGTGAATCTGCATACGCAGCAACAATATACTGGCGAACAGTCACCAAGGACGGAAGAGTCTACGTCTGCCTGGTTACAGCCAAAGCCAAGGTGGCACCACTAAAGCTAATGTCGATACCACGATTGGAGCTACAAGCGGCTGTACTTGGCGCTCGCATGGCATCAGCAGTCAAAGAAGAACACGAGCGAACGCCAGAGTCAACCACATTCTGGACCGACAGCAGAACCACGCTGTCATGGATCAGAACCGGCTCCAGATCCTACAAACCATATGTCGCTCATCGAATAGCGGCAATCGAAGAACATAGCTCCACCAACGAATGGCGCTGGCTCCCGACCAAATTGAATCCAGCAGACGATGCAACAAGAGATGTGCCACAGAACTACGGACAAGATCATCGCTGGTTCAATGGTCCAGAATTCCTTCTGGGTCCTCCGGAGACATGGCCAGCTGACGTGAAGAATCATATCATAATCACAGGAGAAGAAAAAACCTGTAGCTTGATCGCCAACGAACCAAAGAACGTACAGATCAGCGAAGCTATACCAGATATCAAAAGGTTCTCTCGCTGGGAGAGATACCTTCGAGCCTCAGCACGAGTTCTGCAGTTTCTGCAACTCTGCCGGCAATCAGGGCAGAGCATCCATTACAAAAGAACCAAACAGAACAACAGGACAGACCCTGATTGGAGAAAGAACAAACAGACATTGCCAGCTAAAGCGAGAGAAAGGCCAGACATCACGAACAATTACCGGCCTCTCACCGCTGAACTTTTACGTAGCGCTGAGAATCTGATCTTGCGAGCTTCACAAGAACAAGCCTTCCAGGAAGAGATAGAAGCTCTGAAGAACGAGAGATCCATACCTCGGAATAGTCGCCTGCGCGCACTGTGCATAGAACTCACAGAGGGAGAGATTCGCCTGAAGAGCAGAATAATCGCCATGACGGACGTCACAGAACGCTTGAAGAAACCGATGGTACTAGACGGAGACCACCTCGCGACACGACTGTGGATCGAACATGTCCACCGCCAATTACATCATGCGGGCGTTGAAACGACAGTCAATGAATGCCGTCAACAACATTGGGTGCTCCGTCTACGACCGACCGTCAAGAACATCGTCAGCAAGTGTCTACGATGCCGTATAAAGGCAGCCTCTCCACCACAGCCGATGACAGGGAATCTCCCTTCCTGTCGCTTGGCACACCATCAGCGACCATTCACTTTCGTCGGGTTGGACTACTTTGGACCGCTGACCATAACAGTGGGACGGAGCCATCAAAAGAGATACGTCGCCTTATTCACGTGCCTCACGACGCGAGCCATCCATCTTGAACTTGTGGCATCGCTCAACACAGATTCGGCAATCATGGCATTACGACGTATGATAGCGCGCCGAGGATGCCCAGCGCAGTTGTGGTCAGATAACGGGACCAATTTTCACGGCGCACAGAAAGAGTTACGAACCGCCATCTTCGCAGCTACAGAAGAAGAAGCTTCGAAAAAGATGATCGACTGGCGATTCATCCCACCTGGTGCACCTTTCATGGGAGGAGCATGGGAGCGCATGGTGAGATCCGTAAAGACAGCACTCGCCACCACTCTGAACGAGCGTTTCCCAAGCGAGGAAGTGCTTCACACGCTGCTCATAGAAGCCGAACACACCGTGAACAGCCGACCGCTTACCCATGTGTCAGTGAACCCCGAAGATCCTGAAGCCTTGACACCCAATCACTTCATCTTGGGTGGTCCAGGTCGCATTGCTGCACCTGGGGAATTTGATGACAGTGACTTGCGTCTAAGAGCCAGTTGGCGAGCAGCTCAGAGACTCGCCGATATATTCTGGGCCAGATGGCTCAAAGAATATCTCCCAGAACTACGCAACCGCAGAGAACCGCACAACAAAGGCACGATTCCCAAGATTGGCGATCTGGTGCTCATCGAGGACAGCAATCTTCCACGGAACATGTGGATACGAGGACGTATCTGCGCTACATTCCCCGGACCAGATGGAGTTGTTCGCACGGTGGATGTGACCACCAAAGGCGGCACCCTGCGACGTCCAGTGAAGAAGATAGTCGTGCTACCGATCGGGAACGGCGATCCTGCACCATCTTCTACGGCTGCGACGTCAGCGGCGGACGACGCACGGCGGGAGGAATGTGCAGGACGCCCGCGCACAGCTGCCGATAACAGTAGCTGTTAATATTTAGTGTTATTATATCAATGTCTGTAATTAATATCTGGAAATAATTAGTTGTAAATAGTATTAGATCATGTATTTTGTTATTCGGAACACAGAACAAGAGAGTTGTGATTGGTGGATGGGAACTTTTGAACATGGTTGCCCCTGCCACTACTTGCGACCATACAAAATTGTATATAATCGAAGCAGTTCAGTTCAGTTCAATTCAGTTCATTATTGTAAGTCAAGATTGTTATAATGTTAGATCAAGAATAAATAATTTTCAAGCGAACCAGGAGTTTAATTGAAATCGTGAATATCCTCCAACCCAGTGAATAGTGTCGGGTCGGCAGAGCACTCCGTACACATATCCTAAGTAGTAAACAAACAACACTCGATCGAAAATCACATGATTGCGCCTAAATCACACACTTTCACTTAGGTTTGAACGTTTTAACATTGGAAAAAAACACATACTATATGATTTACATCACGAACTGATTCAAATAATACATTGAAATACATTAACTTCGTCAAAATCGAAAATATTTCAAAATTCATTTCCGCAGATTAAACAAGATCATGACAACATTTAGAAACTCTACCTACCACTCACAGACTACATAGAGATGCTACCACTCTAGTAAGACTCTTGTTTACTCCTTGTACCAAGAGATGGGAAAAAACCATTGCTATGAGAAGAGAGAAAAAAAACTAATGAATGATTAGTGATTGAATAGCATACGCAAAAGTCGTTTGGTGGCGTGGCGTAGCACCACTAATTACTATTTATTAATAAATAAATATTTTAATGTTAGCATCTAAAATCATAAAACGAATATTTTTCATAGAAAGAGCGGGATAAATCATCAAAAAGGGTGTTTGAATTGTATAAGGAGATGTGAGATTTGTGAATTGTAAAAATAGTTTTTACTTTTATTGTGAGGCTTTTATTAAATTATTGTTAGTTATTTCCGCAGTGGCTAGAAACTCGAAGGAAAGTTAGCTTTTTTTAAATGTTTAATCCTAGTTAAAAAGAAAACTGTGATATAACTTTCAGTTTGACGAAATTAATGTCTGAATCACCTAGACTCCTACACTATAGCAGTCCACTGCTGGATATAGGCTTAAATTTTTTGCGATTTTTTTTTATGACTACAGTTTTCGCTTCAGTCCTGCTATTCCCGTGAGATAGCCGTGTGTTTACATAGATTCAGTGCCGTTATTATCCTGAAAGACAGTAAATTCGCGTGTGTGAAATTATTACGTTATTAAAGAACAATTTAGAGACAATAACAGTGATATTCATACAATATAGTAATTTAGTGCTTATATTTTAATTATTTTTATTTTATTTTATTTTATTCGGAAAACTTACAGCTAGCTTAGACAATGTTCCTTAAAAATACAAATCTGACGGCCAATTACAAGTTTCCACTGATAAACACTTAATTATAATTAAAGAAAGAAAGGTCGGTAAACAAAAAGAAAATTACTGTTATTAAAAGTAGGTATACAACACGGTAGGAATCAACAAAATCAATTTTAGGCAAAGAATCTCCTCACTAGCAACCGTTTCAGTTGAGAAACACTGCTATTAAATAGATCTAAATCTATTTAATACCAGATATTTGATTAAAGTATCTGCTCGTGCGTATTAAATATGAATTTTGTCTATATGTGCACTTTGCAGGAGGAATATATAGTAGGTTAGGCTTTCGCAACATTCTTGAGCGTGCTATAATTCCTAAACTTGCTCAGCAACTCAGGGCAGTCAATTGCACCATTAACATTTTTTTAAAAAGGTATGTAATATCTGCTATGCTTCTTGCGTTCGTACAAAGGAAGGATATGGAACCTTTTACACCTTACAATGTAATTAGGTAAGTATTTGCGAGTTTTATACTGAAGAAAGCGTAGAAACCGCTTTTGAATACGCTCAATTCTGTCAATATATATGTTATAACTTGGATTCCACACTTGCGAGGCATATTCCAAATGGCTGCGGACAAAAGCACAATAAAGAATTTTGAACGTTTTCACGTTTCTAAAATCACTTGATAACCTAAGTATAAATCCAAGTGCCTTCGAGGCTTTGTTTATAATATTTTCAATATGAGCATCGAAAAGCAATTTAGTGTCAAACATAACACCCAGGTCTCTCTAATAACATTAACCCTATTTATGATGATGTTCTGTAGCTTAAACTTATAGGCAACAGGGCATGGTTTTCGAGTATAGGTACTGACAAAGCACTTGGATACATTCAGCTCAAGTTTGTTCAACAGACAGTAATCTTGAAATTTATCTAAATCACGTTGAAGGTCAAAACAGTGGCGAACATCTGATACAGAACATAAAATTTTCATATTATCAGCGTAAAGAATTATTTTTGAATTACTAAAACATGAACCAATATCATTTATAAATATAATGAAGAGTAACGGACCTAAAAGGGAACCTTGTGGTATTCCTGAGGGTATTTGAGTAGCTGCAGAGTTATATCCATTGAGAACCACTGTTTGACAGCAATTTTCGATATATGAGGTAAACCACCGATACAAGTCACCCCTGATACCCATCTTGAGCAGTTTACGTAAGAGGATAACGTGGTCTATTCGATCGAATGCTTTACTGTAGTCTGTGTAGACAACATCAACTTGAGACGGTTCAGATATTTAGAACAGATGATCAGATTAGACACTATGGACCGGTGTTTTAAAAAGCCGTGTTGATAATCATTTAAATTGTGTTTAATGGAATGATGATTTGGTAATAGTAAATGATACCAAGTTTTGATAGCGATCAGAATAGAATAATTTATTTCTTAAAACAGCCGTGTTTATATACTATTTACAATTAAGACCTTAACCAATAAAATAACTTATTAAAATATTCACAAAAATCCTGACCACTCAGAGCACTGCACACTGTTTTAAATATTTCCCGCACGGTGTCGCTGCAGACGATCGCGCTCACCGCGGCTCGTGTCGCGGCGCGGTTATAAATATGGGTACCGTGTAGTCCGCGGTCCTTTTCCTCGTGCGGCCGTCGTTGAGCGCAGATGTGTTCCTCCGTGCAGCGAGTGCGGCGACCGAAGATCGACTTGGAGAACACGGCGACGGCGACAGCTGTACAGTCTCTTGATTGGATTGTCAAAACGTATTGATAACAGTTCTTTTAAGAACTATCTGTTCCCGGTCTCTTGATAAGTACGGTCAAAACTGGTGTGCTGAGTGGTGGCTACAGTACTCCCCTTCAAGCGAAGCGTACCGGCAGTTTGATGACACGACCCGTGCGTGTAGTCTTGTTATCGGCGGGATGTGACGTCATGCTGGCCGGAGGTACATGTGTTTGCTGCTTGGTGGTACTGTGCTTGGTTTTCTTGGCTATGGTAACGGTATTTGGTACGGTAATCTTCATTGATGGTAAGGTATTGGTATCTTCTGTGATGACGTATGCAGGCTTTAATCGATCGATCGATATGTTTGCCTGCCGATCGGGTAACTGAATGGAGTACACCTTATCTGTGCGGCTTATCACTCGATAAGGGCCTTCATATGGAGTCTGAAATGGTTTTTTTACTGCATCTGTCCTAATAAATACGTGACTGCATTTTAATAAGTCTTGATGCACGAACACGCTTTTATTGTTGCCGTGATGCTTGATATCAACTTGCGGCTTGTTTTTTTGAATAATATCACGCAGTTTCTCGACGTAGGTATAATCCATAGTAGGTGTACAGGTACTTGCAGTGAAGAATTCGCCAGGTAAACGTAAGTTGTAACCGTAGGTAAGTTCGGCGGCGCTCACGCCGGTGTCTGTGCTTAGAGCGGCTCGCAGCCCCAGTAGCACAGTAGGTAACTCGTCGATCCATGTACTTGCGTTTGTGAGTTTCGCGCGTAAAGCGGTCTTGAGAGTGCGATGCCATCGTTCGACGATACCGTTGCTTTGGGGATGATAAGGTGTCGTGCGATTTTTCTTTATACCCATTTGCTTCATTAAGTTTTGAAATAGCTGACTCTCGAATTGACGACCTTGGTCGCTTGTTAGTGTGGTCGGGCATCCGAATCTTGCGATCCAATGTTGATAGACGATATCGGCTATTCGTTCAGCTGTTATTTCGTCGGTAGGTATTGCTTCGGGCCACTTCGTCGATCGATCAATCATTGTTACTAAGTACCGATGACCTTGAGTTGTTGTAGGTAGTGGTCCGACAATGTCAATGTGTAGGTGTTGAAAACGCTCGCTTGGCGGGAAACATGCGACATCCGAGAATGTGTGTCGTTGAATTTTGCTTTTTTGGCAAAGTATGCAGGTTCGAGTCCAACGGCTGATGTCTGCGTTCATTGATGGCCAGAAGTATTTTTGAGTGATAAGTTTGCGAGTCGTGCGCGTACCAGGATGACTGATGTTGTGCACGCTGTCAAAAACTTCCTTTCTATATTGCTCGGGTATGTACGGGCGTACATAGGGAGTAGATGCTTCGCAGTATAATTCAACGTCGCTGTTAGGTATCGCTATTTTCTTGAGAGTGATGTTATTTTGTAATAATAATTGCTTAATGTTGCTGTCCTTTTCTTGCGCGTTGGCTATGTCGCTGTGGTTTATAGAAGATGGGCATGAAATTGTTTCTATTCTGCTGAGTGTGTCGGCGACGATGTTTTGTTTACCGCTCACGTGTCTTATGTCTGTCGTAAATTCGCTGATAAACATAAGTTGTCTCGTTCGCCTCTGCGTTTCTGAGTTAGAATGAGTCTTCGACATTATGAATGTTAGCGGCTTGTGATCGGTGAATATAATAAGATGACGTCCTTCGAATGTCTTGCGGAAATGTTTGACTGCCATGTACATTGCAAGTAGTTCACGATCGAATGTAGAATACTTCTTTTGCGCGTCAGTGAATTTCTTGGAATAATATCCGAGAGGTTGCCACGTTTCATTTAGGTATTGTTGAAGTACGGCGCCAGCTGAGTTATTGGATGCGTCACAAAATAAGGCGAGGGTTGCATGGTGCGATGGATGAGCGAGTAGAGCTGCGTTTATAATGCTAGCTTTACACTGTTCGAACGCTTGAGTTGCTTCGTTAGTCCACGTTATTTGAGTTTTGTCTCTTTTCTTGACGTTATGTAGATATGCGTTTAATGGTGCTTGCTGAGATGCGGCGTTAGGTATATGATCGCGATAGAAATTGATCATACCCAGAAATCTTCTTAACTCTTCGATGGTAGTCGGCTTGGGGTAATTGGTGATAACTTCGATTTCCTCTCGTCAGTGGGCGGCCGCCATCTTGAAAACGCGCGTCTGTGGGACCGACTGTCGGTCGATCCACAGACAGGGAATTCGCGAGTTTTCTGCGCGACCTCGATGGCTTTAAATTGCGATTTCTCTGGATTTTTGTATGCAAAGCACCAATTTAAGATAGTAATACTTAAACCTCATTAAATTTGCCATTATATAGTATATAAAATAATATATTAATATAAAGGACAATAAACTTATGTTGATGGTAAATAAAGGAGTAGTATATCAACCTAATGTTTTTCATGATTATAAATAAAATAAACAGTTTCTTAATAAAATGACTTTTATTTATAAAACTTATCATCTATTTACATTATTATAGGTAAAAACCTAATACACCTACGATACATATTTGTTCTAAAAAACACGTTACAAATTTATTCGAAAAATGGCCGCGCTCGATTTCATATCTAAAGTCTGCCATATGTTACATCTATAAACTGAGCGATACAAAGCTCAAGTGTCTGGAATGTTTATGTTTTGTGAACTTAAGAATATAAACTATAATAAAGATAATGCATGACATTGCTCAGTCAAATAGTTAGGATGTTATCACCCATACAAAATGGGTCTCAAATTAGAGGTATAAATTACTATGTTAGAAATAATCGAATTTCTCGTTCGGTTTTAGTCTATTTTTCAAAGGAAGTAACAATTCAATAACTACATTATATTACTAATGAAATTCAAGTACAATAACTCTACGTACAGAACAAAATTTATGAATTCAAAGGCAACAAAAACTGTATAAATTGGTACAAAAAGTGACAATCTCGGTATGGATAACATGGATAAGACTTTTCATCATAAGTACCTAATCGTACGGGGGAGTACAAATGTCGCTCAGGTCAATAGAAAATTATCTTGTGAATGATTTATATTGGTTATAAAGATAATTATAACGTATATTAGATTATGTAAATATATGACAAAAATACAAATTCAAATATTCATTACACAGTAAGTACTACATAAAGTATGGTGGTAAAAAAAATATACCGTAACAATATAGTTCGATGTATATATATGAGCGGCCTTTGAAATTATGATACAAATGTATTTGTACTCCCCCCCCCCCCCAATCCCCACCACCACCAGTTTCTTTCCAGGACAGAAGATGCTACCTTCTTCCCGCTGGGTCCACCAGCGAAATGGCCAAGATCTCAGGCTTTCACGTTATATAAAATGCATCAGAACACAGACACACCCCCAGACACATACACAGACATACATTCACGGACACTAATACGCAGATACACAGCCACGCATACACAAACAAACATCTTCTTACAATAAAAAACGCAGCGGTGTCCTTTCCCGCTCCAGTATGGATGAATATGCCCCTTCAACAGTTCATAGACCTCTCTTAAGAACAGTATACCTACAGACCTCACCTAAGTACTCTTCAGATGACCACTGTATGCTCGCACACGAGAATGCCTGTGTAGCTGTATGTGTATGTATGTGTTCGTGCGTGAATGTGTGCATTTGTGGGTGTGTATGTGCGTGTCTGTTATTGCATGTGTGTCATATGGTACTGCTTAAAGCAGCTGAATAGGCACAACGCGACAGCACAGCCCTCGCAATACGTGCGCGTGCGTTTCTTGCACTGATTGCAAACACGTCGCAAGGGCTCCGTTTTCTTTCCGGCAGGTGCCTGATGGTGAGCATACTCTGCCGGAAAGTGCTGCCACGCTGTTGTGATGGGACGTCTTTGTGTCAATGTTGGTGGTGTGTTTGCCGCAAGCAGTTGAGTACACAACTGCTTACGGAATTCGCGGTGTGTTAAAGTGTCGGGTCTGTCGTGTTTGTGTAGGATGTAAGCATTCAAGACGCTTGCATTCAGTAGCCTTCTGAAGAGCTTTTTGTACCAGATGCGAGTCCGTTTCCTCTCGATGGGAAACATGGACAGCATCTGGTCCTTCCGGTCAACCCCCCCCATACAGATATTATAATCGTGTATAACGGTAGGCTTTTTCACGCCGAAGCACTCCCAGGACGCCAACCCATGATACGTCGAGACAAGAGCCACGCGGTTCCTGTCCCTCCATACCAAGAGGTCAACATCTCCAGAAATACATCCGACGATCTGACCGGGCGTCATGTCTCCTTTTTTCAAACTCGCCAATTGAGCGGGAACCAACTGACGGTTTGTTCGGAGGGTTCCCACGCAGTCGAACCCTCGAGACTTCAATTCTCGCGCAAGGGCGGGAGAATTGTAGTAATTATCCATCCATATTGTGTGCCCTTTGCCCTCAAGACCATGTAAAAGTCTGAGGACTAAGGCTGGTATAATCCCAGACACGGGCGTTTCCTCGTGCTGAATGAGGTCGTGACCTGCATGGACCTCGAAGCGCCACAGATACCCGGTTAGGGATTCGCAAACCTCGTAGGTTTTAATGCCGACTGATGCTGCTTTATTTTGGATAAATTGGTTGATATCCAACCAACCTTTCCACTGAGTCAAACTTTCATCTAACGCTACATTTTGATGCATCTTATACAACGATTGAAATTTATTATTTAAGTGGTCCAAGATAGGCTGCAACTTAAATAATTTGGCCTGCGACCTGGTCATTAGCTGATGAGCTATTCCAGCGTTGTCCTGGAAATGAAGGCATTTGCTCAACAACACGAAACGGTCATACCCCATCGCGCATGAAAAGCCGGGAGTACTGAAGAGGCCAGTATCCCTACTCCAATACTCCTCGAGACGCGTTTTCACTGTAATCCCGGTAGCTAGGATTATAGCGAAAAGTACGTACAATTCACGCACGGTGGTATCACGCCAATGCGTGATCCGGCTGGCAGGTCGCAAGCTGCCGCTGTCCAGCATGAGCGTTACGCATTCCTGAGCGTACCTATTTGTCTCCCGAGCTATATGCTCCATCACCTCTGGGTCCCAAATAGCAGTAAACGCCTCCAGAGGTGTTAGAAAGGAGCGTTGCGGGCCACAGTCGGACACCGAGAACTTCTCTCTACGAGAAGCTGGCGTGATTGGAGGCTGAGGGCACTCCAACCACTCAAAATCAAATTTCGACTGTGGTCCGTAGCTCGGGAGATCCGAAACTGATGGCGATTCACTCACCGATGAGGTCGACGGCGTCGCGGACGGCACGGCAGACGGCAGCGGTGGCAGGTCGTCAACTACCGGCAGCGTTGAGGACAAGGAAGGAACCGGCCGCTGGTCGTGACCCGTAGAGGCGGACGCGACATGGTCCTACAACAAACACACATTTTTTTAGTGCTAATAATGCAGCCTATTACATCACTTTCAAATCCTTCAACGTTCAAATGACATATATTACAAAAACAAAACACCTAAAGGAAGAAAGTTGATATGTTGTCACAGCAAATCTACATACCTCATCGTCTAAAAAGTCGAAAACGTATCGCGCCGCCTTCGGAAGGGTAACGATTGGCCGGTCCTCCTCATCTTCGTTTTCTGAATCCTCTTCGCTGCCTGCAATTATAACATAGTATTAAAAAGTAATCAGGTATTATAATAAAACTTACAGTGAAATTTACACACCGTAGTTGACCAAGTCCTCAATCTCGCCGTCTAGGAGGCCCCAGCGTCCGCCACGCCTCACATGGGGAAAGTTATTGCTGCAAAGAAACCATCAAAACAGTAAGTATGATAGAACCCTAAGAATCATGTGCTTATACCGAATGCTAAATGACTTACATCACCGGCGAGGAGACCACGGGTCCTTGGGATCCTGAGGGTCCTTGGGCCACGTCTTCGATCTCAATGACGCTGAAAGAAACAATCATTTTAATTTCATGTTATATTAAAAATGTGTATGTGATGTGTAAGGAATGTGATCTATGATTAACTGAAACGTACTTTGACGGCAAGGGGCCCAAGCTATAGACTAAATAACTTACATCATCGGCGAGGAGACCACGGGTCCTTGGGGTCCTGAGGGTCCTTGGGGTCCTGAGGGTCCTTGGGCCACGTCTTCGATCTCAATGACGCTGAAAGAAACATGATCATTTTAATTTCATTTTAAATTAGAACTAAAGGATTTATTTGGATATATTTTTTGGATCTACGAATACTGAAACGTACTTCGTTGGCGAAGGTAACGAAATTTCCACCCCAGATGTTGACGGGCCGGCCTCAGGCTGGTACCAGGGGGAATCTTGGTAAGAGCCCCTGTGAAGAATATAGTAATTATATAATCACTTCCAACATTTGCAACATACAAATAGAGAAGCATGAAAAAATATTATTACCCTGGTAGCTTGGGCGGCAGCAGCCGTCTCTTCTTGGGGTGGAGTGGCGATTCCAAAACCTCCCCGGCAGGCAGTAAGTCCAACGTCCCGCGGAAAACGCTAAAAAATATAATTGGAAATAATTTGCGATCTTGTACAGGACTTAAATGAAAGAAAAAAAATTAAAACAATATACAAAATAAATTTTCTGGTACACACCTTGACGCTGTCATCCGCCTTTGTCTACTTACTGCTGCCGGGATGGCCTGGAAAACGCCTTCATCCTCATCCCTCGGACGAGAACCCTCAGACCTCCCGCTTCCGCCACGGGCAGCACCCCGGGTGCGGACACGCCCACCTCGAGTCGGTCCAGCACCGCCACCTCGAGTCGCTCCACCGAGCTCCAAACCTCCACCACCTCCACCACCTCCACCACCTCCACCACCTCCACCACCTCCAGCACCACGTCCACCACGTCTTCTCCCACCCCTGGTACGCACACCTCGTCCACTTCCTTGGCTGCTTTATAATTTAAACACCACAATAGTAAAAACATTCACAAGAAATATGCGAGAAAAATTTCGCGTTTTTTTTTTTTTGGGAATTGTAAATTTTTTTAGTATCGTCGGGTTAATCATGTCCTTAGAAGCCATTTAGCATCTGAGAAGCACTGTCCTGCGAGGCACCGTTTTCGAACAATGGGCCTTTAAATTTTTATCAAAATTTCATAAATTCCTCAACATCTAGAAGCTCGTAAGTCGGATGAAATGCTTTCCAGGAAAGAAATAGTTGCTCTAGTCTAGTACTATGCGATTAGGTAAAAATTGGTAAAAAACCAAAATTTCGAAAAGCCGTTACGTTCAACTGCTGATTCCCCCCCCGCCCCTATTACCTACTCTCGTTTTTTTGGGAATTGTAATTTTTTTAGTATCGTCGTGTTAATCATGTCCTTAGAAGCCATTTAGCTTCTGAGAAGCACTGTCCTGCGAGGCACCGTTTTCGAACAATGGGCCTTTAAATTTCAAAAAGTTCGAGAACGACACTTAGAATATTTTTTGAGTTTTTTGTTTTTTCCTTTTTTGCCCCATGTTTTTTACCTTATCACATAGTGCTAGACTATAGCAACAACTCCTACACTCCGCCTCTAAGACGACCCTCTGACCATTTCATATTTAAACGAGAGTAGGTAATAGGGGGGGGGGGGGGGAATCAGCAGTTGAACGTAACGGCTTTTCGAAATTTTGGTTTTTTACCAATTTTTACCTAATCGCATAGTACTAGACTAGAGCAACTATTTCTTTCCTGGAAAGCATTTCATCCGACTTACCAGCTTTTAGATATTGAAGAATTTATGAAATTTTGATAAAAGTTTAAAGGCCCATTGTTCGAAAACGGTGCCTCGCAGGACAGTGCTTCTCAGGAGGTAACTAGCTTCTACGGATATGATTAACCCGATGATACAAAATAATTGGTCAAATTCCGGAAAAAAATAAACTCCCACAAAAATTTACTAAGTCCTGTGTTCCGAAGTACGCAAGCTGAAGTTTGATAACGACACTTAGAATAATTTTTGAGTTTTTTGTTTTTTCCTTTTTTGCCCCATGTTTTTTACCTTATCACATAGTGCTAGACTATAGCAACTCTTTCTTTCCTGGAAAGCATTTCATCCGACTTACCAGCTTATAGATATTGAGGAATTTATGAAATTTTGATAAAAGTTTGAAGGCCCATTGTTCGAAAACGGTGCCTCGCAGGACAGTGCTTCTCAGATGCTAAATGGCTTCTAAGGACATGATTAACCCGACGATACTAAAAAAATTTAAAATTCCCAAAAAAAAAAAAAAAAACACGAAATTTTTCTAAGTCCCTAGAAATTATTTTTAAGAAATAATAAAAAAATGTTTTCTTTGCTGCTCATAGTGGCCCTAAGCGTATACTTCAACTCCTACACTCCGCCTCTAAGACGACCCTCTGACCATTTCATATTTAAACGAGAGTAGGTAATAGGGGCGGGGGGGGAATCAGCAGTTGAACGTAACGGCTTTTCGAAATTTTGGTTTTTTACCAATTTTTACCTAATCGCATAGTACTAGACTAGAGCAACTATTTCTTTCCTGGAAAGCATTTCATCCGACTTACGAGCTTCTAGATGTTGAGGAATTTATGAAATTTTGATAAAAGTTTAAAGGCCCATTGTTCGAAAACGGTGCCTCGCAGGACAGTGCTTCTCAGGAGGTAACTAGCTTCTACGGATATGATTAACCCGATGATACAAAATAATTGGTCAAATTCCGGAAAAAAATAAACTCCCACAAAAATTTACTAAGTCCTGTGTTCCGAAGTACGCAAGCTGAAGTTTGATAACGACACTTAGAATATTTTTTGAGTTTTTTGTTTTTTCCTTTTTTGCCCCATGTTTTTTACCTTATCACATAGTGCTAGACTATAGCAACTCTTTCTTTCCTGGAAAGCATTTCATCCGACTTACGAGCTTCTAGATGTTGAGGAATTTATGAAATTTTGATAAAAGTTTAAAGGCCCATTGTTCGAAAACGGTGCCTCGCAGGACAGTGCTTCTCAGGAGGTAACTAGCTTCTAAGGACATGATTAACCCGACGATACTAAAAAAAATTACAATTCCCAAAAAAAAAAAAAAACACGAAATTTTTCTAAGTCCCTAGAAATTATTTTTAAGAAATATTAAAAATAATATTTCTTTGCTACTCATAGTGGCCCTAAGCGTATACTCCAACTAAACTATGTAACCTACATACATACTACTGCATACACATAGATACACGTTTACCTAAATTTGATCTAACAGTATTATAAAATAATGTTAGTTCTGTCTACTCCTAAATGTTCCCCACGGGCTTATCCATATTATATTAGCATCGTACATTTCGCGTCAAGGCCATGCCACGTGACCTGTTAGTCCGTGTCTGTGGAGCGACCGACTGTCGATCGATTTACTCCGCTAAGTATTTACGCTTCAATTTCTCACATTAGACACAATTCTATCGACTTGGTGTTAGTTTTTGAGTTAAAGTATGATATTTGTAAGATTATTACCATACAATTAACAACATTCACATATAAATAACGTTAGAAATAGGGAATGAAAAAAATGGCGGCGTCATAAATTGGTATAAGATCGAGGTTCAGATGCATAAATAACAATGAAAAACATAATAGAATACATTATTGCTGTATAATTATTAAACTACATACCTTTCGCTGTCCATGCTTAAAATATAAACGATTTAAGTTAATTATAATAGTAACACAACTGTTTCGAGTGGCTGCGAGACACGGACTGAATTTAGGGATACGAAAAAAGAATCGATTACTCATTGGTATCGATACTATTGTTTCGATACCTAGTATTTTTGTAATCGATTACTTTGTTTGCGATACTTCACGAGGAATCGATACTTTCACATGTAATCGATGCCCTTCAGTAAACCACTATCAAGTGGGCTATAAAGTACATATTATTATGTGGGCGCCCTAGGTGCTGCTCTATTGGTATTACTTACAGCTGCAAAAACTAGTAAGCCCTATTTGAACATAATGCCATCTAGCGTCATTTAATGATAATAATATAAAGTTTTCCACAGTTTATAAAATTGGTATATTATTTTACTCAGCCTCATTAATAATGTTTAATTATACCAATGTAATATTCAATAATTTTTAAATTTCTCTGTGAGTTGTATAAATTATTATATCTTGCAAGTTATTATAATTTTAAATCCCATTGTCATTTGCCATACTTTTTGAATGTTGCAATACAAAGAAAATATCTGTTTAGCCTAAGTTGAAAATAAATGTCCTGATATTGATGATATTTATTATAAATTTTCATTAAAATAGCATCAGTAATGATTATAATTCATACTTGAATATTTGAAAAAGAATGTGTGAATGATGCACTGAAGTATTTAAGTTTTTTTTAATGTTTACATTTACCTACCGCGTATATGTTGTTTACCCGCCATTTCCGCCTCACGCTAATTTAAAGTTAATTTTTAATAAGTTTTCTATGCCTAAATGTTAGAGTTAAACAATTCAAAGATTGTTAAATCTGTTTTGTTGTTTTATTACAGCAACTTTGTACAGCATGTTTTAATTAAATTATTATTAGACTTCCTACTGATTCACAAGAAAAGGTGGGAATAATGTTTGGAAAAGTGGCTATTGTAAATTAAAAAGATTAAACAATGTTATTTTGAATAAAAAAGAGTTTTATAATTTAATAAAAATGTGAGATTAGTTTAAGTAAAATATTGTTAAAATTATTATTATACTAATAGGTTAGAACTACCATTATTCTTGTTTTATTCCTTTAAAATCAATATGAATAAAAACTCGCACAAAGAATCGATACCATCAGGTATCGATACTTTTGTGGCGATACTTATCTTGGAATCGATACTTTTGATACGATACTGGTATCGATTACAGGATCGATACTTTCGTTCCGATATCGTATCCCTAACTGAATTGCCGCTTTTTCGTTGACTAAAAAGACCGTTATTTTACCGGCCAGTGTGCGCAGTGTGGGCATATATAGCGAACTCTTTTTGACCTTAGCGCATTAAACGCAGCTGGAGTGCTATAGAATGGTTTATTTGTGTTTGTGAGCTCATAATGTGAACGCTTGCGTAGCAACCGACAGTCGGTTCCCCCACAGACGCGCCATTTCGGAATCGACCGACAGTCGGTTCCTCCACAGACGAGAGGTTATGTAGATATGCGTTTAATGGTGCTTGCTGAGATGCGGCGTTAGGTATATGATCGCGATAGAAATTGATCATACCCAGAAATCTTCTTAACTCTTCGATGGTAGTCGGCTTGGGGTAATTGGTGATAACTTCGATTTTATGATTCGGAGGTTTGATGCCTTCTGATGTTACGGTGTATCCTAGGAACTGAACTTCTGATTGGCCTAGGTTGCATTTGGCGGGGTTGATAGTGATGCCGTTTTCTTCTAATTTCTTGAGTACTATGTGAAGGTGTTCTCGGTGTTGAGTTTCGCTTTCTGATGCCAGCAATAGATCGTCAATGAAAGGGAACACGATATCTAATCCTCGTAGTACTTCATGGATGTAGCGTTGGAACGTTTGTCCCGCGTTCTTTAAACCAGGGCACATACGTGGAAATTCGAATAGTCCCATTGGGGTGATGATAGCTGTCTTCTCAACGTCTTCTTCTCGTACACTAACTTGTTGGTATGCTCGGTTGAGGTCTATTGTAGAGAAGATAGTTTTCCCGGACAAGTGGTGAGTGAAGTCCTTGATGCGTGGCACGGGGTAGCGATCTGGTATGGTAATGGAGTTGAGTCGGCGATAGTCACCGCAAACTCTAATATCGCCATTCTTCTTCGGTACGATGTGTAAAGGTGATGACCATGGACTTTTACTAGGTCTGCATAGTCCTTGTTCGATCATGTTTTCAAATTCTTTCTTGACTATTTCGAAGCGATGCGGTTGAATTGGCCTAGCGCGGCAGTGTATCGGTGGTCCTCGGGTTTCGATGTAATGTTGCACATTGATGTTGCAGTTTAATTGCATCGATGTTAGTCTCGTTATGCCTGGATATTGAGCTAGGATATCATGGTATGATCGCGACATATCGATGCTGCGTACGGTAGGCACGTTCGATGCGCGTAACGGGGCGTTGACCTTTAAGCTTGTAACACCGTCGATTAGTCTTCTGTTTCTCAAGTCGACGATGAGTTGATGGTGCTTGAGGAAGTCGGCTCCGAGTATCGGCTTCGAAACATCAGCTACGATGAATTTCCATTTGTATAGGCGTCGTAGATTGAAATCGAGAGATAATGTCTTCTCCCCGTACGTAGCTATTGTAGTGTTGTTTGCTGCGTATAATTGAAATGGTAGAGGCGTTGCTATTTGGCCTTTTCTTCTCGGTAGCACGGATATGTTGGCTCCGGTGTCAACTAAGAATGATAAGTTAGAGTTTTTATCGGTGATGTATAGGCGGTGTGATTTTTCGTGAACGCCGGTATCCGCCTCTGCCAACGTTCTGTCTAGTTTTCCATATTTTGTTTCTTGAATGAGCAAGGTGACGTACAGCGTCTAGCTTGATCTTTGAAACGTCGGTGATAGTAGCAGAATGGTGATGGTGATGCTTCTCGATCACGTGGTCGTGATGTTTCTCGATCGCGTGGTCGTGATGTTTCTCGATCGCGTGGTCGTGATGTGCTACGGTAACGAGAGGTGTAGCGGCTGCGGTGATGGTTGTTGTTGTATGATGGTCTAGCTTTTAGCTCCGCTATCTCTAGCGAGAGTTTTCTTATCTCGTTGATAAGATACTGCGTATCTGCTTGTGGTGATGATGATGCAGGTGGTGCGGGTGATTGCACGGCTGCGACTTCGGTTGGTGCCGTCTGCTCCATCATTTTATCGGCGAGTAGCGCGAGTTCTTCGAGTGCAGTCTTGGTGCTGAATGATTCGCTGACTGCGAGGACTGAGCGGACGTGTGATGGAAGGTGGTTTGTCCACATCAGACGCAGAGTGGAGTCGGGAACTTTTTCTCTAGCAAGGTTTCGCATGCGGCGGAGTAATTGGGTCGGCTTCTGGTCTCCGAGTTCCATCTCTGATAGCAGTTTCTGGAACTGGCGGCTGTCAGATTCCTCGTAGGCGGATATGAGTCTTTCTTTGATAGCCTTATACTGGTCCTTCTCGGGTGGGTTGTACAGTAGATCCACGATCTGTTCGATATCTTGTCGTTCCAGCTGTGCTATGACCATCTGAGCGAGCTGTGCTTGGCCTTTCTTGAGATCGTTGGTAGCGGCCTCGAAGCTAATAAACCAGAGACGTGGTCGGTCGCGCCAGAATGGTGGAATACGCATGGTGAGAGAAATACCAGCGGCATCAGCCTTAGTCACGATGTGTTCTGATGTTGATGAGCTTGACTGTTCTTCCGTTGGGCAGGGATTCGACATCTTGAACTCTGATAATTCTTCGGCAGTTGACTTCTCTTCTTCAGGTGTGTTTGGTTCGGGGTCACCACTTTGGTAATAGTAAATGATACCAAGTTTTGATAGCGATCAGAATAGAATAATTTATTTCTTAAAACAGCCGTGTTTATATACTATTTACAATTAAGACCTTAACCAATAAAATAACTTATTAAAATATTCACAAAAATCCTGACCACTCAGAGCACTGCACACTGTTTTAAATATTTCCCGCACGGTGTCGCTGCAGACGATCGCGCTCACCGCGGCTCGTGTCGCGGCGCGGTTATAAATATGGGTACCGTGTAGTCCGCGGTCCTTTTCCTCGTGCGGCCGTCGTTGAGCGCAGATGTGTTCCTCCGTGCAGCGAGTGCGGCGACCGAAGATCGACTTGGAGAACACGGCGACGGCGACGGCTGTACAGTCTCTTGATTGGATTGTCAAAACGTATTGATAACAGTTCTTTTAAGAACTATCTGTTCCCGGTCTCTTGATAAGTACGGTCAAAACTGGTGTGCTGAGTGGTGGCTACAATGATATAATGTCTAAATTTATATTAAAACACTTAGATTTGTATTCTGATGCCTAGATTTATAGTATTTTAATGTTTGATATGTAACAGCAATGTTCCATAAAGTATTAGCGTGAATGTAAACAAATATGATAGTGAAATATTAAATAGATAATTTGTTCAATGTTGATATGTACATAAATGGTTTTAGAGAAAAATATATGTACACAGGATTCTAAAAAATTACCTAGTTTTAATAAAAATATTAAGATTTTCAATAAAATAAAAGTATAAAATACTGCAATCGGCCATGTTGCCTGTAACGCCAATTACAGCGAATGACGTCACGCCTCAATTGAATGTCAATCCGTCGTGTTTTTGCTTGAAATTTTGTCAAATGTTATCGAAGCGTGACGTCACAATAGATAGATTAAAATGCAATAATCTGCGTTAAAACAGAGTTAATTGCTGAAATAATGTGTTTTTCAGAAATAGTAGACGTGTACCTACAGGCTGTGGTTCTAGACAGTGGCCAAATTGAAGGAGGTGGATCTATAGGTGTAACTGATTACAAAACAATTCAAAAAAGTATACCTTAGAAAATCGAATTAATTTCGCAGTTTTACTGTTTTTTGCGTATACGTCGTGTCATAGCCATTGCCGCGTCGCGCGCAGTAGGCACAAAGACGGCACCGCGCGCCGACAAAGGCCGTATACGAAAATTTCACAGAGAAGCGTTAGCTGTTACGAGACGAATAGGACATTGACCTCTTGGCTATTATTGTTTTAATTATTTTTATACAACATATAACTTGTTGCTGTATATGTTCCTACAATATGGCCACTGTTCAAAACCACAGCTTGTATATTATAGAAGAAGATTTCAAAATCAGTCATCATGCCTATTTGTAAACTGTATAGTTTATTTTTCTAAATAAACAATTATTATTATTATTTAATAAACCTAATTTCGCCTCTTAATTTCTTCTGAAATATTTTATTTCAAATGTAAAAACGTGTAAAAATGATAACAAAATTATGAAAACGGCAACAATAAGTTCAGTCAGTCAGGATTTTTACACGATTCAAAATTTACTCACCTCATTTGATAGACTTTATCTGGTTATAGACAATGCTAATTTGACTTAAAAAAAATGTAAACATTAGTAGTCTATTGTATTTTTTATCTGTGCTTTGTGGACTGTGATTCTTCTCGATTGTCATGGTGTAATAAGGGTTGATTTTGTTTTTGTTATATTTTCAATATTTTCCAGTGATTTAAGCTCTGCGAAAAGCGAACAGCATGAACAGACTAATTATTAGGCAATGTCAGTGCATTAAAAGATCGAGTAAGTTACCTATATTTAGCAACACAATCTTAGTATACATCTAACCTAAAGCGGAATTTGATTGATTATTATGTACACCTGTGTATGACTTCATCATGTAAACTGTTATTTTAACGTAAAGGTATTATATCTCATATATTCGATAACATACTACCTTTTCTATTTGTCTAATTACTCTGCAACACCTAGGTATATTATCTAATTTCTTTTTATTTCATCATGACCGTCACATGGTGGATGCTTTTCTTATTATTTTTTGTATTAATTGTTATTATACCAAGAAAATAAACAACAATACTCATCGACTACCTACTATTTGTAGTGGGTAACCTGAGCCAACTTGATTTGATATTGAGTAACTCTTAGCAGATACATGTCATGAGTTGTGTTTCTAAAATATCTTGTCTTGATGGTGTTTTGTATGTTAATTAATAACATTTATATTACTATTCTAGCACTACTATGGGAAAACAGGCATTATCAAAACTTTCCATACATTACACTTTCAAGGTCATTGTCATATTATACAACCCAGCCTATTATCAGACTGCATCATGATATTACGCAAAAGCCGCTCTACACGAGAAGTTACTATCATCCGCAGTCCATCAGACCAATCTCAACAAGCAGATATCACTATGACAAAGAACCTTTGAAACCATCCTCAAAGGTTGAAGCGTCTGTTGAAACTATAAAGAAAGGCATTGAAGAGCAAGAAAAGCTCCCAAAAAAAGAAGAAAAGAAGAAGAAGAGCTTAAAGGAACGCTTAATGGCTGAGCTACGACACTACTATCATGGTTTTAGGTTACTCTTCATTGAAATAAGGATCTCAACAACCTTATTCTTTAAAATTTTAAGAGGTGGTACATTAACACGCAGGGAGCACAGACTGCTGGTCACAACCATTGGTGACCTCTTTAGAATGGTTCCGTTCATTGTATTTATTGTTGTTCCATTTTTGGAATTTGCGCTGCCTTTTTATATTAAACTGTTTCCAAATGCATTGCCATCTACATTTGAAAGTACCTCTCAAAAAGAACATAAGTTAAAACAGCACTTAAAAGTTAAACTGGAGATTGCAAAATTCTTCCAAGAGACCCTAGATCAGATGGCCCCACAGGCCAGTAATAGGCACTCAGAGCTTGCCAGAGAGTTCTCCAGTTTTTTTTGTAGAATTCGAACTTCAGGAGATGTAGCCACTAGTGAAGAGATAATGAAGTTCTCCAAATTATTTGAAGATGAGATCACATTGGATTCATTACAAAGACCGCATTTAGTTGCTTTGTGTAAAGTGTTAAATGCAACCACTATTGGTACCAGTGCCATGTTACGATTCAATCTTAAAATGAAGTTGAGGTCATTGGCTGCAGATGATAAGATGATTGCCAAAGAAGGTGTAGACAGTTTGAACTTTAGCGAGTTACAACAGGCTTGTAGGGCTAGAGGTATGAGGGCTTATGGTGTATCAGAAGAGCGATTGAGGAAGGAATTGAGAAATTGGCTTGACTTGTCATTGAATGAGAAGGTGCCTCCATCTTTGCTGCTGCTGTCACGAGCTCTGATGGTTCCGGAACATGTGCCGACAACATACAAACTGAAGGCAACCATATCTGCCTTGCCAGAACAAGTAGCTACACAGACTAAGGCTGCTATTGGAGAAAAGGAAGGCAAGCTGGACTTCAAGGTAATATACTTAATTAATTAATTTAAAAAATGCTTGTACAGCATGCAACCGGCTCCACATGCGGTGTGAAACTGATTTAAAGATAAAGATAAAGATAAAGATAATTTATTTGTCATAAAACATGCGTTTACATACTGTTGAAGCATGCAAGGTAATTAACACAAAACCTTAACAAATTATACACCTAAACCTTCCTCAAGAATCAGTGTCTATTGGTGAAAACTGCATGAAAATCCATTCAGTAGTTTATGAGTTTATCACAAACAGACCGATGTGGTGGGAGTCTTTGTTTTATAATATTTAGTGATAGTGTATCTAGTCTTGTTTATTTTAATATGTAAACAATTACTACTTCAATACCTATTAAGGAACTGATTTGAGTACATAAACAATCAGATTGATACCTAGTCTCATTTCGAAATTTTACCATTCCAGGCAAAGGCAGAAGCTATCAAATTGGAAGAACAGAAGATTAAGGAAGAAATGAAAGAAATGCAGGAAGCAGAAAGAGAAAAACAAATCCTTGAAGCCAAGAAAAGAGAGAAAGAAGAACTTAAAGATAAGGCACCTATCATTGACATTGAGGCTAGTTCTCCTATGATCGACCAGGCTCCCGTCATTGTTGTGGACACCCCGAAAACGAAATCCGAAGAAGGTCTCTCTGGCAAAGATATTGAAGTTATAGAGGACGCTTTAGAGAAACTAGGTAAGTCCATTGGCAGTAGTCCATTTTTTTCTATCTGGGGAAGTTCAAGTTCATTTTGTTACCTTCTTAATTACGTATTCTGCACGTTTTTGTCATTCTTATTAATAGATTATGTATGTACGGCATGTGTTCATAACATGGGCATACGTCAGAGTTAATGGTACTTTATTTATGTTCCTTATTGAATTTGCAGGTGGCTTTGTCTTTATCTTTATCTATTTTCTTTCACTGTGTTTTCCTTATCTCAAAAAGGTGATCTATGCTGGTAGTTAGACAGTGATTCTTATCACGTAACTGGTTCTCTACACAACATTATCATATATGTCGCATAAGATAATAAAACTATTTTAAAATAAGTGCATTTACAGTTAATTGTTATGAGATTGAAAGCTGTACTGTTCTCGTGTTGATACTAAATATATTATAAATAATAATAAATAGATGAAGTTACACGAAAACTGATATAGTTGCGGTATCTTACATTGTTTTGAAGGTAAATAACCAGACTATTGTATCGGTTCGATTATCGTGTATTTGATAAAGACTTGGCATCAATAGCTTGATAAAATTAAATCTCACCTGCTATTATCATTTACATTTCAATAAAACTGAACTGCAATATGCCTATAACTATAAATAGGTTAAAAGTAAAGGCTTTCTTACACTGACACGGTGTATTATCCCAATATATCGTGTGCAGTGGTAATACGGTTCATATCACAGCTGCCAGGCAGCTGTCATCTCGGTGTGAAATAAGCCTAACATGTTATACGAAGTTTCACAATATCTTAATGTTTAAAGGCTCATATATGGTGAAGTAATTAACATGCCCGTACAAATAGAACTTATATCAGAATCGGACAAATCTCATCTGTTCGTTGGTAATGAAAGGGTAAAACCCAATGACGTCACCACTGCATGCCCTTCGATTTTAATTTGATAATTTATACCTATACCTACGATAAGGTAATAAAAATATATTTAATGTCTGTCTAATAAGAACTACGACAACTTTCTACTTATATTAAAAAAACAGGCTCTTTGCCATATTTTTATTGAATGTTAAACATATTTATGTAATAAAGATATTTATGTAACTAATATCAGTTGGCAACATGCAACAGTCCTTCGTGGAATAACAATAGGTATAACTATAATATTGCGCCGCGCCGGAACACTCCAAACGCATACGAATGCAGACCAATGACTCACACTATTTGTAAACAAAGACTTCTCGTGTAATTAAGGGTGTAGACCTAGGTGTCAATTATATCTGCTAAATCTGCTGTCAATAAACTTATTGAGCACTTTTGTATAACAGATAGGTACTAAAGAAAATAATTTTCGTCTTCCACCAAGCATTTCTCCTTATTATTATTATTGGCTTATAGCCAGTGTTTTCATAAAGTATCGTCCATTCACCTTTGAAAAATAAACAGTGCAGAATTTAGGTTTACAAAAATGTTATTACCCGAACTGCGCAATACTGCTTCGCGTGCCAGGTTTTCTCAGTAAAATTTTACTATCTACCTATCTTAAGTACCTACATATGTAAAATTTACTTATTTAGATGTAGACTTCGCCAATGTATAAATTCATCACGGAATAGCTCGCCAAATAACGTATTTCATGTTTACGCGATCCACTACTTTTGTATTCCAATTAAGGGATGATGTGATGTTACGTTATGTACTTATTTCAATTTGTTACCTCCACAGCTGAACAAAAGAAATCCTTGCTTCTTGAGAAGGAGAGCATCCAAGAATTGAAGGCTGAGCTCTTGGACTACAGCGAGGATGTCAAAGAGATGCAGGAGATCGTGAAGACTAAGCAAGCTGACCTCAAAGTTTCCAAGGGTGCTCGCAGGTATGATGCTTCCTACGTTATTTAAATTGGATGTGTAGTCTGTTTCAAATGCCTCATTGCTCCAGTGGCGGCAAGCCCAGCTGCTGAGCGTTAAGCCCTGGGTTCGATTCCCGGGTTGGGCAAATTGTTATTGGGTTTTCCTGTTAGGAAATTCTCAGTAGCAGCCCGGAGTAATAAAGTTGGCGGTGTGACACCTCCGTGCTTCGGAGAGCACATAAAGCCATCGGTCCTGCGACCTCTCCGGTCGATCACCGCCCCATCGGACTATAAGAGCGAACGAAGAGCGAATGCATATGTGTTGGCGCATACACTTTTGCACTATAATATCTTCTGTGTACTTGGCTGATCTCTGTGGAGATAGGCCGCCATGACCGAATATTCGGATTTGCCAAAAAGATAAACAATCTCAATCTTGACAGGTATTTATATCATGTAAAATTAACTGAAATGCATTATATAAATTTAGCTACATAGTAATTTATATTTCTAATCTAGTTATAGTTATAAAACTGGTAATTTTTTTTTTACACACGGCTTTAAAATCTTATCGGATTCACAATATATTCTGCGGCGAAACTAACGTAGGTACCCCAAATCACGTAACCGCAGTGCGCTCTAGCCCTAACTTTCGTAAAAGGCAAACAATTATTTGTCGTAGATTCACTTGTACCATTATTGTTGTATATTTTGTAGTCCTCAATGTTGTTAGTAACAACGTTCGACTTAGGACACCATCTTCTAAATCCAAAGGCATAGCCTCTCATGAATTATTCAAGTTTGACACGCTATTTTCATTTCATCTGTTGTATCGTTGGTAAACACGGCATTGCAGTCTGTTAAATAATTATTACAGAAATAGGTACAATAAGGCATGGCAGGAAATTCAGTCATACAAATAAACAGCAATTTATTTTACTTCTACTTACTTTATTTATATAATTATTATAGATTCAGTTTGCATTTAAACTATTCGTAGCTGAATAAATTAATCGTAAAATACTTAAGTAAAGAAGGATTTTATATTCGAAATAGTGATTATCGTAACAGTTTAGTAACGTACTTTCTGATTAGCTATTTTACTTCAAAAATAGCAGTAGAAATGGACTTGCTTTAAAATTTAATCAGCGTTTATCTCAGAAAAATCAAAATCAAAATGCAATATAGCATCCCATTGCACTGAATCAATTCTTACTCTACCCTTGAATAATTTCAGTAGCAATCCGTTCACATTCTTCACATACTTTACAGATTGTACAAGGCAGTTAACAACATGATAAGCAAACTGGATGCCGCATTAGCTATGCTAGAAACTAAGGAGAAAGCACTAAAAACCACATTAGAACAGACAAAGTCCGAACCACAGAAGGCGAAGGAACAATTGATCCAGATTGATGAACTGATGCATTCCATTAAGAGCCTACAGAAGGTCCCCGATGAGGCCAAACTGAAGCTCATTCAGGATGTGCTCGGAAGGTTGGATGACGACTTTGACGGGCAGTTGAAAATTGATGATGTATTGAAGGTTAGTTAATTGTATTTAAAAAAATGTCTAATCCTTTCTTGTTTGTGACTTCGGACTTTTAATCAATCTGCAAAACTATTGAATTTAAGAGATTTGGGTGAGGTTTGGTATATTCAAGTTATTTAAGGAGCTTGCAATGGGACATAAATACAATAAAAAACTTATTTCCCTGTAAAAATAAATGAAATAATATTCTTATAACGATGTTCATTTAATATTATCTAAAATAATTAAAGAAATGGTGGGAAGTTAAACAAAAAACCTTTTAACATACATTTATGTATCGTATGTCCATTTTATTAATATTCAAAATCAAGACCACAATGTGTTTTAAGTACAATTTTGACCTAATAGGCACAGACACGGTCAATGTCAAGTTTTCACCACGATGGCAAGCACGTGACCGCCCCTATCTAATTCACAGCGAGTGATTATAAATGCGATAACGTCATAATGTGTGACCTCTTCCAGTGTAAAGAGCTAGATTTCCGTGTTATCAATAATAAATCTTCAAGGCCAAAGTGCAAAGAAACACAAAAATATTTTTATATTAAATTCACCTCTGGCTGGTAAGTGACTGGTCACTTATCATTGAAAAACGAAACGGCTTTATGTGATTTATTAATTACCGAATTCTTTTAAGAATAACGTGGGACTGTTTGTTTTTGCATGGTACCAACACATGTTTAATTTTTATAAAAAATCTCAAATCTCATCAACTGGAGTTTTTGTATATGTTCCTTACCTTGTTATTTAGTTTTAAATTAGACTAGTGAACGGATAACTACTACCTTTAGTCTCCGTACTAGGATTACAGTGCATTAAACATTACAGTATGTATTTATGTAAATAAATAAGCCGTGTTATTTACTCGTAATACTTAAAGTCAGGACGACATCTACGGCCATTGACATTTCGACTTTTATCAGCCAATATTTTGTTTCAATATTTTCCCTATGACGTATTTACATTGTCTTGGTAATGGGGTGATTATAAATATGTATCTAGATGACTGGTAGAATAACAACATCGGTTATTACTTACTTAACATTGAGTTTTAACATAATATAATATATCTAAAATACATACAGAATGATTCATAAAGAGAGTTAGGTATTAAGTCACAATTGAAAAAAAAAAACTCACAAATTTGTAATACACAATAAATTCTATGACAATATTTTATTTAGGTACCTCTTGTATGTTTAAAATTTCAGTCATAAGACTAATTGATAAAACTGTAACAGTTATTTCACAATAAAAAAAATCGATAAACTCACGTCACAATATTCAATATGAAAATTTAATACAATATCTTCCACATTCCAGATGTTAGAAATCATAGGCAACGAAAACGTGAACCTGTCAGAGAAGCAGATGGCCGAGCTGATCGAGCTACTGGATAAGGAAGAGATCCTAGAGGTCGAGAGCAAGATTCAGAAAGCGCTGGACAAGGCCGCCCTCGCTGCGAAGGAGCAGGACAAACCTAATGTCTCAGAGGGGAAGGTATAGTACTGAAAAAAAAAACAACACAACATAATGATTACTTAAAGAGAAAGGCTAGAGAAACTAGTATGATTATATTGGGCATATTGTCGTAACTTAAGACAAAGAGAATTTTATAACTGAAACATCCTATTAAGACTTAGGAGACCAAGGAATTGGGGAGAAAGTTAGTGGGGTGATAAAATCTGTATTTCGATAAAGACCACATTATAAATGTTGACCGGTCTTTTTAAAAGAAAGAAAGGTATTATTTAATGGAAAGCAGTAGTTCTTTTATCTTCTATATTTTCCGTTTGCGCAGTGGATGTCATCAAACTTTATCTCTCAGCAAGTCAGCTGTTTCGAAAGTATTGCCATTTGTTTGATAACGATGTGTTTTTATCGCACAAGGTTGATTCTCGAATAAAATTATAATACAATAAAATATTATAGCACAAACAAACATCTTTGTTAATAACTGCATTACACTTACTTCAACCAACATTTATTGTTACAGAGCTTATTCGACTTAATCCGAGAAGCTCAGAAGAGGCGAGAAATGAAAAGAGCCGCCGAAAAGCTAAGTCCAGAGCAGACAATTGTGAAAAGCGAAGGCATCGTCACCAAACCTGAAGAAAGTAGTAAACGGCCCGAAAGCCACTGAGTAACGTAGCATTACTTAGTCAAGGTGTATATAACTGTAATAGTGGACTGTTCTTACTCATGTTTACGCCTTCGTGCTGGTTTAGGTGACGATAAATTAGCAAAGATGGCGTTCGGCGTTTGTATTTAAATAATATGCCTTCGAACACGTGCAACGTATCGCAAGTAGTATACCTTCTGACATGTGCTAAATAGTCACGTTCTGATTGTGAAGTAGAGTTGCACTGTCTGAAAGCGTCTTATGTAACCATATAGCATAGCTGTTGTACTAGAGTAACGACGTACATATTTATGTAGAACAATTAATATTATTACGTTTATGTAATTAATGTGTTACCCTAATGACAATAAGCATTTTGTAACATGTAATCAATCACACATGAATATGTAAATAACGTTTTACTTCCTTATATAATACTGAATATACCTAAACTGTCCATGTCATACAAAGCTGTTCATATTGTTGTCACGTTTTTATTTATTCCTGTTTCTTGTTTCATATGTATTACGTTGATGCATTTCTGTGATCGCTATTCAGTTTAAGTTTTATTTTAGTTTATTATTTTAGTGGTTATATCAAAAATGTTGCGCACAAATTGTGGAGCGATACACTTATAATTTCATTTTCAATTGTGAATTGGGATGAACGGATATTATATTACTAATACTGCTAAATATATTTCTAGATACCTGATTATTATAAAATATTGGATGTGTATATTATGTATATTATAACCTGTAAATGCCGAGTGCTGTTTACAACAGTTGACATTCAGAAGGATCCACGTTTTAATTTATAGCAAAACGTTCATCTACTTATGTTTCCTATCAAGTGTTAAATCTAAATACACTGAAAAATATCAACAGAGTATCATCGTTTTAGTATAAAATCAATTATCAGCTGTCTTAGTCTGTTGTAATACTAGTTTATATCCATGAAACTCGTTTATAAAAACATATTTCCCTACATAATGTTGTCTATTTAATGCCCAACCGTCAGTATTGGTAACATTTTTTCCAATGAGTAAGTGCTATGAAGTACATTGGTTAACTGCTGTTCGATGTGCTGAGAAATAAAGTTTTAAAGAGTAAGGAATAAAGAGATCGATGAAAAATATCTTGTTTTATTTTTCTTATGAGGGAATTGAAATGTTGCAGTGGGAAAATTTAAAAATGTATTTTGCCTACATATTCATGACTTCTTTTCTTTCATCGCTAATTACCTAGATGCCAAATAATTTTAATCTCATTTCTGTGTTAAAGTCACCGTCGAACTAATAAAAACACCTTTAACCATTTCCGGCGATGACATACTGCTTCGTCTGCGATCGGATTCAAATCATTATTTAGGGACGAATTTAAAGCTACAGGTTACACTAGGCGTATCTTTCCGTATCGTGACTGCGTTTACCCTGACCTGGAACATTTATCTGGAGGCCCTACAAATTATGACGAGTGGTGCAGAAGCTGATCTCCCCTCTCGACCAGTGTCGCAGACGCCGGCGCGGTCTCGCGTTGATATATCATCGTGTCAGTGATCCAGCTGGTAGTCATTACTGGCCACAAATGACTTCAGACTACACCCCGAAACACGACTAGGTCGCTTCACAGCATGGCGTCGTCCGGTGGGTGGTAACCATAGCCACGGCCGAAGCCTCCCACCAGAGTCGTGTTGCCTATTTTGCACCACCCAGGGGCCACGTGTAGGTATTTCATTTTAAGGTTGCACTGATGCACTCTCTCCATTTTAATGGGGCTAAGTTCAGTTTCAGCCCCCATCAATACTACAAATAAATAAAATTTAAGTGTCTGTTTGTAATTTCAAAATAATAAGTTTTTTTTTTAAGCTCATACAGTTATTTGCACGATAGGTACCTATGCATTAAAATCTGTTTTTAAAATTGTCGTCTGTCTGTTTGTTTGTTCCGGCTAATCGTCGAAACGGCTGGCCCGATTCTGATAAGATTTCAGTGGCAGGTGACTATATAAGGAGTAACTTAGGCTAATTATAATATAATTATACGCGGGTGAAACTGCGGGGCACAGCTAGTAATTAGTAAAAATTACCTGTGTCTACTCTTTAGTGCCATTGGAAAGATCTTTGATCAACTAATAATATCTCGATGCATCTAGCGACGCATTGTCCTAACATGCTTGGAAGGAAACTAGGTATTTATTTTGGCCGGAATTTTCGCTGCTATTCTCTCGACGTAAGTACATGTTTGTAGCCATAGATATAGTACATCAATGACATTTATTGAGGTATTCTGTAGAATTGGTCAAGATTTCGGTCTTCCACGTGTTTATCTCCTTAATCCGACTTCGAGAACAACTTCGCTCCTAATCACAGAGTACTTTTTTATATGCTCCTAATCTAGTGGCAGAAAAAAACCACTTTCTTATGACTTATATATTATGGCGCGAAACAAAGGTTTGTTAACCTCGTATGTTACGAAATTTAATTATAAAATTCAGTTAATTCAGTATTACAGATTTCATTAGGAGAAAAGATGATAAGCATCAATAATGATTATTAAAGTTTGGAGTTTAGAGACTGACCGTGGAGTAAAAGGACCGACATTGAAGTAATTTTTTAGGAATTTTATCTATTTTCAATTTGGCGCCTCTATGTGGCGTGAAAGTTAAATATCCGGTTTGAAATCCTGAACGTTCATTGGTTGATATGCAACATGGTTATACTAGATTAGCCAATAAATATATTTCGACGAATCACAAGGTGCATGGACTGTAATCACGGGCTGTCTGGACGCCATCTTTGATGATTTTGAAAAACGAAGCCATGTGATTGGTCATTCGTAAGACGTCATTGCAATCCTTTGACGGAGTTGCGCAAAATAAAATAATTTTGTAACTCTCACTCACTCATTACGGCTGCCATGTTTTTTTTCATGTGGGGTGTGTGTGTATTGATATAACATGATAGTTTAACCCCGTATAAACTGTTACAGGTGAGTAATTTCCAATATATCTGATTGTTTATATGTGTCAATGCGGAAGTAGGTACATAGCGCGTCCTCAGTGAAAGTGCATCATGTAACACTGTCGCCTTGTGAAATTGCATCGTATCGTAGATGAAATGAGTAGTATGAGTATGACTCAGTGCTAAACGATGATAAAAGATTTGCCGTGCCGCGCGTGATACTATCTTTGTTGATGTGTAACAAAAAGTGTTGTACGGGTGACGTTGCTAATGTGAAGAGGCTTCGTCCGCACTCACCCTTGCTCGGGTGACGTTTTGGCGCCATCGACCCATTTAGCACGGCAGGGCGGGCATGGTACTCACGTCTCACTAAATTCTTTGTGCTTGCTAAATCTCAATGACCTTTGTATCAAAACATTGAATGGTAGTAAAAATAAAACGTTTTATTTTACAGAAATAAGGGGTGCACGTAGTGCGTCATTTGTTATTAGCTAGTGACAATGCGATTGCAAAAAAATTGAAGCAAGCGCTGCATTAGGAAAAACGAACCACTAGCAAAGAATAGGCCAAAGAAATTAAGGATGTATTAGTAACGGAGGAATTAAAGGATCGATTTATATCACACGGCCCACGGCGATTGTAAAATGGACTCACGATTATTATACAAGATGATGGTGTTTGATAACGGCAGACACTATCACGGACAGGATGCGTAAGCATAAGAGAGAGAGCCAGGCGTTTGCCTGCTGGCCTGCCACGTCGAGAGAACTTCATCAAACTCTACCATCCATCATCTGATACCCACACACTTGGTACAGGTAAGTCACTCTAATACTATAATAATCACACCATCTTCATTGCAATACAATGTAAATATTATTTGTAAAATCACTTCCATGTTTTGCTCAGTTAAAATAGGAACTTATTCATTTAGAAAGATACCAACAAGGCAGTAAAGAACACTTAACTATGTGATTACCACAAATAAATAAGTACAAAAATGTACATAATTAAAGAATTTTAATTAATTAGGTGCAAAAGCATTAGTATCTTGGCATGATCTGTTTAGTAAATAAGTGTTAAGTAGGCTATTAAACACCATTACAGTAATAGAAATAATGATGATGAAATAGTGATTTGCCAACTTGCTAGTGATCAAATAATAATGAGTATGAACTAATTATTGTTTTTTCAACTGTCAAGAGGAAATGCAGTGCTCAGTAACACTGGAAAGTGACCATAACAGTGGGAATGTTAAAATGAAGACAATTAACAATTATAAGAATCCTTACAGAAAGGTCGGTTTTGCATCTATTCCAATGTTATACCTAATGTTATTTTTATAGGCAACATGATAATATTTTTTGTTATTGATTGGTTATATGTGTAACCAAAATGTATTTCCTTGTGGGAGTGATTAGATATTTATTTTAGTTTTTCTGTGTTGCCATATTAAACAGGAAGTTTCCTCATTAATTATTGTTGCCTATGAAAGCACCGCACCACTGTTTTTTGATATCCCCCTTGGTTTGCACTCTAGTTTAGGAGCATCACTGCATTCTTCCTTTGTTCCATTGTTAAAAGCTACTTGTTATAATTATTTATTTGCATTATCATTGTATGCATATTTTTTATTTATCACATCATATACATATTTTTCCAGTGTATTGCAGATCAAAGAACATGATTGTGACAATGTATGCAACCATTATTTCCCATTTTTGTGTTATTATGCATATTTATGTTTTAGCAATATAACATTTGATTTCACTAGAAGTGTGTCCATTATTCCAATTAAAGTTAATAATAAATCTCAATATATTTCAAACCCTGTGATACAGTAACTGCAATTTGCATATTCATGCATTGACATGGCCAAGTCAGGTGCTTTTGTAACTCATGGAATTGATGTCCTGATACATATTATTGGACTTACTGTTTAGCCGTTCCCTAATTATTTTTGTATCAGTTTCCAGTCTAACCTGATGCAGCTTAGTACCAGTATTTTACATGTAGTGACTGCTTATCTGATCTCCACAATATCTTGTAGTAAGACTGGTTGTCAGGCTTTGAGGCACCTAACTACCTGTAACAGCTCTCATAGATCTTACTTGGGCAATCAGCCACAACTTTTTAATGTGCACTCTGTGGCACTGAGGGTTCTCAGCAAACCAACCACAGTAAGCACAGCCTAACCTTAATGATCAACAGATTAAAATCAGACAACCTATATGACTGTTGCTTGGCCAGAGCCCCTATCTTAGTGTTTAAAATATTATATTCCCACAAACAGTTCACAAAGTTTAAGACATTTGTATCAATAATACCTCATGGCAGCCAATCAGCCATACTATGACTTTCCTGTGACTTCTAAATAACATAGGTTTGACAGTAGACCGGTAGTAGGGTGACCATGATCTATGTATGAATGCACACATTGTAGCAGCATAGTTATGAAAAAAAAATGCGCTATGTTTGATAGTCAGTTTGTAATTACAATAATGTTCTTGTGCATTATCAGGATGTTTGTGTGATTGTGTTGTGTTAATTTTTTTCCAGGAACCTAATCTTGACAACATTGTTGATCAGCTGTGCACAAGACTCCAGGACATCAAAGATCAAGAAGGTGCATCACAAGTAGGCATGCCCACATGTTCTTTAGAAGAAACTGAGGCTGTTCGTCGATATTACGCTGCGTTTCCGGCTTTGAAGAAAGGTCGAGAGTCGCCCTTACCGTATTATCTCCCACCGCCGGCGTGGTGTCGAAAGTCAGCACCAGATTCCAAGATCAAAATGCAAAGCGAATTATCACTGTCTAAAGATTGGAACACGAAAAACAAGAAACTATCTTCGAGCAAAGAGCGACGTAACTCATACCACGGTCAGAAGAAAAACAACAAAAAGCGTTGCAACAGTTACAGTAGATCCTTTGATAGCAAGGAGGGTCTGCCTGAGTGGGTAACTCACGAGGGTGTCTGGGATATGGAGACACAGGACCCGGTGAAGGAGTTCATCAGAGCCATAGCATTGGACGAGGGATACGGTACGTGCGAGAACACCGTCACAGACGAGATCAAAGAAATAACTGAAGGTAAAATCGGAATGAACGAAAACATGGTGCCGGACTGGGACGACAGCCTCGATCTCGGACCCGAGTGGGTCATAACTGAGGATCTCAATCCACGCGTGCGCACGCCCATGGAGGAGGAATTGTACGCTAAGTTCGAAGCTAAGTTTAATCGCAGTATCGAAGCTCTGTGGTCGAAGGACCAGAACACCCCTGATGACGAGTACCAGGACTTGCCGATAGACTTCCAAGATCTACTGTCGTCCCCCTCCGACCGCCTGTTCGCCGACCCGTCCGCTGAGAAGTGCAGCCTTATATCCCTCACCGAGAGCATATGGTCGACCGAAGCCGCCGACTTCCCGCCCCCGCTCGACCGCGGCGACTCGCCCTCGCGCATTGCCGACGCTCTGCACGACCGCTTCCGGCCGCTCAACCTGGCCGACGTCGTGGAGCCCGAGCCGCGCGAGCTCGAGTCGTTCGCGCTTTACGAGGGCGACGAGATCTACGACGCGCTGACCACGGTCGCCAACACGATGCGCTCGTTCACTGCGATCAACCACAGCCGCGATCGTAGTGGGTTCGCCGAGGTGCCCCCGCGCCGCGGCCGCCCGCGCCCCGCCCGAGCCCCCGCGTCGCCTTCGCCCCCGCCCCGCGCGCCCTCCCGCGCCCGCGAGGACCTGCTCACCGCCGCACGCACGCACTTCCGCCCCATCCGCCGCGAGAGCGACGCCGAGCCACCGCGCTACGCCGACGGCGACACTTTCGACATCTGCGGCGACCCCGACCCCGTCGAGTTTCGCCGCAGCGACTCGGGCGGCCTGTATCTGGGCGCGGGGCTCGAGCGCTACCTCGAGTACCGCGCCGTACGCACCATCGACTATGGCCGCCTCAACCTCACCGCCGAGCAGCGCTGCCCCGACCTGGACGAGCCGGGGCTTCGCCTGCGCTTCGCGCTGCGCCAGCACGACGCGGCCGCGCAGACGGACGGGCCGCCTGAGAGCGCAGCCCCCGCCGCCGCGGCCGCCTGGGCGCCGTGCGAGGAGTGCGGCCGCGCCGCCAAGAAGATGCGGCCCAGCGCCGCGCGCTCCATCTGGAGCGAGCGCGCGTGCCGCGCGTGCGCGCCGGCCGCGCCCGCTCCCGCGCCCGCGCCGCCCGCCGCCGCGCCGCCACCCGAGGAGCTGTCGCGCGAGTGGGAAGAGCTGCTGTCGGACATCAGCGCGGCGCACGCGCAGTACTCGGGTGGCGAGGCGGCGGACGAGGGCCGCGGGGACCGCAAGCGGCGGCACAGCGCGGCTCTCCGCTGCGCGGCACAGTGCACACACCCGCACGCGCGCTTCCTGCCGTGCTGCACGCTAGCGCTCGACCGCCCGCTCACGCGCTAGTGTCCCGCATGCCCACAGTGTTGATCGTTTCCTTTCCTGATCTATCGTGCTGCACTCTGTATATATCGCCCTTTGTTTCTTCGATCGTGTTATTGTTTGTATGTCGAATTGTCGAAAGTGAGAGATCGCAGCTCCTTTATCGAAAAATAAACGACGTGCCGCCCAGACCGATTTCGAAATAATGTCATTTGTCGGCTCGATTGCTCTTTAAAGTGGCATTAGGATGAAAAAGTTAGCAATAATAATAGGATTAATTAGCGAAGCCTTAAACGTTACTTTCTCCGATTGTAGGGTTGTCGAGGTACAAAAGTGGAAGGCTAGAAGTGCTAACATATCTTATGATTGTAGATATTGAGGGGAAGGAGGAGTTATAATGTAACGTTAATTTTAGTTTAATGTTTTCTTTGTAGAGATTTCATATTGATGTACGAATGTTTGATGGAATGCTATCGCTTCATAGTTCATATTCAACGAAAATTTATTACTACTGTCTGTTCATTTTATGATGGTTTGCATAAGAGATTCATAGAAAGTTTATGGCATATATTTACATATTTTGTGCATAACTTTGGTGCACTAAAATTTCATTTAAATTTTGAATGTAAAGCATCATTCTATATATTTATAATACTGATTAACCTTATTAAACCAATTTCCACAACGAAACTAAGTTTAAAAACTAGTTTTAACTTTGCAATTTTTTTTTAAATATACATATATTAAAATATATTTTTCCGCATATGTGCAGCGTGACATACTATGATTCTAAAACTAGAAAGGACCAATATTTCAAGTATTGATTTAAATATATATATATAAAAAACAAAACAATCAGACAAGTAGTATTTTTTGTTAGCACAAAGCTAGTAAAAATTTAACTGACTATACACTAAGCACTAACTAAGGTTCATGTTATTATATGCGGGACTGACCTGTAATTCAAAACTTGCTTTATAAACAATTTTAATCGTTATAAGGAATAATCTTGACATCAATAACATTTTGTTCTGAAAACAAAATCGATAATCAAAATATCAATTATGTTAACATCTCTAAGAAAAATGTTGATACCTTTCGTGCAGGCCCTCCTAAAATGAATAGACAATATAAGAGCGAAGTGTTCGGTATTGCGCGTTATTACTTAATTAATAATGGCTTTGAAGAAATAAGCAGCATTTCTGCATATTTTATATTTATTTTGAAAATGTTTTGTTGTGAAAATATATATGTTATTTGTTTTAGTTAAAAATTACACACAAAAACGCTAAGTGATGTGACAGCATTCCATGGCAAACATGATAGGACGATTCTAATATAATTCTTACAATAATATCGTCCCGACTTGTTTAATAATTTGTTAATATAAAATATAAGTAGAACAGGTATTTTATTTTTGTTAGTCTTTTCGTTTACGTTTCCAGGCGATCTAAATTCATTCAAAATTTTATATCGTAAAATAAATTGTTCTGTTTTCTTTTGCAACATTTTTGAACGCGAATATTAATAATTTTAGGAGATGGTAGGACGCGTCTCCCGATGCCCAGCAGTGGGTACGCCTTTCGATCGATTTTTGCGAAAGATGTACCCACAGTTGAAACTGCTTCAAAGCCAAACATGTCGAGGTGCGGCTTTATGTCCGTGATTCGAACGGTATATTAGAAGCGGACAGTTATGGTTGGTCCATGTTGTCTAAGTTTTACACGCGGCGATTTTATTGATTTGCCGCATTATATAATGTAGGGTGGCGAACGCGCCGCGGGCTCGTGTTCTTGATACGGGGATGGCCCGCTGTGTTCTGCCGGATAGTGGTAATTCGAGGTGTTAGCAGTTTCGTATGAAGCTGGACTATGTCAGTGGGGAGCGCCACATGCCCCATTGAGTGTCGTCGAATACGATGAACTATGTGTCGTGATCTTTGATATATGTCCGGCCGTCGCTGTTCCCTGATCACGAACGCAAGTTTTCGTTCGGAAAACAGTTTGTTAACTTTTATAAAATGTATCTGCAGACCTTGCGTTACATGGCGGCGGCACGAAGAAACGGTGAGCAGCGGCGGCCATCAATTGTAACATAATTTACAGCTCCAAGTATGGATTGTAACAGTTCATATAGGCGTAACTGTTATTATAGTTCATGTAAAACATAAGAAGTGTATATGTTATATTTCGTATATTTTCATTTTACACGGGGTGTCTGCACCGGCGTGCTAAAACGTCGGCTGTGCAACGCAGTCGGTGGCGCCAACATTGCATAGCCTCGACCCGCTAACATTGCATGCTCTGTACAAGGCCCCTACATAGCTTATATTTATTTCATTTGAAAGCTACTAGTTACAATTTCATATAAAACTTTAATATTCGTGCATACTTTTCTATTTTATGTGTCGTGTTTTATATATTTATTTTTATGTAGTGTGATTTACTTCTGTTTGTAATAACTGAAAACGGAAAATGTTAAAAAAAATGCCATTGCAAAATTTACATCAGGAAGGCTATCCTTGTATATATTTAGTATATTGTGAAATTAATGTATAGTCATTTTCAGTTCTTTTATATGATGTATCATTATTAGAGATCAGAATAAGTGGAATATATTTTACCTTAACTTCAAGGAACACATGGAGTGCATAGTGCCTCCCTTTCAAATCCCGGAATGATAAACACAAATTTTTGTTCCCGGGATTTATAAATTGCGAATTCGTAATTACTATTATTGATTGTACTTCAAATACATTGTATACAAATTGTTCCGAAGAATCTTATTACTTTTATAGGGTTTTGTACTAAAACTGTGTTAAATTAAAGCTGTTTTACATTCTGGGATTTCAGAGGGATTTATTATACAATATATGTAATTGTGTACTTCCTTGAAATTTAGATATCTATACACTGCCTATTTCAATCTCTGATCAGTATATGTTCGCTAATTCTTTTGTCAATTTCCTTATCTGAAATATTTCATGTGATGTTAATGCGGGTAGACAAGTACGTCAGTTTACGACTCAATGACAAATGAAATGAAAAGACAATGTTTCAGATATTGAAATGTCCACGTACTGTCTAAAACTACTTTATTAGAGCGGTTGGGTAATTTTTAAACTCATTCAACTAATTAATTCACATTCATTTTTTCGTGTCACATAATGTATTTCATTTTTCTGTCATAAGTTCATATTATATTGTACTTATTCCATTAACGATATTCGCTAAAGAATACCTCGATAAAAAATATTAGAAAAAGCAAAAAAAAAATGTATTAGATTCAAGTTTGCATATAATATTATGTTTGATTATCATTAATCCAATATAATGTGCTATGCACTTGTCTAATTATCCAGAACAGCAATGGATAACGCTTTTTAACAATTGTAGAAGGTATGTTTTCTACAATTGTAGAAAAGCAAGAGGATTTTGTTATGGTCTTTGGTGAAGGGGACTTGTACAATCATACATACGCCAGACCATTGCAAATTCCTTGAATAATTTTAATGGGACGTTAATAAGATAATATTGACCCAATTCTTATACCACAGAGTGATTAATTGAAATGGGTCAGTACGGACTAAAACTGAAATTATCATAGAGGAATTTTTACTGAGGAACCATGTTTTCGATTTTAAGGACAAGTCTAAACTGCTTTCTAAAATGTTTTTTTTATAGTTATTTGTCTAAGTTATCGGGAATAGAACCAACTTACTATAAAGAATATATATTTATATATCGTGTGTGTTTATTATTAGGCACTAATTGATACGATTACTGATAAAGAATATTTCGTTCTAATAAATTGTATTTCGAATGAAAGGAAGACCATGAAATGTATCATTTTGTGAAAATATTACTATAACAAAATGTATAGGTTTTCACTTTTAGAATGCTAGGTGTCACGCCCTTCCTCTGATTTAAGATTCGGTACACTATTAGTATATATTTTTTTATTGAATCCTGTCATTTAGAGTCAAACATACAGGTGACTTTTTTACACATGAAGTAACTTCGATTCCCGGAATCACGGCCCAGGCAAGAAACTAACAGTCTTCGAATGCCGTTTTTGTTATCTAGATAATTGACGACATGGTAACTTGGAACAAACCTAATCTTTAATAGGTTCACGTTTTTTTCAAACTGACCCATCTCAAATAATCGTACTGTATAACTGTCTGTTGCTCTGATGTCTGATGACTTTATTGACGTCCCATTGTATTAAGTGCACTTTAAACTTACTTGCGTCAGCTTACGTGTAAACTCACGTTTAATTATTGCAATGCTAATGAAAGACTACGCAAGTGATTCTAAAGGTTGCTTACCTGTCCCCAACAATCACAATATTGTGCGCCACATGATCCTTTGTAAGTGGCAAAAGAACTCTTCGTCGTTATAATATGTAACTATTGGTATTTCAACTTTTTACGGTCAGCAAATATCCAATGTTTGTTTTACAATAGGTACTTTTATTGAGAGTTGACACATTTTTCTGTGTATATGTATTTTGGACACGTAGTCAATCAGCACATTTAAAAAAGATAAAGAAAAAAAATTCAATATATTTTGCATATAGACAAAAAAAAACTAAATCTTGTAATGCTCTCTCATTAACAGAGATCGAAATAGATAAAGTATAATAACCTATAATTCAAGGATGTAATACACATACGGATTCTAAAACTATGAAATCCTGGAATATAGGTACTTAACACAATTTTAACCAATGAATGTTCGAAATAATAATTTATTACAATTGTATTTATTCAAATAACAATAAATATATCGTGATTTCTAAATCCCGGGATGAAATCGTCATGTTAATCTTTACTAGATTTCAGAGGGAGCATTCCTTGAAGTAGGTAATTTTAATCTATTTCGATCTCTGCTCATAAGAGACAAGTCGGCTTCTAATCGATAGCTAATGGTCCTGCGATAGCGGTGGCCTTGGTTACATGCATATTTGTTTACATTTCATATCAATTTATATAATTTTATTTTCTTTTTGAAGTTCGTAAAATCATTAGAGATTTAAAAAAATATCTTATAGGCCGGGGTAGGAGCAGTACTCAAGGGATTTCACATCATATATTTTTAACGCCAGTCTTAAAAAAAAGCACCCTAAATAACGAATACTTACTAAAATTTACACTTTCGATTACATACACCTACGGTTTTCTCACGGATAAGAATAATATGGATATTCGATATTTTACTAGCTGTAACTTATTGCGAAAATTGGCACATCTTTCTTTTGCAATTAAGTATAGCTAAGATAAACGACGATAGCAAACGTATGAGCTTTTGAATTTAGATGTACCAAATTATACCTATTTGAAAATTGTAAATTAATTTAGAAGTGGTTATCCCTGAAAATAGTTACCATTTTCATAATTATGTTAGGTTGTGCTCGCTACTCTGGTTCTTGCCACCTGTGGGAAGAAAATAAAAAAACGATCGATCCACATTTTACTTCTTTTATTTCTTACACCAATATCTCCTTTATGCTATGTATAGTATTAGAACCAAAGAAATTCGAAACCCAAAAGTTTTTGGGTGTTCTGTAAAGAACCTCGAGCACTGCAGCGCCGCGCCGTAAGAAGTCTCGAAATATAAGAATTTAGAATAACAATAAAATAGTGGGCGAAGTTGTCGCTCCACTCAAAAAGAACCGAACTTTAGTATAGCTAGTCTCCGTCTTTTTCGCGCGCGCCAGCGTAAACGAGAAGGCGCTATACAAAAACCACGGTTTACACTTTCATCCATTGAAATGCACGCGGTGCTTCGTTGCGAGCGAGACGCCGGTTCAAAATAACAGTGAACCGTCCGGTCTTATCGAACTAAAATAATAACTCAAAATAAACGGACGTTGCAGTGATACGAACTGATTTCACGTGTGATTTTGTGTATGAGACGCTATTAGTGTTAGAACTGCATCAACGTCTACAATTTTTTTTATTTTGGAGAAAGGTAAGGTCTTTATTTATTTATTTTTAAACATCATATCTTTCTATAGTCGTTACTAGGTATAAATTAGTGCGTATAACCTAGTGCATAGTAGTATAATTTATTGTAAAGTTTCTAGATCTCAATGTAGTAGGCGGAACCTACATAACGGGCAACCTAAAATCTGAAAACTGCGTGTCAAACATAAAAGATTAAAAAAAAAATGCATTATGTATTCAATCCCATAGAACTACCGTACCTACAAACAAACAGTAAGTACAATCAGCCTGATTAATAGGTTAGCATGAATAAATATTTATAGTGTTGGATGAATGAAAACTGTCTGTACTTATTTTTTTATCGTTATAAATTCTGATTGACCAGAGAATATTTTAAAGAATGGCATTTTGATAAATGTTAAATAGTAATAAAAACGTGTTATAATATATTTAAAAATAACTAAGTGTATACCTATCTATTTTGCTAGTATTATTTGTACAAGATTTTTTAGGTAGTAATAAATAGAACAAAAAGTTTGGATACAAAAATCGATATGGACATCAAATAACACAACCTCCAGGACAAATATCACAACTGTCCATTTTGTTCAGAATTAGGTCCCTATTGTCTAATTCTGAACTTTGATTGACAAAGCATGTAAAAGTTCAAGTAGGTAGTACTACTATTGTACATAGTTTATTTCAGCGTCACACGACTGGTCTTAAAACACAGTAGGTATCTACTCAAATCAGAATAAACCTGCTGAATAAACTTGTCTACGTACTACTGCTGATGTCCTAGACTCTCCCTTTTAAGGAATCCCGAACCGAAAATTCCTGATAAAAAGGATCAAATAGGTACCAGTAGACAATGACAGCGGCTCATAAAAGGCCAAATTGGTACTTACCTTCATAGAATTTTATGATTTATTGCATTCTTTGAACCGATTGATTCAGACTCCAAGTTTGTTTTTATAATGGCAAAAGGCTTTTTGATGAGTCGTAAGTCTTTAGATTGGTTATTTGACTACGCTGCTCTTTGTCTAGTGTTTTTCAGACCGTATTTTGTAAATACAAAAAAAAAACGCCTACCGTGTATTCATTGTTGTACCTTGATGTAGTACAAATAGTCAATTAATAAGATCATTACTATTTTCCATAAGAAATCAGTTTCAGTTTTGTTTAATGTAATAACAATGTTATTGCTGCTGCAAACAGCAATTACATCATCATTCATTCTTAAGTATCAGTCCGGGGGTAGATAAGGACAGCAGTCTGGTACTCTTGAAAATAAATCCGCTTGATTGACATTAGAAATATATCAGTGGGGTTACTCTTGAAACTAATACCAAATTACCAATTCCAATCCCATTCGAATATTAAATAGACGTCTTAAAACAACGCGTAATTTTTGTTTTTTACATTTATAGTCGTCATTACATTTGCCATTTTACAATTTTAAAGCATGTTGTCTTCATATTATAAATATTATCCGAATCTATAATAATTTTTTAGACATTTTGGCATTTAAAAGTACGAACTGACAATTTATTTGTTAATTCCAATGTCAATCGAGCGGAATTATTTTCAAGAGTAAGCCCACAGTTGATACTTATAAATGTTTTTTTTTTATATGAAGAATTGGGATAGGTACTAATAAGCCAACAAGCTATAAAATTGAGATAACTATGATAAAGGTAGATTTATTTTAACACTACACACGTTTTAAGGCATTGATTAAACATTAGAATTGGTATTAATTTCAAGAGTAACCCCGCTGGTAGCAGTAAAAAGAATCCGAATCTAGTACCTACCTAGTTACATTTTTATGGTTGGTCCAATTTTTGGGTACTAAATAAATATTTTGTAGGTAGGTACTTAAAATAAAAAACTGTAAATCCAATCTAAAGCGGACATTAATTAAAGAATCGGGCATTCAAAGCCTTGTAAATTAGCACTATTTTATTAATAAAATGGCATCTATTAGCAACCTCGTAAAGTTAACTAGAGCTCAACTCTTTTATGGCTTTAAAATATTAATATAAAACCAGAACAAATTGGTCATTCTCATATAATACTGTTTTTATGATTAAGTATTTTATTCTGTTTTTTAAAGTTTCTTCCTTACTTCCTACTTCATTTCTTGTGTTCATGCCTGTATTGCCCGAAGGGGTAGGCAGAGGTGTGCACAGTTGTACACCCACATTTCACCAATGCTGTTAAGTCCCATGTAATAAGTGGTGAGCCTATTGCCATCTACCGGGTACAATTCCAAACTCCAAGCTGCTACTGAGAATTTCCTTGCAGAAAAACGATAACTTTGCTCGACCCGGGAATTGAACCCGAGACCTCATGTTTAGCAGACGCACTTGGGACCACTAGACCAACGAGGCATAGTGTTTCTCTTAAATATAACCAAATCTCAGTTCGCTGTTTACTGTCGATATTGTTCAGTAACATTTTGTTACCTGTCTGAGTTAGCATTGAATGTAGTATTCTTTTGACAACATCCCTAGCAACAAACACAGTTTGTTGCTAGGGATGTAGTAATACGAAATGGCTTTACACAACACTAGCTTATGCCCACGTTTCGTCTGCGCAACAAAGGGTAGCTTATGCTATATAATTATAGCTCTAAGGTCCAATCTATTTCTATGACAAAAATCAATAAAATTGCTTCAGCGGTTTAGGTAATGAGTTACTTTGGCATTTCTAATATTAGTTTAAATTTATATTAATTATTTTGATTAAGAAGAAACGACTTGTGAACAAAGTTCTCTCATTAAATCCTTAACGCTGGTTTAATAAACAAACCTCTACGTTTTTAACCTAATAGATGTTTGAGGAAAGGCACAAATCAGCGAGTCTTATTAGTAGTGTGAGATCGCTAGATAGCCACAAATGTCCTGTAGGCGCTATAGGTGCCCACGCCTTTTGCCGGTAATTACCGAGCCACCGGCCCATTGTCCACAGTATACCATAAACAGCGATATAACCTCCCCTTAGTTCCATATGTTATTTAGGATCAGACATTTTGAATCGATATTATTTTTCTCGATTGAAGGGTCGATGCGGTGGTCTACGTATCCTGTGTATTTAATATGATGATAATACAATGGGTTTGCAATAAGCATTTGCTCGAATGATATTAATAATAAACTTAATCGAACAAAAACTACTGCATAGTTGGTCTAGCCGTAGTCAGCGCGGTGGTTTACTGGTCTTTGACGCGGCTGCTGTTCCTGGGTTCGATTTCAGGGTCTGCCAAAGTGTTATTTAGTGTATCTGTTAGTAAATTCTCAGTGGCAGCCCGAAATTTGGACTATAGGCTCACCAACTATTACATAAAACATAACCAGCCCATAACTGTCCTACTATAGGGCAAGGGCCTCTTCTCATTTAGAGAAGACACGAGCATTGATCACCAATCACCACGCTATCTCACTGTAGTTTGATGATTTCAGACCATTGGGTCCAGGTTTCCTCACGATGTTTTCCTTCACCGTATATCTGTGATGTCTTATATTAACTAAGAAAGTACATAAGACATTGAAAAAGTTATATTGGTACATGTCGGATTTGAACCAACAACTTGTGGCTCATGAGGCGGACCCGTAACTTCTCAGCCATCATGACACATGTAATAGTTACTTGGGACTTTACAATAATAACTGCTTCGGTGCAATGTAGGCGTACAAAAGAGGTGCGTTAAGATTAAGGGCCATAACCGGAAATCGGAAAAACAAAAAAAGGAGTAGGTACTCCTCTACGTAACACTTTGGGGATACAGGCGTGATGTTGTGTTAAGTTAAGCCTGCTAGCAATGCCTTAATACATAAATTGCAAACCCAATGTTTTTCATAAAATGCCATCTGAAAAGTTTTTAATTACATTTCCTGTTTGAATGCCTATGCCTGTCAATATTTACCTAAGTACCTACTATAATTTGCCATCGTCAGCTATACATATGCATTTGCATTGCATTTTTATTAATACGTCCTATTACTAAATTCATAAAGTTTCGTATTTCTAATGCAATCTGTAACCACTGCAAAGCAATTTTGCATACAAACAGAAATTTCGTATTAGCGATCCATTTTCCTGTCAGTGTAACTATCTGCTATCAACTTTACCACAAACCTTCTTTGTTTACAACTTCGGATGCATATCTAAACATCTCTAGTGGAACAAATTACCTAATTGAGTAATACGATCGTGTTTTGGGCATTATGCGTTCCTTGTGACCTCCATAAATATCCTTTCACTAGGTACTGGGATTAGGCGCTTACGTCATTTGAGGAGCTTGAAATTTATGATCATGTTTCACGGTGGAACAGTTAAACTCCTTATGAGGTTTAAGTAATTGGTTCATTGTAAAGATTACCACTTTGAACGCCTTGTTTTAAAGGTCCAATTAATATTGATGTCTTCAATTTCACGTTCCTCACTTCCTCCGCTTCAAATTCAAATTCAAATATTTTTATTTCACAAAGACCAGATTACAGGCACTTACGAAACGTCAAAGCGAAGCAAAGAGTTTGAACCACGTGTAAGTGTCTGACATAGCTTTACACACCATCGAGAACATGGCTCAGGTGTGCTGGTTTCCTCACAATGTTTTCTTTCACCGTTTTAAGCAAGTGATAATTAATTTATTAAACGCACATCACTCCGAAACGTCAAAGGTGTGTGCCGTGGATTCGAACTTGCGACCTTTTGTCTTGTCAGTTTATTCTTCAACAGGTCGTCTGCTCATTGCAAGGAATATCCAAACTACAATGTCCAATTTATTGTTGCTACTTAAGTATAGACTTTTGCTTCTAAGTGTTTAGGGATGATATGGTCTAATGTTAGTTTTCCGTAGTGTGGATGATGTTATACATTCGTAGATAGTAAAAAGGTGCGGGTGCGCCTCAATTTTGATGTCACGACCTTAGATCTTAGTTACCAGAACTTGAATCCGTCTACAAGTGATTAACATCTTTCTCACTCTATCCATATTCCTCCAGCTTCAAGCCTCTTCCATTTATTTGTTTCCATCCTGAACTAGTCTCATCGCTGCCATTCTTCTGATTATAAAGTAGGTAGGTATTCAATTATTAATGTTCGTAGTCCCGATCCTGATTTTTCTAACTACTAACTGTTATTTGTCATACTTTCTTCCCATTAACTGGTCAAGTATAGCTCACAACACCCGCAATATCATGTATGTATGTGCATGGATCCTCCGACTGATATTGCCGGTTTTTTGTAACAACACAGGAACAGCACACCTTTGGGGTTACTCTTGAAGTTAATACCAATTTCAATATTAAATAGACGCCTTAAAAAAATGCGTAATATAAAATAAATTTACCAATATTGCAGTTGCCTCCATTTTAAAGCATGTTTTTTATTAGTATCACGATTCTATAATTATTTTTTAGACATTCTGGCACTTAAGAGTACAAACTAACATAATTCCAATGTCAATCGAGCGGAATTATTTTGAAGAGACGGAGCACTTAACTGATTTAGTTTCATTAGAAATCATCTTCTGACACTGGTATAATATTTCTAGTAGGTATCAGATATCTTGAATGAATGGGTCGCGAATGTTCCCAGGGGCTGGCCGACCGTAGAAAATCAACTGGTGCCACGATCACTATAGCTAACAATAGAACAAAATGAAGATAATTTTGTATGATATTGGATGTTCATTTATTTTCGAAAGGTCTTTAAAATCTAGCTTACCGAGTTAGAATAAGTTTTTATTTTTAAAACAGCCTTTTATAGGTGGTGAAAGCTATTGCTTTTGTAAATGGGCCTAACATTATAGGGATCATTACATTGTTTACGTGTCCAAATCATTTTAGACCAGCATACATCTAAATTTGCCATTGTTAGTAAAGTTAGACAGGGGTAAGTCTTGCAAGTTTTAATCCTGATTTTCGCAACTCAGTATTTAGAAGACCATAGTCATATAAATAACTTGATAGCTATATTAGTACAGATCAAGAACCTTATCTAAGTATTCCCAATTTTCTTTCCACGACAGAAGAGCAAACCTCACGAATTCACCGCCATATTGTTTCGAGATAATCACCATAGACAGATGAGTCACGAACGATCCTCAGATACGTTCAAATTGACTCCCTTTGTCAAACCGCTGGCTTACGGTACCAGTTTAACTTGATCTCTATCGGAACAGATGATCGTTTAGCCTTGGGATTTTCGATCTTAACATCCAAGCAATAGGGGTTATTGTTGTGGAAAGAAACGTGTAGTGGTCGGTCAATCGGCAAAAAGCTTTATTCGTCTCAGCAGCGCGGGCGCCGTCAAAACTCGTGCGGTACAGAATCCAAAGCATTTCACGGCGTTCTCTTGCGAAATATGGGTAATAAAAACTTCGAAAACATTTCGGGCGCGAATTTTCTGAGAAGTAAACTTGAGAATTTTGTTAGAATAGTTCAGCTCGAAGATATATTTGGATCACGAAAGATACCGCATTAAATGTCAATGCCATGAATTATAGCCATGTCACTTTTTTTAAGGATGAAAGTAACACTATGTTGGACACATGACGAGACACAATAGAAGTTTTTTGTTATAACGGCTATAGCCGTAGTGTATCTATTTGGGTTAAGCTTGGAGCTAAAAGATGGAAGTCGCACAACGTGCCACGGAGGATGCGATGTTAGGCATTAATCTTAGTGATCGAGTTTGAAATAAGGATAAGGACTGACCCAAAACAGGGAAGAATGGCGTAAAAGCAAGGAGGCCTATGTAGTGAGTGAATAAAAGCTGCGAATGACGATGATAAGTCGTACCTACGTCCCAAGTGAATCATCCTGGAATAATAGAATCATTTTTATCAGTTGTAACAGTGCCTATTCACGAGCATTTTATGAGCTTTGTTCCCCGGTGCACTTGACTTAGTCAATATCGACTTTCCATTAACGATATTCATTCGATCTCTAACTGCTTCCACTGCCACAGCGGGAAACAAACTCGGTTAATATACGAGTATCGACAGGAGAAACCTATAAGTATTATCATAAAATAAGTAACTCAATACAACTTTTTAGAAAGTTAGTATCACTTGTAACAATTATACGGCGTGTAACATAAGTGCGCCGTGTTGTTTTGAAACCAAGCCGTGGTTCCCACGCGGCGGGCGGCGCATGCGTCGATCCGGTCAGATAACCATTTATTTATCACCTATACGACGGCGCGACCACCGAGGAAGGTAATAACGCTCTATGAACATCTGGGCTCCCTCTAAATATTAAAGTTCCTGCTACACTACATTACGTCCTTTTATTGGCGAGCCTCCGTCGCGCCGTGACTTGCAGAAGTCACTCATAAAACGACAATTGAAATACTTACAACTTTTTATGCACTAACAGATGGTATGGGTAAAGTTACGTCGACAAGAGAAATGTCTGACGTTCAACATTTTAAATTAACAATTATAAATGGAACTTGTTCTTCCAAAAAAGCCAGATGGTCAAAATCTGAACGTATAATTTAATTTTGACAAATAATTTCCGGCTGCGTAGGCGAAACTAGGTTTGCTGAACGTTGATGATTTTGTCATTTACTAAAAATAGGTGTCTGCGATAATCTTCGCATAGTGGTGAAAATCAATAAATTTATAATAGCGAATGAGACGCTGTCTGTCTATGGATCGACGCCCGCGCAATTGGCCGAGCACAGCCGAAGCCGTTCGGTCTTTATCGGCGCATTAATAATGGCCGACCAGACGTTGCGATCTAATGCCTGCCAGTAAAAAGTACAAAAAGCTCCAACAACTTCATGAGTCGTGGTTCGTTTAACTGCAGACGATTCACCCTCTATAATTTAAGCCGCTGCGCTAGCGCAACGGGCCTTTTATAAATAAAGGATTGGAATTCGGTGTCGGCGTGTCTAGGCACAACATTTATTTACAGACAATTCGAGAATAGAGATTTTGCTTTGAAAAGTTTATTTGTGGACTATATTGAGATTTTATTATTTACAAATATAAATATAAACTTTATAAAAATAATGGACGTTCATATTTCATTCGGACCTTAACGAAGCTCATTGAAGTAGGTTGCAAGATGATAACTCTAAGCAAATAGCCAGCTCAATGAATTTCTGTAACGGGCTTTTTTAGAATCAAAAGCTGGTCCTTTGAAATTAAATTTATTGGAGTATTTTCCACATAATGGGCAGTATTGATTGATGGTCGGTCCTTGGACCAGTATGGAATTATAGGAACCTAGTCAACGATAGCTACAAATTGCACTAACTATGTAGCAGGTTGCATCTTTCAAAATTATTATTTTTTAGACGTTGTTTTAGGTTTAGGAATTGAGTTGTAAAAAAATAAAATCCTTTTAAAATTGTCTGGAAAGAATCCTTTCTGGAATGTGTTTTTGCGAAACTCTTCTAAATATACCTAATAATTGCTTGAAAGCAAGGTCACACAGCGGGTACTGCGGGTAGTTATAAAAAGTCTGGCTTTTGCTTATTGGTTGGCTACGAATAGAAATGAGACATTAGTAATTTGTTGATATTACGCAATGATTATTAGGTTTTAGGTTTTTAATTATTCATGGCTTGGTTTTTCTTCTTTTACTTGTTATATTGTAACGATTATCGGAACTACCTACACTGCAAACATGACGTTAAACGACACTTTCGTTTCAAATTTAACTGTAATTATGAAAAGGCTTTCAGTTGTCCTGTTGCCTAAAAATCTTCACAAAAAAATACAAGTTCAAAGCGAAGGTATGTCCCTTGCTCAACCTAGTTCTTTAGGTAACAAATAAATGAGTAAGTTAGCATAATTATTCAGTAATACCGAGTCTTCATGCCGACATGTTGCAATAACAGACGAACAAGATACTTAGCATGTTAACGAACTAATAATTAGATATTAACCATAGACACTAGGCACTAGGTAGAGTTCTAGGGTTGCCAATAAATTCAAGAAGGATAGTTTTCCCATTTAAAATGGTAAAAATATTTAACTTTATTTATATCTTATTGTAATAAAAACTTATTTTAAAAGAAAGTCTTTGGAGTTTATTGCCGTTTCTTCTCCATAAGACCAACACCTTCGAATTGTGGACATAGCTTTGACGTTTCTTAAGCACCTGTAATGGACTATTTGAAATAAAAATACAATAATATAACATTACTACATTTTTTGTTTCCATATTACTGTATCTATCTGGTAGTTTTCATATATTTTTAATTAACAAGAAATAGGTAGGTAGGTTGTCTAAGTATTATATTTTTTGACAACACTATTTCCTATATTTTGTATTAGGTTGGACAACCCTAGGTATAACAGACTAGTTTTACTTGAACCGCTTCTCAAATGGCTGATAGAGCGAGATATAAAGTAGCTGAAGATAAAGAATCTTTCTTGTTTAGTCGGTAAATAGGTCGAGTGTTGATCACATATGTCTGTGTTTATGAAGGTATGTATATTCAGTATGTTTAAAAGAATATATAGAATTTTAAGTTAGTTTTAAGCCGACTTACCTACTACTCGAAAAACTCGGAAACTACCAATATGAACATTAACAAGTATGACGCCAATATTCCGCAAGGCAGCACCCACTGGGTCACACGACTTATTTACTACACTCACGCCGTTTCCCCAGGATGGAGAAGCAGAAACTATAGAATATTACCTGCCAAGATCCCTTCCTTTTGCTTCGTCAACTTTCATACATCTCATCATACCTACAGAAATGATAAATTATATTTATTTCTGTCAATACATGATAGCGACACTTCTAAATGTCAAGTTTTTTAAACTAGATGGCGTCGGCTTTTCTTATCTGACTATCTCTAACAAGATATTACGAAATAAACTCAGAGGTCAATGTCTCTTTATGTCCCGATATAATTTTACTCAACACATATGTATCTGCCTAGCCTTTTCCCAATTACATTGGGGTCGGCTTCCAATAAACCGGATGCAGCTTAATACCAGTATTTTACATGGATCGATAGCCTATCTGTGCTCCACAACCCAGTTACTAGGTAATACGATATCTCGTGGTATGTATCAGTCCTCGTGTAACTCAACCACAATTTTGAGAGCTCAACGAGCAGTGGATACCCGATCAGCAGGGTATTTGCAATATGTCATAATTGGAAATAAAATTACACTGACATTTCTAACAGAGTACGAAAGAAAAACGTTTATTTGACACAGTAAGGACACAATCTACATTTACAAAAAGGTTAGGTAGTAGCGCGAAAAAGGTCTAGTTCTGTAAAATGCCAGACTGCTAGTGCCTGACGCTGATTTTCAACTTGGTAAATTTACAATGTACTTTTAAAGTGCAATTACTATATATATACTATTATTAATACAAAGTGTGTGTAATTGAGGGGCTCGTGGCTAAGTAACAGCCGCACAGATCGATCGATCGAGGTTAAGCTGAGCTGGCCGCGGTTGGTCTGTGGATGGGTGACCATCGTTTCATACCGAGACCCCTCCGTGCCTCGGAGAGCACGTTAAGCCGGCTGTCCTGGTTGTCAAATTAAGATCTATGACAGCCGTTACGGGTAGTCAGAGGCCTGAAAGTCTGACAACCAGTCATACCACTAGATATCGTGTTACCCAGTTACTCAGTTGTGGAGGTCAGATAGGCAGTCGCTCCATGTAAAATACTGGTATTAAGCTGCATCCGGTTTGACTGGAAGCCGACCCCAATGTAATTGGGAAAAGGCTAGGTAGATATAATATCAATCTAACTAATGTCTAAGGTGCATTACAGTCTATATATCACAACAAGAAAAAAAAAAAAAAAGTTTTTAAGTACTCCTGCCAATTTTTTAAAATATTGCTATCCTATGTTACCCGGGACAATGTAATGATTCTAACGATATCCCATTCATCGAAATCGGTTCAGGCATTTACAAGTTATAGTGGAATAAAGAAACTCACAAACATACATACCTACATACATGAACCCTACAAACATAACACTCCTTCTTTTGGGCAGTCGTGTAAAAATACAATATCTCTTTGTCTGTATCTATTAATCAGCTCATGAATAAAAGAAACCGTTCGTTTGGGTTCGTTAACTCGAGTAATCGGATGAAATTGTAAGTGGAATTACGCATAATGTGAAAATATATGAATAGCTAGAAATAAGTACCTAGCTTACTATGGTTAACTCTATTTTATTATTGTTTAAAAACATTTAGTGGATCTCACGAACGTTACAAAACAATAGCCGTTATCTTTATATTAGGTAAACAGAATATTTTATTATATAATTAAGCTTTTTATCACTCTTTCTTTATTTGGTCAGAAAACAGGGGCCTGAGTCTGCAAATTTCATAACATATACATAGCATCACGCCTGTATTCCCCATTTCACCAATGCTGTTATTAAGTCCCATGTGGTGAGCCTATTGCCATCTACAGTGCTGAGCCGCCCTGGTGCCGTTTTTGTCTTTTGACAGCGAGAGCTCCAACTAGGCGTCATGGCCAAATTTAGATCCTACATGACACGACAATTACCCACTGCTGCTTTAATTGAGTATCGGTAGTGTGACAATGGAATGGTTTTAGGCATTTGGTTTTTCGCTAGCTAAATAAGATCAGTGGTCTTCCTATATTACTACTATATATGACTATACTATTATATGGGAGTTAATCACAGCATTGGTGAAATGTGGGTGTACAATTATGTACACTTCTGCCTACCCCTTCGGGGAATACAGGCCTCATGCTATGTTATGTTATGTTATCAGAATATGATACTATAAAAAAATACTGTATTTAACTTTAATTAATTTTTAATTAAATAAATATGAGATTTCCGAATTTAAATAAATTACTTTTCTGCTGTTAATTATAATTCGATTTGTGAGACAAGCGTTACTAAACTTAGCTGATTGTAATAATATCTATAGGCTATCGTTATTGGAAACTAAATTTAAAAAAAAAAATAGCAGTAAGAAATGGATTTTGAATGACTTTTATTGATGAATTTTAATGTGTTAACATTTTATCGAAGGTTTTTTTATGTCACGTGTTTGCTCCGCGAAAGTGTTTTTTTCTTACATTAAAGGTCCTACATAGAAGATTAGTTACAAATATTTTTAGGGGAACATTTTCAATTATGAGGCAAATTTTCAATAATGTGGCAAATTTAAAGTCATGTGGCAAATTTTCAATAATGTGGCAAATTTAAAGTAATGTGGCAAATTTTCATTAATGTGGTAAATTTTCATCACCGCCATAAATTTTTGTTTGACAGTCATACAAACCTATCAAAATAAGTTAAACACTGTAAACACACTGTTTAAAACGTTTTATCGTATAAAAGCAAAGGCCTGCAACGCACTGGCGACTCCTCTGGGGTTGCGGGAGTCCATGGGCGGCGATAATCGCTTACCATCAGGCTATCCGTCTATTCATTTGCCCTCTACACCATAAAAAGGCTAAGGTAATATTTTTAATGGGTAAATATTTATCCTGAAGGCTCAGGTCCTGCTCGTATTTTTTTTATACAACAAATTTCTAACTGCAAAATTATTTGGCTATCTAAAACTCAGTACTTAGAACAATTTAGCTTCTTTTTAACTCCTAAACTCGCAATTTATAATCGAGTATGAGTCGAGTTAATCAATAATGGTATCATAATCAGGGGTGAACAAACGACCTCGACTAGCAACCGTTCGTTTCCAATCACCATCATACAACACAACACAGGCAGACATCCGCAATCCTATTGACAAAAATCATGTTTTTCTTGTTTTCACTACAAAAATAACGTTAGATTATCAAGAACGTTGTAATTTGCCGATTCAAAAGTTTTAAGCACGCCACAAAGGATTTTAAACCTTTACTTATAAGTGGTAAAGTGCAAAATTCATTGATATAAAGCGAATGGCAGGTGACCTCCCGTTTCCACACCAGTTAAAGAAGCAATTTGACACACTAGCATGTTTTAATTGAGTTTTTAAAATCAAATTGGATGTGAAATGGTAAATTTGGTACATGTCAAGTCACGGCATGTTTACAAGCAGACTTGGATTGCTGGCCGGTGAGACCAAGTGTCCACTTTTAATATTTTGGCAGATAGATATCTGTTTCATAAAACAGATGGACTGTGTGATAGGCGTAGCAAGAGGGCCCCCTAAGGCCCACCCTTGAATCTTTCTGGTCCACCCTAGAACATTATTTAGGAAGAAATAACAAGATAAAACTACAATAATCTAAAGAATTTAATCGGTCGGTCCTTAAACTTTAACGGCTTAACATATTAAACAATCGGGCTTAACATTTTAAACAACAGCTATTAAGTTACAATATTAAATGGAAAAAGAATACGGTCGCGAACAGGATTCGAACCTGCGCCTCCCGGATGAATACTCCAGGCGCTCTGACCACTAAAGCATCTCGACCTCTGCTCACCACTGCGAATTCTTCTTCCATATTTTAACACGTCTTATGGCGACGTCATTGCTATCAATTCAGTCCCTTTACAAGTGACCGAACCGACACGACTAACTTTGCAGTTAATACAATGTCGTAAAGAATGCAATTACCTTAATAATTCAAGATAAATCTTTGAAAAGCATTAACGCATGCTTAGCGAACTCTAAAGTTACAATATTAAATGGAAAAAGAATACGGTCGCGAACAGGATTCGGACCTGCGCCTCCCGGATGAATACTCCAGGTTCGGTCACTTGTAAAGGGACTGAATTGATAGCAATGACGTCGCCATAAGACGTGTTAAAATATGGAAGAAGAATTCGCGGTGGTGAGCAGAGGTCGAGATGGCTTAGTGGTCAGAGCGCCTGGAGTATTCATCCGGGAGGCGCAGGTTCGAATCCTGTTCGCGACCGTATTCTTTTTCCATTTAATATTGTAACTTTAGAGTTCGCTAAGCATGCGTTAATGCTTTCAAAGATTTATCTTGAACAGCTATTAAATCATTAAAAGTTAAATCCGATGTAATGCCATAAAGCAAGCCTATCTAAATAGCCTATCACTATCGACCGGGTACATACTCTGGCTACCGACAATTTTACTGAACTGAAAACTGTCGGGCTGCTACCGACAATTTTCTAATATAAAAACCCAAAAACACCACCCAACTCGGGATTCGAAACAGGACATCACATCGTTTGCGACCACTAGACGAACGAGGCAGTCTTAGTTATGTTAAGAATGTTAATTTATGAGATTTTAACTCCTAAATATGTATCTGTTAATAACAGGAAACGCATCTATCGAAAAACATGCTTCCGATTAAAATACACAGCTAAAATTAAACGATCCACTATCTACGAATGAAATTTATACCTAACTAATTAAGTCAGCAAGCACTAATTTAGTATACAGTATTTATTACTGAATAATTTTTCACGATAAAGTCAAAGGACAGATTTCTATTTTGCTTAGTAAATGACCATTTCGTCTTATCACAATACGATAATCATTTATTTATATACTATTTTTAGATAAATAATTTACTATCTTGGCAATCTAGCTGACATTTCGGGATGTAACATTAAGTATACACTTAAAAGCACTTTGAGACCGATTAAATTAACATCAAAATTACTAAGCTCAGCCATTAACAAAAAGATTGCAATGAGATAACATAAAAGTTACTTTAATCACTACACTATAAATTTAATAGTGACAATGGTGATTACGATTGTGATAATGGCCGGTGTCAACGAGAATCACCACCGAACGGCGCAACCAGTTTGTGGTTTCCTAGCACATGGTAGCTTGTAATGAAATGAAATGTGAAAATGAAATAAAATGGTATTGCCGATGTTAGTAAGAAGACCTCTAGGCTCAAGTGGGACTGGGCAGCACATAGTACTTGGATGCACCCGGAGAGATAATAAAGCACCGAGATAAATGGAAGGATTTGGGTTAGACCTTTAGCCAGCAGTGGGAGGGCCAACATAGGTTAAAAAAAAGAAGAAAACTTAAATATGAACGGAGTTAGATTCCAAGAGCAAAAGGTTTTTCTTTCTTTTTTGGATTTTAAATTTAGAAGTGATTAGGTACAACAGCTCCCGCGTTCAGCCCAGGTAGGGAGAAAGCCGCATCCCCACCATCAGTGGTAGGGGACAATTCGGGTCGCAGGCGCTGTGTGTGAGCGACCCTGTAGTGTGCGTGCTCAATGTAGTCGTACACTGTGAGGGTTTTGAGGAAACTGTTCTGTTTCCCTGGAGGAGCCAAAGGCATGGCGCAAAGGAGCACTTGGTCAACGGTCAAAGGGCAACGGTGCTCCTTCTTTATGTGCTGAGTTGGTCGTGTGGTTTTAGTCGGTAGGATTCCGACATATCAGTTCACCGTAAGGTGCAGGGCATCCATGAGGGTTTCCACACGATAAAAACAAAGTTAGGGTACCAAACTCTACTCCATACTAATATCATAAATGCGAAAGTAACTCTGTTTGTTGGTATGTTTGTTACCTTTTCACGACTAAACTGCTGAACGGATCGTAATGGAATTTGGCAAGATCTATTTCAGATTAGACTTTGTAGAGATTCTATCTCAGATTAGGCCTTGGAGAAGGACATAGGCTGCCTTTTGTCACTCTGACGAAGTCACAGACTAGCTAGTTTAATATTTATGTGAAAAGCTATGTAGTCTAAATATGGTTTTGGGTTGACGAACTGAAAATAATTACCTGATACCTATTCAAAGAGAAACCTTAATAAGTAGTCCACCATAATTCATAAATTTTATAAATTTTTAAATTTACATTTTAGTTTTCGATTATTTTCAAATAAATCTAAAAATAATCTTATCAATCTGAGAGAAACTGCAATATTGTTAGGATCTTTTTTAAACGACGAGGTAAATTTTATGATTTACGACTTTAAAGGTTAATTACATTGACCCTAAATGGCAGTCTAATAGTAAGACGGAGGATCTGAGTGACCTTTAAACCTAAATTGGAAGATAAATTTTATGGGGGACATAAAGTTTTGGACACATTATGTTTCTTAATAAACCTCTTCTTAAGTTACGTTACAATATTAAATGGAAAAAGAATACGGTCGCGAACAGGATTCGAACCTGCGCCTCCCGGATAAATACTCCAGGCGCTCTGACCACTAAGCCATCTCAACCTCTGCTCACCACCGCGAATGCTTCTTCCATATTTTAACACGTCTTATGGCGACGTCATTGCAATCAATTCAGTACCTATACAGGTGACCGAACCGACACGACCAACTTTGCAGCTAATACAATGTCGTAATGAATGCAATTACCTTAATAATTCAAGATAAATCTTTGAAAAGCATTAACGCATGCTTAGCGAACTTTATAATGATCTATGATGATAATCATTTAATGATATTAAATGGAAAAAGAATACGGTCGCGAACAGGATTCGAACCTGCGCCTCCCGGATAAATACTCTAGGCGCTCTGACCACTAAGCTCTTCTTATACAAAGACTACCCAAAGAGTTTGTAATGCTCGCCATTTTTATTTTATTTTATTCCTTGATCGTAGCAATCAGTAATTACAATGTAACAATGCTAATGCGTACCTATTTATGGAGTTTTTTTGGCAGTTCTTCTACATTAAAACAACTTTTTGGAAGAATGCAAAAGTATTGCTTAGGTGAAGTGAAAAAAGTTTTCACTTCGAGTGTGACTGCAAATAGTTTCTTTAAATAAGTATTGGTCGTTTTTTTTTAATATATACAAGCACGCCTGTTTCCCATAGGGGTAGGCAAAGACTATCGATTTCAATTTGATGCTGACACACATCTTTCGCTTCATCTATGTTCATTAACCTCTTCATACATTCTCGTCGATTTAGGTGGCTCCTGACCTGTCCTTTTTGAGAACTTCTGCAATTTGATTGCGATACATTTGTCGAAGTCTGCCTGCCCCGACTCTTCCATCCACTCTCGCCTCATGTGCTAGTTTAGTCACTCGTCTTTCATCCATCCTTTCTACATGCCCAAACCATCTTAGTATACCCTTCTCAATCTTTGTCACTACATCCTCTTTCACTCCACAACGTTATCTTATCACACTGTTCCTCACTTTATTTTTCAAAGTACTCCACACATACTTCTCAAAGCTCTTATCTGTACTGCATTAATTCTACTTCCATGTTTCTTCTGCACACCCAACTTTCACTACCATACATAAGAGTTGGCACTAACACCCCCTCATGAACAGCCTGCCGCGCCTTTCTAGTTGTTCCTTTTTAGTTTTTTTAATTGTTCCGATTTCATAACCACGATATTTTAAATCTCTTATGCTATTTGGCATACTCTACCTAGCAACACTGTGTACTAATCTAAATTTTCCTTGTTTAACAGCGATGTGCACCAATTAAGCTATGGGTCAGTCAGAGCAGGCGCGGAACACACGAGCGAGTCCGAGGAACCGTCGCTCGCCGGACCTGCCGCCACTGCCGCCTCAGATACAGCCCTGCAGCGGTTTCCTCGGCAACGTGAGTACTAGCCCTTATGTCATGAACGCGTTGAAATGAATCGTTGTTTTATGCGGTTTACTTTACGGGTATTGGCTTGGTCAATTTTGTGAGCTATGAATGTATTTTTGTACGATTTAAAACTTATAAAGCTTTGAAGACTATTGATTGACTTTCAATGAAGTAAAATCTCTTGTCTCTTGTTAGCTTCGATGTTAATAATTCTAGGTTTCTCCAAGGTCACATGACAGTAGACCAAGAAAAAATACTATGTATTAGATTTAACATTCAAAAGAATTGTCAATTTGTATACTTATAATACGAAATGAATTCAATACTTAAAGAATCTAAGCAACCACTTAACTGTCCATTAAATAAACTAAAACGCACACATTTCCTCAACATTTATCATAACACCGATTGTTACGAAACGCCACACAAATCCCTAGCGACAATTCGCCTGCGCTCGTCGTTCCATTTCACACGCGGTTCGGGCCATTAGCATAAAATTAAGCAAGAGCCTACCATCCGTCTTGCTTTACCGACTTTCCTCGATATCAGCCGGTTTAAAAGCTTTAACGGTATCGGGACGAAAGTGATGCGTAAATCAAAACGTAGCTGCTCGGCCTTGTCGCTTTCAGCGTGCGTAAGCGCATGATGGATGGTTTGCGACGATTTATCGTGTCGACTTGGAAATTATGTGGAAATTGAACTAGTTTGCTGATGAATTATGGGTGTTAAGTGTAGGTTGCGTTTTTTGCGAAGTCCGTACTTTTTTTTTAATACAAATTTTTACTTTATTCGCAATTTCAGCGCTACCAAATACCAAGAATTTGCCTTGCAATCTCTTAAGTAGTACTTACCTTACTATCGAAGCTTTACTTAAAATAAATAAAATGACTTTAAATATACGATTACTACCCTCGGTGGATGACGTAACAAGACCCCGTTCATAATAGTGCGTCAGTATAAGGTTCAGCTAAATCAGGAATGGTAAACTTATGGTATTTGTGCCATAAGTTGTACGCGACAAGAATTCTTAGCAGCAATCGTGACACAAGATGGAAATAATTCAAAATTACGTACAACTTTGTCCAAAAACCTCTCCCTACGTTCATATAAATTCCATACATAATTGTTGTATGTTGTGTTTAAAATCAGGCATTGCTAATGATCAAAATATTAAGTAAAAAAAATGGCACGTCGATGTAAAAAGGTTTGCTATCCCTGGGCTAACCCATGGTTGTTACTTCTCGCTATTTATGATGGCGACCGCCCCGGGCCCCCTATGTAACATATTATACAAAGCAATCTCCTGCAGACATAAATTGCGCGGGTTACCTTCAATGAACTTAAACTCTTATTAGGAACGGTAAGGGTAGGGTAGCCATGGTGACGGGTTTTGTGGGAAAATGTTTTCAAAACTTACCTACGTTGAGAAGAGAGTTTTTGGCGGTATTTATTTATGATAAAATTGCTTCTAGTTTATTACTAAGTTAACATTTTCCAAAACCATTATACATTTATTTGTATGACAATGCCTTACATAGCAATCTATTTAAACTGACTGAAACATGATTTAGAAACTTATTTCTTACCATCGTCACTTGAGATCTACAAAACGGCAAAATTAAGGATCTTTAGGTTTTGCGTCATAAAAGCAATCTATAGGTGCATTTTATACATAAATATATTATCAAATAGTACATGAAATAACAGACATGCAAATTTTGAATAGGATAGGCTATAGTTTCAACTTTACGTGTCACTCTACGTATGACAGTGCCCGTAGGGCATGCAAATATTTTAAACAAAGAGTAAGTGGCCGCTATCTATGCTTTGGAATATAAAATACTTGATTTTGATACAAGTAACTACTACAAATCTGATAGTTTATTTTCTATTATTCACAAATGGAAAGTCTTACAGAATTAAGTTCGGTTGTCACCCTACTCGTGACAGTGACCGTAGGGCATGCAAACATAAACAATGAGTGAGTGGCGGCTATCTCGGCTTTCATACAGTACTAGGCTTTGATATAAACAGGGATGTGCCCTAACAGGCGTTGCATAGGGGAGTAGAACTCGCGTGACGGAGCACGGATCTTGGTCGACAGAGTTATCAAGTCGATAAAAGTTTAGATTAAAATGTATTGAATTTTAGAATTTAATCAACATCTTATGACAAAAGAACCATGCTCGCTCCTCGTTCGAAGGTATCTTGCCCAGCCCGCACCCTAAAATGTAGGTAAAAGTTTAATAATAGTTCCGAGGAAGGTGAATGAATAAAGTCCACCTCCACAAAACCCTTCTGGATATATACAACTCTCAATATCTCACTGTTAGTCATAAATAGGCTTAGGTACTAGAATCCAGGTAGGAATAGCGATTTTTTTATATTGTCGACGACCCATGATAAAATTAGCGTATATTGTCTTGCTAGATGAGTTGTGGGCAAAACTCGCCACTGACTGGAAACCACACAACGTAACACGAAGTTGCTGTAGGAGGTGATGGGAGTTTGACCTATTGGAAGCATTGACCACTAAAAGCTTTAAACCGAGAGGAGTGGAAAGAGGGTAGGGAGGTCTATGACCTGCAGTGGGACGATAATTGCTGAATAATAATAATAATATAGATAATTGTCTAACCAGTGTAGCCTAGCCCCAACAAACCACATCACTCATTTCCCCAATGGGCGTTGAAGGGCGACCAGTAATGTCCATTGTGTGCAAAGATGAACCATTCCACAGATTATAGGCAAAGATGATGTTTAGGTTCTAATAGATGTACTGAAACTGTTTTGTAAAGATAAGCGTGAAAAATGTACGTAACGGAACTTCGTGTTTTTTCTTCTTTTAACATGGATACATTAGAACATAAAATCTTGGTTTAGGTGTATTGTTATTGTGTGCCGGTTAGCCTCAAGCAATTATAACATAAACATTGATTGCTTCCGTATATCGCAAAAATGAATGCATCTGTTTAATTAAAGTGAAGGTGATTTCATAATTGTAATAAACATGAAATCGTTTCATTCATAACTTTAATTGATCAGTATGTAGTAAAATAATTTGAGTTTCATTAAAAACATTTTAATAAAAGTTTCTTAATAAGTGTTTTAGTGGTACCTATATTATTTAAGTTGATAGTCGAGAGCTGTTACAAAAATATACTTTAATGTAACACACATTGTCCATTCTATTGTTTTTAGACACTGCTAGCGGGCCCGGTAGACGTGGTCCTGCCCTGAACCCGATTGCAGCGCCACCTACCGGGTCGAATTGTTTTCAAACTATTCAGGAACCCATTGAAATATACACACCAAATGTCATCCAAATCGGCCCACCCGTTTAGGAGGAGTTAGGTGACAGACAGAAAAATTATATATATTATGAAGAAAAAGATACAACTCTAGTTACTGTGTCTCAGATAATCATACCTATTATACAATACTTGAAAATTGTCGTTGCAAATAAATAGTTAACGAGATATTCCGCAGTGTCTATTCTACTTTCTTAGTCTATGAAGAGATACTTAATAGTGTTGAAGATAATCATCATGAGAATACAGGGAATTCAGGATCTGCCTAACACACAGCCTCCCAATGAAAAGACTCGACAAAAGACAGTCGAAGAAATACATAGGTGCTCGATAAGTCTTTTCGTCCTACTACCGTTTTATGTTAATTTGTGTAGAATAGATAGATGTTTATTTTTTATACATAGCATCATAGCATCACGCCTGTATTCCCCGAAGGGGTAGGCAGAGGTGTACACAATTGTACACCCACATTTCACCAATGCTGTTATTAAGTCCCATGTAATAGGTGGTGAGCCTATTGCCATTAACCGGGCACAGTTCCAAACTCCGGGCTGCTACTGAGAATTTCCTAACAGAAAAACTCAATAACACTTTGCCCGACCCGGGGATCGAACCCGAGACATCCTGTTCAGAAGTCGAATTTTTTATACAATCACGTAAAAACGAGTTATGAAGTCTTTGAATAGGAAATACGGTATTTTTTTTACTTTTTACTCCGGGAAAATGCAGAGTATCTACCTGCAGAAAAGGGGAATTCCGATTGATACCAAAGGTCGCCATTTTTATGACAGTCAGTCCATTCTACTGAGTTGATTAACTATTATTAGTAAAAAGGAAGAAGAAGCCTTTGCTTTGTATTAAGACAGTCATATTAAATTGTTCTCGTATTATTATTATTGCACTAGCTGTGCCCTGCGGTTTCACCCGACCCGTTAAAAACTTTTCCGTACGATTTAAAAAACACTGCAGCCTGGTCGAAACGTCAGGCGATTCAAAGGTATTTATTGCGCGTTAATTCCTGTTAGCATATAGTAATATCATATAACGCGATAATTAAAAGTTTGTATTTTAAAAAACTAAAAACCTTGTCCTCACAATGACGAACACAACAAAAAAAGAATTATCCAATTTGGTGCAGTCGTTCTCAAGTTATGGCGTGACCAAGGGAAATAGGGATTAATTTTTATATACCTATATAGATTACATAAGAAGGCAATGCGCGCGCGCACTAATTGGCGGGCCACTACCGTTACTTGCGTCGAGGCCGTTTTGCGATGCACCGGGCGTGACCGACATCCTAAATGTTTATTTTTGTACCCATTAACTTCCATAAACTTTCTACGTGTACCTTTATTCGTTGTTAAATATAAACAAAAGTGGTATTATTATCTTCGTTAAGCAATGCAAGGTGTGTGTAATATTTTCCTGAAGAAATACTCTTGGTACACACAGAAAACAAGTTATGAACATTACGTGCCGTTTTGATTATACCATAAACGGCAGCTCCCTATTTATCATTCTAGCTTATATTATAACTCAGTTATAAACAAAGGCAATTTCGAGTAAAAATTGCCTTAAATTTATTTTTACGGCCATCATTTTCCTTCTTACAAGGTTGCATACAATAGCTTAGTATGTGTTGTTACTCTCTTATTGTCAATTTTAGTGTGCCTCCCTTCGGCTTTGTTCGGCTTCCATGTTAAAGGCAAGGGCATTAAGCCCGGCAATATGAGAAGACAATGCAGGGCAGTGCACGGCTGACCTCTCAAGAACCAAGATTACACTTATTTGCGTTTTATTTTATAGAAAATGGCGCGAGCAGGATGTTGGGGCAACAAGAAATATACGAGCATCTAGACACGTTGTACTTTTTGCACAACGGCGGATGTATTAATATTAACCCTTTTTATGATGGAATATCTGCGCAATTTAGAGCCTCAGGTGCAATAAAGTGGTTCGGCTTGCCGCGCTCTACATCGAGAAGGCTTAGCTAGTAAAAATAATATTTATCAAAAGGAGAATTGTTTGCAACTCAATTCTTCACGAAAGTACGGCAGAACTCTACCCACAGACTGGCAAAATATTGACAAATCTGTATCTGCTCTTATTTTTTACTTTACCATTGGTAATAAATCAAGTGATTTGTATGCAATTTTTCAACGCTCAAACTGTATCTGTAGTCCAGGAAAGCTTTCGTTCCAGTTCGTTCGAATGTGGAGCGTGAGGTGGCAATAATTCACAGCGAGACATGCGCGTGGGCAGTGATGGCCGCCACTTTGTGTCGCCCGCCATAATATTACATACAGAAGGCGGGAAATATGACACAGAACAAGCGAATTGGTAAAGGAATCGATTCAGGGGTGCTCAGCTATTAGAAATAATAGGCAATAGAATAGAAATATAGCGCAATTAAACATTGTAGTCAATAATTTTGCTTTAATTTACGGTTTTACTCCTAGTTGAAATAACTTAAACCTGAAACTAGTTTGTTCAGAATTGCGAGTAGAATCAATCACTTTTTATTAATATTTCATATATTTTATTTGACATATTTCTATGTTTTACATACCGAAATACTTTATTATTATTATTATTCAACCATTATCGTCCCGCTCCAGGGCAAAGGCCTCGCTACCCTCCTCCCACACCTCACAGTTTAAAGCTTTTTGCGAACAATCCTTCCAATAAATGTTAAGCTCTTCTGTTTGTTCCGCCGTCTCCTACCTTCCTGTGCCAGTCGACATACTTACTTCTAATTAAATGGGTTGATACTTTACTGGCATTGTTGTAATTGGATAACGTGCCAAGTTGTGTGACTGTACTTAAAGAAATTGAAACATAGAAGAAGCTTAACTAGTTTTCGAGCAAAAGGGACATGCGAAGTCACGTCAGCAAACCAATAAGCTGTTATATTTTGGCACATTTAAGCAGTTAAAGTAACTAATTGCGGTGGTAAAGCTAACTATTGATTCTAAAGGAGACTGACAAGATTAAGTTCTATTCTTTGTATATTTTTTAATGAAAACTTAGCAGAACACTCAAGAATGTAGGGGGCTTTTGGTGTCCGTTTTTGGACTAGACGTATAACTTATTTTCCAACCGACGAAAATCGTGGAGATTCTTATATCGACACGTATATTTTTTTTACCTCGCATGCGTCGTCGGCCCCGAAGAAACCAATCAAAGAAAATCATTAAATTTAAGTTCTAATCAAATACAACTCAAAATTAGTTACACTTTTTCTTTTTAATTTTTCAATTTTTAGTTATTTCTTCCGCGGTTTTTTTTTTGTGAAAAGTCTTTGTTTTCATTAGTGGAAATCCATAATGGATGTAGGACAGGACTTTTACTGCCTTACTTCTCAACTAACCTTGGGCTTAGAGATATTTTAAGCCATAAGGGCTTGTTTCACACTTTGCTACTCTTCTTCATTGGTGGTTTGTCGGACTCAAACTGCGATCCTTCGAAACAGTTGTTGCCCAAAAGATAATGGCGAGATTTGTACAAAAACAAATTAATATTTTGGTGAAGTTTGAACAGTTTTAGGTATCTAAAGAATAACTTACAGCTTTCAAAATATTTTTATAACTCATTTTAATATCATATTTTTATGAAAATTTTGTATACTTCTGAACATGTCAATATGAACTGTTAATGTTCGCATTCAGAAATTAGCCCAATGAAAAATTAGGAAGCGTACTTAAAATAAATTACATTTTTAAAGGGCAATCCCCCTTTTTAAAAATATTTGTATGCCAAAACTTATTCTTTTTTGTACAAATCGATGTATGACACCGGCCATGATTATAGTTATTTATCTAGGATTAAGAATAATACGTTATAATTCTTAGGGATTAATATAGACAAACACACGTTAGCATAAGCTGTCACAAATCACACGATTATGAAACAGATTATTTTAAGCATAAGATATTTCTAAGGGCCCCGTTACTATCGACCTCAGACTCAGACCACACGCACAACTAACAGTAAACTTCTCAATAGGGATCTGATTCGATGCAGGTATTAATTAAGCGGGGCCAGTAGGGCTGGGGATTAGGGGGGGGGGGGGGTACTATGCAAATCTCCAATTAGTACCTATCCACCAGAGCGTCCATCCATCAATGTCGATCATTTGTTGCTTTTCTGTACTAGGTTAGGGCTGTGCATTAAGTTTTTGAGTACAGCAATGGTTGTTATTGTAAAAGCCCACTTTTCTTGTTAAATGAAAGGCAAATTCTATGGAGGATGGACAATTTTTTTTAAATGTAGTTAGTCCAATACGTATGAAGTAAAACTATTGAGGAAATAACCACATGGTGGTTGGGTCAAAGAATCTAACTTCAAGAATAACGCGATTCGCGATATCAAGAACAAATCAATTAATAAAATTATTTGTGAAAAGAAAAATACGGTCATGAGCAGGATTAGAACGTCCACCGGATGTATACAATAACTAAATAGATGAAATCAAATACTCATGTGAAAATGCATAAAGTTTTTTACTATATTTATTACTATAAAATATGGTTAAGAAGTTTTTACTAGTATTTATAGGCCGTTCAACCCTGTGTTATGCGCATACGTCTATCGTCTGCCACCACTTGTCAATCCCGCGTGCATGTGACGTCATTAAAGCGTTGATTTCCAACGTTTGCGACTCATTGTGCGGACGGGTTCCATACGTTTTTACTTTTTATTACTTTGTAAGCATCATTGTGAGTTTTGCAACTTTAATTGGCAGTAGGGTTTATTATAAGACTCACTTTACGAACTGCTAAAGTACTTTTGTTTGTTGTTTTGTTGCAAATAATATGCACTTTCTGATTTGATTTATTGTTCTTTTATGTTTTGTAGCGAGTTTTTGATGTTATTATAACTTTATATTGGCTACTTGAAAAAAATAATTGTCTGTGGTATATTCGAAGAGGCATTAATTTAAAATAGGAACTAACTTAATCAATAGTCATAAAACCCTCCTGCTAAAAATGGGTCATTGAAAAAATAACGTAGTATTTTTTCGTAGTATCCCAAGTCCAGTTTCCATATGACCAGCTCTTTCAAACAATCAAAAAGTTCTTAATGAAACACCGTACTCTTTATCTTCCGGTCCGCAAAACTGCGTTAATCGGTTTCAGGGCAACTTGCTGTCCCAGAAACGAAATGCAAAACAGTAGTATAAGTATATAGGCACTCGGCTATATAAAGGTGTGTGTATATAGTAAGTATGAGATAGCCTCTTTCAAAGTAGGTCGCCTGGCCACACGAACCTGTTAGCACACTTCCTATTAGGGTTGCCACGATGTCAACTGTCCCGGATAAAGTTTATGGCTATCGTGTAAATTGTATTATAGAATGTTTATGACGTTTTTGCGATGTAGATGATTTATTATGGAAATATGTGTGACGCCGAAGTCTGTTTCAGTAGGGTAAGATTTTTTTTTTATTGTGTGGTACAACGGTTTTCCCTGTACTTCGGATAGATAAGCATATCGTTTCATAAAACGGAGTTTGGAATGCCTTTCATGGGATACCACGTCTGATGACAGCCTTAGTCTGCATTTTGCAGGCTTGCTCACTTTGCTTCAACCACCCCCGTTTTTTTATAAAGCACCCCTTCTTCTCACGATGTGCACAAGATGAGGAAGTGGCTGGAGTAGTGTCGGAGTAGAATAGACGGCGCTGTTCCTCTCACTGTGGGTGACAGAAACATTTCTGTGACAGCTATGAATAAAATATTTTCCAAACAGTGTTCAAAGCTGCTGAGCTTGAGGATCGATTCCCTGACAACATTCTCTCTCTATTGAAAACTACTGAAATAACTTCTGTGTTTTTTTATTTAAATGTCAATGCAGGCGTTTTTATTTTTATCAAAAATGGTTACGTTTGGCCTCTAACTCGCCTGATGGTAAGCGACGATGTGGCCGAGGATGGAGCACGTAGATCATGTTTTGTAATGACGTTATTTTTGCGTATTATTGTGACGAAGTCTGATGACGTGATGACCCTAAGTGCAGCACACTGTACGTGGGTGAAGGCTGGGGCGCTGCAGCCGACCATTTTCCACATAATAGTGTTATCAACTCACTGACCTTTCTAACAATACTTGTGGTTTGTGCATTACGAGTTACGACTCGGACGCCGAGTCTAGATTCTTGATACCTCCCATTTTTGAACCGAATTCAGTAAATGAGGTTCTGTATTCTACCCGTATGTATGTATGTATGTATGTTGAGTTTCTCAAAAACTACTGATCCGATTTGGATCGGTTCAATATCAGATGGTTTAATAAAACAGGGTGTATTTCTTTTTTAAATGAACGGTTTCGATTCTTGGCTAGAAATATAGATTTTTCAAAAATCCAATGGTGCAGTTTTAGTTTTCATCAAAATCGGGCCCGAGACTGCTTTGAGTGTTTTTCACTATTCGTTATAGATCCGGATTTGGCCATCCACGCCTAATTGAAAAATTCACCTTGTATATCAACATCCTGTAATCTTTTCTGAAGTTATATTCCTATTGACAAATAAAGTCACAAGAAACCAGCTTTCACTTATAAATATCGGCAATATCAAGTCATTGTAACAAACTACAAACTTAACATAAAAGAACAAAGAGAAATTCTATCAGCCACAACGCCGAAATTACAAAAACTTGTGCTGAAGAAACAACAAATGACAAAGCAACGCTTAAAACGTTGACAAAAAAAAGACAAAACGGGATAAAAGTTAAATTCATTTCTGTTGTCCGTCAACCAGCGTCAAAGATCAAAGTAACGAGACAACTTGACCAACTATCAAAACCTTAAAAAAAAGACCGGTAAGTACTTACACAGCTAAAAAAGGTGAAATTAAGCGGACAATATCACTAACAAGATCACTTAATATTAATACCGCACCGCATTGGATGAAATGAAAAATCGATCACGAAAAGACATTTAACCTTCTAACCTTTGCTTCAAAAAGTTCTATTATAGATCACCACTTTCGCTTTCCTTTGTGATTTGGAAAACTTTTAAAAAAATAACAGCCTATTGTTCAAAAGAACGGACGTTCGAAATATGAAGTGTTGACACGCAAAATAAATGAAGTTTTGTCTATTATGACCGTTGTTTGAGTGCAAACTTTTTGTTAATTTATGGTTTTGTATAGTAAGTCTTTTTGTTTTTACTAAGAACCGGACTGATTGATGATTTTGTGAAGTTACGTGTTACCACTGCAGTAATTAATCATTAGAAGTGTGAAAGTACTAGCGACAAATAAATAGAATAGTGCTTGTAGCTGAAACTTCCTGCTTACATGTTTGAAATTTATGTAAAATATTTAACAAGAAAATAATTTATAATAACTTGAAAATGGCGTCTGTCATTAGTCGCGAAATAGACGCTCTTCCTGTTATGAACGTCTTTTAAGAAATTCATGGCTGTATTTATCTTTGATTGGTCAATCGCTACTTACAAATTCAATAAAGTTTCCCAAGACTCTTGTAGGCTTCAAAGGCACTTCAATAGGCTTTATCCCATAAGTAGTGACAGCTTACTTAAACATCGCCTACGATTACCATACTAAATTAAAGTTATATGATCCATAAGATGGTTTAGTATCTTAACAAATCAACTTAACCTACATAACAAACACACCGGATTTACAAATATTTCCGAACCGGGGTTTGTTTGAAGATAGTCAAAATCAATCATCAAAATTATGCAAACAAGCAAGGAACCAAGATCCGCCGTGTACATACGGTTCTTCAGCTGAAATTGCTTAAGGCTCGTGAAGAATAACTAAACAACTAAAAAATCAACACAAAAAGGCTTTATAATTATGGTATTACATATTTGGCTTGTGTGTCAATTCCCACAAGAAGAAATGAGGTGACCTATTCTCAGTCGGTCAAGTTCGAAACTTTAAGCCTACGCATATACTCACAAATGTTAATGTAATGTGTTGTCTACACGATAACCCATGTGTTGTGGACATCAATCTACTAGTGAAAGCAGTGGGCGAGCCCATTGTGCCCAAATTGCCAATGAAAGTGGTCGAGTTATCTCAACTTCGGACACACACCTGTCATTTGCTCGGAAGGTCTTTAAACCCGGAACCCGGAACCGGTGGAAATGTCACAGTACAGGAAATATAGGAATATTTAAGGCACACTAGTAGACTTTGCAATCAGTGCCGTCATATGTATAGGCTGGAAGATATTTGCTGACGTCATCAGCATTTCGATCATAAAACTAATGACTCCGATGATTACGGCTCTTTTTGGTGAGCATTTAGCCTTTAACAGAGTTGACCATAATATTTGGCAGCCACAATAGTCTTAAGAGAGTTTAGCATAGTACTTATACTTTCTACGCTTTTGTCTACTGAAAATAGCGAGCTTTAAGGTTTAGATCTAGTTTGTTTTTTTTATGCCTACCTAGATACACAGAAAATGACATCTTACGAATATGCAATTTGCAAATTGATCACATGCTAATTTCAGTATACTATTCTGCTTTCATTTATAACATGCTGAGCGCACATATTGACACTAATCTAATTGACACTGGCATATGTCTTGACGACAAATTGTTAAAATCTTGCTCAATCATAGTGACATTTCAACTTTACCTAATAGGTATCAACACGGAAGACTCCCGCCGGGCCCCCAATGGGCACCGTAACATACTAAGAAAATAAAATAACAACCAAATCTTACACGGAAGTTCTAAACTGAACAGAATCGATTTGTTCAAACAAATCAATACTAATACGAATTTGTTACAGTTGCGAGTTGCGACTATAAAATCGAATGGTGCACAAAGTGATCGAGTGGTTCCAGAAACAATAGCACCTTGTACGATATCGATAGTCTAATCGATCCGATAAATCGATTAGTCTGGCGACCGATCGTTGGATTTGTCGTGAAAGTCATAGCCGCGGGCTATGGCACACTGGGCCGATGAAGGTCACTGCATACCACGCGACCAGCGAAAGCTTATGGTATAATTGTTGGGGCGGTCAAGTGCAAGGAAAGTATGCACGAGCTTTAAGCTTTATCGGTTTGCTCTGTTCAAGATCGATATGGCCGTGATTTGTGGACATTACTAACTCTACTGAGTAATAGCTATAATTTATTTTTCTATTGTTACAAGCCATAAAAGTATTTACCTAAATACCTATGAACGGCTCATATTCAAAGCAGCACAGCAGTGATATGTGGATGTACAATTGTTTACACCTCTGCCTATCCCTTCGGAGACTACAGGCGTTATGCTATGTTATATTAAAGCATAGAACCACCTCCTTTTATCATACCACGGACTGATATTGGTCGAAAGATACCACATAGAAAAAAAAAAACAAAAAGATTAACATAAACACTTACCCAATTTCAAATTCCAAAATTAGCATCACCGATTGAGTTACCGAATTCATTGACACGTTATAACACAAATTGGGAGTTACGACAAATATATTATATTTCATTATTAGCATTTTTCCAAAATTAACTGGAGTGGGTGTTGCCTTATAAGTTCGGACTACAAATGTTTAAACATGGAATGCGAAACAGTTGGCGTCTAAATTTATTTGTTTCTAATCTGTGTGCTTGTATATTTCTTGTGGAATTGAATTAAAATACTTATCAGTTTTATATGCGAACCTTAATACCTCGGTACTTCATGTTGTTTCCTAAAATAAAATAAGAAATGTTCATATAATGATTTTTTACACATGTTAAAGCCAAGTTTTAAGATTGATACGGGGGCCTGGTACAACATGCATGTGACAATGCTCTACCAGCTGAACTACCGTGTCACTGATCGCACTATTCAATTCTATCAAAGTCCCTTACAAAAAATTACCGTATGCTAATTCTGTGTAGTCATACTATTTCAAAGCTAATTTCATTGTCGTGTCTCTACTTGCGTCGTGTGCACTTGAAAATTTAAACCACTCACGATACTTGAATTTCGGACCGTTTATAAGCAGTTTTATTGTTCTGTATGGACGTATGTAGATTAGAAGGCGATCTATATTCTCCAGACAAAGCATTCTAACTGTGAAATTACCTGAAGACAGGTAGAAAATATTCATTTATATTTATGTAGGGAACTTTGAAAAATCATAGATACGTGACATTGGCCGTACCGTGGTAAAGGATTTAAGATTTATTAAAAAGTTTAAAAAATTCACTTTAGAAAACCATTTTGTAATTGTAGATCATTTTCAAAGTCGGCTAATGTTGTACGTCATCAATTAACTTTTACTTCGCTCCAGTTTGAATCAATAGCAATTAATATCAATCAGGAAAGTTTGCAATCACTTGCAGTAACAAGTTACAAGGCCGGACCGATTGATTTCCATTAGAATAACTCTTACATTGATAAGACTAGCTTCAATATTTATCTTTAGTGCCCGAATCAGCTTACAAATGAGTAGCGTTAATTTAATTTGCAGTAATAGTCTAGAATTATATATATTGTACGTATGCATAAATAATAATAAATACTATTTTTGAAGGGCATAACTTACGAACGGCTTTTTTTAAATGTTCGTAGTAGTAGGAACGAATAAGGTATTTTGAAAAATAAAAATAGAAAAGTTCGGAAAATCCGGGATAATCAGAAAGTATATTTTTCTATAAAACTTTTGTTGGAAATTTGAACGTGTCAGCGTGTGTCGGGTCAGCTAGTAACTAATATTAGTTAATCATGGTACTCACGAGGCAACAAATATGGGACAGAGAGACAGTACATAATATATTTTAACCCTGACAGCGTCTCAATTTGAGAGCATATGCGTTTCGCATCCGTCATCTACGAAATCCTCTTACAACTTCTTTTTTACACAGAATGCTCAACTGATTAGAATTTTGTCTAAACCTCGAAACAATCAGCCTTATTAGAAATATATTGCACCACATGGACCTTAATAAGAGATTAAAATAATATCTACCAGACACGTAATTTCACACTTGACTTTGCCTACGGTATGTGTTATTGTCTCTATCTTCTAGCACATTCTTTCTAGGAAGTTTTTCAGCATTGTACGGTTTGGTAACGTAGCACCATGTTGTAGTGTTGTGTAGCCCAGTTTTACTCGCCTCGGCTTTAGTAAACATGTACTGAGTGAAACGACACATTCCCTCGGTAGATACAACGACAGTTTTTTGTTTGCTGAGCTTTCACGCCGTACCCTGAGATGTTTACAATGCATTCAAAGAAACATCTAGGGCTGCCAGTTCTACTTTAGCTATTTTTTATTTCTATTTTTGCTCTGAATTTCATTCTATAAAGTGATTTTCTTATGAGGTTTGACATAGACATTTTGTACTTTAACCGTTTGGCCACAAACAAATACGTACTTCAATAAAAATCTATTGTGCCTGCTAATTAGCGAGCCAACAGATTAAAAGAGGTCTTTATCTGGTGGACTGCTATCCTCTTATCACAAGGCAAAACCTACCTATAGTCTAAAGGTTTCAGGTCTGCTCAGTATATGTATTTAAAAAACAGTAATAGAGCAGTAGGTAGAAAGGTACTTTGACTTAGTCGAGACAAAAAAACGTTGTTTCGTAATAAGACAGCTAAAGCTATTTCTCAATTTTTCATTAAAATATAATTTGATCTACACAGCAGTCAATTAAACAAGAAAACTATTTCATAATTAGTTAGAAATCCAATTTATTTAGAACTTATTTATTGTACAATCATCACAATGATTATGATTTGCTTGTGTATAAGAATACTGTAATCATCAATCAATACATTTCTTCGTCATACACACAATGTATCGATTATGTATGACATTTGATCCGTTGCAAACCTTGACGAGCACTGCTAAGTCCTCGTTTCTCGGTCAATATTAAGTTCGTCTGAAGCCTTTCAGAAGCAATGAAAGATATTATCTGCGAGGTTATTATTAATTATATTTACTTCCAAATCCACATTTAAAGCTGATTAATATGTTGAAAACATTCAATTACAGTTTTACTGCACAAAATAAGCACTTCTGCCTATGTATTGGATAACTCGGTTACCATCGAATTGATAGTCACTTTGTCGTACATCGCGTCATACGTTACAGCTTCTCTATGATGAACAAAAATATTAATAACATCCGGCGCAATGTACTACAAAGTGAAAATCAATTCGTTGGTAACCGAGTTAGCCAATACATACGCTGTAAAATTGACCATTGTTTTCACTAATTTTTGAATGAATTAAATACTCCAGTGTTAGTGTAGAGTGATGTTTACAGCTGACAAAGTACTAAAGTATCGTCCCCCCAATGGCATTGAACTCGCTCATTATGTAGTTACCTCTATTATGTAGTTTTACCTTTCACAACTTTTTTACGTATTCATTATGATTCCGTAAGGTTTTTATGAATCCATTGTCGTGTTACTCACAGCTCTATCCATAAATAGGATCGACAATCAATTTAATGACATGTATTATTATTAGCAGACGTTTGAAGGTCAGCCCCTATTGAATTGACATCCCTAACGACATCAAGGTTGTCACCTTCATTAGCTTTCCTTTGTCCAACATTTACACTTGCTGTCAGTAGACGGTTCCCTTAATTGTATAATTCAATTTAATTGGTTTAATTGGACTCGTCGTCCGAGATTTACGAATTACGGGTTTCTTTATTGTTGTTTATAACTATGGCTTTGTTTACGACGCTTTGTATGGGTATCCACTGTGAAGTTAACGTATAGCTCTGCGTGTTAACACTCAGCACTTTTATGTTAGTACTTACTACATCTTTATACGAAACTGTACGGTTCTTTCGGTCATCTTCTGTCTGCTGTTGGATACAGTAAAAAGTGATTGAAAGCTTGAAGTATTAGTTAAGTAGAGATATTTTTGAATGCAATAGATATAACATATATGCAAATTAAATTTATTTGGGCTCAATGACATCAACTGTAGTAACAGTAACCTTGTAATGAATCAAAGTTAATCGGACAAAAATCACGAAAAACTACTGAACGGATTTGGTATAAATTCATTTTAGATCCTGGAATAGGACATAAGATATTTATTTATTTTACAATTTAGGCACACAGATACACAGCTATGTCCCGGGAAAAGGTATTCCGTGGATGACTGAACAGCGGGGCACACGTATTTGTTAATAAAACGCAGATTATTTGTTATGACAACAGATAAACTCTGCTTACATCAATCATAAATATTGATTTTGGTCAAACAGAGGTGTTGGTCTATGACGCATAGACAAGACTGTTGTTGCATTGCTTTGTAGGGGCACAAGCGCGCCGTAATCATAAACGCGTATGTGCCTTTGCGCATGTAGAGATAGCTGTGTGAATTGATTACGGGGGGGGGGGGCGGAGGGTTTTAACTTTAGGAATTTACATGGGGGTTTCTAGCCTTTTTCCTGTGGAACAAGTGTAAGAATCACTTCACTTTTTGTCTGGGATTTCCTGGGGGTTTTCAACACTTAAAACCCCCCATGGTCTATATAGTCTTGCATAGTCCAAGTTGTCTTCTCTTGAACAAAACTGACACCATCACTAGTTCTAGCCACGCATATAAAGATGATAAATAAGTGTTCCCCCAAAATTGGCACATAGTCGTTAGTCATAATAAAGGGTACCGGAGACTCTTTAAGTATTCTCTATTCCGCCCTTGAGGACTTCTCAATTGTTGAGACCTCACTGCTGAAGATCTTACTCTAAATGCAACCATCTGTAGCGATCAGTCGCTTGGTGGAGTGCTGTGCTGACTGTAATTTACAGTTGATCTCATTTTAGACCTGTCCAGGGGGTTCCTTAGGTTTTTCCTTCGACTTTTCGTTTCACCATCAGTCACTCCAAGTTATCGGGACTTCTCGGAGGCATGTGCTCAAATGGCGCACTGTCCGCCGTAGACAGATTGTAGACAACCTTTAACCGTTTTCAATTTGTTAATTCTTGGGAACTGAGATATTTTTGCGATAACACTTTTCGACTGTCACGGTATGAAACGGAGGCTAAATTTTATTTTTATTTTTTAGTTTATTTTGCGAGAAACCAAAATAACAATAATTAAACTATCCTGCGACCCCAAACTAAGCAAGCCTGTCCTTTGGGTACCTTTACTATATTGTCCTTTTTTATATTGTCCACTTGGTCGACATGATTACGATTAGTACATAATTAATTGATTCATTATTAAAAATACTGCATGCTACAAAAATAATGTGTCTGTGTGGGTGGGTGTAAATTGCTATGGTATTTATATGGATGTACCAATACTATTTTTTATATTATTTATGTATGATTACATATAATTATTCTATTCGTTAAGAAACTAAAATGGCCGCTTACTTACATAAACTAACATCTTTATCCTATTACCTCTTCTCATTGTGTTGTCTGTTTATCTAGACATATCTGTTTAGACAGAATCTGGTCCCACGACCTTTCAGCCCGTTCTTGTAAACCACGGAGCCTCGAGTATTACTTGCACATTGCAAAAAAATAACAATGTGCATTGTCTAGACCGAGTGTAGAGGTAGAGTCGCTGGATGTGGCTTAAGTTTATTGCTTGTTAGAGATAAGCATTACTGTAGTATGTGTAAAGCAACTGAGTTGCTGTATTTTGATTGTTAGGTGAAGCTATCGATTCATGCGAGTGGATATTCAATTCTTTGATTTAATTACGAAAATTTGTTATCCATTCTTCGCTATATTTCTGCTGTAGTTAAAGTTAGTTAAAGGCGTACTTCTTTTGCAAGCCAACCTAGTTCGTCTTATGGTGAAATACGATTCAAATATCGATTACGCTCTATCTCTATGAATCAGGTTAAAATAAAACTATGCTTTTGAGTCAAGTCTGTATCATCTAAGAAATTTTCATCGTTTTTTTTAGTTGACTGGCAGTAAAATGTTTAAGTATAGGACTCATCTAGTCCCAACATATCTCTGTCGGTCGAGGAAGCGATCTTGAATGGTCCATGCCTTCTTCCGCACAACAACACCTCTCAGAGTGTGACAAGAATCCAACAATACAAGAAAACACCACCACATCACGCAACTATCTATTGATAGTACATCATTATGCAATGCTTTGTAATACTTAGCATACTGTTAATATTAAATGAAACGTTAAAAGCGTGTAAACAGTTAACAAAGAAAACATCGCGAAGACAATTTGATGTGATGTAAATTACACCAATTGAATGCATACAATGTTGTGCAAAAAATGTTCGACTAAATCGTATGCAATTAATATTATGTATGAAGATGCAATTACTATCAATAAAAGATAGTATCGTGAAGATTATCGTGCAAAAGATATTCCAGAATTATTTATAGAAGCATAAATTTTTACAATATTGTGGTCAATGAAAAAAAAATCGCTCTTTAATGTAGTCGTGTGCAATTAATTTAATGTAATATCAATTAGCTAAGATTGGATCTTGGAAACAAGATTCGCTTATTTACTTACGCGATATATGTAAATATTATATACTACCTAACGTGTATGACATGAATGCAAATGAGAATAATATTAATTGAAATGATATGGCGGTTATATGTATTAGAGCTATGTAAAATGGCCTAAGTATAACAATCCTCAAGAATTGGCACATCAAATGCATTTTTCTTTATATATAATAATATATAACAATAATAATCATTTCTTTATTTCTGTACCACAAAGGCTCGATGAAATGACTTGTAGTTTCAGAGATTAGCGAGTTCAAAGAAAAAGCAAACTATTCAGCATTATTAAATTAGTACTTATATACTTATATGTATACAATATAAATAGTACACATAGAATTTTTATATAAAAAAGTTAATATGTATATCTACTTAGTAAACTAAATTCATCGGCAAAGTCTTGAACAATTGTAAAAACTGTGACATATAAAAATATAGGATCTGGTTTTGTCTTCATTTCCTTAACTATAATTAACCTAACATAGCATCACGGCTGTATCCCCGAAGGGGTAGGTATACGTATACACAATTGTACACCCACATTTCACCAATGTTGTTATTAAGTGAACAATTCCAAACTCCGGACTGCTATCGAGATTTTTATAAGTTAATAAGAAATTTAAATGGAAAAAGAATTCGGTCCCGAACAGGATTCGCACCCGCGCCTCCCGGATAAATTCTCCAGGCGCTCTGACCACTAGTCGAGATGACTTAGTGGTCAGAGCGCCTGGAGTTTAATATTGTAACTTTAGAGTTCGCTAAGCATGCGTTAATGCTTTTCAAAGATTTATCTTGAACTTAATAACACTTTGTTCGACTCGGGAATCGAACCGAGGACCTCATGCTCAGCATTCGCGCTTGGGATAACTAGATCAATGAGGCAGTCAATATAATACATAATACATCATTTATTGTGATGCAAGTAACTATTTCCTTGTGTGCTCCACAATAACTTGCCACGAAAAAAGGAAAAAAAATTGTTGTCATTTAAAAACCGATACCGAAAAATTGCATTTTTTTTAATACTCGTTATTGACTATGGATAACTAAACTCTCTTTAATCCCATTTCCCACCTAAAAGCGTCGCGTCACAGTGTAAATTGCCACTAATTTATCTAGATACAGGAACATAAGTTAGGTCCTAGACATTCACACAGGCTCTTCCTTATAGGCTCTTGAACTAACGGCTCTAAGAACATTAAACTGTTACATTTACTGCAGTGATAGCATCGTTTATATCCTTAAGAGGACTTTAAATTTCCCGTGATGCGTGATTGAGAATCTGTAGCTTTCCGTGGATTCTGGGTCAGTTCTGTCTTTGTTTTGCTTTGTTTAAAAACATAGGATGCAAATAAATACAATATCTAGCTACTTCCACAATACTGTGGAATAGTCATGCATTACCTGTACACCCCCCGCCTGCCCGCAATTATAAGCACATAATAATACTCCTCCCAACCGTATTTCGGTCACGGCGGCTTATCTCCACAGAGATTAGCCAAGTACGCAGGAGATATTATAGTGCACAAGTATATGCGCAAACACAGGTGCACTCTCCATTCCTTCACTCATATTCCGATGGGACGGAAATCCGACACGGCCGGAGAGAGCTCAGGCGCAGGACCGACGGCTTTACGTGCTCTCCGAAGCACGGGGATGTCACACCATCAACTTCCTGACTCCGAGCTGCTACTGAGAATTTTCTAGCAGGAAAAATCCAATAACACTTTGCCCGATTTGGGCATCGAACCCAGGACCTCACGCTCGGCAGTCGCACTTGCGGCCAGTAGACCAACGAGGCGGTCATATAAGTCATATAAGCAATACGCAAGCGGTGAAAATTGCGACTACCACCAACTACTCTACACGTGTCAGGATCATATCATCAGGAGCTGTTAGACTGTGCAGTGTCCGCCACCGAGTGGCACTCGTAACGCCTGTATCTAATTAATATAAACATAGGTTTACAATAGCAAAACAGTTAAACACCTTCATTGGTTTGGCGGATGCTAGCGCGAGTGTGACGTACTATTGGTATTGAATTTTTAGAATGATCTCAGTTTCTCTGAGGAGTCTGAGAGCACAGTCTGGTGTTATGATCACTGGACTGGAAAATTAAATCCTAGGTTCGAATTTAAGTCAAGCACCACCTGAGTCGTTGAAGGAAAACATCGCGAGGATACCAGCACACCTGAGAGTTATTCTCGTAAAGCTATGTTAGAGAATTCTACGCGCGAAACTGCAAATTAAGAGGAATATGGTAATAGGTAATCACAGCCCGGGACTTCTTTTTTCTTTCGGGATTTAAACCGTCCGCAGGCCCCTGACATGTCTTTACACATTGAGAACATCTCTCAGGTGTGCTGGTTTCCTCACGATGTTTCCCTTCACCGTTTTAAGAAAGTGATAATTAAAATCTAATACGCACATGACGCGAAAAGTCAGCGGTGCCTGTCTTGGATTCGAACTTGCGATCTATATATATCTTGCCAAACCCAACGGTTATACCAATGGGTTATCACTGCTCCAACGCGGGACTTAAGAAATTGGTACTGAGGATTCGAACCTCCTACCTTTGACTCACCAAGCTATCCGTTACTTAACACATTGTTATCGTGTGAAAATCAATTTATTTAATCCGTCGAACAGGTTTTGTTATCTTTGTTTTAAGTATTGTTTACAAAATTAATTGTCTATGAAACGGCATTTCCGTATCTTTAAATGTATGTAGTTTTTATAGAAATACGGAAACTATAGTTCCCGTCTTAAAAACAACATGCGCAGTAGTAGTAGGTAATTGTATAAAATAATATAATTCAAGGTTTCATTCTTTGTATTATGAAAGAATTTTGTTCGGTTTTTTCATCACCATCTTCCTGCTCTGGTCCCAAGTGATTTTGGGTCGGCGTAATATCACTATATCATTCATTCGTTCATGGTTCACTCCCTTGTCATTCATGTCATCAGTCACAATCCATTTATTTTTTCTTTGTCTACACCACCCCTCTATCCATCAACATTAATATTCATTACTCTCGGTTCGGTTTCTTCATAACCACCCTAATTTTGACCCTAAAACGTAGTATTATGTTGAAAAGTTTATGATGTAGGACAGAGATCACGATGTATAGAAAATCAACGTATTTTTAGTTTTCCGCGAAGATAATAATTCTTCAAGATATGTCTTTGAAAAAGCATTAACGCATGCTTAGCGAACTCTAAAGTTACATACAATATTAAATGGAAAAAGAATACGGTCGCGAACAGGATTCGAACCTGCGCCTCCCGGATAGATACTCCAGGCGCTCTGACCACGTCGAGATGGCTTAGTGGTCAGAGCGCCTGGAGTATCTATCCGGGAGGCGCAGGTTCGAATCCTGTTCGCGACCGTATTCTTTTTCCATTTAATATTGTAACTTTATAATAATTCTTATCTTTTTTCTACTACTGTATACTTTTTTTAGGTAGGTATTACTCCTTACTTAAAGTTATGCAAGTACATCACGTCTGTATTTCGTCAACGATCAGGCGGAAGTATACTGATATGCACCCACATTTCATTAATGCCGTAACAAGTGGCGAGCCTGCAGCCCAATTCCCATAACTCCTAACTCCAGACTGCTACTGAGAATTTCCAACAAAATTCAATAACACTATGTCTGACCCCGGAATCTAACCATTACACCAATGAGACAGTCCGTTAAGTTACCCTAAATAAACTGAAATTACTGAAGGCGCCACAGTAACGGGACAAACAGTAATATTAATAAAGCAGAAACAGGAGAGTGCAGCTGACACACTTGTACTACCGTTATATTGCACTGTGGCAGGTGGTTTAGCTTTTCTAAATATATAGTTTTATACTAACACATTTTATATAAATGTTTTTGTAGTTAAATTGACGGTTTTGTCAACTCACAGTTGAAGGCGTAAAATCATTATACCTAAAATGAATTTGACGTGTTTTAATTTATTCCATCCTGTTCATAAAGTAAGTTCTGTTAGTAAAATACAGCTTTGCTCTTGTTTTAGTTTAGTTTTATACATCAGAATTGACGCCATTGATGGAAGGTACCGGGTCCCTAACAAAGTGAGACAAATATTGAAATACTAAAAACCAATTAGGAAGACAATGTATGCTTGCGTATAAAAAAAGCTATGTCGAACCGAATCCATACAAATATTATAAATGCGAAAGCACTATTTGTTTGTTTCCTTTTCACGACTAAACGGCTGAACGGATCGTAATGAAATTTGGCAAGGAGATAGATTGGACCTTGGAGAAGGACATAGGCTACCTTTAGTCACGCAGACGAATTCGCGGGCACCAGCTAGTTAGTATATACATTTTTATTAAAATATAACCCGTTAAGGATTTTTTTGATTAGCAATTTATTTTCTTAATTAAAGTCTTAGTATTTCACAAATAAATGAACACAAGTTAATAAAGAACAGTTAATTTAATTATTTTCTAACCGTTTTGATTAATCGTAAATGTACAGTGGTACAGTGGGGTACAGTGAACGTTTACTTGTTGTGATGAAAACTATTGAATTGACAAATAATAACAATAATGGTAATATGTATAGAACTGGGTGACATCCGTGACTCAACATCAAGGCTCAGTTGAAAACCAGCGCCAGGCACTAGTTGCCTGGCATTAATGCTGAACATGGGCCTTTTTGGTGCGGCCGCAGGGTACATTGTCCTAACATAAGCTGCTTAATTTTATAATAATTTAATTTTAAGTTTAATCTTAAGGCTACAAAGTTATGGGCCCCTGCTGTGCCAAATAAAATCTTTTTCTTTCTTTCTTAAATAGTCGATAATATGTCGAATGTTCAATTAAGTCCATAGGACAGGATATTAAACAACCGCTCTTTTAAGGTGAACTAGCTGGTACCCGCGACTTCGTCTGCGCCACTAAAGGTAGCCTATGTCCTTCCCCAAGATACAATCTATCTCCTTGCCAAATTTCATTAGTTTAGTTGTATAAAGGTACCATACAAACAGTTAGTTTCGCATTTATAATATTAGTATACATTAAATTATCATAAACAGCATCACGCATGTAGTCTGGAATGGTTAGGCAGAGGTGTAGGTAATATTTTGTACATACATACACACACATTTCACCGATGTATTTACTGAGTTCCATGTAATACCAATAAAACCAGCTAGTAAGTATAATAAATTCATAAGATATCGCAAGACGATTCCTTTTTGATAGCTTGCTCTAATGGGATTCTAATAGGGTGAATTAATATTTACCTAGACATTGCAGCCCCTAGCGTTATAGATAACAAACTTTATAAATATACCTTACATTTCTTGACGATAAGAATTTAGTAACAATTCAACTAACAATCCCTCAGAAATAAGGCTATATTGATTTGTTATTATCTCAGAAATCGTTTGGCGTAAAACACTAACGCCACGAGATCAAAGTCAACCATAATAGTTTCCCATAAATAACAGCTTTTGGTCCAATCACCATGAGGTCATGGGATCGGTCGGTCTACCACGATTCTGACACAGTAAAACATAACTTAGCATCACGCCTGTATTCCGTAAAGGGGTGTACACAAATTGGACACCCACATTTCACCAATGCTGTTATTAAGTACTATGGCATAGCTGGTGAGGCTATTGCCATCTACCGGGCTCAATTCCAAAATATAATACTGAGAATTTATAAACAGAAAAACCTAATAACACTACCCGACCTCGGAATCGGATGCTCAGCTGTCGCGCTTGGGACCACTACTCCGACGAAGTAGTACTTGATCTTAAATATCTTCACGGTATTCGGTACGGTCTGTAGCGATGTTTTGTAGGCTGTCAATCTTCTTGATTGTGCTGTTAACTGTATTATTGCCTAAATTGAGTATTGTAGTGGATATGGCATTTTTAGGTTGTTATATGATGAGCTAAATTGGGCAAGACCTTTTTTGTATTGTGGTATCTTAAAGGTTTATTGTAAGTAGTCCTCCTTCGGCCACGAACTCTGCAAAGTGTTCGAAACGTCATGAAGAACAAAAACCAATAATAGACGCGATTAATCCGTTAAAAGTTGTTTTATTATGTGTAGTGATCGCGAAAACCTAAGATATACTATGTTTATTGTAAAGTTTGTTGCAACCGGGTTTTATGCAGCTCTTAATTTTATTTTCAATTTTTTTTTACCACATAATTATTTAGTGTCAAAAATCAAATTTTATAAAATTAGACACTGGCGTCTATTCTAATTGTAGCAAACTAAACTAAATTTAGATCATTGTTATCTTTTACTAACCGTTACTATATGAGCGGGACGGGATGACGTCAAATTCAAATTTAATGATGTAAATCATAAAATCATCCTAAAATTTCCATAGAATTTTCGTTCGACGTCTCTAATTTTAGAGGCTACCTAAAACTATGCCTACTAAAAACGTTCGGAGATTTTAATTTGACGTGCCTAAATTCGAATTTGACATCTCTTGATACGTCCTATCCTGTTCACATAGTAACTGTTAATAAAAGACAGGAATGTCCTAAATTTTGCATAGTATGCTACATTAGAATTGACGACAAAGTAACTGATATGCTAAAGAATTCTTTCAAACTCAAACTCAAAAAATTTATTTCAAATAGGCCATATTACAGGCACTTAAGAAAAGTCAAAGCTAGGTGCACGGTTCCAAGAAGTTGGTCTTATGGAGAAGAGCCGGCAAGAAACTGCATAGAAAATCTTTGAAAATTTTTGTTGGATAAAATTCGGTAGCTAACTTCTTTTGTAGCAAACGATTGAACGAAATGTACTACTTCAAATGTGTGTCTATTTCATTTAGGTCAATATTTCTTAAACGCTTAAGCCACACATTAAAAGAAGCGCCAATTGGGTTATTCTATAAAAAAGATTCTAATTTGTAATAATAAAATCAATTGATTGAATTGATTGGTGAAATCAGATCGTTTAGTGATGGTGGGTGATTGGTTAAATCGTGGCGCGTGCAAATTGCTAGCGCTGTTAAAAATATAAAGTTAACGAGATTAACCTAGTTTTTTATGTGTTATGTTTTTAAACCTACATTTGTGAGTGGTTTATGGTACTGAGTTACTTACATCGATAGTATTCTCACGAACATTACAATCATTTATCGATAAATTTTTGATGGGTTGGCATGTCAAGTGGTAACATTCAATACAGTATTAAGATTGTCTTTGTTATTGATTTCTTAAACAGTTACTTGTCTACAGTGTTGCAGTTGAATTTTTTGTTGTTGTTGATGGTGTAGAGTAAACAATTTATTTAACTATTTCTCCTTAAACTCGTAAAACATAAGCTTAATAAAAACTATGCAGAAGTTACTCATTAACTTTTCAGTTTAACTATATATATAGTTATCATTAATATACTTCGTGGAGACCATGGGAAAAAATTACCAGCATATAAAGACATGGATATTTAACAAGCATTGAATGATATCAATTTCAAGTTGTAAACCATCACAAATAAATAGTTACGTTTTAACTAGTCACGCTGTAATCAAAGTAAACTATAAACAATTGAATGAGCTTATTATTTTACTAGGTGTACCATTACGTGGCGCCAATTGGTATGTATTGCCCAAACTGAAGAAATAAATCGTGTTCTAAAAGTTAAGCAACATCACTTATTTATTGTTCAATATTTCAGTATTATCCTACTAATATTATAAACGCGAAAGTTTGTAAGTATGGATGGATGGATGGATGGATGTTTGTTACTCTTTTACGTAAAAACTACTGAATGGATAATGAAACTTTGCAATAATATAGCTTATACATCAGAATAACACATAGGCTACAATTTATAAAGATATTGTGTGAATTGTCCAAAATATGACGATAACTGTCAAGTAAGTAGGAAAAAAACTACCATCTGCGAGCTATTCTGGCGTGCGCTGCCTAAACGCTTTGAGATATAACAAAATGATGTATGGTGGAATTGTGTATCTTATATAGGTCTACAGAAAAGTCCGTGATAGCATATGTCTATCTCTTAAGGTTAACATACTATATCCATTTTAATACTTATTAAAATGGGCAACTATGAAGCGGTAATTGGAAAGCGGGACCGGATCAAAATGTCATGATTACTTTTGGTCGCGATATCCAACATCCATTTATGTAGCCTTGTTCCAATATTTAACGGAATCTTAGTGGTTTTAGTCCAAAACCCCACTTGATAATAATTAACAATAATATCCCTATTTTGTCATGACCACTACTATTGGTGAAGTGTGACCAGGGCTAGGGATCAAAATGCACATGCACGGAAACTCACTCAATAAATTATCAACACCTGAATCGAAAAATATAAAAATCATCCTGTCTCTTCTTCTTATTTTCAATTTTGATGATAATTGATGTGAAATCATTCTCCTCTGTCAGTTGTCACGTTATCGTTCACTCCCATTCATCATTCACAATCATCCCTCACAGAATCCATCCATATTTTCTTCGATCTCATACTTTAAATATATATCTTTTCGAAATAGAATGACGAAGTCTTAATTATGCATTTCAAACTACCTGAAAGTTTAATACTCCTCCATACCGTATTTCGGTCACGGCGGCCTATCTCCGAGGAGATAACCCAAGTATGCAGGAGATATTATTGTGCATAAGTGTATGCGCAAACACAGTTGCACTCCCTCTTCCTTCACTCTCATAGTCCGATGGGACGGCAATCCGACACGATCGGAGAGAGATTAACTACGGTTTTACGTGCACTCCAAAGCACGGGGGTGACACACCACCAACTTCCTAACTCCGGGCTGCTATTGCGAATTTACTAGCAGAAAAAACCCAATAACGATTTGCCCGACTGGAAATCGAACCCAGGACCGCACGCTCAGCAGCCGCGCTTACGACCACTACACCAACGAGGCAGTCAAGACCTGAAAGTTTAATCATGCGTTTACACTATCGCAACAGTAGATTTAAGTCTTAAAAAATTGACGATGTTCTAAAAATTGGTCGACATTCAAAAAGTTGGTTTTTGTTCTAAAAATTTGTGGATCATATTAGCATATAAAAAGTTTCTGTTTCACGGAATCCTTAGTATAGATAATTATGTATATAAGAACCGTTACGCTTAATTGTCGGAGATCGAATATCATAATAGTCTAATTAAAATTTAAATAGTTTAAAATATATTCATAGTAGGCCACCCACTGGTTACGAGATCGAAATTTTATCAAAATCCAACATAACAATAAATTTTAAGATAATTTGTCTAATTAAAATTAGTTTTATGTGTCTGGACTTTTGAAACAACAGTGAATGGTATTTTTTAACATGATGACACATTTTATAATTTTTTATGTTTTACCTATAAATTAATGTGGGTGTACACAGTAATTACTTTAAGTATTTTTTTAATTTATTATATGTGGCTATGGTGTCACTTAGACCATAAAAGATTTATTGTGATCGCCACTCTTGCGTTTAAATTAGAGTTCATCCCTAAAACCTGCCGCTGTGATGAACTGCAGGATTTTCCTAGGGGTGAGCTCTTTTATTTCATCCGGGCTTAAAATATATTTCTCTAGATGAGCGTAGCGCTTATGTATTAGCGGTATACATTCCCCCAAAAGGTGAAGTGGTGTTTTCTCAGCCTCTTCACACCGTCTGCAGGTTTGTGTCTCGCTTTGTATAATGAGAAAATTTGACATTTAAATAAGATAAAATTGACATTGTAATATTATAACAATTGACATTCTATTAATTGACATTTTTATTGTGTCATTCTTAATATTACAGAAATTGTGAATGTGAGCATCATGTAGGAAGTTTTTCTTATTCTTTTATTTTTTATTTATTGTTATACTTATTTGAAATCTGGCGGTTTTGAGGTTTTTATATGGCCTACGCAAATGTCCTGCTGATCTGGTATCGCCTTGCGACAGGTCGTTGAGCTCCCTATAACATGGTTAAGCTACACGATGACTGATGCATGTGTGCCGTCAGTTAGGACAGGTCAACTCGAAACTGATATAGCTCTTTCTTAAAAAGGCCATTCCAGATACCCTAAATGGTTACGCTCACATAGGGATGTTTAATGATGTCTGGACTTTAAAAGAGACCTTTGAGTTTGTTTCAGCGTTTCTTCTCAGAGGTAGTCAGATAGGAAACGCCGACGCCATCTAGATATAATGACGTGTAAAAGAGTTTTTAAAAGACCTACTTACAGAATAAACAATTTCATTTCATTTCATTTGCCTCAGGTTGAACATGTGCTTATTTAAGCAGCAGTGTCCTGTTTAGGCTCTTACCACAGCGCGCAAATTGTTCCTACTTAGCGCACGGACATGGTTTGTGTACCTTTTGTCGTAGGCTTTAATGAGAACTTTAGAGTGAGTCATGCCTGGCGATTCCGTCCAGAGCTTGATTGCACTACATTTTACTTTGAGTAGGTTCACCGTCCATTATTATTTTATTTTCTGAACGTTGTGTTGATGAACTTTCATCGTAAGTAATAATAGTTTGTATAATAACTTTCGTGAGGCATATTCATATAAATTATTGCTCACCGGTTACTATCCACGTGCATTCCTCGGGTTTGCCCAACTAGTTTGAGTGAACAATAATTAGTAATAATACATACATACATATAATCACGCCTGTTTCCGATAGAGGTAGGCAGAGACTATCGATTTCCATTTGCTACGAGTCAGACACACCTGTTCGCTTCATCTATGCTCATTAACCTCTTCATATATGCTCACCGATTTAGGTTGTTCCTGACCCATCCTTTTTTGAGAACTTCCGCAATTCGATTGCGCTACGTTCGTCGAGGTCTGCCTGCCCCGACTCTTCCATCCACTCTCGCCTCATGTACTAGTTTAGTCAATCGCCTTTCATCCATAATCTCTACATGCCCAAACCATCTTAGCATACCCTTCTCGATCTTTGTCACTACATCCTCTTTCACTCCACAACGTTCCCTTAACACGTTTTTCCTCACTTTATCTTTTAAAGTTACGCCACAAATACTTCTCAAAGCTCTCATCTCTACTGCATTAGTATCTAATAAAAGTAGTAGCAATAAGATATAAAACAGATATACCTACCTATATTACATGAATAATATGTTTTTATTGACTTTATAGGTTCTTCTTGACAAGAAAAAATAATACGTCTTCTTTTATTTCCATTACTTCTCGGTCATTTCCAATTCCGAAAAAATAAAATAAAAAAGTTTATGGCACTTTTGTACTATAACTTGTCTTTTTCATACAATAGCGATATTAGATCCGCCAAATTATATTTCACGGGTTTGCATTTTTTTATGTCAAAAAATGTATTTATATACCTAATAAAAAGTGTGTAACTAATCGGCAGATGTTGGGAAATGGTGAATACTGAATAGTTTTTGCATTACAATTTGCATGTGACCACAATAAACGGTGATCATAAGCAATAGATAGAACATATACACATCACACCCGAATGCCTCGAAGTGTTAGGCAGTGGTCCTCTGTTGTGCACCCACATTTGCCAATACCGATGCAGTTACTAAGCAAGTACTGTAGGCAGCACGTCCATGGTAACACTTCGACCTTGAGCTGCCCTTTCTTAGTAGGGAGTTTCGATAGAATGCGTGGCTAGCGTATACTGGTTTTGTTACCACTAACGTGTTGCCTACAGACCATGTTATGGATTAGATAGGTGGTGACCCTACTGCAATCTGCCGGCCAAAATTCCTATCTCCAAGCACCTACTCAAAATCTCCTAATAAAAAAATCTGGAATCTAACGCAGCTCAAGTTCAGTACCCGTGCATACGGCTATTAGACCAAAGAGGCAGTGATGAATCAAAATTAATATTTTTTCTGCCTGATAATGCCACAGAGGGTTTGATTATTTTTACATTTTAAGATCCAGCTTCCAGAGCTATCATGATTGTAGAAGAAAAATACATCGATAAGAATATCCAATGACCAGAATTAATCGCAAACGAAATGATAAAAATAATTGATGATGGCATGCACAAATGCAATTTGTTTGTAAGATTACATCTTGTAAAAGGAGGGTGTGCAAGCTAGGCTAGCAAAGCGATATCTCGATCCATTTGTTTATAATGCATTATCTCAGAAATAAATGTGCCTACGCGCAATCAGTTGGATTTGGTTTACGTTTATTTTGATATCTTGTAACGGGTAATAGATGGGGGATTAGTATTATAGTGTGGTTCCAATTAGTGTCTTCTGGATTTAAAGCTGTAAATACTGCAATTCGTATCGATTCGGGAAAAGTTACGGTAGCGCCCACGGATATAGATTAAACTAGATATCGCAAGTGGATACACTTTGGGTGCCATTATTAGCCGAAAAGTAGGCCCAATGCATCTCCTTTTACGCTGCTAAGATCAGTCTGTTGTCAACACTTTCCATAGTATAAGGTAAGGTATCAGAAAAGAGAGAAAAAATGCCACATAATAAAGTATATAATCTGTCTTAAGTAATAAGCCGAGTTAATAGAGATGTTTTATTGCAATTTTTACACGACTGCCCAAAAAATTTGTGTAATGTTTTTAGGGTTCGGGTATCTATGTATGTATGTTTGTGAGTTTCTTTATTCCACCATAACTTCTAAACGCCTGAACCGATTCATACGTATGGGGTATCGTTAGAATCCTTAATTATTATCCCGGGTAACATAGGCCAGTAAGATTTAAAAAAAAATAAAAAAAAATAATACATAAAACGTGTGAAATAAAAAAATGCACACATAGCGTGCTTTTTAATTAATAGCATATAGCATAGTGTATATAAAGAACGCGCACAAACTCTGATGCATTTGTTTGTCATACAAATAAACGTACTTGCAGTATCAACTGCGCAAAATCAGTTATTGGGGTTAAAGAATATAAATTTATTTTCTGAGACGTGAAGCTTTCAAGTATAATAGATCCTTGAAGTTTAACAATGACGCTTATAATATGGTTGGAAAAGCATAGTACTTTTAAAGGACATACCTAACTAGACTTAACAGTGAGACAAACTAACTACAAATTAGTCCAAACATATGCACTGCCAAAGGTTACCATATAAGTCGAACCACAGCACGATGTATTTCACTCAAATACATACAATTATGGGCTTAATTTCCATTCGATTGTATGCTCGATAAGATCCACATTCGCAGATCAATAGCGACAATTGTAGGGTGAATGAACAATACATGTCAGTTGACAGGTTCCGTTCACATCGTGAGGTGAAGTCACGAGTTGTTAGCGCGGCGACACGACGCGTGGTGATCAGCTGTTGTGTGACACTTGGAGAGAATTGGGCGACTGTCAACCGGCACACTTTGACGATATATGGCAAGAGTGGCCCACTCAGGTTTATTTATTAGTTCGAACACGAGCAAGACATGCTTGCTGGAGATTAATTTGGATGGAGATCAAGTAATAAGCTATCTAAACAATACAGCCAAGGGGCCATCCGTTAATCACGTGATGTTTTTTTTTGGTATTTTTAACCCCCCTCTTGGTGCTACGTGGTGAGGTTTAACACTGACCCACCCCCACCCAAAATCACGTGTGTTTTTAGTACCTACAAAAAAACTTTAATTTTTTAGAATATTATCTTTTTAATACAAAAAATAAATACATGTGATATCTTACTGCACGCCCATTGTGATATTTTATGATTTTTTCCAAACCAATATAATAATTTCAGCTATCATCTTACGCGACAGAAACAAAATGGAATTAGCAAAGAATGTATTTAGCTTTATGTAAATAAATAATATAATATCCAATCGAGTAGACCACGCCATAAAAACTATGATAGGACGATTCCTATGGATTACCTAACGACTAGTTAGTGACATATATAGTGGTACTTCGCTAAAGTTTAGTTTTAGTCTTCCTTCTTATCGTGTGGTTGATGAAACAAACTAATGTCAGAGTTTAAACCATCCGTAGGTCTCTTTCATGATTTTACACACCATCGAGAATATCTCTCAGGTGTGTTGGTTTCCTCACGATTTTTTCCCGTTTTGAGAAAATGATACTTCATTTATAATACGCACATGTCTTCGAAAAGACAGTAGTGTGTGCCTTGGATTCGAACTTGCGACCTTTGACTTGTCAGTCCAACGGTCACACCACTAGGCTATCACTGCTACTTTTTAGTCAAACACGTTTGGTATACAGGATTAACATAAATATTTGCAGACAAACAAACAAAAGACGTAATTTATATTTACAAGACGTTTTTTTTACTAATCGTCTGTGTGTTCCCTTCTGTGTGTTTTGGAAAAGAATTGGCCACTTCATCTTTACCCGTGAATGAATACCTTTAAAAGTGGTTGTGACGCCGGTGGTTTGGACGAGCAGTACTATACCACTTTCCTAGCAACAAGCTGCGACTACTTACGAGTACTAATCAATTTGCCGAGGCTCTATTGCACTCACTTAACTTTAACCGTAACCAACGTGTTATTGTGTCATTTTGACAGAATTCACATAGATAGCCGTCAAAATAATAAAGTAATATGTAAGATAATTAAGTAAATTAAGGGCATAAATGCGGCCTTATTTTCTGAGGAATATCTATGGAAATTGTTCTTAAGTATTTCGTTTTTATTAATAACACTATTGTTTTTATTTTATGGTGTGTGCATAAGCGAATTATAAAATGTACTGATGTAGGTTGATTCGTTTAAATGTTAACTGTTGTTTAACGGCAGTTATAGTATAACTAGTCCCCAAGCAATGTACGCTAAGGTTTTCCGATTTACCTAATACTGCTTTTTTATTATTTATATTGTTCTGAGACCCCTAGCCCACTCGCGCTTAATGTAAATTGTATTTTTAGTTTTAAGTGTCTCATGGCAGATGGTGTAAATATTTTTTCGAGTATTAAAATTTAATCCATTTAATACGTCGGTTATGGTAAAAGTTGTGCTGGTGCAACCGAGCCTAAGCATAATAAACTAACATGACACCTGAATTCCCTGAAGGCGGGTAATTGTACACCCTTTATTTGGTCGCTGTGTCGGACACTTACCAACTAAAAATCACGCGGTCCTACTCTCACCTTTACCGAAACCCCGGGTTTGTTGCAGCATTCACCGCGACTCCGGCAGGTTACGGTCTGTTAAATGGTGTCACCAGGCTGGCAGTCCGGGATTTGTACAGGCTGGCTACAATTACAATTAGCCTTCACAGACACTTCAGTGTGGCACACGTGCTGAAGCGCGGTGCGTGGCCGTCGTGGCGGTAATTATACACCTACTTCAAGCCGATGCCGTATGTAATAGGTTGCGAGTCTATTGTCATCTACCGGACACAATTCCAAACTTCTCTGCTATTGAGAACTAATTTATAACATAACAATTTAATAATACTGCCCGTCCTGGGAATCAATATCGGAGGTTCTCACGCACAAGCAGCCTCGCTTACGTCGACGAATGAGGCTATTGCCATTTGCAAGCACAAGATCACGGCAATTTCACTGTAAACTTATATGATTATAATGATATCACTGTTTATATTTCTGAAATGGCAAAGTGCGTGGAGTATTTCCACACATCGCAAAGGTTCCAATCCTGCTCACGACCGTATTTTTCTTTCCTTTAAATTAAACCTGTTGCAAAAAATATAAAAATTCCATTGACGTCGTAGACATTTGGAATGATCTCGTAACAATAGTCGCGACAAGTCGTATGACAAACGAGATCAACCTACATAGTTATGTACCATTTGAGTTCCTATTCGAGATTGCGTGGGTTGCTATAGAATCCACTGCCTGGGAAAAACCGTATCGGTGAAGATCTATTTGGCATCCGGATCATGAATTATTGTGCCTATTTTACTTTATGATGAACTGCGACAAAATATAATAGCTTAGCTATAACTTTTAAGGTGACCAATGTTGTAATTTATACTGCCAGGACCAGTTCGAACAATTCTTTAAAGTTAGTAAGTTTAACGTAAGAAATGTAAAACCGTTGTTTGGTTTTATAATTATTACTTGAATTATTATTATTATATAAGACGATCAGACGATAATTGCTATGTATGTTTAATTGCTTACTTAATAATGTTTTAAATTAATTCTCTTTACTGACTGTCTCCAATAAAACATTCCTTCTTTCATTCTCTCGGATATCTGTTTTAATTATTCAGTCACTAAGTAGTAACCCAATTCTGTCTCTATATCGGTTACAATAACAACAAAATCTTCCTAAAATTAACCTTAAAGAGTTTTGAATCCAAAAAAGGCGTTTAGCCGGAGAATTTCTTTCCTATTACGTAAATTTTATGAACACCATCATTTTTCAAAGAGGTTTTCTTCAAAATAGCTGGCTATTTTCTTTGTTGTGCCTTATAAATAACATCAAAATACCTACAAAATAGTAGGACATTACAGTCCCTTATTACCTGATGGGTTTACGGTGATAAGCCACCAGATCGTGGTATTTGAAATTACCTCTGGTGAACGTTCTCATTATTATCTTGGGTACAATAGTTTCTCTTGTATCTACTTGTAAAAGAATTACATAACCACAAAGGTTACTTTTGCATCTTTAACTGTTGAACTATCAACTTTTACTATACCGAATTTAAGATTAGATCATGATTATACCTTTGATTCTTTATATAATGACGTTTTCAATGACGTCAATCGTTTGATCGGTAACTAAAGGATATTAAAGTAGTTTGTGAAACATCGATATTCGTTGATATTTTGTCTAACAATTACTATTGTCTTCATCAGGAGTTGATCTAGGTTCTTATTGTGTCTTAGGTTCTCAGTATGCCTATTTTCATTATAAAATTTCAGTGATATACGGTTTTTGGAAGTAACAGCTTGACTTCCAAAGTTATTATATTAAAATGGAAAAAAAATACGGTCGCGAACAGGGTTCGAACCTGCGCGTCCTGGATAAATACTCCAGGCGCTCTGACCACTAAGCCATCTCATATCATATTTATCCAGGAGGCGCAGGTTCGAATCCTGTTCGCGACCGTATTCTTTTACCATTTTAATATAATAACTTTAGAGTACGCTAAGCATGCGTTAATGCTTTTCAAAGATTTATCTTGAATAGCTTGACTTCCAATTTGGCAGTGCTAATCTCGATGTCCAAAACGGACTTTATAATAATTTTTCTGTTCAATAAGTATTCTTATATCTAAAGTCACAATATTAAATGGAAAAAGAATACGGTCGCGAACAGGATTCGAACCTGCGCCTCCCGGATAGATACTCCAGGCGCTCTGACCACTAAGCGAGGTCGAGATGGCTTAGTGGTCAGAGCGCCTGGAGTATCTATCCGGGAGGCGCAGGTTCGAATCCTGTTCGCGACCGTATTCTTTTTCCATTTAATATTGTGACTTTAGAGTTCGCTAAGCATGCGTTAATGCTTTTTCAAAGACATATCTTGTATTTTTATATCTCTTTACCTGGTCATAATTCCGTGTTTTATCATGAACCGAGTCCCTCTACTCGTTCAGTCTCACCATCCTCAATTTTTATTGTAAATACTACAAGTTATATAAAATCCCTGCCGGGCGCTAACTTAAGACTTTACAAGTACGGTAATCTGAGTACATAATATATTTGAGGTACGTACCTATAATTAAGGACATATGTACACGTGCGGGCCTGCGGGGTTTCTCTTGCAAATTCGACTCTGGTTTAAGCCGGTTTTCGTGACAACTTTCTAGAGATTCCCACTACGTTAAGTACCCTTAGAAGTGCTAATGAATATTATTGGCTAATTATTATTATTTGTGTGTTGTGTCTGGTTAAACTGGGGGCCATGGAATACCGTTGGCTGCATTAGCTCAAGTTGTATTATTAGTAGACGTTATTCATATTTAAAAATGTTAACCTAAAGGTCCTATATTAAAGCTCAAGTAAAAATGTGTCAACTTTTGCAATGCGTGAGAGTCTGAGAAACAAAGTCACCTGTCATCAGTTTTTTAGAGATTAACATTTTTTTTTTGATTTCGATGCACTTTACGTCATAATGAAAATCTCGCTAATAATATTAGTCTATGAGGAACTCTCTTGACCAAAACCGATTGTTTAGCATTGTTGTCCCTGATTATGCATTATTGAGTAAGTTTTGTGTTCTCCAAGCTGCCTATTCAAGACACAATAAGCACCCTCACAGTATTACTTAATTAACATAACATGTTTTTGACAGCTCCTTTGGCAAAACTACTATTAGCAACGCAATTAAAAATAAGTCAATGGAAAAATATCCCAAATTCTTGTAATATTGATAAATAGATTTTCGTCCTCAAATCGACGTCTAATGAAATATAACATCCCGATCTCCTAACGAGTTTCTGAAGCCGAACGATTGTTAATAATGAATTGCTTTAGATAATGAGTTGTTTTTTGTCTAAAACGGTGATTTAGAATCGGCGCCGTGGCGCCATATTGCTCCGAGATCGAAGATAGTCGCACGCGCACCTTCGGCGGAGCTTTTGTTGTTTTCAAATGTTAGAATGGCTGAGATACACTGCTGTTATACCGTGGCGACATTTCTATTTCTTAAAAAAATGCCGACTAATTCCTGTGTGCAGCAGCAATCTTTGCTATATGACATTTGTCAAGACAAAAACGAAGAAAAGTTGGAATTCCAGATTTTTTAATTTTTAGATCGTTTATTACATTAACGATAATTGTAATTTACAAATTGATAATTATCAATAATGTTTTAAATACACTATTAATCTAGTTGGTGATGCAACCGCCAGTTCTCAATATCCTCTATCTCCAATTTTTTTGAGGAGGTTAAATTGGAGACAGGGTCCAATTTAACCTCCTGATACAAACCGACTCCTTCACTTGTTCTACAAAGCTCAGCCTTTTTTTCTTTTTCCTCCTAAAATAGTCTTAAAGAAGTTGTCGCGTGACAAGTGACCAATAATAATCTTTTCTCTCTAGTTCCTCCTTTCCATTTTTATCTAAAATATTTAAACCTATTGTCTTCTCAATACCAGAACAAAACAAACAGACATTCAATTAGTAACCCTCCAACGAATCTTCGTATCGAATGAACATTCGATTCAAGCGCGACTCTAAAGTGCGAGCGCCATTATAATCTATCCATCAAGATGGTTATCGAGTCCAGATGGCCGTTGAATTTCCCCGCACAATTTATATGGTTACCGAGGACATTGGCAATAAACTAGCGGTTGCCTTTGTGCTCAGTTCCCACGTCAGACGATATAAGAATCGATTGAACTTTGTTCTTAGTTGTTTGTTTAATTTGTTGTTAGTTGTTTAGGGTTTTATTCCTTTTGAGGTAAAAAGTTTGTAATAGCATGGAGATATTGAAATGTCATTTCAGGACCTTTTAGTTTTCTACACTTTTTATGAGGTATAGGTCTTTTTATGAGGTATAGGTCGTTTTTTATGTATTATCAGTTGGTTTATCTGTTACATTAGTTGTCTTTTGAAACAAATTAGCTTTCCTAAAGGTTTTCTTCAAGATTTTCAACATAGTTGTACCCAATATTGAACACAAAAAAGCTTGTTTCATTGAAAGCGTTCGCGACAGTTCTGTTATAAAAGTAACGTTTACCTTTCCTCCTTTAGCAAAAATTGCGGTTGCTAACTTCGTGTTAAATTTCCACCAATGAGACCTAGTTTAACACCACAAACATCTCTCACCTGGTTTTTCTTAAATGTTACACTTTAAAGAACATAAACAAACCACCATACCGTGCCTGACATTATGTTTTACGAACAATGGTGGCAACTAAACGTAACATAGAGACTTATTACCAACATTATTGTAACTGTTATAGTAGCAACAGTTAAACGCCTGTGAATGTGAACTAGATTGTTTTTGGCGAAATGATAACACATCTTAATTCACTTTTCCTCAATGGAGTAGAGTATCTTAATATCTTTTCCGGTTGGTAGCGCGAAGTCGTTTTACGTTTGTACATGAACTTGAGTAGGAACTTGGAAGTTGTTTGGAACCAGTTTCTAGTAAACGATGAATAAATAACATGGCAACCCCATTCAGATTGTGGATGAGGGACTTCTGTTTTTAATTCATGTTTTTCTAATAAATCTAAACTGCCTCAGTTTAGTGGTATGACAGAAGTTAATATCTGGTCTGATAATGTATTACACATACATTTCACCGTTGCCTTTAATAGGTTCCATTTAATAAGAAGCCCATTGCCATTTACTTGAATTTTTTCATGAAAAATATAATAATCTTGTTTTACCGTACGAAAGACATATTTATAGAGGACTATTTTACTACATCATAAATAAAACAATTCATACTGTCAGTCAATTCCAATTTATTTCCCATCAAAAACCCGTTCGTTGTATCTATTGGCAATCGAATTTTTTCCATAGACCATAATTTTGGGAATCAATTGTGTGTGCAAAGAGTACCGCAAGGAACCGCACAAAATCAACTAGAAAATCCATTAATGTCTTGAAATATGCGGTCTTTCGTCCAGGTCTGATCATAGAGCGCATTTTTGACACACATTATGTTTCATTTCGTATTTTTCCACCAACTTAACTAATTGATTATGAAGAACTAACGTAATGGATTATCGATCACTTAAGTCTTCGTGTTTTACACTACATTAGCTCTAGACTCGCGATTATACCGGTTCTATGATAAAATAATCTGAATCATCACTGTCGACGAACTCCAATGTTTGACTGTCATCGGTAAAAACATTTCAACTGGCCAAGCTAAACGCGATAGTAACGGGTCGATAGCTCCGACTTTTTGCTACAAAGCTTGCCAACGATGCACGAATTTTATATAAAAATCTCATACTGGAGCTTTTAGATCACATAAAGTTGTCACAAATAATAAAAGGATTCCAATCACAAATCCTATAAATGCAGGTCAGCTGTATTTAATAATTAAATGCATGTCAACTTTAACGTTGTGTTAAAATGTCACTGAATAACTTCATCGCATATAGCATTTTGGGTTTATAGGGTAATAGAGAAACTTTGAGTAGAACGATGGGGTCGCATTGATCAGTGACCTCCGAACTCGAATGGTTCATTGAGCATAGCAGCTGAGCGGCATCGTCATCCATTCAGCCGACGCTATCGCCCGTCGCTCAGTGCCGATCCTAAACACGGAACGCGTCACACGCGCCATCAACGTAGGCTGCGTAACCGTGTGCCTTTGGCTTTTTATTTTTTTACGCGCGCTTGGCGGGAAGTTTGACGGATAGTTTTTTTTATCTACTTACAAAAAGTGGAAGCCATATTGTACGAATTATTAAAAGTGAAATGTGTGTTTGATTGTGAAGCGATATTTTGCAAAACAAAACAAAGTGCTTCGAGATGATGACGTCCGTGTACCATGATGTGAGTGCACGACATTTCCAAGTTGGCATTTAGTTGTTTTTGTTGAGTAATTGTCTTTGCGAGCGGACCCTACCATTGTTAACCCTAACCTTTAGTTTTTCTTGATATTTAGACAGAACGTAAACGGTAGAATCAAAATTGCAGGGTATTTATAAAGAATGCACGCATTTGTGAGCAAGTTAATTTGTTTTTGGCTTTTGCTAGATTGAACGTGTTGTATACAAAATGAAGTGACAAGAAAAATTTGAATTCATAAAAGTCGTTACAACAAAAGCCTAATTAATTCAAATTCAAGTAGTTTGTCGTAACGAATAACCGTTTAAGATTACTAAATCAATATATTTCTGAACACATGTGGCATAATATTCAAATAAGCTTTTGTGTGACAAACGTCGTCTCTTAAGCGAAGTCACGGAGCAGAGTGGGTATGTGACAATGTAAATATTGGTTTAGACACTGCACCCACGGATGACAAGTTCAAGATTATTAGGCATATGAACACAGTATAAATGTAGTGTTAGGTATAATGTAGATATTCGCATAAACAATTTTACAACATCATTAGAATTCTGATATGATAGAGATCACATAGCTAATTTATATGCGGCTGAAGGAAAATATTTTTGCATAATTTTTAATGTAATACCATTACTAATAAAACTATTGTTTAAACAATTTTATTTATAACAAAGCTCTTGAAATATTCGAATATAACACTTGATATCCGATTACGTTGCTAATAAACGAGACTGTAACACGATATTTATTAACGTCAATCATGACGTCTTATCGCGTTCAGAAGGTTGAGTTACACATTCGGCAGTTAAAGCATCCTATCCTATATACACACATTTCTTGGTGCAAACATGCATATCTATCTTTCAACATCCAAAAAAGCATAGAGCATCTAATTGGGAAGCGGAAAACATCATTAACTTCTAGTTTGTTTATGCAATATAATGTAAAACAGCCTTCTATTTTCGAAGTCTATAACAACTTCCGGTGCGAGTTTTTTCCGTGTCTATACATTATTTGGAATGTTTACAGAGTTCATTATCGACACTGATCTATTTGTGAAGCAAGCAACGCAACGCTATCGCCTAGCTTGTTAACTGTTTACATTATACTGTTTGTTTACAATCGGACGAATGTTGTCTGTGAGATTTCCATCTATGGTGTATTGTGAGGTCGGAGTTTTTTTCTTTCTGGCCCTGTTCACTTATCTCTGCCAGCTGCCAATTAGTGTGTGGTTTGTTTTTCAACTTTTTTGGGAGTATTCCTTATATTGGTGAAACTTGTATGAGACAGCTTTTGTCTCCTCGGTTTCTTAGATTTAAGGTCGCGTGCCTAGTCTAGCCTAGTTTTAATGTATATATCCGTCACAAAAAGTTCTAATTCGTATCGAATATTACTATGGAAGATGTCCCAATATTTGCATAATTGTGCTGATTTTTACGATTTAAATTAATTTCTCAATAGACATTACTTTTTTCTGTCTATTAATATTCAATACTTTTTGCATATCTATTTAATATGCAAATAATAAAGATACGATTTGAATTTTTATGGTTTGTTTGTGTTATCTTATCAGTTTGAATAATCTTTCGCCCGTTACTAATAAAATATTTGCGCTGCTTATCATAAGCACCATTTTACGTCATTGACACAGGTTTACAGGATTCGGCGAAGTTCGCATGACGGAATATATACATAATTTATAAGTGTGACTTACAACAACCTAAAAAATTTGGAACATCATCATCCCGCTGCCCTTATCCCAATTTATTTCGGGGTCGGCGCAGCATGTATTTCTTGCATGTACCCTAATGCCACTGGCATGCTGCTAATGTTTTGGCTATGTTTTATGACCGGCCGCCTGCCTGACGTCAACCCTCATCGGAAATGCTGTTTTTGGTGGTAATCGCCACCGATACGGTTCTATCTAACTATGTCACACCAAATGTTATCCATGCGCCAGGTTCTGATGTTATCCTACTATCACTACAATTACATAATTTCATTACATTACTATAATTTGGTACTACATAGATGCAAGCAATTAGTTATTCATAGTTAATGAAACGAGAGACTGAGAAACTTAATAAGTAGCTAATATCATTCTTAAAAAAAAAACAAGCAAACGTCTCCGCACCCATTAAAACCAAAGATATAATCAACGGACTTATTTAACAGGTGAATAACTGTGTTTAGATAACTTTCACCGAATGACCGCTTTCAAAACAGTGATAATGTGTGCCTTACCCGTCATTACATAGTTCAGGGGTACTCCGACGCTTTCACTGGTGTCATCATTGTTTTGACCATTATTTTCGTATCAGAAGATGTTTCAACAACAAATACACGGGAGTGTCTTTAAGTTTCTCTTTACTGTTGATATTGTAGAGGTAAATGCGTTCATAGCCCATTGCGATCTCGAATTGGTAAACGATCGTCTTGCTGCGATCAGTCCCTAGATCACTGCAAGAAACATGGTAATTTGAGTGTCCGTGCTTTGAAGGGTACGTTTCAGGTACATAAAGTCAAATCAGAGTTCTCTGAACGGCTTAAACAATACAAAAAAAGAATGAAAAAAAAAAAGCTCGCGAATAGTGATTTGAACCCTGACCTCACCAGCAAATTATATATGTATAGTATGCCATTCAATGACGGTATTAGATTAATATTAAGCACTTTTATTAGAAATGTTTATTGATATCGTTCTAAGACTACCTGATAACGTGTTTTAAATTGTTCCTCATAGTTTTTATTTTTAAAAGTCATGTTTAAAAACCATTTTTGGTTTTATGATAGAATTAGGCAATAAGTGTCAGAAATGTAATAATAAAGAAAAGTAATGATGATTATAATTGAATTTATTTTCTTTTAGAAAAGCTATTTTATTGTGATTTATTTTACGTTTAATACAGCACTCCAAACATTTTCTACCTTTTAAGAAACACTTAATGTAATTTTTAAAAGATGCATTGAGAGTAATTACTTTGTTTATATAAAAAGTCCATTACCGGGGTTTTGTTCTCAAATTGTTGGTAGTTATTTACATACATTTACATATAAATAATGTTGATTATACGGTTTAATGTGCATGCAATACTAAATATAGTAATAATATTTCTTCATTTAGACCAAGGAACTAAGGAACTTAATGTGCATGACACGAATTATGTATTTGTAACGTTCTTTGTGAACTATTTTAGTAACATAAATTATAAATAATTGTTTATATAACAGAAATATAATTTATTTCGTATATCTAAAGATAAGAGAGTTTGATTCGCGACATCGCCGCGGCCTCAGCTCATGACTAAGGGCTCCGTTCGAGTTCGAAACTAGTCGGGCAATCCCGAAGAATGCAAGTGAGTAATAACCGTTGAAGAATAATAAATATCTAAAGATCAAAAAAAAGTAACATCAGTGGTATAAACGGTCATCAGTGAGCCACAAACTAAGCGTAGCTTGTATCTTGTAGCTCGTGAGTACGATTTCAAAGTAAAGATTTTTACAGTCATCACAGTATTAGAAATTTACGTAGGTTAAATTAATTAACATGTGAACAAAACTAATTAAGGGCTGAATGCGTGTGTAGATGTAAAAACTAAGTCCAGATCAAGAGGCGTTTCCGATCGGTAGGTATGGCGTTTCGTTTATACAAAATTTCATACCCCCTGCCATGTTAGACCGATGATCCATTACTAAATCGAGAGTCGCAGTGAATGCTACTGCGAACCCGGGACTTTGGTGAAGGTAGAACTAAACACCACACGGTCCTACCGTGTTGTTTCACCTGCATAAACAGTCTTTCTTTCTTCTTAATTGTTGTTTTTAGTCGGAGGAGTCTCTACAGCGTCCATGATAGATTTTCCACACAAAAAAAAGGTTGCTAACTGACTGACACAAGACGTATCTTTACTTAAATGAGTACATAAACACTATATCTATATACCTACCTATATATAAAACTGTATTACGCGTTTTATAGGATTTGACAGATCTCAAGCACATTATTGGATTACGAGCCTTTTGCACAGAACTACTATGAACTATGCGTCTCTCGTTATCTACTTCATAGATATGCGGTAGGAAGCGTTGAAGGGCGGTCTATAAATATTTGAAGTTCAAAAAGAGCTAATAATAAGAGTATGAATTTTGATTTACTTTGAATCTTAAGTCAAACAAGATCTGTGGGGTTACTCATGAAATTAATACCAATTCCAATATTAAAAAGACGCCTTAAAACAACGTGTAATTTTAAAATTCATTTACTGACATTACAGTTGCCACAATTTTGAAGCATGTTATCTTCATATTATCTCGAATCTATAATTATTGTTTAGACATTTTGGCATTTAAAAGTACGAACTGACATATTTCCAATGTCAATCGTGCGGAATTATGTTCAAGAGTAAGCCCACAAGTTCAGTATGAAAGTTTTTAATTACCTTTAAGTACATACATTTATTTAATGCACAGCTACTGCATACTAATGCAAATATGTACTAGCTATTAAAAAAACATAACTATTCAAGTAATTTTACACAGATTTATCCGCAACCATCGCATCGTTTAGCATGCTCCATGTCAAGTCAGGACCCTGTCTATGGTGGTGCTTGTGATGACGTCACCAGTGACTCATGGCGTGCTAGCCATGTCTGGCACCTGGCAGTTGGCAACCATTCATTAACCATACTTGCAAAATAAATGAATATTAATAGCAGATTTGCATCGATTGTGATTTATTTCCAATTAGGCTTTTTGTAGATTTTTTATTTGGGATTACATTTAATGAATTATTAAAATATTTAGTTATGAATTGAATAAACGAGTTTAGTCTGAGTCAATAAATTATATATGTTTCTTATTTCGTAAATTGGTCGCATACACGTATATTTAAAGCTGCGTGACCTAAGTTTATTCTTATCTGCAGAACATCTGTGATTCAATAGCAGCTACTAAATAATCAAAATTTTTGATAATTTTTTTCAAAAGTTAATTGTGATTAAATAATTGATACTTAGTCATGCTTCGTGGTAATTATTTCGGCTCAGATCCACTGATATCCTAATATTCGTCCCCCGGAATAAAATTTGTAGATTAGGCCCCTATATAAGTGCCCATTGGTACTCCGGTAACAGACCAGTCAATGTTAATTTATTGTCAAGGTTCACCCTGAAATAAAACTTATAGATTCGACATCTACTCAGGTGCCTTTTTGGTTCCCTGATAGAAAACCAGCCATATTTTTACATAAAAACGCGATGTCACTTGTGAAAAGCAAATTAACGAAATTAATTTAAACATTATTTTATTTCTCTTCAGACATTTTCATAATCTTGATAAATAGAATCCTATTTATTCATACAACTATATCTATTATTTATTACACATAATTAGTGTCGGCGCGTAATAGGGCTTCGGTTATTTCGTTAATAACTGATAGTTTATAATAATAACTAGATATCCATTTTCAGTCACAAATAACGTCTCTTTTATGTGACAATAAAGTGTTGACCCTGATAGATTGAATGAAAGTTTTATTAACACTAACACGAGCCAACCGATATGGGTAAAGAGGAAGCCATTTGTTTCGATATGACGTTTCTTTCTAATATATGAGAATACCTTTCAACAACATTAAAATGTTTTATATAGTTGTGTTTGTGTTAGAAACCTCTTTTTGGTGGCTCATCGGAGCCGGTTTAAACATTGATTATAGCGTACGATGCCGGGTCAGTGGGATTTAGTTACAAATGAAAATGTTATTCCAATGACTCATACGATATGTGTTCTATTTAATGAAAATTAGCTTTCCCCTTGTCCCGGAGTTGATTAAGTAGATAGGGGCGTACTTGCATGAGTCACTGTGTAGATATATTTTATTAAAAATCTCCTTGCTGTGTCCGCCCGTCATTTCGTGGTAACTGTTCTGACGTGCTAAAAATAATGTGTTCCGTAGAGCAAAATTTAAACACAAAAGTTTTGTTATCTTATCCTTCCCGTCAAGAGGTTACTAGTTACGAACATGTATAGCGAACAACTCATTATATGTATATTTAAAAAAAAGTGTTGATTTAATCACTGTAAGTACCTATTATATTTACTTCATCGCTTGTGTCTCGGTAACTGGGCTCAAAATTCATAAAGATACTAATATAGGATATTTAAAGTCTAAAGCATACAAATTGTTATCTTCAAAACTAATGTAAAAAATAATAAAAAAATATAACAGGAACATAAAATATAATTTGCAACATATTTTTTTAATTAAGTTTGGTCAAATTTATATAGCCTATTATGTGGTGATCGACCTGTGATCGTCGCGTCACCCGCCGCAAGACAGTATTGGAAAAATATTAAATGTCTATAAAATATGATATTATAATAAATATAAATAGGTACGGTATTGTTAAATTCTTTAAAAAGTTATGTTCCACATAAATTAGTTAGAAATAAACGACATTTTGATGGACGAAATACTTCGAGATCAAAAGAAACAATTTCAGCGCAAAAAAACGTAACATTCATAAAATTAACCCGAAAGACTGGTCAACTAGCTTACTGATAATATCGTTGATATGCATTCATCAGTAGTGATTCACCTCTCAGCCATGTTCGCACTTATTTCCACTGGCCGTGACTCTGTACCGTAATAATGTATCAGAACAAAAGCAAAACTGTCTCCCCATTCATATGTGAGACTCAGGTAGGTACCTATTCTTTAGTGTATAGTAGATAACATTGTCTTGCACACTTTAAGTTTTTTGCCCCCCAGTGTGTCCTTTCGTCACGCCATTCGAATCTTCGAGGTCAAGAGGCCCCTGAATTGCACCATCTATGATCAAAATATTATACTTATTTCATATAAGTAGTAAAAATGGAAATGACTAGCGTCTTTTTGCAATTTCGATATTGACTTCCGCATTATTTTTCTGGAAGCAATTATTCTTATGCCTTACAGAACAAGAGCTCGATGATTGCTATGATTATCTCGGGAAAACAAAAAAACTAACGCAAAAAGTGTAGCGCATAATAATTCGAGCAGATCATAATATGAGTCATTGAAAGCTAGATGATAATAATATTGTAATAAATAAGCTATTGATCTCGTTCTGTTTGGAATCGCGTCGCTTTTTAGAGATTAATAATTCTCCCATCTCGATACTTTACTGACGCAATACACAATTTAATACATTGTTGCTAAGCTTTACTTCGTCCCTGACTTTTTAATTATAAATATTTCGTAACGTAAGTTTACCTTTCTGGGAACAATCTCTATCTGCGTGAAGTTCTACCCGTGGGAGTGCGTCCCTCTTGACGGTTGACTGATGTTACCGATTACAAACAAATTAATGAATCATTCACCATGAAGCAATCAGCTTTAAAAAACCTGTAAACAATAGAATATCATTTGCCTAATTGTGAGGAACTTCTGATGGGAACCAAACGAGAAAGTCCACTAGGTAGGTTATCATACCGAAAACCCTACGAAAGTCGGAAGGTTTATTGTCGCCGTGAACGCATAAATAACGCGAATAAACTAAAACACATTCGATTAAGAGACAACTTAAGACACAAATCGTATAACTCGTCATTTTATTTGATTTTTTATAGAATATCAATGAGCATCTTCGCACCTACTTCGCCCACAAGGTAATATCGATCACCGCATTTGATAGCCGAGAAATTTTATAGGCAGCCGAAACCGATTAACCTTGCCTCCGCTTAAAAACGAAATTCTGGGCTCATCGTTCTTCCGGATGGTCGACGCCCACAAATCACAGTCGGGTGATACCGATAATAGTTGTAGCGCGGTTTTGATCTTAGAAATTCCAAGTGATTAGCATAAATGGAGCCGGTCGAGGTGAGGCGATTGAGATAGCCAACGGGTTGTTCGGCCACGGTCCGTCGCCGCGTATCCATTCAAATGAGATCGGTTACACGTTAATATATTCACGTATTATCTGTTATCTGTAAATATCAATTTAAAATAAACAATAGCTGATTACGGATGTAGGATTTATGAGAAAAGCTGTTACGATCATCGGTCATCTGATCCGGTGGCTAATTGATTATGTGGCTTTGCTCTTGACCTTGTACGCTTTTGACTTCTTACATCACGTTCATGGTTATGGTTTTAACATTGAAAAGAATCTGTTACAGCCTTACATGGCTTCTAGTTTAAGGCAGATTATCTTTATTACTAAGGCAAATTGATAATCTTGATATAACATTAGGTTGCATCATTTATAAATCTAGATCAGGCGATATATTTGATCAACGGGTATAACAATAGCTTACGGCAGAGACTTTCAGATTGACCTTTATTGAAGTCAGATACAAAAGGTGTGTGGAAATAGTCCAAGGTTAGCCACCGGTAACGGATTCGAGATCCGGTGGTCACGACTCACTCGATTGGGGCTTACTTAAATCTTTAATAATTGCTGTCCTACAACCCCGCAAAAGGCTTGTGATAAAACTGATATAGAGTATTAATATCCGTATAGTGTTGCCCTCGTTAAAACAGTACCATATTAATGTAGTTAATAATGGTGCCATAATGTAGCGTTGATTTTGTGTCCTGCCTTCGAACTAACCCTGATATCATATATTTCATTTAAAATATCTAACCTATATTACATTAATGCGTTCAACAACAACTTAATATATTAAAAGAACAATCATAAAATCATAGTAATATCTTACGTTTTCGCAATCACTACACATTATAATAAAACAACTTTTAACCGGATTAATCGTGTGTATTATTGGTTTTTGTTTTTCCTGACGTTTCGAACACTTTGCACCGTTTCTGGTCGCAGGAGAACCTCCTAGTGCTGTTGTTAAAAATTGTTTTATTATAATCATAAAATCAGTTTGCCTGGTTATCTTGAAAATTATTATTTTCTTCAATTTGAAAGAATCGATCTGTTTGGAAACAAAAATGTTCCTAGTGTTTCGTTTTCTGAACGATTGATCCGTCCACGGTCACGATCGCGCTCCGTCGGCAAGATCGGCCATTCACCGTAACTAATTACGATTTTATGGAATTGCATAGTGTGAGTCAATCGCTCTTCTCTTATCGTTGCAAATATTTCACGTACTCTATCAACTCTCCCATAACATTCGATTTGATGTTCGGTCACGATGTTTACGAAATCAAAGCTCAATCGAGCTAACGTCACACTATTCTATATTGTGAAGGCTTCACCTGTATATTTCCTTCCACAAACTTTATTTGCGGCATTGTATTTTTTTTAATTTCTCTCCTTTTAAGTGTACAGGCGCTGCCCCTTTACGGATTCGTCTTTGATGAGATATCAACATACAAGTGTACAATATGCAAATATCTGAAAGCTGTCCGTGTGACCCACAAACGGGTCGGCTGCGGCTTGGCGGCTCCGCGGGCTGAAGCGCACGCGCCGCCGCGACCCAATCGTACACGATACTGAATACGAGATAGGCACCGTACACGATGTTTTATTAATCAAGCCCATTGTGTGGACTCTACTTTGTAAATCCTTTTACAGTACACTTGACTATTCATGAAAAAAGATAGTCGAGTTATTCTTGTGGTGTTTCTCAGAAGCTTGTATACCATAAGACGTATCGCTTCACCGGTGCATTAATGTAATTATTGTGCGATATTATAGTTCCTGCTTTTTGCATTTTCATTTCTTTCTGTGGAGGAAGTTCGGATAACAGTTGTGTTGCTTACGGTTTAAGACTAACTGTAATAGTTCAAATAGTTTTAAAGGATATTGTTAATGTCGAGGAAAATAAATTCAATTGTGTTCAGAAATAGACTATAATACTCCATTTAACGGATATAGATATTAATAATATTGTATTACTAGTCTTATTAGTTTCGTCGGTGTCTTCAAAACTAGTAACACTGAAGACGCTAATACACACTACGATAAATAGGGAAAGAAAATATAGCCATCCTTTTTACTTGATAAATATTAAGTTAAACTTATTAATTCTGCTTTAACAAGCAAGAACTAGTAGTAACTATTTATCTTGTAACATGTACAAAAACAAATAAAACCTTTAAATCAGAATAAGGCTGTGTAATATCTAGCGCGGTGCATCTAGGACCACCGGCCAAGAACATTTGCATATCGGCTCTCGCTTCATCGCGAACCTGCTGCACTGCGTACTAGTATCTATGTTAATTAACCGTTACCACGTCTTTTTTTACTGGAATAGCTTTTTGTTTAGCTGGACTAATGTGTTTGTTTGTATTGGAATTTTATTTATCACTGTTTGTTTTATTTTTTATTTATGTGTCTTCAGAACTTATAGACCATTTTTTTTTATTTGCTCTCGCTTCACTATGAACGTGCCACACTACGAATATGTTATTTAACAGTTAAAATAACAGTTACAACTGTTATTTTTAAAATATGCTTAGTTATTTGTATTCTTTGTCAATGAGTGTTATTTTCTTTATTAATTTCGTGCCCGGTTTCATTCTCAAATGACGAACTTACCCAATGAAGGGTTATTATGTTCCTTCCTTTAATTTCCCATTTCAATAAAATGAATCCCAAGATAAGTCAAATTGTCTCTAAGATTCTGAAAACATTTTAATAACAATTCAACGCGTTTCACTCTGAGACTGATATCGAATATGCTTTCCTAACAAGAAAGCTTATAATATCGAAGCATACTAAGATTTTAACTTCGCATCTATAGCTATTTCCATCAACTGACCCAATCCGTTTATTAATGATATTTTTTTCCTATTATCTTAAAGAGACACTATAAATATAACCACACCACCTATCTACTTCTTCCTCATCTAAATAATATCTTTCATCATTATTCTGGTTCCATTTTTTCAAGGCCGATGCGTCGTCATTGAGCTATTCAGTTTTTTTATCAAAACTGATTCTGAACGACGACAATTGGTGTTTTCAATTTCCATCATTAATGTGATCGAGATAATTGATATCAGTGATTATTTCCTCTTGCCGTTCAGAGGCATTCCAAAATATCTGTGTTAAATTAAAATTAAAACAATAAAATTTTAAACAATATAGAGTCAACCAAACTTACACAGAATTGAATGTACTCTGTAACTGACCTTAATATACATTGAAGAATACGATGACAACTTAATAATTTCTAGGCTCCAACATTTATCAACACTCAGCGTGACAAATGTATGTAATTTACTTTGTGTAAGACATTATACATTAGCAACAGTAATCTAGACGTTTGCGATATGTTAGCATTTCAAAACTCTGGCAGGGTTGTGTTGAGAGACGTTACTTATCCTTCTATCCTATTAAACGAGTATTAAGTTGTAGGATTGCTTCATAATGGTATTACATTTATAAATAGATTTATATCTGTTCAGTTTAAATGTTGATAGGAATACTGGTTGTCTGGAGACCTGTAGGAACGAATGTCGAGTAACATGTGTAACGTAGTGGATTATTCACGCTTGTCCGATAGGCAGGCCATGGTAAGATTGCATCGCCTACGCCTCCTAGATTAAGATACTATCTGCTGACAAGTCTATTTGTTTGAATGGCGCTGCATTGTTTGTGAAATTGCGACTTTTCATTAATAACTAGTTTATTCTTATGTAGTGTATATAGACATAGGTACTAAATTATTATTGCTTTCTTGTCTGTTAGTATAACAACATCGAGAATATTTATACAGTTTTTATTATATTCGATTGCATGGAATTTAGATTAAAGTATATTGATTGACAACTTTCTTGTCTTTGCTTTGAAAATTAGAAATGTTGTCTAAATCGTGATCGTTTTGATCTCAATTTCATATTGATATTACAAAATATTCTATCAATAGCTAGAAAGTAGGTGCACTTATTGCGTGGGATTAACATTTGAAACACAATTTGGTCACGAGTTACACTGTCTTAGGTTTCGTTTTCTACACGGCATTCTAAGTTAGTCCATTAACGAAAATGTTTATTACATTCGTTGGTATGTCACTCTTACTTTCTCTCGTATAGGCTGTGTCATTAAAATTCTGTCTGCCGTTTCGTGATTATAATTTAGTAAAGCTTGATTGGTGGCGGTTAAACCCGAGCTTATTGCAAGTCGTGTTGACAATTCAATCCTTCTTGTATGGTATTGCAAATTAAATGAGTCTGTTGACTCGGAATTTATTGGTGGCAGCACGAATTTGAAATAACTGATTAACATTTTCGTGCCATTTTTTGCTTATGGTTAACGAGTTCGGGTGCTTAATTGAAATTTTGATCATCCACGCGATGCTCCACTTTTTGTTCATTTGATGTCTTTCCGAATGTTGAACATTTTTGATTTAAGCGATTTGAAATTGTGCAATGTTTCGTTAAGTTTTGCGCTTATAAATATTTCATTGTAGACATGTGCTTCATCTTGCTTTGTTTCATTTATAAACTTAAGCAATTAGCTAAATACATAAATATATTGACGTGTAATTAATTATAGGTTTGATTGTATTCATTTCAATCAATTAATGATCCATTATTATTCATATTGAATTTCACTCTTCAGTGAGGAGACAGACCCACGAACATAATATATTGTAGTTCTTACTACTATGTTGATCATTGCTCTATTGAATGTCATTAAGTATTAGTCTGTTGTTTTTTAAACAAAGAGTGTGTGACGACACTAGCTGACAACAATCACTGCCTTGTGCAACGTTTGTTTAAACGAAGACCAATTATTTTCGTACTCTGCTAAATAGAAGATGCTGCTATGGATTAAGTTACGAGCGGTAAAGTAAATTGAATATTAATAATATTAATAATTTGTAATATTTTTGTACAGGAATCTGTAAAAGGATTCAAGCCTCGAATATAAGGTTTCATATGAATAAAGATGTACATATTTTTACAAAGATAGTGTTGCATAACTTTAACAATCAGCTTATTGGGTGGTATTGATGATACAAGGAATTTGGAGGATAAATTAATATAGTTATATAAAAAAGGTAAAGGCATGTACCAACTTGACATCATTATTGGCCATCCTTATTAGTAAATTGTTTTTTTATTTTTTATGTGTCATGGCCACATAAAAGCAATGGGCCCAAAGACTCAAATTATTCTCTTTTCTTTTTATTATAAATGATAAATCACCGACTAAATATTTTTTCACACTTTATATAATTATTGCTGCTGGTGACTTTATTTTGCTATTTACTAGATATTAGAAGCCTTTTAATCTATACATATCCAATCCGCTCATAACTTATTTTCTTCTTCACTTTCCCATAATAACTCGTGGAATCGATTACACGATGCCTTGACTTAGTAAAGAGTAAAGATGCGATAACTATCGTATAAACGCCTACTATTTCTAAACAATAAATGATCGATGATGCTCTGTTGTGCAAAACGTTGCGCGTTACTCTGCTATCATTTGATGAAGCTTCGGAACTAAGCGAGGCTTTGGTAATAAAAGTATGTCTTCTAACATTCAGTTTGCTGTTTCTGTTATTTTCTTTTATATATTTTGAATTTCTAATAGCATAATATGAAAGAATAATTTACTGTTCTCTTTGGCCGTCTTTTCAATATTGAACGTTCGGACCAGGAGTCACTTCTTCCTGGACCATTTTCTGCTATCAGTTTGGATTACCTGCGTGTGTAATGATAATATTTATCTATAAGTTAGAAATGTTTATCTATTGTACGATTACTTGTAATCAGAAATTAAAGTCTTGCAAAGGTGAGAACAATGATAGGAGATATTTTTGCATGATTATATTTTATATTAATGCTAGTGATAGCACTATTTGTATAATCATCCCAAAAAAATCTTATTAAATTCATCGACAATTCATCTTCAACTTTTAGCAAAGATCTTGTTTCTTCAGGATAAATCTTTGAAAAGCATTAACGCATGCTTAGCGAACTGTAAAGTTATTATATTAAATGGAAAAAGAATACGGTCGCGAACAGGATTCGAACCTGCGCCTCCCGGATAAATGGTCGGTCGAGATGGCTTAGTGGTCAGAGCGCCTGGAGTATTTATCCGGGAGGCGCAGGTTCGAATCCTGTTCGCGATCGTATTCTTTTTCCATTTAATATAATAATCTTGTTTCTTGTTCATATTTAGTATTTCTGTTCGTAGAATTATACAGTGTATTTAGATCTTCTAGTGCCCAACCATAATACTTATTACCTGTAGGTGCTTATTCCACAAAATGATTAGTAAGCCAACGTTAGTTGATCTCAGACGGTAATCACACGCCATTTTCAGTATTCGCAGTTTGTAAATCAATTTTATCGTACAGTTATACTATTATAGTGATTGGCACTGTTTTGCAAGATTGAAGGTGCTTTATCGATATAATATCCTTTAGTTTGTTGTGTAGCAGTTTTGTTGAAAATAATTTGTCTTGAAGTGAAGCCTTGATGTGGTTTTGTCAGGATTTTAGTGTAGTGTTAAATTTATATAAAAAAAATTAATTAAATCTTTCTACTACATCTATCTGTCTAAAACTTCTTGTATAAAAAATTTGTTTCTTTAGACTGTTTAAGTTTTTAAATTATTTATTTATTTCAGCGTCTTGCCAGTGCCGTGTTTGAAATTAATATAAATATTAAATAGTCCCTGATGTTATTATAAGCACTAAACGTTTGATTATAAATATACTCGCTAAACCTTAACATTAAAGAAAATAAAAGATATTGTACGCTATCAAATAGATGGCTATCTGAGGCCTTATGGCTCGAGGCCCGGAAGGCGTACGCGCCACTACCCTCCTATCTCTCAAGTTGGAAATCTTAAAGGTTATCGATTTTACGACAATCTTCATCCACATACATTTTAACTAACCTTACAGGATGGCTGTCTAGGTATCAAGGATCTTGATCTTTTTAGTCAAATGCCTATTTTAGAGGTGTGTGGAGTTAATAAAGACAAATTAAATTATGCTATATCTTGGATCATGGTAATACCCAAGATGGAGTTTAATCCTTAAAGACTCGAGTATAAGGAAAGTTTTACAATAACAGACGTAAAACCAAATACAACACTGAAACATGTGCTTAAATATCTTGACTCAGAAGTTACATCTATAAAACAGTTTTTGCCCCAGAAATAAACATGTCCCAATACGATACTGAAATCAAATTTATAAACATCATTTAGGAAAATCAAACGTTATTTTAGTAAGCTTTGAAGTTTAGCATACAGTAACATCGTTAAACACATTTTACTCTTGATAGTTAAAGTGTTTGCCAAATTATAGCCTGAAGGTCTAACATGGCGCAAAGTGTGCACTTACTAATACAAACTGTATGTTAATTACTTCTCGGTGGGTGGTTAAGAAGTGACCTTCACCTACTGGGCACAATATTATAGTAAATAGTGATAGTGAACTTGCTAATGACTACAAGCTCTTGTTAGGGTACTGTGTATTTGAATGTATAATTACCTTATCTTTTTATTTTCCATCTTTATTAATTACGGTAATTTGTTCTATAACAAGAAAATGTCAGTTCCATAATACTATCTTATCATTTCCGATATTAACATTAACAGGACAGGCCAACTCAAAATTGATATGGCTCTCTTCGTAAAAGGACTAGAGATGTATGAAGATTGAATATTGTTTGTTAAATCCTCATGTGTTTTCTCATAATGCAGATTCTTTGAAAGGTACCTAGATCGTATTCTCTTTAGAAATCAGTCAGGTCAGTAATGGTGTCATTGTCGTGGTACTATAGAGATAACCTCAAGACATCATGTGCATTTGGTTTTATGCTTGCATTCAGACAGAATGCAACAAAATCCTTAAACAAATACTCGTAAAGATATAACAGGCTCTATAAATTATATACTGGCTACGCTTAAACACCGACTAAGTACTTGATATTAAAGGTTTACAGTAGTTTTAACACTCTCTTAAGCTTGGCTCTGTTCATTCATTTACATTTTGCACTCTACCACCATTTGCTTCATAAGCACACATTTCAAAATGCACGTATTTAGGCCGCTTACTTTAACGGCATTTATGATTTCGGTCTTACGGATTTGCGGTAGTCATAACATAATGTACGTACATCGTGAGTTACTTTAATCGGATTACTTCGGGCTCCCGTCACGAACTGCACCACATTCGTGCCAAGGTCCCAAGTGTTTCACTAATGTGCACTCTACGTAATACTCCATAATGCCTTGTCTACATGTTTTAGATGTCGAGGATTAGGAAAATGTGCGTGAGCATTTCCAAACGCGTCTGTAATTAGAATTTTAAGAATTTACGTAATTTAGTTGGAATCACGATTTAATTTGAAAAGTTTAAGGGTTAATGACCTGTATCGTGTCTATCAAATGCTTACCAACAATTGCAACAGAAATAATCTTTCGAAAACGGCGCTCGTGGCGTTCCATTTCCAATCGTGACTTTTCCGATATCGATATTCGACATAAATCTTAATCGATAATCTTTCCGATACGTTGGCGTCTTGCTGGCTCGTTTCGGTGACTCGCTTTCTCCAGCCTACAAAAAAGTTGATACGCAAGTGAGACCTGTTCTGACCATCTATTGATTGTTATTGTGCTGCTTGTAAATACATACCTCTACATGGCTTGTATTACGCACTGTTAGCTGCTGGTCCTGGTGTTATATTAATATTTATCTGAGTTATCAATAAAAAATAGAAACAACGAAGCTTAAATCATTTTCTGAATAGACTGTCCCGACTAATCGAATAGATTTTTTGTTAATCCTTCAATATCCAATGTAGATAACCTACTATTAAGTTAAACAACAGTTTATTTTGCAAACCTGTAATTTAGATACCGATACTATTTATTAATTATACGATCGAAAAACTGTATCTCAAAACGACAGACTTCCATCAAAGTCTGCAGGTTAATTACGATAGCTATCAAAACTCTGTCGAATATTAATTGGTACTTTTGCTCTCGATATTAATATCGATTTTTAATACAGCAAAAGTGATTCTTAACCACTCTGTTCACTATTTGGAAGCACCTGCTAAAATGTAGTTTAACTTGTTATTAATAAAGTTTAAAATTGTGTACAAGCAGTTTTTTTACTCTACACGACAAACAGCTTCGACGTTGTATATAAAGTTTTTTGTGCGAATCTTAAGTATGAAAGTTTAAAACCGGATGTTGTTTAACCGTCTATCTGTCTATCAAGCGAAGGGTAAGGTTCATCAATAGCGTCTTGAAATAATTCGCCTATTGATTGAACGCGTCATAACATCAATCAAGTAATTGAGAGAAAGGAGTGTTCCAAAGGTCTGAATACAAAAGGTTTATGACTTGTAAAAGTGAAATTTCTTTTGTTGAGAATATTGAAATTAAAAGACATTTGGTGTGTAATGTTGAGATTGACGCTATAGATATGCGATCCGAAAGTCCGGAGGAAGAAAGCGAAGTAGACTGACAATACATAAAGATCGCATCAGTTTCCACGATGGTGAAGAACATTGCAAATGACCACCTGAATCTTGCAAATACGATTATTGAAGTGATACCGAAAGATATACGCTAGGATTAAGTTTATAAAGATAGACTATTATTAAATGTCATAATGAACTTTTGTATTGAGAAGAGGTAATTGCGTGTTTCAAACTCCCATCCATCGAATGTAACCTTTGAAAATTAGCAGACTACAGCGTTTACAAATTTCAAATATTCTCAAACAATCGCAGAAATCCATCAAATAGCATCGCTAATTTATGACAAACATATTGCTAATTATGTAAATTCGATATTATTATTGATGAATAACACCTATTACCAGTCGTAAAGTTGGATTGTTTACAGTGACAATTCTTTATAGCCGCCGCACCCTGCATTATCTTAAGTCTACGACATCACCGCATTCTTTATATGGATGAATGTGCAATAAAATGGGCAAACGCTTTGTGGTTACTTTGCAAGGACTTTTGAATTCAGTTTAAGTATCAAATTAAAGTCCTTTTTGAGTTATCTCTTGGCTCCTGTCGGCAGCTTTCTGTGTTTTGCATTTTATCGTTTGTCATTCGTTACAAGGTTCTCTGTGACAAAAGCTTGATTGTTATTTTATCTTAATAACGTGGACAAATATTTGGTATCTTGGATATTTCTTTGTTCCACGAAAAACTTTTGTTTAAAAAAATACTAATAGTTAATTAAGGTCATTAGAGCCTGATTGAGATTTGACAGTTGATATTTTTAAACAAGATTAAATTAGTAAAAAAATTAAAAAGCACTTTGCCACGTTTTTATACTATAACCACTATATTACAATTCTTTTAAAACTTATCGAGCTATGTTACCCAGGACAATGTAAGGCTTTTAATATATATACTCCATACATCTAAATCGGTTCTTGTGGAGGCTTTTAGAAGTTATAGTGGAATAAAACATACATACATACATACATACATACATACATGAACCCTAAAATAGAACACTCCTTTTTTGGGGCAATTGTGTAGAAATCGTTTATAATAACAGCAACTTTTGAAGTCTGTTTATTAAATTTAATAACAAAATCAAAATCTCCTCCAAATCTATTAATATTTATTAATCTTTCACTTTTTATCGCAAACAGCATTCACCCCAATAATCATTCAATTTCATCCGTTCTTTTTTATCCAACAATACCTATTATGAATTCCAAAACATCCTTTACATTTCGAAACACTTCATCGAATCGTCCCGAGGGTGCTTAAATAGCAGATGGATTGTGCCCAAACATCTGCTAGGCACGTGTGTGTTGGTTCTTTGTGAACAGCTCATGACAAAGACCTCGGAGCGAAAATAAAAATAGCTGTATTCACCAAACGTGTGTCTATATAAATGTTGATTTGTATAAATTAATGATTACCGTTATAAAGTGATTTAAGCAGCTGGTTAGACAGGCAGCTGAGCCTACTTAGGAAAAAAACTAGTAGTGTTTAAAACTAGATCTAGTCCAACTAGATTTACTAAAACAACTAATAGAAACTAAATACAAGAGACACGTATGTTATAAAGTTATATATTTAATAAAGGAGCTTGTTTTTTTATTGTAGTCTTCATAATTATGACTACTGTAATTTGATATGACACCTTTTATCAAATCAACTGTAATATTAGTTGTATTGTTATAAAAATTGTTATTTAAATGATATCATATTTCAGTATAGGTACATTAATTTGCTCTGTTATAAAAAGGTTTAGTGCATAGTATTGTTCATATGTAAATTTAGATATAAATTTGCCAGCAAATTGTAATGTACTATTACGATCAAACTACAAATAAGGTCTGAGGGGATTGAACTTAGCAAATCGATAATGCATTACACATTGCTGTTCACTATTATTCTCTAAATAATACCTAGAATTGCATACGTTTTACATTTCCATTGGCACTGTTCCAATATTTGCAACGGCTGTAGTCCTTATATCTCGTGGAACTCTTCGGCGGTCCGTGTGTCGCGTAATGTGTAATGTTAAGATCGCAATCACCTAATTTATGATCATGTTTGTAATGCCACAATCAAACGCCGACGATCCGATCTCGTCCTTTACGGTACGGTTTATGCCGCCTTCAAATTTTTATAGGTGTATTAAAGGAGTGAAGAAATTGTACAGTACCTATTCAAATGTGCCAGTTACCGAGGCTAAGTCTGAATTTATTGTGAAATAAAATCTGGTGGTTTCGCTTGTCATTCAGATTGTTTTGCCAATGCTATGCTTTGGCATATTATAATATGTATATTCATAATTTCATAGTAAGGCCGTTATGAACCGCGTTATTACGGTATATAGGGTATCTTTATGGATATAACTATATCACGGCTTCAACCATCTTACTGAGACGTATATTCAAATTGAATATCAGACTAACACAAAACATTTCAACGAACCTAAAAAATCCTAAAACTTCAAGATTATTTACAATCGCGTGCGACTCTTCCATTCCGCTTCATTACAACAAAAAGCGTTTAAATGATCTTCCAGCGCACAATTATCATAAAAGCGTGGGATCTCATTTGGGACTGACTTGACTTACGCATTGGCAGAAGCCCTTAGGGGGTACCCAACGATTAACTAAAAAGGAGTAATTCCAAAAGTTGGTCTTTCTGGTGCATTTGGCAGACAGCCTGGGATTTAGCTGGGGGCTGTTTCAGCATGTCCCTTGCGCTTATTATGATGTTAGAATGGAATGACCGGTTTGAGGTCTCCACGTGTTTCTAACTCGCGTGCCCGAGCGTGGGAGAACGCCTGAAGATTGGCGAATACTTGGGTAACTCAACTCAAAATCTTTTTTTTTTTTTTGGACCAATATTTATAGTGTTAAAGGAAAATTTGGAGCGATGGGAGGTGTGATTCCGTGTTTGTGTGCTCAAAATGTTTCCTATTTATTACTGGATATTTTAATAGAAAATCACGTCTGTTTAAAGCTTTCTACAAAACTTAATCTATTATGTAATCTATTGCAACAAAGTACATATCAGAAACAATAACATTTCATCTTCTTTTCCTTTGTGCGTTATACCAAACACAACATTTAATTGGCTAATTTATCTTTATTCGAATTTAATTCAAGTTGTTCCGCATACATCACGTTAGTACCGGTCTTGCTATATTTGTATAACAAATTGCTCTATGTTTTTGTTTATGTTATGCAAATTTAGATTTTTGCAATGGCTGATTATTGGTGGGCGAGATTTAGTGGCTCAGGTATTCTTTTGATACATGTGATGATGTAATTTGAATAATACATAATTATGTAAATTTTATAACGAATTCGTTCATAATCCTTCCATACGCCTATTATAGAAATTCATTCAGACTATATTTTATGTAGTAGATAAAGGAATTTAATATTCAGAAGGCTATAAAGGCGTGAAATCATTGACATAATTGTATTATTTAAATTCATATTTCAAAAATGGATCATTCATGTCTGTAATTCCTGTCATGAAGCTAATTCTAAAGATCTTTATGTTCAGAAATATGTCCCTGAAGGTTTTTGAGTAAATGCAGCATTTTTTTATACATACTTCATTTAGTTATGATTTTTCTACCATCGGAATTTATAATATAAACGTTCACGTGCAGGAGATAATTTAATATTACCAAAACAAATTATATGACATCTATAATAAAGTATGTGAATTGACGATTTATAATTCACCCCTGGAGTTTGAAGGATGATCGAATCTCACGGTCTTCGGTAACATTTAGCCTTTCATTAGTTATTGGTTATCCATAATCACCAGTTCTATACCGTTATTGGATATAACGGCATCGCGATTAATTATAACATCAATTTATTAACGTCTTCCTAGTTATTAAACATTGTTAGTAGCATCAATAATATCGCATCTAGGTATATATGAGGACACTTTGTATTTCATGGTTAATTGCATTAATAGTGTGGCGTTGAAATTTTTTTATAATCATGCGCTTTCATTGATGACTCTGGGAATTCTTGTCAATTTATGTATGAGCTTTTAAGCTTGCGTTTTGTAATGCCTCGTTGGTCTAGCGGTTCCAAATACGGCTACTGAATGTGAGGTCCTGGTTTCGACTTCCGTGTCGGACAAAGTGTTATTGGGATTGTGTCCGATTGATATCAACAGGCTCACTACCTATTACATGATTGTTACGTGAGAAATAATAGTGGCATCGTAAGAATGTGGTTGTACCTACTAGAGTTCATACAGTAAATTTCTGCTTTACCTTTGAATAAAGGTGTGATGATATATTCCTTTTGTGTGTCGTCATATTTTGATATACATTGTCATTTGTCTGTGTATTTCTCAACCAGCGTTTTGCTTCGGTTTATGCTACCTTAAACTAATTCATATTTTTTCTCATCAACGAATAATATTACCATAGTCTGGCGTATCGTCATCTCTATCTTCATAATAAAATCTGTTTACACATAAATCAGATATCTTCAAAATGCCAAGAAGATACCTTAACTAATCTTAAATCAAAATCAAATCCAAACACCTAAAGACGGGACGGTAATGGAAATATATCAAATGGGGAGGTGACAAATCTGCAGCTACCGTAACGTCGTAATACCTATTAGCTGGACTCGTTCCAAAGACTCGGACTCGTCCTACATCTACTAGCTGGGTGGCTTCCATGATTTATACTAAGACACCCGACTACACGCCATTAGCTGTTACTGTGCGTATAAACGCAGATATTTATTACTTTATTAGCAATTACAGTTACGTTTTATGATTATAATGTAATAAGATGTTTTGGAGTGAGGCACTTTTTCTTGTGATTGTTATTTTGTAAGGAGTGATAAATCTAAAGTTATAAATTTCGTGGATAGTCAAGTATGACTGCAAATGGTATCTGAACTTGCAACCCCTGGACAGATACTCTAAGTTTTTTGCTGTCTAAACTATCACGACCACCGCTTGCTAAGCGGAATATTTCTTCCACCATTTAATTGTCACTTGTGGTGACATCATCGACATCGACTCGTTAGTGATAAATCATCAGTTTCTGAATTTATGTTAGTAGCTTTTTGATCAATTTGTACAATCTATTTATGATTTATTTCTGCAGTTTGTGTCGCAGAGATCTTGGACTCATCCTGTGGTTTATAAACAACTTAGCGTCGGAGTCGAAACCACCCGTAGGCCTCTAATATGGTTTAACACATGATTACAAACATCTTTCAGATGTGCTGGTTTCCTCAAAATTACTTCTAAATTGGTTTAAGCAAATGTAGTAGTGTAGTACCTACTAAAAAGCCTTGGGTTCGAATAAGTGACGTTTGACTTCCAGAACAGGGATATCATTGCTATGTCACAGTGATGACCATAACCAAGTTTGGACACACTCAAATCTTGAAGTATACGACGAACCAATTTGCAATAACTCCACCAGAATACATCAATGAATTCGCCCACCCATAAAACCAAGTAGCGGTTCATACCCGTCAATTTAACAGTTCCTATTTTTTGCCGACATTTTCTAGTAATTGGAAATGCTCTGTCAGCTAACGACGGAGGAAATTATCCGTCCTATCCAATGCGGCACAGTACGCAATCTTCCGTCGGAGACTAGATCAACTGGTTAGTTTGCGAAACCCCCGGCTATTGCGGGAAACTTTATGTAATTCTCTGGTCAATGTAAACGTAAGTAGCGTCGGATCTGTGTAAGGAAGTGAAGGTATAAGTGCGTACTTTAGTTTTATTAAATGTGAATAGTTAAATTCGTATCTTTATAGTTATTGTTTTGTTTTACTGTGGTGGAAATGCTGCTGGTATTATAAAGTGTGCATTATATCTTGTGCCTAACTTAACAAGGCGATTCGCAAAATAAAATTTAAGTTATTTAATCGGTGTTACTTTAAATGCCTAAGAATCATCTTCAGTGTGGAGCTCAGTAAGAAAAGAAAATTCCTTTTGTTTACGTTTATCCCAAACTCGGCACACCAAAAGGGTGTTTATTGAATCTCATCGCTTATATAAGTTAAATGATTAGATATTCTAATCGTCATTAAACAGGGAAATCATTATCATCTTAAAAGGAATTCTTGATCTCTTGCTTTTAATCGATTCCACAGTACTAACTACTTACACCAATCTTAACAGATATTGCTCATAAGTGAACCACTTTCTGGGCTGAGACGGATCTAGACTAGAATCTAGGACTAGAAATTACAATGTATTTATATAACTGTATCAATCAAGCCATTCACTCGCTGTAATAAAACTAATAACAACATAGAAAGAGGGCAAATGTTCGTTAAATTAACAACACTATAATCGATAATGTGTTTAAGCGAGTTTGTAATCGAATAAGGCGTATCGATAAGACTATCCGGTCTTCGAACTGTGGACAAATCACGAAACAGCCTTCAGTTCCGCGTAGCAACGGGACGAACCGTGGAGTGGTCTAATTTTTAAGATGATAACAGTTTTCGAAAGTGAAGAAAATACAGAAAGATGTTGCTGACAGCTGACAGACGCATCCTTTATTTAATATATACGACGAAACTACTTGTCTGTTCATTGTACATATATTATCAAAAAAAAAATTAAAAAATGACGATATGAAGTCCAACCTTTGTTTATTACATGACTGCCCAAAAAAGGACTGTTGTGTTTTTAGGGTTCATGTATGTATGTATTTATGTTTACGAGTTTCTTTATTCCACCATACTTCTAAATGACTGAACTGATTTCGATGTTTGGGGTATCGTCAGAATAATTACAATGTTTTTGATGTAGTCCCTTAATTATAAGTTTATTATTTTATTTGTTAATCTTTGCGACATTTATATCTTGTCAGCACTTTTTCGCCTGAGGCACAGGTCCAACCTAGTTCAGGCAAATATCATGTCAGCACTTATTTTTAGATTGTAAGTCTAGTATTTTTCTTGTGTTCTTTTATATGAATAAATGATTATTATTATATCATTATTATTGTCCCGGGTAAAATAGGCTAGTAAGATTTAAAAATATGGCAGGCGTGCTTTTTTTAAAATTATTTTATGAATTCTCTTTCAATATTCATACTGTCATAACAGAATGAGACAGTACTAAATAATCAAAATGTCAGCTTAAGGCTCTTACAACTTACGCCTCACATTCACATGTTACCTCTAGAATTCGCTATCGCCTATCAAATGTACCGGACAAACCCGTTGACTAGTCTGCGTCGAGGCCTTGTCACGGTTAACCCACAAACCCAGACGCTTCTGGACAAACTGTCGTGTTTTGACGTACATATACCTGTTCTTTTTGTAGCCCAAACGTTTAACATAAAGGTCTTTATCATTCTGTCGTCAATATTTTATGTTCTATGTCTCGCAGTCGCATCAATTGTGTCGCCAGTTTATCTTGACACGCGGCGGGCTAGGGATCTAGATTTAAATGTTGTGAATTTGATGTTTGTTGCTTTTTAACTTCGCATGCAGTACCGCAATGAACTGTCAAGATATGCTGGTTGTTTCATTCACCCCTTGCACCGTTGCTGTCGTGTCACGATTAAACCATCAAAGCGGGACGGTCGTATCATTGTCATGTTTAGTTTGTTTGTCGGATATTTACGACTGAAAGGCCATCATGTACGTATAATATTGTCATTTAGGTGTTTTATGCGACTATAACTTGGCGTTTAAAAGGTTTCCTCGAGTTGCCTTGTCACTTAACCCACAAACTTGTCTTCCTGTATAAACAGTCGTGTTGTTTGTTAATACCTATGTTTGTTTGAGTGCATGTTTGGTCGACTGACGCAGTCGCCTAACTGTCCTGTGTCGGTAGGGGTCAGTTGCACCTTAGCTGCAACTAAACCTATTATAATATAGTAATTTTCAAGACGAATTATCATTATTTGTACAACGTCATTCTCTCTTCTCCAAAATAGGCCGACTTACCAAATTAATAATAATCATTTCGGGTAATCGGTCAGACCATTAAAAAAGCTAAATCTATAAATAATACATACATACATACAGTCACGCCTGTTTCCTATTGGGGTAGGCAGAGACTATCGCTTTCCACTTGGACCGATTTTGACACACCTCCTTCCCTGTATCTATGTTCATTAATTTCTTCATACATGCTCGCCGGGTCTGGTTCAGGTTGCTTCTGACCTATCCTTATTTTAGAAGGTAGGCAAGTAAAAATATAGAATATCTCAAATAATATTACAAAATAATTCTATAGGTAGTTGTATCTGTCGCTGTACAAATAAAACTCTATAGGCATCATAAGCGTTATTATTACGGTGGTACACAATACATTTAACATATTGTTCAGCTTGTTCATTAGCTCTACAAGCTCCTGTGGCCATGAAATGGCATTATAGGTGCTCAAGAACATAAATAATACAGTAACAACAACATGGGACAACTATTATGATGAGAAAACTTCCTGCGAAAGTGTTTAGCAATGCAAAATACAAATGCGTGCAATCTAGTTTCACATTTTCACACCGATAGCTACAGGTTTAGAACCATTCCCTGTTTATATCACTTCATTATCCGCTACTCATAACATTTCCTGATATTAACTATTTATGCCTATCTACTATAATCAAATCAATGCTTATAAATGCAATTAATGAACACTAACTAAATCTGGATTGCAATTAGTCCTAGAGCACTGTTGAGCCGCCTCATTTGTATAGCGGTCGCGCGGCTGCTGAATTGCTTTGATTCCGGGTAGTGTTATTGGGTTTTCAGTTATGAATTTCTCAATAACAACCGAGGAAACATGACAGCTAATAAGTAGGTATACATCTCTGCCTACCCCATTCATCGAATAGAATCATGGTGATGTGTTGCGGTTTTGCAACCGTGTTTGAGTAACAATTGCTTAGAAGTTAACAAAACGAATTATTGTTTTTTTCTGCTGAGCTGCATTTGTAAAATATATTCTAGATTTTCGTTTTTTTTTGACACAGGAACTTAATTATCAAATCATCATCATCCTTCTGCATCGCGATCACTGCACATTACAATAAAAACAACACTTACAGTCTATAAAAAAACTGATGAAAATATTTTTGGGAACTATAACTATATATTTGGGAATATATTTTGCTTGTACTGGCAACATTAAATTACTATCAAAGTATCAGTCAATTTGATAGTATTTTAGTGTTGCCAGTACATGCAAAAGCTCTAGTTCCCAAAACAATATTTTAAATTGTATTTTGTTTTTCCTGATGCGTTAATCACTTTCCAGCGTTCGTGGTCACAGGATGTCTAAGATCCTTAGATGTCATAACAGATTATTTAAAATTACTTTAGTGTAGATACTGCCTAATTATGAAGATTTTTACAAACAATAAATAGCAAAGCCTCTACATGTCCTACTCCATCGCAACTTCATATACCAACCATTTCAAAGGAAACGTTAACCGAGACGTATGCAGCAATGCCAACTGTTCCAATCTCCATGTTTTTGCCTCCATTCTTACTTCCCGGCCCATACTCTGATAGCCACAAATGGGTAAGGCACGTAGTTTTTGCTTCGCATTTCGCGTCATTCCTCCTGATTGATCCGTTGGCACGTCATACAAATTAAATGTATATTTTATTAATTACTTCATTAAAAAGTCGTGATTGTTCGAGGTTCAATGCAAATTTTCGGGTTGGATGTTTTGGCATCTTCATTTAACGTAAGAGAAAGATGTTCGTTTCTTTCTGCTTTTTGTTACAAAGCGCTAATTATTTAGATCAGAACATTTTCTTCTTTGTTTTCTATAGAAAGAAAGAGGAGTTACATCTAACATTTCCAAGATATACACTCAATAAATAGTCTTAAGAAATTTCTATCAGAAGATTTGCAATTTTGAGGTACCTTGTATGGCTGAGGCTATGAATGCCTTGAAAATCGCCTGCCCAAATACGGATCTGCCTGTCAACCTATTCACCCAAAGACAGAGGAATGAGCTGCTCTGCAGAATGACACGGAATGAACTTATCAATACGTCAGTTACTATTGCTGGTTACTATTGGTGAATGGGAGTCGGGCTTGTGGCTTCATGCACTTCCGTTGTCTAACAGAGGCACTATGTTAGATGATACTACTTTCCGCCTCACTACGCCCCTACGTTTGGCAGCTCCGTGCTGTACTTCGCATCGCACCACGGCCTGTCCTGCAGCAGGAGTGCAGGACGCATATCATGCACGCCAATATTAATGACTCTATTCGTCGTGCTGTTAGTACCGCCGGCGTTCTAACCGTATAAGAACCAAATGGCTTGGCACGTGACGACGGTAAGAGACCAAACGGCATGTCGTTACTGCCGTAGAAGATGGGTAGGCCTCGGGTATAGGACGTAACATGCGTCGATACCCCTGCGCCACCCCATGTTTCCAGCTCAGCGGGCTGTCCTGGTGTTGCTACTGCAGCTGCGAAGACTCTCAAACGACGAAAATATAATAATTAAAATTTTTGAATCAATCTCTACTTGATTACTTGAAAAACTTAATAATGGCACTTGCTTAATTTCTTTGGCTATTTAAATTATGCATGACTTTATAATTATTATGTAAGTGTATTCTGATTACATAATATATTGTCATTGTTCTAAAGAGTAACATATAGATTAGATCGGATTATAATATTTATAATAAGAGTGATTACAAAATTGTTTACGAAAGCTGTTTATCATACATTATCAATAAATAGATTATCATAAATCAAAAACTTTCACATATCCAAATGAACTTTAAAGTTGAAGTAGCAACACGGCGCGGTTGGTACAGTGGTACAGTGATCAAGAGGACGACCCCTACGCCGCGTGTCATGCGAACGAGTCCCACACGGAAAAATATTTGTATGATCTACAGATCTGGGGTTAAATGTGTGTGCTACCCACGATATAGGAGTAGTTCCTAAATTAAACCATTTTTTTCTAAAGAATTTGATAATCCAAAAATATAACAATCATAGTCTTTCTTTGCTTAATCTCTTATATGGGACTTAAAAACTATATTGGTAAAATGTGGACCTACAACTATGTAGGTACACCTCTGCCTATCTCTTTGGGGAATAGAGGCGTGATTATGATGCTTTACTACAAATACAAACACAGAATTTCATTTCATAAGAAACCGCTACACGACTTTAATAATACTCTGACCCAATTTCAACGCTAAGCCCTGATTAATGTCACCGTGAAATCCATAAATTTTCCCCATACATCATGTTAACGGTAACACACGATGATGTACCAAATAAACCTGGTGTGACCTTTACGTCATGACATTTGGTTGCGTGGTTGCGTACCAAATGTCAAATCCGTGCTCGTATAAATGCGCCGAGTTATTAACTAACGAGTGTGATTGAAAAAAGCCATTTGTTTGGGTCCTTGGGATAATAGTCGGTGAACGATTCATCTAGTAATGTCAATGGGAATGTAATATAAGTTACTATAGTATATCAAGCCAAGCCAACTTGGTTTCCTACGCAAGACACCCTTTACATAAAAACATCTTGTGAAAAGCTGCAACAGTTTTTTAATATGTGTCCCCGCTCACTGGGGAACGTTCTAGAGAAACACTCAAGCTGTGGCGATAAAGTGTTTCCCTACCCAACCCATTTGTTTCACCTGCTGAAAATCTCCCACCTGGCACGAGTTGCCATGGCCATCCTGGAAGTCTTTGAATAGACTCCGGACACAGGTTGACCGAAGCAAGGAAAACCCTTCAGGTGGAGATTTATAGATGACTCTGCCCTGGAGTGTAAATGTGGTGTTGATTACCACTTGATATCGTGTCCTGCCTGTTCTGTTGCTTGCAACATACATCACAGGAACTGATGGACGCTACTGAAAGTGCCAAACCCGTTGCCAAATTTTGGGCTGATTTAATTTATATTTTCATCGACACGCTAAGAAAAAGAAGAAGAAGATAATATATCAGTACTATACTATATTTGTTACCTATGTAAAGAGTTAGTGCCAGCTTTTAATGGTTTATATTTTGTCAGATATGTCACCGAGTTAGCAGACACAAATTTGGAGGCTTGTCTATGATAATTAATTCTTACATTAAGATATCGATTTTGCAGTGAGCCAGGATCTTTGTCGATAAAAGTATTAACGTATTGTTTTTTTTTTCGTCAATTTGACGTTTAAAGTCGACTAATTGAATCGTATTCGCACCACTGACATGAATCTTTTATTCGACTAATTTTCGTCCTGACGATGACGCCTTGCACAGGCGTTGCATTTCGTCATACAATCAATAGTGTCACCTATTTACCAAATACAACCAGCTAATATTTTTTATGTTTCCATCATATTACTAACGCACAGCTTCAATTGTTTCAGGGCAAGTCAGTGATCCGTCCGATAGCGTTCAAGCCGCTTGGGGGGCGCCTATCTGCGGGCGGCGAGCGCTATGGCTCCACGCCGGTGCTGGCTAGCCGACCGCCCTCGCACCTGACACTCTATGGCAGTGAGTATATCATCATGTACAACTTTCACAGGCTTAATGCAATACAATATGAGCTTCATAAATAATAAGCATAAAAAGAAGTCTAATGAGGACCTCCTCTATTTTTGGAAGTCGGTTAAAGAAAACATAGCTTATTACGCATTTTAGTACGTTACCAGGTAATAGATAAACAAATCTTGCTAATATTGGCACCCAGACTTTCTAGTCTGAGTGTCTATGTTAGTAAGATTTGCATGTGACGACAAAATGTATAAAAAAAATGCTTGAATGATTAAATGATACGCTTTTCGATTTAAGTAAATAATAATAACGTATATGCTGTCCATGTTTAATATTGATGATCAATAATCCTCTTTTGCCACACCCACAGAAGGAAGAAACGTGGCCTATTTCCCGCTAACCACACAGGCCATTGACTTACCACCTCTGTCTTATTGGCAGGTTCATCAGATGTGCGAGAGGGCCGGTGGTGCGGCTCGCCTCAGCCCGCTTCCTTATCCGCTCTGCCGCCCGCCACGCCATCAGCTCCGCTACACCAGAGGCATCACTCTGCTATCGTGTGAGTTTCCTATTTCTTTCATAACGAGAAACATCCAGGGGTTATGTAGTGACAGAGATGCCAGGAAACTTCTGACTGACCTGAACTAATGACACCTACTGAAACCGGCGGATTACCAAGCCCAAGGTAATACGAAGATACTCAGATAAAAAAGCATTATGAAATCAGGTAAATTTTACTTAACCCTGCCTTGGTATCATAATGTTATTTATCTGTTATCCCTCATCAGAGACATAGAGCTCTCAGCATTTATCTCCATTCTGCACGATCATTTTTTTGTTGACGTTGGTATAAAAACTATAATTCCATAACACGGTATAGTTTGGTTTGCAAATAGCATTGTTTTATGATCAAAAAGAAGGTCAATGTACTCGTAAGTAGGTACTCCGTTTGCTGTCATCTCGATAGCAATGGATTAAGGCTATAAATAACTATTATTTAGCTCGGATTTATGATACACTTTATTGACAATGGGACGGAATCACTCCTGACACACAGGATTCCGGAGTTCAAGAGCCGGGGCACCACATGAATGTACTGTTCTCAAAATGCTAAATAAGTTATTATTGTATTATTGAAACTGGTATCAGATTGCGTCGTTTCCGCTCAGCTCTCCGCTCCGGTACACTAATGACATCACTCCACTATTGTTAGGTTACACTAAGGCCTAAATGTGCACTGGTATTAGACACTAGATGTGTACCTACATACCTACGTAATTTTTCTGGTGCCTTGTTGGTCTAGCGGTCACAAGCGCGGCTGCTGAGCGTGAGGTCCAGGATTCGATTCCCAGGTCGGCCAAAGTATTATTGGATTTCTCTATTAGGGAATTCTTAGTAGCAGCCTGAAATCTGGAAGTTGGTTGTGTGACACCACCGTGCTTCGGAGAGCACGTAAAGCCGTCGTTCCTGCGCCTCATCTCTCTCCGGTTGTGTCGGATTGCCGTCCCATCGGAATATGAAAGTGAAGGAAGAGGGAGTGCACCTGTGTTTGCGCATACACTTGTGCACTATAATATCTTCTACGTACTTGGCTAATCTCCGTGGAGATAGGCCGCCGTGTAGGGTTGCCAGATCGGCAGACCAAAATATCTGGACATAATTTGAAAATGTCGGATTGTTTTCGGGAGAAATAAATATTAAATAAAAATAAAAACTTAAATAAAAACTTTATTATTTAAATATATATAGCTATTTTAAGAACACTTAATTTTTGGGTTGCCACATGTATTTGGCATTGGAGTTTACCTAGCCCAGTCAGAAAATATTTAAAATAAAAACAATTTACTTCAATGTTCAGTCTAATTACTAACTCAGCTTTTATTAAATCAAAGGCCATATGTTTTCTCTCTTTAGTATACAAATTATTTAGCTAACTTAATACCCTTTCACAGTAAGCGTTGTTTACGCTGTTTGTCTGGAGGTATTGAGTTTTGTTGGGAGTCTGGAAAACATTTTAAATGTAGGGAGAATCCAGTCGAATCCCGGCCATCTCGCAACCCTACCACCGTGGCAGAAATACGGTCCGGAATAAGTAACGTTTCTGGTGCCTTCATCTCATTATACGCCTTTTTCGTCTATTGTAGACGATTTAACCACATATTCAGTAGTAGAACACGAGTAGAACACTTCTTGTCGTTATCGTGGCTGTATAGTTCGATAGGTAGCATAAATAAGGTACCTTAATTTTGAACGTTGGTACTGAATTTGATATATTATTGTCAAATGGCCTTAGTAAGTAACGCCATTGTGATCCAAGAAGTACGTAATTGTAACATAGCGTCGTTAAAAAAAATTATGTAGGTACAACGTAATTTCATCATAGGGAATCATTGCTGCGGTTGTGTAATTTGTATTATTCAGTTAACGTTTATCTCATCATCATGATCTTCTCCCGGCCCTTGTCCAGTTTATCTCGTCATTATCATCGGCTTCAGTATGTTTTCCACTTCCATACATCTCTATCAGCCAATAGTATCTAAGTAGTAACCCCACTTATGTTTACCTATTTGTTTTAAATCACGTAGTTACATCATAGACAGTTTATTAAGATATTGCGACAAGCAAGTAAACTTATTTTAATTTAATTATAAGTAATTTACCCTCAACTTCATTAATTCATAGATTTAGGCAAGGCGAATGAACTCGCATCAACTGTACCAGTCCATTAAACTCCTAATTACACTCCACAAAACATCCCCAGGACTATAAAAACAAAAATAGACACAATAACTATAAATAAAATACGGTTTAAAGCGATGACTTCACTCGCGCACCCTCTATTAACTCCCTCGCCCAAGAATAGATCACCACTCACCAGTTTTCTACGGGAGACACGACAATTGACACGTCAATGACACCAGAAGACGCATCTGCTCATTAAACTCTGTAATTATGACTGTTAACTTTAATATAGCGTGATGTGCATGTCGTAGGGTCGTGAGTGAAGCTGGAATTTAGATGAATGTCTAGTTTAGCGAAATGGCTACGGTATAGCATTCTAGCAGTATAAAGCGCGACTGTTGAGCTAGAGGTTTCGAATTCGATTCCCGGGTCGGGCAAATTGATATTGGGCTTTCCTGTTAGGAAATTCTCGTAGCATAGGTGAAATGTGGGTGCAACTTTATACATTTCTGTCTACTCCTTTGGGGAATACAGGCGTGATGCTATAAAATTGTGATATAGCAGATTTTATGTGGCGCTCATAGCTCGTTACACTCAGGTCGGTAAACGCTTCTTGAGATTAAGCATTGCTGGGTGATCACTGTGCCGCCGCTTGAAACATTTATTTGAACGTGCTTCGGAGGGCACGGTAAACCGTCAGGTCCGGCAGTTGTCAAACCATGTCAAAGGCCTAATACGTGGGCTTTTTTTTTTTTATTACGCACCTGTTTGTGTACTATAGCCACCATATTAGTTTTTTTATATCTTACCCGGGATAATGTAAGGATTCTATCGATAACCCCATATTTGTATATCTTAATCGGTTCATTAGTTTAGAAGTTATGGTGGAATAAACGAACTCACTAACGTACATACAAAATACTTGCATACATACATGAACCCTAAAAACGTAACACTCCTTTTTTGGGCAGTCGTGTAAAAAAGCAGCATTTTTTTTTTGTGCGTTCTACAACGGTTATTGATATGTGCGTATCAAGTTTTTACGGATGCAATGAAGATGGTTTCGAAATCATTAGAACTACTATAACATTTCGCATTGCTTTAGCAATATTCATTATACCACCGATATTTTGTTAAATGGCAGCTTCGGCTATGTAACTGCGACATAAACACGCCTTACACAAGTGAATGAGTTAGATGCTATAAAATGTTACAGAATCATTCCGTGTCGTGTTCATTCACCAGAAAGACCGACGTATAATTTAATAAACTGTAAATAAATACACGTTGTGCGTCCGTGTTTTAAGAAAGTTTTTGTTTCATAGAGTAAAAGTAACTTATAAAGCGTGCAAAAAAAAACTATGTTGGTGCAAAAATAAATAGTATCTCAATATGTTATGTAAATTTAATTACATAGGAATATTTTGTTTAACTTTTAGAAATCGCATATCTACATAAGTATCTTTGATGAAATCAAAATACACGAGAAAAAACTCCAAAAAATTACAAAGTAAGTTTGCAATTACTCGCAAACCTTTTTGCTTACAGATAAAATCTCCGCGCAAAAACTGACATACCAAACGAATTTACTACTAAAGCACATTCATATTCACCTTTCTTTTCAACTATTTAGTTATACATTCGTTCATTAATAAAGCAACACTGTTTATCATAATCATGTAGCATTTACTGACTTTACTCAGCAATTATACTGCAGCGGCAACTTACTGGCGCGGACGGCACGCGCGCGCAGACATTCGTGCGTCGAACAGAGTAGTAGCCAGCCGGTTGCGCGTACGCATAGCTAGTGTTTATTTATCAAACGGTGATTTTATACCTTTATTCGTGTTCCAGTGAATAAAATGTGATGTGTATTGAAAGTGAGAGGAGTGTGTGACATGTATAGGTAAGTTTATAGGCAGCAGATATTATTTTTGTAGGGTAGTTGGCTAATGCGTCTTCGGTTGATGTCCTTTGTAATGTGTATACATGTATGTTATGTAAATTACAAGTTATAAAGTCACATATTATTATGTAGAAAAACAAGTAGCTTTTTATGTGAAATTAAATTGAGGAATATATGTGTTTTGATACGGATCCCATATCTTACTGTACTTACTTTTATATTAAAGTCTGCGACAATAGATTTTGTACTATATTCCATGACGTAAAAATTCTGTCTAGGCTTTTGCAATTGACTCGCATCTATGTAGGTTTTAATAAAATAAAAACAAGATCTACATTTTGTACCGCGTTCACTATTCCTAGTTATTTCCTCGTTACAGTAGACTACTTACCAATGACAAGCAACAAGTCTAGCCTAAAAAGAAGCATCATTTGTAAAAAAGTTACTACGATAATTGTAATACGAGTCTAATTGAAAAATTCTGAGGACGAAATTTATAAAAAAAACCCTATAACAATAAAAGGCAATCTAGCAATAATATTATACATAATATGTATATGAAAGAGAAGAAATTTTCTTTAGCAAACTATCGATTCTTTCTGATGTGATGAGACTATACTGCGAGACGACCAGAGTATTATTCTGCCCTTTTCATTTTAAGTTCTAAGTTTAGTTGAAAACTCAAATTTTGTTAGAGCAGAACAAACCAAAAATTCGAATTATTATTTTTATGTAGAATAGAACAGAATTACAAGTACCTATGAAATGTCAAAGCTAGATGCACGTACTCCTGAATTCTTGCCTTCGTGTCAACATCATCATTATCAGCCCGTTCAATCAAATGACTACAGCAGTGATAGCCTAGTGGTATGACCGTTGGACTGACAAGTCAAAGGTCGCAAGTACGAATCCAAGACCACTAACTTTTCGAAGTCATGTGCGTAATATAAATTAATTATCACTTGCTTAAAACGGTGAAGGAAAAAATCGTGAGGAAACCAGCACACCTGAGGGATATTCTCGATGGTGTGTAAAGCCATGTCAGAGACCTACGGGTGGTTTAAACTCTGACACTAGGTTCTTCATCAACCACACGATAAGAAGGCGAGTCAAATGAGTAAACATAGGCCATGGCATGTATTCATGTACATTGTACAGTCCACCACGAAATTCCTTACCATTTTTAAAATTAACTTTCCGTATATTAATATGTCACTAAGGCTGACAGTATCTAACTGTCACTTTGATCTTGTATGCGAAAACAGACCTTATCATTTTATGATGAATTTTATTAAATTCAGCATTAGAGTGGTACTATTCTATGGTCGACTTTCATGGCACTTCCTCAATCCCGTGCCCGTGGCTTCGTCTCTTGTCTAATCTATCTCTATACCGAATTACATATAAATTCATTCAGCCGTTTTCACGTGATTGAATAATAAACATCCACAAATATACAAACTTTTAGATTTTATCATGAATCATTTTAATTGTTCAAAGATGTTTATCGTTTTCACTTACTGAAAGACCTTAGAAATATGTAAATACCACCATCTACCAGTCTGTCATCCGGTTGAACAATACTTTAAGAATATTATTCACAGGCCCCGCATGTCTGTTATCAGGCTCTGCAAATAGATTGGCAATCATAGAATGATGTCACTGGTAATAGATACTTCTATGTATTCTGTCTATTCATATATGTAGTTATTTATATGTTCCCGTTTATCGGATCTCGTCAGCTCCTAACTTATTTTTTTACTTATTTATTTCAGAGCACACATTACATCCATAGATTTTTGTTAGTAAGACTTATAACTATGTTAGTAATTATAATTTATTTAATATTAAAAAGGGCACCTCTAGAACTTTGTCTAGAGTTCCAGTGCCTCACGACAGGGCATTCAACTCTCCCTAAAATGGTATTCAGAAGGCCGCTTGTACTGTCTCGCACGCGACACATCAGGGAGGCCACTCTTTTCCTAACTATTGCTCTAAAGCAGTTCGTACGTCTCTCAGCGAACATACGCTGCAAAAGCGAGGCAGCCCCATCAACATTCAGAAACGATTATTGTATAGGACTATATAACAATCATATAGGATTTATATAACAATCATCCTAAAAAGATAATTTCGTTTAATGGATCCCCTTCCATAGAACTTCCTTTCTGCCACCGTACGTACACCTAGATTTAACATCTCAGAATAATAAAAGCTTCAATTTGAGTCCCCTCGATACATAGGTACCTATTTAACGAAATAATACAACCCTTCATAAAACAGTTACAATAACAATACATGTGACCCAAACAAGGTTCCTACAGTAACTTCCCTCTCCGCGATCTATCGAGAGAAGTGGGTTACCTACAGCTGCAGTACGTACGTAGGTACGTACGGTAGGTCTACCGCGACTAGTACTCGTCAATGAATAGGTGGATGGGGTACACAGCCGTGCATTGTTCAGTGCATTGTGGTCTGTTCCACCAATAAAGGCGAAAGTTTTATTATTTGCGTGGCTTTTGTATTACGAATTTACGAGTTGTGTTCAATTACAGAATATTGTTACTGTTTTGTTTAAAAGATCAACGGATTATAAGTACTTAAATCTTAAAAAGCCTTCAACAAAGAATTATAAAACCGTAATTTTAAGATATTTCGTCATTTTTTATTATGCCCTTGTATTGTAGTATTATGTCCACGAAAGCATAATTCCATAAAAAGAATACAGACAAACTTTTAAGTGCCACAATATCTTAAGGTTCTTTTACAGAAATCCCATTGATTTCAATGTTATTGAAGTACGATCAACTGCATGTCAGCGGTAACAGTTGAACTACGAACACCACCCTTATTGCTACGACATAAAGGTGCTATCAGTGTCAGATTGTTACCATATACGTGCAGTTGACAGTATTTACTTTTAGTACTTAACTCAAGAAAATGAACGCGCAAAAAGAATGCGAAAACTGTGAGCGATGTTTGAAAATATTTAAACAATAACAAAGAGCGACAGAAGAATCTCATTACTCATATTATTTGATTACAAAATATTGCTTTCATAAACATATTCGCAATCACTGTGTCACTTCCGACGGATGCAATCAGCATGATGATTGAATTTCCTTTGTACCCATGGGCTCCTAGATAATTTAATTACAATAATTAATCAATTGCTAGTTATAAATGTTGTTTTCGTTGTACTTCACTAAATTTATATTAAGGGCGGAAGATTAGGTCAGAAGTATGTATTCTGTCTAGGCAACGATCATTGTAAATTTAAGATCATAACATACCTCTGCCTTCCCCTTAGGGGAATACAGGCGTGATTAGTACGAAGGGGTAGGCAGAGGTAAATATATTCGTACACCCGCTTTTCACCAATGCTGGTATTAAGTCGTTGAGCCTTAATAGGCTAAAAAATTTGGAATTGTGCCCGATAGGTGGTAATCCATCCATCGGGCACAATTCCAATTTTTTTTTTATCAGAAAAACCCTATAACACTGCCCGACCTGGGAATTCAACCCGCGACATACTCAGTAGTCGCGCTTAGGACCACTACACCAACGTATGAGCTTTGAATAAATTAGTTCAAACTGTTTAAATAAACAATTTCTCCACATCACATTTTTTTTTGTTATTCCACATCGCCTATAGTCGTAGGAAGCTCTTATGTTTTGTAAACGTAACGATAACGATTTTCTGAGTCAACTAGTATCAGAAACAGCCCCAATATTATCTTATCGGTACCATTTCTTCGGAAATTCGTATAACATGCCCTTCTACTTGGGGAAATCCCGATGCTCATTTTGGTGCACTATGAAGCAAGATTACCACCGTTAGGCATTAGTCGGGTGGGGCCGACTGAATACATAATGATTCTCTTAAATCATGCTAAGGGGTCGATCTTAATCCCGTGTTAATTCAAATTCTTCATTTTAAAGCTCACTTTCAAAATATATACATACAATCACACCAGGCGTCCAAGCACGGATCTTTTCGACAAATTAGTCGACACAAAAAAAGTTATTGTGGAAGTAGCTAGATATTGTATTTATTTGCAACCATTGTAATGGACTTCCGCAAAGTAACGCCTGAATCTATTCAATCGATAAAAGTTTTTCGTTTTATCAACACGTTATGTCAAATTTGACGTTTAAAATCGACAAACGTGTCGATAAAAAGAACCATGCTCGCACCGCTGTTTCCTATTGGGGTAGACTATCGATTTACACTTGTTCCGATTCAGACTCACTTCAAAATGGCGCTTTATAAGAACTGATAAATTGTAAAAGTCAGCAGACATTTCATTTCTTGCACAGATTACCACGTTCCTATATCAAATCAGCTTTCGAATGTCCTATCGTCTTTAACTGCCGGTATTTTAATATTATAATATCAGTAGGCAAGCCACAACATCTAAACATTTAAAGAAAACCCGTATCAGTTTATAGCTAGGTACTCATCGTAACTCTAAACCATACTACCTATAAAACTATCTGACCCAAAAACTTAACAGCACAGTAACGCTGTTATGATGTAACCGCGTATCTAAATCATCCGAGATGCGAGGCAAATAGCCTGTCGTAACTACCCTCGCAACAGCTAGTTAATCGGTTACACTGGGTAATCACTAGTTGATAATTATGTTGTTATTCTTAAGAAGACAGGTGCAGGCAGAACTGTTAGTTTGACAAGACGGTGTGACAGACTATCGTCTAAGTTTTATCACCACCATCTTCGGGGGTATAAAGAAAGTCACTCCGACTTCCCGCTAGAGCTGTGCAAAGGAATCGGATTAGTGAGCAAGAAAATCTCCACCGATAGGAGCTTTTTCATTTTCCACACCTCTCACAGTGCAGCTTTGGTGGACACAGGCATAACGAATCTGTTTACCAAGAAGTTTGTGCGAGAAATGCAAGCAAAGGAGGTGCAAATACACCCCGTAGCACGCCACTGCTTTCCACAGATTTGGTGAAAACAGTACATCTCAGCTCCGCGACATCTTCGCACTGCTCAATTTCCCCACATGGCTTTGGTGGAAAGCGACACATCGTTTCAGCCCAGCTGCTTGGCTTCCTGGTTCACATTTTGGTGGAAAACCGCCCTTTTGCTACTTTAAATAAGTCCAGCTATGTATTGATTCCATCAATAAACCGTACTTGTACCAAGTCAGTTGTAACGATTTGGACCTATAAGTCTTACTAAAATTTAGCTTCTATAAAGTTAAATCAGTGTCGGGCGTTGGACCCCTGGTTTTGGGACTTGGTAAAGGACCAAAATACAGATCAAACGTATTCCCTATTATAAGTACTTAAGCCAGATTTTTATAGTCTATCATGCTCTGGTTTATCAAACTGTTTACTTGATTCCGCCGAGTCTGTTTACTTAAGTACTCCGTTCACCTGATAATTTCTTTGATTCGAATTGATGACGTTTGCCCAAGCTTGCATTAAACAATTGTTCACGCACGCTTGACAAGCTTCTAGTTGCGTGTGTATCCATCTTAACTTAGTTTTCCTAATGGTGAATTTCCGTGTTTTGTTTAGAACTTAACTGCCTTAGATCTTCTTGACAAGATGATGTAGAGCTTCTAGCCGTTATGAGACGTTAATTGTTGGAACAAAAACGTGTTATTATTCTAACAATTAACGTGAGTTTTACGCTTTGTTAAATGTTTATTGCAACCTTCAATCATGAAATCTTTATTCAATTTAGAAATAGTAGGGTAGTTCTGGCATAAGGAAGTCCTCTTGTCTATTTTAATTGAGTTTAATTGTAAAATGGCGCAAAAGGCGCTCGAAGGCTGTGTACGCGACATGCAGAAGTCCATTAATACACTCAGTGATAAAGTGAATACACTAGAATGTAAAATAACTGAGCAAAGTGCAATTATAACAAAGCAAGTTGGAATCATCGCGGAACTTATTTTGAAGTTGGAGGGTAAGGCGCCGAATGATACTTTAACTAATGCGCAATCCCAACCAGCGATGCAGCGACCTATTCGTCAAGCGCGGCTAAACGCCATTTTATGCCCGAGCAAAGCTACTAGCGATGGTACAATGGTCAAGAAAACGTCAAGCGCAACAAAGGCTAGGTTACCGAATGCTAATGACAGCGTACCGAAAACATCCGAAGTAAACCGAGCTGCATTCAATTTAACTGATAACGGCTCCCAAAACAATATTCTGCCATTGAAAACAACTACAGCCGGTGTGGCCACTAAACCGACTGACATCATTCAAAACGACAGTAATGGCCAAAAAAGTGACAATGGCGAAAAATGGAGTATTGTTAACCGCAAACGCAAATCGCGAAAGGTGTTAACTGGAGTAGGTAAAATTGATGACGAGCTTCAAACAGTGGAACGTATGAAGTATATCCAGGCGTGGTCATTTAGACCAGAAACTTCAAAACAAAGTGTGCTAAACTACCTTAATAAGATCCATCAGTGTGAAGAATATTTTGTTGAAAAACGGGATATTAAATCAGATAAGCACGCTGTATTCATAATCGGGTTCCCTGAGAGTTTATACGAGAATCTTTGCTCGCCGACTGCGTGGCCACCGCGAGTGAAGGTGTCAGACTGGTTTCGAGTGCGCCCCCGCGGGGAGCGGGGCAGTAGCAACAGCGACGAACGTTAACGCGGTCTACGGGTCAGTGCCAAGAGACAGCGGTTGCAATGACACTACTGTATGTCATAATGTATCAACTCGGATAAAAACAGTTATTGTATGCCATCAAAATATCGCGTCTATCGATAAAAAGACACATAAATTGGAAGTTATGTTGCGTAGTGAGTTGAAATGTGATATACTTGCAATTTCAGAGCATTGGCTATCAGAATCTAAGCTAAAATGTGTAAACATAGATGGATTTAAACTTGCATCTTGTTATTGTAGGAAACAAATAACACACGGTGGGTCCTGTATTTTCGTTCGAGATAGTATTAAATGTGTCGAGAATGAGGATTTAGCATCTATGTCGATTGAGCAGGTTTGCGAAATATCTGCGATAAATTTACTGGATTTTCACATTACTGTAATTTGTATTTATAGAACGAATTTGATATCAACAAATGATTTTTTAGACAAATTAGAACAATTGCTCGACGATATTTGTGACCTCAACATTAAGTGTATAATTGTAGGTGATTTTAATATCAATACACTGGGTAGATTATCCAGCGAAGCAAAAAGACTATTGGATGTTCTGTCAGCCCATGACATGACGAATCAGGTAGACTTCCCCACCCGAGTAGATACGTCAACTTCTACGTGTTTAGATCACGTTTACACTAATTTACAAGCAGGTACGGTTAGCACGACACCTGTTGTCACGTACTTGAGTGACCATTTAGCAGTCAGGAGTGAGGTGATGTGCGACGAACGCATAGTCAGGCAAACATCACGCTATGTGAGATCGTTTTCGATGGCTAATAAAGACAATTTTGTAGCATCTATTTATTGTACGGATTGGAAAGATATAAGAGCGCGCAATATAAATTCATCAGAGCGAGCTCGTGCAATCATAAATATAATCTCTAGTAAAATTGACATATGTTTTCCCTTAAGGAAGACATGCAATACTAAAAAAACTGACTTGTCTTGGGTAACACCTGACATTAAAGATTATAAATTATTATTATTTGAAATACTTGATATTTGTGAGCGTAACCCAAATAGTGAAACTCTTAAGTTAAGTACGGACATGAAAAAATATTATGAGAAATTAATAAAAAATAAAAAATCTTATTATTATTCTAACATCATACGCAATTCCAATGATTCATCGAAGGCGATGTGGACCATAGTAAACAAGGAGAGAGGTAAAAACAATTCTCAACATATTGATTTTACGGATATTGTTAAGAATTCGGACGGAGCACCGTTCTTTGCGAAAAAATCTGTAGTTGATGCGATGAATGAACGTTTCCTGGGTGCAGCCGATGCTTGTGGCGCACCTCAAGCCAACGTTCCGCGTGTACAGTGTAAGCTGTGTGCGACGCGCCCTCCAGCTGACCGTTCACTGCGGCTCATCGCTTTCAGCGCTTATGAGGTCTACCGAATCATCACGTCACGCATACCTCCAAAACCATCAAAAGATTCGTACGGCATTTCGATGAAACTTCTCAAGTTGGTAGCAGCTCCTCTAGCCCCAGTTCTTTCGGATTTTTTTAATGTATGTTTGAAGGAAGGTTCATTTCCTACACATCTTAAACTGAGCAAAGTATCTCCATTATTTAAAGGTAAAGGGAAAAGAGACTGTATGGATAACTACAGACCAGTCTCGATTATTCCGTGCATAGCAAAAATATTCGAGAATGGTTTGAGTTCTCGATTATGTAAGTTCTTGTCGGCGACAAATGCCCTCTCCGATAGCCAACATGCTTACCGTGAGGGTCGCTCCACTACAACTTTGACCCGTGAACTCATTCATCGAGTCATGGCTGCACGGGAGTGTAAAAAACAGGTAGCTTTACTATGCTGTGATCTGTCGAAGGCATTCGATGTTGCTGACCGCGACGTATTAGTTGTTAAACTACAACATTACGGAGTGGCCGGGTCATCGCGTGCATTGATGGCAGACCTGCTACATGAAAGGTTGCAAATAGTAGTAGGTAGTGCAGGCATGGAGAGATCGGAGCCGTTAAAGTCAAGAATAGGAGTGGCTCAAGGTTCATCTGTCTCAAACATATTGTTTTCACTGCTTCTGAACGACTTGCCGAACGCTGTGACTGACGCAGATGTATTAATGTATGCTGATGATGTTGCAGCGCTAGTTACAGCAGATTCATTTGATCAACTGGAACAGAAATTGAATAATGCTGCAAATCAGTTGGCTTTGTGGTTCTATGTGAATGGTCTTGCTCTGAACCTGAAAAAGACACACTTCATTCATTTTGCCCTAGCGGGACGGTCATCGAGACCGCTGACAGTGTCTGCAGATGGAGTGGGTTTAGTTCAGGTTCAAATGACTACATTTCTCGGGTTTGAGATTGATGGGTGCCTTAAGTGGGAAAGCCATATTGATAAAATCTGCGCAAAATTAGGTAGTGCATGTTTTGCTCTTGGCAGGATATCGCGCGTTTTACCCGTGAGTGAAGTGCGGTCTTGTTATTTCGCTACGGTGCATTCGCTGCTCCAATATGGTGCAGAGCTATGGGGGCGTGCTGCCGACTGGCAGCGTGCCTTCCGAATGCAGAAACGTGCCGTGCGAGCCATCGTTGGAATATCACAGGATACGTCCGCTAGACCGCATTTTATAGAACTAGGCATCCTTACGTTACCTGCTATAGTCATATATCAGGTTGCAGTGTACGTAAGGATAAACTTAGAGCTGTTTCCTAAGGTCGGCAGCCGCCATTCATACTGCACAAGAAATAGAAATAAATTATTAACGGTATCGAGGACGCTCACGAAGTCATCCAAAACGACTCATGTTATGGGCCCAACAGTTTACAACCATCTACCGGAGTCTATTACTAGTACCCATAGTTTAAGTAGCTTTAAGACACGTTTAAAAAAATGGCTGGTCGAGCAAGCGTTTTACACATATGACGAGTTTTTTAAATTGAAATTGTGACATTAAACTAAATTTTTGTGAATTATTTAAAATCTTATCTTATTTCTTTATTATTGTTTATTACTATTCCAATGATTATATTTTATTTTAGTAGTTTTTTTTTTTTTATTGATTTAACTTATTATTATCATTTAGTTTGTTGTAAATGTATTCAATTTCCTATTTTTAATGATTATTATGTACTGAATCAATTAGGAAAGTATAATGGTAAATATGACATGTAAGAATTCCTTATCAATAAATTACTATGACTATGACTACTATGACTACTATGACTATGAAATCTTTATTCAGTTATGATTTACGTCAAACATAGTTCAATTAATTATTATAACATTGTAATCAAACTATACCTAAACCTACATATACAAACTTAAACTAAAATAAAAACTTTTGCTGAAGGGAACCACAAACCAAAACGTCATCTGTGTGTACATATATATTTTTTGTTTTTGTTGATAGTTCACGATACCTGCGGGGTTACTCTTGAAACTAATACCAATTCCAATATAAAATAGATGCCTTAAAACAACGCGTAATTAACACGCTTTTTTTTAAATAAATTTACCTACATTACAGTTGCCTCAATTTTAAAGCATGTTGTCTTCATATTATCCCGAATCTATAATTATTTTATGGACATTTTGGCATTTAAAAGTACGAATTGACATATTTCCAATGTCAATCGAGCGGAATTATTTTCAAGAGTAAGCCCACTGATTTGGAAGTTTGACGCTAATTATTCTGTCATGTCAGCGGTGTGAGCATGTTTCTTTTTTTCGACACGTTTGGTTTTCATAACTACCAAACTATTTGGTATTTAATGAACCGAATTGTATAGAGTCTGAGAAAACTTAATCAATAAGGTAATCCATATTTAAAATAATGATTTCAAACTTTCACACATCATTGCCGACATAAAAACAATAGCAGACAATATATACTTTCTCATGAACAATAATAATATGTTCATCTACCAAAGCATGATGTAATTTCATTCTCTCATCTGTCGGATGGCGTCACAGATGTTCATAGGCATTAGCCTTCATACAACAACAATTAATTAGAACTCCATTCACAATAGATGCTATAAAAACCACAAGAAGATCGGTTCACTGGTTTAAGAGTTTTGTTAATAGCAAAGACCTTGTATTTCGTTATGTTATTATGTGTGCTACAACCTCTGTAAATGCTGAACCGCTTTAGGTGAAGCCTCTTAATTGATGCTGATTCGTCACTGACCTGAATATGTTTCTTTTGGGCTTATATTTTTTACGAAAATGACTTAAGAAATGTTGTATTAAAAGAATAATTTGGCACTGCCGTCTGTTAATAAAGGACCGTGTAGTTTTACTCAATAAGTCCAATGCTAAAAACCTTTGTTGAAAAATTTGGAAGTAACATAAAAACTAAAAACTCTGTGTAAAACATCATAAATCTAAAGCATTAATATAATTCTGGAGATGGAATTACGGATAATTTAATTTGCAATTGATTGTCGCGTGAATATGACTTGCTTAAATCAATTTCAATTGTTTTAAACATTCGTATAATCTATCTATTGGTTAAAAAAACATGGGAAAATTTTTATCACTATTTTTAAAACAAATACCTACCCATAGCCTTCATAACCTCGTAACAATGGCCTGTCGGAGATGAAGCCAGGAACCACGCTTCGTCGCGCACACAACAGTCTCATTTACATGTCGTAGTAGTAGTACTAATAGTATCGTAATTGAATGCCTCTGTGTGCGTGATAGTGAAGTTTCGCAAAACGTTTTCCTACTTACGGAAACTGTAGTATGAAATGTATGAATATCAGGAAGGGACGGTTTGTAGCACATGCAGACAAAACAGTTCCTGTATTTATATTAGTCGATTTTTTATGAACAGTAAAGGAATTGATTTGACCTGGTATTCGGTCTGATGATAGTGATGCACCGAAATTGGGACTATTCGATCGAATAGTTTGGTGCATGGATCGAACGTTCGTTTGAATTTTAATTATCTCTAATAAGGATCCGGCTTGGCTTCGGCACACGTTTTAACCGAATGTTCGGCTGAATTCGACATTCGGCAGAATCCAAATTCAGTCCATCTCAATTAATTCAAGTAAACCATTTGTAGTTATGACTGTTAAAATTCTTGATGTTTCTTCTCTGCTTTCAAAGTTAAGATTATGTTTATAGTGATACTACGCGTGTTCCTGAGATACTCTTTTTATTATGATAATTTCATCTTATTTATATTATAATAATACAGTGTCAGCAAATATATACATATAAAGTACCAAATAAAATATATATTTATAAATATAAAGTAAGTAACAAATAAAATATAAATATATATTTTATTTCTTACTTTATATGTATGTATTTGCAGACAGTCAATAATATTATGTGGGGCGGCCGTACGTAAGCATAAATAATAAAGTGCTAACAATGTTGATGGTTTCTGCTATCTAAGACCGAAGTGTGGCATTAAAATTTACTCGGATATACAATGTAACAGAAAGCTAAGGGTTTAACCTTTTATCTACTGAACCTATAAGCTTTTACGTTGCGTCTATGAGCGAATCGGACACTCTTCATTCAAGCATGGATGAGGCAACTTCCACTTACTTTTGTATAGCTCCTGCGCAACACCCAACGGTGAAACATTAATTAAATTGATAACTGCTTTGTACATCCATCATTTCTACGTAAAATATTAAACCCATTCGAAACAATATAATTGTTTTGAGTGCTCTGATGAAACAGTTTTTGCAATTGCTGTGAAATACAACACATTGTTTCCTCTTTTCGTTATTTATTGTTTTATTAACAATAACGTGCAGCTATAGTTTACGTCACCGTACCATATAAGCCTATTCTGCGCTTTATAAGTCTCTACATTTCTAGATCATAATTTTAAATTATCATAGTTGATACAAATGGAACGGAAAACCAATTTATTAAATTATATTTCTATCTATTTATTAATTTATTAAAATATTATAGTATTATGAATCTATAAAGTGATTACTAGTAGTACAATGTTGATAAATCTTTGAAAAGCATTAACGCATGCTTAGCGAACTCAACTCAAGTTGGCGAGATGGCTTAGTGGTCAGAGCGCCTCGTGTATTTATCCGGGAGGCGCAGTTTCGAATCCTGCTCACGACCGTATTATTTTATCATTTAATATTATAACTTTAGTACAATTTTGTTTTGGTCTATTCTATCTAGCCTTTAATGTCCCACTGCAGAGCAAAGGCCTTCCTTTCCTTTTCCCACACACTTCTGTTCCTTGCTCACTAGCAAGTCCTTTCTGTAGGAGACAAGTTCGTGTCTCCATCTTCGCCTTGGTCTGCTACGGTGTCGCCTTTCAGCCCATACTAAAAACATGGCTCGCAGCTTTCTTCATCCACTTTCCAGTGTTTCGCTAGCATACCATAACATTATTGCTATTAAATTAATATAATACATTGCTATTAACGATTAATCGCGCTATCTAACCACGCAACGTTTCAAGGAATTCAAGAAGGAAAATAAAGTAAAAGATAATATACTAATAGATAGAAATTTCAGAGTTATTAGAAATTTTTAACTAGCATGTTTTAAAGTTTCGCCGTTCCTCCTGGAGCTATTCAGCGGTGCGAGCATGGTTCTTTTTGTGAACACGTTTATCAATTTCAAACGTCAAATTTGACATAATGTGTCGATAAAACGATACAATTCAAAAACTTTTATGGAGTCGACAAGTTTGTCGAAAAGTTCCGTGCTCCGCGATGGACGCCAGATTTGATATAGTAAAAAAATCGTCGGAAGCGCCTGTCTGTAAAATGAAGCAAACATTGGTAAAAAAATGAGTTTATTTTTAATAATTTAAATCGATTCTTTGTAAATCAAACATAAGGCTTTATAATATCAGTAGTGGATCCCTGTGCTTTTGCATACCATCTCTACTTAAGCTTCTTTCGTGTGATTAGGAACCAACCTAGGCCGAACCGTAGGCCTCTCACATGACCTAGCAACTGCTTCACCGGGACCCCTTCGAATCGAAGTCGCTCAGATGGAAATGCACCAAGCAATCATGAATTTTACTGATTACGCCAAGCTTCGGTCCACCACAACGATCGTTGACCACTGTTTGCAATAAGCAAAACGAATTTATTTAGAGAACCACTTTGATAAGTCAACCTTAATATTAAATCGAATATTTATATAATTAACATGAGCTAACATTGACCACTACACATTATTTAATTAATTTTGTGGTAATCCTAGTTTCCAACCGACCTATTGAATAATAAATGAGGTAATGAGCCTATAGGTGGTAACTGATAGGTACAGACTTGATATTTTAACGCACGGTGCAAGTGCACCCTTAAAATGGAATCCCTACACGTGGCCCCTGGGTGGTGCAAAACAGGCAACACAACTCTAGTGGGAGGCTACGGCCGCGGCTGATTACCACCCACTGGACGTAGCCGCGCCGTGAAGCGACCTCCGTACCTATTCGCTATCTCGGTTGCCAACCGAATTGATGGACACTTTGTAGTACATTGCGTCGTGTGTTACAGCTTGTCTATGATGAGCATCAATAGTAAAAACCTACGACGCAATGTACTACAAAGTGTCCATCAATTCGGTTGGTAACCGAGATAGCGAATAGGTACGCTGGTCATGTTTCGGGATGTAGTCCGGTGCAACGGTTGTGGGAGACGATTCTGGGCAGTTGCATCAACTCCCCAACTATCGTTCACCCCAAACCTATCCACACTACTTAACGAGTGCATAGTTTTATTTTGGATCTACGTGCTCCACCCTCGGCCACACTGTCGCTTACCATCAGGCGAGTTGGAGAACAAAAGTAGATAAATTTTGGAAAAAAAAAAAAAATGCCTCAAGGCCCTGGTCATTTTTCATATCGTATTTATTCAAGGAGAGTAGAGAGACTGGTTGATCGAAGTAAAATATTTCTTTCCTTAATTTCCATGTTTTGCAAACGAGTGATAATTTTAACAGTATATTAAAAAAGAAAAAAAATTGTACTGCACATTCTCTTAAGCCGCGATCGTTGCCCATGGAAAAGAATGGGAAACTAAAATGAGAATTGCACACAAAAAAGTACACCACCACTCTTTAAGTGCAGTACGTATGCATGAGTTTTCAGAAAAGGGGGTAAAACTATTTCATCTTCACTATCATGAGCCACAGGATGACAAATGTTGAACCTATGTTCATAAATGGACGTCTTCATTTAATGACCTCCAAATGTATTTACATGACCCAAACTATCACTGGGGGTTGGAAGGCAAACTTATCACCAATCGATCCACTTCATCCAATCATTACCACATCAACCTCCTTTGACATTGGCACAACGTTATCATAATTAACTTGGCACAATAGATTCATAAGCCGCGCCGGCGCATTCAAGTAACGCTCCGTCGGTGAAGCACGACGCGCCGCCGACCGCGACCGGCCTTTCATATTACGAACATCGTTAGCGCACTTATTCTGCCGCTGGTGGCAAGGTATGGTGGACTGATGGTGACGTACTTATGTACCTATATAGGCTATAATTTAAACAACTATGCAAGAAACATAGGCAATAAGACAAAAATATATAGAATTTCCATACAAAAATCTAACTTGCAGTACGGTAATTGTATGGGATATAAATATTTTTGTTTTTCTGAACACCTATGTTTATAGCTACTTAGTTTATTAAGATTTACCCTTTCAATTCATTATGTGGACTGTAGACTTGCAATGTTCATGTTTAAAGAAATCGTGGCTGGGAAGTTCTTCTTCTTCGTTGATAAAAAACCTCTGAAATAGCTTTACACACCTTCGAGAATATCTCTTACGTGTGTTGGTTTCCTCCCAATGTTTTCCATCGCAAGTCTTAATTATGATGTGCACATGATTACGAAATGTTAGGCATGCCTTATGTTTGAGACTTCGAAACTGCAACCATTGACTATCTATAACTGACCATAATTTGGATGTGTAAATAAAGTAGGTATATTCACTACTAATTAGCGTGTCTCATAAACGTTGTAACGTGAGTTTTTCTGCCTTACTCGTAAACAGTAACAGGCGCCTTTCGTTCAAAAACTCCAACCTTTAGATATACAAATGACGAGCATGTTAATAGCTAAGTATATAATTCCTATTTACCTGGTACAGTATGCATAACATTGCTGACTGCAGAGTGGGACCTGAATTCGATTGCAGGCTCGGGCATTTAGTTTCTGGATTTTTCTGTTACGAAATTATCAGTAGCGGTTAGTTTAGACTTGGCCAGTACGTTGCAATAGGCTGATCACCATCGCACGAGAACAATTAATAGCGAACCCTTCGGGAACTGCAGGCGTGATGCTATTTTATGTTATAAAATGGTAGAATTGACCACTTTTTTTAAAGTCTTGCCTTGCAGCATCTTTCGTTCCAGTCTTTTATATCTTAGTTTCCTACTATGTACCTATTTCCATCTACCAATATCAATAACATAACACTTATACCATTCAAATAACCGTTAAAATTTACAACAATAGTAAAACGAAAGAATGCATCTATCATCGTTAGTGTAACTTCAATCATACAATCGATTTAATAACTAAACAAAAGATGTCGTTATATAATATATAGCGTTCATTACTTTGTATGATATTGACGGATCTGTAAAGCCTCCAGGTAAATAAACTTTAATTTATTACTCTACTAACTTCTGTACCCGACTTCGGGAATCGACGCAGCATCTAATATCTCGACCATTGCGCCAACTGCACTGTGGAACATCACATAACATAGCATCACGACTGTATTCCTCGAAGGGGTAGCAGAGGTGTACACAATTGTACACCCATATTTCACCAATGCCGTTATTAAGTTCCGTTGTTAGGTGAGCCTATTGCCATCTATGGGGCACAATTCCAAACTGCGGGCTGCTACTGAGAATTTCCTAACAGAAAAAACCAATAACACTGCCCGACCTGGGAATCGAACTCAACTCGGGACCACTAGACCAACGAGACAGTTGGCAACTGTGGGACAACCTTTTTTTAACGAAGATCCAACGGACACAACCCCCGTGAAATTAAATTATTTAGTGAAAAAAAAAAAACGGTCGTCGGCAGGATTTAAACCTCCAGGCGCTTGACAAACTAAGCTACCGCCAATCTCTGCTCACTATTTCTTCCACATTAGTACGTCTTTGACGTCATCACAATAACGTGAATGAGTTGCTAATTGACCAGATTACGAAACTGGGTTTTCATCAACGAGCCAGCGGCAGGTTGTAAACAAAGTCATAAAATACTAAACGCCTTCACCGTTTCATGTGGGCTACTATTACTACTTAGGGTTCAAGATTTCTTGGTAAGAAGTTGGTACAAGATTTACGTAAGAAGCTCAGGTAAGTAGGAACGCCAGAAAAAAATTGCGATGACCAACAATGAAAGGATCATTTTCTTTGGAAAAGAAAAGGTCGTGAGCAGGATACGAACCTGCGCCACATAAGCCAAGAGTTCGCTACGCATGCGATAACGCGTTAGAAAGATTTTTATTTTAATAACTTTCAAAATTATTCGACGTTAATACTAGTGGTCGATGTATTCACAGCAAAGAAAAAAACTAGTATTTATAAACAAATGAAAAATATCCCTTTGCAGTCTAAAACAAACTGCTGCAACTGCGCAAACTTTGGACACTCGGCATACTGACATGGGTAAATAGGATTTTATCTCCACAGAGCCCTGGAAATCAGATGTCTGTAGACTCGCCCGCAAATCGACACAGCTGCAACTGGCAACACTTGGAGTTTCATAACGATCAGGGTTACCATCTGCATACATTCGAATATCTAGAGAAACTGACCGTCTGTGTCCATTTCACACTTCTTCGACGCCAAACCTCATAATTGAGGAGTTATTAGTGCCATTTGTGGAACACCAGGTTAAGATAATAACACGCATAAAAAGAATACTACCCGCATGTAAAATATGACGGTTCAAAGTCCATAAAACCGGTGATCGAATGCAACTAGGTTTGTTATTTGAATTTATAATTGCTGTCGTCAGTAAAGTGGGGGAATAGAATATGGGCAATGTGTTGTGCCTAGATTTTATAGTGATAATAAAACTGAGCATTCAATATGTAAGTCAAGCGACTGTAATGACTTTATTAACTGACACACATAAACTGTAAGCTATTTAAATTAACATCTGAATGACATTATACCAAAGACGATAAAGTGGTTAGATCCTCGCAGCATTATATCATGAATCATTTGTATGAATGACTAGCCCGGTGCCCGGGACTTCGTCTGCGCAACAAAAGAAGGCCTTATATCCTTCTCCAAACTCCAATCCACGAGTATTAAAATAGGATCAGCGATTTAGGTGTAAAAACGTAACAAACAAATAGACAATGCAGTTACTTTTGCCTTTATACTTAATATTAGTTCAGATAACTCTTTCAAACGCGTTCGTCGCGTATTTTAAAGTAATAAAAATTTTGGAAATAAACATTCGATCTCGAGCAGAGGATTCAAACCTGCGCCTCCCGGAGATTCGAACCTCTCCTCTCCTCTCTTACTGTCGATATCTTAGTGGTCAGAGCATCTGGCGAGCGAGAGGCGTAGGTTTGAATCCTGCTCACGACCACATTTTTCCACAGTTTTTATAACTTTTATATTAGTTGTTGGAGTCTAGAATATAAATATTATAAACCAGATTCAGGGCCACAAACACCGTTTAAACTTTTAACCACCTGTAACAGATACAAAGGCGATGAAATTGATGACTAAATCCAGATTCGATATTCTTTTATTGAAAGCTAACATAATCCCAATCCCGTCTAATGCAGGGCTATGCCATCTACAATTCCAAGTCTTATTCTTGTCTTGTATAAGACCACGTATTATCATGACGCGGAGACTGATAGTAGTGGAAAATTGAACAACGAGCCCGCTTTATTAATTCTGTCTCATCATTATTTTGATATTTAGGTCGTTAGATTTAGTATAAACATTAGTTTTATACTGTTAGTCTGTTCTACAACTGGCCCGGTTAGTGGAGTGTGACAGTAGGATAACACCAGAAACTGGCGCATGGATAACATTTGGTGTGACATAGCTAGATAGAAGGAGACCGTATTGGTAGCGGTTACTATGAACAACAGCATTCCCAATGAGGGTTGACATCAAGCAGGTAAAACAGGATAACACATTTTTGCAGCAAGCAATTTCAAAAACGACTACAAAGTGGAAGATGAATTCATGCTGCGCCGACCCCAAATAAATTGAGATAAGGGTAGGGGGATGATGATGATGAGTCTGTTCTACTACTCAGAAAATGACCACCGAGAACTCTAAATCTTACAAGTCAACCAATATTAACCATTTATTCCTTACTACAATGTATATTTTTCTCTTTTCCAGCACAAAGTCGAGTTCTGTCCTGAGTGGTGCCGACAAGGAGCCCGTCCCGGCGCCATCGCCTGCCGACTCCGGAGTAGCTGAGCTGGAGAGAGATCAGCATGACTATAGGTATATATTAATAATTGAATTTTGTGAATGTTACTCTAATGGTGTACAATAAAAATTATTCTATCTAACTATAGGTAATCTATTGACATTTTTATATGCGTGCTTGGTACTTGTAAGGGCTCGCAGATTCTTCGCAGGAGCTAGAGCAGTTAATCTGACTATGTAGAATATAATCGAAGTAAAAACAAAACAGTTTTCCTTTTAAAAATATTACAATTCATTTCTAATACACGACATTACCTTTTTTTTATTGATGTAATAGCCTCCTCTATAGCCTACATAAATAAGACAATATCAGGATTTACATATCATTCAAGTTTAGCTTTCAAGTTTAGTTGTCACCTTCTTGGGAACGCATGAAATCTTATTTGCGATAGTTGCAAAGATAGGCAAATTTTCTATGAAATCTACCGGGAAACTGCTGAGATTAGGATTAGGTACAGTTAGGCATATCTACACTTCTATAGACTCAACAAGCCATGTCCAATGTCAACAACCGTGTGATTGTCGTCACACGAACAGACCAAAGAATAAAATTGTCGAAGAAAGAGCTCTCCCATAAAATTTATAACAACACCTTACATTAATTGCTGATTGTATTTGGATTTTTAACTCTTATAATCGTACTGTCTTAAAATTGTACTTCATAACAATAAAAATCGATTGTGTCTGCTAATTAATGAGCCAACTGAATATTACACGGCGTTCATTATATTTGTCAGTTTAAATCATGTCTATATAAAACCCTTTCCAAAATTCCAGTACATCAGAACGTATTCGGAGCCACGAAGTACGCGTGCGCGCAGCCCGAGGCCTCATGATGCAGAGCTTCGGCCGCTCCCGGGACGAGCGGGATGCGGAACTGGCGCGAGTGAGGAGGGACCGCGCGCTTCTGCGGCAGAGGCTCGAGGACACGGAGTGGAGTCTGTGCCAGAGAGCGGGGGAGATAGCACTACTGAAGACGCAGCTTAAAGATGCTCAGGTTTGTAGCAATGTTGCTTTTAGGGGAAAAGTTAGCATTTTATATGGTCTGGGAACAGATGAAATGCGGTCTATAACCTTTAGGTTACCAGAGGACTTTCAAGTCCTCTGATATACTAAGTACTATAGAACGAATGCTCACAATTCATCCGAATTAATTTAGTCACGATCTGATGCAACTTGAATTTTATGTTACTTCGTCATAAGCCTTAAACAAATTTTAACACCATAGTAACCTGTTATTTTATAAAATTCCAGAACGAACAAACAGCAAAAGGCCACGAATATTTAACACTGAAAGCTGACTGCCGCCAACTGAGAGAGGTTCTCGACAAGAAAGAGAAGGAAATCATGAGGCTCCGAGCAGAAACGGAAGAAAAAGAAAAGTCCATCAATCGACTGCAAATAGAAGTCGACAGGCTCACCAATGACCTCATGGAGAGCGTCTCAGACCTCAACAAAACCAAGGAGACCAGCAAGAATGAAATCGAAAGACTAAAAACCGAACTGAAAGAGTTACGACAAGAATTGTCAGACATCTCTCTAAGTGGTTACGAAGGCATCGAGTGCGGGAGGACCATGAGAGGCATCTACGAAGTCTGCAAAACGAACGAATACCACTGGAACTCAAGCGACAGTGCCCTAGAAGATGCTGAAGTTCAAAGACTGAATGGAGAACTGCCAGATGCTTGCGGGGATCCTTGCCCAGCCAGCGCAATTGTCGACAGACTCAAATGCGAACTAGAAGCTAAAGAAACCCAGTTCAACAGTGAAAGAAGAAAATGGTCCGAAGAAAAAGACAAAGTCCTACGATACCAGAAACAGTTACAACTGAACTATGTCCAAATGTTTAAGAGATCTCGTACTTTAGAGGCTGAAGTGGACGGCCTGAGATTAGAACTAGAATTATGCAACAAGAACATGAAAAACCTGAACAAACACGGCAAGACTATCGAGCTATAAACATTACCAAATTCAATAATTTAATATTTATATTTAAATGGCTATTTTTCTAATGTAAATATAAATTAAGAGAAAACACGAGATGGCTTGTTTGATACTAATATTAATAGAGTCACAAAAATATGTGAACAAGAGAGAGTGATCGAATTAAATGATGATAATCACAGTATGGCAGGTCGTGGTTTGAGGAAAGTAAACTATGATGATTTCTTGCCTTATAGATGACAATATGATACTGTAGTTGAGTTTATCGAAGTTATGTTAGAATATTGCCGTCATAATACTCAACTAGCAGATTTAGGAAAGGGACGTTCGTGTGAACTAGTTGTAGACAAATATGTTGCCTATATAACCAATCTGTTAACTTTACGCCAAAATAAAGTAGTAGATTAAAATAATTGCTAAGTAATAAAGGCGTATCTTCCTTCAAGAGGCCATTAATGATGATGTATTAATCGTACAGTATAACAATAATTAATGATTTGATTCCAGAAGTAAAGGTTTTTCGGAACTACACTCAGTATTTTAGCAGTAGTATAAATATTATATATTTGATGGAATATAAAGAAAATAAATGGATTTATCAGAACAATTTCAACTTTTTAAAACCTTTCACATAAACTCAAGGCAAACTGTAAAAAAGCCGGACTAATATCGAAAGTTAATAATGAAGACTAACAAACAATATTCAACCAAATATTTCACCTACTTACTGTTACTACCCTAATCATCTGAACTTACTACCATGTGCGTCATAATTGATAATAATTATTATCATAATAGGTTTTTGTATACAATTAGTTCACACTCCCACGTCCATTGTACATGTACTAGAGTTATGTTGATCGTAATTTTGTAACGTAGCGCATTAAGTTATTGTAATAAACTTCTTTGAAATATTATTATTGTTGTTTCATTCTGTATTAGTGTTAAAATTAGATTTGTTGCCTAGATGATACTGTAAAGTAAAAAGTAATAATTTTCGGGGTGGCGCCACTTTCGGTAGTATTCGCAAGCAGTTACGGCTTCTATCTATTCAATAAATTAATAACTTTTACTGAGCACCACATTTACAACAATAATACCTTCAATATTCCTTACAGTCTACTAGTTTTAATAAGGATCTTTGTATAACATTCTCACTCCACCACTACGGGTACCGCCATCTGTGGAGTTAGACGAAAAACTTATCTTTGTAATTTTCTAATATATTTTTTAGTATATTCCTAATATTACTGGATTCCGTAATATTCGTCACAGCGATACTTGTTCTTCATCCCACCGAGAATAAATATAGCATACTTTAGAATTCGTCTCTCACTATGTTATAGGAAGATTCATAATTTTGAATGTCCGAAGTCTAGGGGTACCAATTACTCACTTTGTACGTGGGTGAGTCAGAGGGTTTTAAAATTGTACGAATAACATTAATATTTCTATTGTGTCAATCCTTTTCAATTTCTATTGTGATCAGTACATGATAACTTTTATTTCGTATGCTTTTAATAAACTGCCGGCAGTTAGAACAACGAAACTTGTTTGGTCCAGGTGTACAGCTAGTGGTATCGGCTAGTAAGTATACCTGCTTAATTTTCTTAGTATGTATTGCGATAATTGTATGGGTGCATTCTCGTCTATACCCAAGACCGGAATGCACGCAATGGCCGTATTCGTACTATTAAAATTAAAAACACATTAAGTGCCATGTATTTATTGCAGACACACTTGCAGACATTGGGGCAGAACTATACAAACACTCTTATACATGATATGAGATCAATGAACACATGGAAAATACCAAAATACCTATAATTTATTATTCCCTTTCAAAAGTTAGCAGCTAGAACTTTCGGCTACATTGTTGTTTAAAACTTAGGTTTGAAGCTAAGACCCAAGTTTCTAGCTCTAAAGTTAAAACTTTCTTCTTGTTTATCAACGTTGTTCCTGATCGTCTTCGCAGGTTCCACCTTAAAAAAATTAAATGTCATTTTAATGTCAAAAGGATTATTTTTCGTAAATTTAAATTGTGACGGTTGCCGAATAATCCGTCATCAGTAAATAAATTAGACGAAGACGTTGGACATAAAAAATCAAGAGGAATTAATGGGTAATCCTTATAAATTACAGTGCTATTTTGTGATGGTATTGTGTTTTTTGTGATTAATTGTGCTTTATTGTGTTTAGTATAGTAGTGCTTTACTGCTGGTGGTTTTTTATGAGTATTGTGTAAAGAGCGAAGATGGAAGAGTCATCACGAGATGCCGTCAATCATGTGATTGTTTGCTGTTTGGTAAGTTAAGTAATTATTATTTTTGAAATAAAATTTTCTAGCTTTAGATCACATTGCTGTCTGTTCTTTAGAAATAAGCGGCACCTTTGTACTCACATTTTCGTGTACGTAGAAACGTAAATAGTAGTTAGTCAATCGATGAAAAATATGAAGGACCATAATCACAGATAGTTCTATGGTATAAAGGCGGAAACCTTATCAAGTATGATTTAATGTTTAAGTTTAGATCATCATCGTATTGCTATCATCATCATCAACATATAATTCACAAGATTACTTATTGCTGATCCTCTTCTTCTTCACCAACTCAACCATATGGTAGGTAATCGAAAGACTAAAAACCGAACTAAAGACTAAAGCTGCATTACGTAGGTACCTGAGTGACATCCCCAACAATGGGCCGTCGTCTCCACTTGTACCACCAATATTCGACGCCCAGTGTGACGCAGGCCAGTCCTATTCCCATAAATATCACGATGAACACGCCTCCGATGTTCTGAATGGAGATCCCGTCTGACTGGTCGTCCTGTTTCTCACATTTCTTTGATTCAGGGTTGTTGTTCCACCAGACTTCTTTGAGCTTCTCCAGTTTACGTTTGTTTAGGAGTTGGAGGATACTGTAGTATGAAATGAGAATTGTTTAGAAACGCAAACTTTACATGCACGAACACAGACCCAGATGAATTATTGTCAAGGAATCGATGCCGCGACCACTCGGCCACTGCGCCGAGTGTATTATTTGGTTTAGGAGAGCGCATACGTTATTCAACACGATTAGGAAGATATATTCTGATAAATATTAAGGGTGACTACTGAGGTCCTGGGTTCGATTTCCGGGTCGGGCAGTGCATAACATAGCATCACGCCTGTATTCCCCGAAGGGGTAGGCAGAGGTGTACACAATTGTACTCCCACATTTCACCAATGCTGTTATTAAGTCCCATGTAATAGGTGGTGAGCCTATTGCCATCAACCGGGCACATTTCCAAACTCCGGGCTGCTACTGAGAATTTCCTAACAGAAAAACTCAATAACACTTTGCCCGACCCGGGAATCGAACCCGAGACCTCCTGCTTAGCAGTCGCGCTAAGTACCACTAAACCAACGAGACGGTTTTTTGGTTAGGAAATTCTCAGTAGCAGCCCGGAGTTTGGAAACTCCTCTGTCTACCCCCTCGGGGAAAACGGGCGAGGTGTTATCTGTGATTATTATTATTTCCATTCGATTTCGTGTGCGATTTATACTTATTGTACCCTATACAACAAGTATATGTATACCACTACAGTATACGTATTTTATGCAGGTAAAGTACCTATCGTTTAGTTAACACTCAGTAACAACTGTTTAGTTGGATATATTCATTGGAATTATGAGTTTATTTTCTTTCTTGTTTAACTAAACCCGCAGTGGGAATCTAAGAAATCTAATTCTAAGTCATGACGGCGTACGAACCGAATTAAATGCATTCAAATGATATTTTCTAGTTTTCCCTGACATAGAACTTGTATCTATTTAATACCGTTAAATACCTACTGACTTATAGATATAACATAATATCGATTCGAACTTGAATGAGCTTTGTGATTATTCATTCATAATGTTGTGTTCTTGGTACACTGGAAAACCGATCAAAATATAATGATGTAAGCACAATTATTTGTAAAGGTATATGTAATACCAATGGAATCACTAATCATTATCAAATAGAAAACGACAGTTAAAGGGCAGAATAAACTACCCGTAGATAAGAACATAATTTGGGTTTTGTGTTTTAACAAGTCTGTAAACAACACAGTAAATATTGGAGTTGTTTGATGATCCAAAATGACCATAATAAAATAAACGAAATAACAAGAAATAGCTACGATAAAGTATAGGTTTATTTCAAAATGCAATAAAATCGGTAAGTCTGGTAAAACGTTTATCGAATTAACGAATTTTCATGCGGTTTTCTCCAATAGACAAAGTGATTCTTTGTGTAAATTGGTTGAAATATGACGATGATTGTTGAAGATGTCGGAAAAAATCAAGTCGACTGGAAACTTTAATATATGCAATTTATACAGAGAACTTGAGAATGAAATGTCATCGCGGTCACGATTACGTACGGCTGTGACGATTTGCATAAGACATTACCTGCTTAAGTGCTTATACACTTAGTAAGTAGCTCAGTATCAGCTAGGTATAATGGATGAATAGGCTTCTAAAAACTTATGTAGGAATTAGTTTGAAAAAAAAAAATCGTATAGTTCTAAAAGTAATTAGAGATCAGATTTTCCGGGTAAAATAGGATCACGCCTGTATTTCCAGAAGGGGTAGGCAGAGGTGTACATAATTATACACCCACATTTCACCAATGCGGTTAATATGTGGCATGTAGGAGGTGTCATCACCCATAAATGGTGACACGACCCAAGAATCTAACCCGGGACCTCATGTTCAGCAGTCGCGCTTGGGGCCACTAGACCAACGAGATAGTGTAATTTATTTATTTTACTAGAATAAATAAAATGTGTTATTCAGTCGTAATAAAAAAAAACTAGGTACCTAGTTTTAATAGAATTCAGAACTCAAACTACATGTTATTATAGTAAAACGATGCAAAATGTTCGAAATGTCAAAAAAAAATAAAAAAAATATACACGATTAATCCGGTTAAAAGTTGTTTTAATTGTAATGTCTAGTGGTGGCGAAAATCTATTAAATTTACTACCACGTGGTTGGAAAATTTCATAAAGGCCAAACACACTGACAACGCGACGCGAGCCGACGTGTCTTGAATCAAATCAAATCGTATTATTTACCGACTGATAACTCTCATTAAAAGTCTAGTTACTATTTAGGCAATTTAATTTTACAATACAATTTGTGTTATCATAACACTTACTACTCGATCATTGGGTGTTCTTTGGTCGTTGGGCCGTGTCATTTTTTGAAAGTGTTGTTTTGGCTATTTCGACCCAAATTTTTATAAAAAAGCATACAAAGTTCGCTAATTTTCCGTTGTCCGGGTAAAAACTTTAATTTGTCGCTATCTACATTACTCAACAACGCATATTTCTTGATGGAATGTTTATTAACAGTATTTCAGTCACGCATTTAATCCTACGATCGTAAGGAAGCTGCGCATTTCACATAAATATTCTCTACAAAAACATTATTCGAACGAAAATGGCGGGAAGTCGTAAAGAGGTCATTGACCGAGAATAATTACAAGTTATGTGTTTAGGCTATGTAAACTGAATTCAGATGCGTTCTATAAAGATACTGAAGTCTGTTTGTTTAGTTTGGTACAATGGACATTTATTCTGTAGAAACGATAAAATATGTGCAAATATTGCACATCGTATGGCAACATTACATATTTTACTTATTTGCAGTTTAAATAAACCATTTTAGGACATAATTGTGGAAATTATGTACAGATAAATCTTTCAAACGCTTAACCGCATAGCGAAAACAAATTTGTGGCAGAATTTTTCCTGCGCAAATACTCCAGGCTCTCTGCCAAGATAGCCATCCCGACCTCTGCTCACTACTCTAAATTCATCCACATTTTAATACGAGACCTCATCGCTATCAGTATATATAGAGTCATTCGGGGTAACTGAGCGCAGTGGGTAAGTGAGACCAGGGCGTATATCTCTAGAAGCGGATGCGGGTTAAAGGGTTGTTTGGGTCAAACAGAGGTGCCTGAGTGGCCAACTAGTCTCAATATGTCACAATGCCGTATGGTATGCCGTATGGTAGTCGCTTAACGTTTTATTTTCGTCAAAAACTGTAGTTGGTGTTTTTTTAACCCTTACGGTTTAATAAAAATAACCAGCCCATAACTGTCCCGCTACAGGGCAAGGGCCTCATCTCACACAGAGAAGGCACGAGCTTAATCACCACGCTAGCTTACTGCGGTTTCGGCATTTCTGTCCAGGTTTCGTGATAATGTTTACCTTCACCGTATGTCAGTGATGTCTTAGTTTAACAAGGAAGTACATATGATATTGAAAAAGTCACATTGGTACAAAGCATTTAATGTACAACGGGATTGCCCGACTAGTTTCGAACTCGAACGGAGCCGTTACTCATGAGCTGAGCCCGCGGTGATGTCGCGAGTCAAACTTTGTGGTAGGTGCCATAAAAACTAAAAATATAACACTCCCTTTCATGTAAAAAGAGCTGATGCTAAGCCTAAAGCTGGATCGCGGTTAATGATATGATATGATGCTGTTTTTCAGCAACACCTCAATGAATCTCAAGTTTGGGCCGTTATAATAATTTGAAAATGCCGAGTACTTGTAACGGTCTCGTAGTTTTCAGTCCGCCCCCCTACTACATTACTAAAATATAATAAGTATTAGAAACTATGTAATTACTTACGCATTATTAAACTGATCTTTCAACGGAGAACCCTGCTGCACAGCAATCGCGTACGGCTTCCTCGAGAACTCGTCTCCAACCGACTGGAGATCACAGCTGGTCATCACATGATACTTAACATCGGTAGCATCACCTAACCAGGCGAAACCTTGAAATAAAAACATGTGTATTTTAAGACCAATATAGTTCAAACACTTGGTTTACCAGGAATAATTTGCCATATTTAGGGGTATTACTCCTTCCGACCGTAGTTCGGTCACGGCGGCCTATCTCCACAGTGATTGACCAAGTACGCAGAAGATATTATAGTGCGCAAATGTATGCGATGGGACGGCAATCCGACACGACCGGAGAGAAATCAGCCACAGGACCTTCGTGCTCTCCGAAGCACGGGGATGTCACACCGCCAACTTCGTAACCAGGACCTCACGCTCAGCAGCCACGCTTCCGAAGACTAGACCAACGAGGCAGTCACTTCATCGAATTTGCCAGAATAATTTCGGATTCGGCCGCAATCTCGGCTTTGCCCTGCGACTACGCCGCATAGCCTGCTCATGATTAAAGTCTTCGAACTAGTCTGGGAACCCTGGCCCTGGTAAAAGTCACTTGACATACGCCAAAATATAAATATAAATATCAGATGAAAGTTCACTTCGCAAAAGCAGTAGATATAAAGTCAAGAATCTGTTTGAAAGCACTTATCTCAAAAATTGCTCAACACATTTTAAATAAGTTATCAACAATACGTAGTGTCTCTCGGTAAAGGTTTATGTATAAAATTAATACATATTATGTTGAGCTTTCATAATTTATGTCAAGGCTGCCGCGCCCGCGTATTGCCAGGTCGGGTCAGTTATTAAAATAAAAGTAAGTACCACATCACCAAATACAATAATACTCACCTTCACTAGAGCTTTTGGAATCCCTGACTCTTTGTATGGCCTCGTCTATGGTATTAGGCAGAACAGCTTCTTCCATTGCCTGCCACATTTTGCTATACTTATCGCTGACCGGGTAATCCCAAACGGCTAGTTTCGCCCGTTCCACTTCGCTGAGGCTGTCATTTAGGCTCATTTCCTTCCATATCCTGGAACAATTTTTCAGTTACTCTGAACAATTTATCCAATAATCATTTATTTTATATTTCTAAATTAATAAAAATGCTTCTTTATATATTGATATATGTATTTTCACATACTGGCTCGTTAAGCTGAATTTAACATTCATTGCCTCATTTGTTCGCAAGAATACAAAAAAATAATAAGTCATAAATCAATGAACGCCAAAATCGTGCCATTATCCACCATTACAATCACGTCATAGCAACGCGGAAATAGGTTCGCATTACAAAGATTATCTCCGAATGTTCAATGCTTATGAAAAAAAAACACAATGACCATTTCAAGTATTTTAAAATAGAAAAACTGGCAGGTAATAACTTCGGATTGGTGGTCTGTCTCGTGTACTTACGTAGTAAATCTGTCGATTTTGTATTTTTGGCAATCATAACTAAGTCTAAGTAGAGCATTTTTATGATAAATATTCTTATGTTTTACCTAATATGCATGAAATATACAAGTTAGGTAGGTCTATTATAATATTATGACACTATTTAGTGAAAAACTGAGACGATATTTTTCCTCAAAATTCTTGTAGAGTTCATATTTCGACTCAAAATTACTGCAGGTAGTGCACTATTTACAAAAAAAATGTATAGTGCTCCTCTAGACGTGCGACTTTAGTACTTTTGCCGTTAGGTTTTGTTTATAAATTCATATTTTACAATTCCCGCTCGTTTTCCTTCGTTGATGTACAGAATTTTGGATGTCCATCATTTTGGTTGAATTAGTAACCAAAGCAATTTTTATCCTCCTCTCAACAAAGACCAAGGTAAGCAACACCGGCGACCTCTATGGCTGTCAAGGGTGGCGAGAGTTGGTTGTTTAAAACAAGTTAATCAGGCAACAGTTGATAGATCCATCATTGTTCACAGCCATCCTAGTTGAAAATTATTTCCAAGGCAGTTCTTCCATGATTGGGTACGGTTGTTGTGTGGTGTGGGCACGGTTAGGTAAAGCAAGCTAGCGATGAAAAGAGACGTTTGGTTGTATCAGCCGGAGGTGCTGGTGGAGCTGGGGCACAAAGTACTTAATAGTACAGGCTGGGGCTGCGAGCGCCAACCAGCTGCGGAGGAACGCGCGCCGCCGGCGAGGGCACCGGTATCCCCCCGCTAGGGCTAGCCTACATAACTTGCCCCCTTGCCACGTGCCATTGGACTAATTAATCGAATTTCTAATTACATTGATAACGTTTCATTATAGCTTGAAAATTATGATATATAATATATATGAGATCGATACTGATGACTCTATACGCGTATATATAACGTACTCTTGGTCAACACAGTCAACACATTAATAAGCCGACCTCTCTCGTTCATTTTCTCACTCAATCGCTGCGCCAACGTAATAAGTACTCTGGTCTACGCTGCAGTGCGCAGATGGCGCGTGGTGCGCTTTGCAGCCCGTTACAAAATTTCCATTTCTGAATGTATCCTTACCAGGATGTCCCCTTCCCATAAAGACCCGTTATAGTAGCAATATTTGACACAGGTTCGGTACGTCTCATGTGTACTTTCACAAAAAAATATTAATTCAATTTCAGTACAGATCGTGAAGCTAAATTCACAAAGATATAAGTACATACAGATTTACAGATATATTTGTATACATTGACAATTTAAACAATCAGTAAATGATGGCGGAAGAGGCTTAACAGTTTTTATTGCGGCCCAGTGACAAAAAAGCTGAATTTAAGTACTAATCACATTAATATTGTCATTAAAAAGTCCTACTAAGATCCTTTTTTATAAACGTATGTCCACAGTTTGAATAATTCCTGTATCGCGGGTGTATTTACACACACAAGCTTCACATGCACACACACCCAGACCCGGAACGATTATTTGTAAACTAGTGGCGTAGCTACTCCTAAGTGAGTCCGGTATTAAAAGCGGAGGGGGGGCAAAATGTAGTGTTTTCTTCTACCTACAATATGTACACGACACACGCACGTAATTCATTGTACAGTAGGAATTAATGTGCCGCTCTGAAGCCGTCTATGAAAACCTACTCGGTGGACCATAGTTCCCTAACTTCAGAGGGGTACACTTATTTAATACGGAGTGTACCAAATTAATATAGATTTTTATTCTACCTTTACATACGTAAATGTGATGTGCAAATTTAAGGTTGTTAATTCGACAATTTACTTAGACACGTGACGACCCTGTAGCTTGGGGCCCCCGTATCATTGATACGTCTGATACGGTGGTAGCTACGCTCTTGTAGACCACCATGGAGTTATTTAAACTAGCTAAGAATAATAGAAAACAACTCTGTATCGCTTATCTTGGTCGCAGTACTAAGAATACGGGAAATAGGTCACCAGTTCTCAGGCACACGTGAGCGATAAGCTGGCATATCACTGCTAGTGGTCTATCGTAATCATTGATTCTGTTACGTCATTAGACTTAACAACAGCAACATGATTTGTAAGTTGTAAATACTTATTGGCCCTTCAGATATACCAAATATACTGACACCCTATGACCAAAGTTAGATATCAACAAATGAACACGAAATGCAATTTTATATGCAATGTTTTCGGACAGCATGACCTTGTGAATGTTTTATTTTTTATTGTAGATTTCATTAGTGGGTTTTTTAACGATTTAAAAACTTGCATATATAATTGAGATTTTGTTTTTAGTTTTTATTATTCTGACGGAATCATTACTTGTATTAGGTATAACTTTGCTTGCTATATTAGTACACATTCAACTACCGTTGATTGGTTTTTGGGCCGCTACGAAAACCGCGAAATCTTTTGTTGGATCTAAAGCTTTTCCAATAACGTATTATCATCACAGACTGCACCGAGTGACCCTGTACGAATTAAATAAATGTGCCGCTGTGTAAAAACTACTCGGTAGTCCATAGTACGGCCAAAACAGTAGTGCGCATGCGCGACAGGCGGAAAGCCTAACTTCAGAGGGGCACACTTATTTAATTCATACTGTAAGAGAGTAAGACTATAATTTGACGGACGCTGCATCCAAAGACAGAGCTCGACAAGTAAAATACTGGTATTCATCAGAATACCTACGGTTAGAGAACAAAATCAGAAGTTGGGAAAAAGCTAGGCAGATTGATACCTATTTACTGGATAAACTAAACTATTTATCAGGTTTAAGATCATTTATTTCCTCATAAAGAATAACATAATTCACTTACATGAGAAAAAACATTAAAATAATAATTGCAAAAACAGAAACCCCGCGGCGATGCTAAACTTACGCTATTATTTAAGATTTTTTTTTTTTTTTTTTAAATCTTTATTTAAAGGACTTGGTTCACAAAACTAAAGAGCGAACATGTCGTCCTCGTAGGACTACTTTTAAACTAAAATTCTCATTTCCAACTAAAACAATTTCTTATAACAAAAACATCTTAACTAAATCATAACAAATATTATAACTTTGCATCATACTATAAGCTTACAACTAATTATTAAACTAAGTCATACTTAATATGCTCGTATATCATGACCTAACTTTCAACCCAAACCTAACTAACTTATATAATATTTTGGCCTCAGGAGAGTTTGGTTGACTTAGCACAACATTACAGCCGCCCACAACTCTAAACATGGTATTATTAACTACAAGACTTCTTACAGCCTCGTTCCGGACACATTCCACTAAAATATGATGTACATCTTCAATGACACCACATTCAGAACAATTCGGTGACGTCACTTTCTTCATCATGAATGCAAATTTATTAAGCGGAATGTGCCCGGATCGAACTCTAAGAGCAGTTACTATAGTATCTCTTTCTAAGTTACTTGACTCAAACCAAGGGTAATGATAAGGCTCAGATCGTATAGTTCTGTACCAGATACCCTTATTTAATGAGGCATTTTCAAAATATTCAGACCAAAGCTTAAAAACAATATCCTTCAAAACAGGCAACACATCAGTGTAAAACGGCACAATGCATTGAGACAGTCCGTCAGATACTGCTTCTTTCGCTAGACGATCCGCCTCCTCATTACCCCACAGCCCCACGTGAGACGGAATCCATTGCATGACAACTATTTTGCCGGATTTTTTGAGTTTTCTAATGGTTTCTATTATAGTGTAAGCTAACGGAACTCCTCGAAAATTCGAGGTGCACCGAGTCACATGTTGTAATGCACTCCTGGCATCGGTCAAAATAACAAATTTGTCATGGTCAATAGAGTTTATATAGGAAAGCGCCTCAGATATTGCAAATAACTCTGTGTACATAATGGAAACATTAGACTTAATTTTAAATTTAATTTTAGTTTGTGAGTGTGGGTCAAATACGGCAGCCCCTATGCCAACTCTTTCTTTGGACCCGTCTGTATATATTTTATAATAATCATTGAACTTATTTTGGATATACTCCTGACATTTGTCTTTTATATATGTCACTCCTAGAGTTCTTTTAGCGCCTGTAATGCCATCTATGTAACAAAATATCTCGTTGTCTAAATCAATATTTTGAACCCAAGTATCAAGACTAAATATTTCTAATTTTTTTGACGAATATATAGGGTTAGATTTTAAAGTCTTATTTATTTCAGTAAGCAGGGGTTTCTTTTTACGGCTCCAATACCCCGGTCTGTTACATCGATCTGTGAGTTGATTAATTAATTTAATATTTTCATTATTTTGTAAAGCACAACTTCTTAACCAAAACTTTCCACCAAGGTAATATCTACGGAGATGAAGAGGATGTAAACAGAGTTCATTTTGCATAACATGAATTGGGGTGCTCCTAATAAACCCCCCAATTACACGCATGCATTGATTTTGCACTTTATCTATCTTGTACAAATGACTCTTAACGGTAGAATCATAGAGGAAACTCCCATAGTCTAAACGACTTCGGATAATAGAAATGAATAATCTTCTTAAATGTTTAGGATGTAGGCCCCAGCCCGAACCAGCCAATACTTTAAGTATGTTTATAAATTTTAGTGTTTTATGTGAAATTTCGTTTATGTGTTTACCCCACTTGAGAGACCTATCAAACCATAAGCCTAAATACTTAACACAATCTACCAATTGAAGCGGCGTACCTCTAAGCTTAAGATTCACTTCTTGTCTATTAAAACCTTTCCTAAACAAACACACTTTAGTCTTATTTTCAGATATCTCCAATCCAAGATTTTCTACCAATTTACTCATCACATCCAAGGCTACCTGTAAATTTAGGCATGCATCATCTATTAATCTGTACGACCCATACAATACAAAGTCGTCGGCATATTGAGAAATACAAACATTAACAATATCACGGCAAATATGCATTGTCACCACGTTGAATAATATTGGGGAAAGAGGGTCCCCTTGGGCGAGACCACGTCCAGTAATTCTTGATATGCTGCAAGTGTTAGAATGTTTTAAGCTTAATTCCCTGCATCTTAAAAAATCCCACAAATACTGACAAACATTAGATCCAACCCCAAGATCATCCAAAGTGCTTAATAAAATTGTAACATCAACATTATTGTATGCATTTTTTATATCTATAAAACACCCTAAAGTTATTAAATTCTCACTAAATCCCAGTTGAATTTGAGAAACCAATCGAACAAGGCTGTCTAGACACGAGCGTGATTTTCTGAAACCCACAGTATTTTCCGAAAAGCAACCCTTATTTTCTACAAACCATTCTAATCTGTGTTTTAAAATAGTATGAAAAATTTTACACAGGCAAGATATAAGAGCTATCGGTCGAATTTCAGAAACCGGTTGATTATCAATACTGAATTTAGGTATAGGGACAATTTTAATTTTTTTCCACTGATCTGGTGCAAATCCTTCAGCAAGAAAAGTATTATATATTTTAACTAAGATTTGTTTACCAAGTAAAGGGAGATTTTTTATCATAGAGAAAGAGACATTATCAACCCCTGGGGCTGTGTCTTTGACTTTGATAGCATGGTTTAGTTCTTGGATAGAGATTATTTTTGCAAGAGTTTCGTTAGTTGATTTGAAGACCGGATTCTGTGGAGAAACATAGTCTGGAGATAAGCTATGGAGGAGCTTATTCGCAATATCTTCATTAATGCAAGGTCTTGGTAATCGATACCCTTTTAACCACTTCATTCGACGCCACATTTCACTTGCTGATGTAGTGTGGTCAATATTATTGCAAAACTCTCGCCAGGACCTTTTTTTGGCTTTCCGAATAATTCTTTGGGCCGATGCAACTTTTGTTTGAAGGACAATTAAGTTTTGAGGTGTAGAGTTTTTCCGAAAAGCCGCTAAGGCAAGTCTTCTTTCAGCTACAGTATGAGAAATATCTACATTCCAATAAGGTTTAGGAGAAATTTTTTTAAGACGTAATGGATCTTGACACATCTTCACAGCAGGAATATGTTTATCGGCAGCGGTATTCATCGCATCAAGAAATTGATTATATGCCTCTTGAGGGTCTCTTGCTAATATCATCTCAGATAAGCTGTCGTGAAGAGAACTTGTATATGCACCCCAGTTAGCTTTTTTGAAATTCCGTTTTTTATCAACGTTTGAAACGCGTATGGAATATGTAGAAAGTTTAATGATGAGGTGATCACTTCCCAGACACTCATTGGTTACTTTCCAGACAAACTTCAATGCGATATCGTTAGAAGCTAGAGTAACATCAGGGGATGACTTTTGTAGCCTGCCGTTGACTAGCTTAATTCGGGTCGGAGAACCATCATTCAGAGAAACATATTTTTTATCCAAAATCGTGTCAAAGAGCTGCGTACCTCTAGCGTCGGTATTGTATGACCAACTGGAATGATGGCCATTGAAATCGCCAGCTATCAACGACTTATTTTCAGATAAGCTGAAGATTGTATCCCAGTCATTAGAAGTTGTTCTAACAGTCGAAGGACAGTAAACAGAAATAATATTTTCTATGTTGGAACAATTTAGAATTTTAACACGGATAACTTGAATTCCAGGGTTGACAGTACAGTATTTAATAGTCGAGTGAATAATTATTGCCACACCCCCATATCCATCATTCCTGTCCTGGCGGAATATACTGTATCCACTTAATCTGATATAACTTTCTGGTTCAAGCCAGGTCTCGCTCAGAATAGCGATGTGAATTTTGTCCTGTGAAAGAAATTGTTCTAGTTCTAACAATTTAGGGCGAATACTTTGGCAGTTCCATTGTATTATGTTAACAGTTTGGAGTCTTTGACTATAATCCATTTTGTATTAATGATTTAAAGATAGCCCACTCCGAAAAATAATTTGCAATTGAATTAATAACCCATTCGTATAAAACCCTACCACATGACTTTAGCTTCTCTTCAAAACTTATTCTTTTCATAAAAATTATATCTTTAATCTTCTGTTTTAAATGTTGGAATTCAGTGTCCTTAATTGGTGAACTCTTATTATTTTCTTCTGATTCTTTCGAGCTATCCTCACAATTGTTTGATAAACTTTCGTCTTCCAGACGATTTATTTTTCTAGACTTACCATCGTGTTGTTTTTCAGTTTTTTTCCTATGAGACTTCTCTGCGATAACCGAGTCGGAGATAGAATGTTGCTCCTTGTGTACATCCGCTGAAATCCTCAATACCTCTGCATACGATGGACTATATTCTATTGGAGCTGATTTCTCAGAAGCGAGATTTACTTATCATATCCTTATCAAATTGGGGTAGCGGAGGAACGTATATTGTAAGGGCACGCTTGTAAGAACAATTAAATTGAGCCATCAATTCGCGAATCCTTCTTTCTTTAACATAAATCGGGCACACCTTTGACAGTGCCATATGTGCACCCGCGCAGTTCACACATTTAAAGGTTGTGGTTTCGCAATTCGAATGAGTTTTACCACACTTAGGGCACAAGTTATTATTTTGTGAACATACCTTATGGTTATGACCAAACCTCCAACACTTTGAGCACTGTGTAACGGAAAAAATAAAAGGCTCCACTTTAACTCGCATTCCAGAAGTGTAAACATGTGAGGGTAAGGATGATCCCTTAAAACATAACCTAACACATTCACTATCTTCGAATTTTCCCGTGTCAAAATTACGACGTTGCAGTCGTTTAACACCTATAATTGGGATATCACTATCCAATTCTTGTAAGATTTCAGTTTCACTAAGTTCTAGCTCTATATCCTTAAGAATCCCATATGACATGCCAACTTCAAAAGTTTTTTGACATTTGTATTCCTTTTCGATAAAATACCTGCAATTTATTAATTTTTCTGCACTTTCCTCTTTACAAAACGTTAACAATACTCTGTATGCGTTATGGTATTTTATTTTAACAATATCTAATATATTTTCGCTTTTAAGAATGCGTGCCAACCCTATCTGTTTAGGTAATTTCTCCTTTTTTGATGTGATACTTATTTCAATCTGTTCCTCTGGTATTCTTGTTGTATCATCCTCGGTAACACTACGTGCCAAAATTTTTCCTCTTCTTCCTACCTCTGTCCATATTTCTTCCTCATCTACTTCTCGATTTCTCTTTTCAGGACGAATATTGCCCACCTCCTCATACATATGATCATTCATTCCTTTCTAATAATAATGAATTCTCGATGTCAGTCTCCTCTAATAAATGGTTTACCTCACTGTCTCGATCGTCGTCAGTATAAATTAAATCACTATCCATAACCGGTAGGTATACACCGCATTGCAATTCACAGAAAAGGTAACTCGCCGAGCGAAAATAATAATAACAAATCGGTCCGACGCGTTGCGAACGTCCTACCACAGCAAGCGCGCGTGAGCGAGTGATTATTTAAGATAAAACATAAACAATTTCTTAAAAAAATAAATGTGGTGAGGGTATTTTAAAAAACATACACATTCGAAACATTGGCTCAACCATGTTTGCAGTAAATACAGAGTTTATAATATATTTAAGTACTTATATCGGAAAAAGTCGATGATAATTCCGATGAAATTCCAGCCTGTCATACAGCTTGTTACCAATTTTTCGATATATTTTATATCCATTGAACTAAGTTGTGACTACATTACTTTTCATACATTTAACAGAGGCGACAACAGTAAAACCACACCATAACACAATTTAAAACTAAACCTTTTCGGCAAATATCTGCTACTGGCTCTGACTTCTGATTTCTCAAATTACGTAAGCACTTCCTTAAGTTTTCCCGGCTCGTGTATTGCCAACGTCCTCTGCTATTGAGTGCATGACCGGTTCCTTTAACCATGACCTGACTAGTTTTTTGGTGTTACGCGCCGCGACTGCCGCATGACCTCCGTAATGTTAGTGAAAACAGGTCCTGAGAATAATTTGTACACACAGATATGCAGTTTTTGCATCTGGTAGTATATTTTAGAGTTCCGTTCCTCAAAAGGTAAAGAGGAACCAAGGATAAAGTGACTTCGTTGGGGAACCTATAGGGTTCTTCCCGTTGACCTTTTAATATTATCCGCACTGGTTTCGCGCAGTTGCAAGTTATACAAAAATACCATTATAATTTTCGAGATTTATGGTGGAGATTCCAAAATTATTTTTACATACCAACCTTTTCCTTACAATTACGAACACGAAGAACAAAAAGCTAAATCGGTCGAACCATTCTTAAGTTTTTGCAGCGCATCTCTGATGTTTGCTAAGGCTCACGTCGATAATTTTTATGCCATAATACGAAAGAGAGCGGCATCAATGCTAAGCAGAACGCGTGGATGTGCTAACGGTATCTTGAGAACATTAATTAGAAAATTTGATAGTCCATTTGTTGAGCATTCGGTACACACTCACGAGTCTACCAGATGCTTAAGACAAATGCTATATTCTAATTAATGTAATGTGTAATATGTCCAGTTATTTTACTAAAATACAAGAATAATAATTATATTATATTATTAAGTTATGATCTAACATACATTAATTTGACAATTGCTTTTCATTTATATAGGTTGAGGGTTGTTTCCAGTCAAACGAGATCTTGTAGCATATCAGTATTTAACTTGAAGGGACTAGGAATAAAATTAAAGATAGTTCTGAGGTATAATGATTTGGGATTCTGACTACCCATAAAAACAGTTTTACTTAAGTGGTCTTAGAATGTCATCTGAGAAGAAGACCGGGGTTGATGAAAAGTTCTGAGGCACAGACATGCCTCAGAGTGCCAATAAGTATATGAAATTATATTAAGTGGTGCAAAGTAATAACTGGATCTGACAACATTTTAATATTAGTAGTTATTGCATAACAAATAAAACTGCATATTATGACAATGTGCAGATTATAAAATGAGAGACAAACATTGTGTATAATGTAGTAAGTATCTGTCGTTCGCATTATACTTAGTAGGTAGGTATATGTTAGATAACCGTATGAATTAGCTTAGATTTGTCATGAAATTGTAGTTTTAAACTAAAAACCTTATCGTATGGTTGATGAACAACCAAATGTCAGAGTTTAAACCGAACGTAGGGTCCTGACGTGGCTTTACACACTATGGAGAACATCTCCCGCACTTATATATAGTTAAGTGTAGGTTAAGCATATTATAAACAAATGATAAATTAGAATTAAGGGCTGTAACTTGTAGGGTGTTGGGCAGTCTGATTAAATAGTCCGTAGTGTAAACACGTTCCGTTTTATTTACTTTAGACCCTTTTTTCATCAGGTGTGCTGGTTTCCTCACTATATTTTCCGTCACAATGATGACGTACATATCTACGAAAAGTCTTAAAAAGAAATGCGTCCCTTGGATTCATACCAGTGACCCTTCACTTGGCAGACCAACTATTATATACCACTGGACAGGCACTGCTCAAACCTAAAGGCAATTAATTGATTAAACTGAAATTATATTTACTAACAGACAAAATTAATCACAGCCGGAAGAAGTTAAATCCGTCGAATGTAATTCAGAAATGTTAATGCTAAACATAGTCAGGAGTTACAAAGATCCGTAATCCTTATAAATAGCTAATTCAATAATTGAGTTGAATGACACGAAATTGTTTGATCACAGCGTAAGCCCCAAATAACAATGATAAAAAGATGTCCCTTATCATAGAGTTCACATAAAATGAAAGTTTGCTGGCGCCAGCGCCGTGTGACCGATAAGAAATGATAAAGTTTTGTTAGTGCCTACGATAAAAATACAGATTTTGGATTTAGATGATTTGTTAATGGAATAAACGAGTAAGCAGATGATAGTGGCAAAATTTTACTGTTTTAATGTTATTTTTAATTCTTTTATTTCTGGCTTTTTGGATACTATTGTACTACAAAGTGAATCGTTATTTAACCTCGTTACATTTAAACACTAGGTCGCATACAATTTGGGCAGTAGGTTACCTAAAAGCCGCTGTTGTCATGTGATAATTTGTATGTGTGTAACCGAATTGTAACATAATTTACAAAATAAATTAAATCTACAGGTTGTTAAGATGTCACCTGCGCAGCTCCTAAATACACAAATTACCAACATTTTAAATATTTTACTTTGACTTCAGTATAACTGATAGAAGTAGGTAGGTACAAATAAGAATAACATTATTTGATTTTAATTTCACCACCAAATAGGAAAATCTATGTAAATAGTTACAATTTCTCATTGTGTGTCAGCCTAGTGTCAGAGTTTAAACCACTCTTAGGTCTCTCACATGACATAACACACCATTGAGACAACTCTCAGGTGTGCAGTTGTTATTCCGTTACGATACTGTACCATGAAACGGTGGTTTGAAACTCAAAATTCGGTACTATTAGGATTTCTAGTTTTAATTGTAGAACCTTCTCTTGTTTCAAAACGCATAGTCATCCAGTCTCAGAATTCAGAACTAATACCGCAATAATACCCGATTATCTCTAATCCATCAGTTAGCGATCGAGCGTGGTTCCGACCGGTTTAGTCCGTGAGCGTAAACAAGTTTTACAATAACAAATCGAGTAAACAGCCCTATCGTCGTTGCGTTATAGTCGTGTTTTGCTTGCCGAATCCTAATCAACAGCATGTCATCGTGCAAAAAATGTGCTGAAGAATTCGAAGATGATGGTGACGTTTTGTGTTCCCAGTGCACTGAATTCTATCACTTTAGATGTGCAGGTCTACAGGAATCGACCTACAAAAGGATGAACGCCGATAAAATCGCAAACTGGCGGTGTGTCTCGTGTCGTCGACAGGACAACAACCAACACGATGAGTTATTGAAGGCGGTAAATGGTCTCAAAACCCAAATGGTTTCCATGCAAAGTGGTTTGGATCGAGCCAATACAGGAATATCCGGCATTGAGTGCAAAATTAGTGCAATTGAGAGTCGAATAGATAACCTCGAAACCCGTTTCACCGTCGTCGAGATTAGTTGCAAGCTACTACCTACCCTTGAAGATGATCTACAAAAGTTAAAGTCTGATTTTGTGGTTCTTAAACAAAATGAGCGTGATCGGGATCAATTCTGCAGGCTCAATAATGTGGAAATTAGCGGAGTACCTAAACTTAGTGGGGAAAACCTACTATCTGTTCTCAGCAGTATTTCGGTAACTATCGGTTTCCAGTTGCGTGATACCGATATCGACACGATTCATCGGGTACGCAGGTTCCCCACTTCAGCTGATGGTAAACAGAGTGCCGATCCACGTCATCCTGCTATCATTGTTCGTTTCTGTCAAAGACGTCGAAAAGATGAATTGTTATCGGCAGCGCGAGCGCGTCGTTCACTCACTACTGCGAATGCCGGGTTGACGGGCCCTGCTACCCCCGTCTACATTAATGAACACCTCACAGCAGCGAACAAGCTTCTATTAAAGCGAGCCAGAGACCTCAAAAATGAATTAAATTATAAATACGTATGGGTGAAAGAGTGCAAGATTTTTATGCGCAAGGACGACACTTCTAAAACTCACTACATCTCTAATGAAACAGACTTTAACAAAATAAAATGACTACTTTTGTTTATGCTGTATCTTGTGTGCTCGGGTCCTCTTTTGTTAAATTTTGCGCTTGGTTACAACCTGTTTCCGATAAAAAATAGGTATGATTCATGTGGTACATTTCGATTAATTTGTTATACAATGCACGAACCGTCTGTTAATGTATTTATGTTCTATAAGTACATAAACTTATTATGCAATGACACTTAACGACTTAACTATTTATTATCAAAATGCAAGAGGTTTGCGAACGAAATCACATAATTTCCTGTCGAGTGTTATAAACAATAATTACGATTGTATTTTTATATCCGAAACTTGGCTTAATCTAGATTTCTTTAGTAGTGAATATTTTGACAGTAGGTATAATGTATATAGACGTGATCGTTATGCAACGGGAGGGGTTGCGGAGGGCCGCCACCGCGGCGGCGGAGTGATGGTAGCCGTGCGCGAGGAGCTCTGCGTGGCGCGTCGCGACGAGTGGTGCGCCGGCCCACACCAGGAGGAAATATGGTTGACCATAACGCCCCGCGCGCCCGCTCCCGCCCCTCTGAGTCGCTCATCGTCTGCTGCTGTATCCAGACCGGGTTCCGCGCCTATTCATATTGCGTGTGTTTATTTTTCTCAAACTGCTGACCATTATAACTCATTGCGACGTTTTTTTGATAATGCAACTATATTAATGCTAAATAACCCCGACGATATTTTTATTTGTATTGGTGATTTCAATATCACACATGCTACTTGGAACCCGCAACTTGATGCAAATTTTTTAACCCTTACAACAAATGATAACAATAATGCTATTTTATTATCTGACTTTATGGCTACTACCGAAATTCTTCAATTTAATTCTCACAGGAATTTAAATGACCGTATTTTGGACTTGGTCCTGACAAACTCATCTTGTATTGTAACAGAGTCTCAAAACCCGCTAGTTCCGGAGGATCCACATCATAAAGCATTAGACATTTGTCTGAAACTTAACATATCAAATTTATTACCGCAATTAAAAGAAAATATTATTAATAAACCTATTTTTCGGTTAGGTGACTATGAACAAATTCGATGTGGTTTGTCTGAAACGGACTGGTCATGTATGAATCCATTAGATTGCGAAGGATCTGTGACGTTTCTATACACAGTAATTAATAAATTAATTATAAAGTTTATTCCGCAGAAGCGTATAAATCGAAACACTGGGTATCCTCCGTGGTTTTCTCGGGCATTGATTAGATTAAAACGTAAAAAGTTGTCAGTACATAAACGATGGAAAACTTACCTGAATCCATTAGATGAAAGTGAGTTTAAATTCTTAAGAAAAATGGAACACGAAATGGAAGCTGAATGTTATACTAACTTTATATCTAAAGCCGAGGATAACATTTTCAAATCTCCGACCTACTTTTGGTCCTTCATAAAATCTAAATTTCCTATTAATAGCATACCTGATCACATATCTTATTTGGGGAACACCTCTGGAGAAGGCCAAACTATTAGTAACTTTTTCAATGAATATTTTAACTCAGTGTTTGTTCCTGTATCGAGTAATACAACTTCTACACGTAGGCCCAGTGCTTCGGTAAATCATTTAATTGATTTATCTTCGGTTGAAATCACCGAGGACCAGGTGTTTAAGCTTTTAAAGAGTCTAGATATAAGTAAAGGCAGTGGCACAGATCTCATTCACCCTATTTTTATAAATATCTGCGCGAAGGAGCTTTCCACACCCCTTACAATAATTTTTAAAAAATCATTATACGAACGACATTTCCCCATAGTATGGAAAAAAGCTTTAATCACACCAATTTATAAAAGTGGTGATGCCAGTTTGGTTACAAATTATAGGCCTATTAGTAAGTTAAATATATTTGGTAAAGTGTTCGAAAAAATTGTCACCACTACCATTTCAGCCACAGTTTATCAGCATATATCAATCGCACAGCATGGGTTCTATAGGGGGCGTAGTGTTGACACAAATTTGTTGAATTTCACTGATTTTGTTTTGAATAAGATGTGTAACGGGTTGCAAGTGGATGCCGTGTATACCGACTTCTCAAAATGTTTTGATAAAATAAACCATTCTATGTTAATCATAAAATTAGAGAGGCTCGGTATACACGGTGATCTCCTTAGATGGATAAAATCATACTTAAGCAATCGTAGCCAAGCAGTAGCCGTGAAGGGTTATACCTCCTGTTTTCTTCCTGTACCTTCTGGCGTCCCCCAAGGGTCACATTTTGGTCCCTTACTTTTTGCGTTATATGTAAATGATATGTCTGCATGCTTCTTAGAATCGCAACATCTTGTCTATGCAGATGACACTAAAATTTATAGAGCTGTTTCATCTGAAGCAGACTGTCAGTTACTACAATCTGATTTGGTAAACTTTTATAAATACTGTACAGATAATAATCTTTACTTAAATCTTGACAAATGCTTCGTTATCAGTTTTACCCGTAGGCGGCAGGTTATTAATTTTAATTATAATATTGGAGGTAGACAAATACAGCGTGTAACGTCGATACGGGACCTAGGTGTGACTTTGGACTCCCAACTAACTTTTTTTAATCATATTGATAATATATGCAAACGAGCATATAAAAATTTAGGTATGATTCTCCGTATAGGTAAGCCTTTTAGACGTCCATGTACTTACAAAATTCTTTATTATTCATTCGTAAGAAGTACTCTCGAATTTGCTAGTGTAGTATGGACACCATACTATCAAATTCACATTGATCGTTTAGAGAGAATCCAAAATATTTTTCTTAAATCCCTTTCTTACAGAACATGTCACTACTCGGATAGCGCTTCGGCATCTCGTGCACATTTTAGTATACCTACTCTCTGTAACAGGAGACTTTATCTTGACTTAATTTTCTTCTTTAAAATAATAAAAAACGAAATAAGATGTCCAAACCTCTTGCAAAACATTAAGTTACGTGTACCATTAAGACGTTGTCGCCCGCGACAAGCTTTATTTCATGTTAGTTTTGCTCGTACCAATTATGTTAAATACACATTTTTCAGACGGGTCTGCAAATATTTTAATTATAATTTAAGTGAAGTTGATCCTTTTAACGATTCTTTGTATACCATTAAAAAACATGTTAGGTCCAAGCTGTTGGAAGCAAACTAAACCGCATTAGAAGAATAAGTTTCGCATAACTTAATTGTTCACAGAATTTATATATTAGTATTACATACCTGCCTATGTTTTGAAAAATTAGGTCCGACACCGCTGCTTGTAACCTTATACTTTGTTGTAATTATTTTAAGGAACCTCCAGGTCTGTTATCTTACCTAAATATTTCTTTAATATGTTTGTATACGACTGTATGAGTTCTAAATAAATAAATAAAAAAAAAAAAAAATACTCACTCATAAAACTTCTCCTCGATATTGGCCATCCTCTGGAAGTAAGTCATGGCTGCTGATCCGTTTAGAGGCGCGTACTGTATCTTGTATTGTTTGGACAAGTCATCCAGGGACTCTATGGGGGTGTCCAGGCGGGAGACTGTCAGGAAAGCGGCCAAGTTCGCAGTGTACGAAGCTATGATGATGAACCTGTAGGAAGATCCATGTAGAGTACAAAAGTATGTCTAGTTTATGAATAAATGGGTTAAGGGAAAGCAATGAGAAAAAGAGTCCCTACAATTAGTAACAAATCTTACCCAAACAGCCACCAAGTTGCCGCCAAAAGCCGTCCGGACAGATTCTTCGGGGCCTCGCCTCCTCCTTGAGGAGTTAGCGATGTCATACAGAACCATAGACACTCCTTCAAAGTAAACTCTCTTTTCTCTTCGTCTTCCTTATACTTCTCTCTATTATTCTGATAGCTATATGGACTCCATTTGTCAAAGACCCACATAAGAAAACTAAAAACAAAATAGACATCAATCAAAGTGTAAAAAATAGCACTATGCTTCGATTGTTTATTTTATTTTGTAAGATGAAGCATTGGAGATCAGAATTCCGCCTATTTTTCTGAAGTCCTAATTAACAAATTATCTCCTAGAAAAAGAAAGGTAAATACACTCAATACAACGGGTCCACCAAACCGTTAAGACAGAACTAATTGAGTACAGCTTTTAAAGTTGTATTTGAAGTCATTGCTTGGAACAAAAAAATGCTTGTCTAGTAAACCTAAAAAAATACGTAAAACCTAAAATTTATCAACGCTGGCCTTAAAATTATACCTGCTTTATACGTATTTAAGTCAACTTCAAAAATAAATCAGATACGTATACGATTCGGTTTTAAGCCGCATGATATCATATTTTAAGCCACGACAAAAATAGAAAAGATTTAGGTTGACTTTTCCTCATTTAACGTAGCTACTGCAGTCGGCAGATTAATTATTCAATTATTTTGGTTTATACATTACCTATTTATGCCTTAGTATATGACTTGAGCCATTTTTTTAAGAAGATTGAGTTCTTTACTGGTTTACGCTTAAAATTGAGGTTCGCTCTACATACGAGTAATCCAGTCGGCAAGTAGGGATCAAATACCACTTCACCGTGATACACGGCAGTTGTACATAACTATCGTCTGCTTCGTAGACAGGGAACATATTATCTATAGCAATTTTTAAGTTTTTCTTTTTAATTTATGGAAATTTGTGTTTAATTCAAATTATGTACATCAAGTGTTCTTTTTCTCAGCATTATTCTTTTGTTCAAGTCCAAATACTTAAAACAAATCTTATGGATTGCATAAGTAGCATTTTTCATTTTTAGTTTTTTTTTACTCTATTTATTTAAATGTCTGTCGTCTTTATGTTGATGTTTTTGTCGCAGTTCATTAATATTCTGAGTATCACAATAATGTTCCTCATTATGTGTAATTACGTACCTACAAAGTCTTTCAGCGATACATTTAGCTTCTTATTTCATGAATCTAACACTATTAATAATCAATCTTATAGCTTAACTATAGAGCTCAAAATTGTAAAGCTTCATTTTGAGAATTACTTGTTGCTATGCGTATTCAGTTTAGTTTAGCTTTTTCAATGAAACTGTGACTAATTTTTCAACATATTTCGGCTGCGGCTTATACGAATTACGATCGTTGCGTTTCGGCAATTTTATTATGATGGTATTTTTAGCATGTATTTTTTGCAAAAACCGTCATATAATAACTAATTCTTATTAACGGTAATTCAATAACGACAATTATTATTTGAACATTATTCAAAAAATTCAACAATCATGCTTGTTCTTCATAATAAAGTCATTATTAATTCAGTTTAATTTATCAGCTTTCCACGACATCTAAGAAATATAAATATCAAGTAGGTAAATTGCAACATTGTTGAGTACCTACAGATAAACAGTTCTCAGTCCAGGAAGACTTAGTGATTTTTATTATGTGACTACATTATCTACCTCTAGGTTCTGTAATTTATGAGTTAAGATTTACATATCTATTATTTTACATGCCCGAACAATTTCGTGTATATGCAAATGTTACTTTCGTTATATTACACCTTTACACTTCATAGGAAATTGAGAACGTCCTAGAACATCACTTGAATTCCTAATGTTACTAGAGCAAAGGTCTAATTAATGAGGATTCCCTTGGCCCGTGCATTAGCCATAATCATAAATAAATAGTAGAATATCGGCTTTCACGAGGTGTTAGGTCCATCATTTGACCTCGTTCCACAAAATCTGATAAGAAATAATGGAAGCAGGTGGGTAGTGTTGGTACTGTACTAGACCATCGATCGTGTTATGTATCGTAATAAATGTCAAAATGTCATGGATAAACGCCCGTTTTCAGATTACGTACGCGGTACGCCACAGCGCTACACAACCGCTACAGAAGTATAATAAAATACTAGTTTTTCGAACTAAAATCACACACTATCTCTGTCTTTCGCGCAAAAACGGACAGGGATAAAATAAGGTGACCTGCAAAGAATTCGGAAATTGTAAAATATTGTAGAGCATAGTTGTTCTGGTCTTGTCTTCATTGGGAACAGGTTTCTGCAACGCTCGCACATAAGAATGATGTCATTGGATTACCTGGTAAAGAAATACGCGGCCAGTATCGATAGCCACACGTCATTCTCTAGAACAGTTAGGAATTTAAATAGGGATGTCGGTGTTCTTGGCAATTTCATCATTATCGTAATTCCCACCAAATCGTAGTATGGAACAGTAAAGTCTACGACATTTTCTCTTTCAGCCATGACGGATAACGAAGCTAGTCCTATATCTGCTTTCTTATCAACGAGTTCTTTGATAATTCCGTTCCAGTTTCCATTCTCATCCATTGTGCCGAAGTTACCGTCCGGCGCTAATGTTATTTCATAATCGAATTTAACGATTTGTCGAATCTCCTCTATCAAGTCTATACAGTAGCCTTTGAAGCCTTTAGGTGCCTTGTCATCTCTTACAATAAATGGTTTTTGCTAGAAAAAAATGAAGAAATTATACGCACAGTGCGTAAAAATTGTGCGTTTCTTATCAATATTCCAGACGAACGAAAGTCGAGAATGACAATGTTGTTTGAACAGTTTGTTGTTATGTAAACTGACCAATTTTTATCAAGTTGCCAACAGAATTTTATACAATAGCAGAGTTCATTTACCTACCTCGACTGTGACGATTCTGTACACTAGCTGCGCTGAGTAATTACTCATATTATTAGGGTCAGTCAAGGTTAGGTTCGAGGAGAGGCCAGCTTTCCAGGAACCCAGCGAGTGGCTGCTTATAGAAGCGCCGTCCTTAACCGTGATCGCGAGCAGATCGGTGCTAAACTCCATATAACTCCTTCCATTCATGGGGTCATCTTGGGGTATATAAAACGGAGCGTATGTAGGCGTCTCTTTTATCTGTAAAAAAAATCAGTGACTCGTAGCCGGTAGTAAACGAGCGGTGATTTTATCTTAGAATTCGTTTCTGCCTAAATGTGTCAACGCACCTCTTGGAACGCCGTTTTAAGATCCAAGGTCCTGTTTGGAGTATTCTTGCCGTCGTAGTCGTCGCATGTAATATATTGCATGTTGTTTGGCCACTTGCCAGAGTCCAGTAGTGATCTGGAAATTCATAAGCGTGAACTCTCATGGAATATGCCAGGATATATTTAGACTAACCATATTGCACGTGGTGTACTAAAGTAGAAACTGGTACACTAGAACAAGAATAGTAAAGGTTATTACTTGACAGCTAAAAACGTTCTCAAAGACAGGTCGAAGTAAAATGCGGATGTGATTTCGGGTTCTCCGTTCATGCTGTATGTGGTTTTAATCTTGCCTAATCGATCTCTGCTGTTCGCGTCAGGCGTCGGTCGCATGTGAATGATGGTGGCATTTTTACAACCGCAGCTTATGTCGCCCTTCTCCAACGATAACGCAAACCATGCGGTTTTTCTTCCAAAATATTGGTTCTTATCCGCAGCGTCTAAAACATTCTTTATCGTTCTTAAACTCCCAACGATAAAGAAATTCACTATGTCTAAGTTTCGGAGACTTTCCAGTTGAGTTTTAATTTCGTTTACTTCAAAACTCTTCACGGGCGTGATCACGTGTCGTGTGGGTATGTTTTGGAGTAAAGATTTGTATTTGTGGTCCATAACTGTAAATAAACAGATTTTATTATCATGAACAGTTAAAATTGCTTAGTAACTAAAGATAAATTTAATTAATGGATAAAGTTATGCAGGCGCTATCTAAACAGTCTCGAACTGGGACCTTGAAAGCCTTCACATAAACGCTATAATGTTCGAATTTCACGCTTGATGACGACAACGTGTATTATTGATTGATACGCTAAAAGTCAATACGTTTACAAATACTTTTGTGAAAACCCACCGAAAAATTCGTCGAATATAATTGCAGCGTTTGTAATTTCTTGTTTGGTGACGACAGCTCTTATAGCTTCTGGTAGAACATCAGCTGGGGGCATGACTTGCAGAAGAAATCTTGTTTGATTAGCGTTCAAAGTCCTCCATTGCCTCAGGTCGCCGAGTTGGCCAAAAGAACCAGATATAGTTGGTAAGCCCAAAGCTGCTGTAAACGATTTTATAGTTTCGGAACCCACGCCGGTCATCGTGAAATCTAGTACAACGTGGGGAGTCTTTTTCGCCGAGAGCATGTCATTGTACTTTCTGCAAACTAAAAATATTCAATTCAGACATAGGTAATCTTTTTAATCTTAGATTGTTTATGGTCTGTAGCATTCCATGTTTATGTGGCCCGAGATAAATGTATTTGTGATAAAAGCAAATTGTAAGTATGTGTTTATCACGGCAATCGGCACTCTAGTGTGCTGTAGGTCTAGGTACGCTAAGTACATAAGTACTAGACTGCAACTCAAAAAAACCTCTCACCAAGGTAGTAAAATACCTAAAAGAGTACGTATTTTGCAATAGTACCTTAGTATATAGAAATCTCCATCTTCAGTAATTTGATTAGATATTTTAAGATTAGGATTTCAAGCACGAATTAAATACACATGATAGATAGATAAATCTACATGTGAGATTTGTGTCAGCAAAAACATCCAGTCAGACGAAAAAAAAAATTGCGGGGCAACGACCCAAAAAGTCTTACCATTTTCTAAAAAAGCCTTGGCATCCGTCCGGTTTCCCACAACAATAACGGGATCCACAGCAAGGCCCAGGCTTGGATTACGCCTTACATACTCCTTTGCCACTTCAAAAGCTTTCTCGGCCAAAGCATTGCTTTCCTCGTTAATCAGCACTGAAAACGCAACCGTGGATTTATAAATAATTAAGTACTCTATTATAAAGAAAGATTTATTTACGTACGATATGCGGATTAAGCGCATTCGGACCTAGCTGAAACATATTTTTGTAGCAATTTGTTTTTATTATAATGAGTCATATAGGCAGCCACATGCACAAAGTTTCCGGTATCGTAGAGGTGAGCCGCCGAAAACTGCACACAAACGAAACTATTGAACCGGTCTTCTAATAATTTAATAAATTATTATTACTTACAAACATTTATATTTTGGGTAGTTTGACCAAAGGCCATGTGAAAAAAAGACAACAGAAGAGAAATTGTTAGTGAGGACGTCATATTGGTTTTCATCAGTTTTCTTTTAAATAGTACATCGTCGTAACAGTTCCTCCCAATAACCCACAGACCGACCGTCAAGCTATCTGACCATCGACTGAGGGTGGTTTACCCACTTATTCTGTGTATCGTATAGTTTCCACGGCAATATCTGACCTTGTATCGGCTTGTCCTATTGATGTATTGGTCAACACATATAAATGTTTGTACAAGAACATAAACAGATAGTACCTACCTACCTACCTAATTAATTTATACCTACTTTATACTTAGTCTGATACACTCTACATATACTGTACTAACTAGGTACTGTCATCTAGGTTATCTCATCGTCTCTAATAGGACTTTATAATGCTCGATTGCGTCATAGAGACGCGTAAGTGACATGCCCTTAAAATATTTTTTGATAAGAACCGAGCACAACTACTTACTTGAATCTGATAGGAGACTGTATGGAGGCAGGTCCCTATTTAGTAATTTCGGAACGTGCAATAATCTTTTCAATATCTAGTGACACACGTGATACCTGCACTGTCTAGTGAATTCGCTACATCAATTGCTAGGTACCTATATAAAGATTTAAAGAAAAATCTAACAAGTCTAAATACTACAGGTATAACCTGAATTAACATTTAAGATAAGGAGTTTGATCCCAGCTGGACCCCATCTGTAAGTCCATGCAGACGAAGTCGCGGAGGCCAGTAAAGTATAGGTACTAGCTATATAGTAAAAGGGCAATGTTATAAGTTCATAATTATCTTGTGATAATAAGCCGTTTATTTAACAAACGTTAGGTATTTGTTTAAAATATAGTAAAAACAAAAAACAATGTTATGATTGGACTATTTTATTGCCAGAAATGTTTTACAAACAGTAACTCTACGGTTGAGAGAAGTGTAAACTGTACACGCTACTTTAAATCTAATACTAAATGTACTTTGAATCAAAAATTATTCTTTAAATCGTAAATTACAATCTGAAAAAGTTAGTCACAACTTTAATACGATTATTAATATGTCATACACAGCAAGAACAGTGTTAACTTACTTGACAATAAAAATGAAGATTCGTTTCCACAAGGGTTATCTTACATTCGAGGTCTGTTACTATCACAATATAAGAAAATAAATTAGAAAAACAGGATATAAGAAAATAAAGTTGTCCGTAGAATTAAACAAAAAAAAAATAGCACGCAAAAATTAGTTATGTCAATATGAACTATCACCTTATTTGTCAACTTTGAACTTTAATTAAATTCCAAATTCTTAAAATTAGTGTTACAATGTGAACAATTATTATAAATAACGGCTTCCACAGCGCATCAGTTGGAATTCACAAACGTCAAACGATAGTCACAATAAAATCTGTTGTGAGCAGGGTTAACGCAAACTCCACCCAACTCGCGAGGAAGTTACTGTGGTCCACACTGCAAACCGTAACCAAAATGTCAAAGGAATGTTCAAATGGTTAAGTAATAATGCCTATGAAATATAAAAATGTGCGTTATTTATCTGCTAACTTAAATTTACAACTGATAATTATCTAGTTTTAATTAATCTTATTCTTTATCTAAAATCCTTGTTTTTCGAAAGCTGTTTTATAAAACGCATCGTTCACAGAACGGATTGTGAATTGATTTCACACTGGGTGAATTACTTTGGCAGTATATTACTGGCGAAATATGTAAACCAATATATTATGTTACTTTCATCAATTCAATAATCCACCGCTACTAGTCTGTTGAGATAGACATCAATACTCATAAACAGCATACAACACCTAAACCGACTTGTGCAATATTGTTCAGTTCACTGCGATGCACACTTCAGTCGCAACTGACAGTAACATTAAATTTACAATTTACAGGTACTTCACAGGTAAAATTTAATACACAATGTATTTATAAACCTAAACTTAAGTGCGGTCACAAAAGAGCTCAACTCTTTTATTGTACATTGGCATATAAACTGTAAACAGGAACTACCAAGACTTCCTAAGTTTCAGGGGTATCTAAAAATTTGTGAGTAACACATTACTAAATGTGTTTTCGGGAATATTCTATTGTATGTCATCTATTATGATCTGTAAAATTTAGCATGTTAGGAAGTCCGAGTAGTTTAAGCTTAGTATCATGAATGCATGGGATATGTATTTGGGTTGAGTTGGGCCCTAATGAACATTGTTGCATTGCAGTAAACCAAGCGAGGTAGTGTAGGGAGAAGTTTTAGGCAGCCGCCTCTTCCTCAGCAGGGGGCGCCTCTTCCGCTACTTTCGCCTTCTTTTCTGGTGTGGTCTTCTCGGCTTCACCGTTATCAGCAGAGACAGATTTCCTCTTTACACCAGCTTCTTTCTTTTCTGTAAAGGAAAAGAATAAGAATGTCAAGCACAAGATTATAGAATTTACATGCGATATGACAAGTAAGTACTAACTTAAATTCAAAATAAAGATTTACGGTAAATGTGCTCACCTGTGGCATCACCATTCTCGGTAGCATCATTGCTCTCGACGGCGTCGCCATTCTCTGCGGGCACGTCTTCAGCCGCCGCTTCGCTACCGTTCTCCTCCTTGCCGTTGCTCTCGGGCGCTTCGATGACCTTCTTGGCGGGAGATTTCTTCACTGGAGAATCTTTCGCCTCGGTTGAGGTGACCTCCTCAGGTACGGCATCTCTGAAAACGGTAAGGGTACGGTGTTATGTACAGATATTTTCTCTCATTATCCATATAACTAATTGATAATCTTACATCAAATATGTACATGTTTTAATAATACATCGCGATAAACTTATAAAATATAACAGTTTACATAAACTAATAAATACTGGCGTGTTGTTAACGGTGCTGTATGTCGTAAAATCTTCAATCTAAATATCTACGCACCGTGGCTATTGCGAAGTACGCGAGTCGGTACCTAACGGAACATAACAATGCAACAGTTCCACACGCGGCTAATGCTCAGCGGTTAAGTGGGGCGTCATAAAAGGAAAAGTCTGCCGGAACAAAAACAAGTGGCTGTTGCGCAAGGCTGCATGTGGGAAAGTTGCAACAGAGGAAACTGAACGTAATCATGATCACCTTTACTGAATGAATACGTTACTCGCTCCAGTGGGTCACAATTCACGGCAGATCGTAAAACGTTAAAAATAACTAAATGACAACACGCGTCGCCCGCGATAACGTAACCGAACAACCTGAGTTGCAAAACTCGAGGTTCGAGGTCTCGGCGAATTCAAACGAGCGCGCGCCCGGTGACGCTACGCGCCGGCACGCCGCGCAAGCAGCGCCATCTTGGATAAAACAAGCGGCCCCGCGCCCGCCGGCGTGCTTATAACATCTCCACTTTAATAAATATACGTCATAACAGGAAAAAATATGACATTTAGTTAACGCTCCGTATACAAGTACTGGCAATTAAATTACAAACATGTCTTCTGAAGTTCAGAAATTCTCCTCATTCGTATAGCAACAATCTTTAAACATTTTCCCGCGTGTCTTATCTCTGGCGGCGTTTACAAAATATGTATCACCAAACTATCAATACATATCAAAACAATATACTTGAAGTATCGGATAATCGAAATTAACTAGTGTAAGTATTCAAACACTATAAAAACACTGTAAATTCACAAAAAACACGAATTTCACACATAAATAGGAAGCCATTTTGATCACGTTTTCGAAGCCGCCAAAATAAAATACCGCAAAACTTATTAAAACTAAATGAATGCAACTAAAATACTTACTTCTTTTCGACGGCTGCGTCTGCCATTATGTGTATTTAGTTTTAGAAGATTACTTTTAAATTATAAAGAAATAATTATAAGCACGTGTTACGCACAACGTAAAACAATGTTCACTGCACAAACACCGACGACCAAATGAAGGAGGAAGAAGGAAAAAATATAATGCGCGACGCTTCGCGCGGGGACGCGCTCACATTGTGAAGCTAGCTGCGCCTACTTCAAGACAGTGAAACAACTAAATTGCGATTTGTATATGACAGAGCGAGATAGATATATATCGCATATTCATCTTCGGACAACCTTGAAACACACTCGAAACAACACAGGAAAGCAATACTATATCTTTCTCTGTTTAGCCTGTTTGAAAAATACAATCGTTAAAATGTTCCAACAAGACAAAATAATAAATGGGTGTTCTTCTGGAAAATTAATACAACAATATCGCTGATTACGCGTTTAAAACGCGAAATATTGCAGAGATTATTACGAAAATACTTATTTTCTTCACTATATTTATTACCTACGCTGTTGCTAATAACAAAAAATATAGTGTACAAGAAAGCAATGAATGAATTATAGGCGTAGGTATTTTTCATACAACTTTACTGAAACTGAACTTTATAGTGTCATTTGAACGTTAGTTAAAAACATAGTTTTATATTTCAGTAGATACACCTTGCATAGATATTTGCCACAAACGTCATACGCAAATGGGTCAATTATTATGTGGGGACGAAAGTAATTTATGACGATGACTGTACTTCATTGCATGAAAGTCACTGACATTTTTCATTCACTGGCACAGGTGTAGTAAAAAATAGTAAGCGCGTAAGGTTCTTCGTGGCATACTCTATAACTACCTATCATATAGATAGGTACCTATAGTTACTTTACATTACATTGTCTTTCCGTTTTAATTGCAGTTTATTTACCTAATTGAACATTCAGTTAGAGAAGGGACCACAATTACTATACCTATCTAAATTCTATTACTTGAATAAAATCTTAATAGGTAGGTATATACTATATAGGTAAAGTTATTGCTTAGTACTAATTACCTAACCTACGTAGTATAACCGTCCCTTATACAATAGGTATTAGGTATTATACCTAAGTTAAATTAAATACTGAAATAAAATACCTATCTAAATAAATGTATGGAAGTGAGTGCCCCGTAAATTAGGTGTCCGTGAAATTCTATTTGCGTGTGTGGTTTTGGAGAGTTCATTGCCCGATTGTCTTGTTCAATCTACCTGTTGTAGCGTAGGTAGGTTACTTATGATATTCTGTAGACTGATAGGTAGGGTATGCGCTATTTTAAGAGCATTTTAATTTAGAATTATAATACTGAACATTTTCAATTCGCCACGTTGCAATGAGATCGCGTTTATTTCCCGCCAACCACAGTTTGGTTGTGCCAGAAAAGCGTAAGTCCGAGTCTTGTCCGAATGACTTCCAAAGCTAAGCTCAGTAGCAAGATGTAAAACCTCCTATTGAGCTATTTTGCACTTTAATACGTGGCAATAAGGACTCTTAAGTTTTAAACAGTACGTAAAATATTACTTTGCCCTGTGATAGGTCGATGTCTTTTAAAAGAAATCTTGGCACTAGTTGGTGATTTCGTCAGAATTTGAATTCGTCAAGCAGAACAGTTCGTGATCCGTTGAATCCACGTGCCTTCGTGATACATAGGTACGTAGGTAGCTAATTGGAATTAAGTTTTAAATCGCCTTTTCATGATCTAAAATTATGAAACCACGAACAACCTAATCTATGAGTAGCAATCGTGGGTAGGAATAAAATAATTGCAGGTACCTACCTAATAAATAGGCTAGGTTAAGGTTTAGTATTACTAATCATGTTGACATGACTAATGATGACTAGAGGTGGACAAGGGGATTGTAATTCATTGATGTAGCGAGTTATTGGGGATTGAGATGATTTTGATAGATTAAATGCAGTCTCTATCACAAGTCACGGGTCACTGTCTGATCCGATACAGGTGTTTTTGGTGTGGCCACTTGGCATATTCGAATAAATTATAATTTAAATACTCCAAATTTTACCTTTTTAGCGCCAACAGCAACATATTATCTACAAAAATGTGTTTCAGGAATAATTTACTCTATGCAATTTTAAACTTTATGCCGTGCCGATAAAGTATATTATATTCATTGCCATAAGATTGTCGGATGTGACGCTTTGGAAGCAGATTGGTTAACCGATCTAAACTTGTATTTATGGTAAATCTATTCAACCTTACTGCTACTGCATAAAGTTCAAAATTGGTTAGCTTTATTTTTGGAGTATATATGTAAGAAGTTAGAAGTAAGTGGGTACGTAGGTACACCTTATACTACGAAGACCAAAGCAAAGTTCGTTCCTATATCAGGTAGCTACCTATGTCTGTAACATATAAACTAAATAAATACATAACGTGTGAACGGAGTGATGGTAAGTATCTAGGTAACTAAAACTAAAGTTACAATATTAAATGGAAAAAGAATACGGTCGCGAACAGGATCCTGTTCGCGACCGTATTCTTTTTCCATTTAATATTGTAACTTTAGAGTTCGCTAAGCATGCGTTAATGCTTTTCAAAGATTTATCTTGAACTAAAACTAAATTCGTATGCCTGTTGCGTGTATAGTGTACATACCTATAATTACTAAACCTACCTACTACCCAACAATATTACTAAAACGGCAGCCATTAATTGTACACCTAATCACAGACCTAATTAGGTATACTTATATTTAATTGAAATCTCCTTCTATAATATAAGTACACGTCTACTATTTCCGAAAAACACATTATTTCAGCAATAAACTCTGTTTTCACGCATATTATTGCATTATACTCTATCTAATTTGAATAAAGCGCAAAAACGCTCATGGGTGTCATGGCGCCGCTTATGATGAGTTGTGACGTCACGCGCGAAAACATTTGACAAAAGTTCAAGCAAAATCACGGCGCTGATTGTCATTCAATTGAGGCGTGACGTCATTAGCTGTAATTGACGTTTCAGTCAACATGGCCGATTGCAGTATTTTATACATTTATTTTATTGAAAATCTTGTTTTTATTAAAACTAGGTAATTTTTAAGAATCCTGAGTACATATATTTTTCTCTAAAACCATTTATTCTTTGATTCTTTAAAACTGCCTATTGATGTGTCTGTTTGTAATTTCAAAATAATATTTTTAAGCTAACAGTTATTTACACGTTATCTATGCCTAAAAATCAGTTTTTAAGTTTTTGGCCCTCTGTCTGTGTGTTTATTCTGGCTTATCTACGAAACGACTGGACCGATTCTGATAAGATTTTACTGACAGGTAACTGACTATATATATTATATGCGCGGCTAATTATAATATAGGTAATTATATACGTGGGTGAAACCGCAGGGCACAGCTAGTAATAGTATAAACAAGAACAGGTACTACGTACGTACCTACATCTGTAGGTAATAAACATAGGTAGGTAGTAGGTACCAAATTCAAGTGCGGAAGCGGGCGAATGTGTGTGAGTTAGCGTAATAGGTACCCAGTTACACCAGAAGGCTAGGTAGGGAGTTTATGTTTTGTAGCATTCCGACTTGTGAAGTCGTGATTAAGTGAGTGAGTACAGCAGCAGTCTTTGGTCAGTAGTACACTCAGTAGTGTAGCTAGGTATTCGTGCAGAAGTGTTGGCAATCACTCCTATCATCCTGTGAATCCTGTGATAACTACGCACCTACTTATCTACCTACATTGGTAAGGGTGACGCATCTATATTTTCACGTTCGTTTTCTATAGTGGCCAACAGTAACGAAAGTTAGACTAGATTTTTTTGTCGACACATGCGTTCGACATACACTCTCTACTGATTACCTATAAAGCCAATGATTTTTATGATATATCTTTCTCGGAATGTACCTACCTAATAAAGATGTTAGGTAGGTACTTAGAAAAACACAGAATTACAGAATGCGAACGTGTACGGTACGAACGCGCGTTCGTACTATACATACCTACATGGCATCAACACTGTATTCCCCGAAGAGGTAGGCAGAGGTGTACACAGCACACCCGCCTTTCACCAAATGCTGTTATTAAATCCCATGTAATAGCTAGCTGGTGAGCCTATTAGGTACCTATATAGCCATTATATAGCCCATCTACAATTCCAAAACTCCGGGCTATTACTCTAAAAATTTAACAGAAAATCTCAAAAGCCCTTTGCCCGACCCGGGAATCGAACCTGGGACCTCATGTTCAGCAACGCGCTCGGGATAGCTGGTCCAAAGTGGAAGTCACAGCCGTTCTTAAAAATCCTAAATAGGTAGGTATGTAGATAACCTAAAGCTACAATAGTAAAAAATTTGGCAGTAATACCGACCTACCTTTTGCGAACAAATTCCCTTGAACTGCTTGCCCTACTTAACACATGCCTAACCCTGCGTTTGGACGATTCATTCATGCGATTTTAGCCTTAACGGGGTTCACAAAGTACTTTATATACCTTTCCAAGTTATGCGTAGGTAGGTGGCCAAAGCCAAACCATAACATTCAGCAAAATAAAATTTGTGATCGATCGAAATTTAAGGCTCGGTCAGTTTCGGCCTAAGTTTCGGTTTCGGCCAGAAAATGGGCGAAACTTTCGGCCGCGCTGAGACTCAAGTATTCGTCAATTATCGTGCGTTGATCGGGAAACTTCGCGGCTAACTCGTGTTTACCCGCGTTGCAGCGCCGCGCCGACTGATTTCGCCGCTGTAGATCGCAGGAGTTGAGGTTGTATTTTGGACATATAAATTACTAGCTGTGCCTGCGACTCCGTCCGCGTGGATGTCGTAAATTAACACCATGTCGTGTGTGGATACAAATTCGTGATAATTAAAAATGTTGATATTCAGCTAACTCAGCCCAATGCAAAGCAGTCTAATTATATACGGACCTACCTACCCATCTCTAAAAGCAGCTACTGAGGACTAAGGAAGGCTATGTAGTTTTAAACTTAAAGTAAATAAAACATTTTTGAACCTATTTTTCGTGATTGTATATTATATCAAGAGAAGAGAATCCAAAGTATTACTTATCCACACGGGCGAGCGTGATAAATCCGCGAAAAATCTTAACACCGCGATTCAGAAAGTGACGTGATATGCACAACGCCATCTAGCGAGTAATGAGTAAATCATCAAAATAAAAAGCATAGAAAAGTTTTCGGTTTAACGTGGGTGTAATAAAGCAAAGTGATTATTGTTTATAGCTGTGCCCCGCGGTTTCACCCACGTCAATTTGAGGAAAAAAGCCTGCTAAAAATCCCTCATGACCGCGTCTAGCACATCATAAATGCGCCTGCCTCGTTGGTCTAGTGGTCCTGTGGTCTCAATCGTGACTGCTGAGCACAATTCTAAAACGTCTCGGGTACAATTCCCGGGTCGGGTAGGGTTATTGAGTTTTTCTGTTAGAATATTCTCAGCCGCAGCCCGAAGTTTGGGATTGTGGCTGGCAGATGGCAATAGGCTCACCACCTATTAAATGGGACTTAATAATAACATTGGTGAAATGTGGGTGTACGAATGTGTTCACCTCTGCCTACCCTTCGGGAAATACAGGCGTGATGCTATGTTATGTTATAAAGGCGCGCGTGGTACTTGATCATGAATTTGTTGCCGAGTTATTTTAAAGCTATGATATCTCCGAAGATATTCATTGAAATCATATGAAGTCAAGGGCAATTTTGTTCAAAATTAAATACTTGTGTTGAATAAACTATTTTTTTGGATAAGGATTTATATCATGTTTATAAAAGCACCTTCGCAAATAATGCATTATTTTAGAACCAATTTGATTATCATAAAAAAGGTTATAGTGAGTCAACCTTAAAAGATAGACTTATCCTCCCGCGGTTTTTATTTTAGTACTTTTAATGAATAACTATTCTGTCGTACATGATTTTTGCGTAACTTTAACCGTTTACGCAGCGTTCGCAACGGAAGCCCTCAAAAGGAATATTTTTTCCCGTCTTTGCAACATTTTTCATAGATTCTCCGCTCCTTTTGGTCGTAGCGTGATGTTATATAACCTATAGCCTTCCTCGTTAAATGGACTATACAACACAAAAATATTTTTTCAATTCGAACCAGTAGTTCCTGAGATTAGCACGTTCAACCAAACAAACAAACTTTTCAGCTTTATAATATTAGTATAGATTAGGTATTTCTTTCGTTTTTACTTGTACTTGTACTTAGTTTTAGTAAGTTTCGGATTCGGTTTCGGCCGAAACTGAGAGTAAGGCCGAAATTTGGGTTTCGGTTTCGGTTGAAAAACCTGTTTCGGTCGAACACAAAAAAAATATATTAAAATTTGCAGACGTACCTATGCTATGTTACATACCTGCTTACACGTGTTATCGCTGTTTGTAGTATTTCACAGTATAAGCGTAATTTAAACCAATAGGCAATATGGCGTGCTTTCATTCACACCACTATCATGTATGTATGACATGAAAACGCAAATGAAAATAGGTGGTGTAAAAATAATATAAAGAAAAAGGTTTTATTACATTATACCAAACTAAATTTTTTTTAAAACATGCTCTCGGAACTTTGCATCTATCAGAAACAACTGCATATTAGGGAGTTAGGTACGTAGGATTTTTATAAATCTAATTGTATAATAATTACCAATTTACCAGGATGTCCAGCTGTTGGCAACAATTTGTTATTCGAATTAAACGAGGTAGGTATTATAATATTTATTTACTTTCAGCAAGATAGCAGTAAGCGTCAATAGGTATCTCTAAATACTAAAATAACAATGATGTAGTTACATTCCTACTTAGTTTTTAGTTTCTCGGTAGTTTTCTTTTTATAATATTCAAACAACATAGAGAGTAATGGATACAGCATAGGTAGAACGAACAGCATATTTTATAGATAGCACTGCATGACTATCATTGAGCATGACGTAAAACGACATTTTTATAATATAAGAACCTGGAAGACGTTTTCTAAAAATGAAACCTAGCTAGATCGATTTATCGCCACCGAAACCCTCTGCATACTAAATTTCAAATAGACCATATTACATGCACTTATGAAAAGTCAAAGCTAGGTGCACGGTTCCAAGAAGTTGGTCTTATGGAGAAGAACCGGCAAGAAACTCCATAGACACTCTTTTAAAATTATGTGTTCTTTACAATTTAATTAAAATGTATTAATGTGAGAATAGTGCAGGTCAATGTTGAAGAAAAAGCAGATTTTTTTATTATGTAAAAAGCCAAAATTATAATCAAATCTATTACGAGCTGACCAGTCCCAACAGACGGCACCCGTTCACGAGTATGACGTGCGCATTAGCGCAGCTATAGATCAGTTTGCCTGCCATCATACCTAGCCATTACCTGCCATATATTCTAAGTAGCTCTAGGAGTCTAGGCTCTAGCATCTTGTTTGACTAGTCCAGTAAAACGATATGAAGTATTTGTCCCCTGGGTAACCCTTTCGTGTTCTTGATTATACCTACACCTAGTTAGTTAAATTAGAATAATGTAAGCACCACAAGTCCACAGTGCTACTTCACGACTACAGGCCTACATATTTACCTAACATACCTTATCGCGCTCACAATTTCAATGATTCTCTATTACACCTAACCTTTATAAAAATATCAATCCTATCCCTTTGACTTACGATTGATTTTCATCTGCAGATAAAATCTCTCACGCTTGTAAAGGGCCGCTACCTTGTCTATCTTTAGTTGTGTGCTAATTGAAATATCAGCGGCGACATTGACACACTGACTGTAAAATGAAAGCAGAAGTTTTTTTTTTAAATTAATACTTAAATGTATTACGACGACCACAATAGTCTGTAAATTAACGCAACACGTAACCTGGCTTAGATTTTGTTACGCTATAACTAATTGTTGGATAACCACAAACTCGCAAACGCAATACAATGTGTAGTGTGTGCAATAACTAGCATATCTTAGCAGTTCACTCCGGCGCTGTATGCAACAGCAAGAACTAACACTATTTAAAATTAAGTGCATTTAATTTTAGTTCTTTATTTCGCCGTGTGCCAAGTTACACTGGGCACGCTGTAAAGGCATTGAACGAGAGGCCGCCCGGTCGGTCGTTCGCTTGAGGCGTTCAGCCTTCATGAGTCTTACATTTTGATGTCTTATAAAATGCCATCTTTGAATTTTCACTTGTTTTTTACCGATAACATAAAAAAGCAAATACAATAATAGGTACATTAATACTTACTTTATTACAATATAAAAACAAAAGTCATGAAACAGTAATAGTACATGATACAATCAGGTAGTGCGTTAAGTTGGTCATTAGGTGCAGTCGAGGTTGAATTGACCGAGATGTGTATCATGCAGAGACGAAGCATGGTAGATGCACTAACGTAAAAAGAGTATGTCTGGTTTCTGGGAAAATAACCGATTTAAAGGCTACTTATTATGTTCATAAATATATATAAGTATATTATCTAATCCACGAACTAGAATACAAAATCTTTTTTTATTGAGTACTATTAAGACAAACTTCCAATTATAAATACATAATAACTTTTTTATTATTACTAGCACATAATACTACTTACAAGACTTGCAATCACTAGGTAGACATAGGCATGTTGAATCTATGAAGGTATGAGTTATGTAAGTATGAATAGTCAATGATAACTTTGTATTGTCCGTATAAATTAATTAAGATAATGTCCCTTTCGTTGGTATTTTTTTTAAATACCTCAAAATGAAAAATCTTGAAATCAAAGCCATTCAACTATAATACTGGTACTATAAATCTCTTCGGTTGAAATTAAAATCAATAAACGCCGTTTCTTTTTCTAATAGGGTCGCGACTTCTTGAACTTCACACGGAACTACGTCAAAAATTGGCTGTACGATTAACATACAAATATGTGAATAGAAAAAAAAGGAAGTATGAAATTATTGATTTTACAGAAATATCATCAAATTAATTTATAAAAAAAACTAAATAAATGAAAATTTGTTAAAAGCACAATAAAATATTTTACCAAAATACCATTTTGTGTAAGTATGCTTTGAAATAAGGGGTAGAACATCTCGCCTCTTGCTGTTATTGAGTAGGTACTAAATTAAGCTTAGTTTGTTTTTTAATAAACCATGTTCCTATTAAGTATAACTCCACTAATGGATGATTGTTGAAGAAATGTTTATGCTGACCCTACGAAAATGTTCGCATTTTGTAGATAGCGTCATATTGTTCTTCCAAACAGACAGTCCTATTAGCAAAAAAATCGCACTATAGATAGGTATTTAGATCTACGGTCCCTTGAAGTGTGAGTCAGACCCGCACTTGTCAGGATTATACAATAAAAACTTTTTCACAAAAACAAATGTTTGTTTTCCGACATCTTCAACAATCATCTTCATATTTTAACCAATTTACACAAAACCTTAACGAATTATACACTTAAACTGTCCACATGAATCACTCCGTCTAATATTGGTGAAAACCGCATGAAAATCTGTTCAGAAGTTTTGAGTTTATCGCGAACAGACAGACAAACGCGTTGGGGGACTTTGTTTTATATTATAGTGATTAACATTAGATAAACTGTCACATCTTTTAGTTGAATTGAATGAGTGCAGACATTTTACGGAAGACGACGACGCGACGGGGCAAATCAGTTAGCTATGCCCTCAAAGCTTCACCTGTGAGTTTAACTACAGAAATAAAAGAGAGTAAAACAAAAGAGTCCATCGATTGACACACTACAGCCCGTAATACATAATATTATAATAAACTAATACCGACGTAACATGAAAATAAAATTCATGTTCTTAAATAATCATAAGTTTTGATTCAAAGTAAATTTATATGAGTTTAGAATGAATAGTTACGAATTATATTGTTCATTGTACCTAGATATATCAGGTGATTCCGGTTGCTATGCGGGTTTTTCGACAAGGTTGCCTGTGTACTTTGTGTACCTAAGAACCCAATTACAAAAAAGGTTATTTTGTAATTAGGTACCTCCCTAGGTACAGTTGTAGGTATTGAGCTGTATAGGGAAAATTATAAACCAAATACGTACATAACGTAATAGGATAAAATAACACAATTATTTATATAATTAAGGTGTTGTAAGTACCTATTACTACTTTACGGTTTTTGGTAATCGCTTCTGTCTAAAATTAAAATCCCTGATTTATCAATTACAAATCTGAAACTATTATTCACTCCTAGTGCAAGCCATATTATTTTTTTATCTAATTTATCCAATAAACATAAATAATCCTTAAAGAATGTATTATAAATTATGTTTATAATAGAGTTTATTTACATATTGCAATACCTAAATGAACTACACAATTAAGTAAGTAGGTACATAAAGCAAAACATCACAGACAGAATGTTCGAATATGCAGATAATCCAACAAAATAACCAAACCGAAAAAAAAACTATTTAAATTAGTTATGCAACATGCCGCTCACTTTGTGGCAGACTTTGGCAGCACGATCTTGAAACTATTTATTTAACTAGTTATCAATACATAGATAGTAGGTAACTACAGCTCAACATAAAATGGCAAAGAATGTGCTGCCATCTTTGTATTCCATGAGGAAATATAACTAATGTTACCATATAAAAATTGAGTAACCTAAATGGTAGAAAATTAGAAAACTTTCCGAGCTGAAGAATATTATTTACACCAGGAAAACCTGTAAAGTTCAAGGATCATTTATACGAAGAAAGGGAATCTAATTTTAAATCAATTGAATGTCTGCTCACAGTAAGGGAGATTTTGACAGTTACCATACTTGCTATTACGTATGGTTCGGAATATTGGCACACAAACAGAATGAATGAAAGACAATTGCATGCGGTTGAGACGGGAATGATAAGGGAAATGTGTTGTATGACGCGGATGGATAGAATTCGAAATGATTATGTAAGAGGAAGTTTGAAAGGGGCGCGCCGGTGACCGTCTCATCAAGAAGTTGTGTGGAAATTGCTCGTCAAGATATGGACCCGTCAAGCCGGGATACGAAATAATGAGTACGATGTGACGAGTTGAGTGTGAATGTGGACTGCTATAACATTAGAGAACGATCGAGGAAACGGATGGATTATTCACCACTTGCGTATTTATATTTGCAGGTATTATATTGCATAGATAATTGCATGACTACCCTCAATATTGTATAGGTTAGATGTAAGATATTGTATTGTATTTATTTGCATTAATTGTAACGGACTTTGGCTAGTAGACGCCCGAATCTATTCATTATAATATAGTAAAAGATATATCTTTATTATACATTATTTAGTTCGTTAAAAAATAAGGAATCATTTTCTGCCAGTTTTTTTAAGCGTTTCTTGTACATTGATGTGAATAAACTTGATATTTAGTCATCGTATCCCGACTATATATATATAATAACAAGTAAGTGACGCAGTTACTGCAGTTGTATATAAGTTGGTTCAAATTGTATAAAATAAACATCAATTACCTCTGGGCCAACAAGTTTGCAGGATATGAGACTCAAAATTAATAACATTTAAATGACAGGACAGGTATAGTTTAAGTGTTTAAAGAAGGTCGGTTTTTATGAATACGATACGTATGGTTTTAATTTATCATGAAACTTGAACCTGTATTATGACATAAACATTTAAATGAAAAATCATAAAACAGTTATCGTTGATTTAAATTCTTGCACTTGTCTCTCAGAAAAAATACTTAAGGAATCAAATGTTTGGCGAGGCGCGAAGAAATACACACAGCACTAATTATTTAATATCATGCAAGACAATATCGTGTTCCTATGAATTCACTCTAAAGCAAAGTTGTAACACGAAACAAAATTTACACACATGAACATAATATCTATTATAAACGTCTATGGGTATATAGACCTCAAATGTGGTAGAGGGGTACTTACGTTACTACCCCCCTTAGGGACCGTCTTTTAATCACGTGAGGCTCGAAAGGGGGGGAAGGGGTTTGGTAAAAATCACGAAATATCACAAGGGGGAGGGGGGTGTAGTAAGATATCACGTGTATTTATTTCCTGCATTTATAGATAATATTCTAAAAAATTTTTGATTATTTGTTGGTACTAAAAAATACACGTGATTTTAGGTGGGGTGGGGGTTTAGTCTTAAACCTCACCACGTATCACCAAGGGGGAGGATGGGAGAGTTAAAAAATGGTAAAAGAAACATCACGTGATTAATGGATGGCACTTTAGCTATTTTTCACTGGGACTTGTCTACGAAAGTAATGTTTAGAAATAGTACCAGTCAAAGTTCAAACACTAACATCATAATAGACTTTTAGGTAGAAAGTGACTAACGTAACGTTGGTGTTATTCGTTGGTTAATTTGTTAATTCATACGGCGCTTATTTTTGTCATAAAGGAATTTCGGTAGCACGATAATGGTAGGTTTTAAAAATAGTAGCTTCTTATATTTTTTAGAAGATTTAAATATTGAATGTTGGCAACATTTGTATAATTGACCGCCACCCGTGAGCAAATCGTTCGCTCGATCTCGCTCTGTCGATCGAGTCCGGTTGTGGAAGCCATTTTATTCTTGTGAATGTGACAAAGTATTTTTTGTGATTTTCGTACGTATAGGAATCGTGTCAATGTGTACCTGTATTGAGTGTTTTTCGTGACGTGTGATCGTGGTTCCAAAATTGAGAATGTACGTGTTTCAAATTGGTTTGTGTTGACCTGCCCTGTTTCTTACGCGGTCGCACAGCAGGCATCGATTAGTGCAGTAAGGCGGCCTCTAATAACGGCGATTCGAGGGTGTAGGACCAGTTACTGGGGTGCGCCATGGGAAACAATGCTGCCACCGCCAATAAGAAGGTGGACGCTGCCGAAAGCGTCAAGGAATTCCTTGACCAGGCGAAAGAGGATTTCGAGGAGAAATGGAAGAAGAATCCTACTAACACCGCCGGACTGAATGATTTCGAGCGAATAAAAACATTAGGTACCGGCTCGTTCGGTCGAGTAATGATAGTACAGCATAAACCCACAAAAGAATATTACGCTATGAAAATATTAGATAAACAGAAAGTGGTCAAATTGAAGCAGGTTGAGCATACGTTAAACGAAAAGCGAATTCTTCAGGCTATCAACTTTCCTTTCTTGGTTAGCCTGAGGTTCCATTTCAAGGACAACTCGAACTTGTACATGGTGTTGGAGTATGTGCCAGGTGGTGAGATGTTCTCGCATCTGCGCAAGGTGGGGCGCTTCTCGGAGCCGCACTCGCGCTTCTACGCGGCGCAAATCGTGCTAGCATTCGAGTACCTACATTACCTGGACCTTATCTATCGGGATTTGAAGCCCGAGAATCTCCTTATCGACTCGCAAGGCTACCTCAAAGTGACAGATTTTGGTTTCGCGAAGCGCGTCAAGGGCCGTACGTGGACGCTGTGCGGCACGCCCGAGTACCTGGCGCCTGAAATTATTCTCTCCAAAGGTTATAACAAAGCAGTCGACTGGTGGGCGCTCGGCGTCCTAGTATACGAAATGGCGGCTGGTTACCCGCCGTTCTTCGCCGATCAGCCCATCCAGATTTATGAGAAAATTGTTTCGGGCAAGGTCCGCTTTCCTTCGCACTTTGGCTCAGATCTGAAAGATCTACTTCGTAATTTGCTTCAAGTCGATTTGACTAAGCGTTACGGCAACCTGAAAGCTGGTGTCAACGACATAAAAGGCCATAAATGGTTCGCGAGTACCGACTGGATTGCCGTCTTCCAAAAGAAGATTGAGGCTCCGTTCATCCCGCGCTGCAAGGGGCCGGGTGACACCAGCAACTTTGACGACTATGAGGAGGAGGCATTACGTATCTCATCGACTGAGAAGTGTGCGAAGGAGTTTGCCGAGTTCTGAGCGCGTAGTTGGTGCCTGCAAGCGGACACTCCCGTGAGTAGGTGTTTTTAGTGAATCTTCCGTGACATTGTGGTCGTGGAACGGTGACGAGTGCGTCTCTTTGCCACAGCTTTGGGTGATTATAGACGCTGAGGCGGCCCCTAGCTGGCACCCCATGTGGATCAAATTTGGAGTGTAGGCAAGATGATAGTAGAACTGATTTCCGATATTTCGGTGGCGTTCATTTGCTTAGTGCCCTTTCAAGTTGACATAACATAGAGCAGGTAGAGGAGCAGAAGTGATCCTTGTTCTGGTGATATCCTTAGTGTTACCACTGACACATTGTACCCACAGCGTTGCTCTCAGCACTCAATGTCTTGCTACCTGATTGTCCATTTGGTGCATGATAGTTTGCTGTCGATAGCATATTGGGATGTGGTGAGCTTTATTATTAAATATTTTTTATTGTTTTTACAAAATCAATAATACAATTTTTGTAATATGTAATTATGATCAAATTTTTCTTGTTGCTTTTTAAAATTCACCATTGACTTTTCAATTTTTATCTAATTACATCACATAACCATCAACTTAGAGCAATTACGCCGACCATCACTAATAATTTAGATTACTGAATTGAATTTCCTAAAACTATGTATTACTTATCTTGATGGAATGTTATAATTAATTATGTATAGGTTTTAATTAATTGACATTTCGTTATTGGTTTTATTTATAGTGTTAATATTGTTGTATCAGTTGATATTTTTAACTAAGGAACTATAACTACATCAAACTATTGAAGAGATTAATTTATTGTATATGTATTCATTGTAGTTGTGTTCACATGTGCAATTTGACCTGTGTTTGTGATCTGATGTGAGGTTTCATTTGAATTTAAGTGTAATTTGTATTAGTTCCTTATTTTGTAGGTTTAAGTGTAGTTACGGTAACTGTGGAGTTAAACCATACAGAATGAGCATGAATACATTTATTCTAAAATCAGCCTCTTAACAAACTGTGCTATGTAACCTGGCCTTATTGCTAGCATCAGTTTATATTAAAAGCAATAAATATTGTTCACTTAAACATATTCCAATTTGCAGCAATATTTCTGTCTGTTAAATGTTTATAGTTTTATACATTACAACTCGGTATTCAGCACAAAATAAGACATGAGAGAATTTTTTATATAAATATGAGATATTGTTTTCAATAAGAATAGGAATATGTTTAAAGGTACCTAGTGTTAAATCATTGAAGCGCGGCGTCGAGTCGCGTTGATATCTTGTCATTGAGACTGATGTTATCAATAAGCATGTGTATAATGAGAATGATATCATTGTAATCAGGTACAGCTAATAATTTTGTTCCCACCATTCTCTGGAGTGTGTGATGTGGCAATGATTAATTGGCAATGTTTACTATAAAGTTTGTTAGCTATTAGGTGTAGGACTTTGAATCCAGGCTGTACAAATAAATATCTAGTAATTCGTAGTGCATTTTACATTGTGTACATTGTGAGCGTCTGTGGTAATAGTTATTAGGTTGAAATCATGGGAAGGTTACTTAACCGCTCTGTGCACATTCATATTTATTATAAAATGTTACTGATGTGACTTGAGCTATGTCTGATGCATATGATTGTTGTCTTTGAGTTAGTACTGTCCTCGTTCTTACAATTGGAACTGGTCAAGTTATGATAATAACTACTTGTAAAATCATATCAAATTGTACTCTAAATTAATCATTTTGGGTCAACGTATATTGTAAATGATGCATTCTCAATCTTTTCTATGATGAATCAATGTCAAACTCCAATAATATTATGAATTTTCAAATCGCTTATTTATACTTTTTTTTACTAAGCACTGTGCTGTAAACAATGTCTTGTGGTGAAATGTCTATTGGCAAATTTTAAGACTTGTTTGATTTTGTTTTGATATAATTTAGTTTTTAAATCAATACCTATTATTTTATATGGTGCCATAATTGTGTTTTGGATATGGTCCCGCTTGTAAATATTTAGATGATATTGTTAAAGTTTTTATTCTCCTTATTATTACAATCATTGCCTACTTCTATACAACAATCCTAATATAATACTGTGCTAAATCGGTACTCTTGTCGCATATTATGTCAGTATTAAACTTCGCACCTTTTTATGTAAGTCATAAAGTTAGTCTCGAAGTATCAGATGAATAGTTGAACAATACTTAAGTAGCTAGTCACTTCATATTTTTTAATTACATAAAATATACGCTGTTTCGGAAGTGGCAATGTTGAAAGCTGGTGTCCAAACACCTACATATTTATTAAGAATTAGCTAGTAGAATTTTTAGATTAGTTAATTTCAGAGTTTGATAGTGAGAGTATACCAAGTCTATGTGCAAATCGTGCTGTATTTCCTCCTGGCATCATTTAGTTGAAGGCAAACTATTAATTATTTTCAGATTGCTTTCAAGACATTGTTCGGTAATTATTTATGCAAAATGTTTTATCTATTTTCTGTTGTCGAGCAGTTGCCTGTAGACTAATGAATTATTTGCTACTTTGTAAGAAAGTGACATTCACCAATTAGACATTGTTTAACGATTCTAACGTTTTTTAAAAAATTCGCGTAATCTAACTCCTGCAGTATCGTAGTGTCAGCGCAACATTTAATTTTTAAATATTGTATTGACTATTAAGAGTATCTGTGTACCCTTCGTAACAGTCATTGTATATAACTGTAGAGTGATCGTATCCCCAGTAATTAGGAGATTCGGTATCAGCTTTGATATCCGCGGTCTTTCATTCCAATTAGCTTCACAACTTGCTCATCGACACAATATGAATGTTCTAATGTGAACATTTTAAAGCCATTTTGGATATTATAAACATTAGTGTGACCGTATGTGTATTTGCGAACCGTCGTCTTTTTATATCTGTGCGTATTAAATATTCAAATGTTCACATCTAGATCTATTATATCGAGTGCCTATAGCATTGAAAGTTCAAGTGTAAAAAGTCAGTTAATTTCAGTAATTATTTGTCACCATGTATTGATCTTCCATAAAATTACGATGAAATTAAAATATCGATGTAACAGTAAACAATGGTTTGATTTATAATAATGTCATAGATAAGGTGTTCTATTCCAATTTTGACTATACGTTTCCACTTGGCACATCTGCTTTTGAACGTAATCGAAGTTGGCTTGGTACGGTGAAGATAAAATATTTTTCGCCGAGTTATACGTATGTTGTATTGTTTGACGTTGTTCGCACGTTTGGAAGAGCACGGCTGTAGCACGTGGGGCGAGCGAGGCGGTTTAATACGTGGCTTCCTAATAAAGCGGAATGCTCCGCCGCCCGTACGCTGTTCATCATTGCCAGACAGATAAAGATTTGTTTTACCGCTCAACAATTCTACCGTAGACGCTATAATTCACAATTATTATAGCACAACTGCCTTGTAACGACCATTTCTCACTAATTAAACTGACACATCGCAGATTTTTTGTTCGCTATCAATCGTAATTATTATTGTCAACTTTTGCCTTGCAAGTTTTAATGTTATTTCCATTTCAGGTAGCCTTGTGTGATGATTTTTATTTTTGTACGTTCAGATCACGTTCAGCACCAGGTGAAATAAAAAAATCAAAATCCGCTTACGTAATCCTTATAAACATGCCGCATGTTTGTAAAGGCTTATTCTGTAAATAAACTGATTCAAAAGACCAGTTTAAAAAGAGTATAACGTAATTTTGTTGGACTAAAACAATTTTTACATTAATATTCGCCCACGTTCATGTTTACATCAGTATAACTTACCCATAATTTGAACATTCAGTCTAAACAAAATGTGTTAAAAATTCACATCATACGATTGTTTGAAATTCTGTAGCGAATGCCAAGGTATCTGACGCAGACAAATATTTTAACATATGAATGATTTATGTAGGATGTGATACTATTATTATATTCCTCCTGTAAGGTATGTATGAAAATCCTTTAAATCAAATGTGTACACGAGCCACTAATTCACACGTACGCTTGTACCTAAATAATTATATTTTGAATCACTGAATCAAAGCACTATCTATGGAACTTGTGGTTTTACCTACTGTTTATTTTGTAGAACGCTCAAATAAGTTTAATAAATTAACTTATTTATATCTCTCAGTGTTTGTAAGAATGTATTATCTCTTGGGCCGTTTCAATGTACATAAATGTTCCGTTCGATAACCTTTAGATTACCCATTTGGCATAAATAAACACTCTATATGTATACTTAGTTTATCATCGATCGAATCATACGTCTTCACCTTTTCGATCTTGACATGTTGCAATTCAAAATTACATGGAATATGAATGAGTACCTACCTATTGAGTAATGATGATATTCACACTAACAAACCATCACTATTTACTAGAAGTAAACACAACTACAACCAACTCCTTAAAACTTATGAGAAATGGTTTCTAACCGTAACATTTTTGTGTCATGATCGGATATTTCATAGTTGCATCATTTATTAGTGTTTACATGCAAAGAAAAACAAAATCATCCATGTAGTAATATCATGTGTTAATATAGGTAGCAGGGAATGTTCTGATTCGACACGCGATCCGCGCTGTGGGAAGTAGGATCATTATCAATCCACACAATAGATGTTTAGTTGGAAACATGGGCTTAGTAACACGTGCTGAACGATCTATCGCCAGAAACGATTAATTTTCTACTCGTAAATGGTCCATCCTTTGGCTTGACGTTATTATCTTTGCCGTTTTAAGTTGAATATGTATTGTCTTTGATGCGTGACGTAGTGACGTGTGTACGTTGCCAACATTCAAAAGAATTCTCTGTATTTTTAATGCTGTTTTTTTAATATCGTCGCGGTTATACCAATTTTTGGCCAATAATTTTCTAATGTATTCGTTTATGTAAAAATACTACACCTCCTGGGTTAGGGTGCTATGAATTATTTATGGCATAGTACCAAATTATCTTCTTACACACTTCAGAATGCAATGGAGTTTGAGTAATTTTGCAACAGTTGCTTTAATGTGTCAAACATTGATCGATTCATAAGTGGAACACTTATAGACCTGTCGGCACTCAAGTAGCATTTTGCGCTTGCGAATAAGTATGTGTGTTACCTATAAAGGCTGGTTCGTTCTCGCAACAGTGTCGCAACCTTGAAGCCTGAGAAAGCACACGTTACGTATACCAGTGTGTATACGGCCCGATATTGCGGAATAATCTTTGCTTATGAACAGGCGACGCGACGCTCACAATTACAACATCCTCTTTAATTTCGATAACTAATGAGCGCGTTAGTTATTTAGGTAAATGTTAACTTTTCTATATTTAAAACCTGTTTGCTGCCGCGACAGATCGACGAAAAATATCCTTGAATTTATATAGGTGTTGTGTGTGTGCTATTATAATCAGTCAACACGAACTCTCACGCTGTTAGGATTTGATTTGACTAATTGATTGTTATGTTACTAACCAATCCCTGGTTAGTAACATAACAGTTCGGTAGATACGGGGCGTCTATTGCCCACTACGTTGTTACAGTCTGTGTCCGAAGTTATCCCTGTGTACGCGGAAAAGCGTGAATACTAGGGATCCGTTCTATTTCTCTCGTGTTTTGTTCGCCAGATGTCCGTTTTCCACTCGACAACGTTAGCAACGTCATCGATACTACACACATGCTAATTTTCACATTCAAACACGGCAATATGATCCAAGGTTTGAGGCGTTCTAGTTTCATCTCGCTCTTGTCGCTAGATAGCAACTATAATCACGTGTTAGTCCGGGTTTACACACAAGTTTATTTATTCTTTATAGTGTTTTTTTTGTAATTAACTTTTTAGTTAAAACACTACACTATTCCCAATAGATAATCTATACATATGTTAAAAATGTAACGTCTCGCTGTCTGTACATGGAAGATATATGAGAAAATATTATTGGGACCTTAATCAACGCAAATAGCACCCAAAACAATGATTGTTAGAATTTTTGTCTTTTTGTCTGTTTATCTGTGCGTTTGTGCACGCTTATTTCAGAAACGGCGTATCCGATTTCCCTAATATATATATATTGTGGTAAGCTTCACTTAATATTTAGTGTTTGTTTCAAGTCAATCGGTTCCCAAATAAAAAAGTTATGCCAATTTAAAGAATCACGTCTCGTTTGTTTCTTACGACATCCACGCGGACGGACTCGCGGGCACAGCTATAATTTAATAAATTTTATAACCTGTATGTACACATACAGGCTATAATATTTAATACACATACATGTGTAGATTAATAATAACTTCATATTTTTGCGCTATACACTTGAATTATCAGAAAATAAAAACTTGACTTTTAGTTCGCAATTCGTAAAAAGTGTACTAAAACAAGTTCCAGAGATAAGAACTTTGGCGAGTTGTAAAAGTGCTCGATGTCCGAGTTTACTTGGCAGTGTTGTCGAGAGACGTACTTATATTAGAAAATTGGCCGGTCCTAATGTATTTTCCATAATATCCATAGCCGTAAAGCGGAGTGCTCACAAAGCTAACGTTTTATTACTGTAAGGTCGGCAGACCCGTTCAAGGTCTATAGGAAACGGTCGGAGAACGTCTTGTGTCAGCGCTCTTTATATTTCAGATTCTTTTAATGTAAAACCACCTTTGAAATTTGCTTCTCCTCTAATGGCACAGATATTGCGCAGTTTCCGTTTCAATCATTCCTGCCTTTGAAGTTTTTTATGGGCCACTATTTAATGCCAGTGTTAGGTAAACAGCATTTTCAAATATTTTTTCTGGTAAATCGCAAGTTGTAATATCAACCAAGCATAATTCTTTAATTTTTTCTACATTCTCATATTCTTTTGACACAAAATCACATCACCAGGACAACTTTTCATTTGATCTTAGCTCAAAAATACCAAAACACCTAAATCGTACCAACACATTTAGTCTCGTAATCTGTTGTCGAATTGTGACTTAGCACTCTACAATACGCGTCAAACCCATTTTGCCGTCAGAGCCTTCATAAAGTTTAATAACCCTTACCTGATGGTTCGAAGTATTCCCGAGATGAATGATGATATGAAGTGTTACTAATGTTTTACAGAAGAAGGCTTTCATATAATTTTGTGAATGGTATAAGTAAAAAGCCTGCGCTCTGCAGTGCTTCCCAAACGGTCAAAGAAAATTAGCGTTTTTATATATGGTCCTAATTTATTAAGTAATTTCCTTTAAAAGGCTTAATATAGACTCGTAAGTCAAATACATTCACTTTAGCTAAGAATTAAATGGATATAACAAATTATTTGTAATTAACATAGTACTAGCAAGACGAAAACTGCTCCTTGAACGGCGAATATTAAGAAAAATATAAAAATTTTGTAAAAACAATTATTATGCCTTAAATGAATCCTTATCACTTACACCCCTTAAAAGGAAATTACCTAATAAATTAGGACCTTATATAGTAATACAAATATTCTGTAGACAAATCGTAGGCGTCATAATGAGGACCGATTTCACCAAAGTCAGGAACCCATCCGCTGAAGAAATGTCAATATGGGCAGCTTTTGTTTATAAATCTGTCCTTGCAGAAGTTCTTCGGGATAACGATATACGTGGGGGTCTGTCGGTCATTCACAGCTTTTGTCTACAATGCAGGCTTATGAAATCATAGACTAAAGTAGGACGCATAAACTTCTTTTTTTATTGATTTGAAGTTGAACTTCTACTTACCATTTACTATATTCTTCCTTGTTTGTTTGAAACTGGACAAGGATAGGACTTTCTCAAAGTCCTATCCTTGTCCAGTTTTCCCTAATAATTAGGTAAACCCTCCCTTAGTGAAGTAAAGAAATGAAGAGTCAAAATGTTCAGATAATCGCCTCTAAATTACTAGGTATTGATAGTGTTTTTCTGCGTACACTGGATTTCCTAACTGCCTTCCTTGTTTCCTGAGAAATAAAATCTAGGCATATTCAAGGCTCGAGTAAATAGATTTCTTCTGGGTCTACGTGCTTCATCTTCGGCCACATCAGGCGAGTTGGTGGCCAAACGTCGGTGGATCAATTTTTCATAAAAAAAAAGTAATTCGCAGTTTTTGACGACACTACGAGGTATACCTAAGTCTCTTACTTACGTTTTACTCCATTCTTCCCTTTCTCCAGTCTTGTCCCGTCTCCCGAAAAACCAGGTATACCCCAGGTTAGTGTATTAAAGAAATGAAGAGCCAAATGTTTTGTCCAAAGAATCGTAAGTTACTAGGTACAACGACGTTGTTTTTCTATGTACACTGGATTTCCTAAATGACTTCCTACTCATAAAACACTTGTACCAGCTAATGTAATGACACATTTGATTCCGCGATAAGATTATACGTAAGGTCGTTTGTAATGAATGCCTTATTATTGGCAACGCACTTCAGGATGACGAATTAAAGTAACGATGATTGAACGCTCATAGTCTGAATGCTTTTATTAGTCCAATTAATATTTAGGCTTTGTTGCGGGTAGTGACAGAATGGCGCCAAAGTTACGATAATTTATTAAAGTAATTTAAGCTCGACAAATTATTTATTCATTTCAATTAAAACTATTAATTATTACTTTTGGGTTTAGGAAATCCGTTGTGTACTCTGTTATTTTGATCAGACTGCCACTGAACACCCACTTCCAGCCGCTAACCCCCTACTGCCCGATACGGGGTCTTTTGGCTGCTGGGTTTTCCCCTGGCCCAGTTCGTTCCTCTTTAGTTAACCTGCATCCTTAAGACTCCTCCGGGGGAGCCATATCAATACCTGGCTAAGTGTGGACGTCCAGTCAACATGGGCCACTCAGCACCAGGACCCCCTCCTTCAAACCATCCTGTGATTCTGAACTCCTTGTAGCCGGATTAATATAGGAGACGCTACGCCCATGTGCGCCTCGTTGTCGTGCCTTCAGTACTACTTCTATATAAGAAGAAAAGTATTGTGTGGACATTGATTATAACGTAATATAATCACGGCATTCTGGCAAGAACAAGTTTTGTTTACTTTATAGAAGACAAAGGCACATACTGCTTCGTTTCCAGTTCATGTCATATCTATCCATCCAAAGGTTGCCTGGAAGAAATCGTCGGGTGCGATAAGGCCGCCCATTGTACTTCTTTTAAATTATCATGTCTTATGTTGTTATTTCCTAGGTGTACAATAAAGAGTTAAATAAATAAATTAAATAAATAAATAAAGGTAAAAGGTTTTATCTATTTTACTTTAGTTAGGACGGTTTACAATCCACTTACACTAACATAAACTAACAAGTTATCTAGAAATCTTTAAATTAAAATAATTAAATGTCTACTTAAATTATAAAACATCGTTAAAACTAAGATAGGTAGGTGTACTTCACTGCCACTCGCCAGCAAACGGATCGCAGTCCGGCAGTTTATTTTCTGGGGTTAGAAGCTAAACTGTCTAGAGGCTTTTGACTTGGATGAACACTACCATGATTGGAAATAAGATTTTTATATACAGGTGTACCTTGCTGTTGGATATCTTGCATAATTCATCAGGGCCTAATTAAGCAATGTTCAAAAGTTTATAAGATGCATTTCAAAGATGTCTATGACGATATTCGATATTCGGGTGCGCTGAATCAAGCTTCACTCGAAACTATTCAAATATATACGATAGAATAACTGTCGTAGGCTTTGGTAATATTTTATAGTAATATTTTGTAATATACTACTAAAACTCCATCAGTTAGTATTTTTAGCGGAGAGATATTCTTATACATTCGGTTTTAGTTGCAGTTTGTCATAGTTCTTTGTTCCTTTTATACTACTTTGCATAACAATTATCTGTTTCATAATTTCCCTCCACATCCAATCGATTATTACGTGCGTTGCGTATGATGATGAAACCACTTTTATATATTAATTTTCTAATTATATGCACCTGCTGTAGGTATCTACACTTCATGTATTAACAATGTAAATAAGTGTTGAAAGTAAATTTAACACAATAGACGGAAACCGCTCAAAATAGGCAAATATGTGTACAATGGAGTACGCAATAACTGGTATAATGTATTTATTTGTGAACTAATTTGATTTATAGCGAATGGGAAAACAATGGAAAAGCAAGCGACTTACTATTTACATAGCAACTCTTTTCCAATAGTTGCTACATGCATAGCAACCGATTCTTCAGTAATACATAAGATATTCGGAAGACAAAAAATGGAGAAGTAATTAAATAAAGTAACTACACATAATATTTACTTTCTTCAAAAATGTAATACGCAGTTCATTTCCAAGTTCATCGATGATTTTATTTCGACAAACATTAGTCACCAAACTGCGTGTGAACAAAACCTTCTACCCGTCCTTGCCTGAACACAGCTATGTAAATTTCTCAAGATTCAAGTTGAACGTACGAACGTCAGATAAGCACTCGAACCTCTAAAAATTATCTTTTGACTCCTTGTCTAAGAGTGGTATCTTATCGACGACGATAAAATGCTGAACGGTTCGGTTTGGAAAGGTGCCTACCTAGATGGCAAGGTCGCGTCTCTGCTCGTTTTCATAACAATTTACAATAATTTGATATAATTTATGCGTGATGCCACTTCGAATAACGTTGCATTAACAAGTAAACAAAAAAAAGCAGGCAAGAATAGGTTAACTCTGGATTAGTCTGTGGGCCGGAACCACCGTTTTTTTTTTAAGAAAATGATGGACATCTTACTAAATGTGCATTCGCGACAAACGGGAACAGAACTTTTGCTGACAAGGTAAGTTTAATTCATTGAAATGAATTTATGTAATTGGACACTTATATTGTGTGGTTTATGCTCATTTTGCATGATTCAGTACTGTATTTTTCTTCTGCCCACTCTAATGATTATTATGAGAAAGTGTAAATTCGCGAAGGATTGCCAGGTCCATCAATTGCAGCGGGCGGGGTGTGGCGAATGGCGCGATTGACGTAATGCGCGCGAAAAATAACGCTCGATCTATTAATGGACGTCTAATAAGGTACGAGTACATCTGTCTTCGAGTTGAGGCATTTCTTATTAAGAATCAAACGTACAAACAGTTACAAGCAAGCAGTATTATTTTGCCGACAGTTTATCGATGAAAAAATATGGATTTTGTTTGTTGATAAACGCGATAAAGTCACCGCTATTGCGATTTGAATGAATTTAACACTTATGTTATGATAACATTGTTCTTATACTTTACCTTAATTATAATCGGACTAGAGTTTACCATGCGTTCATTTATATGACCTTGTATTAATTGTTATATTTTACATACAGATACAACATCGGGGCCTTTATAAAGTAGTATAAACACTTTTAAACACCCCGTATTCCGGGTAATGATCGCAGTTGAAAGGCTTTACTTTTATGTTCACCTGTAGATGTCATATTAAATACATCAGCACCTTTCACCAACTCGTATACTAAGAAGCCCGCCTCGAATCTGCTCATGAAACGCTTCGTTCTAATCACTTATCTGTTAAGTACTGCGTTACTATGGAGTTTGTACTTGACTTTTGAATATCATTATGTCTGTCATACCATCATAATACTTGGCTCGGTTGCACCAACTCTAACCATAACCAACGTGTTCAATTTTTTGACGTATTTTCTATGTTAATTCTTTCATAATGACACAGTAACATGTCAGTTACGGTTAAAGGTAAGTTGGTTCAATTGAGCCTTAGGGAGATTCGATACAGATAGATAACATAGCATCACGCTTGTATTCTCGGAAGGGGTAGGCAGAGATACACCGTTGTAGCCACATTCCACCAATGCTATTATTAAGTCCCACGTAGTCTCGTGGTGGGACATTGGAATCTATTAGGTATCAAATTAGGTCTCAAACTCCGGGCTGTTATTGTGAATTACCTAATAAAAATAACCAATATCACTTTGCCCGACCTGACACCTTAAGCTCAGCAGTCATGCTTGGGTCACTGGACCAACGAGGTAGTTGGAATAAAATAGAATACAACACTTCAAAGATACAAAAAAATGCTGTTAACGAAATATAATCATATTTATCGTGGGAGAGCCACGCTTCGGCACGAATGGGCCGGCTCGACCGGATTGATACCACGGCCTCACAGAAAACCGGCGTGAAACAACGCTTGCGTTGTGTTTCGCCGAGTGAGTGAGGGTACCGGAAACCCAAACCCTTAGAAGGCCGGCAACGCACTTGCGACTCCTCTGGGATTGCGAGTGTCCATGGGCGGCGGTAATCGCTTACCATCAGGCGAGCCGTCTGCTCGGTTGCCCCCTATCCCATAAAAAAAATATATTAGATACCAAAATTTGCTCTATTTCTGTTTATATCTTGTACATCGCTGACATTCACAAATTAAACATATTTTCGTTAGAATAATAATATGTGACCATATAATAGGTGACCTACTGTATTTACCTAAATAAACTAAAACCAGGCGTTCACAAAGGAGTTTGTTTTACTCATACCAAATTGGTATTGAGATAATTTTGGCAATCTTAATGACACTACGGATTATTATTGGATTTAACATAAGCCTATGCGTTGTCTCAAATACCAACCTGTGTATGCCAAAATTATTTTAATCCACTTTATTGAATGTTTATGAAGGTTGTTGCTTAGGTGAACGTCTTCAGGTCGATATGTCAGTGACCAATGACAATAGATGAATGGCTCATCATGTATAACATAACAGCATCACGCCTCTATCCCCTGAAGGGGTACGCAGAGGTGTACACGGTTTTACATCCAGATTTCACCAGTACTGTTATTAAGTCCCATTTTATAAGGTGGTGAGCCAATTGTCATCTACCGGGCACAAATCCAAACTCCGGGTTGCTACTCAGAATTTCCTATCAGAAAACCCAATAATTTATTTATTCTTTATACACGATTGTACAGAGAGAGGGGCTCGTGGCTAAGTAACGCATGGATTGATCGATCGATCGAGGTTAAGCTTTGCTTGCCGCGGTCGGTCTGTGGATGGGTGTCCATAATGTCATACCGAGAAACGTCCGTGCCATTGAACAGAGAAGGACTTAATGCTTTAGGCATTCTCTGCCAGTCACCTTAGGGTGGTGGAGAAACAAAAAGATTTACTTAAATGAAATAAAAAAAAAAATACTTGAATATATATCACGGTAGATAAAGTGAGTATGTGATGTGAGTGTGTTTGTAGAAACAAATCTCACATACACAAATAATAATCAGACGCATTGTCGCATCATGCCTGACAGGCGTCGCCTGTAATCCCCAAATGGTAAGATAGAGCTGCATTTACTATTTACCGATGCCGTTAGTAAATTAGCGTATATATTGGCTACCGGTTACCAACCAAATTGATGGTCAGTAGTACATTGCCGCGTATGTTGCAGTTTATCTATGGTGAGCAAAAATATTAAAAAACATACGGCGCAATGTACCTACTACAAATTCGAATTCGATGTCTACCGAGATAGCCAATACACCTGCTGGCAGTAATAGGCGGTGAGTCGGAAAATCTCCATTATTTTTGAAATCCGAATCAGTTATAATTTGTAGGCCACACAAAGACTTGTTTCGTGCAAAAGTTAAATCGTCAACCTGTGTAAAAAAAGTTGTCACTGAACCTATTTACAGTACCTATTCCCTAGTTATTTCATTTCACTAAAACACTATCACCGTCCCTTTCGCTCAAATGACGCAAAAGGAAAATGTACAACCTACCTTAGTATGTTGAGTTAGTTAATTGAGTTTATCGTGTCACATTACCCACCAGCCGCTAATAAAAAGCAAGTAACATCAAGTTTTCCCTTCAAGTCATACATTAAAACAAAACCATTTACATACGTAATTGGAATGCCGGCAATTTAGACTGGACATGACCTTTTATTACGCGTCGTAACTCAAAATTAAAAGTAACGTATACTTAGATTCAGTTTAGACACAGATCCGTAAAAAACGCTTTTGCTAAAGTGAAAAGCGTTTTCTTTAAGGGCCTCTTCTCATACAGAGAAGGCATGAGCACTGATCACCACGCTAGCTCACTGCGGATTGGCGATTTTTCAAGGTTTCCTCACGATGTTTTCCTTCACCGTATAGCTGTGATGTCTTAGATTTACTAAGAAAGTACATATGATATTGAAAAAGTTACATTAGTACATGTTAGGTTCGAAGTTTCGAACCCACAACTTGCGACTCAAGAGTCGGGCCCGTAACCATCCAGCCGCCACGACAATAGCGTGACACTTTAATATAAAATTATAAACTAAAATACTAACATCTTAGGTTTTTGAGATTACTATAAAATTAATCCAGTCATGCTGCGACCACGGACGTTGTAAAGTGGTGTACATTTTGATCACTATAAAATTAATCCAGTCATGCTGCGACCACGGACGCTGTAAAGAGTGGTGTACATTTTGACTTGTGTTGTGACTTCAGGAAAAACTAAAATCACATGTGATTAATCCACTTATAAGTTGTTTTTTATTATTATAAACTAAAATGTGCAAACGTGTGCGTTGAAAAAATTGTTAACATCTAAATATTATCTACCCAAGATTTGATAATTACAATTTGTGTAGGCGTAGATATATTGTGGCGTCATACGGTATTAATAAATTGTTTCACGCCATAGAACAAGGGGTTCCTGTTATAAATAATCTGTAGGTATACATGGGTCAAATATAACCAGAATTAGCACGCTCCGATAATTTGTTAGTCGCATTTGTAAACATTGTGGTTGACGTAATAAACATTGGATAGTACGTCGGTAATTTATATTAGTATAAGGGCGCTTGTCCATTGACAAGAGAGAATCGAAGAGACATAAAATCAAAATCAAACTTTCTTTATACAAATTAGGTTAAAAATTTGCGCTTTTTGAACTTCAAACATTAAGACCACCCTTCACCGCATCCTAGTGTTTTAGCTGGGAATAAGTGTCGCAACAAACTTCCCAGCAACACGTCTGTCTGTATCGAAATTATTTATAGATTCTATACAATTCTAAAATTGAATTTATATAAAATAATTGTATCTATTCCTAATAGAAAAACCCAATAACACTGCCCGACCCGAGAATCGATCCCCGGACCTCAGAAGTCGACGCTCAAAAATCGCGTTCGCAGCCACAAGACCAAAGATTATTATTACAAGCAAAACTATTATAAATCAGAATTAAAAATCCTACAAAGTTACCGTTATTTTGATGTCGGTCGAATCAGCTTGTCCTAAATTAATTGGGATCGGCGCCGATATGTTTTTATTTTCTGCACAGAACGAAGAAGAAGAGCGCTTGTTCTTACTGCACTCTGCTATCTGAAAGCTGACCAATGTCGGTTCGATGTAGAAATCTATTGTAAAATACTGATCTATATTTTCTGAATTACATTTTGAATTTTATTTCATTAGCATAACGTTGTTTCTTGTATGACATACCTACTTAAAATGGAGCGTTATTCAGTCTTCTAATGACCCGATGGCAATGTGCGACATCTGACGACGATTTTGCGCAGTGTAGAAACTCCCTAAGTACTATGTATCTGTCTACTACTATTCCTGTTCTTTTCCATAATGGGTGGAATATAACTCCGTTGAATATCAACATCGGCACAGGTTCTTATGTATAAGATTACAGCTGAGGTAAGTACTTGCTGATAGGTTGATAACCTATTACATACTTCGTGAAATGATGTAACTTTAGATGTATCTCGCATACGACTTGTAATAAACGATTGTGTGTATGCCTACTGTTTCTAGGTCATTAGGCAATATAACATAGCATCACGCCTGTATTCCTTGAAGGATACGCAGAAGTGTAGGTGTTTAATGTTGGACACCCGTTGTATTGTCTTTAAGTTCCATGTATAAGGTGATGAGACCATTGCTTTACATATACCGGGCACAACTTCGTTGTACTGTTACTGAGTATTTCTTAACAGAAAATTTTAAAAACACTGTCCGACCCTAGTAAAAACCCAGGATGTCGCGCTCAGCAGCCGCGCTTGCGACAAGACAAATGAGACAGTAAGAAAAATGACGTGAAAAAAATACATTTAGTACCTATAAACTTAACCTTCAACGATGTTAATTTCTGTCTCTATTATTAACAATGTAAATTAAATTAAATCAAATTACCTACCCACGTCAAAATTACACAGCCACTTACGTAAACGCCGGACGGTAAATAAAAAACAACATAAATACATACAAAAACCTGTACCGTACAAGCGTGCAGTGTTGCCAAGTTTTACATAAGAGAATTAGTTTTTTTTTTCACAAACCGGCATTACGTTGGTATGACATTGTTAGTGTATTTTTATCCGGTTGTCTTCGTCGAGTGCTTGGCAGCAACTCAACGGTGCCTCAATGACGGTCCCGAGTCTATTCCCGTCTGACATTGCTCTTGGTGATAGGCCGACACAAGGACAGGCTGGCCGTGCTCTTGTATGAATAAGTGGATGATAGACGAACACTTTTTCGACTGATATAGGTACTTGTTTCTTGCTCGTGTTGGCTTATAGAGTCGTCTTTACTGTCTGATAAGACTTTTATCTTCTCATTTTATTTTGTATAGGATTAGAAAAACTAGTGCATTGTTATTGATGTAAAGGCAAAATTCACCCGATAAATCGTTTCTGTTAAATATTTATTTTGTTAATATGTTAGCAAAAGAGCAGCAGAATTGCAGCATAAGCAGTTTTCCTAAAAACACCCAAGCACTGTTTACTTTTGTTTGTTGTTTAGTTTCCTAAATATGTTGCCAACTGCCAAGCCGTAAATATCTTCCGAGGGAAAGGCTTGACGTAACTCCAGGAATTTGTCGATGAACCTTGTCTGCAAACGATCGAACGAAACTGTTCCACAATTAGATTTTACAAAGATAACTGCAGATTGCATCGATAATGTTTAAAACGGTAGACTAACGACCAAAATTACCTACTATGCATCCTTTAATTTTTTTTTGTCTGTTATGCGTCGTAACGTTGGTTAATTGACTTATCTACTATGGAGCTTCTATCAAATTTCTATCTTTAACAGGTTAAACAATCGCCACGTAGATTTTATGAATTTTGGCTGAAGTAAGAAAGAAGCTGTCTTTAAATTCGATTTGAAATGTCCTACTTTAGTTGATTCACAACACATGGATATGCATCCTATCGTACCTATATAATATTTTGTATAAGTATATGTATAGGTCAAGTTTTTAGATTTTAGATACATATATGTAAAATTTTTAGGTTTTAGATACACAATCATCATGTGTAACTTCGAATCTAATAAAAAGTTTTAGCTATAAAAGTAACGTGGTGCCCTTGCTAATTGAAAAAATAAAACAATTTAGTTTACGGACTAGAAAATTCTTCGTTCTTTCTTCTAACAACTGTCAACTCATTCTTTTGATTGAACCAATCTATCGAATGTCCTTTTTCCGAATCATTGATCGAATTTAGATTCGACAAATCGTCGTGTAAATGCAGTTGTCGTAGGCGGTGTCGGAATAACAGTCGGCCATAATTGGTACAATATCAAGATCTGCGATCCCAGTTGTGCGTGTTTTGTTCGAATTATATTTGAAGGTGGATGTTTTGAGGGCTGGCAACCCTCTTGACCAGTAGTGTGTGAGATTGTCATTTCATTTCTCACGCCTTGTTGGTCTAGTGGTCCAAAGCGCGATGGCTGAGTATGAGGTCCTGGATTCGATTTTTTTTTCGATTTATAATTTCTATAAGAAATTCTCGATATCAGTCGGCGTTTGGAATTGTGTTCGGTAGTATGGCTATAGGCTCACCACCTATTACACGAGACTTAATAACAGCATTGGTGATATGTGGGTGTACAAGCTTGTATACCCCTGCTTACCCCTTCGGAGAATATAGACGTGATGCTATGACACTATGTATTTTATGTCTAGTTTAGTTCTCACAAGTCATATTTTATCACCGTGGCAGTTTTTTTTTTCATAAAAATTAATGTCAACCAAGGAAATATTTTAGGACAATAATTATAACATTTTTAAGTAGGTACGTAAAGGAATTAAATTATTTTCTAGCCTTCCCAACCCTAATGAGTAGTGACGCGTCTAGTTTCTATACACATACATAAATAATTGCGTACGTTACTACTACGAGTATATTGCAATTTTCACAGTTTTGTCTTCGTTGAATGTATCATACAAAAATATTTGGAAAGACAAAGTATAAATATTTAGACTTGATGTTGTTATCTACACGTATATATGTACCTATATCGTGTAGATAAGAAATGTAACGCGAGGTGAGACAGCAATTATTACGTAATTGCATTGTTTTATGTAATGTTATGAACATGTTTTGATTATTATAAATGTTGTTTGTTGAAATTTATTCTTAGGCATTTTCCTAGACAATTGACTAGTGTTTCTTTATTTCAATAATAAATTATCTGTCCTCATAAAGCGTACAAGGTTCTTAGTTTTATACAAAGCGGTTTATAAATTATATGACATAATCACCTAGCTTACTGTGATACCTCTTCTAACTGCCTCATTGGTCTAGTGACGCGTCTGCAAAGCATGAGGTCTTGGGTTCGATTCCCAGGTTGGGTAGTGTTATTTGAAATTACTGTTAGGAAATTCTCAGTAGCAGCACGGAGTTTGGATCTGTACCCGGTAGATGGCAAAAGGTTCACCACATGGGACTTAATTACACCATTGGTGAAATGTGGGTACAACTGTTCACAGGCGTGATGCTCTGCTATTTTATATCTTACTGTGATAGAGAATTTCCAGGGAGTAAAATTCACTATTTAGTTATCAAATCCAGGAATGAGATCGACAGGAGAATCCGGTGAACCTTTGAAAGGGTTGATATACAAGTCAAATACATTCACTTAAGCCAAGAATGAAATGGATATAACAAATCACTTATAATTACCATAGTACTAGCAAGACGAAAACTGCTATTCGAATGGCACACAGTAAGAAAAAAATTAAATAATTCTATAAATTTAAATTATGCTTTAAATGACTCCTTATCACTTACACATTGACCCCTTAAAAGGAAATTACCTAAATTAGGACTTTATATACAAAATTACAAATTTACCAACCTTTTTTAGCATGTGTGGGAAAACCATCATGGCCGTTGTGCTGGACTACTACCGACTAAAAAATCTACATGGATCGCAGCTGCAGTAACTCTGGCAACCCTATTAGCAATATTCTCCAAAAGATGTGAGGTATAGGAACTTTTAAAGTCGAGTACGAGCATAATAGATGCTTGAAGGGTTTGGAGATACGATGAAAACCATGAGAGAATACCATGAGAGCATGACTTGCATCTTTCCTCCATCACACTTCGGTGATAGATATTTTTTTTGTAAACCGCTGGCAGATTTTAGTTCTGTACTCTTGCATCGGTACTGCCAAGTATCTCCAAGTGCTCTACCAACTTAGCTTTCGCGACCTCTGATCCCCAAGCCGAATTCTTCGTCCACTTTCTAATACGTTTTATAATGACGTTACCAATTTATAATACCTACGTCAAAAATAGAACTGTATTGATTTTTAACCATGGCAACCCAAATAATATAGTTTTAAATTATATTATAAAATGTACAGACATTTTATAATATAATTTAAAACTATATTATTTTCATATTTCAACTACTTGGAGTAAAACGGTGAAGCATTATAATCACATCTATTTACTTCTATTGTTCCTGTCAACATTATTTTATCTCATGCGTTCAAAGATTTCATACCGTCGCGTCGCCGGTCGCCGTCGTCGTCTTGACACAATAATCACGCTATGCATGTCATGCCAAGTAATTTGACTTAGCTTGCAAACCCGACGCCATTTTTAGACAAGTCTCGTATGGTAATTTGATTTATTGAATGTAAATATATAGGATTAATGGCGGGGAAGGGGATTGTACCATAAATGGATTTGTATGCGGGAGTAAAAGGTTTAGTGTATTGTATGGTTTTATTAGGAAACAATAAAAATATATGAGAGTAACCTTTGTATGTGTTTTGTGTTAAGATATAGAACTAGTGAAAAGACACATTATTTTTAAAAGCGTATATTTTTATTGTCTCGTGACTTTTTTGACTTTGCATTCTAAGTGTCTCCAGCCCAGACACGAGGAATGATATTCATACCTATTATTATTACGTACGTAACACAAACATAGGTTGGTAGCGCTGTATATACATTATATGTATGTTGTATATCTCACTCGAAAGTATAATTAAAACTATCAGCAGTAAATTATTACTTGTGATAAAATAAATGACGAAGGTTTGGGATCCAATTCCTTACATAAAGGAAATAATAGTATGTAATACTTAGGTGTTATATCTAAATCCTTGAAACCCATGTGTGTGTTGTGATTTATGTGTAAGTATTTATGATGTAAAGGCATTAAAACAGTTGTCTTTTCATAACATTTAAAATTACAGAATTGTCCATCAATAGAGTCGGTGCATCTAGTTTTTATTTAAACTACCTATTATTCGTTATAGTCTCTTTTGATACGTTTGTAGACTGTTTTTGTAAATAAAACGTTTAATAAAGTTACGAAAATAAATTGAATTATCTTTCAATTAACTCATCTTTTATATACGCACGAGAATTTAAGAATAATATTCATGGACATCAAAGTGGATTTTATGTTTCATTTATTTTATGTAAAATAAATCTTCGTAGGTTAACGCCCAACACGTTTTATGAAAACATTAATATTTATCTTGCTTATATTTTTGTTTTGTGACATATAGCTTCAAAACTGGTTAAGTGAATGTTTAAAATTATTTGCGTTCTATATTGCTATAGTGCAAGAGTCTATGTTATTTTTATCCATTTGCTCTTTATTTATAGAATAATATGCGGAACCGTCAACCCACCTTTAAACGTGAGTTGACGGAGAGCACGCTGCTTATTTATTTTATGTAAATAACCAAAGAGTCTTCACGCGTTACAATGATTATTGCCGATGGCCATTATTAATTTATTCGAAATTCGAATGGATCACGATATATCTCAGAATCTAGACGAGTTCTTCTCAGTCACTTGCACATAGCGTGTTTTTTTCATATGATATTTACAGACTAAAAATGTTCACAAACTTTTTGGTGGTACCCAGAAAATACACCAGAAGTTATATTTGTCCGATAATGAAGCGTAATAAAGTCAATTTCCCATAAATATCACCGTAAATTATATAGGTACCTTTTTTAACATGTTTACAAATAAAAATATAATTTATTTAGTTTTTTAATATGATGAAACGCTTTCATTAGTGGTTGCCGAGAAAAATTGCCAGTAAATTTCCACTCCCTAATAATACAGCTTATAATAATGCGATAATTTCCTCTAATTCCCCATAAATTCAACAAAACATTTAGAATACGGACAGCTGTCTGTCTGAAAATATCTACGTCTACTGGAACAATGCCGAGAAGAGACGATCTTCCGCGTTGCAATACGTTCAGAAACGTAGGAAGGTCGAGCTTATCAAATATTATTTAATATTAAATCATCTGTTTAGCTTTAGGACTTGGGAGATTGAATAAGTGGGGTACCGCAATTGCTGGTATGTATGATAGTCAGTATTATACAATAAAATAAAGTAAAATGAGAGAGGTGTGTCTTTTACTAACAGTTATTAAATCAAATGTAAACTTGACATCTGTTATGTAAACTAAATCGTCGGCAACTAAAAATAAAATAATAAAACTAAAAATTGATTTTCTAAAAATTGTTCGAACTTTTTGTTGACGTCTCATAGGTTTATTGCACTCCACAAGTATTAAATAAAGGTGTTACAATAGGGAAACAAGAGTCATATGTGGACCCTGTCGGGCACGGCAAAAGGGTAGAAGAGAAAAGGTTTTTTTTTTTAATATTTTTATACTAGCTGTGCCCCGCACACGTTCTCCCATATAAATTTTCCCTGGCCACCCTTATCACCTAGGGGTATAAATAATAGCCTACGACCTATTCTCAGACTTCTCAGAATATGAGTATTGTAGGAATTAATGGACATAATTTTGTATTTCTTATCTCCAACCAAAATATATATAGATATTATAATTATTACACTTTTATTTATTATTACTTGTGTTCGAGACCTCGTTAGAAATGATCATTAAAAGTTATAAATTTTAAATTCTATCATTAAAAAAGTAACTTTTAACTTCATTAGTAAATATTGCAAATATCGTTAAGCACGTTGCTGAGTGAAGAATATAAAAAATATGGCCGCCCGTTAATTTAATTCTATAGCAAATTTAAACGTTATTTAATTTCTCCTTAAAAGGTACCAAAGAAAAACTAGAAAGGAAAACAAGGTGAGTTGGTATTGTTTGTGCCTTTGCGGCATCTAATGTTATGGAAACACAAATACGGTTGAAGACCAATCTGTTAGTAAGACCTGATAGTTCCTAAGCTGTGGAAGCTTATATTAATGGACTTTATTTGTATAAAACAGAAGGAAGTATACTTGTTACTTATAAGATTTAATATCTCTAGTCCTAGTATAGACGCCCTGAAAAAACGTATAAATTAGGTCCTGGATCAAGGTACCAACTACTGTACCAACCTACCAACCCACCTCGTGAATTTGGCTTTGTTTAAGTCCAACTACTCATATTGTGGACCCTTTCGTTTTCCTTTTTCTTGTGGAAGCCACGGGACTGAAACCCCTGTCGTACTGCCCTAAATTCGACTCTGCCAAAACTCCACTTGTTTTTTAATCCTGTCCCAAAGTCAATGCGGAAGCTGACATAAAAAGTATTAGAAAACTTCTTATCCTTTATCTTTTAAACGTGCCGATAAACCGGGCAAGGGTTAAGAGTTGACCTGCCAAACTTTTTGGTTCATCAGAACTTTGCAAAATGTCCTGAGTTTGCATTCTTACCTTGACAAGAAAGTAAATAAGTTATGCAATATTTGGGACAATCTTCTAAGGGAAAAGGGACTTATAAAATTGGGTAAGGGATACATAATGAAAGGGAACAAGTGACGAGGGTTGTGGTTGATGTAAGAAGTAAATTGCTGCATAAGTGTCCCTTTGCTTAGATTTTATTTGGTGGAGTTTGTAAAGTTAAACTGTCCGTCGCGGAATCGGAGAAATGCTGATGTATAGCTTATCCTTGTTAGAACAGGACCTTTTTACTATTATTGTACCTGAAAAAAAAGGAGTTAACACACAAACAATTTAAGCAAGCAGGTCAACTATGGCCTGCTTGACTTGCACAGGTGACGATCCGGCTGGTATTGTGGTGAATGTAGGAGCTGTGTGTGGTTTTAGTGAGTAGAGTCCAGCATAGAATCCACCACCGGCCACCGTAACAAATGACTTGCGAAAAATATAGAATATGACAGATAAGGTTAAGATCTCAAAAAGACGTAAGCCGATAGGAGATAGAGGTTCCTTTCACGTCGTCACGTCGTCGACTCGATAAAATAAATATCAACGACACTTTTTAAAATGACAAACAGGTAAAGAAAGCATAGTTGCAACAATAAGTATTTCCTTAAACGGATTGTTTGTAGTATCCTCAAATGAGTCAGTATCCTTATCCAACCGGAGTTGGTTTTGTGCGTCAGAGTCAGGTAGACGTGACTAGTTCCAAATAAGCTGGTCGTCGTGATCATGATTTTCTACCAGTGGGCTTACTCTTGAAAATAATTCCGCTCGATTGACATTGGAAATATGTCACTTTTAAATGCCAAAATGTCTAAAAAAATATTATAGATTCGGGATAATATGAAAACAACATGCTTTAAAATTGTGGCAACTGTAATGTAGGTAAATTTATTTGAATATTACGCATTGTTTTAAGGCGTCTATTTAATATTGGAATTGGATTGGAATTGGTATTAGTTTCAAGAGTTCCACCACAGGTTGTCCTTCAGCTTTTGAAGGAGACAAATTATTGTTTGGTTTATGATTACTCATTGTCATTTATCTTAGTAGTTAACTCTGAGTTTGACTCGCGACACCGCCGCGGACTCAGCTCATGATTAAGGGCTTCGTTCGAGTTCGATACTAGTCCCCAGGGAACCAGGGTCCCTAGGGAATCCCCGAAAAAAAGACGCGAGTAAGAACTGTTCTTCTTTTTACCGTATGGTTGATGAAAAATCGTTTTTTCCGTCATGGAGGCTGTCCGTCCGGCTAACCACTCCTGCCACATGGTCCTGGCTAACCTTTACGCTTCCATTAATCCCGTAGATCCCGGAATCGCAATTGCATTTACTTAGGTTAGATGACTAACCTAGTGCCAGAGTTACGTTTCATCGAGAACATCTCCCAGGTGTGCTGGTTTTCTCATCATCTTTCCTTCACCATTTTAAGCAGGTTAGTTCTGTAACACGTTGTAGTTTTGGTTGCAGCTCTGACTTAACCTTTCCGATCGGTTCACAATTTGAACTAACAGATGTTACAATTTGTCGATGATGTAAACGATAGATATCATATACAGGTGTGATTCTATGCTATGATATGTTATGTTAATTATTGTAAAAATCATAATTAAAGAGCCCTATGTACCAAGATTGTTTACTAAATAAGACAGGTAAGGAAAAATTGGGTATAACAATAATCAATATGGCATTTACCAGTAACCGCAAAATATAAGGAAATCACACGTATTACATACTGCCTCACATTTAAAACGTTATCACACCGTGCTATCTAAGTGGACCTAACGAGACTTCACATTAAGTAATTAACTAGGTGTAAATTATGTTGTATGACACGACATATACATGAAATATTGGCTTAGATGACTTGCTCTAAATATGAAGGAAAACAGATAATTACAATGCTTCATGTAATACAATATTGATCGATTTCGAACCAGCGGCGGTGCGAGAATGATTCTTTATGTCGACACATTTGTCGATTTTAAAAGTCAAATTTATAATAAGTTGTTTATAAAAAGATACCTAAAATTCAATTTATTGAAATTTTTATCGACTCGACTGTGTGTCGTCAAAGATCCGTGCTCGTTCGTTAGTGCTGTATTTTGCGTAGATATTAACATAACATAACATCACGCCTGTTTTCTCCGAAGGTAGGCAGAGGTGTACACAGTTGTACACCCACATTTCACCAAAGTTGTTATTAAGTCCCATGTAATAGGTGGTGAGCCTATTGCCTTCAACCGGACACAATTCCAAACTCCGAGCTGCTAATGAGAATTTCCTAAAAGAAAAACTCAATAACACTTTGTCCGACTCGGGAATCGCACCCGAGACCTCCTTTCATCAGTCGCGCTTGGGACCACTAGACCAACGAGGCGTCGATATTAAATTAGCAAAACCAAATAACCACACTACTTTGGTTTACCATTACGGTGGAAAGATTAACCAATTAGCGTGGATGGGTTTTTTGATTGCCCAGCGTGTACCGGACGTACAGTGGGTTAGTGGATACGTCGCTTGGGGAGGCAAGAAGAAAGGAAAACGTAAGGTGGGGGGATACATAAACTTATATGGTGTTGTTCCACAAACAATGGGTAGGGTTGGCACTGCTTATTTGCCTATATGCAATGCACGCCACTGCATGATCCTCATCTCACTTTTACCGGGGTCCCGGGATCGTAGCTGTATTCACCACGACCCCGGCAGGTTACGGTTCGTCTATAACCGACGGATCCCAAAATTTGTGCGGGTCGGCCTCAATTGGCCTGCACAGATTGCTACACCTGCACGTTCTAGGATGTTATGAACGCTAGTAACAATGCGATTTTTGGTAGCTTAAGTTTTCGGCAGACATCTTTTCAATTTCCATTGTCACACTAAGAAGACGAAGACCACACCACGGCCGGAACAATGTCAACTTGCAGTGGTTAACTTTTGAATGTTCATATTGCAGCTGCTTGAAGTTGCGCTCCTGCTACCATAAAATCGAGTAGTTGTTTTGTGCAACAGCAAAAGCTTGTGATTCATTCAAGATTGCATTTGTGGCTGTTATGTTGTCGGTTTTGAAACCTTCGCGACAGCTCAACATGACTGTATGTTGTTGTCCATATAAATAGAAGGTGTCTTTCTTCAATTTTGTGCTTGGATGCATTTTTGCCACTTGGTGTAGGTTGTGGCACGTCTGTGGCGAGCCTATGCGTCCACTTTAGATAGTCTGTGGATGGGACTCTCAGAAGTATTTTCATTTGAAAGTCCCTGTGCTTTGGAGTTACCAAATATTGTCAATCTATTAGTCAAGTTGGAAGTCTCTCCGGCTTTGGGCAGCTTTAACAACTGACTGGATTGGTTTCCTTACAAAAGAAAGTTCATTTCATCGCACCGAACGGGTGTCTCGGTTCGCACTGTCGATGACTGTCCTCGCTCTGCATCCTCACTCTGCATCTTCGCTCCGCGTCCTAATTTCGCTTCCCAGTTTTGTATATATTTTTAAACTAATTGAAACTCCCTGTCCACTGAAGAGGAGCGGAGATTTTATGCAATTCTATTGGTGGATTTTTATCTCGCTCACCACTCTGCAGACTCGCCCCGCTCCGGGGACAGGCAGCCTTATGATGGTGTCGATATTAACTGACAACACTGCCGACAAAAATTAAGAAATGGATTTTGCTTTCGATTTCCCTCTCCCTTATCAGTGCGGTTGCCTATAAAATACAAATTTAATCAAACCTTTTTCCTCACTTCTTAGTTTCCTACCATAATAGTGCTTCATCGACAACAAAGCAGGTCGAAATAGTGCTTTTAAAATTTCGCTGTTTTTTATCAACAATGGATCTACGTTTGGCCACCCGAGTTGGTGGCCAAACTTGATGTTAAGCGACGGTGTGGCCGAGGATGGAGCAGAAGAAAACTATTCACTCTAAGTGGAGCGGATTGATTTGGGGAGAACGATAGTTGGGGAGTTGATGCAACTGCCCAGACCTGTCTCCCACAACGGTTGCACTGTCCTACATCCCGAAACACGACTAGGTCCCTTTACGGCATGGCTTCGTCCGGTGGGTGGTAACCAACCACGGCCGAAGCCTCCCACTAGAGTTGTGTTGCCCGTTTTGCACAACCCAGGGGCCACGTGTAGGGATTCCATTTTAAGGGTGCAATCCTACAGACGCAGGCAACTCAGTCCCCATAAATTAGGTCGTACTATTTTTCTAATTTCATATCCTTGACTGATTACGTGTGACCAGATTTCACTGTGACCAACATAAACTAACTTGGTCTAACCTTATCTATGAAGTATAAGTATACTTTATCGTATCGTGTCAAATCGTAAAAGTCAATTGATGGAAATACGTAACAATGGTTTGATACGGACTCGTAATATGTTATGCATTTATGTGCAACTCGTGTAAGGAAAACTATCTTTATAAATATATGAGTATTACCTGCAAAGCAAGATAAAATTCATTACCTACCACACCACAACCCGATTCAGTTGATAATAATCGAACTTACGCGCCACTACCTCGGGTTCTTTTGGGTGTACGGCAATGGACGTCCCCAGGTTACCCTTGAACCCATTTAAGGGACGTCCGCTGACAACCAGTGCGCCTTCTGCAGGCTGAAAAAGTGCTCATCATTGCCCTCTTTCATTTACAGCTTCCTTCTGTGAGATTACTGTTTCACAAATTGGGAAGAAGCGTTGACAGCACCCTCACCACACCCATCAAATTGGGCATCAGACTCCTATCGACTAAAAACCACCCAGGGTCCCGGCATCGCTGCTGTATTCACCGCAACACTGGTTTAAACCCTGCCCACGGTAGTTTTCATCATTAAATCGCATAACATAAAATTTAAGTTCTACTTTGATATAAAAGTACAAATAAAAATGCAACGTGGTACTGAATTTTAAGGTCACATTTTCGGAATACATATTCAGCAGTTTCTTCAAATGGTTTGAGCTCTCTAACTCACGCTCGTGGCGGTTTGCGCGCTCTCCAAACTTGACACGGAATCAATACGGAATACATTAGCACTGTTTCAAAACATTTTGTATTTTACGATATTATTTATTTATAATACACAGACTAAAAAAATACAATGAATAAAACAAAGTCCCACAAAACCGTATTATTATTTGTTTGACTTTGGGAGCAGAAACGTTAGCGGTAGGCTAATGTCTACACTATACATACAATAAATATGTCTACATCATACCCCTGCCCAAATCAATTATTTGAGGTCGGCGCAGTTTCTTTTGTTGTTACCTAACATAAAATTAGTATCACCTTTAAAAAAAATTTAAAATCCTAAGATATTAGGATTTTCAGTACCTTCGAAGCGTTGTCTTTTTTGTTATTAGGTATTACTAATAACACATTAGCGCAGTTGCCTACACGACAAAAGTGCGTAATTTTGTGTGTGTGTTTCAACACTTTAAACTACCGTAAAACGAATCGAATTGCAAGCGTATTTAATACAATAGATAGATCTGATTCAAACACATGGACGTACTATACTTGTTTTAAATAGTATTTCAGGATATATTTACTTGTCGTAATCATCATATCTTAGACAGTGGTATGCCGAAAGAATTAATAAGGGGCTAAAAAAACTCATCAATATTGCCCGACTCGGAAAACCATACCCAACGAGGAAGTTTCCTTCAAACTTTTAAATTCCAGCATTTTAACCTAATAAGTACCTCGTTCTAAAGATGTCAGACCTTTAACTACCCGATTAACTTCGCCAAGCAACTTATACAGTAAAAAATAAACAAACAAAATAATACCAAAACCAAAATAATATTCTAACTCAACGACCTAGATTCCGCCAGGATGCTGTAACGTCTCATCAACGCACAACGTCTGATCACGTCAGTCACATCTAATCTAATACAATCTAATTTGGTTGCTCCAGATTCTGATTGTGTCCTATTCCCCCTGACGTAACATATTTGGCCATAATTCCTGGATTATTTCGCACTGTTTTCTTTCGACACAATGAACACAGTGACAACATAAATTTTGTGTAATCAATTATTGGTTCGCGTGACTTGGATGTTACCAAAATGTCTTATCAAATTAAGGGTGGTTTTCCATCAAAGCTGTGCGGAGAAGCTGAGCTATATGATGCCAACCTTCCACTACGAGCGGAGCGGACTCCGCTGAGTTCGCAATATTAAATACTGTATAAGAGTGAAGGACTGAAAATCTTGGTTTGGTATGCTTTTTTCTTATTATTCCTGTAGATTAGCAAGCATTTGTATTTAAAAAATATCTACACAATAAACGTTCAAAATAAACATTTTTGAAGGAAACTACAAATGTGTCGGGGTACTACAACGGGCCACTTGGCACTGCCTGATGCTCACTCTGCAATGATCCCTAATAATGGAAGCAAACAAGCTCGTCTACTTCACCTATCTCATTTGTCGCCTAGCTCACTCCGCGAAACACGCTGGCATGGAATGGAAGGCAAAAACTATTTTTCCGAAAATTGTTTTTTGGTGGAAAGAAAATTGTGAAACGTTATTTTTTACCGCTAGAACTGTGTGAAGAATGGGTGTAGTACGGGGTAGATTTATCTACCTCGCTCGCACTCCTTGCACACATTTCTCGCTTATTCATATTTACAAAGGCCTCGCTCTTATAAGTTTTTCCAGGAGAGCTGTATCGATTAGGAAAATGAAGCAATCCAAAGTTAAAGTCAAATCATTTATATCAATTAGACCATTTAACGGTACTTTGGAAAGTCAAGATGCCACGTTCCAAAATGTAGATTCCTATGTAGAAGAACGGGCAAGAAACTCCATGGTTACTAAATCCTATATAAATATATCCAGTATACAATAGTGGAATTTTTCCTCGCTCCGCTTCTTCGCATTGTTGTGGTGGAAAGCCACTCTAAGGTTCAGATTTGGCATTGTTTTGATTATGTCGCTAGGGCGTAAACATAGTATTTTTTTGTCACGCGTATTTGGTGGTGCATGTGAAGTTTTAACTGATACAAACGTCATATATAAAGATAAATATGCCAATGTAAGATTAAATTAAGGGCTAGACCGCATTCCGAAAAAATACACAATGTTTATGATAAATGATTTTATTTCTGTAAATAGGTCTGTTGAAGACACTTTTACAAGTCATTTTTATAAACTAGATGGCGCCGGCGTTTCCTATCTGACTGTCTCTGAGAAGAAACGCCGAAACAAACTCAGAGGTCAACGTCTCTTTTAAAGTCCAGACATAATAGTATGTACATATCTATGTGAGTGTAACGATGCAGGGATCGTCTGGAATGGCCTTTTGAGGAAAGAGCCATAGCAGCTTCGAGGTGACCTGTCCTGTCTGACGGCACGTATGCATCAGTCATCGTGTAGCTCAACCATAACTAAGGGAGCTCAACGACCCGTCACAAGACGATACCAGATCAGGAGGACATTTGCGTTACATAAAACGACTCAAACCTTTATACATGCACGCATTCGCGAAGTAAAATTGGTTTGAGAAAGAAAATACCAAACATAATATTTTGCGAAATTTTTTCGCCATCTGGCATTCGCCAAAATTCATGTACCGTACATTGGTCATTGTTTTTTTACTTTTTAGTTTTATTTAACTTGTTTTCTAGTTTGCGCCATTTGGATTCGAAACTATTTTGTTGTTTGATAGCTTTCGTTGTATTTCATCTAAGTTTGGTGTTGGTGAAATTTGATTTTCACAGGAGGAAGGAATTTGTACCATAATAAATATTAGAGAAGATCTTTAGGAACAATATTAATATTATTGGTTAAGTACCAATGTTAGGTGATTTCAGTATTCTATGCTATAGTGAATTCTTATTTCTATGGAAATTCATTTTAATAAAATACATAAACTACAAATTCAGCGATTTGTTTTCAGCATTGCTTTTTTGATATAATTTTGATATTTTTTTGTAATGCAAATGTGGTAATTATTTAAAATTAAACGATGTGAAAAATAAGCAAGATTTCACAATAAATTGTGGCCATTATTTAGCTGAGGGGCACAGGTGTTCTCTGCTATCGAATTTAAAGCGAATAGCTAGCAGTGTACCTATCCCTTCTAACTAAGATTAACTATGTGAATACCAGCTTTACAATTAAACTTTTTTACTTACATGGTCAAATATTACAGACTCGTTATAGATCGTCATGATTGTTAATAATAAATAATAGCTGCAGTACATTTTGTACTCACAGCCATTTTGAGGACTAAAATAGCATTCAACAGTGACGTAGTTATGTGGTGCTAGAAATAATAGCTTCAATCAAGTTTAAATAAGGGATTAATATGGTTGTACTGCTCACTCCAGGAGAGGCTTCTCTTGACCACTGTGACACCCGAGCCGTTACCTAGACGTTCTAGCCGTCCTAGTCGTCATTTAGAAGAGACGAAACAATTCCCAGTTACGTTCATGCCGCCTAGGAGTCTCACGCTAACGGACTGTTTAGAATCACATTGACGTATAAATGTTATTTTTATTTATCGTATATTTTGGCATGTAGTGATGAATAGATTGATGTTTCCCGTAACGCGGTGCAGTATATTCTAGTCAATTTATGAGATTGTAACGTCAGAAGTTTTATTTTCTGTAGTTATTTTAAATCATTTATATTTTGAAATATCTTTGGTTACGAAGCAAAGAGAAGAAGCATAATAATTTATCACAAAAATATGTTTAAAATTCAAATTGTGATTTTGATGTTGTTGTGTTATATTATTTATTTTTATATTATTTACTACTAGCTGATGCCCGCGGCTTCGCCCGCGTCAATATATACAAAAACTTGACTAATTATATACTAAAACCTTTCTCGAGAACCACTCTATCCATTGGTGAAAACAGCATGAAAATCGGTGCAGTAGTTTTTGATTTTATCGCGAACAGACAGACAGACGCGGCGAAGGACTTAGTTTTATAATATGTAGTGATATTCCCTATTATTCCATCGTGGAAATCTCAAAAGTCTAAGCATTTATTTTAATTGTTTAATGTCGAGAAAATTATTATTATTTATAAAATGGCTAAGTAACAGCCGCACAGATCGATTGATCGAGGTTAAGCTGTGCTTGCCGCGGTCGGTCTGTGGATGGGTGACCATAATTTTATACCGAGACCCTTCTGTACCTCGGAGAGTAAATCTTCGGTTCCGGTTGTCAAATTAAAATCTATGATAGCCGTTACGGGTAGTCAGAGGCCCCAAGGTCTGCCAACCAGTTATACCACAAGATATCGTGTTGCCCAGTAACTGAGTTGTGGAGGTTAGATAGGCAGTCGCTCCATGTAACGGTTTGACTGGACGACGACTCCAATGTAATTGAGAAAAGGCTAGGCAGATTGAGATTGATTGGGTGCTGAAGCCCCTGCGCACCCACGTAGTCAACGCCCGTGTCCTGAAGTCGGCATCAGACATTTCTGGGTTGGGCACGGGCCAGTCAGCTCCGTTCTAATATACACCAATGCTCAGAAATGAGATACGGGGTTAAACGTGTAGTCCGGTGGACTTGTTCAACCTCCAATCAATTTGATAAAGCATCATAGATATAAAGTGAACTAAAGTGCGACTTCCTGTTCTCAATTAATTAATCTTCATTAATCTAATGCGACATCTGTCTGCCTGTGTGTCCGTAAATAACTGTGGTACCTTTGAGTGGTCACATTTAGATAGGTATATAGTCTGCAGATTATGTATCCGGATTGTATCTCTACTGATATTTTTAGAGCAGACGAAGTTACGGGTTAACGTTACATGACAGAAATAATTGTCACGTTCGGTACCTACTTTTAAATTCGTTTCCGTAGGTTGGTAGTTTTGGTGGTGATGTAATGAATCGTGGAAGGTATCCACAAAAATGGACGTGAGTAATAAACGTAAAACGTAACGTGAAACATTAATATATACTTGTTATCTACTTATTACAACACCGTTGGTCTAGTGGTCCCAAATGCGACTGCTGAGCATGAGGTCCTGGGTTCGATTCCTGGGTCGGGCAACGTGTTATCGAGTTTTTCTGTTAGAAAACTAGACGAATGAGGCTATTAGAACTGAGTAGGTTAAAGCAATTTTGTAAGAAACTGTAAGCATAGTTATTATTTTATTGTTATTATGATTTATAACCAGAAACTAACACGCGTGGCCTTTACACAAGTCCTAAAATATAAGTCATTAAATATACAGTAAAACGATTCAAACTATTCACACTTGAGGCCAATTAGCCAAAATTATTTGTATGAATAATGGGCAGATATAATTCATAGCGTAATGAGCTGATTCTTGGTGATTTAATGAGTAAGTAAGGTTGGTCCAGATCTTTTACTGAATTTTTGTACGTAGATAAAAGAGCGTACCCTCTCCCCCTAAAAGCACCTAAGATATCTTCAAAAGATTTGTAATACATTCTTCTTATTCTCTTTATTACAACCTAGTGTCAGAGTTTAAACTGCCTGTAGGCCTCTGACATGGTTTTACACACCATCGAGAACATCTCTCAGGTATGCTGGTTTTCCCACGATGTTTTCCTTCACCGTTTTTTAAACAAGTGATAATTAATTTCTAATACGCACATGAATTGAAAAGACAGTGGTGAGTGCCTTGGATACGAACTTGCGTCTTTTGTCTTGCCATTGCCAATCCAACGGTGATAATACTAGGACTGATCTTTTTGATGGTGGATAATAATTTAGAGGCACAGTTTAAAACCACGAGACATGGCTTTACACACAATCAAAAAATTAAAGTTAAAAGCTTTTATTTCATTAAGCCATTTAAAGGCACTTATGAAACGATAAAATTTTGTTGCCTTGTTCGAAAATAATTGTTTCTTATGGAGAAGAGCCATCAAGAAACTCCATGGTTACTCTTTTAAACTTCATATTTTTTACATATAATGTTCTTCAGTTTTTGTATTTGTAATGTTTATCTAAGAGGAGCCTTCCTCTGAGAACAGTGTAGTCTTCGATACAAAGTAATTAATGTTAAAAATGTTTAGCTTTAATGTATTAACTACAACGGTTTTGCAAGTATTTAACTGAGTTCTTACACTTACAAAATATTTAAGTTAAAGAAGCTATATAATAAAACAAATCAAATCTTTGATTGAATGCAGATTTTTCGGGTATGCTGGTTTTCTGCCAGACTTGCCAAGCCAATGGTACATGTCTATACACTACTCGCTGCTCTAATCTATGTACAAATATATTATACTAGCGGGTGCACGCGACTTTGTCGGCACGACAAAAGGTTAACTTATATCCTCTCCAAATTCCAATCTAACTCCAAAATTTATCAAAATTGATTCAGCGGTTTAGGAGCGAGAACGTAACAAACAGATACAGACAGACTTGTTTGGATTTTTAAATATTTACCTTTTTTTTCGGAACTTAGTTTATAATTTTGTTCACAGAATTAGAATTTATAAATTAATGGGTCTTTCTGCTCTCAAAACTAGTAGGTAGGTAATGTCTGTCGCCTAAATACCAACTACGAGAATTGATCGTGACAATGATATATGTAGGAAAACCAAATTAATGAGCACGCGACAATTGTTCTAATTGTGAAAATAGCCAAGTAGGAAAGTTTGTGCGTGCGAGATTAATTGTAGGAACGAATGTACGAAATTAGTAAACGGAATTACTTACTGGTAATAGGAATAATAATACTTTATTTTGTGTAGATTAATCATATCGTGTAGATTAATCGTAACCCCACTGGTATACAAAAATATTATAAGAACATATTAAACAACTGCTGTATGTCAATCAAATCGGACGTAATGTCAAAAAAATCTTCAATTAAATTCAATTCTTGAATTTGTTAATATTTTCTTCTTCTATAATTTGGTACATATAGGCTTGTGCTAGCTAATATCTGCCATAGACATTTTATCTCAATAGATAAAATATTTTATATAAATTTAATTTTTGATTTGTATCGAATCTATAAATAATTTTGATACAGACAGACGTGTTGCTGGGAAGTTTGTTGCGCCGCTTCATCTTCCCAGCTAAAACACTATAGGAAGGTGACTCCCAGCTAAAACACTTAAATTTACACTAATATTTTTGCATTTCAAAACGCTCTTCAAAAAGAGCGTTTCGAAATGCAAAAATATTAGTCAATTAAATGCATGCGCATGTCAAACTATATTAAATATTCATATTCATATTTATATTCTTTATTGCAAATCCACAATGTAAAGATAAGATGGTAATATAAATAATATGGTAGCAATCGTGGACCCTGATGGGCACAGCAAATAGTAAATTAGAAGAGAGGAAGGCGTTGTATATATAGAAATATTTGTTTATGCTCAAGTATTCATATTCCTTTATAATGTATCTAAGTATGTATAGTATTGTTATTATGTTTGTATTTTTAGTAGGTATTTAGATAGGTATAAGTATATTTTTTGTATTTTAGTACATTATATTATTAGGTTATCCGTTCTAAATTTTGTATAAATTTATTGTGTTATATTTATTTTATTGTATTATTTATATTTGTTGATTGTGTGATATATAAATAATAAGTGTCAATAGGATTACAATAACACTTATATTTAAATAAAATAAACAAGCTTAACGTGTATGATTTAAAATGAATCGTTAAAAACAATAATATTCAATGAGATTTAGATTTGTATTTATTTGCTTATAATGTGGTACAATAAGATAGTTGATATATATGAATTTCCAGAGCAATGACACACTCCGCCATAATTGCAAAAACAGCATGCAAAATACATACGTAAAATTGTAATTATCACTTTATTATGTACAATATACCTACTAATTACTTCACTGGAAACAAACAAAATTAAATTAAATCAATGCTAATGCGATTGGAATAAATCTTTAAAGAGTTTTATTGCAAACAAAAATCTATTTTATTAGAATATTTCCTAAATCTACATTGCCGTGTATGAATTGGTCCATACTTGGATTATTAAATGTCATCATGAGGTGATATGGAAAAGGTGATTTAACCACATAACTATTGTAATTACACTTTGATAACAAAGCTTTGGTGAACCCTTAGCTAGGAGACACTAGGTTTGAATGATCGAAGTAAAGCTGCGCTTGCAGCGGTCGGTCTGTGGATGGATGAACATCATTTCATATCAAGATCCCTCCGTATCTTGGAGAGTATTAAACTGCCGATCCCAGTTCTCAAATGAAGATCTATGTACGACAACCATTCCAGAAGACTGAAAGTCTGACAATCAGTCTTACCACGAAATATCGTGTTACCCAGTATCCGGGTCGTGGACAGTTAGCTACGCAGTCATTCCATGTAAAATACTAATATTAAGCTGCATACGGTTAGACTGGAACCCAACCCCAACATTGTTGAAAATAGGCTAGGCAGATTGATTGTCTGACTGGGTTTGAGCTCCCTGGAATTGTGCAATAAATGCAGTTGGAGTACCGATCCGTCAGTGCTGGTTCAAACCCCGGTCGCACGTATTGCTCTACTCACAAAAATTATTGGCTCTAATTTTTATTCATTTAGTAGTTAACCACAATGGCTTTTAAAGTTCCTTTCCATTAAATTCAACACAGTACAAACAACGTTATTCATTCAGTAATTATATAATGTTTTTTTTAAAATTTTATTGATACTTTTTTTTTTAATGGATATACATTTGGCCTTCAATTCACCCGATGGTAAGCGACGGTGTGGCCGAGGAAGGAGCACGTAAATCCAGAAGAAATATATTCACTCCAATCTATACGCTCTAGCGTATAGATTTGGGGAGAACGATGGTTGGGGAGCTGATGCAACTGCCCAGACCCGTCTCCCACAACGGTTGCACCGGACTACATCCCGAAACACTACTAGCTCGCTTCACGGTTTCGTCCGGTGGGTGGTAACGAGCCGCGGCCGAAGACCGACCAGAGTTGTGTTGCCTGTTTTGCACCACCCAGGGGCCACGTTTAGATTCCATTTAAGGGTTCACTCCTACGGACGCGGGCAACTCAGCATCCACAAATTTCAAATTGTATCTAGACTTTAGGATTCAGGTTCAACAAATTCATTATCTAGATACAGTTTAGTGGACATATGCTCGGTTCTGATGGTATTTTTAACCTTAGTACGTGAATAATTTTCATTCATTATATGTTTAGTCAATAGTAGTAATATACTGAAATTATTGAGAGTCTTTAGTGTACAGTCTGCGACAAAAGTTTATTTACAGGCACCAAAACTGGACCGATCCTCGATGCAGTTTTGGTGAGTGTTATTTATATGATCTGATGTAAAGACTTTTTGCATGATTTGGTGTAATGACTATTTGCATTTTTTATTTAATTATATGATGTCAAGAGTTGAATGTTTTCTAATCCAGTCAGTAAAATGAATGTTTTAGGCCATGATAAAATCATTTAGCACTAGGTACTAACAGGAATTAAAGCGCTGCACTAATCAGTGCAACCTGTTCGAAACGTCAAGCGATTCAAAGTTATTTATTGTGAATGAATTACAGTTAGTACTTAAAAAAATTGCTTTACACTAGGAATTTCTTCCTGTAACGTGGGTGAGTTTACATGCACACACACGCAGACATAGTAATATCATGCAACGCGATAGTTTAAAAGTTAGCACTTAGCATGTGCTTTGGTTTAGCAATGTTGTGTGACAGAGACATGGAATAATGCTAATAAAAAGAATAAAGCTATAAATTTCTACGTGTTCAGCCATTATTGTCGTTGACTGTACTAGTGTCATGGCGGACTGTTTGCATGTAAATACACTGTTTAGTTTCAAATTCAAATCGATATTTCAATATAAAATACAAGCAATATTTTTGTTTTGAATAAATCGATACAAATTTATTCGTCTTGATTTGTTTACCTATCTAAAAGAGATGAATAATAAAAAAGTATTGAGTACAGGCTTTGTGCATATTTTTATTTACTTATCATACTTACATAAAGGTTTTATATGTAGATTCAGTTCAATTAATAAGCCTGGCTGGTAAATAATATTTGACTTTATAAGTAATTGTACCCATTGTTTGAAGAAAGAAAACTCCATTATTGCTTTTTTAGGATTCCTTACCCAAAAAGAAAAGACAAATCACTTCGTTATCACTCTGTATGTCTGTTTCTCAAGACTAAGGAGTCAAAACAGAGTATCAAGTTAAATTAATATCAAATGAAAATAATTCAAAGCAATAAAAAAAAATTGGTATATTTTGACACTCGGCCTTTTTTTTTGTATTTGTGTAATTAAAAGCATATAGGGTACTTCCCGTTGACGACGTATGATCATGCAATTTGTCAAGAAGAACGGTCTCACAGCACAAGTAAAAAGTCTAAAAACCGTTAATTTACCTATATATCACATAAACAGTTTATTTTAAACAGAACACTCAGGGCACTATTCAGACTCGCACTTGGCCGTATTTTTTATTTTTCTTTTATGTATTCTGACTGACTGCCTCGTTGGTCTAGTGGTCCCAAGCGCGACTGCTGAGCATGAGATCTCGGGTTCGATTCCCGGGCCGGGCAAAGTGTTATTTAGTTATTCTGTTAGGAAATTCCCAGTAGCAACCCAGAGTATGGAATTGTGCCCGGTAGATGGCAATAAGCTCACCACACATAGGACTTAATAACAGCATTAGGGAAATTTGGGTGTACAACTGTGTACACCTCTACCTTCCCCTTCTCGGGGAATACAGGCGTGATGCTATGGTGCTATGTATGTAATAAATTAATGAAATCATTGAAAGAATTACATATACTAAACATGTGAATAACGAGTGAACAATTTATTGTATGAACGAATGGCAGTGTGAGTGAACTAATTACACAATTAAATCAATGGCAGATATGAACTGCGTGGAATAACTACAAAAACTGTTTATTTACATTTAATTACACATTTTATAGAACAATTATCTTATCTAATTAAGCGAGTACAATTAATGGTCGCGATTAGATATTGATATCAATATTTTTATGAGTGTTGTTTCATTCCCATTAATTACGCATTAAATGCGTTACCACTGATTGGAATTTGATAAATAACTTTTATATGTACCAATTTATTGTAATGGCAGACTTAACAGGGATTGAAAAACTGTAAAATATTTTGATGGCCACTTTGTAGTTCATTGCGTCGTAGGTTTTATGATATTGTTGCTCTTAATAAACATTACGCAATGTACAAAGTTGCCATCAATTCGCTATCGCCAATGTACCGCTAGAGTGTATGACGTCTAGGATGTCTCCAACGATCTTCGACAACCATGAACTTAAGGCAAACTTGCACGTGTCCTTCCCCTCGATCAGAATGAGGACCAGACAAGGATGCAAAACAAATAATAATTAAAATAAAACTCATTTAATTCAGGCATAGTATCCCATGTAGACAGTTTTAAAATACATTAGACACAACAATCGATTCAGTTTATAAATAAAGTAGTATAAGTTCATTACAATAAAATTAATTCAATCAGAATTCATAAAACTACATAGCATTTGAGTAAGTTAATTGAAAGTAAAACATCCGGAAAGTAAAAAAATAAAAAAAATGTTTGTATAGAATACGTTCTTCGCAATAGTTTGCAAAGTGCTTCCCTCTGCCTATTGTTTGAGGAATATTATAGCTCTACGGTAAACTAATTCGTCAGAAACATACGCTTAAAGTAGTTTTAATGGTATAAATTAAGCTAATATTGACCAATTATTAACTAAATACACATAGTTGTATTTTACATATAGCTATGAAACGTGGATGGGAAATAAAGCATTAAATGGGAATATCTCGATTTGGAAAAAAACATTCCTTACTGCTCTCTTGAAGTGTGCTGAAAGAATTATATTGCTGACCCTGAAAAAAAAGTTACAGTACGCTATCGCTTATAGCGTCGAAGGGAAACATCGTGAGGAAATCCGAACTTCAATGGTTCGAATTTCTAACCGACAGTGAGCCTGCGTGGTGATAAATAATGTTTACTTCTCTGTATGAGAAGAGGCCCATACCCTGCAGTGGGATAGTCATGGGGTGGTTAGGTATGAAATAAAGAAATCGAGAGCTCTAACTATCCCTTATCTTCTCCGGTTATGATATCCATGTCGAAAAATGTATATTGTATTTAAGGTCCTAATTTATTCGGTAATTTCCTTGTAAGGCGTCAATTTGTAAATGATAAGGATTAATTTAAGCCATAATTCAAATGTTTACTACAATTTTATTTTTTTCTAAATTTTCACCGTTAAAGGAGCAGTTTTCGTCTTGCTAGTACTATGTTAATTACAAATAATTTCTAAATCTATTCATTCTTGGCTTAAGTGTATTTGAATTATATATTAATCCTTTCAAAGGAAATTACCTAATAAATTAGGACCTTATATAGTAAGTAAGTGATAGTATCTTTTTTGTATTAGGTACTCTAGTAGGTTAAATGTCCCCAATGACGTAAGCAGAAAAGAAAAACAACTGCTCTATATGCACGTGACGCAAATCGGACTGCAGAAATGGGGTTTTTTCGTAGGCATATTAAATTTACATATTAACGTCTGGTGTCTCATTACGTGGTTAAATTATTGACCTATACTGGTTGATAGAAATACCTGTTACCTGATCAGGTATGACCTGACGTACAATTATGTTTTATTTTTGGTTACCCTCATGGATACTTTTCATCTGAAAGAAGTGGTATTTTAGACTCTTATACCAAATCAACTCTTTTTACACGACTGCCCTAAAAAAGGAGTGTTATGTTTTTATGGTGTATGTATGTTTGTGAGTGTCTTTATTCCACCGTATCTTCTAAATGCCTGAACCGATTTTGATGTATGGGGTAGCCGTTAGAATATTTACATTGTCCCGGGTAACATTGTCTAGTATGATTTTAAAAACGGCAATCGTGCTTTTAAAATTTTTAATTCATTTGATCTTTTCTTAAATCGACTACCTCTTTGTCTAGTTGGAAGTGTCGCTACTGAGCTAGAAATCCTTAGTTAGATTACCGGGTTGAGCAAAGTGTTATTGGGTTTTTTTGGTAAGAAATTCTTTGTAACAGCGCGGAGTTAAGAATTGTGGGAAAATGGGACTTGAAATGTGGGTGTACAACAGTACTCCGCTGCCTTACCTTTAGGGACACACGTGTGATGCAATGCCTATATCATATCGTATCGACAAAAACCACACGTCCACAAGGCCGTCGACGAACCCAAATAAATATAAACGGAATAAATCTTAATATTAAATAAAATGTAATTCTTAAATTAATACTCCTAAGTAAATGAATACAAATAATAAACTTATAAATTAAATTCTAGAATGATCAGTTAAAAAAATGAAGCAAATCCTACTCTTCTACATTAAATATTAAATCCTGATACAAATTCTCTCACCATCAGCAAAATCAAAAGGACCGTTCACAAGGGTGCTCAGAGGTGTGTGTCAGAACACAACTGGTGTGGGAATCCATTATGGACGCTGTGCCGGATTTCTACCGACTCAAAACCACTCGTTCCTCCTCTAATCTCTGCCAGGGTCCGGAGGTCGCAGCTTCACTCACCGCAATCCTGCTAGGTAATGTTCCGTGGAAGGTAATAAAGGTACGACGCAACAAGCCTTATACTTCTGTGCTTCACATTTGGCATGCAACAGAAAGGTTTCCTAAACACCATGATCACTGGCCTTTGGGTCTATTATAGAAAAATCATGCCGTAGTGTCTCAGAGACGAAGTTTTCCTTGACAGCAAGGAAATAAAGAAAATAAGAAAGACTAAAGTATATATATACATAAAACTAAAATCATAGAGATGAAGAAGTAGTTGGTATCTTGGAAAGAATGCTCGTCAGTTGAGACACTTATAACAAAATTATGACGTCGCGCCGTCGTGACCTTTTTAGATTTTTTTTTTTTTTTTAATAGCCATTAAATAACATGCTGCATGTAGTGTTGTCTAACTAACGGTGAGTAAGGTCCTCCTTGAGGAAGCGTTGTGTTGGTGATTTAGTGATTCGTTTTAAGAGGGTTGGCAAGTGATACCCATGTGTGATAGGCCAAGCCTACCATATGCCCCAGAAGGTGTATGGTAACTGCTTCCCATGAGGCGGGCTGCACGCTTGTTTGACACCTTAGCAGTGTAAATATTAATACATATAATATGTTCGTGATCCCGAGCAACTTGATTAATTGGACCCGGAGGACAGTGTGAATAATATTCCGTTTTGTTCGTGTCGGTCAAAAATTTGTGACCGAGACACATTGTGTTAAAAATCCACTTCAAAAGGAATTTCTAGTCAACTACTAGGTACCATAAATTTCTTTAATATGACCTCAAATTTTAGTCTACACACATACTACGATTTACGTAATTTAGTGCCACGTAGAAGCAGAGTTAATACAGCGACAGTAGAGATTTGATCATCCGTTATCAGTACTATCGGTTAATCTGCGATTACAGCGCAATGTTCTACTCGCATTACACATAATGGTACCCTATCGATAAAAACGTAGGTTTAATAAAAGTTGCTTTTATTGTTTTTCGATGATAATGGGAGATTCTGATTGTTAATTGATACTAATTAAATTTTAAACAGTGTATGCAGCTGCGAGCTGGATATCCCGGTACAGGTTACGGAAAGACCGTGTTTTTTTTTCGTTGGGTAAGAGTCTGGCGTGCAAGGTCATGATGGTTTTACGGGCCAATCTCTTGAGTCACAGGTTTGTGGGTTCAAATTTGACATGTACCAATGTGACTTTCAATATCGTATCTACTTTCTTAGTTAATATAAGACATCACAGACATATACATATAGGTGAAGGAAAACATCGTGAGGTAACACGGACATGATGGTTTCAAATCGCCAATCGGAGCTAACGTGGAGATCAACGCTCGTGCCTTCTCTATATGAAAAGAGACCTTTGCTCTGCGGTGGGACTGGGCTTATGGGCTGTTTATGTAAGAGACTGGCAATGTGTTCTTGATGCATTTTAAACACAAAAACAAAAAATGTATTCTGACAAGTTTTATTTGTACAATGTCCTGGGCTCGGAATGATTTAAGTAGCTATGCTATTGCATTGCAGTCGAGAGCGGCGCCTCTCGACTGCAATGCAATAGCAAAAACAAAAAATGTATTCTGACAAGTTTTATTTGTACAATGTCCTGGGCTCGGAATGATTTAAGTAGCTATGCTATTGCATTGCAGTCGAGAGGCGCCGGTCTGGCGAGCAAGGTCGTGAGTTCGAACATGGACCCACAGTCACGATTACTCAACTATCCGGTCACGAAAACTTACACCTATCCCAAATATATTTAGCTGTGCTAATTAGTACTGGTCATGACCATTTATATATTTGGCATGAGAATGGAACATATGATTAGTAAGCTATCTGCGATATAATAGCGGTATGAGCAATTGGCAAGTTAGGCGGGTCGAATGCACTATGGACTTTTCGTAATGAAGTTCGTATTACAAATTAATTATCATCTCATTGTTCTGTGAGTCACTTGTGGTACACGATGATGGTTTAATTTCGTCTACTCTGCGGACAGGAATGTTTTAAAACGGTGAAGGAAATCATTGCGAGGAAACCAGCACACCTGAGAGATATCGATGGTGTGTAAAGCCATTTCAGAGGCATACGGACGGTTTAAACTATGACACTAGGTTCTTCATCAACTTTGAGATAAGAAGGTGAACTGAGGTGGAGAAAGCTGACCAAAACACAGTCATCTACTCGTATGTATTTAGATTTACCAAGAATTCTTTCTAGACAAATACCGATAAATATTCGTCAAGCAATTTTTTCCGAAGGAGCAGATAACATTTTTGCTGAGTGGAACAGACCGAGACTATTGAAGAGGGAGAGGTGAATAATCATTATGTCGCCTCCTCATAATAGCCAGTAAAGGATGTTTTCCCACAAGGTGATATTGAAACAAAAGTGAAGTAAAATTTACTTAATAGAGAGCGACATTGAATTCTGATTAGATTATTTGATTAAATCTATTTCATAACATATTACCGTATTATGAAACATATATATACTTTACTATCACGCCATTTTCCGATCGGGGTAGGCAGAGACTATAGGCTTTCACCTGTTAAGACCTGACACATCTCGCTTCCTCCTCCCTGCATCGTTTTCCTCAATGCTGAGGGTCGTGATCATTACAAGCCAGTTTTCTATGGACTATTTTCCACCATTTTGACCTATCCTCTGCAGTGTGGATGGCGTCGCTTACACTAGTGTTGAGTGTCGATCGAATATGATCGGACCAACGCATAGGACTCCGTCTCCTAGGTCTTTTCTTGTCTATCTTGCCAGTGACTAGCAGTTTACATCTCGCTTAATCAGGCCCTTTTTGAGAATGTCCGAGATTTGATTATTTACAGTACGCCTGTCGAGTTCACCGGTCGTTCTAGCTCTTGCATTCATAGACTATTCTATTATTATTTTGGTTTTATTGATGTGTCAAAGAACTTGTAGTCCATTTAGATTGATTAGATTAGATTGTTATCAAGAGATTTTCATTGAATTATCTTATTATTATTAGTGTTCATTGTTGAAATAACAGTACTCAATTACATATTAATTGGAGACCTTAAATTACATTTTAGTTAACTTGCGATTCAGTATTATTAATTAATGAGTAGTTTATGAATGGTTATTAGTAAGGGAACCGATAACAGCTTTTTTTTTTTATTTGACGGTCGTCGTGTCATGCTCTTAAACTGGAATCATAGTACCTATAATAAAACAACTTTTAACTGGATTAATCGCGTGTATTATTGGTTTTTTGTTTTTCCTGACGTTTCGAACACTTTGCAGCGTTCGTGGTCGCAGGAGGACTGAAAAACCAATAATACACGCGATTAATCCGGTTAAAAGTTGTTTTATTTTATGTGTAGTGATCGCGCAAACCTAAGATATTACTATGGAATCATAGTAATAACAACTTAGTAGGTAAACAACAAGAAAATACTAAGAATGTTTTTTTTTTTCTTTTACATGCTACGACGATGCGGGGTGATCGTTCAGCTGATTTGCGCGAAAATCTGTGATTGCGATCGAAAAAAAATGGTACAGCATTATGTTACCTACTTTAAACGATTATTTAGTAAATATTTGCCAACTAATTAAATTTAACCGTATAACATCTGTTTCCTATCTGGGAAGACAGGGACCGTTGGTTTTCACATGCTGCAATGCTGACACATCAGTTTCTCTTCATCTACGTTAATTAACCTCATTATGCCTATTGATCGGTTAAGGTTGCTCAGGACTTGTCTTTTTGAGTTACGGTAAATTAAAATGAAAAAACTTTTTATACGACGCATTTCGGAGATATCTTATTGTCTGTTAAATTTTAAGACTGTCCCAAATAAACCCACCTATCACCACTTCCTAGTGTTTAAGCTGGAAAGAAAAAGTGCGCGAAAAAACTCAGCAAGTAATCAGTTCTAAATTAGAGATATATCCACATTGTGTAGTACTTTATCCGGCTTGCGGCATTTTCAGTTATCTCGTGAGTTCAGATAACTGATAACATAAGATCGCCGAAAGTAAACGTCTAGGTATTACGCACAGAATGTGTCGACATGTGCACAAATATTTGGCCAAACATAGGTATAGTCGAAAATGTTGGCGGTAATACCTTTTGTGATCAAACTCTCCTGAATGGCTCGCACTTCTTTACACCTGCCTACCGTTGCGTTTGGACGTTTAATGCAAGCGATTTTAGCCTTAGTGTGGGCTGTATTTATTATCTTTTGTTTTTATTTAGTTGACTGCTACGTATCTACTTCTATTATATATAAAAGTATTTTTCTTCTCCTATTGTAAGGATAACGAACAACCTTGTCTCAGAGCTAAAGTCACATGTGGCCCTCGTGTGATTTTAGCTGAAATCATTTAACGAACTATAGAAAACATCTCTTAGGTGTACTGGTTTCTTCGAGATTTTTTCCTTCTACAACTTTTAAACAAACGACAATTATTCCCCAATACACATATGATTACGAAAAGTCGGGGGTTTGTGATATGGGTTTGGGGTGTGTGACTTGGATTTGGGGTGGGTGACTTGGGCTTGTACCCGCGCCTTTGACTTACCAGTCGAACGGTCGTGCCCTTGGCTGCTACTGTTCTAATAGGTAAGTTTGTAAGTTGTATGGAATAAAAAGTAGATAGATCTAATAATACATCCGCGATACATTTTTTTATTGGGCGAAACCGGCAGAAACGTGTTATTTACTTTTATAATTAATGCACATAAGCCTTGGTTTTAAAATTATTGTAATACTATTCAATAGAGTTCAAACGGAGGTCACATTCAGTGTGACTTTTAAAAATGGTTTGTCTCGAAATTTCCCGAAGAGATATTTAAAGATATTTTAAGGTATAGATCAATAAAGGATGACCTTATTGCCTTAGGTCGACGGGGATGGTTAGTGACCCATAAATGACCATAATAACCGTATCTATTAAGTCTACATAAACAATTTTACCTAGGTTATTGTTCTGAGGTCTTTTGGCTAGTCGACCTTCATAATATTTAATGTAGATTTCATTTTATAATAAAACAACTTATAACCGGATTAATCGCGTGTATTATTGTTTTTTTGTTTTTCCTGACGTTTCGAACACTTTGCAGCGTTCGTGGTCGCAGGAGGACTTTATATACATAAATTTTATGAATTTATCATATATATGTACGGTAGACTGAAATAATTTTAAATAAACTGTTGAAACGCTTGACACCTTAGTCCTCCTGCGACCACGAACGCTGCAAAGTGTTCGAAACGTCAGGAAAAACAAAAAACCAATAATACACGCGATTAATCCGGTTAAAAGTTGTTTTATTATAATGTGTAGTGATCGCGCAAACCTAAGATATTACTAGATTTCATTTGTCAAGAAAAAAAGTAAAGACTACTTTAGATAAAATACTTGGAAAATAATATAGCATTACGCCTGTGCACACCAAAGGATTAGACAGAGATGTACTGTTATACATTCACATTTCACAAATGCTGTAATTAAGTCCCATGTGCCTAATAGGTGGAAACTGTGGTGAACCTATTGCCATTATCCGGGCACAATTGCAAACTCCAGGCTGCTATTTATTTGTTAAGTTTCTTCTTATCACGTGGAATTAAGATTATATTATAAAACTCCTTACGAGCGTATTTCGGTCACGGCGGCCTATCTCCACGGAGATTAGCCAAGTACGCAGGAGATATTATAGTGCACAAGTTTATGCGAAAACACAGGTGCACTACATTTTCCTTCACTCTCATATTCCGGTGGGACGGCAATCCGACACGACCGGAGAGAGATCAGGCGCAGGACCGACGGCTTTACGTGCTCTCCGAAGCACGGGGGTGTCACACCGCCAACTTCCTGACTCCGGGCTGCTACTGAGAATTTCTTAACAGAAAAACTCAATAACACTTTGCCCGACCTGGGAATCGAACTCAAGACCTTAAGCTCAGCAGCCGCGCTTGCGGCCACTAGACCAACGAGGCAGTCATTATTTTATAATAGGTAATGCAAATCAGAACCACAAATTAAATACCTTGTATAATTTATGAGCAATTGTTACCTTCTGGTGTGGTAAACTCGTACCTACATACAATATGATTACAATAAAGTTATGTAAGTAATAAATTGTGGTGCTGATAATGAGTTACTATAACAATAAATAACGGTGGCAGCGTTTTACAAATAACAAGGTGATTTTATCACCACAGATCATATTATAATACTATATTAGCAATTAGAAGCATTAAGAACGTAAATAGGTAACTCTTTTTTCTACCTTGTGAGCCATGCTTCGGCACGAATGGGCCTGCTCGGCCGGAGTGATACCACGACCTCACAGAAAACCGGCGTGAAACAACGCTTGCGTTATGTTTTGCCGAGTGAGTGAGGGTACCGGAGGCCCAAACCCTTTATAAGGCCGGCAACGCATTTGCGACTCCTTTGGGGTTACGGGTGTCCATGAGCGGCGGTAATCGCTTACCATCAGGCGATCCTAGCTATCTACGGCGGAACTGGCTTCCAGTTTAATCAGATGCAACTTAGTACCAGAGCGACTGCCGATCTAACCCAATTACTGGGTAACACGATACCTCCTCTACATAGATTTACAAAATATTTCATTTTTCTGGGCAGATGATGATGCATGCCTACGTGTCAGAGGTAAATTGAATAACCTCGTCTTCAAAATTTGCATTTCAATAAGTTATGTATCCCAAGAATACCTAATAAATTAATCTATGTATTATAACTATATGTTCCTAGACCATCTCTAGCTGCTCACCATTCGAAATTTCCCCATAATTTAGCTAAAATATTCAAATATAAATCTCCTAGCAAGTATTAAAATTCTACAATAATGACTGCCAAAATTCTGTTGGCTCTAACGCTACGTTTGTTGTTATTTATTACAAACATACCTCAATTCTGTAAGCCTCACTAATTTGTTTTACTAAACAAAAATGTTCGGAAGATTCACTTCTTACAACTTAAGATAAGTGTACCTACATTGAAAATATGTGTAATACAAATTATATCGGTAAACTTAAATTGGCACTAGTTCAATAGTAGTTAGTAGTAGTTTCAATCCCGGAGAAGCTGTATAGAAGAAAAAAGGAAAAGTTTATTTTGACATATGTACAGAAGACAATATAACATAGCGTAGTAATTTAGTAGGAAATAACGTAGGTACCATTCAGATGAAACAAAAGAATGACAATAAGGAAAAGAAGATATCCTCGCCATCCTGTACGATGGCAGAAAAGGCCCAATATCTCACCTCACTGTTCTATGCCTCAGTGTTGATTTTCAGATTGATCTCCTAAATAAAGCAAATAAATAGACAAAACAGTACAGTATTCAATTATTTCTTATTAGGAAGCTTATACGGGTCTGAAGATTATATAACTATAACTGTCTTTATTGACTAGACGTTTGTAAGAAAAATAAGACGGCTGACTGTTATTGCTGACTCATACGCTAGTCTTCTTCGCATATTTCCTCAGTATAATGTCGGGGGGATTATCAGTCTTCCAGCTAACGTTGAATTGATATTTATATTACAGAAGTGAGTTGAGTAATCCGTGTTAAATTTAATATGAGTTCCCATAAATCTCTGAGAAACAAGTTAAAGTAAATTTATATACTTAGATTTACGTTTTTAACCAGACATAACGTAAATTTTTCATCAAGAAAATGGACCTATCAAAGTAGTAGTAATAATAAATCTATGATTACAGTGAGTGTCTTGTATATGGCCTTCTGTATTTTCATTGTGTCATGTAAGTGTCCAGCCACAACAGTTGTTGGGTTCAACGTCTCCATTTACGTCAGTCATAACTTTGGCACAAGTAAATAATATATTTTTGTTTGCCTTAGCTTGTAGTTTCGCATAATAGGAGTTTTAACGAGCATACCATTCGTTTTGTTTTGCATCTATCTCGTTATTGTGGACAAAGTTATTGTTGTTTACTGTTAAATGATCTGGTCTTGCAAGTGGTGAAAATGTTTAATTCAATATTGTTTTTGCTTTATGAATATAATAAAATTAAATATTTTCTCTTATTAGTCTTTCACAGCTTTACAGCGTCTTTAATTTTTACCTGTAGCTATGCTTAATACATTTTTGTCATTCCCACTCTCAATCTCACTACGAGAGTAAGTGCGAAAGATCGCTTTCAAACGAAAGTTTAAGATTTTTAGTATTTTCACTTTCATTCCATCTTTTCAATGTGGTGGAAGGAAATTAATGAAATGAATCCAAACTATCCGGCACATAGTCGAGACTTGCCCCTTAAGAAGATTCTCGGGAGGTCTGGAGGATCTGAATCGACTCCGTATGCTAAAAACTGGCTGATGGAGTTAGATCTGGAAATGTGAGCACAACCTTATCTTGACATCTTGCAGTATCGCCATACAATAATTCCGAACCGAATTTTAAATAGACCATATAGCACAACACAGCAATAGACCATTTTTTATGTAATTTGTCCAATCTCAATAGTTCTGCAGCTATTGGGAGCTCTCCATGGCTGTATTCCTATAGTACAATCATGGAGAGTCTCTCAACTCAATTTAGATTAAAACTCTCACAGGGGCTTCGGCGTGTTAGACCTGTGTCTCCAGGCAAGCCCTCCAAAGGACAGGGTTTAATCCCTAGATTAAAGAGAAATAATTAAGGTAAGGAAAAGTGAAAAAACCCAAAAAAATACTACACGGGATTTTTTGTCCCTGTTATTTTTTTCACATATCGTGTGATATCGTGTTTTTTTTAAACAACTGCCCAAAAAAAGGAGTGTTAAGTTTTTATAATATTACAATATTATCCAATAGGTATTTATTAGTGACATCATGTAAAAAAACACTCTTACAATAGAATTGCTATGACTTACCAAGGACTTACGTAACTATAAGATATACCACAGCTTTGTTTTGATGAGCGGTGAATAACCACTTGGCAGCTACTCGATATGTCTGCAAAACACAATAGCACTCATAATCGAGAAAGTGTTGCCATCGATCGGTCCAATTTCCCGCAGTATTTTATATGCATTTCTATTGTTTCAGCGAAAGTATGATAAAAACTGGAGAAGTGCGAGTGGGACGTGTACTTAGGGTTCGGTACTATCTAAACTATTATAGTTGCCTCGTTTTCATATTAGCTGTTAAACTGAAGTGTATTTATATGTCGCAGATGGATTGTAGAATCAGCTGTTTTACAAAACTGCTAGTTGATTTACAAACCAGTACTGTTATGAAAAACAGCTGAACGACGTTTAGCGGTTTTACATAATTACTGAACTACAACGATCAGAGATTATATAAAACAGTGTGAACTGAACTGTCAGATTGTTGAATTTAGTTCGAAATTTTGTGCATTTGGCTTTGTATGTCTTAACAATAATAACCTAACTTTATTTTACTTGTAAATAGCAAAAAAAAAGATGATAATTTTGAATGTCGTAAATACTAAACCACTATTATAGTCGACAATATATCAGGATTATGAAAGAAAATAAACGAAATTGATCCATGAGCGAGCGAAGCGAGCTCGGTAGTTTCGTGTATCCCGACACGGACAGGTTAGGTTCGAAGAGGATGACGGGGCCTCTGAGCGAGCGTAGTGCGCGAACTACCCCCGTCATCCTCTTCGTGTTTAGGTTTTTTTAACCTTACAAACACAAAAATAGGAGGCTCCGTCGGCCCAGCCACAGAAAGTCTAATCAGAATACAGTATCTTTTTTTTACTTGAGGGGTGACTATCCATTTAATATACCTATAAAAGAAACAAACCTGTCCCACAGTAGATATGTCATTCTGCATTACCTCTAAAGGTGGGTAGCTGTTTTGTTAAACGTATCGCAATGGCAATCCAGCTGAACGTCGTTCAGCTGTTTTATAAAACAGTACTGTTTTTTAAATCCGCTAGCAGTTTTGTAAAACAGCGGATTCTACGATCCATCTGCGACATATATATATATACATTTAAAAATAGTTTTTTTTTGCGATCTTCCTTGTTTCAATATCCTGCTTGGATGTCGATTTTTTATTTGTGCAACTGGCTGATAATTACGTTTTCAAAGAAACGACAATGTGACAGACAGCGTTGGCTCAATAATTGGGTTCCATTTGGAACGGAACCCTAAAAATTACACAAGTATCTTTACTACTCAATGGCCAATAAAATTGTGTACGGAGTATCGGATCGGAGTATATAGTTTCAATAAATAATTAATTCAGTTTGATTATCACAATGCAAAGGTAAGGCTAGGTATTAATATTGTGTTGCTAACTAATTAAAATTTTAAAATAGCAAATATATGTAGGTACGCCGGCCGGAAACGGTAATGACAGAATATTGTAGACTCATTCTTGTGTATCAACTATTATTAGAATAAAAATCTTTGTTATCTTTATTTTTAAGAATTCCATGACTAAGCTATTTGTGTTATTGTACACACTAGTATCTTACCTGTCTAGTCTTTCCCAACAACATTGGAGTCGGGTTCCAGTCTAATTGGATGCAGTTTAATACGAGTAAGTACGTCATATGGAGCAAATGTCTTACCGTCCAGTTACAGTATAACACGATACAGAGTAGTAAACTTCTACCACAACTACCCATAATGACTGTAATGGATCTTCATTTGACAACGAACTGACAGTTTAACGTGTTCGCCGAGGCGCGGAGGGGCTTCTACGCGTATGAAATGATAGCCACCTATCGCGGCAGACACAGTTTAACCCCTATCGATCGGTCTGTGCCGCGGAATTCGCTACAAGTCTAAGTCAAGAAATTTGTAGTCAGAAAATTAAATAGAGTACTTAATAATATGCTCCCGACCAAATATTCGGTTACGGCGACCACGGAGATATTATACTTAGTGCACAAGTGTATGCGCAAACATAGGTGCACACTAGACATGTGCGCCGATGCTTATTTGACCGGCGGCGTTGTCTGGCGTCTAATATGTCGGCGGCGGCGGCGTCATCGGCGTAATCGGCGTGGATGGTGAAAATAAGTAAAATATGCCTTAATTCAAAATAAACTTTTATTTATCCATTTACATCAATATAATATGGTGAGTTTGAGATCAAATTTTTTTTTTTTTTAAATTATGACAAAATAATTTGTCTTTATGTTATGGTAACAATCAAAATATAGGAAAGAAATAAAATTATATTAGGAAAATGCTAATTATTTCAACTTTTGTACTTGCTTCTTACACATGTCATAATTATCGTGTATAAAAATAATTTTATCTAGTGATGTAGGACTTAACCGTGACCTCTTTGCCGTGATGGTTAGTCCCGCGACTGAGAAAACTCGCTCGCTTGGTGTGCTCGTGGCGGGAACGCTCATTATAGCCCTCACACATTTTAATAGCCTGTGGTGTGTCTTAATTTGACAACCGGGACCGACGGCTTAACGTGCTCTCCGAGGCACGGAAGGGTCACGGTGTGAAATCATGGTGGGTGACCATGATTTCACACCGTGACCCTTCCGTGCATCCACAGATCGACCGCGGCAAGCACTGCTTAACCTTCATCGATCGATCTGTGTGGCTGTTACATAGCCACGAGCCCCGCCTAGAGTGAGACAGTAAAATAAAATACACAGGTGTTCAACTTACCAAGTAAACGATTAATATCGATTAAGGAAGTGGGTTACGTGTTATTATACTCATTAACCACTAAGGTCGAACTAGAATGATACTCGTAAAATTGTAAAGCATGTAGGTAATTGGTAAGATTTCCAGGACGAATTTCCTTTACCTATTAGAGATTAAAACTGTATCTATTTATTTAAGGCTGAATACTGGTTAGTTACCATAAAGGAATGATTATTATATGGCAATCCTCGAACCGAGCCAAATGTGCTCAGTAATTGTAATTGTTTTAGTAAACACATATTGTCAAATACACAATTATAATACGCTGATGAAGTTTTGTGATGAATGGGATGAACACATACACAAAAAACAGAATAGTTTTTCAATTATTATTTTTACTGAAATGTTAATTGCCGTGGCGGATTTATCTAGCTTGATATTCACTCATGCATACACTATGTTATTGTGCACTTTAGTGACGTTTTCAATTGAATAAAAGACAGCACTAAGGTAAAACCCAAAAATATAAAAAGAAACCCAACTCCGTTTGTATTTAGCTCGTTTATGAATGGTAAATATGGCTGTCTACCATGTCTAAATGAGCCTGGGGCCCCAAGCGTTCCTAATTCGAAACAAAAGCTGGGGCAGCGCCGACGCGCGATGCCATCTTGTTTTCCTAAATATTGAACACATTTATAGATTTAGCCAGTGTTTGTCTGTCTGCTACTAATTTGCACTTTGTCCGTCTGTTCCTAAGAGGCGTAAACACATAATTACATGTAGTTTGCCCTCGATTGAACATGAGACTGGGTACTTAAAGTCCAGATAACCGTGATAGCCACTTTTGAATGAATTTATAAGGCTGCTTTTTTTTAGACAGGCAATGCAAGTATTTGCATTTTTGGAGACATTTTGGAGCAGCTGTCTAGTACTTATGTAATTGGTATGTGTGCAAAACTCCAAACTAATAATAGTACCTAAGTGCGAAAGTAACTCTGCCAGTCTGCGTGTTTGTTACGTTTCCACGCCGAAACCGCTGAACCAATTTTGATGATACTTTGAAGAAGGACATAGGCCACGTTTTGTCACGCAGACGAAGTCTCCGACATCAGCTAGTCCATACTAATATTATAAATGCGAAAGTAACTCTGTTTGTTTATTTGTTTTTTTACCTTTTCACGACTAAACGGCTGAATGGATCATTATGAAATTTGGCAAGGACATGGATTGGCCCTTGCAGAAGGACATAGGCTACATTTTGTTACGCAGACGAAGGCGCGGGCGCCAGCTAGTATCCTATAAATTCAGTTGAGCTCGTCGTCATGACCTGACTTACAATAGTATATAAGGAGTTCTCAGAAGCTGTAATTTCCATGAACATTAAGTCTTGTTCTCTTCACCAAAGCACTCCTATGAAGTTATGAAAAATATGCAGTTTTGTACGAGACGTCGAATGCATAATGAATGGGAAGCTGGAATGTTAACCGCTGCACGAGCGATACTTGTTAAGGGGGAAGCGAAAAGGTCACAGTGGGGAGTAAAAAATGAGTATTTTGCTTTTAGCCAAACAGTAAGAATTTTCTAGATCTGTAAATGATTCTTAAATAAATATCGCCAAGCAAGGATACTTGAAATTTAATAGATTCGGACAATGACAAGGTAGCTCAGTTGGTAGAGTGATGACACGGAATATCAAGGGTCGCGGGTTCAAGCCCCGTACTTGACTATTATTTTTCAATATTTCCTTGAAAAATAGCAATTAATATAGGCATTATTAGGTACTATCGCACTTTTCCGCCTGATCACTTAATTTTTATTTAGTCTAAATCCTGCCCCGGCGCCATGCGTCCCTTAAAAGTGCTCGCCTATTAGGAAAGAGAGAACGTAATTAGTTGCATATTTGCAATCTGTACTGCGCAGCTTAGTGACGTATCACGTGTACTCCCTTTTGTGAATTTTAAGGACGATCTAATTTGACCTTGGCGGGGCTACAGAGCGCTTCTATTTTTTGAGTGCAAGCAAAAATTAACTTAGTGGTGGCCGAGGCGGGAGTGTCCGCGATAGTACTTGGACTCAACATGTTTAAAAGAAAATTATTATATAGAAAAAATTACATGGGCAGTCATGGAATGCCGACAGAAGTGAAAACTTAAAACTATGAAATAACATTGTTTTTTTTATTTACTTAAGCCTGTAAGTGAGGCGTACAAATAAGATATCCGCCTAACAAAAATTGCTCAATACGCCTAAAGTTAAAATAAATACATAAATATTGAATATAATACTTTATAAAATCACATAAATATACTATAGTCTGAACAAACAATACATAATAATAATCATTCTCAATCATTTATATAACGAATTCTTCACATAAATAAAGTTAACCAGAAGAAATGTTAGCACCCTCCTCTTTTCTACGTTGCCGTGCCCTACAGGGTCCATATTGTACTGTAATTATTACTATATTTAACACCTTTATAACATATGGAGTGCAATAAAGTATTGAGTATTGAGTTAAAACGGTTTCTTTCAAAAGTTCAAAAGTAGTTAACGAAATGGTAGTTCGCGATAATAAAACATATTTTCCTACATACTTATAGTTCTGTTTTTCTTTTAAATTGTAAAGTTCTCGGTATAGGCGTATGCCTTGCATATTTACCAATTAGGTGCGTTGGTTGGATAGTATATTATGCCACGGGTCAGAGAGTATTAAAAAACATAACATAACATGCTATCACGCCTTTTTCCCAGAAAAGTTAGGCAGTGGTGTCCACGTTTCACTAATGCATGTAATAGTTAGTGAGCCTATTGCCATCTACCAGGCACAATTCCAAACTCCGGGCTGCTATTGAGTATTTCGTAATAGAAAAACTCAAATGACACTGCTCGACCCGGGGATCGAACCCGAGACCTCATGCTCAGCAGTCAGAGAGTATTGTAATATAAAAAAGTACCCTCCGTGTATGGATGGACGGGTAAGAATTCAATTTCCTGTGGTCCCTACAGAGAAACTCGTCAAAATGGGACACGCTCAGGCCGCTATCTTGCCGGAAACAATCGTGAAGAATCCTTGAAGTATGTTTCGGTTGACTTAGTTTATATCTAGTACCCTCCCTCTATTTCATTCTCTCAATATTTATCCCACATTCTATTTCTGAAATAAACAATGTCTTATATGGAATACCTAAAATAATACTTACATTATAGGATTTTGAAAAAATAAAAAAACGGATAAAAGTTTATTTTATCAACCAGCGTTTCGGTTTCGTAAAAACGCATCGATACGTCTGGTCTTAGTTGTCTAATAGTAATAGTTACTGGGGAACTAGTGATATCTGAACCGATTTCGTAGCATGATGCCTACTATCGCGCTTAGTTGACTTGTCAATATTTTCAAGTAAGCGGTAGCACAATGCCAACATTTTGAAACCACCATACATTGAATCGCACAATGCCTACAATTGCATATTGACAAATATGTTATCCAATAAAGTATTCTAATCGCACGATGCCTACTTCGCTTATTGTCAGTGCCTTTAATATGTAATTGGCCTACAATTTGTACAGTCAACGCAACAATGTGTTTGACTATGAGTGTTTTGTAATAGATAGTTATATGCATTATACTTTATTGTACGCTGAAAATAAACTTGTACAGAATTTAACACAAATAATGACGGTACAAATGGCGGTCTTATCACTAAAAGCAATTTCTTCCAGACAACCATTGGATGGAAACAAAAAGGAATTTATAGAGGGTAGTTTCAAGTGTACTAATATATATATTAATTTTAATATATACAATCATACAAAAAATTAAAAAACATATCCATACATAAATAAATGGAATATATATGTTACTGTAAACCTTCGAACTACGGTAAGACCTAAGATATTCCAACTTTTAATGGTAAAAAAATGTCCGTTCAGTTCTGTGATCATCGTTAATTTCTAACATTTACCAGCATTTACTTGGTAAATCTTCGGATTTACCTCAAAGACACGGTAATTGTTGAAAACATTATAACATGTTCGGCGCATCGTCTTTAAAATCATGTTTCTTCTCATTAAGAAATAGTAATATCGACAATCACTGTACGGTGCTCTAATCGAATTATTTTTATTATTACCTATTTGATCCAACAGCATGGACGTTCTATCCAGTTGAATAATGTCAATTACTACTACAAAGTACAACTTTATTCTGAATGTTTTTTTATTTTTTTTGCCTTCAGCGGCCGGACCGATTTATTTTCTCCTCTGTAAGGTCACAAAAAACCTAAACACCTAACCTGTCCGTGTCGGGATCACGGGGTTCCCGAGCTTCCCAAAACCAATTTTTTTTCCAGCCGATACTGGTAAAATATATGTACCTTTTTTATAAATCCTTACATTTACCAACTCGTGTCGGTAAATCGTTAGATAAGTGGCATAACTTAGATTAGCCAGTATACGGGTTTTTACAGTAACATAATTATACATTATTTTGAAATACCTAACTGAAATAATTAATTAATAATAAGAGTTGGTGGAACTATAACCTAGAGAGTAAGGTAATGTTCATTTACCATGCGCATATAAGATGGCAAGGTTTGAGCGATCCGACAGACACAGGTAAAGCATTCCACAAGTGAGTATCTTGAACAGTAAAATAGTGATCAAAGAATCTTTCGGAGTGCATTGTCATTTTTAGTTTCAAGTTTTCTGTTCATCTTGAGGCTAGCTGGTGCATATCGCAAATGAACACAAAACTTTATTTAAGGAGGGTGTAATTGGATTGAACAGAATACTGTATAGTAGGAAATGAATATGAACATTCCGACGAAGTCGAATTGGGAGCCACTTGAGTATTAAACGAAATTCAGGCACTGAATTTCTAGATTTAAGTAATCGTTCTATACACACAATACTTTCAATACTGCAGTTCTTTAGTTGTTTATATGTCACGGTTACTGACCTACATAGATATTAATTATTAACTATTTTAAATCAAAGAGAACATAAACCTTACCCAACATTTTATATATCATTATAAACAGTGTTGCCTGACTGGCCCCTATGGGGCCGATTATCGGCCTTTCTGGTTATGTGTCGGCGTATGGCAGCCCTCGGCCTTTCATCGGCCTTGGTTAACAAATTTGAAATAATCCTATGTTGTAGTGAAATAGAGAACTAACCTGAAATATACTGAAACTGAACAAATAAAGAGTAACATCAATGTTTTTTTCTGTATCGGCCTTTCCTGCCAAAAATCGGCCCTTTTCGTGCTGAGGTTTCGACTATTTTTGATTTTACTACTGGCAACACTGATTATAAACCTCCATGAATCAGAGACAAAAAATGCATAGTCTACTAGGTACTTACCAAGGAACCTTATGGTATAAGTAGGTAAACAAAATTTTATACTTAACTGTACTAAAATAGACATTATGCTATCGTCACATTTGATTTTGCATAAAGTAAGCAAACTGCTATGTAACTGCGACAAAAATTTAAAAGTAGGCATTGTGCGATTCAATGTATGATGGTTTCAAAATGTTGGCATTGTGCTACAGCTTACTTGAAAATATTGAAAAGTCAACTAAGCGCGATAGTAGGCATCGTGCTACGAAATCTCTGAACCTTGCTGTGAATGTAGCTTTGATCACGGAACCCCGGAAAACGTTAGTGGAGAATCGTGTGGTTGGTCAGTAGGAGGCTGTCACGACGTCCACAAGAGAATTCTACACTCCAACAAAAAGTTGACTAATCCTACTTACCGTAACGTAATTTTTTAATATTATAAACAAAAACCAAAGTTAGAATGCGACTCTCACACTCTTTAAGTATCATAGTGTCCTTTTGAAACGTGTAGTAACGTTTGTTCTTAGACTGTTGTAACCGAAACGTAAAGTTTACCGACTAAGATCCGTACTCGCACTATTGTTTACGAAGAGGGCCTGGCCCTGTGGTGCATTTACGGACTCGTTATATAAATTTTATTGCCTTACCTTCCCTACGTTAATGTAGAGATGTAGTCCCTGGGAGACGGATTTGGGCAGATGCATCAACTCCCCAAATCTATCCACTGTACTTGAGAGTGAATAGATTTATTCTGATATTTTGTATACGTGCTTCATCCTCGGCCACACCGTCGCTTACCATCAGGCGAGTTGGTGGCCAAACGTAGATCCATTATTGATAAAAAGAAGCATAACATTACATAAAATAACTTTACTCTCAATAAATTCTTTTCAGAACAAGCTATAAATATATTTGACTTCCATTAACACGTATAGTTGTAAACGTTATCAGAATTACGTTACATACATTTGGTTCGGAGCCAAGCTATCCATCTTGTAGCTTTTGGGGCAATGACAATAACGTTCGAAAAGTTCTTACGTACGCAGATATTGTCGTGAATTCGTATTTGTTTATACTTCATACATACATACAATTACGTATGTTTCCCATGGGGGTAGGCAGAGACTATCGATTTCGTTTTGCTACGATTCTGACTAACCTCTTTCGCTTCATCTATGTTCATTAATCTCTTTATACATGCTCGCCCATTTAGGTGGCTCTTGACTTGTCCTTTTTTGAGAACGTCCGCAATTTGATTGCGGTACGTTTGTCGAGGTCGGTCTGCCCCGACTTTTCCATCCACTCTCGCCTCATGTACTAGTTTAGTCAATCGCCTTTCATCCATCCTTTCTAGATGCCCAAACCATCTTAGCAGCCCCTTCTCAATCTTTGTCACTACATCCTCTTTCACTCCACAACGTTCCCTTATCACACAGTTCCTCACTTATAATTCATTTCATGCACATTAAAATGACTCTTGGCTAAGTATTAGCCATACAGATCCATCCGTCGAGGTCGGTAAAATGCTCTCTGCTTACATAATATGTCTCGGTTTTTTTTTGAATCGTAAACCTATAATCAGGAAGGCATAAACGACACAGAAATAGGAAATAGGTTTTTATCGACTTGCTTTCACAACAACGTTATGTTATTCTTTAAATTGATTGTAATTATGTAGAACACTTTATAATAGTTCGTGCAAGCCTTCCTAAAACTAATAGACTATAACAAAGGTCATGTTTATGCAAATAGTAACTGAAAAGTTTCTTATCTGTTAGTCACCGAAATATTACAACGATGTGTAATGTGTGTTTGTAGTACATTATGTACAAGTGTCACGTATACAGATAAAATGCTAACAAGATTAAACCATGGAGTGAATCGTTTGCATAAAAGGTAAATAAATGCTTCCTCTAAATATTTTCGTCAAAGACAAAACTTGCTATATTAAATGGAAAAAGAATACGGTCGCGAACAGGATTCGCGCCTCCCGGATAAATACTCCAGGCACTCTGACCACTAAGCCATCTCGATCTCTGCTCTCCACCGCGAATTCTCATTCATATTTCGCAGGTTCGAATCCTGTTGGCGATCATATTCTTTTTCCATTTAATGTTGTAACTTTAGAGTTCGCTAAGCATGCGTTAATGCTTTTCAAAGATTTACATTGGACAAAACTTGCTTTTGAAATACACAATATTAATAATATTATTTGACTGAATGCCATAAATCTATACTTAATTGTAATAAAGTGAAGAGTAAGTTTGTTTCTTTGTACACACTAATCTCTGGAAGTATCAGTCGGAATCGAAATAACATTTTTCAAAAATTCTTGAGGATTTCTGTGGCTGAGATGGTTTGGACATGTTAGAAGGAGACTACGGATTATGTGGGTAACATGGCACTGCAACTTCCCATTCCGGGAGAAATCACGAGGACCTAAAAGCAGGTGGATAGTGACACTAAAAAAATGCTGTGCAACTGTTCAGCAGTGATAGATATTTATTTAAAGTTGCTAAAAGTAATTAAAAATATGTTTTTAAGTAAAATAATAAAATTCAATAAATCGTACTTTATTTTGTCGCAGTGTACTTTTTTTCTACCTTTAACGAATGTATTTCATTTGCACAAAAAATGGTGGTAGGCCTAATAGTGACATGCGACGTTTTAAACACAGATGTCAAAGATTGAGCTGAGTGGAGGAGTTAATTAAAAATAGCGGACCCCACCTTATTGACCGTCGGCGTCGGGAAGAGATAAAGCCCAATTCTTGAGGACTGCTATATGCTATTTAATGTCACGGTACGAGCTTAAGGAGTTGAGCAAATAGAAAAAAAAGCGGCTGAAGCCGCGGGGAATAAATAGCAAGTTGATATTAATACCGCAGTACTGCAATGTAAGACATTAAAAAAGATTTTTCTTTTTTATCAAAAATGGATTCATGTTTGGCCACCATCTCGCCTGATGGTAAGCGACGCTGTGGCCTAGGATGGAGCACGCAATTCCAGAAGATATCTATCCACTCACTAGCCGTTGTAGGAGATATTTCCCACAACAGCTGCCCCAGACTACATCCCGAAACACGACTAGGTCGCTTCACGGCATGGCTTCGTCCGGTGGGTGGTAACTAGCCGCGGCCGAAGCCTCCCACCAGAGTTGTGTTGCTTATACATACTGTGTAAAAGAACCCCTATGCTGATACTGTTGTGCGACCCGGCTTTGCACGGGTAGTACTACTTATTATTACTGAAGTAAAATACAGCGTCTTAAATGTAGATAAATTAGCTTTCTAATGGTGAATGAACTATTAAAATCAGTTCAGTCGTTCCAGATTTATAAACAAAACATTCCTCTTTATAATATTAGTATAGAAAACCGGTGATATTGGGTTTCTGTTGGGAAATCCGTAGTAGTGGTAGTTTGGAATTATAGCCGGTCGATGGCATTTGGGCCACCTGGCCATTACCATATGGGACTTTTTTTTTTTATGGCATAGGGGGCAACCGAGCAGACGGCTCGCCTGATGGTAAGCGATTACCGCCGCCCATGGACACCCGCTACCCCAGAGGAGTCGCGAGTGCGTTGCCGGCCTTTTAAAGGGTTTGGGCCTCCGGTACCCTCACTCACTCGGCGAAACACAACGCAAGCGTTGTTTCACGCCGGTTTTCTGTGAGGCCGTGGTATCAATCTGGTCGAGCCGGCCCATTCGTGCCGAAGCGTGGCTCTCCCACGGTGAAAGACTTTACAGTAATGGCTAAAATTAAATGTGGGTGTACAACGGTGTATACTCCTGTCTACCCTTTCGGGAAATACAGGCGTGACAAGCATGTTACACGCATCCGATAGAATCTGAATTGCCAGTTGTCAGGGCACCAATTAACAAACAAATGAAAAAAATATAGAAAATTGCTTCATTCAGCATTTATTTTCAGTGGATGTGATATTTATTTTAAATGAAAGGCAGACACGTGATACAAAATATCCACTCTGATACAAAATGAAGATAAATGATAAATGATTCAACCATCACTCGCCAATTACTGATTTTCGGTATAACAAACAGAATTTGTGTCATTATTCGTTTGTAATAGAAAAATAACACATGAAAAATATGGCCACTTAAATTTTTCAGGGCTTGATTTTTTCCTTAATTAACGGCTTCCATATGTCGTGGTGACCAAGTGGTTACGGGCTTGCCTCTTAAGCCACAGGTTGTGGGTTCAAATTTTTATTTTTTTTATTTCGAATGATTAGCTTCATAAAAAAGTCCGCAGATTTGGTTTGCACGTAAATTAATATGACGTGAAAATATTATTTTCTTATATATTGTACTATTATCTAATACATCTGTTGTAGACACCTACTTGGATAGAACATAGAACTACCGAATATTAGCAGAGAGAGCCCATTCTTCTAACAAAGGAAGCAGCTATCAAGGACCCTACCGCAGAAACTGATCAACATCGGGTGACAGCGGTTATTTTAATACATTCAAATTTTCAAGGACTCTTCTCTAAATAAGTTTGTCACGCGTCTGACTGTTCGACTGTGCACGCTTTTATCTGTAACTACTGAACGTTTTTGAGTTTTCGTTAATGAATATATATTGTTTCAAGACGAAAGTTTAGGTTTACAATTTATTGTTAATATTTAAGTAGAATTCAGGATATTTCAAATAACTTTCAAAAAGTCGGGAAAGTCTATGTAAAAATCGTCGTTGTTTGAAGCAAGGGTTGCCGGCTAGTCTATACTACTATCATGAAGAGGAAAGTTTTGATTTGTTTGTTTGTAAGGATTTAACATAAACACTACTCAACCGATTAAAAAAGCTCTTTAAACAGTAGAAACCTGTATTATCACTGAATAACATGGACTATGTTTTCTTTCGGTGATAATAAGATTACAGTCTAAAAATCCACGCAGGCGAAACCACGAGAACAGCTAATATTATATAAAATCATAGCCTAAAAACATTTACGTAAATAAGGCCGAGATAAATAAGTAATGTAGAACACGTGTTTCGGTCTTCCTGTCTATATCTTACACTTGTAGTTTGATAGTTGTGAGAGAGTGACTGGAATAATGCTAAGCCGAAGAAAGAAAGAAGTTACAATAGAATCAGAGTTACAACTTTTATAACAGTGAAGGTAGACTAAAAGGTCGCAGTGAGCAGTTAAGCGCCCAGCTCATAAAGCCCACGCGTTCGGACCTTGGCCATAGTCTCGCAGACTGCACTAACAGACACCGATGAATCATATTCCGCTTAGAAGCACAATTATTAAGTGTGGGTCAGACGAGATAATTCGCTGATAGGCTTAAATATTTAAAAACGAAAAGGGTTAATTTAGAAAATGAATCCACTTCATAATGTACTGTCGCGGACACTCCCGCCTGACCACCACTAAGTTCATTTTAGCTTTCAATCAAAAAATATAAGCGCTCTGTAGCCCCGCCAAGGTCAAATTAGATCGTCCGTAAAATTCACATAAGGGAGTACACGTGATGCGTCACTAAGCTGCGCAGCGAAGATTGCAACTAATTATGTTCGCGCTTTCCTAATAGGCGAACACTTTAAGGGAGCGTGGGATGGCGACGGCACAAGTACAGACAAAAAAAAAAAAAATATGGTCAGCCGGAAAAGGCCGCGATAGTACATAATATTAATGTTAGGTCGTAGATTTTTTAAATGCCTAATTTACTCAATAATAAAGGAAGCAGGATTATACTTTGCAACCATATAACATATTATGTACCCGGTAGATGGCAGTAGGCTTATCACCCATTAAATAGGACTATAACAGCATTGAAAAAATGTGGGTGTACAACTGTGTACACCTCGGCCTACCCTTCGGGGAATATAAGCGTGATGCTATGTTGTTGATCTGATATATTTGTAATTGGATTGAAATTCAATTAATTCAACCTGTTGGTATGAAGAAGATAACTAAAAGTTCAACGTGTATTTGGGTTATTTATTGTGTTCGAACGGAAATAGTACTACTGTATGACACTTATATTTTTCATGTGAAAACGGAAAAAATATACATTAACTATAAGTATTATATACATAAAGAAACAGCCTATACTTATACTCATTGTAATTATCAACCCCAAGCAATGACTAAGAATATATATGTCGCAGATAGATTGTAGAATCCGATGTTTTACAAAATCTCTAGCTGCTTTACAAAACAGTACTGTTTTATAAAACAGCTGAACAACGTTCAGCTGGATTGCCATTGCGATACGTTTAACAAAACAGCTACCCACCTTTAGACGTAATGCAGAATGACATATCTACAGTGGGACAGGTTTGTTTATTGAAAAGGTATATTAAATGAATAGTCACCATTCACGTAAAAAAACTATACTGTATTCTGATTTGACTTTCCGTGGCTGGGTCGACGGAGCTCCTATTTTTGTGTCTGTAAGGTTAGAAAAAACCTAAACACGAAGAGGGTCATCCTCTTCGAACCTAACCTGTCCGTGTCGGGATACGCGAAACTCCCGAGCTCGCTACGCTCGCTCGTGGATCAATTTCCCGATATATTGTCGACTATTATAGTGGTTTAGTATTTACGTCATTAAAAATTTCATCTTTTTTTTGCTATTGACAAGTAAAATAAAGTTAGGTTATTATTGTTAAGACATACAGATACCATATGCGACAAAATTTCGAACTAAAATCAACAATCTGACAGTTCATTTCACACTGTTTTACATAAACTCTGATCGTTGACCCGCTGCATTGATAAACGCAAAACGTTCATACAATTCTGCGTGTTATAATTCAGTAATTATGTAAAACCGCTAAACGTCGTTCATCTGTTTTTCATAACAGTACTGTTTTTCAAATCAGCTAGCAGTTTTGTAAAACAGCTTATTCTACAATCCATCTGCGACATATATATCGTTATAAAGGTTGACTAAAACTTTGTTTAGTTTCCTCATTTGAGTTTAGTTTCCTCGTATGAGTCTAGATGATACGCTTTCAAATTTATTGTGTAAGAAAGCACTAGTGGCTACTGACTAGTATGGTGTGCACAGAAATTGTTTAACTATTGTGTCTGCTTCACGGACACTTAAAGTGTTAACTCCTATGTAATAAGCGGTCAGCCGTTGCGCCTGTAATCAGCAGGCGTTTTTGCTCGGTTGACATCAAATTGATGATCATTTTGTAAAACATTACTCTTAATACATACGCAATATGTAGCTTTCTGAACAATTCGTGAGTTGGCCAGTCTCTTCCGTGATAGATTTGGTCTTCAGCAAAAATCATATAGTGGCCGTGCCGTGGGTGTCTTGACTGCCACTAATTTCTAATATTGTGATTTTCAATACTTTATGATAGTTTATTTTGTATGTTTAATTATGACCTTCTTCACCTGACGCTTCTTCTCCCTAGCCAAAACACATAAGAAGCGGTGAAGGGTGGGTGCATAACATTTTATTTTAAAAAGAGTGTCATGGAGTTTCTTCCTGTTTCTTCTCTATACGATATCTTTTTGGAACAGTGCCAGATTTGACGTTTCATAAGTGCCTGTATCTGGTCTATCCATATCAATATTATAAATGTGAAAGTAACTCTGTTTGTTTATTTGTTACCTTTTCACAACTAAACAGCTGAACGGATCGTAATGAAATTTGGCAAGGAGATAGATTGGATCTTGGAGAAAGACACAGGCTACTTTTTGTCACGCAGACGAAGTCGCGGGCACCAGCTAGTTTGAAATAAGTAATTGAATTTCAAATTGAAACGTATTCTTTACTTTTTTCTGTTGATATTCAAAAACACTATTTAGTAGTCTATTTTGAGTAAATTGTTATTACTTTTACTTTACATTTAATGAGGAAAATTAAGCGGAAAAGTATTTTAACAACAGCTCTGATAATATCGATTACTCATGTTTTAATAATACCAATTAGTACTTCGTTTTAATAATCTAATTCATAATTATCTTTTGTATACTTTAGATGTTATCTTACTTCCTTTAATTAACATGAACTAAAGAATATGTTTAATGCTTAAGTTGAAAATCTTCTAGAAATGAAAACTCGTTTATTGAAATTACGATTTGATTGATTTGTTACCCAGTAACCTCTGTATAAGTGCGTCCCTATTGGCAACTCGGTTACCATCGAACTGATGTACACTTTGGTAGTACATTGCGTCGTATGTTACAGATTGACTATGATCACTATATTACAAACATATGACCCAATGTACTACAAGGTGAACATCAATTTGCTGGTAACCAAGCGAAGAGGTACGCTGGTCGGTAAACGATCACTGAAGTTAAGCAATGCTTGGCGCAGTCAGTCTATAGATGGGAGATAACGAGCACTTTCGCGATCCGCTGAAGGCGAATTGGGTTACGGCTGAGGGCAGATAACGCCCTCTTCCAGCCTCTCTAAACGGGTTCAGGGGTAGCGGATTTGGGGACGTCGGTTGCCCCCATCTAACAGAATCCGAGTTGGCGGCGCGTTGTGTTCCCACGCGCGCCCTGCTTAGATGTCAGGGGGACATTCCCCCCATTAACTGGGCCCATATAAGGCGGGCCAGCACTAGTCGGGGTCTGTGGAAGACGCATACACTCTTGGGGCCTCAGACCTAAGTGTGCAAGGGAACATCAGGGTGGTTTTAGTCAGTAAGAGTATGACAAATCCCTTTGCTTTCCCCAAGGCGCAGGACATCCATGGTTTTCCACCCAGGCAAAAAAAGGCTGTAAATATGTAACTTCTAGGAGCATCTACATCTCCGTATTTCGCAAGGCACCCTAAAACTTTGGTCCAGATTTTTGATAATATTAATAGCCGTCGTTAAGCTAAGTTACTACAGGCAGATTGAACAACACTACAACCACACTAGGTTGGCTCCTGACTACACCAAACAAGAAGCAGAAGGCTACGTTAAGCTCTTTTTGAACGTCAAACATTTTTAAGAAGCCTTCAAATGAGACCACTCTTCACTGCTTCATGGTGCTTTAACTGGGTAGTAGAAACGGCACAACAACTCCCCAACAGTATATCTGTTTATTTATTGGTTTACAATAAATTCTTTGTATTTTTAAACAAAATAATAAAATAATAAATAAATCTCTTATGATGTGGTACATACCAACTAGTAAAAAAAACATTCTAAAATCAAAAAGAAAACATCTTCCACCAACAGTTTTTTACTCCTATATTGCCAGGGCGCAGCGATTCCTCTTATAGGGTTGGCAATGTGTGATTCCCTGGTGTTGCAAATATCCATAGATTACGATAATCGCTTACCGTCACCGGGAAAACATCGCAAGGGAACTAGCACACCTGAGAAGTGTTCCCGATGGTGGGAAAAGCCATGTCAAAGGCCTAGGGCCGGTTTAAACTCTAACATCAAGTTGTTCATCTACATCAACTACACTATAAGAAGAAGACCGCTTACCGTCAGGTGAGTTGTACGCTTGTTTGGCACCATATTGGTATAAAATGTGGAATGGGCTTCCAGAAGCTTACCGCAGGTCTTCCGACAGTTTAAGCATGATGATATTAATTAAAAAGCACGGCTGCCATGGGTGATTTTAGATTTAGCCACTATATTAGTAGTAGTGGCAATGGTGGTATTTTTTAATCTTACTAGCCTATGTTACTCGGAAAAATGTAAGGATTCTATCGATACCCCAGACATCTAAATCGGTTCAGGCGTTTAGAAGTTATGGTAGAATAAAGAAACTCACAAACATACTTACATACATACATGAACTCTAAAAAATATAACCTTCGATAGTAATCGGGATAGCCAAGGCATGTCGGCCACCACTATATAAAAAAATAGTCAATCTTATGTTTCTAAAACCTAAACACAATAAACATGTCTTCGAAAATACATTGTCCGTTAAAACAAAGCACCATAACAACAAAGCAATTCCGTCTTATCTCATTCATAGCGACTCGCAGCGTTTCACACCACTCGTATGAAGCTCCCTAAGGATTAAGTCGTATATGAAATTTCAACAAGTGCCATCGCATCCGTTGATTTAGATGTTCGCAAAAGAAGTGTGTGCGGAGCTCTCATTTGAAACTCAAAACAGTACCGGTTTTATCCGGATTTAACCGGTTTTTAGCTCATTGTAGAGCGCTGTTATTATTGTCGTGTATACTGGTTAGGTAGTTGGTTCTTTTGAACGTTTTCGTATTTATCCTTGAGTTTGTATTCTTTGTAAGATGAGCAGAGTTTTAGGTGTGAGTTTGGAGGTGATTTGTCATTGAAATGTAATAACATTTCTATGTAGTTCAATATACTCAATATTTATTGCTTTTCCATAATGTACATTTGTAACAGTTGGTATGTTTAAATAAATATAGAAACAATTATGGACCCTGCTGGTTCCTTTAATGGTTGCAAATAAATACAATATCTAGAGCTTTTGCCACGATATTGCTATATTGTAGTTGAATCATATGTGTCAAATTCAACTACAATTCTACAAATATCAACTTATTACATTGTGGATTTGTGTTTTTTTTTTGGTTTAAGTATAGTAAGCATGTGTTATCATATTTTATATTGTAGACCTGTATATTCCTTGAAAATAATTGCGGGCGGTGTATAGGTAATTACATGACTACCCTCAGTATTGTGGAAGTAGCCAATAGAACTAAAATAACAATAAAGATATATAATACAATATCTAATATATAATACAGTATCTAGATATTGTATTTATTTGCATCCACTGTAATGGATTTCCGCAAGGTAACACATGAATTTATTCAATACTTAAGTATAATAAAACAAGTTTTAAACGGATTAATCGCGTGTATTATTGGTTTTTGTTTTTCCTGACGTTTCGAACACTTTGCAGCGTTCTTAGTCCGGATTAAACCGGTTAAAAGTCGTTTTATTAAAATGTGTATTGATTGCAAAAACCTAATATATTACTACTAAGTAGTTCTTTTATTGCGGGAAAGTAAAAAAAGACGGTATCTATCGATATGATATAATGCCATGTATTTCTAATTATACAGTTTCCTATCTACGAAGCAGACACAGTTAAACAATCGTCGTGTATCATACGTGATTGATTGGACAGGGAAAGGGTTAAAAGAAGCCATCGCTCTTCCCTATGATTGCCCTATGAGGCTAATGGTTTATGAATTATTTCAATAATTGAACTTGTCGGATCTATATGTCAAGATAAAACATTAACTAACGTTCAACGGTTATTGCTCCTTTTTCGGGATTGCCTGACTGTGTGTGACATCGCTGCGGGCTCTGCTCATGACTAAGGGCTCCGTTCGAGTTCGAAACTAGGCCGGCAATACCGAAAAATGCACGTGAGTAATAACCATTGAACAATTAAAGATAAATCTTTGAAAAGCATTAACGCATGCTTAGCGAACTCTAAAGTTATTACGAGTATGTTAAATGGAAAAAGAATACGGTCTTGAGCAGGATTCGAGATGGCTTAGTGGTCAGAGCGCCTGGAGTATTTATCCGGGAGGCGCAGGTTTGAATCCTGCTCACGACCGTATTATTTTTCCATTTAATATTATAACTTTAACCATTGAACAATAATTAACAAGATAAACTATAAACATTATTATTTTTCTAACTAACTTATTGGATCAATATAATATAATTATGTACCTACTGTACTGAGTTTTTAGTGGTTAATACATTTGTGTACAAAATTAATAGTCTTATCGATTTCTTGGTAAAATATATTCTTGACAAAACAAATGTGTTTACAATTTAACGGACGAAATTGTACTCAATAATATTGAATAATTAAACAATTTACATATGGTAAAAATGCTTACTAATGTTGGGGTACATAACTAGTATATGAAACATTAAATTCATTGAATAAACTTTAACGTTACGATTATTATAATAAGCTGTTATTAAGTTAAGTATCTATCTATTTTCTATAAAGTGGAAAATAATGTTCGTTGCTATGTGCATCACTTTAGAACGGGTGGACCGACTTAGCATTTTTTTTTTATATGTTCGTATTTGGCCGAATAAGAAAAATATGCACGGAAAAGTTTAAATATCGGGAAATACTGAACGTAGCATCACGCTTGCATACCTTTAAGAGGTAGGCAGTAGTGTACACAATTCCTTAACTCCAACTTCCGGTTTGCTATTGAGAATTTCTTTACAGAAAACCCAATAATGCCTACTGCCGAATGAATGAGACATAACATAACATAGCACCTATCTATCCCCCGAAGGGGTAGGCAGAGGAACGAGACAGACATTGCATAAAACTTAGAACGATGAAATAAACGTTTCTTTTTTTATTTACATTTATCATGTCGGTTACGTGAATCCATCAGTTTTCCTATGCCAATAATTGCTCAAAGCGCCAAATGAAGTTTTCACTTCAAAAACATATTACTTCACACGATTGTTTTGGCAAAGTTTAACTAGCTGAATTAATTAATCCTCGTCTATCATACATCATCTAAGTTCACGTTATGCCTATCAACAACAAGTTCATTGATACAATATCTATTGTCTTGTTGACTCATACAAATAGGATATCGTCTGATAAAAATCTTAAGATAACTCACTACTCTTTGTTTCTGTAACTAAACTGTTGTGAAGGAAAATGTCAAGGCAGATCTAATCCTTTTGTTATATATTACATGATTAAATAACAGGTAAAACAAACGTGGTTTGCGTAAATGAAGAAATGAGATATTTCATTTAGAACAATTTTTCCTTCACTCAGGATGGATTTGTCCGTGTTGATGTTATTTAACGTAACATAACCAGCTTCAACTGTCCTACTGCAGGTCAAGGGCCTCTTTTCATACAGAGATGGCACGACAATTGATCACCACGCTAGCTTTCTGCGGGTTGGCAATTTCAGACCGTTACGTGCAGGTTTCCTCAGGATGTTTTCCTTCACCGAATGTCTGTGATGTCTGAAAATAATTAAGAAAGTAGATACATGTCAATGAATATGTCACATTGGCATATGCCAGATTTGAACCCACAAGTTGTGGCCCAAGTGGTGGGCCCGAAACGACCCATCCACCACGACACATCAGTTTGTAGTATAGATGTTGTATAGAAACACCGTGGGAGAGCCACGCTTCGGCACGAATGGGCCGGCTCGACCGGATTAATACCACGGCCTCACAGAAAACCGGCGTGAAACAACGCTTGCGTTGTGTTTCGCCGAGTGAGTGAGGGTACCGGAGGCCCAAACCCTTTAAAAGGCCGGCAACGCACTCGCGACTCCTCCTCCCGAAACAAACTTGGAGACGATCAGTTGACCAGGAGTTCGCCGCTTTCAATAAAACTTGGGATGAACTGAAGAGGACTAATACAGATCGGGCATAGAGGAGAGGAATGCTGAGAGACCTATGTCCCTGATGGTGGATAACAGGATATGATGATGATGTGGGTTTGGGGATACATGCATGTGATTCCCGCAATCCGATTGAGCAAATGAAGTCCATGTAATTTTGACAAATATTCTAAGCAGGTATTTTTTTAAGCGACGGATGAACGAGGATGGAGCTCGTATATCCAGAAGAAATCTATTCACTCCAAATAGGGTGGATAAATTTGGGGAGAACGATAGTTGAGGAGCTGATGCAACTGCCCAGACCAGTCTCCCACAAAGGTTGCACCGGACTACATCTCGAAACACTACTCGCTTCACGGCATGGCTTCGTCTGGTGGGTGGTAACCAGCCGCGGCCGAAGCCACCCACCAGAGTTCTGTTGCCTGTTTTGCACCACCCATGGGCCACGTGTAGGGATTCCATTTTAAGGGTGCACTCCTACGGACGCGGGCATCTCAGCCCCCAGCCCAGTACTTACATATTTCTGTTAGCGCACCATTTTCATCGTCACTGATTGAAGTGATTGAACTGCACTTTTTTTATATCAGTTGCAGTACCACGACAAGACTGTCCATGGAATAGATGTAAATATTAAAATTATAGTCCACGATCACCACCAACAGTTTTAATGCGCCAAGAGGAATGTTTCATAAATTCATTGCACTAAACCTAAACAAATCAACTGAATGCAGCTAAGAGATAAAATCGCGATGTTTTCGCCTCTTCTGACAATATAAATTATTTTTATCTCAGCAGTTGGTTCTTTAAGGAAAATACTCCGTAAAAACAGTTTAATCAACAGAAGATTAATTGTATTCGTTTACTTGTTTGAGTGGAGAAATCTTACTCACAATATTTAAGTACCTAGTCTGTTCAATCTACGAATAAGCGCCCTATACATCGCTGAATTTTAACTTAGCTACCGAGAACTGCTTACATACCCTTCCACCTACGACAATAACCCTCCAGTTTCCACGCAGCTTTCTGCGGGCTGCTGGAGACAAATCCGAAAATCACCAGGACATACTTAGTGGGGTGCATCTTCGTGGATCGAACTATCTGTAGCGATTTAGGCTAAAAGTGGGAAGCGTCTTCGTACACTGATTGCATACTAACAAATCTCTAGCAGCATTTGATTTTTGTGGATGTCGAACTCGCAACCTAAAGTTAGCTAGCTATACAGACCATTTTCCAAGTTAATTACTTTACTATGTACATAGATACATTTTATACCTAGCTCTTCTAACAAGATGGCGCGAGCGCTGCAATTTAGTGCTAAATTATTCGCCTTGCTCCAGTTTAGCTAACATTCATTAGTAGGCCTGTTGTATAATAGCTACTCAACTTATTGTTTGTAACGATCTCTGCTCTAACAACTCCTCATAAGACGGAATAATAAATTAATGTAGGGATTGACAATATCATTAGTAGTATTTTTTTGATTTTTTGAGAAGTTGATCTATCATCAGGGAATCTGATTTATATATTTGAATAGTTGTTCAATTGTAGTTTGTTCCTTAATGATATCAATGTAACCTGTTCTGGTTTTATTAAATATAGCTGTCACTTAATGGAGCCATATTTAAATAGTGATGGGATGTGTGTGTCATGCATGTAACGTACCCAGCAACGATACGTACTGGAGAAATTTTTTGTGTGGGCATACGTTTTTTAGAAGAGAAAGCCATATAATAATGTTTTACAAGTAACAAATATCTTTTGAGCAAAACTTTAATCTAAAATAAACATACCGAAAACAGACGCCATTATTCGTCCAGCCTTTACTCAAATATCAGAAAGCCTCTAATAATTTCAGAGCAGGTACACCAAAAATACTTTTCTAGACAATACAAAGAGTTTTCCCTGTACAAAGTTTATTCACGATAAGATATTCTTGTGTAACAAAGGATCTATGTTCTCAAAGACTTGGCTAAGAAAGTTTCGCTACACTATGAAGTTTTTATTGTTTATATCTACGATAAATCGTGGCTCAGAGATATTGATGAATGTGAAATGTAGAAATATTTTCGGTATAAGGCCAATATTGGTGGTAGTTTAGCATTTGTGAGGCATATTAGAATCTGACGACATTATTAATACTATCGTCTTTTAAAACCGTGTGAAAACAAATCTTTTTTTAAAATTTCAATCGTATGTTCAGCAGGATTGACATTTGGTCCGTCACTAGCAGTGATAATTTGTGATATTGAAGTGAATTCATGATCTGGTATTTTTTTAACACTGTGTTGACGGTGTAACTTCTATAGTGTATCGGTCAAAAGGGTTCATTCGTACCGCTTAGTTTAATACGCTAAAATCAAAACGATTAATTTAAGGGCTAATTACATTGTATGACTAGAAGACATTTGCTGTCTGTTTAGCCAAAACTACAAATGTTATGTCATTCTAAGAACATTCAAATATTAATAACCATTAATTTAAATATATTCTAATATGATACGCCCTCTATTGACCTTGTGTGCGAAGATTTATGCGATTCGACCGCATGAGCTGCAATCTATTTGCATTCCTAATTACTTTGGCAGAATATTCGATTCCTTAGACATTTAAACTATTTTATAGGTAATGTTTAATTAAGGCAGAAAATCATTTGTCTAGGTATATGCGAAAATAATTATGTTACAAGTAAACATACATTTATAATATTTAATTGCATATGCAATTCAAACCCAGAATTAAAGTAAAAAAAAACAACTTAAAATGTATCCAATGTTTATGCTTTTGGAACGTAAATTTTTCTCTAAATCATATTAAGCACCACACTACTTAAAAATTTGCCGTTGTGTTTCTTTTATAATGTTAAAATCTTTTGTTACCACTTACGTGTAGCGAAACGTACAATAGCCTGCACGGCCGTGGGAACACTTCGATCTTGAGCTGGCCTATCCTAGTAGGGAGTTACAATAATATGCGAGGCTAGCTTGTACTGGTTTTGTTACCACTGACGTGTAGCGTAACGTATAAATAGGCAGCACGTGCGTGCTAACACTTTGACCTTGAGCTGGCCTACCGTAGTAGCGAGTTTCAATAGTATGCCAGACCAGCTTATACTGGTTTTGTTACCACTGACGTGTAGCGTAACGTATAAATAGGCAGCACGTGCGTGGTAACTCTTTGACCTTGAGCTGGCCTATCGTAGTAGGGAGTTTCAATAGTATGCCAGGCCAGCTTATACTGGTTTTGTTACCACTGACGTGTAGCGTAACGTATAAATAGGCAGCACGTGCGTGGTAACACTTTGACCTTGAGCTGGCCTATCGTAGTAGGGAGTTTCAATAGTATGCGAGGCTAGTTTATACTGGTTTTGTTACCACTGACGTGTAGCGTAACGTTGGTATATAATTTAAAAAATCGTAGAATTGCAAGATCGTTTCGTCGAATTTATGATCGTTTAATTACTGCGATAATAATATTTACCTAACTCAAAAATAGCATGTTTGTTCTGTTTTTATAATATTACGCGTAGGCTATGACTTGTTTATTTTTCTGTTATTGAATATCGTCAACTGTTTATTTCTGTAATGTTGACGTAAACTACGCAGTTATTAGGGAACTTACGGAGGTTGTTCGAATTTCGAAATATTTATTAATTTCCTTCATCCTCATTGGATGTTACGTCAATGGAGTACTGTATAAACGTACTCTGGTTTTAAATCCTTATTATAATTATATATGCGCAATGAATTTTACATTACGTTTTCGTTAGAAAAGAGACGATCAACAACGTGTTTGATTGATGATTTTGTTTACTGAAAACGGTATAAATAATAAATCAAGAAGCGGTGATGGTCACCGCACAAAGGTTTTTTTTTTAAATATTTGTCTTTTATGTCCAAAGATTTAAATCAAACTAATTTTTCAAAGTTTTGGAACTGAAAATTTACCTAAACGAAAAACTATAAACAGACAGTTTACAGAAACCTACTTGGCCTCAAAAACTTTGTATCGGTTTTGCAGTTTAAAAAATATACCTACGTTCTCCAATTTGTACGGTGATGTTGGCAGCATTGAAATGTATGCAAATACGTTTTGGCGCGTTTATGTAAACGGTTGGAGATCAATAGGCCGGTCATTGTGGATAATTTGAGGATTTCACGGGCAAAACCGTAGCGGTGGCTAAAGTATGTTATGTGGCCTGAAATGTTAGGTCTAGGTTTGTTAGGTAAGTATGTTTGCTTGTTGCTAAGTGCTTACCAGCACGAGGTATAGATAGCATTGTTTTTTTTAATGGTGGATACATAATTAAGGCCCTTATAATTCCACGTTAAGTAGAGCAACAAAGTATTTTACACGTACTGTTAGGTTGAGGTTCTCAATTGCCTCCAAAAATGTAAACTATTTTGTTAACTAATTCGGATATAATATAATTACAAGGTAAGTACGCGACAAGTGTTCGATCACGAGGATGGATAATGACTGAAGAGTAGAATGGTGCTAGGTAGGAAGGAAGCATGAAGGAATGCTGACGATATGTTATAGGGATCTGAGTAAGGATTTAAGTAGGCATTATAGGGTACAAAGGGGATATGTAACAGTACGCATATAGCATCACGGCTATATGGCACCGGTGACTGAGAAGTTGTGTGGAAATCGTTTATCATGGTATGGGCATGTGATGCGATGGGATGAGGATCATGTGACGAGGAAAGTTTTGAGTACGAATGTAGATGGCTATAACAGTATATGAAGCCCGGGAACGTGATGGATGGATTGTGTTAAAGATGATTTGGCAGAAAAGACGATAATTATGATGGTTTTTAGAGATGTATGGAAAATACATGCTGCGCTGACCCCAAATAGGTTGGGATAAGTTGTGCGCGTGTCCCCCCCGAAGGTTTATCATACTATATACTATATATACTGTAATACACCCACATTTCACCGATACCGTTATTAGGTAAGTTTTATTGCAATAGGTCTATTACTATCTACGGAGCACAATTTCAAACTCCGGGCTGCTACTGAAGATTTTCAACATTTCCACCTTTCTCGCTATGGACTCGGAAGAGGCTCAGCAGTCTCTTTGGGACGGCCACGCGCAGCACTACGGCACGTGGGCCACTCAGCGTACCTATTCGCAATCTCGGTTGCCAACCGAATTGATGGACACTTTGTAGTACATTGCGTCGTGTGTTACAGCTTGTCTATGATGAGCAACAATAGTAAAAACTTACGATGCGATGTACTACAAAGTGTCCATCAATTCGGTTGGCAACCGAGATAGCGAATAGGTACGCTGGAGTGTCTGTGCAGGCTAACTGGGGCAAGTCCGTACAAATCCTGGAAACTTTTTTAGCTTCGACGATAACCATAATCTGCCTGGGTCGTGGTGAATGCAGTTGCTGGCACCCGGGACTTAGGTAAAGGTTAGAGAAGGACTATGTAGTTTTTAATAGGTGGGATACCGGAACAGCATACATGATAAAATTTCCAAACCTCAAAAAACCGGACAGGGACGAGTCGGACTCGCTCACCGAGGGTTCCTTACAAATTTGTAGGTAACATACATGGGAAAGTACATATTATAATGGTTCAGGAATCGAGTCTCGCAATTTTTTCCGAGCTTTTCCCGAAATTCAGTTTCCATACCTATAAAGATTATATTTTTTATGATTTAATTACAAATGTATAGTTTTCAGATTTTTCCCTGTACTTGTGTATCAGACGATATTACTTCCAAAATTTCATAGTGCAGGTTCAGGTCAACGGAAAGTACCCTATAAATTTTGATTCTCTTGAGAGTGTCGAAATATACGTTTTTGCGGCATAAACGGCCGTATCTTTCCGTTAACTTATAAGTTTGATTTTTTCACAGCTTCCAAGGACTGTAAACCTGAGACCTTAGTATATGGTTTTAATATCAAATCAATACCTCTACGCGTTCCCAAGATAAAGAGTCTTGACAGACAGACTGACAGAAAAACGGACAACAAAGTGATCCTATAAGGGTTTCACTTTTTCCTTTTGAGGTACGGACCTCTAAAAAAAAAAACACATAAGTCATATAAAACTAGCAATTCTCCTAGATATACATAAAATATGCGTTACCAAGCTACTCTAAATCATCTGTGTAAGCAAAACATACGGGTTATAAGGAATTAATGCTTATCATTTCTGCGAATGATGGGGTCAACGGAGTCGCCCCGCTCTCGTTTATATCGCTTACTGCCCTGTTTACCTACTAAGGTATAAAGCGTGAACATATGTACTCTTTAATTATATCATGTATGTTCTTTGTTACGGTGAACGAAAACATTGTGAGGAAACCTGGACTTGATGGTTTGAAATTGCCGACCCGTAGCGAGCTAGAGTGGTGATCAATGCTCGTGCCTTCCCTGTATGAGAAGAGGCCCTTGCCCTGCAGTGAGACAATTATGTGCTGTAAAGTTACAATATTAAACGGAAAAAAGAATACGGTCGCGAACAGGATTCGAACCTGCGCCTCCCGGATAGATACTCCAGGCGCTCTGACCAACTAAGCCATCTCGACCTCTTGAGACTCTTCGTCTCGACTTCTTTAGAGGTCGAGATGGCTTAGTTGGTCAGAGCGCCTGGAGTATCTATCCGGGAGGCGCAGGTTCGAATCCTGTTCGCGACCGTATTCTTTTTCCATTTAATATTGTAACTTTAGAGTTCGCTAAGCATGCGTTAATGCTTTTTCAAAGACATATCTTGAATTATGTGCTGGTTATGTTATGTTTTATCTGAATATATGCCTAATAGAGCACTACGGAATCGTTTTTTAGAGTCGTGTTCAAGGACTTTGCCAAATGTACTTAATTTAATATTTTTTGGCAAACAAGGAAACAGATCCACTTACGATTTATATTATTATGTATTGTTTTGCCTTGAATGTTTGATGTTTTGATTAAATAGTGACTTGGTAAGTATTAATATTTGCACCTTACGTTTTGAAATAAAACAAAATGTTTAATTCAATTAAATTCTTGTAAAATGTATATCATTTTAAATTAAGGTCAAACTCAGTGATATTAACGATTTGTTTACAAATATATATAATATGACAATAAATTTAAAATATATAAGTCAAGAGATAATTATTGAACTGTCCCATATTTCGTTGTTCTAGTGGCTCAAAGCGCGACTGCTGAGCAGCACGAAGTCGATTCCCAGGTCGGGAAAAGTGTTATTGGTTTTTTTTGTTAGGAAATTCTTAGTTGCAGACCAGAGTTTGTTTTTATGCCTGGTTGATGGCAATAGGCTCACCACCTTTTACATGGGACTTAATAGCATTGGAGGAGACAGGTGAAATGCTGTCATCTTGAAATGAAAATTGTTTAGTACCTAATAAAAGGCGTAGGTACCTATCGATTAGGGAAGTCGTAGCAACAGCCCGGAGTCCTGAGTTCTGCCCTGTACCTTTACATTGGACCTAATAACTGCATCTGTGTAATTTGTGGGCACAATACTTCTGCCTGACCCTTGAGGGATACAGTCGTTATGGTATCTCGGTTTGTGTTTTATAACTAGCCGTCCCAAATAGTACTTTCTTTATAATTATATTCATATCTTCTCAACTATCCATGATATCGAAATGGAACATACACGAAAATGGTCACCATTCCTGTTTTAATCCCTACAATTTTCATCTAAATCCGTTGAGCCGTTTCGAAGCCTATTGCACACAAAGTTTTAGACAGACAGACAGACAAGAATTCTACAAAATCCTAATTTGATTAGGCATCGGTATAAGTAGCAGTTCGCGCCATTTATTTTGAGATCACAGAGACACTCACTTCAATTCTATTGGTTTTGATTTCATTCGCCTTTGATTCTAATTTCTGCATGCATGTACCAACGGTCAGTGTCCGTAATCTTGACGCAATGATCTAACGATGCGCGAATCGCGATGCGCCCGCCCCGTTGACGCGTGACTCCGCGATAGCATTGTGACGTTGTGTAAACAAGATTCACATGAGGAATAAACATTCTGCTATGACGTTTGAAATAATACCAGATTTCTCGTATCAATTTTACGTCTTTGAAATTTTTGCGGGTTTTTCCGCTATAATCACAATACAATATAAACGCACAATAAATTCGAATCGCTTCACGCTTCGATCAGGTTCCGTCCTCCCGATTTTTAAATAATCAATTTTTAAATTATCAGCAACGTGCAATCCAGTGATTAAAATATCAAAACCTCGTAATTTTAAGTCGGTTAAAAACACGGACGCAGTGAGTGAAGTGTGTCGCGGCCTTTATAACAATAGTGAAAACATGGAGGTAGATGAAGAAAAATCTGCCGCACCCATGACGGAGTAAACTCGCTGCATCAGTCTGCTTGTGACCACGATCAGTGCAACCTGGTCAAAACGTCAAGCGATTCAAAGGTAGTTATTGCGCGTTAATTCCTGTTAGTATATAGTAGTATCATACAACGCGATAGTTTAAAAGTTAGTAAACGCATTTTTTTATGCCTTCTGACTAAATATCAAACAAATTTGCTCGCCACTATTGGCGGGGGGTGAGGTAACACACAAGCACAAAATAACTTGTACTAAAGCGAAAATAGCTCTCGTCATTACATTAACAGTATTAAAATACATAAAAAAACTAAACACAAACCAAAAAATTGTGTTACACACGATTTCAATCGTGTACTATCATTGTAACCATACAAAAGGTACCTTTATATGATTGGGAATCATATGCCAGTGGCGAGAGAGGTACGCTCGCTAAAAGTACTCCAGTACTAATTCGTTCAAGGGTGCAAACGTGCAGACGCGTCGGTGGTATAAAACATATTAATTAGACTAGCTATAGGCTATGTACAACTACAATATAATCTATAATGATGTAGGGTATATATAAATAAAAAACTATTGCGCATGTTTGAAAGATCATAATTATTTTGAGAAAGGCTCGACCGGTTTGGCTTTTTATGTTGTGTTTGTTATTGTTAGGAAACTAACCCGAATATTATCCGGGAGGGGCAGGTTCAATTCCTGCTGACGAAATTTTTTTTCTTTCCACATAAATTTATGTCTTTATAGTTCGATAAGCATGCGCTAATGCGTTTATAAGATTTATCTGTATCCTTGTATGGTATTTGAAAAATTAAAATAAAACTTAACGTAACACAGCCCATACCCGTCCCACTGCAGGGTAAGGGCCTCATCTCAAACAGAGAAAGATTTCAGACCATTAGATCCAGGCTTCCTCACGATATTTTCCTTCACCGTATGTCTGTGATGTCTTACGTTATTTAAGAAAGTACTTAGTTATAGAAGTAAAAATTGTCCAACTTACCTGGCAGAATTGACCCACGACCTGTGATTCAAGAGGCGGGTCAGTAACCATGTGCCCACCAAGCCATAAAACAAACAGAAAAAAAAACAATACGCATTGTTTTTTTTTGCCAATAGGTGCTGTTATATCTAGCCAATATTATGGAACAAAACGTACGCATAATTTATATTTGTAGCTAAATGCCAAATAAATTGGACCCAAGTATTTCACTGCGCCAAATGTTAGCGTAAAACAATAAATAAGGTAACCGCAAGACTTAGAATGAAATTCTCGAAGGTTCCTTGTACGGGCTCCGTACACGTGGAAGTATTGAAAGGAATTACTCCAGTTGTATAAGCTATGATAGCCTAGTGGCATGCCTGTAGGAATGACATGTTAAATGGCGCAGGTTCGAACCCAAGGCACGAAACACAAACGCGCCTGCTGAGGGTGAGGTACTTGGTTCCTGGGACGGGCAAAGTGTTATTGATTTTGTTAGGAATTTTACAGTCTGTTTGGGACTACACAGGATTTTACAACATTAATCTATAGGAGATGTGAAGACAAATATAAAAATTGAACCATCGTTTTCCAACGCTGCTTCATCAATGGTGACCAGAAGTCACCTTAATGTTTGATGAATCACCGAACCACAAGATTTTATATAATATAAATATTATAATATATTATATATTTTATAATTGGTATAATTGGTGTAAATCGTTCCGTTTGATGTGCGTGTGGTGTGGCCACTTTGTTAAAACTCATTGAAAATGTGCTGAGGATTTATTGTAGTGAACAGTCCCAAAGAATTGTGAAAGTTGTGTCTACTAAATAAATAAATAACCTAAACGACATAGTAGCTATTCCCCACCTACCAAAAATCCAACATCTGATTATCTTAGTGGTACCATTTTATATCATTAGAATTACTACTTATATTTGCAATGTTTCAAATAGACCCGACGACTAGAAGTATATGAAAGTTGCATTCTTCCTTTTGTCCTTAGCGTGTTAAGATCGTCGATATTTGCGACACGAATCTTCTACAGTACCTGATAAGTCTCCCGCCATTCCCAACAACGCCTACTTGAATATTTGGAAATTTACTAGAATGACATAATGCCCGTAACCCACGCCCGTTTGTGCAGTATGGTCATACTCAAAACAATTGACTGGAATATCTGAGGTCATACACCTCGCGTGTAACTAAGTAAAAAGCCATGTTGTATGTTACCTAAAGTACTAATTAAAAGCCTCAGGCGCGGATTTGTGGTACTATTTTATATCAAGGATTGTTGGAGTAACATGTCATGTTCGCCGAGTGGGTACGGGCCCACCTCCTGAACCACAGGTTGTGGCTTCAAACCAGTAGGAATACTAAATACAGGAAAACTGTAATGTAGGTAGGTAAATTTATTTTAATATTACGAATTGTTTTAAGGCGTCTATTTAATATTGGAATTGGTATTCATTTCAAGAGTAACCACTGGTATGTAGAGATGTATAAATGTTAGTTTTTCAATTTCATATCTATTCTCTTAGTTTGAATCTAAGACATAACAACAAAACAAAGTGAAAGGAAACCTGGAGTTTGTACCCTGAAATTGTCAACCCGCAATAAGATGGTAGTGATCAATTCTCGTGCCTTCTCTGGATGAGACAAGGCCCTTAACGCAGGTTACGCTATGGGTTGGTTATAGTGGTTATGGTTTGTAATATGTTATCTCAGTGATGGAGATTCATTGCTTTACTGTTATGTGTTTGGGCCCTAAAACCGAGCAGCCTCTGCGCTTCAATGAATATCGAGAAGATCGTAGTAAAATTTTGGGCATACCATACTTAATTTAACAATATCACAGAAGTTGTACCGTCTTCACGACGAAGAGGTATTGCTTCAGAGGCTATGATGGCCCGAACAAGATATGCTTAGTACAGAGAAAATCTTATTCCCTTTTCCTATTATATTTTTTTGTGTCAGAACCACTTATATAAGTAGGTATATTAATTAATACTACCCAGCAACATTAATAGTAGTCCCGACCGCTGATAACTAAACTATTCCGAATTCTTCTTCCACTTTACGCATCTTATGGTGACGTCAACGACATCTATTCAGTCCCTATACAGTGACCGAACCTGAATTGACTAAATTCACTTATTTAGTACAAGTGAAAACAAAATACTATCCCACATGCATGACATGTCAGAATACTTTATGTGTGTGTGACAAACATAAAGGTGAGAAAAATTTCCCCTGAGTTCGCGACATGCGATGAGATGGCGGGTATTCATCAAATTACATGGGAGCCCGTATAACACTGGTAAGGTTTTCTTTTTCTTTGTGTTTACTGTGAGATATGAATGTAAGTAATAGCTGTATTTATAGAGGCATAAGCTCATTTTAGAATAAAATATGAAATGTCAGACTAGAAATTAATTAAGGTAACACTGTAAGTTAGATTTCTCTAATATTAAAGCTTTTTAAATCTAGCAATTAGTGTAGCATACCGTACATACATAGTATTACGCCTGTATTCTCAGAAGGGGTAGGCAGAGGTATACACATTTGTGCACCCACATTTCGCCAGTTCTGTTATTAAGTCCCATTTTAAGTCAATAAATAGGCGATGAGCCTATTGCCATCTACTGGGCATAATATCAAACTCCGGGCTTCTACAGAGAATTTTGTAACAGAAAAACTCAATAAGACTTTGCCCGAGCCAGAAATCGAACCCGAGACCTCATGCTCAGCAGTCGCGCTTGCTCAAATCTATCAATAATTTAATTTTATATCCTAAGCACTTATTGGAATGACTAATAATAAATGTTGTGAAACGGCCAATTATATAAAACGTATGTATCAATATTTTAGTAATTCGACGCAATATAAGAAATATGACTACGATAATATTGTTAGACCTAAGTTTGCACCAAAAGGAACGCGTTGTGTAAACGTGTCCACTGAGGTACATTTTACTGAACGTTCGATTTTATATAAAGGCCTGCCGACAGAATTCTACCGGGAAAATTCCGAGTTCCCGCTTTCCGATAGAAAATGGAGTAAAAAACCCGGTTACCACTCTCCGCGTCCGAACGCTTTCGTGCACGCGCGCTAGCGGCCTGCAGAATTAAAAGATTTATTTTGTGGTTTCAATTTACGCGACGAACGCATTTCAGTAAAATTAATTATTCGTTCTTTTGCGGTGCCAGCTCCATTATATCCGGAGATTCTAGGGATATTGCTTTTGGTTTTTTAGTAATTAGAGGTTTTTGTTGGTTCCTAACTTCTTACGCACCAACTTTTAATTGTTGGTAAATACTTAATTTCACCCTTTAAAAGGTTATATCCAACTCATATGTGGAATAGGTTCGAATTGTGGTACGTAGCACTTGCTTAGACTAGTAAGGTCAATTCGGTAGGCTTGCTTAAAAGGTCAAGTCTAAAATACCGGTTTCGATTTTGACCTACACCGTAAAACTCAACATAAACTTACAAGACAGTCTTAAAATATCCGTCTATACAACAAAAACAAACTCTACCTTGATGAACCGACTTTATAGTACCCATTACACTTTTACTTTTGTTATGAAAACGTTTTTTATGATTCATTCAGTCGTCCGTCCATCTAGTAATGGCTGATATAAAATTGATTGTACAAACGGTACAGTTTTGCGTGTTCCAAGGTGAACTGGAACGGTCCACCCAACAATTATTTCGATTATTAGCGTTATTGTCGAAGATAATAAAGTATTATTTAATGCTGGCCTTCTCATGCAATTGTAATTTATGTTACGGAGAAGTTTAGGGTACAAATTAAGTACCAATACTTGAATTTATTAGGTACACTTTTTTTTAAATGTCTTATTAATGATATATTTATTTTGTTTTAATGGTTGGATACATAATTTAGAAATAAAGAAAAAGCTTTTATTCCTATCGAAATGTAGACACACAGCAAAAATAGAAAATACAAATTGAACGTCGTGTTTTATAATGAATAAATATTTAAAATGTTAAACAGAAATTCACATTGAATAATAAGGTGGCATTCAAGTACGTAGAAACATAAGTGTGTAGTTACACACTTACCAACTGTGTACCATAAGCACACTTGTGTACTTATCAAATCTTTACCGTGATATCATAGTTCAAGAGGTCAAATTTTCAAAGTTCTAAAGAGGTTGAATAAGTGTAAATCTTTTTTTTGTTTCAAGTTGCTGCATGGCAGCACTAAAGTGCTAAAGATAATTTTTTCCTGTATCGTGGGAACGTTTACAGGCAAAATTAATCGCATAAGCACACACTATACAAGTCTTTAATTCAAACCAATACAAACTTAAATACCTGCAAATAATATAAATATGTACTCTCGCGGTACGAGTTGAACTTGTTCCAAGTCAAGTGAACATGGCGTCGACATGATAACGCGACGCTTGTCAATGTCAGGGCCAATTTCATTGACATTTCTATCATATAGTCATAAGAGCCATCACGATTTTTGCTTAGTTATATGAGAAATTTGACGATTGACAATTATATTTGAAGGCACACACTACGCTTTTAGTGACAGCAATCGCGATTTAATCGATTTTTGGAAAATATTGAAGTCGATGCAGTGATTGCACTCAAAGCTTCGCAAATTCTGTTCATTATAGTTTTGATAATTGGATGCGGCGTCTGTACCTACATCCAATTATCTTTAACTCCCGTTTGATTGTGATTGCACGTTCGAATGCAAACAGCCGCTAAAGGGCGATTAAACATCGACACATTCCATAAACGTGAATTTTGTATCGAATGCAGTGTCGGCAAAATGTGAGTGCATCATCGATTTATTCACATAATTGTCGATACCGATGCTTAAAGAAAGTATCGCGTGTAGAAATACTATAATATAGCATTACGCCTGTATTCTTCGAACGGGGTGAGCAGAAGTATAGATATTTCACTAATGCCGCTATTAGGTACATAAGTCCAATGTAATAGGTGGTAATTCAATTGTCTATCTACCGGGCACTATTTCTAACTCCGGACTCCTACTGAGAAATTCCAAACAAAAACATAGTAACACTTAGCCCGGTTCACCCCTGCATCCCAGATTCTTCCGGGGAACCACGGGGAACTATGCTAATACCGGCCTTAGTGTGGACGTTCAGTCAACATCGGACACTCAGCACCAGGATACCGACCTCAAACAATCCTCTGAGTAGCCGGATTACAGGAGACGCTACGCTCCCAGCCATTTGCCCATGCCGGAATTCGATTCATGTAGAAATAAGTAACATAACATAACATAAAATAGCATCACGCCTGTATTCCCCGAAAGGGTAGGCAGAGGTGTACACAATTGTACACCCACGTTTCACCAATGCTGAGAAATAATTAACAACAATAAAATCCAAAACATATTTTTAATAAGTAGTTTTCGCTGTGGAAATTGATAGTCTCAGTATATCCCAATTGCAAATAGGTGTGATTGTAGGTAGGTGATTCGCAAATACTCTGAGCTCTTTAGATTCTTGTTAAATGCTCCTATATTTTTACACGTAATTGGAGACTTGAGTCTATAATTATTTTACCGTAGTAAATGAAGGTACGGTATAGTACATTGTACTACTTCGCCGTTTCAAGGATTGTCTTTGAATGGGCGTTTTAAAACGCAATAAAATTGCTTTGGCTTTTATTTTGACGTTTAGATGTTTATTTTATAGCGTTTGCGAGTTATGAGTTTATGACCCTGCCAGGGCGTTTGTTATGTCTTCCTCCCAGTCAGTTTCCAGAAAATAACACAAGAATATTTTTAACTGCTGCCCAAGCGTAAAATGGTTTAAAAGCATACATTAATGTTGTGTCCGTGTGGTTCATAAAATGCCAGGTAGGGTGGCATTTTTATGAACCACACGGACACAGCGTAACAGTTCGTAGGTGTACTAAAAGACCCAAACTGGATTCCCGGCAATATTGTACACTAGCTGCCTAGTTATTGTGACAATTTTTTTCCTATAACCTTGTCGTCGTCGGTTGAGTTATTAGCGCGTACAATTATAAGTTACTAGCGCCCCGCCCCACCCTGAAATAAAATATAGCATTTGTTACTTTTGGATAAAATTGCTTACTAATTGTGGAAGATTATTTGAATCGGTTATGTAGTTTCAGAGTTTATCGATTACAAACAAACAAATATTTCCGCTTTATAATATTAGATATATTACTAGTAAAGATTCCGATGATGATCTTTTTGGAGATGTTAACCAATTCATGACATTACATAGGTAATGTCATGAATTGGTTAACATCTCCCCATCAAAAACATTTCATGTAAAGTTCGTTGCCAAGACTCCCCAAGTTAGACAAATACATACATACTAATACGCCTGCATTCCACACTTCACCAATGCTGTTATTAAGTTGCATGAAATAGGTGGTGAGCCTATTGCTATCTACCGGGCACAATTCCAAACTCCTGGCTGCTACTGAGAACTTTCCCAACAGAGAAACTCAATAACATTTTGCCCGACTCGGAAATCGAACCGAAGACCTCATGCTCAGCATTCTATCTTGGGACCACTAGACCAACGAGGCACGGAACAGATCCACGAACATTATGCAATTCATATTTAAAAAACGAAATTATACCGGTTCTATAAAGGAAAATATCTGACCCCCACCATACAAAGGTTTGGAGGGAAGGTTTCCGATTTCTTACTTTTTCCGTTATTTATAAGCAAATTCTAACTTAAATACCAAATTTTAACATTCTAGGACTTCAGGAAGTAATCTAGAGATTTTGATGTTTATATATCAATCAGTGAGTGAGTCACAAAATCGACGTACCTATTTCAGATGTTAATAAATCTGAAATCATAAATCTAAATAATTGACACATAGTGTGTTTAATAAGTCTGCTAAGGACACCTTATCCCGAATTTGAGATTTCTAGCACTATGCAGACCGACGCTATGACGGTTCCAAAATACGACGAAGCGCTTCCAGAAAAAGTTTCCTTCGGCTCGTCTTGGCGGGGGCACTGCCGCGTCCCCAGTTAAATTAAATATAGTATTCCAATTTGCCAAATTAAGCACGCTATTCTCTAAAAAAACATACCACCAATTGAAATCTTACCATTATAAATTAATACTGTATTGAAAACCCCCTAATTGGGCAGGCAAACTGGCTTGCAATCTAGCGAGGGGAACAGTAGCTCACCCAACCTCTTATTTATTATATTCAAATGTACCAATCACATATTATGTACCTACTACAAATATAATTATGAGTATAAAGGTTTATTATTATATAATATATATTACTATCTGTGCCCCGCAAACGTTGTTCTGCCATATAAATTTTCTAGATAGGGCCACCCTTATCACTTAGGGGTTTAAAAATAGCCTACAACCTATTCTCAGACCTACCAAATATACACAATAAATTTCATAGTACTTAGAGTCGATTCATTAGATAGTCATGCCATTTCGGAGGAGTTCGATGACAAACACTGTGACACGAGATTTTTCAATATTATATTATATTTTAATATTTGTGCTCATACGGCAAATAAGTTGCTAAATAAGACACAAATAAAGATTTGAATACCAGTATAGCTGTTGGGGGTTTGTTGTAGATTCCATAATTAACTTAAACCTTATAAGAAATGTTGCCTACTGATAAAATAAATACATATATTTAGATTAGGCCGTGTATAAAGGTAAACGACTCATAATTGAGTCGTTGTACGGTAACATAAAATAATTGGTTTCCAGTCTGTTTATTTAAGATTACTTACCCCTTGTTCTTTTTTCAAGTGTGGGTGGGGCACCACTACCATTGTAACGTTAGATTTCAACCATAGATTTCGAGCTTTATTCTTAACAGTATTCTTGGATTTAGAAGTTTAAAAAATATAAATAAAAAATTGCGTGGGCGCTCGTTTACCTACTGAAATAAATTTAGTGGCAGTTGAATTTTATTATTAACTAATATATAAAAATCTCGTGTCACAGTGTTTGTTATCGAACTCCTCCGAAACGGCTCGACCGTATTAGTGTTTAATTTTTTTGTGTTTATTTGGTGGGTCTGAGAATAGATCGTAGGCTATACTTTATACCTCTAGGTGATAAGGGTGGTCCTATTCAGAAAATTTATATGGCAGAACAACGTTTGCGGCGCACAGCTAGTATCAATATAAAATACGAGTAATTGACATTGTAGTGAGATTTTTAAGTGTGCGTAACTTTCATTTGCATGCTGAATTTAGCAGGCGGAGTATGAAGTAATATTTAATTACAGTTAAATCTTTCAAACGCATTAACGCATGCAAAGCGACCTCATAAGTAAAAAGAAATGGTGGTAAGAAAAATGTGGTCGTGACTAGTGTTAAAAATATATGTATATATGTATATGATGGCGTGATGATTCACGAAAAGACGGAGTAGTGAGCTGAGGTCAAGATGGCTAACGACCGCCTGGAGTATTTATCCGCGGGCACAGGTTCGAATCCTGCTTATGAAGGTATTTTTCTTTCCAGAAAAACTTTACTAATTAATTATTACAAGAACTAAAACACTTTAATTATTTAAAGCAAAAAAATAACTTTGATTCGGATTCTGCGATGTCTCCCCACAGCTAATGACACTTTACATCTTGCGCTGCAGTGCTTGTTGCAGAACAAACAATTGAGTCCTCTTGCCATCGACTCGGCTCTGTGGGAAGAATTCTATATTCTCTATACGAATCAATTGAACTGCGACTTGCTCACGACCGTGTTCTTTTTCCACAAGAAATTATAACTTTAGAGTTCGATAAGCATGCGTTAATGCTTTTCAAAGATTCCGTAATCTGTAAACTGCGACATCGTAGGTAAATAATGTAAAAAAAAGTTTAATGTAACAGTTTTCACGTCTCCGTGTAACATCAGTATGATCCTTGTTCTCTTAGAGGACCAGACGGGAGACGGCTTCTGACTAAATATCGAACAAATTTGCTCGCCACTTTTGGCGGCGGGTGAGGTAACACATAAGCACAAAAGAACTTGTACTAAACTGAAAATAGCTCTAGTCATTACAATAACAGTATAAAAATACATAAAAAAACTAAACACAAAAAAAAATAAGTGTCACACATTACAATCGTGTACTATCATTGTAACCATACAGGTAAAAGGTACCTTTATATGATTGGGAATCATATGCCAGTGGCGGGAGGGGTACGCCTGCTAAAACTACTCCAGTACTAATCCTTTCAAGCTTGTTCTACATTTGTATAATAACTTTCGTGAGGCATATTCATATAAGTTATTGTTCACCGGTTACTACTCACGTACATTCTTCGGGTTTGCCCTGACCTGTTTGAGCTGACTCGCGACATAGCCGCGGACTCAGCTCATGACTAAGGGCTCCGTACGAGTTCGAAACTAGTCGGGCAAACCCGAAGAATGTACGTGAGTAGTAACCGGTGAACAATAACTAATTGTTCTACATTAACATTGCTAATTAATAAGTAGGCAGTGTACTTAAAATGGCAAAAGATTGTAAAAGATTACGTAAATGGAGTGGTGATGACGCCGAACGAACTTATCTCTTTCAAAGTTTTCTGAGTTCGTATAGGTCGGTATAGTCCATAAAGCTTGCGGTAGTAGTACCGTTTGCCACCAAAGCCGCATGAACGGAACGGGCTGCCTCACATAGGCCTACCACTACGTTTGAATGTTTCATGCAAGCGATTTTAGCCTTAGTGGGTGTCAGAAGCTTAAGTTTTAGACTACAAGTAGCTATATCTAACATAAGGGTTACCTATATACAGGATATTCCTCGCAATTAAAAGGTTTTTATTTTTATGGGATATGGGGCAACCGAGCAGACCGTTCGCCTGATGGTAAGTGATTGCCGTCGCCCATGGACACCCACAACCCCAGAGGAGTCGCAAGTGCGTTGCCGGCCTTTTAAAGGGGTTGGGCCTCCGGTACCCTCACTCACTCGGCGAAACACAACGCTAGCGTTGTTTCACGCCGGTTTTCTGTGAGGCCGTGGTATCACTTTGGTCGAGCCGGCCTATTCGTGCCGAAGTATGGCTCTCCCACAGTAATAAATCGTAATAAAACGCCTAAGTACTTAGATAATAAAGTAAGGGTACCAACACATCGCTAATATAAATTTTCTTTATATTTCTGGTATCAAGCATGGTCACGTAAATAAACCAGTCAAGTGTGAGTCGGATATTTAGGGTTGTGTGCCACAAAATCTATTATAGTTTACTATGTTTTTGTTATTTTTCGGTTATCTTTAGAGTATGCCTTTTAATTACAACAAATTTCATGTTTGTATGTATTACCGTTTTTAAGATAGAGCAAGAACAAAAAAATTATAACAGATGCATTTTTTTCGATGCTTTTTGTATTATGACCATATTATTTGCCACGATAGAGGCTGTAATACCCCATATTACGTGCTTAACTATCATTCGTGAAGTATTCTTGAACATGGAGGAAGTTGTTAATGTTCTGAATTGATTTAAAACAAAAAATCAAACATAGTGTAAGAACATTGTGCAAGGAAAACTGGACTTAATTGTCTATAACATTTAATACGCAGAGAGCAAAAGCTATATATTTACTTTTTATGTTTATTTAATTTAACGATTTATGTACACACATAATATATAATTAAATAAGGTGAAATAAGAAAGATTAACACAAAGGTGCTTTTATCTATCAATTCCACGATGTATATATGTTCTCGGAACAAAAATTTTAATTCTGTGTCTATCAGTAATATGCATGTTCCTTTACTAATCCATTTGCCAATACTACTTGAACGATATAACATTGCTGTAACAACTGTACAATTTGTTTCGTTGAATAATAGTGGAATGTCATGGGAAAGTGTATTTAATTGTTTGGTTTAAGGAAAATCCTGTTTACAAATATTTTGCTTGACGAATGTTAAAGCGGATTGATTACACAATCGAGGAATAACCTATAAATATTTTTGATATATATAATATCTAAAATTCCTCTGTTTCTTCTCAATAAGATCAACTTTTTGGAACCGTGGACCTTGCTTTAACTTTTCTTAAGTAGGTTTCTGTATGTAAGCAAGTACATGTTTTTGATAATGATAAAAATATACCAAATACACGAAGTCTTACAAAGTTAAACTTTTTGGTGCCTAAATGAAGCCTGAACAGTGTCCAGTTATTTCTTTCTCAGAAGTTAAGCTTTCAATATTGAACAAATTTTTACTTTTAAAACTCTGTCCGTGTATTCGTATTTATATAGATATCGTGGTAAATGTTCGAAGGCCAATAATTAGAAACTGTCGTAGAGCCTCGGCAAAGCCTGAAACAGCCGACACGTGCCCGAAATTTTAATGACCACGCAACGAGGTCATTCCATTTAATGAAAATTTCGGGCAAAATTTCAAAAGCTTTGCTATAGTAGAGTTTGCCAGGAAATGTTTGCTGCTGAACCGTGTTTCTGAAAGAATACTAGTATCTATTCATCATATATCTAGCATCACGGCTGTATTTCCCGAAGGGCTAGGTAGAGATGTAATGGTATCCAGAGGTCATGCCAGTTCCATGCCCTTTGTTTTGAAGCGATCTTTGGTGTGAGAAACTCGGCATGAATAGTTGTATCCTCGTGAGTATCATTTATTGTTCGATATAGGTACCAAAGTACTAGGTACATCTTTTTATGTTAAAACGTTTTATATTTTATATTCGTTAAATTTGTATTACTCGTTATATAACCGTATTACTGTTATAAATGAAACATTTAAATGCCACATAAATTATAATTATCATTTGTAGCTTATGTGTAGTTTTGCATGACTGGCTTAGACAGAATACCAGCGGCTGACATGCTCCGGACTGTCAGTCATCATACTGAGTCTAAGACCATTTTGTCCTTTAACAATTTATTTTTATGTGTAAAAATGTTATGATAATATTTTGTATTAACCTGATAAAAGACAAATAAAACTCCTTTTCTTTCTTTCTTTCTTTGTCAATTTTCCAAACTCCACGCTACTACTGACAGTTTATTGTCTACTATAATATTTGTTATAGTTCTGCAAAATGGACAAGCCTTTGTCGGCGCACCTCGTCTGGCTACCAGATGAAGCCGGGGTCGCCTTAGCACTCAGCTTATCGACGGCGTCCACGTTAGACCTTGGGCATTTCTCTGTACAACCTTCATTTGGTATACGTTTTCCAATTGAATGTGGCAAAGACATGAAATGAATTTATTAAATAGTAGTTAGATTTATTTGAAGACTTGTTAAGACCTAATCACCTTTTTAAATGGTATTTTACAGACCGTATTTTCCTTTTCCACAAAAAAATTGAGCTTATAAGAAATATAATTTTATGAAATGAGATTTCCGTGACTTATACAATAGTAGTGGTGTAGGTTATCAACCCACTGTCTTATGACACAGCTGACATTATGCGGGACATGCTAGGGTGGGCAGCAACGCCCACGCGACATAGGTGTATGGATTACGTCGACTCGCCTCTTTTATTACATTACCTCCCGGTACTTTTGTAGAAGTTTATAGTAGGAACTTATGGGTTTATTTTACATTTTGACACTTTTTTGGTTCACTTAATCTATCATATGTAAACTTCATATGATAGATTAACTTCTGTATGCGATTTCGTCTGCGCGTCTGAGGAGCTCGTGGCTAAGTAACAGCCGCACAGATCGATCGGTCGAGGTTAAGCTGCGCTTGCCGCGGTTGGTCTGTGGATGGGTGGTTTCATACCGAGACCCCTCCGTGCCTCGGAGAGCACGTTAAGCCGTCGGTCCCGGTTGTTAAATTAAGATCTATGACAGCCGTTACGGGTAGTCAGAAGCCTGAAAGTCTGACAACCAGTTATACCACGAGATATCGTGTTACCCAGTAACTGGGTTGTGGAGGTCAGATAGGCAGTCGCTCCATGTAAAATACTGGTATTAAGCTGCATCCGGTTTGACTGGAAGCCGACCCCAATGTAATTGGGAAAAGGCTAGGCAGATATATATGCGATTTCGTCTGCTTGGCCTTCAGAATTCGGTTCAGCCGGTATAAAGAGTAACCTATGTTTAATCCAGGTTATAAACTATATGTGTGCGAAATTTTATCCAAATCCGTTAAATAGTTTTTGCGTGAAAAAGTAACAAACATCCACCCATCCCTATAAACTTTCGCATTTATAACAGTAGAGTAGAATATAGTAATATCTTAGGTTTGCGCGATCACTACACATTATAATAAAACAACTTTTAACCGGATTAATCGCGTGTAATATTGGTTTTTTGTTTTTCCTGACGTTTCGAACACTTTGCAGCGTTCGTGGTCGCAGTCCTCCTGCGAGATAATACACGCGATTAATCCGGTTAAAAGTTGTTTTATTATAATGAGTAGTAGAATAGTTATGTCTGTTATGTGCAGTTTGTATTTTTCGGCAAGTGTAAGTGGGTACGACCTTTATACGGAATAGTTTTAGATTGGAGGCTTTCGATAATCTGACATTTTTGTTTAAGTACTATATTATTTCTTTGCGATGGTACATAGCTGCAAGTTAGCTAACATGTGCTATAGATGTTTCATCTGATTAGTGGAAAATTAGTTTATATAAACTCAATTTTTATTGGTATAGAATCTATAAATAATTATGATACAGACAGACGTGTTGCTGGGGAGTTTGTTGCGCTGCTTCTTCTTCCCAGCTAAAACACTAGAAAGCGGTGAAGGATGGGCTTTTTGGGGCTGTCTTAATGTTTTGACGGTCAAAAAGCGCAAAGTTTTAGCCTAATTTGATATATTTTGATTTTGTCGTCTCAGTAAAACTGACGTGTGATGGTTGTACCAAGGCCTGTCTCCTATAAAAAATCTATTAAAATGGTCACTAAAGAAAACTCACGCGTCACCTCTTTAATTATAATATTCTTTTGACAAAGATGATATTTAAACAAGTGGGATACAAATTTTTCAATGTAATCTTTCTGTCTCAATTTTTTTTTTTTGATAATTTTTTCAGTTTTGACATTTCGTCTCATTGTTTTGTAAGTATAGTAAATGTGGTTTAATGTGGAAAAATATAAGAGCTGTGAATCTCGAAATCCTGGTGAAGGTTAGAGAAGGTGGTTTTAATCGGTAGAGGTCCAGCAAGACCGTCGTTAATATTTTTTTATAAAAATTGGTAATCGTTAATGTTAATAAGGAACCATAGTGTAGACTCAGTGATTTTCTTAGCCAGCAACAACGATTTCATCACATCTGGACACATTTTCCTATATTATCATTGGCAATATAATATTGGTGTTTCTCAGTCTTCTTCTTTCTTATCGTGTGGCTGATGAACAACCTAGTTCTGTCAGAGTATAACCACCCGTAGGTCTCTGACATGGTTTTACACAACATTGAGAATATCTCTCTGGTGATGATAATTAATTTGTAATAAGCACATGACTTCGAAAAGACAGTGGTGCGTGTCTTGTATTCGAACTTTTGACCTTTGTCTTGTCAGTCCAGTGATAGCCTAGTGGTCATACCACTAGGCTATCACTGCTATATTGCTATATTCTCAGTAATTTGCTACAAAGCATATGAAAACTGGAAATCAAGGCCCAGTTGAGAAGAGGTAAGACGATAAAAACACGAAAAAAACAAGCTTGCGGCTGCCATCTAGTGGCATTTACACGCTATTCTATACAATGATGCAAAACAATGATTATAGCGTGTTATTACAGAGTTGTTTACAGAGATATCAGTTTCTGGGGTTAGATAATATTCAGCGTAATCAATTATTTACCCATTCATCTTCGAGCAACAACTGTGACGTATGCAGTTGGTATGCTATAGGTAGGTATGTATTATATTTATGGATTTAGATACAAGGGCGATAGTATCTAGTCTTTTTTCTGTGATTTGGGAAACAAGAAGTCATAACAGGTAGATAGTCTTTATTGCACCAATCTAAAGTACTTAAATATGATGTCAGCGTAATGTGTATAATTATAATGTTTGTGTTTTTGCAAAGTTTCACATTGAGATTAAAAAAAGAATTATTCTACACTTGGAATTTGTATTGTATTGGGGGTGAGTTTATAGACAAATCGCACATGCACACAGACACAGACCCGGAATATTGGTAAAAAAAGTAGGTTTAAATGCCATTATAAAATACAGCCATTGTTTTACAACATTCCGGCTTTAAGGCCTAGATCTGGGCATTACACTAAAGAATTCCGCATATCCTCAAGGTTTTTTATATCAATAAATATTTATTTAATAATATTATTTAATCGAAAAATGGGATTCCATACGCATACCATATAAAATTTGTTCTGAATTTCATTTAATTGAGGATTTTGTATATGTTGAATAGGTATAATTTGGTGGAATGTGCCCCGCATTGGACCTGAAAAGAACGCATTTGCGAGATATTTTTGAATATAACAGTACTTTGAAACCAAACTGCTGTAAGTATAGCGTCGTTGTTTCTGCTAAGAAGCGGATATGACTTTTTAAACATGATGTGCCTATGGAGTTAGCATGATCATGTCTCATCAAATCTCCACTTGATTATAATAGAGTTTTTTTTTTAAATCATTATATCTTTTATTTTATTGGTGTATTGATCCCAAGCGCGAATCCTGAACACGAGGTCGGGCAATTAGTTATTGGGTTTTTCTATTAGGAGATTCTCGATAGCAGCCCGGAGTTTGGAACTGTGCGCGGTTGATGGCAATAGGCTCGACACCTATTACATGGGACTAAATAACAGCATTGGTGAAATGTGAGTGTACAACTATGTATACCTCGGCCCACCCCTTCAGGGAATATGGGCGTGATGCTATGCTATACTTCATTTACATAAAGTTATTTCCTGGCTGACCATGGAATTAATGAAGGCACCGTTTATAAAATTAAAAATGTAGTTGAATACGGCACAAAGATACACAACAAATACAATATATCTCTACATTTATTGGAGGATATTATTAACCTTATTTATCATATTAAAGTAACTACCAATAAAAATCTCCTCTATTTATACCCTGCAGCAATAAAATAAGGTTTAAAGATACCTTATCGAAGTCAGTTACACGAGAAATAGTGTTCCACTAAGGTCGGCCAATCACTGAGGTCGTACGAGCCAATGAACTTGGAACATTTCCTTTGCCATTTAAATATCAGTTGGAGCCATGAAGTTAGACTATGAGTGGAGAATACATTCTCTTTTGGTAACCTATCTCTTCTAAAATAACCTTTTCGAAAGAGATAGAATGCTAAAGTAACTAAAGTATACCTTTTTTCTTTTGGTCTCGTGCAGGTGTATTTTTAATCTTTATCTTCTTTTTTTCTACTCTTGTAATAAATTATCACAGGAAACTGAACTTAATACTTTCTTCCTTTCTTTCCTTTCAAAATATCTTAATTAAAAAGAGATGGGTAATCTTCAAGGTATTTTTTTTACCTCGACTAGGATTTCGTAGTGTGGTCTCCATTAATATTATATCTTCATGGTTTTGGACCCACTTACCGAATTATTTGGGTCCCCTAGATGTGAAGGGGACTTTTTATTTGATGATCAATTTTGCAATTGTGATCCCTCTTGGCAGTTTTATTTTTGAAAGTTTTGATGGGTGAATTTAATCTGAGCTCTGTTATGTAGACATTTTCTTTTTTATAAATGCTACTCATATTATAAATCAAAAAAGATGGATGGAGCTCATTTTGGGTTACCTAAGTAGTTAACGCAACACTAAATACAATATAGTTTTTTCCGCAAATTTCTCTCAAAGACGGCTCAGGCGAATTCCCTTGTTTTCTATTAAATGCTTACCAAGCCCTATTTGTCTTTTTGCACCAAGTGACTCCGAAACTTGAGGATGCATGAAAGACGATAAACCACAAGGTAGGTTAGTGGAAATGCTGGAAGGGGACGCCCTAGACGGATATACACTGCCCTTATGGGTGATGTTCTCCAAAAGGGATGTATGAATGTGGAGGAAGCAAAAGAAGTAAAGATCGTAGCAGGTGCCGTTCCGTAGTTTCTGTCTACACCTATAGGACAAACGCCTGAGTTTAGTATGTATGTATGTATTCCTTAATTTGTAAGTATATCTACCTACAATACAATATACTCCTCCCAACCGCATTTCGGTCACGGTAGCCTATCGACACGGAGATTAGCCAAGCACGCAGGAGATATTATAGTGCGTAAGTGTATGCACAAACACAGGTGCACTTCCTCTTCCATCACTCTCATATTCCGTTGGGACGGCAATTCGACACGACCGGAGAGAGATTAGGCGCAGGACCGACGGCTTTACGTGCCCCCGAAGCACAAGGGTGTCACACCACACCACCGACTTCCTGACTCCAGGCTGCTACTGAGAATTTCCTTACAGAAAACTCAATAACACTTTGCCCGACCTGGGAACCTCCACCCAGGACCTTACGCTCAGCAGCCGCGCTTGCGACCACTAGACCAACGAGGCAGTCAAACAATACACAGTCACTATACCTCATTCAGTCAATGAACGTGATTGAAAGGACAATTTTATTATTCATTTGTTTTTCTTGTGCATGTTAATAATTGGTTTTGTTTCTTTTTAAATAGGTACCTACAGAATTCATCGCAAATGAATCAATTACTTTTAATCACTTCGGCCTTTTTTAAGTTGTTGTAAACAACATTTAAAGTTATTTTTCGTACGTATTACTTATTATATTAGTATTTTCAATAGGTACTAATATTCTTGACTACGAGGAAAATATTATAATGGTATGAATGAATACAGCACGACCGTATTATGTCATTGTAATTGATGCGCAGACGTCAGTACACGTCAGCGAGTGCGTAATTCAAGTGTAGTTAGTGTGGCTAGATACGGTATTCACAATTTACCCTAAAAATATCGAAAGTTTTTCTCTAATAAATTCTCTCATTGAAATGGAGAAGTCATTATCTTTTAAACGTTGATTGACTTTTAAAAGAAAAAACCTGTGTTTTTTTTATGTACCCATAGTAAATGGCGTCAACTATTATTTAGCAAACTAAACTAAAATTAAAGTATTGTTCCTTTTAGTTATAAGAGTGGGATAGGATAAATTAAAATTTAGGCATTTCAACTTAAAATATCCATACGACTTTACTTTGACGTTTCTAATTTTAGGAGCCACGTCAAGCTGTGCCCACTAAAATGTTAGGAGATATTTCTTTGACGTTTCTAAATTCGAATGACGTCTTTTAATTTGTCCTGTCTTGCTCGTATATATAGTAACATAAGATTGCAGCACAAAGTAGACTTATTCTTCTATTAAAGATAGACCGGCTGCTACGTCGCGTGCCGCGTGTTCGATTCGAGCACGGCACAAATATTTATGTGATCTACAGATAATTTTTCCGCATCTGGGTGTGTGTGTATGTGATAGTATGTGTCTGTAAACGTACTCACGATCCAAGAAGAAATTTCAAGTGTGGGGCAAGATTTAATAAAAGGTACCTTTGGAACAATATTGATGTTAGCACGACATACATCTTCGTTCGACAAATCAGTTCAGGAAATAATGTTTCAACTCTAACCTTTCGGCTCAGTAACGTACAGATCTGTACGTTGTAACAATAAAAATCTATTGTGTCTGCTAATGACTGACGCAACAGCTTCTCATCTTCATTGTGACAGAGATGCATCTTCCCTGTAGACAGTTAGTAGCACAACTGACTTACATCCAAAATAAAGAATCTATATAAAAAAGATTTGAGTGAAAATTCAACACGGATTAATTTCTGAAGCTCAAGTCAAACATACCCAGTATTGGGTATACCTACGTGGTTATAACTACGTGTTCATTCTGTACTGTAATAATAAAAAATACCCCAGAAACAAGGAAAATTCATACTGGCAACACAGTACTTTTGACACTGACAATTGTCTTTGACAGTGCGGTGACCTAAACCGTTTAATTGTGACACACTTTTATCTAATTAAAATGCACAAACAATCACGTACACGTTGTTACTTTAATTATTTTCAATGCCGTTGTGACAACAACTTTGTGCTGGTTCAAATATCGCTTGGAGCAATGTGACTTTTTTCAACATTCATTAATTTATTTATTACGTTTTTCAGACTAATTAAATTTTAAATCTCACATGTATATATTGTTAGCTTTATATTTTTAATTAAACTATACTGACTAATTATTAAAGTAGTTAATGGTGGGTATCGATATATTTTGTAGATAATTCGTTTAATATGAGAAATGTATTTGTTTTTGCTCCTGACTTCCGCTGCTAAATATTATGAAACGGAAGTCGGTAGCAAAGTCATTTTAATAATTATATTTTAAATAATATGCCCGGAAGTAGCTCGGCACGCCACCTATGATAAGTTTAAGGTGTAAAAACTGTATAAAAGTAACGGTAATTGTATTTTGAGTTCAGTTGTTGATTAAATATAAACCTATAACGTTATTCTGCCAGTTTTCTTTCTGAATCCGCTCTGATTTCCCATATCAGAAGTGGGATATACCTAAGTGAATAATAAATAGACTGTAGTGTATTTTTTTTTTGTGTGTCCAAAGTTGGTACAGATTTTATTGTGAGTGGTGTAACGAACTTGAATATGCCAAAACGTACTCGAGGAACACTTGCTGACTCTTCATCGAGTGATATGAGTGATGAATCGGTTAGACAGAGACATTCGCAACAACGGAGGGATAAAAGGCATCATTCACATTCTAGTGGTCGAACGCGCACTCACAAACGTAAAAAAAACAAAAAGAACACGCCGGTCGAGGGAGAGAAATAGGAGCAGGACAGGAACTACACCCGATGGAGATTCGACAAGGAAAATGTCGACTACCAACGTTACTAGGTCCTCCAGAGAGATCAGAACTCCAGCAGCTGCGAATGAGGGGGTAGCTGTTGGTATCTTCAACACGGACAATGAACGAGAGGCGGAACCAGGCTCTTCAAAAGGAGTTTTGGAAGAAGATACTAGCAGTAAGTCGTTAAATTTAAACTTACCTATTAATTTGCAAGATTTAGTAAGCTTTATATCGTCTCATGTGAAACTCGATCATTCCTCATTTAAATACGATAAACATATAATTCCTGAATTTGACCCATCTGTTAAAAATCATAGAATAGATACATGGTTAACCAAAGTCAATGAATGTTCTCAAATCTATGGTTGGTCTGATCAACAAACTACTCATTTTGCATTACCACGGTTAGTAGGTCATGCCAAAAAATGGTATGAAGGTCTTAAAACAATAAAACACACATGGTTAGAATGGCAGGATCATTTGAAGAGGGCTTTTCCTTCTGATACTAATTATGGTGCCTTGCTATCAGAAATGCTAGAAAAGAAATATAGGATAGGTGATTCTCTAGATGAATACTATTATGATAAAATGATACTTTTGAATGCATGTGATATATCAAGCAAGAAAGCTGTAGACTGTATTATTCACGGTCTTGAAGATCGCACTATTAGAGCAGGTGCATCTTCAGCCCGTTTTACTGAACCAGAAGACTTGTTAAAATACCTTAAAGACATGTGTCGTGAGCAAAGAGAGTTAGCGCCTAAACTAAACAAATATAAAAGTCCTACATCGAATAATTATTCTTCTATTGTTTGTACTATTTGTAACAAAAGTGGTCATCGTGCAAATCAATGTAGAAAATCAAATAATATGGCATTATGCTTTAACTGTAAACAGACCGGTCACAGGGTTCTACAATGTCCAAAACCTGTTATTAAATGTGAAAATTGCCAAAGGTATGGACACAAAACTGAGGACTGCTTCTCAAATAAGAATGCAACTCAAAATAGTAATAAAGACAAGCGAGTTATGATGACAACTTCAACCGATTTAGAAAGTTCATCGAATAAATATTACAAAACTGCTTTTATTAATAATAGTTCTCATAAAGTTAAATGTTTTATAGATTTTGGGAGTGAATGCACACTCATTAGTAATACCTTAGCATGTCAATACAAGTTGAATATTGTTTCCAGTTCCTTACCGATTATTAAAGGGGTAGGTGAAATCCACATTGAACCTATTGGAAAGGCTGACCTTCTATTATCTATAGATGGAGTTGAAGCTTTGATCACGACATATGTTGTTGCATCTAATGAATTACATGTACCTCTACTAGTAGGGCAGAATTTTACTGAACTGCCACATATTTTAGTTATAAAGACTAATAGTCGCCTCGATATACTAAACCGTGATAATTTTTGTGACGGGATCTTGCCAGATATTGAACATGATAATGTAAGAAATATCCAATTATATGTTTTAGCAGATTATTCTGTCTCAAATTCAGACTTAATTAAATGTTTCACTTCAATTGACACTTCCATAATATTTGTGCCAGGTAGCTATCGTTATTACAATAATTGTCAATATTGGATTAAAGAAGGAGTCTATAAAATAACGGGGTGCAATTGTGATATTCCTATTGTAGTTTTAAATAATACAACGTTACATTTGAAAAGAAATATGCTATTGGTTAGAGCTTCTGAAATGATTTACGATAATAACATTAAACAAATAAATTGTTCAAATTTAAGATCACAATATAGTCCCATTAATGCTTGTGAAGTTAATATTAATTCTCAGTTACTAAAAGAAGAAATAAAAATTGTTCAAAATTTGATATCAAAGTATAGAACAACTTTTGCTCAAAACCTTTCAGAATTGGGTTGTTCTAACCTCGGGGGAAATGGAAATTAAGTTATCCGATAACACCCCCGTAGTTTATAGACCATACAGATTGAGTTATAAAGAGAGAGAACTAGTTCAAGAAATGGTTGGGGAGCTATTAGAAAATGACATTATTGAAGAGTCTTCTTCATGCTACGCCAGTCCAATCATACTTGTGTCAAAGAAAACTGGAGGGCATCGTTTGTGCGTAGACTACAGAAAATTAAACAGTCGAACGGTAAAGGATCATTTCCCGCTTCCATTAATTGAGGATCAGTTGGATCAGTTAAGTGGCTGTAAGTTCTTTACAACCCTTGATTTAATGAGTGGGTATTATCAGGTTCGGATTAAAAAAGAGGATAGACACGTCACAGCTTTCATTACGCCTGATGGTTTGTATAAGTTTAAGAGGATGCCTTTTGGCCTGGCAAATGCGCCTTCTGTATTCCAGAGAACTATGAATCAGGCTCTTAATTTGAATTTTGCTCAGGGCATCAGAGCGAGTGAATTTAATGATATCAGTAAACCAGCCATAGCCTATATGGATGACCTGATAATACCCTCAATAAACTTTGAGGATGGAATTAAAAAATTGGAGAATACCTTCAAAATGCTCAATAAAGCCAATTTAACGTTAAATATACAAAAATGTTATTTTTTTCAAACTTCAATAGATTATTTGGGTTATGAGATTAATAATGACGGGATTAAGCCGGGTAAAGTTAAAATTAATGCAGTCGAGAACTTTCCTGTACCCCAAAACGTGCATGAAGTCAGACAGTTTATAGGTTTAGCTAGTTACTTTCGAAAGTTTATAGAGAAGTTTTCGGTAATTGCAAAACCATTAACTGATCTCACAAGGAAAAACTGTCGGTGGAAATGGGAAGATGATCAGAAAGTTGCTTTCCAGACTCTTAAAACTAAATTAATAGAGCGACCCTTATTGGCCTTGTATAATCCCAACTATGATACAGAATTGCACACTGATGCGAGCAAGATTGGATTGACAGGTATACTCTTGCAAAAGGAAAGTAGTCATGCTCCCCTAAAGCCGGTTGCATACTTCAGTAGAAAAACTACAATTGATGAACAAAAGTTTCACGCTTATGATTTGGAAACATTGGCAGTAGTAACATCACTTCGGCGATTTCGTGTTTATTTACTTGGATTAAATTTTACTATAGTAACAGACTGTAATGCTTTAAGATCTACTTTTTCTAAGCGAGATATTTTGCCACGCATAGCTCGATGGTGGCTGGCCTTGCAGGAGTATGACTGTAACATTATTTATCGCCCTAACCACAGTATGACCCATGTAAACGCATTCAGTAGAAACCCACAAGAAAATTCTAATACAAATTCTGAGACTGATTCGTTAAGGGTTTTCAACCTAACGCAAGAAGATTGGTTACTTAGTGTTCAATTAACGGATTCTAAAATATGTTTTATTAAAGATGTTTTAAATGACCCAAAATACGAAGAGATTATTGATATAAAACAAAATTTTGTATTTAAAGGTAATAGATTGTTTAGAAAAGTAAAGGGTGAATTAAAATGGGTAGTTCCGAAGGGAGCCAGGTGGCAAATATGTAAACAGAATCACGACGACATCGGGCATTTCTCAGTTGACAAAACTTTATCAAAGATTCAAAAAGACTTTTGGTTTCCAAAGATGAAGAAATTTATTACGAAATATGTAAAATCTTGCTTACATTGTGCATATGGTAAAGCGCCCGCGGGTAAAAAAGAAGGTTATTTACACCCAATACCCAAAAATGATATCCCATTTGAAACTATTCATATTGATCACCTGGGTCCCTTCGTAAAAAGTTCAAGGGGTAATGCTTATTTACTGGTTATCGTAGACGGGTTTACAAAATTCTGCATATTAAAACCATTACGCAATTTAAGGTCAAGTCTAACAATAAAGGCATTAGATGATGTTTTTACTACATTTGGGTATCCTAAACGTTTGATTTCCGACCAAGGCACCTCATTTACTTCTGATGAATTCCGCAAATATTGTGCAAAACACAACGTTAATCATGTTTTGAATGCTGTAGCTTCACCTCGGGCCAATGGCCAGGTGGAGCGCTATAATAGGACGGTATTAGGCGCGTTAACTTCATACACTGATAAAATAGGAGAAACCAAATGGGATACTGAGTTAGGAAATATTCAATGGGGACTAAATAATACACTAAACAAAGGTATAGGGAAAACTCCAGCTGAAGCTCTGTTTGGTAGAAATTTGACTCATTGTAGTGAAAATATTATGAATGATATATTTTCAGACACGAGACAGGTAGATAAAGACTTAAGTGACATAAGAAGTGACGTTAGTGATCATATATCTCAAGAACAACAAAAACAGAAAGAAAGGTTTGATAGGACTCGTAAAGAAGCTAATAAATACTGTGTAGGGGATTTAGTCAAAATCCAAAAACAAATCGGTCATAATGATGGTCAAAGTAAGAAGTTATTACCAGTATATTCGGGTCCCTACAGAATCTCAAATGTTTTAGATAACGATAGGTATGAAGTCTCTAGTATCCCAGGATCTAGTATTGGCAAAAAGCATTATTGTAATATTTGGGCTGTAGATCAGATACAACCATGGATTAGCACGAGTATTAATGAACTAAGTTCAGAATCTGAATCTGAAAAAGAATGATTAAATTAATGGGTGGATGTTAAATTAAAGAAACAGAACAATAAACATTTAATTGTTTGCTAGTTACAAATAAAAAAGTAAATTATCTTAGTAATGTCAAGATTCGTTGTTGATGGTTTGTTAATCCTTCTTTCTATGTATACTGAGAACCTGAAAATAAAAAGTGTGAATGAATTATATAATCTTAGTGATTAAGTGATCACTGAAGAGCTGAGAAATGAGCTTAACTTGGATAGTATATTTATATACATATATATAGAGATAGATAAAGATATTAGATGCGATTATAGACAGGAACTAGGACAATTGTGAATAACTAAATTTATATGTCACATTATAATGTAGCAAGCCAAATTACTGAGAGTTGGCATATCGCAATTAGGCTAGAAAACAGAATGATTAAATAGTGGTTATTATTATAATCTACCTGCATAAATGTTGCAACCTGCTGAAAGGAAATTTGAAAATGACTTACCAGAGTGATAAATGATGTATCATAGGAGATGGAAGTCGTGGGGTGGTCGGCTCGATAGAGTTGGCGAAGCTCACGTTGCAACCAGAGACGGTTGGAAGACGTTGAGTGGTCAAATGCTGGCGAAGTCCCACGGTGCATCTCTCACCTAAAGCATACGTCACATATTGGAAGTCGTATAGTGGCTGGTAAGCTAGAGGGCTTGACCGGTGAAGCTTGCGATGCAATCTGTGGCAGATGCAGTTTGACGTCATAATTAAATTATGAATAAGTGGAGAATAAGACTTGGAGCACTTATTGGAAGTCGTACAGTGACTGGCAAGTGAGAGTGCTTGACCAGTGAAGCTTGCGGTGCAATGTAAAATTTGTAAAATTACGATAATGGAATGATAAAATTAAGATGGCATAAAAGGTTACACTTATAACTTACCTGTTCACAAAGCAGGAGTGTCGGTGCACTGTCACAGTAATATACGTCTGCCAAATGTCATCGTTTTTGCATTGATTGATAAACTGAAGATTTCTTTAAAATAATTATGAATGTTGAGTATTAGATATTTTATCCTGATTACTATTATAGTGGTTAAGTTATTTATAGTTTGAGGACAAACTAAATGTCAGGAAGGCCGAATGTTAGCTTTATATTTTTAATTAAACTATACTGACTAATTATTAAAGTAGTTAATGGTGGGTATCGATATATTTTGTAGATAATTCGTTTAATATGAGAAATGTATTTGTTTTTGCTCCTGACTTCCGCTGCTAAATATTATGAAACGGAAGTCGGTAGCAAAGTCATTTTAATAATTATATTTTAAATAATATGCCCGGAAGTAGCTCGGCACGCCACCTATGATAAGTTTAAGGTGTAAAAACTGTATAAAAGTAACGGTAATTGTATTTTGAGTTCAGTTGTTGATTAAATATAAACCTATAACGTTATTCTGCCAGTTTTCTTTCTGAATCCGCTCTGATTTCCCATAATATAAATAGGTATATATATATACATAGCCTCACAGCCGTATTCGGGCTATAGCGACAGCTTCAGATTCCAGTCCGGACCATAGCTAGAACTTGACTGTTCAGCTCGCTGGTGTGCTCTCCAATGGCTCACGTAGCCTATTTTTTCTTACGGGACTTGGCGGGACAGCAAGGCAATGTAAATTGCCTTGCTGTCCCGCCAAGTCTACCAAATCCGTTGCATATCTGCTATGGATTTGCTTCCTCGCCGAAACAGGCTTTATGCACTTTGTGGGAGGATTCCGCTGTAACTTGCCCTCAAATTAGCAAGTCCCCCTCTTCCAGGTTTTGCCCGCGAGCCGACGTGGTTTTCCGGGGTGTGGCCGCTGCGTGCATTGCAGCTTCTTGGAGCCACTGGAGTGAGAGTTCGAGGAACAGCGCATTTTAACTGTCCTTAGCCGCTATTACGCCAACTGGCATAAGGCAGATGCTACATCCCCACTACATCCCGAAATCACAAATGCATGACAATGGCAATGTATCACCGGTTGCTAATTCAAATATTCCACATATAAAGGTACCAAGTCTTTTCACGTATGGAAAGTCCTTCATGGCCTCTGTCCTCCTCCTCCTATCGTCCTACCGTCTACCGAGTATCGACTCCTACCGTTTAAAATCAACGACAAAGCTAGGTACACGGTTCCAAGGCGTTGATCTTATGGAGAAGAACCGACAAGAAAAATGCCTTGGAACCGCGAAGTCAGGAAGTCAGAACTTTTCATAGTACGTGTAATCTAGTATAGTTGAAATAAAAAGAAATCGTATAGAATTGAATTTATTTAAATTCTTATAACTTTTGACAAAAAACGAATGTGTCCTGATGTGTTTTTTTTTGTTTATTCGTTTAAGATTATTTATTTTGGGCTTGAATATATATAGCACTAGCTGGTGCCCGCGACTTTGTCTGCGTGACAAAAGGTAGCCTATGTTCTTCTACAATGTCTAATCATTCCTTGCCAAATTTCATTACGATCTGTTCAGCTGTTTAGTCGTGAAAAGTTAACAAATAGATTTACTTTCTACTTCTCTTAAACTACTTTTATGTTTTATAATATTTGTATGGGTAGTTACGTATATAAATAGCACAGATGTTTCATAGTTCGTTGAATAGTCCCTAGTTTCTGAACTTAGTTTCTTTATAAAGTTACGACGGTTTGCTTGATTTCCTGAACTTCTAAAAGTTCTAACTTCATTCCCCTGTTGGCTGCACATTCGTCTGGGAAAAGAAAAGTGTATTATGTCAATGTTAAATTCTTTCCACACTCTCATACTCATTTCTTTGCTTTTTATTTCAGTGCAAAATTACTTCCGACATTTTTGTTTAATTTGAACTACACTTGTATTTTAAACTCTAGTTCATAAACGCGAACATGGTAATAAAATAAACACCCATTATATTCATCATCATCTCATCCCCGAGTGGCTAGCAGATGTGTACCCCATTTCACCGATGGCAATAGACCCATGTAATATGTAATAATATAATTGGAATTCCAATCTCCGTGCTGCTATTGAGAATTTTCTAACAGAAAATCTCAATAAAACTCAGTAATCGAATCCAGGACCTCATGCTCAGCAGCGGCGATGGCAATCACTAGACTAACGAGGCAGTTATTATGTGGTTATTAAATATTCATTTAATTAAACAATAATTCTATTCACTGGCTGAAAAGACAAGAAATGCAAAATCTAAATGGAAATCGAATTGAATGAATGGTCCGTAGTTCACATGAACATTTTAGAGCACTTTGTTAATTCATGTTCTCGTTCACACGTTCATTCGATTACATTCTCCTTAATTGATGAATATTAATAACTACAGTCTCTGATGAACGCGCCTTGATTGTAAATGGTACTTACTGTACAGTAGGGTGGCCATCAACATAATATCGATTTTCGATTTTTATTTTTTATTCAGTTAAAACGATAATTTTTTTTTTCTTTTGTTATAACCGATTGAATGTACATTGCATACTTTGCATTAATATGTAATACACCTTTTCAGATATACAATGAGTCTACAAATGAAATTGGCTGGACCGGCTACCACTAAGAATTACAGCCATAATATTTTTGCACTTTTGCTGTAGCAGGACACCTTGTTGTTTCTTCAGAGAATAAGTACCAAATTTTTTTTATGAACACAACTTTTCAATATAGAAATAATGTATTTACAGATTAATCTTACAAATTATTTATCGCGGTCGTATCGAACTGTAAAGTTAACATCAATTTAATATATCGGAAATTCTATTTGTCTCTGTTCCAAGTTTAATTTTTAGGCAAAGAAGAAATTATTAAATAATTTTCTATTTCTAGTGACAAGCACAAATATATGCCATAAATCCGTTAAACACTAAAGAGCACATGGTGTCACTACAATTTACATTAGTCGATATGAAGGGTTGCCCAAATTACGTGCGAATTCAATTTGGCGGGTGACGTAAACGTCCCTGCATTGACCGGTATTGTGGTTGCGGGCTGCCATAATTGCGACACGATTTTACTTGGATTATGTTACATTTCATAATTATGTTTGATATTGACGAATGATGGCGTGGACTCTATGGCTCCTCGGTAAACCAAATGTTGTGGCATAATTTGAGGCTGATAGTGTATATGGCTACGTACTTACATTAGTTTCAGATAGATTAAGCTCATAAGATCTTGGATGTTGTGGTATATAATAATCGAGACAATACTCAGTTGTAGCGTCATCAAGTTATCACCAAGCCAAACCAAGCTTAAAAAAAGGTGAAAAGTTGAAATCAATTGAGAGTACGATTTATTCCTGCTCTCCTCAAATTTAAAGTATGTTAGAGCATAAGAATAATATAACCTTAATTTATTTGTCATTGAGTTAATATTTTCTTGTCATGTACATTTTGAATTCAGGGTTTACTTTGCAATCATTCAAAGCGTGCGTCACCAACTTCGTGTGCTCGTTAATGCGTATGAATATATCACTGACTATTTAGAATCTCATCAAAATTATAAGACGAAGATATCATTAATTATCGTTATCTACAGCACAATCCTATCGCCTTTTTAGATGTTGCTAAATCACGATGACTATTGAAATTATTGTGTAATGTCTAATTTATAAGAATAACAACTAAGCTATTACAAAATGAATAGTATTTATTGTTGTTAATGTCCGAATGTTAGTGTCAGAATCAACGATCTCTACGGCAAAAATATAGGGACTTTTCATTAATAATAATCAGTAAAATGTTATATTTTAACTTGTTTACAAAATGCCATCATGTATTAACACCTAACTTCAGCTTTATAGTTTTATTTTTCTATGAACAGAAAGTCTAGAGTGGCCTTTGTATCATGCGGCATGGTGGCTTAACAAGGGGTTTACACGCAAAAATAGCGCGAAGCCCGCTGGTATATGGGCCACGTCTCGCCCGAGGTGTGGGCGGAGTTCGCTAGTAAGACCAGGCTTTATAGGAAAAATTGTACACCGACTTGTACTGTAATGTAAATATGTCACTTTAAGCCCAGTTGAGTTGTTAATATGGAGTGTACATGAAAAGCATGTGTGATGCCATAAATGGGACACGTCTCGCCCGAGGTGTGGCTGGGAATCGCTAGTGGGACTAGATTTTATGTAAAATTGTGACTAACTCAAGATAAATCTTTTAAAAGCATTAACGCATGCTTAGCGAACTCTAAAGTTATTATATTAAATGGAAAAAAAAGAATACGGTCGCGAACACCACGAATGACTTCGCCATAAGACGTGTTAAAATATTGAAGAATTCGCGGTGGTGAGCAGAGGTCGAGATGGCTTAGTGGTCAGAGCGCCTGGAGTATTTATCCGGGAGGCGCAGGTTCGAATCCTGTTCGCGACCGTATTCTTTTTCTATTTAATATAATAACTTTATTGTGACTTGCGTTACACTGACTTGTATTGTATTGTAAATAGATTACTTTGTGTTATTCATGTATATGGGCGACGACGTCTCTAGAACCTTGCCTTTAACCATTTGATTTTCGTCTGACGTGTGATGTGTGACCCCTGGTTTTTGAGTTGTTACTCTGAATTACTTGCACCTAAAACTCACCATAAAGATTTCAGTAGTGGATCATTTAAAAAGACAAGCTACTTTCATTTTATACAGCAACGTGCTTCATCCGCTAACCCTGAAAAGCTTTTAACCTTGACCTGTTACTGCTGGACGTACTGTAGTGTATCGGTCAACCACTTGAATATTTGATTCAAGAGGCAAACTAACTTGTTTTTCGTAATTTTTTAGAAGCCTTTTACGGCACTTTAGAAGACAAGATTGGCGTCAGTCTACTTCTTGCAGACGACATCGTCAAAATACTCACATTATTTATTTATTATTTTATTCGCACGATTGTAATGGCTGACTTAATGCCTTAGGAATTCTCTGTCAGTAAACATCAGGGCGGTGCAGAAAAAAAATGATAGAAGAATAATGTTATTAACTACTAAGTTTGCTAAGAGAATTTTCTATATAAGCGTCTAAATTTCGCAAGCCACTATAAACATTAGTTCACTGCTGTTCTAAAGTTACAATATTAAATGGAAAAAAAATACGGTCGCGAACAGGATTCGAACCTGCGCCTCCCGGATAAATAGAGGTCGAGATGGCTTAGCGGTCAGAGCGCCTCGAGTATTTATCCAGGAGGCGCAGGTTCGAATCCTGTTCGCGACCATATTCTTTTTTCATTTAATATTGTAACTTTAGAATTCTCTAAGCATTCGTTAATGCTTTTCAAAGATTTATCTTGTATTCACTGCTGTTGGTTAATATAGCAATGAAACAACTTGAATAACTTCCATTTGGATATTACCCGTACAAAAGAAGAAGATGCTCTTGTATGAGGATATGGGAAGCAGGACAAGCATAGGGTTATACCTACACCGATATACAAATCTTTGATTGAACGTGTTGATGAAAGCCACGATTGATGCAGTAATTATCGGGTCCATTTGCGTGATACATTATAAGGTGAGCTGGAGTGCCACGCGGTAATGACATCGATTAGTGGCCTGTCATTATTGTGGTACAGACCGGTTCGTTGATTGATATCTGGCACTCATAAACAAACATTATTTATTCTAAGATATACAGGTTTTTGAAAATATTGTTCTACACTTTTACCGACAATATGATAGACGTTTAAGGATTAATCCTCTTGAGCAGAGGTCGAGATGGCTTAGTGGTCAGAGCGCCTGGAGTATATATCCGGGATGCGCTGGTTCGAATTCTGCTCACAAACGTATTTTTATCTCCACAAAAAATATAAGTTTAGAATTAGCTACGCATGCGTTAATACGTTTGAGAGATTTATCTGTACATAATAGTCCGTTTAAAATCAAATAAATAAGGAGCTGTTTTAATTTAAACGTCTGATAAATTGTTTGCCGTGTGTTACATGGCTTCTTCTTCCTTTTCAAAAATAAGTAATAATTTTTCGCTCGTTTTTTGGGTAAGTAAGTTTTATAACGTATATCGTGATTATATTTGATAAACGATAAATACATAGAATTCATCATTTTACCATGGATTTTTTTTACTCGTAATTCGTTTGTGTCGCTAAATAACTTCGTATAATCCGTCGAAATCTTCCCTTTATATTACATTAATCATAGTGCAAATCTATGCATTGACATGTTTTAGAAATATATAAATCGGGTCTATATCGCGATATTTTATATAAAAGGAAGGGTCGAAACGTCGGGAAACAAAAAAGGTATCGTAAAAGCCTTTTATATAAAATATCGCGATATAGACCCGACTTATATATTTCTAAAATGTGTACAAATCGCGAAAGTTTAAAATCAATTATGCATTGACATGTTATGAATGCTGCCGAAGGTATAGGGGTCAAATAAACGAGTTGTTTAATACATCGTTTCATGTAAATTGTATACAATAAACGCCAATACTTGTTGTTTAATTGATCCATTAAAAATAATCGTAAATACACACTTAAACGTCGAGGATAATTTATCTTTTAAGAACTCCTAGACTATTCTTTTAAAGGATGTACAGACCTTGATAACAATAATAATTGCTAGTAAGTAGACCGTAGTTTAATAAAATCCTTGATGAAAAGTGAGTGCTAACTGTGAAGTTTTAGAGCACTGTGCTATCAGCCTTTTCATATCAACAGTAATCCTATCTTATATTATTGGTTATATAACCTTAAGTCCATTGACACAGAGCACAGTTTTATCATAAGTAATTTAAATTGTTTACAAATACATAAATAATTATTGTCTTTCAAAAATCAACTTTATGTTCATGTGTGGGAAGTATTCTTATTGAAAATGTATATTGAAATTAATAGTTTTTTTTTTCTGATGAATCTATTATATTAATACTGACTACCTGTGTTATTAAAAACAACTTTGACATTTTGGTTTCTTAGAATTGCGACTTTTTTTTGACTGCATTTAACACTGTCTTGATTGGCTATTTAGCCATAATTCATTGTAGTTTGTTTTTCTGTAATGATCACTTTAAAATTAATTGGTAAATGAGTACCTACCTAGTTCATGCCAGTGACTATTGTATTGTACAAAGTATGGAGATATATCGTTTTTTTTTTATATTTATATATTGATATGCCACGAGCATATCTATAAAATTAATAATTTTAGTGGAAAAAATACCACGGAGCAGGGTTTGAACTTGCGCCTCCTGGATAAATAGAATCCAGCTCATGATCACATTTTTCTTTTCACTAAAATTTATAACGTTAGAGTTCGCTTTGCATGCGTTTATGCTTTTCACAGATTTATCTATATTTATTAAGGTAATTGCATCTGTCCAACATTGGAGCTAAAAAGTTTATTTAATTTTTTATTAAAATTGTCCTATTTAATATTGGTAAAGATGGTCACCCTACATAAGTGAGACGGTGCAAAGCTTTTGTGTGCCTGTTACGTGTCCCGTACTTTTGTTCTTGTATTGGATTTTCTTTTATCTTTTTTCTTTTCTTCTATAAAAGAAAAATATCCTTGTAATAACTGAGAAACGAGAAATCTCGAGGATATATAATTACATAGACAACGTTGCAGACTGTAATGAAAGAAAAAAATATCTCGTTTATTTCCTAAGACTTGTAATTTTTTTTTGTGGAAAAGGAATACGGTCGTGACCAGGATTCGAACATGCGTCTCCCGGATCAATACTCCAGGCGCTGTCACCACTAAGCTAAGATAGATGGCTTGCTCACGAGCTCGCGACCGTATTCTTTTTCCACAGAAAAATTATAACTTTATAGTTCGCTAAGCATGCGTTAATGCTTTTCAAAGATTTATCTGTATTATACCTCAGCCTTTTTTAATAACATAACATAACATAGCATCACGCCTGTATTCCCCGAAGGGGTAGGCAGAGGTGTACACACTTGTACACCCACATTTCACCAATGCTGTTATTAAGTCCCATGTAATAGGTGGTGAGCCTATTGCCATCTTCCGGGTACAATTCCAAACTCCGGGCTGCTAATGAGAATTTCCTAACAGAAAAACCCAATAACAATTTGCCCGACCTGGGAATCGAACCCAAGACTTCATGCTCAGCATCCGCACTTGGGACCCCTAGACCAACGAGGCACTTTTTTTAATATCCTTTGAAATATTGTGGCATACAGGATTGGACCAAGGCAGGACTTTTTTATCAATCCTTGAATGTACCTTCCACTACTACCTACCTACTTAATAAAAAAAAAAACCCTTCAGTGAAATTTTCGCAAATTTTGCTATTATCAATACATAAGGTAGTTCTTTTCAAGCGACTGCCTTTAATTTCAACGGTAGTCCAACTCATCCCGCAATCTCCTTCTGGGCCTACTGCGTTGTCGTCTCTCGGTGTGCGGACCGCACTCTGTTGTTGCCAAGATCTCAGATGCGATCAACCCAGCGTACATATTCGCTATCTCGGTTGCCAACCGAATTGATGGACACTTTCTAGTACATTGCGTCGTGAAGCTGTAACACACGACGCAATGTACCTACTACAATGTGTCCATCAATTCGGTTGGTAACCAAGATAGCGAATAGGTACGCAGAGCTTAGTTCCATTTTAATTTGGTTTCATTTTAGTTTTTTAGGCACTTAGAAAGAAAGAAAGAAAGAAAAATATTTATTCAGTCTCAAGGTGTCTGAAATTACTAAACAAAATCTTACACAATAAAGAAAAAACAATCAAAGAATTAATAGGATAAAAAAAAAGAAATAAAACTATATTATTGGACAACCTGTACGAGACCAAAAAGGTCCCCATCTCAGCATATGCTGGTCCACCAAAAGTGTGGCAGCGCTGGTTTTCAGATAGGTACACTTAATATGTTTTTGGTATGTAATCACTAATCAGTGACAGATTAGTTCAGAAATCAGTGGTAGAAATCTAAATATAATCCGTTTATGTACTTACTTTATGTAGTCTGATTAAATTATTCTAATTAATCAATTGGGTTTCCTAATGACGAAATTAAATTAACCATAATGATATTATAAATCTATTGACCGTATAATATTTTTTTATTTATCATATTCCAATAATTTTGCCTCATTGGTCTGCTGGCGGATTCTAAACATGTGGTGTAAGGATCGATTGCCGGGTCGGGCAAATTGTTATAGGCTTTTCTGCAGCATATGTGAAATTTGAATGTACTACTATCGCAGTAGTAGGTACTTGCTTCGGTACGTATCTGTGACCTTTTGGTGGCCGGTCCAACGGTCAGACCACTAAGCTACGACTGCGTACAGTAGGTCTTCTACGTTTTCGTTGGTTTAGTGGTCCCAAACGTGACTGCTGAGCATTAGGTCTTGGGTTCGATTCCCAAAGTGTTATTGGGTTTTCTATTAGGATATTTTCAGTAGCAGCCGGAGTTACGAGTTGGGCCCGATAGATGGCAATAGGCTCACAACTTATTAGTAACATCATAGTTAAATGTGGGTGTCTAACTGTGTGGTACATCTCTGCCTACCCCTTCGGGAAATACAGGCGTGATGCTATGTTATGTGTTTCTTCATTTTATTACCCAATAATAATGGAAATTAAATATATTCATCATAAACAGGTTTTTGTGAAGTAAATGCAACTCACGATGTTGGAATGCAAGGCCGCATAGATAATAGCTCATATTACTTGATAATTAATTATAATGGTTAAAATTAAATAAGAATACTTGAATATTATAAATTTGAAATTTAATTACGTCAACATTCAGATGCATATCGAGTTTGCAGTACCAACTTGGGTTCAATTCGAATTCGAAAATATATTGTTTTTACTAACAAACACAAATACTTCTTGTATTTGTGTGCGTTAGTAAACACAATATATGAATTGTTATTATACTAGTAATTTGTTAAAAATGACATAAGTTAAAAACTGGCTATATGCAATAAAAAACAAATATTATACGTATCTGCAAATTATCATGCAAATTAAAAAAATATGATTATTTAAATCTATACCTACTATTTAGTACCTACTGGGTAGTATAGATTATATTAAGTAGTGCTAGCCTAGTGGTTATGATTGTTGGATTGAAAGTCAAAGGTTGCAAGTTCCAATCTAAGACTGACTTTTAGAAAAGCATCTGCGTATTAGAAAATTAATTAACACTTGCTTAAAACGGTGATCGAAAACATCGTGAGGAAACCAGCACAGCTGAGAGATGTTCGCGATGGTGTGTGAAGTCATGTCAGAGACCTACGGGTGGTTTAAGTCCTGATACTAGGTTGTTCATCATTCAAAGTATAAGAAGAAGACGTACCTACTAAATAAGGAAACTAACTATGCTGCACTCCAAAACTCAAATCGCTGACGTGGCCCTAAAAGCCACCCAGCTGAAGTAGGACTGGACGAGACATGTCCGCCGTATGCCTCATGAGTTCTGTGAGAGAGATGTGTGATAGTGTCGTATTATTTGGTATGTTACACCTCTAATTTATTAAGTTTATATAAATATATTTGATTTGTATTATAATGTTATGAATAGTGTTAGTGGTATTTTCTACCGTTCTATTCATAACATAGCATAGCATCACGCCTGTATTCCCCGAAGGGGTAAGCAGAGGTGCACACAGGTGTACACCCACATTTCACCAATGCTGTTATTAAGTCCCATGTAATAAGTGTTGAGCCCATCAACCGGGCACAATTCCAAACTCCGAGCTGCTACTGAGAATTTCCTAATAGAAAAATTCAATATCACTTTGCCCGACCCGGGAATCGAACCCGAGACCTCTTGCTCAGCAGTCGCGCTTGGGAACACTAGAGCAACGAGGCAGTTCTATTCATTAAATAAATAAATGAGCTGTGGGACCGCATAGCACAGGACTGGGACCCCAAGAAAGCAAGACGGGGCCGCAGCAGACCGTGAATGAGATGGCAGGGCGAACTGAATGTCATTCTTGCTCATTGGCAAGACGCAGTACAAAACCGGGATAGATGGAAGGAATGCAGAAAGCCCTTTGCCCAGCAGTGGGACAAAACAAGCTAGTATCATAATAATTATATATCTGTCTAGATTTTTCCCATTTACATTGGGGTCGGCTTCCAAACCAGATGCAGCTTAATACCACTATTTTACATGGAGCAACAGCCTATCTGACCTCCACAACCCAGTTACTGGGTAACACGATACCTCGTGGTATGACTAGTTGTCAGTCTTTCAGGCCTCGGACTACCCGTAACGGCTGTCATAGATCTTAATTTAAGAACCAGGGCCGAAGGCATAACGTGCTCTCCGTGGCAATAATAATAATAAAAAGTACTACTACTTATTATAAAATAAAAGAATTTAATTTATACATGGTAATGTATTATTTATCTACTTCATAATGACACAAATATTGACAAACCAGTTAACTTTCTGTAGTAACTGTTATGTGTGTGATAACTACGTAAATAGATACGGCGTCAAGATAACGTACCCTTGACTGTCGTCTATCAGTTCTAGTTAATGTGCTTATATGTAATTGCGTTTGTTTTAATTCACCTGTAGGTAATTAACATAACCCAACCTTTTTTATGTGTGGAAAAGCCATTATTGACGCTGTGCCATCACCAAAACCCATTCGATTTACAAGCACACGGTCTTTCACTAATACGGAGGTCCTGGGATCGCAGCTGCGTATACCGCGAACCCGGCAGGTTATGGTCCGTCGAAGTCGTCAACGGATTCCGCCATTTGTGCAAACCAAGCCTTGAAGGAATTAGTACTGGAGTAGTTTTAGCGGCGTACCCCTCTCGCCACTGGCATATGACTTCCAATCAAATACCTTTATACCTTTTACCTGTGTGGTTACAATGATAGTACACGATTTTAATCGTGTGTGACAGAATATTATGTTTGTGTTAAAAAAAAAGTGTGTTAATACTGTTAATGTAACGACGAGAGCTAAAAGTAGCGAGTAAATTTGTTCGATATTTAGTCAGAAGCCGTCTTCCGTCTGGTCCTCTAAGCCAATTGCTGTCCCGGCGGTGAACTACTGGGAGATTTAATTTTTTCATTGATTCACCGTATGTGTGTGATGTTTTAAACTTAGAAAATACACATGACATTGAAAAAGTCACATTGGTATGAATCCTTAACCCGTGACTAGAGAGGCGACTCCATAACTATTCGACCACCATGACTGGAATGGAGGGTAACTTAACCCTTTTCTGTCCCATGTTTCACATGTGATACACGGCGATTGTTTAATTAAGAAAGAAAGAAATGAGTTTAATGGCACATAACAGGAAAAAGAAACAGCAGTGTACAATATTAGACCGATGCTTCTGTTAAACAAGACAAAACATTATAGTTTCAAAAGGGCCCCAGATCAGCATAATCTCGAGAGACAGTAATACTGGCCACCCGACGCCGGTTTTCAGCTGCAACCCACAAGCACTAAACGCTCGAAACTAATCTTATCAAAAACATAAAAAGGTATTAGTAATTGTGTGTATGAGCGTGTGTTTGTGTGTCTATTGTTATACAATTAGCTATAGATAAATTTAGCTGGTGCCCGCGACTTCATCTGCGTGACTAAAGGTAGCCTATGCCCTTCCCCAAGATACAATCTATTTCCTTGCCAAATTTCATTACACTCCATTCAGCCGTTAAGTCGTGAAAAGTCGTGAACAAACAAACAGAGTTACTTTCGTATATATAATGTTACATAGTACGTATATATAGTATAGTATGGATGATATACCCACTTAACTATTGCGTCTGCTTCGTGGATAGTGAACCTGTTAAATTAAAAGTTTTCTCGAAAGTCATTCTGCCAATGGTATTGAAACGAGAATTAATGGTTCAATCTGGGATCCTAAGTATCGAACGATCTTGTAGTCTTAGTTCAATCAACGGCAAGCACTCTAGGAGTCTAGACTATCGAATTAAACTGCGTTTAAGTAAACCCCCGTTTATTTATAGTGCAAGCTACCCTCGCCACCTTAGAATCGATTCCATCTATACATGATATGTAATTAATTTACAACATTATAACCTCGTATTCTATTCATGAAGATGCACTTTAAAATACCGTTTACTTGAAGAATAACTCTCAAGTTGGTGTTTATAAACTTTCGTGAGACACATTCATATTAATTATTGTTCAACGGTTATTACTCACGCTGATTCAGTTTGACTCGCGACATTGCCGCGGTCTCAGTTCATGAATAAGGACTCCGTTCGAATTCGAAGCTAGTCGAGCAATCCCGAAGAAAGATGAAGAATGCGTGAGTAATAACCGTTGACCAATAATTAAAATCTCAAGTTGGTGTTACTTAAATAATTGAACTATACTCATATGTATTATTCGAGTACATACATAAGCTTCTATTAATATAGGCATGTCTTAGATTTAAAGTAAACTTCAATAATATCATGAAGGATTTATGTTATGCAAACTTTCAGTTATTCTTATTTTTCTCGTAGGTACTTATGTTTGATGAACATAAGTACCCACGAGGTTAATTAAGTTCTAACCGTCCGCAGACCCCTTGCAATGGCTTCACCGTTGAGAACATTTGATAGCTATGTTGTACTACTACGATACTGACAGTTGCTTAGCTTTTTCTGTCTACCCCACTGGTAATCTGGCGACATAATAAGGGGATGAAAGTAATATCACTATCCTAAGCAAGAAGCCAGTATTTCTGAGGAATACCGTTTAGGGTAAAAGTTTACTTGTCTGAGGAATAAGTTACGGTTTAATTATAGCTCTGTTGCACTTGTTATTTTTTTTAGGTTAATACTTTTATTAACTTAATAATACATAAGTGCAGCAGAGCCTTTAAGTAAGTAACCTTTTATTTTTAACTAAAAACATGGTTGTAATTTATACATAGAGCTATGAAATCGAGATGCAATAAAAGCATTTGATGGGTATAATTCTAATTTGCTCACAAAAGTAGTACGTATCTATAGCACCTATTTATTTTGTGGTTACACAGTATGACAGAAATATCATATAAAGATATAATATATATATCCTATTTAAAGTATTTTTCGTGTCGTTTTTCCTCGTTCTCTCGATTATATCAGAAAATTGCTGGCTTATTCTTCAACATAATGTACTGTAAGCCTAGCTGTATTGGCCACGATCATTTTGGAGATATTGGTAGGTATGACCCAACATTGTGGTGGTTATTAGAAGTGGTAGATTTCTAAGAATAATAGATCTTTGCGCTTTGAGGGATATTTTCAGGCTGCTGACAACTGCCTTACAATCCACAGCTACCTAAATCACTCACCCTGCTCAATTATGCGTGTTGCTATTTATTTATTTAGGATTGCTTACAGTTAATACATTGATACATTTATATTCTAAAGTATATTTATCTATGATATTTAATGTATAACCAATTAAAAGCAAACACAACATGCAATAAACTAACAAAAAATACAGAACAACAGTATGTGGCGATACTTAACCGATATTTAAATGCACACAATCAGCACCGTCTAGCACCAGCCAGCGCACCTCATTTTATGTATTTATTGCATAATCTATGATCTCAGCTATCATCGAGTCGATGCGTAAAATTATGTCACAGGCAAGGTCGCAAGTTACCTGTCTATGATGGGCAAAAATATGAACAAAAACAAAACTGAAAAAACATGCGACGACAAACATTGACGGCGACAAAGCGACCATCAACTCGCCGGCAATCGATTTATTGCTTACAGACCGAGCCCTGTCTATGATGGGCAAAAATATGAACAAAAACAAAACTGAAAAAACATGCGACGACAAACATTGACGGCGACAAAGCGACCATCAACTCGCCGGCAATCGATTTATTGCTTACAGACCGAGCCCGCAGCCAGACAGCTTCCAAGTTTTTTCCGAAAACAAGCGAGAGAATCGAATAATATGTCACTAGTCTTACCATACTCATTACTTAATTTACAAATACGGGGAATAGGGGAGTTAGCACCAAGAACAGTTTTTCGCAGTGGAGGATAGAAGATCTTAGACCGGGGGTATCTAGCCGGCACTCTTATATTTAGTCTTTGTAATAAATTAGGACTATCTATCTTATTCCTTACAAGTTTTTAAAGAAAAATTAAATCTAGTCTTCGACAGGATCCATAATTTTAAGTTAACCATTATGGGATGCAATAAATGATAGAATAATTAATATTTTAGTTTTTTTTTAAAACCTACCTCTCAATATGCTTTTGTCTTGTATTATGGGCGTGGATTTAAAGTTATGATGTGATATGATGTTAAAGTTATAAATTGTTGTGGAAGGAAAACTAAGGGCATCAGAAGAATTTGAACTTGCGTCCCCTGGATGGATATTCCAGGCGCTCTGTCAACTAAGCTATCCCTACTTCTGCTACTATTTTTTTTGTAGAAATTTAGTGGCACATAACACACAACAGATTGAAATTACTTAAAATATTACACAGAAGCATTAGAAATAATAATTTAAACATATATATTTCGTATTTATTTCTTCTTCCGCAATATTTATATGTCTTAAGGTGACGTCACCGTCATCTATTCAGTGTCTATAGTGACAGATTTAAATCCCGCTCACAGCCGTATTTTTTATTTTCCAATGTTAGTTACGCATAACCTGCAATAAATTGTTCAATGTTGTCATCAAGTTAAGTGCGTGATTAATCCTAGTGTGACCCACTAAAACTGACTAGCTGCAGTAATCGTAGTTTATGTCCAGTAGGACCATCGTCACTTAATGATAGGCCCTAAGATGGTCGTAACAATGAAATATACACTAACATAAACTTTATAGCACTAGATTCGAGACTGATGCGTGTACGCCATTAAAATAAACGTGTGTTTGACATACTCCGTAGGGATGGGACACGTGTACGTAAACGTACCAGGTTTGTTGGTATCAGTTGCCATTGTTTTCAACTTTCTCTCGAAAACGATGTAACTAACCATTATGGACGGTTGAATGTGGCCATTAATTCTTAACAATACAAAAGCTTATGGTCTATTTTAGTGAAATGTTTTGACTTAGACAGTTTATTGAATGTTATTTTAGTTGAAAATAACATAACATAACATAGCATCACGCCTATATTCCCCGAAGGGGTAGGCAGAGGTGTACACAGTTGTACACCCACATTTCACCAATGCTGTTATTACGTCCCATGTAAAGGGTGGTGAACCTATTGCCATCTACCGGGCACAATTCCAAACCCCGGGCTGCTACTGAGAATTATCTAACAGAAAAACTCAATAACACTTTGCCCGACCCGGGAATCGAACCCGAGACCTCATGCTCAGCAGTCGCGCTTGGGACCACTAGACCAACGAGGCAGTAGTTAAAAATAGCTGTGTTTTACGCAGGGTATCGTATTGATAGCGATAATTATAACAGTTAATATCTTTAAGCTCTAAAATGCTAGTAACAATGAAATATATATACACTAACATAGGCTAAATTAGAGATGCGCTATTAAAATAAACGTGTGTTTGACATATTCTCTAGGCACTAGACATGTGTACGCAGACGTACCAGGTATATTGGTATCAATCTATTTTGTCCTCACAAGATTTTGTCTCTAAAATAATGCAATCAAATTGCATGTAAAATTTGCTGAACATGGATTGTTTCCGTTCTAAATGATAATTAATTTGAAATTGTTTGCTTTTTTTTTGTTTAAACTTTGCCCCACAGCTAGGAATTTCTTCCTGTATCGTGGGTGCGTTTACAGACGTAATCTCACAAGCACACACACACCCACCCAGACCCGGAGCAATTACCTATAGATCGTACAAATATTCGCTCCGTGCAGGAATCGAACCTGCGACACGCAGCGCAGCAGTCGGTCTCTCGACCACAGCGCCAACCGCGCTGTAATTTTTTTTTATCCTAGATCTTTATGTTGTTCTCAAAAAGGATGTTCATTGGGCCACTTTCGCCTGGTGGAAAGCGACGCCGACGGTGTGGCCGAGGGTGGAGCACGTAGATCCAGAAGAAATCTATTCACTTAGCCTTGAATATGCCTAGATTGTATGTTTCTACACGGAAGATGACAGGGAGCTCCAAATGGTCTGTTTGAATAAAATGTTCCGGCTTTGACATTTGTTTGGTTATAAAAACATAACTGTTACTCGCAAAGTTTTCTTTCAACTGCAAATCCATTTAATAATCTTGATTAAGGATTAAATGTTGTTATAGTAAAGAAGATGCCTGGCTATAGCAAAGATGAAGATCAAGATCCATTTATTACCACAAATACGTAGAAAAATGTGTTATATAATAATAAGTAAACTATATGATGTACATAAATACTTTTCCAGTGGAAGTCTTGTATGGTGAAAGGAACGGACTCGGCAAATGTTGCCAGTGCGAAGTAAATGTTGCCAGTGCGAAGTAAATGATTGATAGTAATGATTCAAGCTTCTAATGTATATCATAAATGTTGCCAGTGCGAAGTAAATTATTGATAGTAATGATTCAAGCTTCTAATATATATCATTAATGTTTAGTCAGCAAACATTTTTATTCAAAAATAATAAATAAGAAGTGTATTGCGGGTTCTTGCCGTTACAACAAAGAAAATATTTAGGGACTTGAATTAGTCACATCTTTTTTGGCAAGGTTCACTTAATGCTATGTATTAAGTATATAAAAGTAATGTAGTATCCACTATTGTTGCTAAGGTTTATGTAGGTACTACCTACATACGTGCTCAAGAGTAATTCACTTGCCTTCACTCAATTCCAATTTGTATATAACGATAAATTGAAATATTCTATTAGGGTTTCGTGCTTAGATCGGCACGAAAGCAACATGATATGGAATGAAAGATAAAAATAAAACCGTGTACTTTTAGACAGTAAGGCTTCTAATAATAGGCTAGGCTTCTAAAAAATAAGTAGTAAGTTTTAAGGCCTGGTATAATTTTATAAAAATAAGTAAATTATTTGTGACCTTTCATCATACATTTGATAATTAGGTAATGGTACTGAAAAAAAAAAAAATGTATTCGACATGTGAACTTTTTCGTTGAACCTAACCTAACTTTAGTTAATACAAAATCAATGACAGATATAGCCTTAATTATACATTGAACAATAAGTTAATAACTTTATGATGTAGTCAGTCATTCATCCATTAAAATTATGGATAACGAGGTTTACTTGTCACCATGACAATACATTACATGTGGTTTATCTTCGATTGTCCCAGTGTCGTCACAGTGATAAAAACTACGATTTAAACTTATATGACACATTATTGCCAGCCTATAATTTTCTCCTTGCAATATACAACTAACAGAGAAGGAATGAGCACTGATCATCAGTTTACTAGGGGCTCGAGATTTAGTAAGGTTGCAAATCATTGCCCATTACGTTTGTAAAGCGTACGGCTCCCCTGATAGTAAACCGTTCCTGTAGTCTGTGGAGACTTGTAACACCAGGGTGTCACTCGCGCGTTGCCTACCCTGTGACAGGAATTGCTGCATCAGCAATAAAGACGAAAATCGGTAACCCTTCCAATGCCAATAATAAGCTAACTCAAGGAGTACTAGTGACTTTGCTCTCCATTAGGAAAACGGCAATAGGTACATGAGAGCACTGTTCCGAGTTTTTCTGAGGAAACTCGTTTTTTCCGTTCTTTGGTTCTGGTTCGTCTAAGATTTACTTTGAAGTTTATTTTATATAGTAATATCTTAGGTTTTCGCGATCACTATACATTATAATAAAACAACTTTTAACCGGATTAATCGCGTGTATTCTTGGTTTGTTTTTCCTGACGTTTCGAACACTTTGCAGCGTTCGTGGTCGCAGGAGGACGACAGACAGGAGTCCTCCTGCGACCACAAACGCTGCAAAGTTGTTTTATTATAATTTATTTTATATATTAAAAAATCAGTCAGATGGGTACATACAACACCTGGGGCTTTACCAACATAAGTGTGTTCAAAAAGCGAGTTTCTCTACTTTCAGGACAACTAATATAATAGCAAGATCAGGATAACCTAACGTCAAAAATATTCGATAAGCTCAAAATACGTAGGAAATCCTATATTAATTGAATTGGGTAAAACAATGAACTTCAAAATGTCTCCAAAATTAATACAATACGCACGTGGCATATGAATAGTTTTCTAATTAAAACGGACGAACTCGTTCGATGTCAAGGCTTTACGTATTTCCCATTAGTTCCGAGTGACCTTCTAACAAGACGGAGGTATTTTACTCTGTAACAAGGGCACCCCAAAACTATTTCTTTCGACCTTTGATTATTGTTACAAATCTTGTTTTCGTAGTTTACCAACACACGGAACACCTTACGATTTATTGATACAATTACAGAAATTAATATCTACTATCGAAATAGCTCTTTAGGTATTCGAATAAAGTATTGCTTTTCTTTTCTTTAACCGACTTTAACGAGGAGGAGAATTTTAAAGACTAATCTTCTTTGACCTTGTAAAACCTCTGGTATAAATAAATCATAATTTAAAAAGAAACTAGACGGGCAATAACGAAAAATGCACGTGAGTAGTAAACGTAAATAAATAATTTATATGAAATATGAATCAATACAAAATTTTTGTTTATAAGTCATTGGCGATAGAGAACGGTACTCTCAAGTTCTACGGATGGCAGCAAAACACCCAACAAAACTCTTGTAAACATAGCAAGTAAATGAAGTAAAAATACGGTACCAATTTAGTTATTAACGTTAGCACAAATTAATAAGCAACAACAATTTCATTGAAATAAGTTTCGCCATTTCCCAGGCATCTCTAAGCATTATTTCGACTCTGCTGAAAAGTACCCCAACCCTCTTGTCCTGGCAGCCGCCCGGTATACCCCTTCACAGATCAGTAGAACTCGCCAACCTAGGCATTCACTCTCATATCCCGACGACGCTATAACCCTCGTTCTAGAAAACAGTAGCGCCACCAGCACAGTATACAAAAACAGACCACCGTCATTTCGGCCTCGCCGTCGAGGCCCGTCGCGACGTCTCTGTAATTGTCCACCGCGACCCTTGCTCGTGCCAGCCCGCGCCCCTGAGCCTGTAGTTTTAAATTCGTCCCTAAATAATAATGATTTGAATACGATCCAGCCAGTCCCTTGCTGTCCTCCCCACCAGCGACGCCCTAAGCCGATGCTTGTACCCCGCAGGGGGTGCCCTTAGCGTGTTGTAGCTTAGTTTATAAGTTGAATACCCCGACTGGAAGCCTTAAAATTAATAAGGCAACCACAGGAAAGACAGGTTAAGTAGTTGACAACCTCCTAGGTTGACCTGCGAAATGCCATACACAAAAAAAACCATTTCCCAGAACGCGTTCAATAATCGGTTCGGTCGGCTTCTAGTTTAACTGGATGCAGCTTAAGTCGTTTAATTGGAGCGACTGCCTATCTGACCTCCACAACCTAGTTACTAGTTGAAACGGTAGTTTGTGGTAAGACTGGTTGTCAAGATATTTTAAGAAGTCTAACTACCCATTTCGAGTGTCATAGATCTTCATTTGACTTGGCCACGAGTCCCTCACGCGTTCAATTTAATCTTTATTTAAATAAGTTGGAAAGTTATAATACTCGATTATAGAGTTCACTGGACCGGCAACTCATTTATCTCTACATAGCATAAAACAAAGTCGCTTTCCGCGTCTGTCTGTCTGTGAAGGAATTTCTTCAATGAAAGAAATATTGTTCGGTACAATATACACACATCAACACGGTCTAGGGATATTTCATACTAAATTAAATAACTCGAAAAGTACTGGCCGCATTGGAATCTTTTATACACCGATTTGTTTGTAATTTATCTCAGACTAATTCCAAATTCAAATTTTTGAAAATTCTTTTGTTTCGGTGGCATAAAAATGTCTTGATGTGTAGGAGAGGGAATTTTCATTTGTGTGAAATTTAGAAAACAATACGAATTACATTTAGTTACAGTTTTTTTTCATTTTTAAACGAAAGATAAAGTTAAAATTGAGGTATTGTAGCCATGCAACGCCAACATTTGACGAGGGCGGAGATGTTACGAGCTGTGGGAATGCTGGAAGCTGGGTCTGTTCAGCGTAATGTTGCTGAGGCCATAGGGACCCACCAAAATGTAATTTCAAGATTGTGGACACGCTATCGTGCCACAGGTGAAGTAGCGGAGAGGCACCGGGGGCCAAGTCGCATCACTACCCCCAGACAAGACCGATTTTTGCAAATTACTGCGCGAGCTCAACCAAATGCAACGGCGACTCAATTGGTCCAAAGGCTGCGAGTGGAACACCAAGTGCTTGTGAGTGACCAAACTGTAAGAAGGCGACTGCATGAAAGCAATCTACGCTCTCGTAGACCACTCCGGGTCCAACCTTTACGGAGAGGCAATCGTGGAAGACGATTAGAATGGGTTCGGAACCACGTGGACTGGGGCCGTGAACAATGGTCCAATGTGCTGTTCACGGATGAATCCAGATTCGGCTTCCATCCAGATTCACGAAGGACGCGTGTTTGGCGAGTTCCTGGACGATGGAGCCGTCTTCAGAACCCTCAGGAAGTTCACCCATACCAAGGAGGAACAATTATGGTTTGGGCAGGAATTCGTCTTGGAGGACGGACGGATCTCGTTTGGGTGCGGGGCAATATGACGGCAGAACGATACGTCCAACAGGTGCTGGGGCCCGTAATCTTGCCCCACAGAACACAAATGGGGCAAGATTTCCTGCTCATGCACGACAATGCCCGGGCACACACGGCGAGAACGGTAGCAGCTTGGTTACATACACACAATGTTAGGGCCTTAGATTGGCCTGCTCAATCGCCAGATCTAAATCCCATTGAGCATGCGTGGGATATGCTGCAAAGAAGAGCTCTGAAGGAAGTTCCTGAAAATCTGGCTACAGAAGATCAACTTTTTGCGCACCTCAGAAGGACATGGGACAATATTCCGCAGCAAAACATTGACAACCTTGTTCTGAGCATGCCGAATCGTTGCCGATGTGTTATGAACATCATGGGCGCTTTCTCAGACTACTAACTTCAAGTTTATAAACACAAATCAAATGATTTTTCTATTTTTTTCAGTTTTTACTCATAAATTAAAAGTTATCATAAGTTCATATACGGTTTCCGTCTATGCTTAATTTTTTTTCCATAAAATCCTGAAATTTTAATCGAAGTACCTTAACCATTACTAGAAAATGGTAGAATATTAAATAACGTATCTTTTAAATATATACATGTCATATAAATAATTAACATATTGATAGTAATTCGCTTTTTTAAAAATATCCCTAGACCGTGTTGATGTGTTTATTTTAGTTTAGAAAAATATCCTTCTTGTACAACGTTATGGAGGATAACGGGAATTTTGCGTTCCATTTCTAACAGTCTGTTTATCCGCTAACTCCGCCTAAACCACGCAACAAATTTTGATGCGGTTTTCACCAAGGTTTAGATAGTTTTTACAGATGGTTTATATATGTATATAATAAAGACTAATAAAGTTTTTTTGTAAGTAGAAAAAGAAAAGAATATTTTGCAACCAAGTCGCCGAATAATTATTTTACATGGCTTACGTAGGCTAAACGTAACTTCACTCTTTTTTTCTAATTTATACCCGTGCGAAGCCGGGGCGGGGCGCTAGTTAGAAATAAAAGGGTCCGATATTTCACGATCGCAATGACAAATTCTCTTTTAAGAATGGAATTACAATGAAAAGGGTTTTCTCAGAAAGATCCCGGCATTGTTGGAGATTCAATCGATTTATTACGCCGACTTCACAAGACTCGACTTGCAATCGAATTTTTAGAATGATAAATGTCTCGATGGCTATTGAGATTAATCTTCATTTCTGTTATAATTTTGAATAGGTATAACTACTTGTAATACAATGATTTGTTTAAGGTTGAATAAAATAATAATTTAATTAAAAAAAAAATTACGTCGTACAAAATAATCATAAAATAATAAATAAGACACTGGTATTACCCATATATGTTTAAGGTACTAGCAAAGTAATGAAATGCCGGTGTTTAATATAATATTTTTTGAACCTGCGTTTTCTCGACATTAAGCCATCTCGACAGAAACAAACGGTCAGTAGCAGGATTTGAACCTACACCTATCGGATAAATACTCCAGGAGGTCTGGCCACAAAGCCATCTCGAACCATTTCTTCCCACAAAAAAAAACCCACGTATGCGAAAATGTATTTCAAAGATTTATCTCTACCACTTACTTTCCACTAGAGTAGTTTTAAATTCGAATTGCCAATTATTTTGCGCAGTCAATTAAAAATGAAATATATAGATTTTTTTATTGAACGAGCGACAATACCTTGTTTAATCACTTTTTAGAATTTGCTTCGTTTATCATATATCCGAACACCTTTTATAGAAAAGTTGGTGTTAACATGCATACAGTTGACATTGGACTATCTTATGAGAACAAGAATATTAGAACCAACATGCCATTCATGATTCCCATATTTGAAAGCTTCTTGTGAATGTTGCATGCCTTGGAAGTACCATAACTCTCATTTTGGTTGGTATCGGCGGCTAAATTTACACGTTGCATCATCATAAATTAAATCTGCCTGAACCTAATAAAGGAGCGGGTGATTCGTTAATTTATTAATGACGGCCAAAAGATGGACATTCACAGATATTCATTATAATAAAATGTATGTAGGTTTTTAAATTATTGTATTTTCAAATAACTTGTCTATGGTCTATCTAGTCTTGGCTTATATGGCACCTAATCGCCAATTTTATTGACGGATAAAAGTGAAGCTTGAGTTTCTCTTTTAGGAAATTCATAGTAGCGGCCCGGAGTTGGGAGGTTGCCGTCCCATCGCATCGGTCTGTGAGAGTGAAGGAAGAGTGCACCCGTGTTTGCGCACACATTAGGTTTACCCGTCTAGTAATGATTAAAACTCAAGTCGATCGAATCCCTCGCGTTATTTTTTCAATGTTTTTTTTAAATAATCTGGTACCAGTATCTATAGTACATTTGTACACACTATTACACATCACTAGCGGCAAGGCCTAAGTGCAATAGAATTGTTAATTCGTCGGCCTTTGGCGTCGGTCGGGCGCCCACTGTCCACGCACCGAGTGTGAACCTTTGATATGAACCAATACGAAATTTATTACGAACATGATTCTAAAAACTAAATGAATTAAGTTCCGTAATTGGATTCCAATGTTACAATATAAAAGTGATGAATTTTTGGATTGATGAATATGAAACTCAATTAATTTTCTATCGGTCTAGGTTCCATGTTTTGTCAAATTTAGAAGTCTTGGAAGGGATGTTGATTGTTGACCAAAATATCGTACATTTTTTATTATTATGAGCAGTGGTGAGAAATTTGAGAGACCTCTTTATTTAACTGTGGACTTGCTGGTAACATGACGCCTGATAGAGAGAGGTGTACACTGTTATCGCGGTGAAACCTGCTGCGGACCCGATACCTCGGTAATGGTTAGAGTAGGGACGTGTGGCTTTTAGTCGGCAGGAGTTCGGCACAGGACCAATGATGTATTACCCATACAAAAAAGAAAAGGTGTACTGTTGTACATTTCACGGATACGAGTTTATTGCCATATCATTGTCACCATCAACATCTCAGCCTCCTCTTACCATTTATCGAAAACAGAACCAAACTTCAGGCCGCTATTATAAATTTCCAAATAGAAAACACTGCTCGAACCAAGACAGCTTGTGAAAACTAGATTAATGAGGCAGTAACTATGAGTTCTCTAATATCTTCAAAGACACTCGTAGGAAACTGTTATTACCTAATAGTTGTAAAAGCGATCGTAAATATTGGTTACGATTTTGTTTGCATGCCCACAATAACAAAACAAACATGTATCAACATAAGTAGGTATAAGACTAGTGTTGCCAGGTTGAGTATGCCAAATTTCGGGACAGGCGGTTAAAAATATCCGGATTTAAGTTTTAAAATCGGGGCACCAAAAGCGCGTCGGACGTTCGAACTGTATTTATTGGAGATTGTTTCAAAATCAGGACATTAGGCGTCTCGACGCTTCCACAGACCCTTGAAAATCGGGGAAGTCCCGCGCAAATCTGGACACCTGGCAACACTATATAAGACCCACTTTACACGTGCCCTAATCCAACACAAGCTTACATAAAACATGTGCCTATATGCTCCCTTTCTACTTCCCAAACATTATAACTACGATCCCAGAAATTCTCTACGGAGCTGCGAAGTTCCTTAAATAATTTGAAATTATACATGATATCGACATAGCCGGTCCGGTCGACCTTAGAGGTCGTCTGACGGTATTGCACGTATATTCTTTGGCAACTTTGAATAGTAATGCGATTGTGTTATCTATGAATTCATTGAAGAAGGTTTCTTTGAAGAAATAGAAAGGAAAGGGTAAATAAAGTAAACATCTATAGATGCTCAGATAAACTGTATAATTCCTCTCCAGCCTTCAAATGCGCACACACATACAGCACACATTAATAGATGAGTGATAATAGGTGTGTGTTTGTTGCATACGTATGTGTGTTACATACACACATACGTATACAACAAACACACACCTATAAACAATATGTTTTTTTTGTTTAATGTCATCAACTTTTTGTTCTATTAAACTCAACCAACATTCTGATTTCTATTTTTTTTTTTCTTGATTTTATTTAAGTGTTTGTGTTTTTTTTTAAGTTGTGAAGTATCAGGTAAATAAAATACACTACACTATTACACTAGTAACTGTACACTACCAACAGGTACGTTATTTTTAGGTGATTGACAAAACTAGTATATGACTAGCGGGTGTGGATAGAAGGCTCGGGGCGGGTCACCTCGACGAATGTACCACAATAAAATTTAGGACGTTCTTAAAAAAGGACAAGTCAAGAGCAACCAATCCATGAAGAGGTTAATGATAGAAGTGAACGAGCTGTATCAGAATCATACCAAGTGGAAATCGATAGTCTTTGCCTACCCCAATCAGAAAAAGGCGTGATTGTATTGATGTTATTTATTGTAAATAACTTGTCATTGACTCGACAGGCGAATTTAACTACCACAGTATAACGTAATACAGTGTAAGAATGTGAATCAGAATGAGCCGTATTCGTTTAAATATTCTGTGACGGTCGCCGCTTAAAAGTAATTGACTTCCGAGGTCGTAAATAAACTGTACCTACAGGGTACCCAGATGATGAATGAATTAATCCGGATGGGTTTAGCGGATTACACTGGAGTTCAGGATTATTGTAATGTAAAAATGTTTTCAACCACTGTAAATTATGCTTGTTTTAAGAATGGAATATCGTGCTCGGGTGTTCATTTGTTTTTGTCTTATTTTAGTTTCGGAACACAAGAAGAGTTAACGTTATATTATAGAGAAAATTAACTCAGAACTGTCCAAAATCTAATAATGATCTAGAATCGGGTCGTAGACATCAGGGGCATAACGAGCGAACCTTTAATTTTTACAGTTATTGAAATATTTATTTGTATTTGTTTAGGTAATCGATGACGTCGCCATAAGACGTATTAAAATATGGAAGAACAATTCAGAGTAGTGAGCAGAGGATGGGATGGCTAACTTGGCAGAGCGCCTAGAGAATCTAAATTACCGACGTATACGGTGGATTTTAAAAAAAATGTCTGACATAAAACCTTGTCATAACAATTACGAATAAAGCGACAGATATAAACAAAACTGCATTTCATACATGCGGTAATTGATGTATGCCAATCTAAAAAGACTGGACTACTTTGTAGTATATTTCCTCCGTTTTCAACTGACAAAAAAGTCACCTAAAAATTAAAGGCAAAAATTTTACCCGAAATGGCAACCCTGTACGAAAAAAAATGCATTTGTATTCACTGCAATACTAATAAAAGTATTAAGAATGTGTAATGTTGGGTGGGAAAGTTATTTTTGAGGTTTTTGTGACCTAGAACTTATTTGCAGGACCTGCTGTCTGAATTATGATGAGCAGAAGATGTGTAGGCGATCACGAATGTCTTCATTTACGATGGTATTGCAACAAAGTAACAGAGGGTACGTATTTGTGGTTATATCTGTATTATCGAATCAGTGAATTTTTCAAGCGGCCGTGGATGGCCAAATCCGAAACTATAAAATACACTATAAAGAATAGCGAAAAATAGTCAAAGGAGTCGCGTGCCCGATCATTGGTGAAAGTGGTTTAAAAATGAATATTCCTAGCCAGCAATCGAAGCAGGCAATTTAAAAAAAAAAATAACAATACCCCAATCTATTACACCATCCGAATTCTGGGCAGTTGTAATAAACTAAAGAGAGAGACTTAATGATAGCATGTTCGGTGATTTTTGTTGTATATATTCTATATATTGTTTATTGTACACACAAAACATAGTTAATACAAGAATATTTCTGAAAATTGATGTACAAGGGCGTAATATTTTTTTTTTTTTTCAACTTCATTGGGATTGGCTTTCAGTCTAACCGGATGGAGTTTAATAAGGTATTAATACCATTATTTTAGATGTAGCCACCTCTCTGTTATGGACTAGCATAACCGAATTATTGGGTAACAGTAAAAACTGGTTGTTATTTTCAAGCATCTGATAAACCAGTCGGTTTTCGAGTAGTCACTCATGACGACTTTTTCGACTGTCTTGTTTGACAAACGGGACCGACAGTTTAACTTGCTCCCCGAGAAACGAGAGGTCTCCATATAAAATTTTGATCACGCACTCACAGACTAACAGCGGGAAGCATAGCTTAACCTCGATCGATCAGTGAGTCCATTACTTTTAAGCAAGAGCTTTTCTTGAAGACATTGTTATTAGTCAATATTTTAGGAAAAATAAACGCTGAAAGATAATGTGTGCTGAATAACTAGACTTTAGATAAATAATTCTACAATCATTCGTTATTTGGAGTTTTAAACACAAAACAAATACATTATAATGTGTTTTATATTACAAAACACACAGGAACTGTAAGAGAATGAAACGGAATCTTCATTATACAGAACCAACACATCTTTCAATGCAATAAACCCGCTAACAATATCTTACACTCTTCAAAGGAAAAAGCTACACTCACACATAAAAACGTGACCCAAATAAAGTCAGTGACTCGCGAATACGGGACACAGCGTCACACCCACACGCACACATAGACACGACACGAGTATTACATACATAACTCATTACTTGTGTTATTATTTGCACGATGTGCTTCCATGTTTAAAAAAGTAGCCAATTTAAGTTGACACGCGGTGAATTATAACTATAAAATATTCTGAATTTAAAATGGTTAGCTTCAATCAAACAATCATCATCAAGCAATACATATAATAAAAATGTAACGGATCGCTGTCTGTACATAGAAGATATATGAGAAAAAATATTATTAGGACCTCTATCAACACAAATAGCACCCAAGACAATGATTGTTAGAATTTTTGTCTGTTTGTCTGTTTATCTGTTTGTATGTGCTTTTGTGCACGCTAATCTCAGAAACAGCTTATCCGATTCAGATGTGGTTTTCACTAATATATTTTGGTAAGCTTCACTTAACATTTCGTGTTTGTTTCATGTCAATCGGTTCATAAATAAAAAAGCTATGCCAATTTAAAGAATCACGTCGAACATTTGTTAATTATTAATTTGTGTTCATACACGACATGGTGTTAATTTACGACATCCACGCGGACGGAGTCGCTGGCACAGCTAGTCAGTAATAAAAAAACATGGTTAGACATTTTTTTTTTGTTAGCAGCGCCGTTATAAACTATCAAGTTATATTGGATGCCATGTATAGGAAACTCTTATCACTGATTGTATTGTATATTATATACATATTAAACTATAGTTCATTAAAAACAAGCATCCGTGATAGGCCTTTGCCTTATCTGGCAGCTACTTCGTAATTGAAGCGACTTACTCTTTAGCAAACTTACTGAAACAATTCGAATTTACACGGCCATTTAAAATTAGACTCTATGTCTCATTATTAAGGTTATGTTTAAGTTATGGGAGGATTATGTTTGTGTATGTGTTACAATTAGAGCGTCAACACACATGATTCTCGTGCCCCGGTTTTTTATGGGTGACGTGACGTAATCAGTGTTTATATGAACAAGTTATGGGTATGTCTACGGCGTAAGTTCTTTTTTATATCGGTAGCATGTGTAGGAGAAAGGTCTTTAATGAAATCGAGTTTGATGTGCTGTGCGCTATGATTGTATTTCGCAATAGTTGCCTAGTTAGATTTGACCATGGAGTTTCAAGCCGGTTCTTCTCCATAGGAAACGACCTTTTGGAACCGTACACCAAAATTTTGACCTGTCTTATGAGCCTTTAAATTGTTTAACCTTAGATTATATAAAAGGTATACAAGGTGAAATAATACCTACATGGTGTGATTTATTTTACAAAGTCAAGGGATTCCTGACTGGAAACATTGTTTTTTTTTCATGTAATGAAATTTGGCAAGGAGATAGATTGGACCTAGCGGAAGGATATAGACTACCTTTTGTCACGCAGATGAAGTCGCGGGCATCAGCTAGTTCCTTATATCGCATTTGGACGTCCACGCCCATTTCAAAAAATCACCTTCGCTAAATGATATATCTTTGAAAAGTATTTACAGTACAGCTTAAGTTATAATATTAAATGGGAAAAGGATTCGAACCTGCGCCTCCCGGATAAATACTCCAGGTGCTCTGACCACTAAGCCATCTCGACCTCTGCTCACTACCGTGAATTCGTCTTCCTCATTTTAACACGTCTTTTGGTGACATCATTGCTATCTATTCAGTCCCTATACAGGTGACCGAACCGACAGGGAGGCGAGGCTCCGGGAGGCGTAGGTTCAAAGATGTTCGCGACCGTATTCTTTTTCCATTTAATATTATCACCTTCGTTAGTCAAAGGGTTTATCTTACAAATAATATTAGAAATGCGAAAGTTTGTGATGATGGATGGATTTCACGCAATAACCTGGATTGACATATTTTTAAATTTTCGGTAAAAGTCGGTGCCAGCTAAACTTTAAAAATATTTAGGAAGTTTCCTAAAATTTGCAAAGTATATTTAAAGGTACATTAACCATCATTATTATTACGATAATGTATTATAATTAATTGAACCTATTTACAAATAAACACAACAACTGCCTAATAATAATTGTATATTATTGTCCTAATAAATTGATTTTATTCAGAATCCTCTAAAATAAAAATAAAAATGTTATATAAATTGTAGTAAGTAAATAATGCAATTATTTTATTACTTTTTAGTGCATTTTTACTTAACAGAAGAAAGATTTTTGGAGTCGGTTCCTTTTTTGTTAAAAAATATTTTATTTCTTACTTTTAAGTGAATCTTGCGTTCCATAACTGATTTATCGGAAGTGAATATGGTCAGACCTACTCAACGCGCTGTCCATATGGGTAGGGGCCATTTAATTGAGACGAGCAAAGAAGGGGACAAACGCCTATATCAAAGTAGGAAATCTAGATCTGAGGCTATTTCAAAAGAGAGTAATGAACTGCGTAAAACAAGATGAAATTAATTTGTTTCTATAGTTTATTTAATTTTTCATGCTTTACAGCACATACGGGGGCGGCAATCTTTCGTAGGCCTAGAGCCGCCAACGTATCAAATCCGCCCCTGCTTCTATAGCTTAAACGTTTCCTGGTAGAAAACTTAATGTTGAGTTGGGTGCTTGTTTGTACATGGCGTTACACACTGGAATGTTTTTGTAATTGATTTTCCTTTGTGTACACAATAAAGAATATAAGAAGGAATATAATAGATTAGGGTTGTATACAATACTGCCTCGTTGGTCTAGTGATTCCACGCGCGACGGCTGAGCATGTGGTCTCGGGTTTGATTCCCGGTCGGGCAAAGTGCTATTGAGTATTCCCGTTAGTAAATTCTCAATAGCAGCCCGGAGTTTGGAATTACGCCCGGTAGATGTAGGCTCACCACTTATTACACGGTAGATACTTAATAACAGCATTGGTGAAATGTGGGTGTGCAACTGTTTACACCTCTGTTTACCCCTTCGGGGATTACAGGCGTGATGCTATGCTATGATATGTTTACTGTATGTTTATGCCATAAAGACTTTTTGAACAATACAAAAGCAATTCAGGAAAGTTTTTAAAATATCATTTTAACAAAAATACTGATAAAATATCCTTGCCTACCGAAATGGAATCAAGATAAGTTGATTACTCGAAAAAGCCATTAATTTTTCTTTTATTTGTGATTAAATGAATTTGAAAAGTAAAGTTTATGTTGGTAAACAAATGTCGGTTTGGTTTTGTAAGAATTGTTATAATAATTGAGTGTTTGTCTACGTATTTTTGCTAACATATTATTTTAGATTATGCAACGTGCATTTATAGGTTTCCGCATCAAATGGGTGCGAACAGGACCCTATTATCAACTATTCCACTATAACAGTCTGTCTGTCCGATTTTAATAGCAAACCAGTTGAATGATTCACAAAATAAGTGTTATTATGACCGACAATACATTACCTACATAAAATATACCTATATTCAATCATTTTGTTCCAGCTTAAAATGATTAGACATACAACCGTCATAACATAACATTATTACCAGTCCATTATTATCCCAATACAGGGTAAGGAGTAAGAGGGTTCTTCTCATACACAGAAGGCACGAGTACGCAAGCTGACGGCGGGTTGGCGATCTCAGACTATCAAGTCCAAGTTTCCTTACGATGTTTACTTTCAACGTATATCTGTGATGTCTTTGATTAACTCAGAAGGTATATATGACATTGAAAACGTCACATTGGTACATGCCAGATTTGAAACCTCAACTTGTAGTTCAAGAGGCGGGCCCGTAACCACTCGACCACTACGATTTAACCGTCAAATCTAATTATTCGTAATGCATTATCTACTGTTATCATCATCCCCGTCTTTATCCCAATTTATTTGGGGTCGGCGCAGCATTCTACTTCCATACATACTCGCTACTTGTACTGGAAAGCTGCTAAAGTTTTGGCTATGTTTTATGACCGGCCGCCTGCCTGACGTCAACCCTCATTGGGAATGCTGTTGTTGGTGGTAACCCTAGGTGCATTCTCAATGGTTATACAAAAAAAAAACAAGATAAACTATATTAGCTTTATGCTCTATGGGCCAGTGTATAAAATTAGGTAGCGGACTAGCGGTACCGTTTCCTAAAAGAGTGAGAGATCTTTTTATTATAATATTATTTCTCATAACATAACATAGCATCACGCCTGTATTCCCTGAGGTAGGCAGAGGTGTACACAATTGTACACCCACATTTCACCAATGCTGTTATTAAGTCCCATGTAATAGTTGGTGAGCCTATTGCGATCTACCGGGCTCGATTCAAAACTCCGGGCTGCTACTGAGAATTTCCTAACAGAAAAACTCAATAACACTTTGCCCGACCCGGGAATCGAACCCGAGACCTTCTGCTCAGCAGTAGCGCTTGGGACCACTAGACCAACGAGGCAGTGTAAAGCAAAAGCAAGGTGACTTTTTTAAGGAAGTTAGCTAAATATTAACGTTAATATTACGAGATTGCATAATATATAGTAAGTAATTAGACAATCAGTGTTGACCATAACTGATTAGATTATTAGATAAACAGTATTGTTTGAAACAGATTGATTAATATTGTTTGTTAATGAATTTCGGGCAACATTTTCAGTTGGGAAGTTGGTGGTGTGACACCCCCGTGCTTCGGAGAGCACGTAGAACCGTCGATACTGTATCTGATCTCTCTCCGGTCGTGTCAGATTGAAGGAAGAGGGAGTGCATAATATTTCTGCGTATTTTGCTAATCTCCGAGGCGATAGGTCGCCATGATTGAAATACGGTCAGGTAGAGTATTATAACTGGAGCATTTATCCGGGAAGCGCAGGTTCGAATCCTACTCACTACCGTATTCTTTTTCCACAAAAATCTGTAACTTTAGAGTTCGCTATGCATGCGTTTATGCTTTTTCAAGATTTATCTGTATTTGATAAGGTAATTGCATCTGTACGACATTGTATTAACTGCAAAGTTAGTCGTGTCGGTTCGGTCACCTGTATAGGGACTGAATAAATAGTAATGACGTCAGCAAAAGACCTTTTAAAATGTGAAGAAGTATTCGCGGTAGTGAACAGAGGTGGGGTTGGCTTAGCGGTCAGAGCGCCTGGAGTATTTATCAGGGAGGTGCAGGTTTAAATCCTGCTCACGACCGTATTCTTTTTCCACAAAAATCTATAACTTTAGTTTTATTACTTTTATTTAGTTAGTAATATCTTAGGTTTTCGCGATCACTATACATTATTATACCTACTTCAAGCCACATAGAAAGATCAGCCAACTTCTCAGACCGGTGAAGTGCCACATTCCCTTACAAGATGCAGGGGTCTACAAGATTGATTGTGATTGTGGGCTATCATACATAGGGCAAACAAAGCGTAGCATTGGCACCAGGTTGAAAGAACACATAGCTGACGTCAAGAATAGACGCTCAACAACATCTGCAGTCTGTGAACATACAACAGACAAACCCAACAATTTTCTACGTTTCGATAAACCCCAAATCCTCGCGAAAGAAAACCGATATATACCGAGAATGCTTCGCGAGGCTATCGAAATTAAAAAAACACCCGAATTTCAATACAGAAGATGGTTGGCAATAACCACCTGTTTGGAACCCTGTACTGAAAATAATCAAGTCCCAAACCAAGTCAAGTCACAAGAAAAATCAAGATACTGTGAGCGATTACTGCGTGCATCGGAACACCTAGGAACGCTGCAAAGTGTTCGAAACGTCAGGAAAAATAAACCAATAATACACGCGATTAATCCGGTTAAAAGTTGTTTTATTTAGTTGTATGTATCTATACCCGTTTTCTTAATAGAGTATATTAGGAAATAAAAGCTATACAAAATTATGGGTTCCCCATGGATAAATACTTGAGGCTCTGCCGACTAAGTTATCCCGATTTCTACTCACTATTGCAAATTCTTCTTCCGTATTCGTGACCGTACTTTGTTTCTTTTCACAAATAATTATAGGCTAGAGTTGCTATGTATGCGATAATGTATTTCAAAAATATATCGGTGCTTCATTTCGGTTTTTACTTGTATTTGTATTTATTAATTGCCAATAAAACATATAATGCCGAAAAGAAACCATTAACGAGAATTAAAACCAATTTTCCAAATGAAAAACAAAGAAAATCAGGGTTTTTATCGTCGGTCACGTTACATTTAACTCGGTAGGTAGAGGATTAAGTAATTACATAGGTAGTAGGTATAATGTTCAACTAATATCATGCGAGCAAAGTTTGTTCGCATCTAGGTTAATAGATTGGCGCAAACAATTGTTAAAAATATAGCTTCAGGACTGTATTCCCTGAAGGCGTAGGAAGAGGTGTACACAGTACACTCACATTTCTTTTTTTTGTACAATTGGCTAAATAGAGAACTAAGTATTTATAGATTAGACAATTTTAGCTGTAAAAATGTTATAGGTCAATATTTGCAAAGCATTTCCTACAAACAGACAGAAGACTTACTCGTAGTTTGCAAATAAATTGCTTTCATAATGTAATAAATTACTTAACACTACTATAATATAATAATTTGTAATCACTATGCTACTTTTCTTTAAGTTAATTTTATTGTTAATTTATAAAACTGCAAGCTTGCACTACATAGCCTGAGTCACAGGTTTCTACCTAGTTCAGGCAATTATGCAATTTGTACTTAATTTTTATTGTAAGATAATTTGTAAACTGTATTGAATTTTTTTCTAAATAAACAAACAATAAAAAAAATTAAAAATTCAAGAATGTTGTTATTAAATCCCATGTAATAGGTAGTGAGCTTATTGGCGAACACCTTTTTTTTCTCAATTATTGTTCACCCGTTACTACTCACGTGCATTTTTCGGGATTGCGCGACTAGTTTCGAACTCGAACGTAAGGGGAACGCGGGCTCAACTCATTAGTAAGGGCTCCCCTTACTAATGAGTTGAGTCCGCGGCGATTTGACTCGCGACATCGCCGCGGGTTAACCGGTGACCAATAATTGATATGAATGAGTCTCACGATAGCTTTACTTCTGTTTTTGTTAAACATTGTATTATTATATTACGTAGTATCATGATAACGTAACGAAAGTCAGCCTCATTGGTCCTTTGGTCGTAATGGTGACCACTGAGCATGAGGTTCTGGGTCCGATTTCTGGATCAGACAGTGTTATTGAGTTTTTTCCGTAAAATATGGATGCAAACCTACAGAATTATGAAGTATGTACTTCATATTATTTTCACAAATTGTGTTAATAAGTCCCTTGTGGTGTGCCTAACGCCATCTACCAGGCACAGTTCCCAATCGCAGGATACTACGGAGAATTTCCTTGCCAAGAAGTCTAGCCAAGTGTCTGCTTAGAAGTACCCAATAACATTTTATGACTCGGGAATCAAACCCTCACACGGTCAGCAGCCACGCCTGCAGCCACTAGAGTCTACACTATTTAGATAGTCATATATTACTAAGAGTACCCCAAAGAGTTGTTTACTAAAGTCAATGACCTTATGAAAACTGTAGAGTGGTTCGTTTACGACGCGACAGCATTACTCATTTTTAGTGAAAGTGATGTCACCCGCGCTGAAAATTGTACACAGAAATGACTAAAATTCTCAGAGCAATGGGTAGAACAGTCCACAGAAATGACTTAAATTGTCCACAGAAACTTTCAGCTCTCAGCGTTGAGGACAACGCAAAGACAAGGACTCACAGAGTCATTATTCGTCATTATTAGTCAGTACCTACATCTTAGTCTAGTATGTATGTCATATTGAGGAACAGGGTGATAATTTAATTGTAATGAAAAAAATCATTTACCTACTTAGAATTTTTGACAAGAGTATGGTTGACTGCACGTTAGAGGCTGCGAGGCTAGCTTATACTGGTGTTGTAACCTCAACACCAGTATAAGCTAGCCTCGTATACTATTGAAACTCCCTACTACGACAGGCCCGCTCAAGATCAAAGTTTTAGTTACCAAGGACGCGAAGCTTATTGTATTTGTATATTAGGTGGGGGGAAAAGTCTCTTCGTATTTTATATACACATTCAAGAGTTTTTTTTTTTCAAAGTTTAATTTCATTTAATTGTAATATTCTGTTGGCTCGCTAATTACAGACACAATAGATTGTTATTGTTGGGTCATTCCTCAAGTTCGATTGATTGCGTCATTTTCGTGGCGTTCATATTTTCATGAAACTAACTTCAAAAATCAAAATTTTTATTAATACAAGTTCATGGAAAATATATGTTTTAATATCAATTTTAATATTTTAATGTTAGTTTCATAAAAAAAATATACACCACGAAAATGACGCAAAGCATCTAACTTGAATAATGACCCTGTTACGAAGTATAATTTTGTACTACTCTTATCGAAGGGATATTATAGGTACATACGAAAGTTTGTGAGCGATTCACGAAATGAACTTTCACGCAATAATTACTAAGCGGATTTGAATGATATTTGGCAAGCAGATAGATCATATATAATTATACTTTTTAATACATGTTGAGGCCATGTAATGCCTATATTAATTACTTCATTCAAAGAAACATTGAAAAAATAATGGACAAGAACGGGGTTTGAACCCGCGACCTTTGACGTTCCGGCTCATCACTCTACCAACTGAGCTACCTTGTCTGTTAATATCCATTGAATTTTTCAATCTTCTTTGTATTCGTTTTAAGGAGACGCCTGGCGTTTTTTTTTTTCTTTTTTTTTTCTGTTTCTTTGAAAAATAATAATTAAGCAGATAGATTATAAGCTAGATAAACACATAGAATACTCTTAGTCGCAAGCTGAAGCTAGAATTCTATAAATTATTAACGTTAATACAGTACAAAACTCTGATTTCTCGAATTGTATGGACACTTGTCTTGACAACGTAGCTTAAGGTACTTGACAAATTTCCGAAGAGCAAGTTTTATGACATACTAGTTATGTCCAACAATTTTTTTTTTCGTTTTTCTCGGCTCCTAAGTTTCGTAGTGATATGTTAAATAACCTTCCTCAAGACTACCTCGTTTGTCTAGTGATCCCAAGCGCTACTTCTGGGTTCGATTCACGAATCACTTGTGAGGGTAAAAAAAATTACATGCGTCGCTCGTCTTCAACTTCTCTTGCCGTATTTAACCTACTACCGTTATGATATCTATATCTATGTATGTCATGGTCCCCTTTGTTTCCTCCCCTTTCCGATATTCCCTATGGTATGATATGACGTCATTGCTTTGATATACGTTGACTCAACCCTTCGTCACTTCTCAATGTAACCTATTCATATTATATACATAAGCGTAGACATACCAATTACATCAAAGGCCTCGGATTCAGTAGGATATCGACATAACTAAAAATATTGTTATATTTTGTATGGGACGGGAAAGTAAGAGTTACAGAAGTTGTGCTTTTCGGACTTTTTTTGTTGTTGTGTTTTTGGGACGGGGACAGACAGGACTTACTTTACTGTATGGTGCTTTTTCAATTAATTTTATCATTCCGAGAGAACATTACCAAAATACGTGTACGGTCTCACACCGTACATATTTTTTACGCACGCAGCAACCTACTTTCGGTTGCGCGCTGCATTAGTAATAAATACATTAATTTTAATCATAACAAACCAGTACGTCAATACTCGTCTAACTAGACGCTATAAGAGAAAGAATCGTCACCTTTTTACTTTGTATTATACACTATTTTACGGTAAAAATAAACTGGTTAACTTTGGTGATATATTTCTCTACGTATTCCAAAACTACCATCACTGCTGAACATTTACGTTCATCAAACAACTCCCGATCCAGTTATAAAACGGCAAATACTTATTGCTACTAGTGTACGTCGCTTACTGGCCCGTACAATACGCTTTGGTGAAAATATCGCATCACAATATGTAACTTAAATTACAAAATAAACTTAATCTTATTTTTAAATTTATAAATAAAAATATTAATCAAGAAATATTATTTGAACCGTTCAAAATATTCATTTCATAAAGAAAGTAATTATAAATACTATTATTATTTTAAAAAAATCCTTGAATTCTATCTATAAATCCACATTAGTTTTTTAGGAATAATTATAGACGTACTTAGCAGTAGCACAGTAAACCTAGTAAACAGTTCTTGTAAAGAGTTTAAACCATCCGCCCTTTGATTTCAATAAGATTTGATATGAGGGTAAAATAAAAAGAAAGTTGCAAATTATCAGATTTTTTGACTTTACCCTGCACACAGGGAAATACTACATAGTAGATTACCTCATTGGTCTATCGCAAGTGCAGCTATCATCATATTTGGGAAAAGGCTGGGCAGATAGATAATCCTTACTAATATAAAGAGCTTCGTTGCTTTAGTCTCTTCCACATTTTGCTTAATTCTCAACCAACAGAATGTATTTCCTTAAAATAGCGTGAGATTTTATACTGACTCAGGCGTTATTCTGTCCCCCCCAGGGGTTCCACCTTGTCGTGGTGGGGGGGCTCTAGTAGCCGTGGCTTGGTCACCCACGGTGAAGCTAACGGAACCCGAGGAGGGCCGCTCCTCAGGGCTTTGCCTTCAAGCCCATGTTGGAGCGGCGCCGGCGTAGGTTGCGGGCCTTATGGGGGGTGTCGCAACTGAGGTGGGCTGCGGCGTCGTATGGGCGGCACCGTAGCTGAGGGATGGGGGCCGCGGTGGGAGAGGAGTGCCGGTATGTCGATGCGCCGCTCTCCCTACCTGGCGCGGCCTTGACGGGGCCGCCACCGTTGGATGGCGGACGCGGTGGGGCCGCAGGGGAGGAGGAGTGCCGGTATTGCGAGGCGCCGCTCTCCCTATCCTCTGCGGCCGTAGTGGCAGGCGGCGGGGCCACAGGCCTGACCCGTCGCAGGGGACCTTGGGCGTCCAGACACGGGGTCGTCTGGCGCCCATTGCACATGGTCTCCGAGGTGGTTGCCGTAGAGGGGGGGGGGGGGGGTGCAATACCTAACCCCGTGAGGGAGTAAGTCCGGCCGTTTCGCGGTTGTGTGCGAGAGCGTTCCCGCGTCCCGCCCTCAAGCAGCTGAGGAGGTATACTGTGGAGTTTTAGTGGGTTCGAGTCCCACATAAACGCTCTGTCTCCCAGTGTCAGAGCGGTATGCGAGGGCATTTCTCCACATAAAAAATAAAAATAAAAAAAAAGGCTTTATTCTGTGCTGTGATAGGACAACCAATTTGGACAGTAATTGTGAATTGTCTTGTCATTGTTTATAAACCGCCTGGTTAAACCAATCCGTAATATATGTAATTATGATTTTATACATAAAAAAGATGTGAATGCGATTGTCTTTTCATATAATGTAATATTTTATAACAAATACATAATATACACAATAGCATGTACATTGTACATGATCTGCCAAGTCAGTTTCTAATCGAACCGTCCATATACACAGTAATGTATCACTACAATAAATGGTCATCTCTAAACTGTCATAGTAAAATGTTGAATTGTTAAACTAAACTCTTTTAGTATTGGCGTCATCTTACATTGTTCTAACATACTATTTTGCAATAAAAACAGTGTAACCAATACCTACTATTGTAAAAACTTATATTATGAAAAAGAGTAACCGTGGAGTTTCTTGCCCGTTTTTCTCCATAGGAACCTACACTTTGGAACGAGGCAACTAACTTCTGACAATTCAAAAGTTTATAAATGTAAATGGTTTATTTGAATTAAATGATTTGATTTGATTTGAAATATATATTCTCTTAATTATATAATGTGAAATGTGTGTGTTTTGATGTTTGTTACTCAATCACCCAAAATGAGTGTAAGGATTTGTGTGAATTTTGGTATAGAAATAGATTGTACCCTGAAAAAGGTTTTGTCGCGCGGACGAAGTTGCGAGCATCAGTTGGTTTGTAATGAATGAAGGTTATTTGGCATATTTCGTACACAAACATATCACGTAACATTGCATTAATGTAACATTAACACTGTAATTAGACAGTGATACGCAACCGAGATGTCTAAAATAATTGTATGACATAACCGCTCATAAATTATACCTCTAATGATTTGGAGTGAAATTAGAAGCATTACGATGTTTAATACTAGTTTGTATTACCTCTGTATGCATGTGATAGCATATAATGGCATCTTAGGTTTTCGCGATCACTACACATTATAATAAAACAACTTTTACATAACATAGCATCATGCCTGTATTCCCGAGGGGGTAGGCAGAGGCGTACATAGTTGTACTCCCACATTTCACCAATACTCTAATAGTCCTATAGTATAGTAATAGTATAGTATAGTAATAGGTAGAGAGCCTATTGCCATCTACCACAATACCAAACTCCGAGCTGCTATCGAGAATTCCTTAATAGAAAAACCCAATACCACTTTGCCCGATCCGGGAATCGAACCCAGGACTGCTCAGCAGTCGCGCTTATGACCACTAGATCAACGAGGCAGTAAAATAAACAACTTTTAATCGGATTAATCGCGTGTAGTTTTGGTTTTTGTTTTTCCTGACGTTTCGAACACTTTGCAGCGTTCGCAGCCTAGGATGACCCAATGATAATATTATGGTATAATTTGGTATAAGCCTTGGTCGTCATAACTTTTAGTTTGTGTTTGCAATAGCACAAAATAGCCTAGCCTTATTTTATAAAGTTTTCTAGTTTACATCCTATCCTACGGTATGTTACTTGTCATAAAAATCATTAATTATGTGGTCATAAAATGTCCAATATTGTGAAACTTAGGACATAGAGTCTATGGGTATTAACTAGCGAACAACTACCCCAATCCCTCAAAAACTGGTCTCGGTTTTTCTACTAAACAGCCTGTATAATAATTACGTAGTCTTTATCTTTGGTTTTCGATCACTACACATTATAATAAAACAACTTTTAACCGGATTAATCCTCCTGCGATCACGAACGCTGCAAAGTGTTCGAAACGTCAGGAAAAACAAAAACCAATAATACCTACATACTTGTATCTTATATTTCTTTGTAACACCATTTGTCATAGTATTTTTGCAAATAAATATTCTAATTCTGATTCTGATATACGCGATTAATCCGGTTAAAAGTTGTTTTATTATAATACGTACTCTTTTTAATCTGGTAGATCTATTATGTCTTTAGCTCGGTTATCATAACGTAGCGTCACAGATCCATAATTCCGGGAACCAATAACCTAATATTAGGCAATCAACTAGTGTTATGTCTTCGAGTATGTGTTTTGACCTCAATTGATTATTAATAGCAATAATTTATTAGTTCTCAGAAGGATATTATTGGCATTCCCTTGGGCTGGCTACCTCGAACTTGGAACTAAAAGTAGAACGGTAGATTAAGTAAACCAGCAAGTCTTGAATCGTAAAGTCGTATGTGAATAAGTCTTTAAATTTATTTCTATAGTGACAGGCAATTCAGGAAACTGATGATGACAATCGAGGCATACAGTTTAGTGTAATAGTTACATAATACAATATATATATCTGTATATATCTATCATAATATATATTTAAAATGTATTGTGAATGTATTGTGTGAAGTAATTAATTTCTAAATTAAAATTAAATGAGTACGTGGTGCATGGCGGGTGCTGGAGGGGGAAGCGCCGCCATTTCGTAGTGGTTTCGCTGCTAAAATACTTCAAATATACTATACTACTCTTTGTTACTTACATGTATTCATAAAAAACACACGGCCGTGCTCAGTACACAGCCACACCTCGATTTTTTGTCTAGAAATTAAGGGAAAAATAAATATTTTTGGAGCAAAGGCTTGTTTTCCAGCGACGGCACCAGTGTCGTGCCGTGTACGGTGGATTTTGTTCAAATTTTCACTCTTTTATAAATTAATGATCACTAGCTTAAAACGGCGAAGGAATACATTGTCAGGAAACCACCACACCCAAGAGATGTTTCCGATGGTGTTTAAAGCCATCAGAAGCCCATGGGTGGTTTAAAAACTGACACCAAGGTGTTTAATCACTCGATAAGAAGAAGCCATATTCTCATAAGTACTATTGAATTTTGAGTAACTTACTGCGATACTTTGTCGATGGCAGACGTCCCGTGTGAGCGTCGACGGTTGCAGTCGGGCATCGACGGCAGCCGTCGGGCAACAGTGTCGCTCGTGAATAAGCTGGCATAAAATGATTTGTAATTATCGATATTGAGCCGAGAGTGAAGTAATAATCGACTGTTAATTCATCATCATCCCCTTGTCCTAATCCCAATTTATTTGGGGTCGGCGCAGCATACCTATACCTGGCATGCTGCTAAAGTTTTGGCTATTTTTTATGACCGACCGCCTGCATGACGTCAACCCTCTTTATGAATGCTGTTGTTGGTGGTAACCGCCACCTTGATCTTCGGTAATTTAAATCTATATTTAATCCGATTAGTCCATCTATCTATCTATATATATATAAATCAAATGCTGTTCGTTTGTCTCGCTAAAACTCGAGAACGGCTGGGCCGATTTAGCTGATTTTGGTTTTGAAATGTTTGTCGTAGTCCAGGAAGATTTTAACGAAAAATGTAGAAAAATTGCGAGGAAGATAGTAAAAACAACAATTTCATTTGCCCATATAAACTGTTCTATCTACTTTCCTGTCAAACATTTGGCGTTCAAGGTGATAGGCAGTACACCGGGTCATCTAGTCTATGTATAAATATATCCAGAATATTTGTCTATGGGAGTGTCATCTATGCAAGATGATTTAATTATGATTTAAAAAGTGTTATTATGGTATTAATACTTTAAAATTGCATGAACACTTAACTATAATAACTTTGTCTTAATTACGTTAAATATCAAAGTTATTTGTAGTCATTATGTCATTTTAACATAATAATTATTATGCATACATAATATGCTAACCTATTATACACTTTTGTGTACGTGTATTATTATTTTTAATGTGAAAATTATGTGCGTGTTAGCCTAGAAATATGGTTACATGGTCGATCTTTAAGTAGAAATTGGTATTGGTTAAAAAATATGGGTATACTATAAAATAACAGGAATTAATGCGCTATAAATACCTTTGAATTGTTTGAAATTTCGACCAGCGTACCTATTAGCTAGCTCGGTTACTAACGAATTGATGGTCACTTTGTAGTACATTGCGTCGCATGTTTTTAATATTTTTGCTCATCATAGACAAGCTGTAACATGCGACGCAATGTACTACAAAGTGACCATCAATTCGTTAGTAACCGGTATAGGCTATAGGTACGCAGGTTACACTGATCTGACCACAATCTGGGTTATATACCCAGTACCTACTGATTGTCTAGTTTTTACTTTTGTCTTTATGATAATGACCATGTGAATTTGAAACTTTGACTGCCTCGTTTGTCTAGTGGTGGCAAGTGCGACTGCTGAGGTTGCTTGGGTTCGATTCCCAGATCGCGTAGTGTTATTGGGATTTTCTGAAGAAGCCCGGAGTTTCAAATTGTGACCGGTAGATGGCAATAGGCTGACCACCTTGCATGGGACTTAAAAGTATGGATTTACTACTTTGTACATTTCTGCCTCCCCTACCCCGGGGAACACAGGCGTGATACTGGTACTACTACTACTGGTACTATGTCATGTATGGATTTGAAATTAAGCAATTTACTCAATAATATTTTTACTATACTATGTTGTCAGTCCTAATGTATTACATGTCATTAACATTTTTTAAATATCTTTATAAAATGGCTTTAAACAACATAGATTATGCCACTCAAAACTTCTTTCACTGAAAAAAGAAACATATTCTTCAAAATTAATATTTTCGCCGTGATTTTCTTTTGAGAAACTATTGATGAGTTATTGAATATGAATGTAGATGGATGGAGGGAAAGAGGTAAAATATGGGTGAATTGTGTGAGGGATGAATAAACAAGCTGAAATTATTAAAAAAAATAAAAAGCATGCCTGCCATTTTTTAAATCTTACTTATAAAAATCTTACTAGTCTATGTTTATGTTAATCGGGATAATGTAAGGATTCTAACGATACCCAATCGAAATTGTTTTAGGCATTTAGAAGTAATGGAGAAATAAAGACGCTTACAAACATACATACTTATAAATACCCTATATATACCCTAAAAACATAACACTCCTTTTATTGGGTAGTTGTGTAAAAAAAGGTGTCAGGTTATCGTTTACTCCCTGTGTAGAAGAAGAATAACTAGATATTAGAATTAAAAAACTAATCTCGATTAGAAAAAAAAATCTTACTACCCTTTTACTTACGAGGACGTGTTGGTAATTTATGAAAACTACAGAACATAGAAAAGTGCTTAGCGAACTCTAAAGTTATTATATTAAATGGAAAAAGAATACGGATGAAGAATTCGCGGTGGTGAGCAGAGGTCGAGATGGTTTAGTGGTCAGAGCGCCTGGAGTATTTATCCGGGAGGCGCAGGTTCGAATCCTGTTCGCGACCGTATTATTTTTCCATTTAATATAATAACTTTATAGTAAACTTATGTCATTGTTGCCACGCAGTTTTCCACGCATAATCTCTATGAAGATCATTATTTAACATATCTTATCATCGTGTAATCAGTTATGTAACTTATTCGTACATGAATTTCTGTCGTGTTATTCTTGAACTAGTGATGTGACGAAGATATGTTTTAAATATCATAATCAATTCATTGATGATCAGGTATCTTTGACCTTGTAGGTATTGCGATAAGGTTGGGTTTCCTGTCTGTACTACGTGACAAGACGTATGTTAACATAGGATTACGCCTGTAAGTCAAAGGGGTGAGACTAAGGTGTACAATTGGACATCCACATTTACCAATGACATTAAATAAAGCCTCATGTAATAGGTGATGAATCTACTAACGCAATTGAAAAGCTGAAACAACAAGATTAGAGGAATTACTAGCCACCTGCTAAATTCACTAAAACATAGTCCCGGACGCGTCTGTCTGATCGCGATAAACTCAAAAACTACTAAACGGAGTTTTATGCGGTTTATACCAATAGACAGTGATTCATAAGTATTGTACACATATATGGCACCTCATATATTATTTCAAAATACACTGCATAGGTTTATTGTACTTATAATAGGTGTTCCAAGACGGGTTAGTGGAGTGTAATAGTAGGATAACATCAGAACTTGGCGCATGGATAACATTTGGTGTGACATAGCTAGATAGAAGGAGACCGTATTGGTAGCGGTTACTATGAACAACAGTATTCCTAATGAGGGTGGACGTCAGGCAGGCGGCCGGTCATAAAACATAGCCAAAACTTTAGCAGCATGCAATTTCAAAAACAATTAGAAAGGGGAAAAAGCATACATGCTGCGCCGACTCCAAATAAATAAGGGCATGATTGATGGTGATGATTAGGTGTTCCAAGACATAACAACATACTGAACGAAACAAGACATAACAACATACTGACCTAACAGACTGATCTGACAGTCTGACTCGCGACATAGCCGCGGACTCAGCTCATAACTAAGGGCTCCGTTCGAGTTCGAAACTAGTCGGGCAAACCCGAAGAATGTACGTGAGTAGTAACCGGTGAACAATAACTAATATGAATATGCCTCACGAAAGTTATTATACAAACATAACAACATTACTGAATTTACCACTTTTCGTCTCTGTCTCACTGTCACTGTGTCTGAATTAAGGGTTATTGAGTTTTTCTGTTAGAAAATTCTCAGTAACGATCTGGAGATAAGAGTTGGAAACCTGTACTTGGCAATAGGCTCACCACCTATAAATATGTGAATCCAGGCGTGATCCTATCTGACGCTCTAAGTCGAGGCGTACCCCGCAGAGGGTGCCCTTACCGTGTTGTCGCTTAGTTTATAAGTTGAATGCCCTGGCTGGGGGCCTTAAAATTATTAAGGCAACCACAGGAAAGCCCGGTTAAACAGTCGACAACGTAAAAAAAGTGATCCTTTCTTATGCTAAACTGCATCATGTTAGCATCGAACTGAAGTTATCAACAACTCGAAGTATCAATATCAATGCAAATTCCCGCACCTATCCCAACGTGATGTCACGTTATCCTAAAAAATCGGTCAGTTTAACAAACACTAGAACGATGGGTACGGCAACTAATTTTATTAAAAGGCGAGTACGTCATTGGTGCCTACACACGCCACTAAAAATAAAAACCAGAAGACTTACTACTACAATGCAGATAAAGGGGAAACCCAATTATTTTGTGTTGTACCTGAATGGTAACTCTTAATGTTCGCGTAAATGGTTTAGATGTACTTACATTGACGGTTTTACATTTTTGGGCAGTGTTTGACACTTTGAACCTACACCCACCGGATACATTGTACTCCAAGCCCTCATCCGGAGAACGCACGATCTGTATTCCCCGAAGAATTAGGATAAAGTGTACTGTTGAACACCCACATTTCATCACATTTGACTGACCTGTTGGTCTAGTGGTTAGTAGCCCTGACTGCTATGCCGGAGGTCGTGGGTTCGATTGCCACCCAGGACAAATGTTTGTGTGATGAGCACGATCATTTGTTCTGTGTCTGGGTGTAATTTATCTATAATATGTATGCATTTAGAAATATATAAGTATGTTTATCAGTTTTCTAGTACTCATAACACAAGCTCTGCTTAGCTTGAGACTAGACGGCGTTGTGTGATAGTTGTGGAATATTATTATTATTATCAGTCGAAGGTGGCAACCCCATTGCCATCTGAATATCCTCCTGGGTGACTAAAAAGGCCACTTTGTTTGAATCACAATAAGATCCTAATAATTAAGATTCATTTCACAAATCGTAAAATAGTCACTTTATGGAAAACATTTGCGTGCAATTCATAAACAGTAATTCATCTTTTGACAGTTTTCTATGGAGATTCGTAAAATGGCTCACAAAATGGGAATAATAAATGCTAACGTGTCAAAGAGCAGAATCATATGAAGTTACACAATTCAAATAATGATTATTTTTTAGGAGAAGTTCTCAAAGTGGCCATTTTAGACCAATTTTATTTGTGGTTGATGAATCATGTATTTTTCTTCCATACGTCTCAATTCCTAGTTGTCACTACATCGGGCACAATTCTTTACTACAGATTGCTACTAAGAATTTTCATATAGAAAATCTCAAGAACACTTCCCGATCCAGGAATCAAAACCAGGACCTTATGCTCAGTAGGCGAGCTTGCAACATCTAGACAAATGAGGTAGATTTAAATTCATGGTTTCTTATATTTTTACTTACTTATTAGTACTTTTAATTTAACCAATTATAAAATTTTGAGCAGTGATAGTATGGTATGACCTGGCTGTCGTATGACCGTTAGACTGGCAAGTCAAAGGTTGCAAGTTCGAATCCAAGGCTCCAAGACTACTGATTTATCGAGTCGTGCGTATTAGAACTTAATTATCACTTGCTTAAAACGGTGAAGGAAAACATCGTGATGAAACCAGCACACCTGAGATATGTTCTCGATAGTGTGTAAAGTCATGTCAGAGATGTACACGGGCGGGTTAAAGTCTGACACTAGGTTGTTCATCCACCACACGAGAGATAAGATATTTATTGCGATAACAACGATATATTGTTCAGAGTTGTTCTTCTGTTTATTTATTGTATCTAAACGTTTGCAACGAGGCCCACACCTGCGGTTGTCAGTCACCACAAACCGACTATTATAAAATTATATTTACGTAAAGTGATTTGTATGGCTTTTGTACACCTGTCAACGCTGTAGTGAATCGTATTGGAACAAATAATATATGGAATATTGGATAAATAATGGTATTTCTGGAATAAATATTAGGCGTACGCATTTATCTTTTGTTTTATTTTTGTGTGGGTAGGTGAATTCTTAGATAAGAGTCGAAGTCAGAAAGTTATTTTGGTAAGAACAAAATATGGTAATGCTATACGATAGGTTTTGCTGAGTTGAGTCTCGTATAATTTAAAAAAACACGATGAATGTAGTTTTTTTTCTGGGATGTGAACTCACGAACGTTTGGGTTAAGTATACCAATCGCTCTTGCCAACCAAACTACCACGAGTACGGAACTGGGGTTTCGATTCCAATTTTTATTAAATGAATTTAAGATCTGATATTTTAACTGGCTGGGAGCCATACTCTGAAAATAGTTTGGTTTTTGTTCCTCAACATTTCGCATCTCGAATCTTGAAAATATCTAAATAAACTTTATCCCTGTTATTGTTTCGTTTATCTTTAACTTGCTATGCTAAGGCATTGAGAGCCCTCTTCCTCTCTCTTAAGTCTTTGCTGTGCCCGACAGGGTCCATAATGCTTCTGTATTTTTATATTCTTAAGACCATTTATGTACATTATGGAACGCAATAAATGATTGATTAATTGAGCAACACAAACTGTGCTAACTTACTTTCTTACGATTAGCGTATCACATATTTTCTTAGAAAATAATATATCAAAGAATTCCATTTCAAAACCTTAAGGATCATTTCAGTAAATGTTCACTGACTTAAACACTCATATCGTTCATATTAAGAGTATGCTTAGATGGTTTGGTTATATTGAGAGAATGAAAACCATTGATCGCAGATAAAAAATATAACGGTTCAGTAAAAAAAAAAACTATCCATAAATCCTGCACACTATTCCTATATTTTGACCTCTTGATCTACATCAAATTGTGCGGGACTGGGTCAAATAAAATTGATTTATTTCACACAAATGCTGCTCTCTATCTATTCCTCTCCACAACACACACTAGAAAAACAGTCGGATAAAAAGGTGTATACCTATTACTGGTTCTATAGCATATTATAAAACAGGACTTAAATGTAAAGGTCTTGACGGTTCACTTAACCTTGACCGCGACAGAATGTTTGGAATGAACACCGTTTATAGTTAACGATATATCAACGAACCGATTAACTCGGTATGTAAGTAGTTTGTAGTTGTACGATTTAGCAAAGGAATTACAAAAATATTAAATTTTCGCGATACAATTTGTCAAATTCACATGTTGAGCGAGTTTCGATAATAAAAAGGAGTATGTGTGTAGATAAGGTTCAGTGGTTTGAAAGAAAGAAAGTATTTATTTTGACCTCGTAACCAGGTTAAACATACAGAAAATACACAAATCATAAAAAGGCCCCTATCTCAGCATAAGCTACTCCATCGAAATGAAGCAGCGCTGGTTTTCGGATAGGACCGAATATTGACAGTGAAATCACGGGCAACCACGGCGTATGCAAACATGCAATAGGTGAAAAATTGAGATAAATCATATAATTAAACTATTACATAGTCAAGTGTAATGAAATTTTTTAATAATAATTTATTAAATAAATATGAGCATAGTAATAAATAAATAAGTGTAAATTATTTAACATCAGTCGCATAAAAGTGCAACGTTTGCCGTTTGCGCCGTGTCCCTGCCCTAGTCTCCGCAACGCTAATTTGTCTATGACATGAAAAATTAAGGGAGATCATGGCAACACTAAAAGGACGCGCAAATGCACTTATCGCGATACGATGCTGTCAATATGTTAACATCACAAAATAAATATGCAAATAGTAACCTAATGTCAATAGAATTTAAGTGTATTGATTAAGTTGTTTTCTAGTGTAAATATGTATTTTTAAAAGGTACCTACTTTCAAACAAAGTTTGAAATCTGTGAGCTGTACAACAAGATGTGATAGTGCGATACAGTGTTGACGTATTAAAGTGTAGTTTCGTAGTTTTTGTGCTATTATAACAGCTGCAATTCTTACTTAAAAGTTATCCAAACAGGTTTGGTTAAAAAAATAAAAAAACCGGACAAGTGCAAGTCGGACTCGCCCGCAGAGGGTTCCGTACGTACGTATTTGTAGGTACAAATTATAAATATTAATTATTGATTCAAGATACGTCTCTGAAAAAGCATTAACGCATGCTTAGCGAACTCTAACTCTCGTATTCTTTTTCCATTTAATATTGTAACTTTATTAATTATTGTTCACCGGTTACTACTCACGTAAATTCTTCGGGGCGCGGACTCAGCTCATGACTAAGGGCTCCGTTCGAGTTCGAAACTAGCCGGGCACCGGTGAACAATAATTAATATGAATATGCCTCACGAAAGTTATTATACAAATATTATAAATAATTCAGGAATCGAGTCTTGCAGTTTTTTCCGCGCTTTTCTCGAAACTAAGTTTCCAAAACCTATAAAGACTATATTTTTTTGTGATTTAATTACAAATGTATAGTTTTCAGATTTCTCCCCGTGCTTGTAGTATAAGACAATATTACTTGCCGAATTTCATAGTTCTAGGTCAACGTAAAGAACTTTATAAATTTTGATTCCCTTGAGAGTGTCGAAATATACGTTTTTAACGGCAAAACAGCAGTATATTTTTTTACGTTTATTTAGATGTTTGATTTTTTCAATGCTTCAAGAGACCTGAGCATATGGTTTTAATTTCAACTCGATACCTCCACGCGTTTCCGAGATAAAGGGTCTTGACAAACAGACAGACAGACGGACAAAAAAGGGATCCTATAAGGGTTCCGTTTTTTCCTTTTTAAGTTACTGAACCGTAAAAAAGAAAAGTCGTCCTACAGTATGAATTTCTCATGTACCTTTTGCGTGCGTTTACAGGCACATTTATTTGCAGTCCTTACAATTAATTGTTTCGTGCGGGATCCCCGCATTTCCCTATCCGTAATCCCCGACACAGAAGCGGACTTTTGGTTAATACATTTTTTGATAAGAAATACCGGAACAATCTCAGAGGTCACCGACGTTTTCTAGAGGCACAATTTTATCGAATTGTTTACTAAATCCCGGTGACTACGAACACTGCAGTGTTGGAAATGTCAGGTAGAACAAAAACACACGCATAATACACGCGATTAATACGGTTAAAAGTCATTTTATTTCACCTACACATGGGAAATAAAGTTACAATAAAACTCTCCCATTTCACCCTTTCCACAACAAAGCGTCCTTTTAGCAGAATTGGAAAACCTGCCCAGAGGTGCCGTTTTTAGCTCATACTATTAACACAAAACACTTAAACTGTAACCTTAGTACCTACAATTTAAAGTATATTTTTCTTTGTTTCACAAAGCGTCTTGAGACCAAGTTTTTTATTCCGTAAACCCCCATTTCACGGTATACATTTGCGGTTTTCCACATTTTAAGGCGATTTCAATGAGAGGCTTTTGAAAGTTTTAATAAACTGTGAGGGCGGCTTTATGTGCTCTTGCGAGTTTTTTTTTACTGGTAAGTAAATTTGTGTTTCTTTGGCTACGAAGGTTTTGATTTGTAAGATGTAATTGTAGATCATTTTCTTGATACTTTTAATGCAGACCCTATGGCTCACCCACGTACAAATACGTACTTCATAACAATAAAAATCTATTGAGTCTGCTAATGAGCGAGCCAACAGCTTAAGAGGTTATGTCAGAATCTCATTGAAGTTATATTACTAGTGAAATGGACTAAGATTTAGAAATCAAAAAATTACAGTTTTATCTTTTGTTAGCGGTGCCCCGCAGTTCTACCAGCTTTTTTGATTGGATCATAACATGATGTTAGATAGTATAGTAACTTCCTCAAAAAATGGGCTATCAAATGAAAAAAATAAAATATGGAGTAACGAGGTATGGTGCTCTGCCATTAAAAAGGGAGGATCCTCCAATCAGGCGGGTGATATTGTCTGGTGGGCCACGGCCCGATGGTTTTTTTTTTTTTGGACGTGGCCTCTTGCAGTTAACCCATAGGGGTTTGATCTGCGTAACCGAACAATAGCTATGGCGAGACAATTTGATGCCTCCAGCCAGAGCATATTTTATATTACTACAAACTAAGCAACACAGCACTAAGGGCGTCCCCTGAGGGACAAGAGCCTCGGCTTAGGGCGTTGCTGAGGGGACAACTAGGGACTAGCTGGATCAGATCAGTTTCCTTATTATTAAGGGTCGAATTTAAAGCTACTAGCTCGGCGCGGGCCGGCTCGAGCAAGGGTCGGGGCGGACATGATGAGATATTTCGCGATGGACGGGGACCTCGCCGGTGAGGTCTATAACAAGGCGGTCGAGCGCGTCGGAGTGTGCTTGTGTGTCTTTTAGACTCTTGAACTACAGTGGTCCTATCATCGGGACGGAGGAGAGCGTGACGTGGTCGGCGGACTTTACTGATCTGAGACGGCCTGTAGTCGGCGGAAGAAACAACTAAGGGATTCGGATGGTTAGCGGCGGAGTCGAAGTATTTCTTCGATGCCCTTTTAATAAATTGCCTAATGGTGGGAATTTTGAGATCGAGGTGGAGTTGAAGGTTCCTAATGAACCATGGGGCGCCTGTCGCTTTGCGAAGGAATCGATTTTGCAGGGGGCCCGATAGTTAGAGTCGGGTGTTCGTATATATGTAATTGTGTCGCAAACTCAAACTCTGCTTGCGCGATGCAGGATTCTTGACGTCATCTGCAGTTATGCGCGTAGTATTCATGTATTTAGATAAATGTCGCTACAAATATTTGAAATCCGACTGGCAGTTCCAGAGATTAGCGCATTCAAACAAAAATTAACTCTTCGGCTTTATTAAATTCAAGTATGGATAGTAGTTAAAATTATAAATGTCAATAAGCTCACCACCACGTTACATGGGACTTAATAACAGCATTGCTAAAATGCCGTTTCATATTGTTCAATAGTACACCTCTCCCTAGCCTTCGAGGATTACAGGCGTGATGTGTCGAAAAGAACTTTTTTATATAACATTTTAAGAGACGAGTACCAAGTCAATGTACTACTATAGTAGGAGACGCCATTATGCAAAATGAAATTGAAGCCAATTTAAACAAGGCCGTTTTAATCAGACCTTGATTTCGACGATCAATGTCACATTATTTATATGACATAATACGCTAACAAATATTATGTTGGATTTACAATTGGGAATACGTTTAAACAATGATTTCAAAAGAAAGGATACGCCCATCTAAACATTTTACAGAAAACTTCTTCATACAAGCAAAAGTAGCGCCATCTGTCATAACTCATACGAACTACGTGACGCCGCGTTTCATATGTCGAAGACTAAACCTTGTACGTGCGTACATGTTTTTTTTTATCACATTTTATTATTGGTCAATATTTTTATACACACATCAATCACGAACTGAACTGAGTTTTTACCCGACTGCGCTAGAAGGCGGGGTTATATGTTTTTCGGGTGTATGTATGTATATTTCTTTGGCATGCTCTGTAGCCTAAACGGGTTGATGGATGTTAGCTTTAGAAGTGTCGTTAGATTATATTAGTTTTTTATACTATAATTTATTGCGATAATAATACATGTCACAAAAAAACTTATGTAAAACAAATTAATATCAGTCAGCTTTATTTGAAATTGTAAACAATATTGTTATAATAATTAAGTATTAACATATTAGGTACTTACTAAAATTACTTACACCAAGTTCTTAAGACAAAAATAAAACAAATAAAAAATGACGTTCTTTCAACGTTACTTCGCGCGCGGCCGGCCACACAATGGCCGCCATTACGGACTTCGGTAGTAAAATAATTATACCTTTAAAATGTGATAATTTAATAATTTTATTGGAACAGAAGTAATCTAGGGTTATTTATCGATGATACGATATCCCATGTTCCTTTTAAATCTTTGTATCGTAATTTTTGCAGCCATTTACCACTCACCTAGACATATTTATGACAAACAAACACTCGTTCTCTCCTGCGAGCGGTCCATTGTCGACTGAGTTGCGTTGGCCCTAAACTGTAATTTTAGGGCCAACGCGTTGGTGCCATTTAGTTTCGCGGTCGGCCGGGTCCTTACGCTAGTAATATATATGTCAATGCGTTTAAATGCTTTTAAACGTTTTCTCATATAAAATATTTTGATCGCCTCGTGGTTTGGCTGTCGTAAACGCGTTGCTTTGATAGCATTGGACAGCCGCGTCAATAGTTAGAACAAAATTCGGTAACATCAGCCCAGAGATAGGATTTAAGTCGGGTTGATAAGTGTAGGCTCACCTGTAACATGTAACTATTCTTCGCATCGGTGATGCGAGATCTTTTTGGTACTGTTTTAAAAATAAAATAAAGTTAAATTATTGTTGATAAGACACACATAGCTATACGCGAGAAAATTTCGAACTAACATCTACAATCTGACAGTTCATTTCACGCTGTTATACATATTCTCTGATCGTTGAGCCGCTGCATTGATAAACGCATAACGTTCATACAATTTTGTGTGTTATAGTTAGTATATATAGTAAATAGTAATTTCATATGTACATACGTAAGTAAGTACATATGTAAGGATCGTAGCAGGTGGCGTTCTGTAGTTTCTGCCTACCCCCATGGGAGAAAGGCGTGAGTTTATGTATGTAGTAATTATGCAAAACCGCTAAACGTCGTTCAGGTGTTTTTCATAACAGTACTGTTTTGTAAATCAGCTAGCAGTTTTGTAAAACAGCGGATTGTACTATCCATTTGCGACATGTACATCTGTGGGTTTCCGCCATAAAGATAGGTACTTTTACTTAATTTATGAAATCATCTTCTACATGTATCAATAATATCTCCAAATTAATCGGTGATAAATTTAGCTTTGCAAAGGAAAAGAAAAGGAAATGGAGAAAAAAGATAATTGTGGCAGGTAATCCTCGATTCGCTGAAAATGAAAATTGCTGAGTTTACATATTTTTAACGGCCTTTAATATATACAGCAGTAGATATGGAAAAGGTTTTTTTTATATTATGAAAATGATTAGATGATTTTTTATGTGAATATTTATCTTTCTCACAGATTTATATTTAATTAGATAGATACCGCAAGTAGGTTAAAGTGTAATAAATCCAAGCGATTTTTCTAAATAGCCTTAATTCGTTTAAAGTATATACCATTTCCTATTATATCCTTTATTAAATTCAAAATAGCATATAATATCTCCATTCAGTTTCTATTTTTGACAGATTATAAAATATATAGGGTTTAACACGTCTTATGGCGACGTCATTGCAATCAATTCAGTCCCTATACTGGTGACCGAACCACTAACTTTGCAGTTAATACAATGCCGTAAATAATGCAATTACCTTAATAATTCAAGATAAAGACAAATTCCAAACTGGCGCTAGTCGTCGTATAAAAATCGGCTCCGTATTCATTTAGTGTTTAAAAATAGATAATTTACGTTTTAACTTCTATATACATAAACTTCTAATTCCCTATTGCCTGATAGTGATTGTCAAGCGTTGGTGAATAAAAAAAAAAAAACAGTGCAAGATGAGTTATAAGTGTGAAACTATTTCGAACTAAAGTGTAGTATAAACAACTGAAAAGTCATTAAATACTACATAAGTAATATAAATATTTGCAATATAGACGTTTATCAAGTTAATCCATGAAGAAAACGTGACAAAAATTGTCAAATTTACTCAAAAACTGTTGATGTACTGCTATCGTAGAAGTGAAGTCGTTAATTTTATTTAAACGTGTGAACTGATAATTTTTGACCAATCAAAACACTCTATTTAATTTCGTCATCATAAGCACAAACCGAACAGCAATTTTGTCAACTTCGTTAACACAGCTGGTGGCTTAGGGGACACCAAGCCGGCCACACGATCTAAGGTGACCGAGTTCAAATCTCAGTGCGTCGCTGGAAGTCTTTTTGTGAATTTATATGAATATGAATAATTTTACGGCAAACAACATTTAAAATGTCGTTCGAGAACATCACACAACGAAATAAAAGAAACAAAACTACCTGTTGGTTCGACGACCTGCATGATAGTCGACTATCTCTAAATCAAAGCTTGAATAGAAGTTTACCAGATCTGTCGACATTGGACTATGACGAAATAATATCTCGTCAAAAAGAAACAATAACTTCACTTCAATGTAGATTAGAGAGTGCAGACAATGAAGTACAAAATTTGCTTTTAGAAAACGCCAAACTTCAAAAAATGCAAGCAGAACAACAAAATAAAATTCAAAATTTAACTACTATCTGTTCGTCTAATAAAAAAGCAGCACGGATGATTTGCAAGAAAAGCAGTGTCACAAGACGGCGTGTTGATTTTACGGAAACTATAGAATCCCCGCTTAGGAAGTCAACGCTAACTTCACCTACACCTAATTCACAAAGTAAGTCTACTACAGAATTAATACGCACAGAAAACCAGCAGAATATTAACGAAAAAAGTGTTACTTCTGTCACTTTATCACAGAATACTCCATCGCCAGAAAAAGCGAACAAAAAACGTATTCTAATTTTCGGCAGTCAGCAATGCGCTGGTCTTGCGTCGCGCCTACTTCAATCAAGAAATAACAGCAGATATGAGTCGTATTCAGTCTTCGCACACACTAAACCGTTTGCGTCAACGTCAGAAATATTGAGGTGTTGTGATAATATAGAACTAAACAAAAACGATAAAATAGTATTAAGTATAGCTGAAAATTATTGTAACCCCACGAATATACAAATTGAAATATCTGCGACTCTTAAAAAGTTGTCTAATAACACAGTTGTGATTTTAAATGTTTGTAACAATAAGTACCTTAACGAAAAACCTGTAAATAACATGTTAAAATTTATTTCAAACCTTTTCCCTAACTGTCATTTTCTTAACGTATTTCGTAAAAACAACAACAATATATTTCACACATGCAGAAAATTGAATCTAATTATTGATACCTTAGATTATAAGGAACGTTTCTTGTCAACTCAAAACACTCGTAAGCTTGACTTTATCGTTAATGAAAACCTAAATAATTGTAAATCTTTTAATGTCAAGAATTGTCACAAGTATTCTAAGCTGAGGCAAACTACTATTGATGACTACTTTGCTGTCAATCCTAAAAATAATTACAGAGTAAATCATAACAATTCGAAAATTTTTTTTCGTTCACTATACCAAAAATAACACTAATAATTATACAGTAACATTAGTACACCAAAATATAGCGGGATTATTAAACAAACAAGATATGTTAGAAATATGTGTTAATGATTTCATAGAAAATAATAAAAATGTCACAATATTATGTCTTAGTGAAACCTTTGTCAGAGATGGAGAACTGTCAAATATAAAAATAAAAAATTACAAATTAGCATCTACCTACTGCAGGCCCAAAGAACGACGCGGTGGGGTGTGTATACAAATAGATAAGTCATTAGAATTTAAGGACATTAAACTCTGTAAGGAAATGAGCGTAGAAAAACATTTTGTATGCTGTGGTATCGATATCCCTTCCTATAAGTGCATGATTATTTGCTTATATAGGGTACCTAATGCACCTGTAACCGTATTTTTAAACAACCTTAACGTACTTCTTTATAAACTTTCAATAAAAAATGATAAAAAAATTGTTATTTGCGGTGATTTCAACATAGATACACTGAAAAATAATAATACTACAAATGATTTTATAAATTTAATACATAACTATAACCTAAAGCTACACATTGATAAACCAACTCGCCTACGAAGCTGCATAGACCATATAGCTAGCAATATTGAAAATGTGAGTAGTGACGTACATGAGTATTTTCTTTCGGATCATAATACCTGTCAAACAATTAGTTTTCCTTTAGTAAAAGTACACAGTCATAAAACAATTCAGTTTTTATTCAGACGTAATTATAATGTAGAATACATCAATAAGTTTAGAAAAGCACTACAGGCGCTCTCTTGGAATGATGTCACGAATATTTCGGATCTTAATTTAGCTTTTAACAACTTTCATGAAATGTTCTGTTTGCTCTATAATCTGTGTTTTCCAATTCACAAACTTAGAATCAGATCAAATAATAATACTTCTAAATGGTTAACCAAAGGGATTAAGATATCAAGCAAAAGTAAAAGAACACTAAGATACACTTATTATAATAACAAAAATTATACAAACAAACGTAAATATACAAAGTACTCGAAATTACTAAAATTGTGTATACACGTTTCAAAAAGAAATATAAACAGCAATCTTATAAAAAAATCAAAAAATGTATGCAAAACTACATGGGATATAATTAAAAATAAGGAATATAATAATATTGATAATACTAACACTGATTATATTAATGCAAATAATTCTAAAATCACAGATCCATTTCAAATTGCTAATCAGTTTAACCACTTCTTCGTAAATACTGCAACTAATACACGAAAACCTAAAATTATCTGTTCTTTAAATACAAATATAAGTCAGACAACCTCTACAATATTCTTAATTCCTTGTACAGTCAACGAAATTCTTAAAACTATTATCTCGTTAAATAACACAAATTCAGTTGGAATCGATGCAGCCTCTACAAATATTATAAAGAACTGCGCAGACATTATCGCACCTATCCTAACTTATCTAACAAATTTGTCTTTTGCACAAGGAACATTTCCAGAAAAATTGAAAACGTCTATCGTCAAACCGCTCTTTAAAAAAGATGACCATCACGAACTTACAAATTACAGGCCAATTACACTCATACCGATCTTTTCAAAAATCTTTGAAAAGGTCATGTACTCTAGAATATACAACTTCTTATCAAAATACAAAATTCTGCGACAAGAACAAAACGGCTTTCAGAAAGAAAAATCAACTACACTTGCAGTCTTTTCCCTGATGCATAAAGTAACACAGTACATTAATAGGAAAACCCCAGTAGTTACCATATTTTTTGACATGTCAAAAGCTTTTGACTGTGTAGATCACAGCATACTATTGGATAAATGTGAAAGATATGGAATTCGAGGTCCCGCCCTAGAATGGATTAGAAGCTACTTGAGTAACCGTCAGCAGTACGTAGAAATGTCACGAGTTGACGAGAACGCAATCTTGACTCCATTTAGATCGCAGCTTCTAAAAAACAAATATGGGGTGCCTCAGGGCAGTATTCTCGGACCTCTCCTTTTCATCATTTATATAAACGATCTCCCAACGGTAACACCGTACCCTTCGATATTATTTGCAGATGACATCGCAATAATAATAGCTAAAAATGACTTATTCAGCGATTTCAATCTAACAGTTAATAATGCAATCAAACCAATAATGACACGGATGGAATCAAATAACCTTTGCGCAAATATTTCAAAAACTAAATACATTCAATTTTCCAATTATAAAACAATACACGAAAACTTAAGCATAATTTATGATAACGAACACTTAAATAAAGTAGCAGATATAAAGTTCTTGGGGATACAGGTAGATCAATTCTGCAACTGGAAAGTACATGTCAAAAATGTCTCCACTAAACTAAATAAATTTGTGTATGCTCTTCGTAACTTACAACGTATTGCCGGTAAGTCTGCTGCGCTAACTGCTTACTATGGTTATGTCGAATCTATACTTAGATATGGGTTATTACTTTGGGGCAATTCGACTGATGTAAGTAAGGCTTTTATCAGTCAGAAAAAGTGTGTACGGGCTTTGTGCAATGTCGGACCACTGGAGTCATGTAGACCCCATTTTAAACAAAACCGATTACTCACACTCGTAGAATTGTATATTTTCGAAATCTGTGTCCATGTAAAAAAGTTTTCATATCAGTTTATAAATGCTCGTGACAATTCCATTATTGGCAAAAGAGATCCTACTAGATTACTCATGCCTACCTGTAAGTCATCACTATTCCGAAATAATTGTTATGTGATGTGTATTAAAGTATTTAATAAAGTGCCTAAATGTATCCGAGAGTTACCACTACGTAGAATGAAAAGAGTACTAAAATTATGGCTAACAGAACACACGTTCTATAGTATTAGAGAATTTTTTGAATTGTAATCCTTTAGAAAGCCGTGTATTGGTATTTCTCTCCTTATGCCATGTACAAATTAGGCATAATAATTAAGTTACTGCATGTGTACATTTAAATTAGTTTTATTATCATTTACTGTATTTTGCATACCGGAATGGTGAAATGTGCTGAAAAAAAAAGATAAATCTTTGAAAAGCAAATCTAATATAAAATTACTTAATTAGGAATTACATAATAACTTGCAACTTTTTCTTCGCTACCCGTCATTGTAGCTACCCGTCATTGTACAAAATATATTAAAGCTTCCAGACCTGCACGTCATATAAATGGAGTATCATAGATCATGAATGACATGTTTCATAGATTTTAACCTGGAGTCTTAGTAAAATACTGTGCCGTAAATGATGAGGTACGTTGACGCTACTAAAAATGCGGCTCCCTGTTAACTGCGCGAAGGAATAAGAAAAAAATTAAGTCTAGTGGGTAATGCGTTGAGCATTCCATTTGTACTTTATCCTTGTTATACCTATCTATTATAATAGGCTCGTCATAGTAACAAACGTAAGTAGTTGAACGTCTACGAGTTCTCATATTTATTATTTATGATCCTATATCGATACATTATATAGGTTGTGTATCACAATATGGAAAATATTGATTTATTATAGGTATGCTGTTATTCTCATGTAAGGCTTTTATGATTAATGAATCCAACGATACGCATGTATGGACGTACGTCTTTAACGCGTTTCGAGATTTTAGGTCAATCTATTTGGAAGAGTTTCGGATCAACCTAGTATCAAGAATTCTTAGCCGCCCGTAGACTTCTAGCTCCAACCCGAGACGAATTCATGCTGTACTTCGGACCGCGCGTCTTCTGTAGGTACCTAAATGTGCAGACCAATTGATGCCGGTCTGCACTGATGAAGGGGTTCGTCAATGCCCCGACGCGCGACGCCTACTAGGGTTACAGTGAATGTGATAAGATTCTGAGACTTCGGTCAAGATTAGCAAAGAATCTTGCTAACGCATTAGGCGTGCTTTACGAAACCTTGCCAAAAAGTGCGCGCTGAAAAGTGCCTTATAAAATAAGTTGGCGGTCTCTCAGTCTAACCAGACAAATTGGTGTTCTAAATTTTATACGTAAGTTCAATTTCAAGTATTCTCAATCATCTCCCGACCCGTTATTAACCGGTTTTAAAAACTTTTCTTATCTTGCAGATCCGGGGATTTTTATTGCTCGATGAATTTTTCCGATATTGACTATGATGATATTTGGTTCAACTTTCGTATTTCTGAAAATGTGGATAGTAGATAACGAATTTGTGTAGTACCTACTGAAAATCAGGGTTCGAAATTTTTAAGATAATCCAATTAATTTGGTTTTATCAATATTTCCCTCTTAGTTTTTATATTTATGTCTTTTCATCCCATTTTATAGTTAAAATTACAAAAAGACACAACTTTCAGTTTCTACTTGATTTTCTTACAATATCGTTTTTGTCGTTTTGTAATTTACCAAGTAGGTATTACTATTATTAATACTAACTAATACGTTTTAGTCGTTTTGTAATTTACCAAGTAGGTATTACTCTTATTAATACTTGAATAATTATAAAATAAAAATTTGTCTTTTATGAAAAAGGAGGCAGGCATCTTATCTTTCCTACCTAGAAACCGAGTTTATGAGATAATTGTGACAGGGATAAATACAGAAAAAATGCAGGGCTCGTGGCTTTGTTTTTAATAAATAATAAAGTAAAAGTGATATTTGTGCATGTCTGGTATGAATCTACGACCTATGGCACAAGGAGCGGGCCCTTAACCGCTCGGCCACTCCGTCTTATAAACACATATAAGACTTGGTGGGGGAGACCAAAAAATTAAAAAAAAAAACGAGACAGTATAATATCGTTGGTACCATAATGATATTTTTGTATACTTTAATTAATTAATTACAATTTTTCAAGGAAACATTGAAATATAATAGACGAGAAAGGGGCGGTTTCAAGGACCAAGTAGTAATTAATATTGGCTTTTCATGGCCTTAAAATTGAAAAAATATCATCATTATGATTTAAAGGATTGGGATGTTGTTCGGCGCCTTAAAACTGCAAAGTGGTAGCGCTGAGTTTAGTTAATCTGTAAATGATTGCTAAATAAATATCGCCAGGCGTCTCCTTAACACGAATACAAGGAAGCTTGAAATTTAATAGCATCGAACAACGACACGGTAGCTCAGTTGGAAGAGTGATGACACGGACTGTTAAGGGTCGCGGGTTCAAGCCCCGTTCGTGTAAAGACACGTATTTTTCAATGTTTCCTTGAAAAATTTTATTTAATAAAATTACACTTAAGTAAGTGGGGAAGCCTTCAAGTGTGTACGTACTTACGAACCAAATAAATGTTAAATTTGCATTTCTGCTACAAAGGGTCAAAATTCTCGGAAAATTGAAAATATCTGACCGAGAGAAAAATAAAAGCAAATTGGATTACCGTCGGTTTTAAATTCGCCGTATCGCTTTACTGTCCGATAACCCAACCCACAAAGGTAGTTACGAATTGAGGGCAACATTTTAACAATAAATATTATGCGAGCATTTTCTTTATAGTAGCTACTCGAGCGATCACAATTAATCGGTGGACGTATTCTATTTTATTTTTATTACTATATATATACATAGCATCACGCCTGTATTTCCCGAAGGGGTAGGTAGAGGTGTACACAGTTGCAAACCCAAACTTATATATTATTATATTATATAAACCCAACAATTACTGCCTGGTTGGTCTAGTGGTCCCAAGCGTGACTGCTGAGCAGGAGGTCTCGGGTTCAATTCATGGGTCGGGCAAAGTGTTATTAAGTTTTTCTGTTCGAAAATTCTCAGTAGCAGCCGAAGCTTGGAATTGTGCCCGGTAAACGGCAATAGGCTCACCACCTATTACATGAGACTTAATAACAACATTGGTGAAATGTGGATGTACCTCTGCCTACCCCCCCCCCCCCCTTCGGGGAATACCTACAGGCGTCATGTTATGTTATGTTAACAATATATTCAGTTTCAAATTGCGACGCGACGGACCGTGTACTCCGTTTATTTATTTAAATTTATCAAAGAATAAAATTAAGAATCATAATGCCAATAGATTATCGGTGTAGGTATAGGACTGTGTTATTTCAGTCGATAGAAGACCAACAACATCAACTAAACACTTGCATACTAACAAAGGAGACAAACTTGATTTTAAACGTGAAATAGTTACAAATACATGCATAAATCATGAGCTCCCCATAAGTTAGCGCAACCGTAAATTACCAATTGATCAAAGATTACTACAGAATTCGTTATAAACTAATAAATTATGGGAAACCATTTTGGAGTCCTTGCTCGTCGTCCCTCGTCTTACACGTCTAACTGTTTTAATTGATTTCAACATTTCTCCGAATGAATTACATCAAAGTTTTGCCGCTCGGGATTCAGTTCCGTCGAGGGAATTCAATGTCTACGAGAAACTCCGCGTCTGCAGAAACTTCCAACTCTCGTACATTCTGTTTATGTTTGATTTATTTAATTATTTTTCTTCATTGAACTAACTTGTAGTTCGGAGTCAATCAGTTAATTAGTGGGGAACTATATATTGTATTTACTTTGTTTTATTAACTCATGCTCAGTCACTACGGAGGCGCCTCCTCTTACGTAAACATTTTTTATCAAAATTTCTTATTCAAATTACGCTAAAAATTTGCGCTTTTTGAACGTCAAACATTAAGACAGCCCCCAAAAAAGCCCACCCTTCACCGCTTGCTAGTGTTCCCTTTCTCAGTCTAATCAGTTTTGCCGCCCTATGATATTGGTATTATAAAACAAAGTCCTCCGCGGCATCTGTCTGTCTATTCGCGATAAACTCAAAAACTACTACACCGATTTTCATGCAGTTTTCACCATTGGATAGAGTAGTTCTCGAGGAAGGTTTTACTAAATAATTTGTCTAGTTTTTGTGTACTTACATTGGCCAAAATAAAATGATATTTGTTGGAGTCATTGGAAAAAAATAAGCCGTCTGGGAGCTTTCAACGAAAACGCTGCCTAAACACCTTTTCAATGCCTTGAGATATAACAAAATGATGTATGGTGGAATTGTGTATCTTAAATAGGTCTACAGAAAAGTCCGCGATGGCATATGTCTATCTCTTAAGGATAACATAAGATATCCATTTTAATATTTTTTTAAATGGGCAATTATAAAGCGGTAGTTGGAAAGCGTGAACGGGATCAAAATTTCATGATTACTTTTGGTCGCGATAACCGACATCCACGCGGGCGAAGCCGCGAGCATCAGCTATATCGTATAAATTCAGCGGATGTTATAAACGCAAAAATAATAAGTCGCAAACTGCATGCTGCATTTAAGGAGACTCATTAGTTACTAACGTTATTATTATACGTCTAGTAGGCTTACTCTTGAAAATAAAACCGCTCGATTGACATTGGAAATATATCAGTGGGGTTACTCTTGAAACTAATACCAATTCCAATCCAATTCCAATTTTAAATTGAAGCCTTAAAACAACGCGTAATTTTAAAATAAATTTACCTACATTATAGTTGCATCAATTTTAAAGCATGTTGGCTTCATAATATCCTGAATCTATAATTATTTATTAGACAATTTGGCATTTAAAAGTACGAACTGACATATTTCCAATGTCAATCGAGCGGAATTATGTTCAAAAGTAAGCCCACAGTTCATATTTTTAAATGCAAAAATGTCTTAAAAATAATCAAAGAATCGGGATACTAATAAACCGACATGCTTTCAAATTAAGATAACTATGATGTAGGTATATTTGTTTTAAGGCGTCTATTTAATATTGGAATTGGATTGGAATTGGTATTAACTGCAAGAGTAACCCCCCTGTTCGTATACGGTACGGCCACCGTTTTCTGTTTGTTTAGGCAGAATCACCACAAACAAATTAGTATTGTGTTATGTATTATTTCCCACTGTATTTTTGTTAAGATGACTTTTCTACCATTATCGCCGTTTCCCTTACGACATCATTATTTTTTAGGTACATCGGACATAGATTGACAGGGTTAGACTTATTGCTTGTCGGGAACAAAGGAATTTATTTCAAGTCCAATTAATTGAAAGAGGAAAGTAGATTATAAAAAGGAATACCAGATACTTACATGTTACTGACATAATGTAAATAATTGCACGGTGTATAAAACTAAAGCCCCTAATAAGATAAATTAGCAAAAAGCGCTTTATCAAGAAAATTGTGAATGTCGATAAACATTATTGAGGAGTGAAAACCTGTGTTTGAGGCAGTAGGGTACACTATAATAGTCCACGTCTGTGATGTAGTAGGTACAAACGACTACGAGCTAAGTATTTAGGTGATATTTTGGTCACAAATACGCCTTTATTCATTTATGTGATCACGTTTTTCACATTTAAAGATTTCGTTTTTGGAATATGTCCAAGCATCAAATTGTGGGAGACACCGTTTTCTTAGTAAGTACTTTCTAAGTTGGGGACTTTTCATATTGTTTGGAGAGACGCACCTTTTTTTCTGTAAAATTTCTAGCTATTAGGTCCTTGTTTAAGGTTGTAATCAATAGAAAATATTAAGACAAATCTAATGAGCTTAAACTCCATTGTACGTTATTATTGATTCTTTTTCTTATCGTATGGTTGATGAACAACCTGGTGTCAGAGTTTAAAACTCCCGTATGTCTCTGACATGACTTTACACACCATCGAGAACATCTCTCAGGCGTGCTGGTTTTCTCACAAAGTTTACTTTCACCGTTTTAAGCAAGTGATAATTAATTTATAATACGCACATGACTTCGAAAAGACAGTGGTGCGTGCCTTGCCAACGGTCATACCACTAGGCTATCACTGCTATGCAATTATCCAATATATTTTTAACAATGTCACATACCAGTGGACCGATTGATCAGCATGTTAAAAAACAATTTTAATGGACCAAAACGGAAAAGAGACTAGAAATAAAATGTCATTACATAATTACATTTAAGTAACCGAAGTTTTCGTTTCCCTCATCTTGACGTATTCATCCAAGCACTTAAAATAGATCACATCCCGGCTTACTTGAAATGAGATTTTCTAAATAGGCACTGTAGTGTATTAAACTTAAACGTGCGTAAATAAGGGAAATAGGGCTTACTACAAGGGTAGGTTTTAAACTGAATTATTAACTAGATTATTATAGTATAGGTCTTGTGAGTCACTTGCCTCGTTGGTCTTGAGGTTCGATTCCCGAGTCCTTCAAAGTGTTATTGAGTTTTTCTGTTAGAAATTCTCAGTAGCAGCCCACAGTTTGGTATTGTGCCTGGCAGACGGCAATAGGCTCAGCTTCTATTATGTGAGACTTAATAACAGTATTAGTAAAATGTGGGCATTAAACTGTGAAGGTACACCTCTGCCTACCTCTTTGGGGAATACAGGCGTTATGCTATGTTATGTGTTGTAAGTCATTCGGAATGTAAATAGCTTAGCATTTACATGATCATTATAATTGTCTTTCTAACACCTTTTTGTACGCAAAGAACCATTAAATACTTTGACCCGCACTTTGACTTGAATATACAACATTATTGGTAATTCGACCTACATATTTTACCTTGCAGGAGTGGATAGAAGAGCTAAAATGCAACAAATCTTAACCCGTATATGTTTGGCCGAAACGTCTGTATTTGTATAATTCGCCTCAGACTTTCTTTTGTACAGAAGAAAATCTATTATAATTTTACACTTGCGTGCAAATATAATCGGCCTACGTTTCTTCCACCGAAGTATGCTTCGAAATGTTGGTGGAAGAAGCATATGCCAGCAAGACAGCAATATTTTTCCATTCAGTTTAAAGGGAATTTGGGGGTCACAACTAGTTCCCGTGACTTGCAGGAATTTCAGCCATCCTGTGTTACTTCTGCGCTTTATATTCGCTTGAGTGTATTTCGCCCTCGCACAGCACGAGTTCATCAAGATACCGAAATTCAGAGCAGACTAGAAGTTTAGTAGACTAGAACCGCATAATCAAGCGCTATCGCTTTAATATCGCCAATATCGCTTAAGTTTTATAATTTGGTTCGGCTGATTTTTTGCACGCAAGTATACCGATATATAAAAATTCTGAATATATTTTCGATGAAGACAGACATCATAAGAATTTCTCTTTGGCGAGATATTCGGCAAATATGACACTTCTAGGTTACATACAGCATACTGAAATAGATTGCTCGCTCGAGAATTGAATAAATCTAGCTTTTTCAAGGCTTCCCTCGGAAGAAAATGGGCTTTATATTAAATTTTGACAGTATTATTGATATAACGTAGGCACTCCCTGTTCCATGACGGGAGGAACAATACTGAAAACTATACTGTATTAATTATGAAATGTGGTTGTAAAACTTTATATACCTTTGTATATCCCTTTGAAGAATATAGACATGATGATATGTATGTAGAAACCTAGTCAAATATATCAAAATACATAGTACCTAAGTCATCATCTGCCTAGCCTTTTCCCAATTATATTGGGGTCGGCTTCCAGTCAAACCGAATGCAGCTTAATACCAGTATTTTACATGGAGCGACTGCCTATCTGACCTTCACAACCCAGTAACTGGGTAACACGATATCTCGTGGTATGACTGGTTGTCAGACTTTTAGGCCTCTGACTACCCGTAACGGCTGTCATAGATCTTAATTTGACAACCGGGACCGACGGCTTAACCGGCTCCGAGGCACGGAGGCGTATCGGTAAGAAATGATGGTCACCCATCCACAGACCGACCGCGGCAAGCGCAGCTTAACCTCGATCGATCGATCTGTGCGGCTGTTACTTAGCCACAAGCCCCTCTACATAGTACCTAAGTATTGTTTTAAATTGGCCGTCGTAGCCTCGCCCCTGAGGAACTCTTTATAACATTTTCCTATCAAATATAGCTCGGGTTACTTACAATTCTGTGGTATGAATAAAATAGGAGTATCGATAGATATTGCGTGAGTCATGAATAAGCGAGTCCACAAGGATTTGGAAGGTCGATATCATAAGAATAACAAATAATATGATTAGGTATAGACTGGAATCTCTTTTGCTCGTGCCCAACGCCGCCTTAGTAAATACCTAGTTCCACTTCCAGCCAGTTTGTTTGATTTGATTGAGAACTGTGTAAAATTACATAATTAAAAATAGCATAGGTAATTAAATAAGCGAGCCTATTGGCATCTACCGGGTAGATGCAATTCCAATATCCGGGCGGCTACTGACAATTTCTTAATAGAAGAACCCAATTACACTTTTCTCGATGGAGAAGATTTATATTACGATACTTTATAATAACTGTAAAAGTGGTATGGTGTGTTCCGGGGAGGAACACACCATACCACTTTTACAGTTATTATAAAGTATCGTAATATAAATCTGTTATCGGGCAGTATAGGGTTTAAACGAGTGATTTCGCAAGCCCTGACCACAGATTAAATAATTAATAAATACTATACTCTGGCTGGCTTTTTGGCTAAACTAACGCGGGATGATAGGCAATTATCGTGACATTGAACGCGTCTGGCGCGAGACATCATATCTTCGTGTTATTTTTTATTCTTAGGTCCTCCATATAATCTGAGGCGTAAGACCCACTTTTTATTGCAACTACATGAATAAGTAAAAAGAGAATTTGAAACAGAATTATGATTATACTTTCTATTTTTGGCTACATATTGAAATTGATTTTAGATCAGGCAAAGTTTTCATGCAATTTGTTCCAGTATTTTATTAGAATAATATAAAAGTTTGTGTTGGTACAGTGCCAAGGAAATTCAAGTATAAAGTAGGTAAATCACGTTTTCTTAGATATTTCTTTTGCCTGTAAAAACTATGTGACTGCTCCGCGACCTGTTTTCGTATTTCTCTAAAACTTATGTTTTTTTTATGGTATAGGGGGCAACCGAGCAGACGGCTCGCCTGATGGTAAGCGATTACCGCCACCCATGGACACCCGCAACCCCAGAGGAGTCGCAAGTGCGTTGCCGGCCTTTTAAAGGGTTTGGGCCTCCGGTACCCTCACTCACTCGGCGAAACACAACGCAAGCGTTGTTTCACGCCGGTTTTCTGTGAGGCCGTGGTATCAATCCGGTCGAACCGGCCCATTCGTGCCGAAGCATGGCTCTCCCACGGTAAGAATGAAAAGGAATGTAATTTTATTTAAATGTTTCCTCAAACTAGGAATTTATTTCTTCTGTATCATCTGTTCTGTATGACAAACACATAGCTACTCTTACACATATTCAGACACAGAGAAGAAACGGTCTGTTGATTATTCAAATAACTTATTGTTCTAACAAGCAATATGCAGCGCAGTAGCTGATCTCAATTTTAAATTAAACACAACAAGTAATTGTTTCTATTTTTGTGTGTGAATATTTGGCTATAATCAGCTGTACCTACTTGATGAAACTGAAGTCAATCTTAATCACTTTATTAGAAACGCGAAATAGAAATTTGCAAGAAATTGAAATACAATATTAGTGGCAAGTACATCAGGTTTCGCCTATTGAGCATGCAACAGAAAGATAGAAAGAAAGAAAATATATTTATGAAAACAGTAAATTTTCATTTTTTTTATTAAATATTCATTGGTTCATATACCTACTATGCATATACGTTATTTATAACATATTAATAATAATATAGAGCTCTCATATATCAAATTTAAGTAACTTATTTACAGAGCATTTCTTGTTATCTTGTGGACGATGAACAACCTAGTGTCAGATTTTAAACCTCCCGTGGGCCTCTGACATGGCTTTACAGACCATCCAGAACATCTCTCAGTGAGTCTCACGGATTTAACTAAGTGATAATTAATTCAAATAAATCTTTGAAAAGCATTAGCACATGCGTAGCGAACTCTAAAGTTTCCTTTTTTATTATTGTGACAAGAAAAATTTTGTGAGCAGGATTCACTAAGCCATCTCAACTTCTGCTCACTACCCCGAATTCTTCTTCCACATTTTGATACGTCTTTTGTATGACGTCATTGTTATCTTTTCAGTGCCTATACATATATAATCCGTCCTCCTAAGGCTAAGTCAAAAGTACTTCTGCAACGTAGTTTTGGTGCCATGAACCTTGAGAATCTTTGTCGGGATGCTGACAGTATTGACTGGTGTTCACTGTTGGTTTTGGAGTCTGTTGACGACCAAGTTAACTATTTTAATACCAAACTAGTTAAATTATATGACGTACATGCTCCAGTACGCAAGATAAAAGTTAAGCACCTTCCGGCACCTTGGTTAACTTTAAATTATGCTTAAAAAGCTGCAGCTAAAAGTAAATACAAGTGTAGACCTTCTGCACTTAATTTGCAAAAGTATTTATCAATAAGGAATATCTGCAATAAGGTGTGTAGAAATGCACAACGCCAACATATTCTATATATAGAGATTTTTTTTTTACCTTCTTTGAGAATAGACGTGCCAAGTAGTTATTAAAATAAACAAATAATAATTTATTGAATGTGACCTCGTTTACCGGTAGTAACGAAATCTGTGTCATTAGTTACACGTGTATAGATATAGTAGAAATGTGCAGTGATTAAAATTAACAATAAAATGGAAGGCAGTCCTTTCGCACGGAGTAGCAGGATCGATCGCACTCCGCCTCCTACGCCCTCACCTGCACCTGCACCTCGCCCTAAGGAGCCGAGCCAACGGGATGATGTCCTTGAAGTCATTTCAACGCCGGAAATTCAGAACTGGATGTCGTCCATTGACCAGGCTCTGAATGAAGTGTGCTCTATTGCAGCAGAGGGAAAATTAAACATGGAGCAGAAATTGCGCATCAATGCGTTATGCCGAAAAGTAGCCCATGGTACATCGCAAATGGCAGTGCAGTACCAATCCCTCAAACTGAGAACCGTCCAAGCCCATTCTTCTATCCAAACGCTACATGATCAACTGGACCTATCACAGAAGCTACAGGATCTAAAGCAGAGTATTGAGGAATCAGCAAAACCTATCACGGGAACTTCTTTTGCTGATATGGTAAAAAAAGGTGCCAATCAGTACATTCAGCCGATTAAATTAAGCGCGGTGGCCATTTATCCAAAGGACAAATTAAGATCGAGCGAGGAGACAAAATCTCTCGTACAAAAAATCATCTGTCCTGAAGAAATGAAGCTGCACGTGAGAGGCCTCCGTAAGACTAAAAACGGCGGTGTCATAATTAGCACAGAGACGAAGGACGATATCGACAAGCTAAGGCAATCCGTGCAGTTAACAAACTCAGGCCTTACAATTGACGAGCCCTACAAACGGAAGCCTAAAGTTGTAGTTATTGGAGTGCCCACATCTATGACCGAAAAGGAAGTGTTTACATGCTTGTACCACCAAAATTTGGCCGACAGTCTTCAGGATTTTAATCTCGAGACATTTTTGGCGTCTGCTAAGTTAAGTCATAAATCGGGCAAAAAGGACGCTGAGACCTGCAATTATGTAATTGAAGTACCTGCTGTCATACGCAAAGCTCTAATAACCAAAGAGAGAGTGTTTGTAAATTGGTCGTCTTGCCCTGTGAGAGACTTTACCCTGGTCACTAGGTGTTATAAATGTCAGCAGTATGGCCATGCGGCTAAGTCGTGCAGAGAGACCACCTACACCTGCGGCCACTGTGGTGACCAAGGCCACTCTATAAAGGAGTGTGGAAAGAAGGCGGAACCACCAAAATGCGCAACATGCCTGCACTTCAAAAAACTCGGCAATCATAACACAGGTGCTCCTGATTGCCCAGCGAAAATAATGGCTGAAAAGAGGTACATTAATTCTATTGATTATGGTGGCGCCTAAGAGCGCCGTTAACTGGATTTTTCGTTGACCTTTTCTTTTTATTTAGTTTCTATGATTAATAATTTAATGAATGAATTAGATGATTTCTCTGTATCCGAGTCTAAGGCTTGTGAAGTTGAAAACTGCAAACAATATATTTCCTCCTATAGTATACCATTAACCATACTAACACAAAATATACGAAGTATTTTTAAGAATTTTGACAACTTTAGTACTCTTATAAATAGATTAAATATAGATTGTGATATTATTGTTTTAACCGAATGCTGGCTTGCTAAACAATATAACTTACCGTTAATGCCAGGATATAGAATGTACAGGAGTAACATAAATTACAATCAGAACGATGGGGTGATAATTTATGCAAGAAATCATCTTAATATCTCTGTAGAGGAACCAAATATACACGATTGTAGCAAATTGTTGATCAAAATTGGGTCAGAATTTGCAGTACTAGCTTTGTATAGATCTCCCTCTTTTAGAAATACAAGCAATTTTATTGACTCTTTGAATGACACCTTGCAAAACTTATCATCCTTCAAAAACATAATTTTAGCCGGAGATTTGAATATCAATATTCTTCCAGAAGCTGCTGATTCAGCTGCTCAGGAATACCTCAACCTATGCGCTTTTCATGGCTTACTTCCTACGCATACCCTACCAACACATCAAAGTGGTTCTTGTTTAGACCATACCTTTCTTAAATCAAATTTTCCCTCACTTACGCTTGTCATGAACTCAGCAATAACCGACCATAATGCTGTCCTACTAACCTTAAATTGTAAATTACCTAAACTAAACAACACTCGCATAATTTCTAAAATAAATATGAATAAACTTGAAAAAGACTTACGTAACATTGATTTAGACCAAGTTTATAATTCCGATGACCCACAGTTTTGCATGTTATACCTTATAGAAAATATTCAACATGCGATTCAGAAAAACACAACCAATATTCGGTTGAGTAATAAAAATTGTAACATAAAACCATGGATTACGGCAGGCCTCATTCGGTGTATGAGAAACAGAGATAAACTGCATATGAAAGCCAAAGCGAACCCAGGAAATTCAATATTGCAATTATCCTACAAGAGATACCGCAATTTTTGTTTTAATATCCTAAAAAAAGTGAAAAGTAATTACGAGAAAATGGAAATAGAAAAGGCTGGAACAAATAGCAAAAAAATTTGGAAATACATAAAAAATTCAACTTATACCGCTAAACAACGTGAGTCACCGGCAGATCTTTTACAAGCCCACTCATCACAATTGGTATCTGCTAACATCGCAAATAATTTCTTTGTTAATGTTGGTATGAACCTAGCAGAAAAAAATCAAGGACAATCACAGCACCTAACATGTCCTCCTTTCACCTGTAACACGTCCCTTACATCCTTTACGTTGTTGGATACTGATGAAACCGAAGTGGAAAGGATAATTATGAGTTTAAAAAACGACTGTGCAACTGGTTGGGATAATATATCAAGCAAAATTATTAAACAATTTAGGCATATTCTAGTACCACCGCTGACCTATATATTCCAAAAATGTTTATCTATAGGACTTTTTCCGAAGTGTCTTAAAAAAGCTGTTGTTGTCCCTGTGTATAAATCTGGCAGTAAAGATCAAGTTACCAATTATAGACCAATTTCCCTACTACCCTCTATGTCTAAAATATTAGAAAAAATTATAAATAATAGGTTGGTCAAATATTTGGAAGATAAATCAATGCTGTCTAAGTCGCAGTATGGATTTAGACCTAAGTTATCAACTGCTGATGCCGTGCACCGTTTGACCGATTATCTAGCACAAGAACTTGATAAGGGTAATCACACAGTAGGTATATTCCTGGACCTCGCCAAAGCTTTTGACACAATTTCCATCCCTATTTTGTTGCGCAAGCTTGAAATTATAGGAATAAGAAGCACTCAGCTAAAATTGTTCAAAAGCTATCTGGAAGAACGTACCCAATGCGTAAGGATAGGCAGTGTCCTCAGTGCTGACCAAAAAAATACGTCCTTCGGAGTACCTCAAGGTAGTATTATGGGGGTTACTTTGTTTCTGATATATATCAACGACCTTTGTAATCTAAATTTAGATCACGGCATAATCATAACATACGCTGACGACACTGCACTTATTTTTTCAGCTGACTCAGAAAACGAAGTCTACAGGCTTGCGCAACACGGATTCAATGTTGTTAATAAATGGCTTCAGCACAATTCATTGACCTTAAATGCACAAAAGACAAATTACATTAAATTTTCGATGCGTAAATTAACATTACCTCAAACGAATACTTCATTATATGCTCATTGTTGTAAACTTCCCACTGTTGACCTATGTACGTGTCCCAAAATTAAAATGACTAATAAAATAAAATACCTGGGTATTATTATAGACGAAACTCTGTCGTTCAAACAACACATTGAGGCCTTGAACAATAGAATTCGTAAGTTAATATTTGTTTTCAAAAAATTACGCTATATTGCAGACCCAACAATAATAAGACGAGTCTACTTCGCTCTATGTCAGTCAATATTAACTTACTGTATTTCGTCATGGGGTGGTGTGGGGAAAACTCATTTATTAACCTTCGAGAGAGCACAGAGAGCGATACTCAAGGTATCCACATTCCGCCCTTTCCTTTTTCCCACCAAAGTCCTCTATGAAACTTGTGGAGTGTTAACAGTGCGACAGTTATTTATAATGAGCATAGTACTACAGCAGCACGCAGCCCTTCCATATAGCACTGAGTTTACTAACAAAAGAAGGAAAGATATAGTTTGCTCACAAAAAATAAGAACAAAACATGCTTTTACGTCAAAATTTTACGTTTTCCTTGGACCACTTTTATACAATAGACTAAATGCGACATCAAATATATATTCCCTCAATTACAATAACTGCAAAAAAAACCTCAAGCGGACCCTCCAAAGTATCTCCTACGAAGATACAGAGAAGTTGTTGATTGTGTTAAAGTAAATATTGTTTGCATTTTACTTTAATTTTATTTTTATTAGCAATAAACCTATATGTTTTCGATAGAGAATTTGCTATGTATTGTTTGTTATGTTGTGTAATGTTTTGATCATATAATTATTTACCTATACTTTAAATTTACGCATACCTCGTACTTATATTATAATAACTATGTGACTATGTATTTTAGACTAGACTTAAGCTCTTCTTGCCTGAAACACAGGATCACCTAGTTCAGGCACATATGTTATATCTGTGGACTTTTAATTATAATTGCACTTGTTATTTTATTTTTGTACGGAATTTAGTCAATAAATATATTAAATATAAATATAAAAATATTCACAGCTCTGTTGAAAACGGAGACCCAACAAAAATTTGGAAATTTCTAAGAACTTTAGGAGTTGGAAAAGCTCGTCAAGATACTACTCCCAAAGACTTAAACATTGATTTACTCAACCAACATTTTTCCTCTTCGTCCAACTGTGATAGGACTGCAAAAGCAAATATTCTAAATTATCTTTCATGTCTTCCAACTCCTAACTTTTCAGCATTTGTCTTTAATCAATTTACTGTTAGTGATGTTAAGAAGAGTATTTTGGCAATTACATCTAACGCTGTCGGCAGCGACTGTATCAGCCGTAACATGGTCCTACCTATCCTTGATTATATCCTTCCAGTCATCCGTCATATTCTTAATTCCTCTATTTCCACGGGCTGCTTTCGAACTTCTTGTAAAGAAGCCCAAATTATTCCTTTACCGAAAAAATCGAATCCCTCTTCCTTCTCTGAATATCGTCCCATCTCCATTTTACCTTTCCTGTCTAAGGTGCTTGAACGTCTTGCGCATCAACAGCTTAGCACCTTTCTCTGTAAAAATAATCTCCTCAATCTTCTACAATCTGGCTTCCGTCCCGGTCACAGTACCATTACAGCTTTGGTCAATATTACGGACGATATAAGATCAGCCATGCAGGACGGTAACCTGGTGCTGATGTCGCTGCTAGATTTTAGTAACGCCTTTAACACAGTGGATTTTGAAATCCTGCTTGGGATATTATATTCTCATAACATATCTCCTGCAGTTATTGATTGGTTTCGTAGTTACCTGTTTGGGCGCCGTCAACGTGTACGCATTGAAGAAACCTTTTCTTCATGGTGCGATACATCTGCCGGTGTGCCTCAGGGTGGCGTTTTATCTCCTTTACTCTTCGCTGTATTCATAAATACAATTTCCAATAACCTTATTTCATCATACCACCTATATGCAGATGATCTCCAAATCTATTGCAAAGCTGTTCCAGATAAGCTTTCGGAAGCGGTCAAAACGATTAATCAAGATCTCAATCGAATACACGTATGGAGCAATGAGTATGGCCTGAAACTAAATCCCTCGAAGACCCAGGCCATTCTGATCGGCAGTCCCAGAATGATATCGAGAATAGATTGGGGCCTACTTCCACCTATTATTTTTGATGGCACTGTGATTCCCATTAGTGACAAAGTAAAAAATCTCGGGATATATATTGACAAGACCTTGTCTTGGGGACCACAAATACAGGAGACCAGCCGCAAAATGTTCGCTTCTGCAGGCTCTCTGAGGAGATTACGCAACTTTTTGCCGATTGGTACTAAAACTGCGCTTGCACAGTCCCTTCTTCTCCCAATCCTGACTACGCCGACACCAGCTATCTTGATCTGACCGAGGACCAACTTGACAAGCTTGAGCGATATTGCATTGTATCGCCCAGCTTGCCACAAAGCAGAGATTTTTTTTGTAAACGATTCATATGTGGTTTGCGTAAATATGATCATGTTTCCGAGTTTCGTACAAAGCTCAAGTACCTCCCATTACGCCTTCGACGGAATACTCATATCTTACATCTTCTATACAGTTTGTTGTACAATCCCTCAACACCCCATTATCTTAAAAAACGTTTTGAATTCCTCAATGATACACATTCGAGATTATTAAGGTCATCAGAAAACCTTACGCTAAGAATCCCAATGCATTCCACTAGCTTTTTTTGGCAAATCTTTTACAGTGCAAGCTGCTCGCTTGTGGAATGACTTGCCAGTTACAATTAGACGAGCGCAATCCTTGGGAATATTTAAAATTCTACTAAAGGATCACTATCTATCACTATAGTTTATTTTCTCCTTCGCTTATTTGCTTAAACATATATATAATATGTAGTATATATATATATATAATATACATATAGTATTTATATATTTAGTTATATGTATTTATCTATGTATATATGTATGTGATTTAGTTAGATATGTATGTTTAGTTTGATTTCCTTTTACAGATAATTTATTGTTACACAACAAACTACGTTTCTATTTTATTTTTTTTGCAATTCTGTCCATCCTAAGATTGTCTGGAAGAGATCGCCTAGAGTGATAAGACCGCCCATTGTACATTTTTGTTTATATATTTTGTTTTATAATGTGCTTATAATTTGTGTACAATAAAGAGTATTTGTATTTGTATATAACAAATACAGGTAAATCTAAGTGTTAATTAATTTGAATTTAAGCATGAAGGGTCAATTTCGAACACAACAATGTTACAATCTCTAATTACGCTAAGGTTCACTTGCACTAATTTAACTTTAATCGTAACATTCCTAACCAACGTATTACTGTAATAATTAAAAAAAAAACGGATTAATCGCGTATATTATTGGATTTTGTTTTTCCTGACGTTAGGAATCGCGAAAACCTAAGATATTACGAAGTATTACTGTGTTATTTTACCAAATTTCTTGTGTAATGTCATTTATCCGGCGATTACGGATATAGTAATATTAGTGGAACTGAGCCTTAATGTATTACTTAATGTCTACGAGATTTCCTTGAAAGGAGATATCATTAATGATCAATTATTTAGACCCATTTACTTCCTAACAGCTACAGCTTGTAATTATTCGCGTAGCTCTATAATTAACCGCTTTTCCGTTACATTTTCAGTACTTGAGATGCAGTCGGAGTTTCTAATTGATGACGTCAATTGTGATAAATTGAGGCACGAGTTTGCTATAAAGAGGTTCTGATAGGGATTTTGATGTATCAGCAATTTATTAAATAGATAGCGGAAATGTCTTTGGATATCCGTTACGAATAATAAAAGTTTTTTTTACATTTTGTACTTAAACATCACATAACATAGCATGGGCTGCTGCTGTGTGTTTTCTAAGAGAAAAACCCTATAAAGCTTTGACCGACCCAGAATCGAACTCAGGATCTTACACGCAGTAACCGTGTTTGCGACCGCAATGCCAATTAACATTTATTATTATTTTACTGCCTCGTTGGTATAGTGGTCCAAAGCGCGACTGCTGAGCATGAGTTCCTGGGTTCGATTCCCGGGTCGGGCAAAGTGTTATTGAGTTTTTCTTTTAGGAAATTCTCGATAGCAGCCTGGGGTTTGGAATTCTACCAGGTAGATTGCAATAGGCTCACTAGCTAATACATGGGATTTAATAACAGTCTTGGTGAAATGTGCCTACCGCTTTGAGGAATAAAAAAAAAAACTCAAATTTTTTATTTCAAATAGGCCCTATTACAGGCACTTAAGAAAAGTCAAAGCTAGGTGCACGGTTCCAAGAAGTTGGTCTTATGGAGAAGAGCCGGCAAGAAACTCCATAGACACTCTTTTAAAATTAAGTGTTCTTTACAATTTAAATTTATTAATGTGAGAATAATGCAGGTTAATGTTGAAAAAAAGGCAGAATTTTAATTATATAAAAATCCAAAATTATAACCAGAGCTATTACGAGTTGACCAGTCCCAACAGACAGCATCCGTTCACGAGTATGACGAGCGCATCAGCATCGCTAAACTCAACCATTTTGAAGGGAACTCAACGACCCAATACACAACGCCACCATCAGTAAGACATTTTAGTGAGCATGACAAACTCATAATACCCGGTCATAGGCTGTTATATGAGAGTACTTCTTTAATGTAACGATTACCATTAATGTCCACATAATGCTCACATTTTACAGAACAGTAGTGAAGCTATAAGATATAATACAATATTTATTAAGAAAATTACATTAAATAACTGTTAAAAAAAAAGAAACAGTTAAGTCAAATAACAATACAGCAAACCAAATTTTTCGCAAATTTAAACACGTAGCAGAAGGTACTAGATTAGAATAATTGTCATGTGATTATGTAAGATTTACATAAATATCAAGAAGAAAAATTTAATATATAGGTTTATATAATATATATATATATCTAGTTGTCAAAATAAGGTATAATAAAAACAGTTATTACCAAAGTAATCTGTACAGGCTACATCCATTCATGCAATAAATTAGACAGTGCCAGTGGGTCGCTGTGTGCAGGAGGGGATCGTGCGCCAAACATCCCTATCTTCAATGTAGTGAGTGATACTATAATACGCTTTAGATATTAAAATGCGTTTGATAACTACCTTAAACTTATCATCTGGAAGATCTGTAATATTAGATGGGATCTTATAATACAGGCGTGATGCTATGTTATGTTATTATTTTGGGTTTCTCCAATGATTTCTTCATTGTAAGTCAATCGCCTGTTTGTTTTGGGGTGATTAAGAATAGGTTATTTGTTATAATTAGAACATAATATAAATGTTTATTTGCAAGAAACATGGTTATAGGATGATCCAATATTGGAGGTAGGTACACCATATTTCACTTAATGAGTATGCTACAGTCGAATGTTCCCTAATGTTCAGATTCCGATACGATGGGCCAGTCAAAGAAGTTTTTAATTATTAAACATTTGCAGGCGTTATTTTGATCATTACCTAGAACATCAGTAGACTTACTCTTAAAAATAAAGCCGCTCGATTGGCACCAGAAATATGTCAGTTGATACTTTTAAATACAAAAATAGCTTAAAAATAATGAAAGAATCGATATACTAATAAACCGACATGATTTAAAATTAAGTTAACTATGTTAAATTTATTTAGGTAAATTTATTTTAATATAAAAAAAAAAAATGGCACTGATTTAATATTGGAATTGGATTGGAATTGGTATTAGCTTCAAGATCCCTGGTTTAGGGGTTAAACGTATTGTTTGGGTAATTTTCCTCGTAGTATAATTGCTAACCTACATTGCTCCCCAATTGGATCTTATTTGCTGCTATTGTGGTTGCTCCGAATATTAACATGGAAAAGAAAGAAAGAAAGAAACGTTTATTTGACACAGTTAGTAAGGACACAATCAAAAGATACAAATTTACAAAAAAATTAGGTAGCTAGCGGGCGATGTGTGCCTCACGGCTGCGCCAAAAAAAGGTCCAGTTCAGCAAAATGCCAGACCATGATATGGGATTACAGACTTATAGCATCACGCCTGTATTCCCCCAGAGGGATAGGCAGTGGTGTGCTATTGTACCTACATTTTATAGATACTTAAGTGTGTGGTTGTGAGTCTATAACCAATGAAATATATATTTCCAAACAGCAGGTAGCTGAATTTTCTAGCCGAAATATTCAATAACACTTGGATATAATTCGACATGCGAATTAAACTCGGATCAGACTTTAAGCTCAGCAGCCCCACTTGCGTTTACTAAACCAATCAGGGCACTATTTATACTGATTCAAATGTAGATTTAGCTCGAAATTTAATGGGTATTGTATAAATCCTATGTTCGTTTAGATACCTACTATGATGAATCACAAAATAACATACGAGAATCATTCTTTCAATACCTGGTATTAACTGAGCAATTTGAAGGAATTTCCAACGGCTTTGCAAGCAATTGTGGAGATTTTCGTATTAATACTAAAACTCGTTGACGGCGTAATAGGGAGAATGGATTTGATGAGAGAGGCTCGATAATTTTAACTCTCGAGAGTATTTGAAGTTCTACCTAGTTAACTAACTGGAAACAACCTTAAAATTGGCCCACATGGGGCAGATAATAAAATATATATTATTTTATCTTGCAGTATACATTTTTTTTATTAGTTATAGGCTTGCGTTTGACCGCCATCTCCCCTGATGTAAAGCGATAATGCAGTCTACGATGAAATATACTTCAAATTTGTATACACGTTATACAAATTTGAAGTATCTTTAGATATCATTCGATAATATATGAAAACGGAATATTCAGGTATTAATCTTTGTACGGGCTATACCTGCAATTATTTATGGACCTATCGGGTAGAATCTGCCGATATCGCTTAATATCTACAGATACTTATCGATTCAATATATATTAAGTATCTGCGCCATATGTGTCTTGCCCATTGATTTTTACTTAAGAATATCTTAACTTATGCAGTCAGATACTTGTTAAATTATTGTATCCGAACTTGTGACCTACATACTTTTCAAAAATACTGATCGGATATAGGTTATGTTATCCATACAAATATTATTAACAATGCGAAAGTAGTGTTTGTTTGTTTGTTACCTTGTCACGACTAAGCGGCTGAACGGATCGTAATGAAATTTGGCAAGGAGATAGAGAGGACCTTGGAAAAGGACATAGGCTACCTTTTGTTATGCAGACGAATTTACGGACACCAGCTAGTTCGTTATATCTGTTGTACCATTTTGACAGCTTTCGATAAACTTTTTAATGTCAAATACAAAAGAAAATGTTATTTCCTAAATTATTGTTTTGATGGGCGGAGAGGATAAGGAAACAAAATGTCAAACATGTTTCTAATTTACGATTATTTAAATTCCTTATTAATTAGATAACTTACGTAAAGATAAAATTTACAAAAAAAATTGGATTCGTTGAAACTAGTCGGGAAATCCCGAATAATGCACATGAGTATTATTCGGTGAACAATAATTGATATGAATATGTTTTACGAAAGTTATTATACAAAAAATATTCTTCGTGTTTCTAAGTTGTCTTTATTATTATACGGTATTAAAAACCTGTAAAAATTATAGTTTGTAATAGTAGGAGTAGTATAATGTGTTTGCTTTTGTGATTGGAGATGGATGGTGTAATTTGTCATACTAGGCGTGAGCGATGGGCGATGGAAGAATTACAATATTCTACGCTAAAATATAGTGTAGGGGTGGGAGAGAAAATATGGTACTGATAAAGCTTGGGTTATTAGTAGTATAATATATATAAAATTATTGGTTTAATAGTATAAACTAACTCAATACTTCTTAATCATGTCGTCAAGTGCGACTGTCTAAGTTCGGTTTCCGGGGAAGGCAGTACGGAGATTTTCAGTTACATAGGCACACAGTTGTACAGAGCACATAGATGTATACACTTGCACTTTTTAAACTTCATTGAAATAGTTATCTGAATGATATAGAAGTATTAATGTACGTCTTTACGTAGAAGGAATGTTTCTTCTATCTGTGTTACATACCTAATTAACTTAGTAATACACGGTATAGATTTAATAAGTGAGTTTTTATAAGTTTGTGTTTACATATTGGTGCTCGTGACTGTACACTCACACTTCATCAATGACGTCATTAAGTCACTTGTGTTAGTGAGCCCATCTTTAAGCAAATCCTGGACAGCAATTGAGAGTTTCATAACAGAAAAAATCACTAACACTGCTCAACCCGGGAACCTAATTCAGGCCCTAATAGACCACTAGATAGGTATATTTTAAAGTTATAACTTTTTGGGGAAAAATAATACGGTCACGAGCAGGATTCGAACCTGTGCCTCCCGGATAAATACTCCAGGCGAAAATGTGGAAGAAGAATTCGCGGTAGTGAGCAGTGGTCGAGATGGCTTAGCGGTCAGAGCGCGTGGAGTATTTATCCACGCTCTATATATTATTATATATATAGGCGCAGGTTCGAATCCTGCTTGCGACCGTATTATTTCTTTATCCAAAAAATATATATATCTTTAAGGTTCGCTAAACATGCGTTAATGCTTTTTAAAGACTAATCTGCATACTTTAAAAAATGCTAAAAGGGCCTTCCGAAAGGATAATTTTACATAAATTCCATTATCTACTGCTGATCTGTGGGTTCCACATGACCTATGCAACTCCCAGAAGAGAACAGCCCTTATCGCTGCGTCTATGACAGGGATTGATGATTACAGTATTGGGACATTAGGATGACGCGCGTTATTTTTCCAAACATACCCTAAAAAAATATTGGGTTTACGAATTACGTCACCTGAAGGTGGAGAATATGTCAAGCCTGGCGAGAATAATGATAATGGCAAGTTTTTTCTGGAAGCGCATTGGCCCAGTGGAGCATGACAGGTTAAATAAACACACAACTAAATTAAAGATGAAATTAGCTAAAAATTTAAAAGCACGCCTGCCGTTTTTATAAATCTAACTAGCCTATGTTACTCGGGATAACGTAAGGATTCTAACGATACCCCATCGAAATCAGTTCAGGCATTTAGAAGTTATGGAATAAAGAAACTCCCAAAGATGTGAGAGCAATGCATGACTGAAGCTTGTTAATCTTTAATCTTTAACTTATTATATACCTATGTGCAACTTTATTATTTTCTTATGTTGTTGAAATTGTTTAATTATTGTTATTATGTATGTTAGTCTATTATTTAGTGTAATTGGTTGAACCGTGCTAAATAAATAAATAAATTTAAAGATACAATACATACATGAACCCTAAAATATAACACTCTTTCTTTTGGGCAGTCGTGTAAAAATGCACTTGACTACGATAGGAAATGGGGTAGCTTATCATTTTGCCGGAAATCACACGGAATTCGGCAGACTATGCAAAAAACGTTTATAAAATTACCCTCCATTTGGGGCAGTTGGGTAAAATTCACTTGTGTATTAAATAACAAAACATCATATAACATAGCATTACACCTGTATTCCCCGGAGGGGTAGGCAGAGGTGTACACAGTTGTACACCCACATTACACCAATGCTGTTATTAAGTTCCACGTAATATGGTGGTGAGCCTATTGCCATCTACCGGGCACAATTTCAAGCTCCGGGCTGCTATTGAGAATTTCTTAATAGAAAAACACAATAACACTGCCCGACCCGGGAATCGACCCACTAGACCAACGAGTTATTAAATTATTTCTGAAACACAAAATTGCTTGTTTCTCTAATACTTAACGGAAATACGCCATTTTATCTTACAGTAGCAATATTTAAAGGTTTGTACTTAAGCAGGGTTTAAATCAGCTTCTTGCTTCCTCGATAATATTCCGGATAATGGTAGGGCTTAAGTGTATTTTCATTACTGCTTAGACGTACCTTTATGAGGTGATGTGGGTACTTGAAGATTTGGAAAATCGGGCTGAGTAGGGGATCTAAAAAAATTTGAGGGTAATAATGGGATATTATTATTTTAGGACGTGTAGGGCATTATATTTTTATTTAAGATCTCAGCTTAGCGACGGAAGTCGAAGAGTAGAATTGTTTAAATTTATATGGTTTATTGTAATAAGAGGGGCTCGTGGCTAAGGAATAGACGCACAGATCGGTCGATCGAGGTTAAACAGCGCTTGCCGCGGTCGGTCTGTGGATGAGTGACCATCATTTCATACCGAGACCCCTCCGTGCCTCGGAGAGCACGTTAAGCCGTCGGTCCCGGTTGTCAAATTAAGATCTACAGCCGTTACGGGTATTCAGAGACCTCAAAGTCTGACAACCAGTCATACCACGAGATATCGTGTTACCCAGTTACTGGGTTGTGGAGGTCAGATAGGCAGTCGCTCCATGTAAAATACTGGTATAAAGCTGCATCCGTTTTGACTGGAAGCCGACCCCAACGTAATTGGGAAAGCGCTAGGCAAATATAATTATTGTAATACTTTTAAATATTTTTAATACTTCTAAGTGGTAAACAAGCCTACGATAGACCTGATGAGAAGCAGTTACCGTAGTCTATAAAATTGTATCACGCGCGTGTCCCCCGAAAGGATAGGCAGAGGTGTACACAGTTGTACACTCACATATCACCAATGTTGTTATTCAGTTTCACGTAATACGTGTTGAGCCTATTCCCATCTTCTGGGCACAATTCCAAACTCCAGGGTGCTACTGTGAATTTCCTAACAGATAAATCCAATAACGTTTTTTGCCCAACCCAGTAACTGAACCTAGGACCTTATGCTCAGCAGTCGCGCTTAGGAGCACTAGACTAATGGGATAGTGGCAGGAGCAGTGACGCTTGCTGACAGCTGCGTCGACAATTTAAGAGACTAAATATATTTCCCGTTACTGGAGACACAGAGCTACCTCAAGAAGCACTGGCCAACTTGGGTTACTCTTGAAATGTATACCAATTCCAATCCAATTCTAATATTAAATAGTCGCCTTAAAACGACGCGTAATATTAAAATACATTTATTGAAATTTCAGTTGCCGCAATTTTAAAGCATGTTGCCCGATTCTATAATTACCATTTTGACATTTTTGCATTTAAAAGTACTAAGTGACATATATTATATATTTCTAATGTCAATCGAGCGGAATTATTTTCAAGAGTAAGCCCATTGATTGCCGTAAGGAACGCAACATTACAGAAAAGATGTTGGTTTTCTGTATGGTGAAGGTTTTTCCAGTCGGGTAGCTCCGACTCTTGTCGAGGTCTTTTAAACGAGGAACATTTTTAAGCTACCCATGACATGAAATGTAAGGTAACCCATTCTGAAAAAGTTCTCATTACAATTAGACAATAATTTCGGTTAAAAGCTCAGAGACATATTTTTTACTTTTTTAATGATCACGAAAAGGGTCTGCAGCGACGACTCTAATTGGTTAATTAAAGTCGGACATGTAAATATTTATATGAGAAGGGAGGGACCTAAAATAAATTGAGGAGGTTTTAGGTTGTACACGAGGAACCTTCTTTTACACGACTGCCCACTAGGTTTTTTTTTCAAATATTAGATATTTAAACGGCATGCGTTTGACCACAAACTTATCTGATTGTAAATGATATTATGTTGTCGTACCTATGCATTAGTAGCATTTGGTAGTTTGTATTACATATATTGAAAGACATAATTACACAGAAACCTGTCGTGAGATTCCATCATATAAAATGGATTTCAAGTAGAACTAGAGTCAGAACAATTTATCTACAAATATCAGCATTGTTGATACTCATAAATGTTATAAATTGCGGATTCCAGTTCAAGATAATAACTTTGGTCTAGCAAAAGCTGAGAAGATAATAGAGATGATATTAAAGTGCTCCCGGGCACGAAACGACGGGAAATAAACTGGAGCAATTGAAACGAAAAGTTAGTTGAAAATGTATATGTTGTAGGATAATCGGACAAATCGTTTTTTTGCGAAATTCCTAGGACGAATGCAAAGCACCGGATATTAGAATGATTGCAAAAATTTGGTTTATTTTAGGGAAGTTATGAATAGCTTATATTATGTTAATCATTATGTACTATTAATTGCGCTGTTTGGCTAACCTTAACTTTTCTATGAGTAATTAAATCTAAAGTTATAATTTTTTTGGAGTGAAAATTACAGTTCTCTGGTTCAAAATTTCAAAATAAAAATGTTATAAATCACTCTTAGATTAAATTAACAGGGTTTAAATTTCCAATCGCCCTAAATAACCGGGATTAATGCAATGATGCAAATTTTGCAATGACTAGTTTAATAGTAATGTCAGGTACTAGATGTCTTTTAATACTACTTTATACTGCTTTGCATGCCTAATCTAAGTTTAAGGTAGATTGTATAAAGGTAATAAAATAAGAAAACAACTGCATCTTGTACCTACTTTCTGTGCAAATAAAGAACTATTCTATTCTATTCTATTCAGTATTAGATTCCAAATATCCGATCCTTTGCAATCGTCCTAGGAATTTTGCAAAGATTCGGTTTGTTCAAGTAGCCTACGACATATACAAGTTATGCAATAAAACGGGTCACGTTTGCGTCTTTCTGTAAACATTTTCGTAATACCTGTAAAATTTTCCTGTTAGGTCCTTTACGTAAGCAATTTTTGTTACAAAAATGTGATTGCGACCGGTATCGGTTTTGAAATATACAGGGAATTTCGTCGTGGGTTTTGCGAGTTTACTTATATTTATGTGCAATTGGCGTTTAAAAGCGTTTTATTGTTTGAGTAATGTTTGCGTTCTTACATCAGACATATGCCCTGAGACTATGTGATAATATATAGAAGCGGCAATCAAACGCGTAACGCATGCGTAGCGAACTCTAAAGTTATTTTTTTTGTTTAGTGAGATACGGATTTCTCCTAAGTTTAAAGACAGAGAAGAATCTAGCACGCAGAAGTTTAATTAATGTTCTTGAGATCCCGAGTTCGATGAGGCAGCTGTAATACCTATTTACATCACATAATTTTTAACAAAAAAAAGAACCGACTCCAAAAATCTTTCTGTGTAAAATTGCACTAAAAAGTTATAAAATAATTGCATTATTTACTTACTACAATTTATATAAAAATATTTTTTTAATTTTAGAGGATTCTGAATAAAGTCAATTTATTAGGACAATAATATACAATTATTATTATTTTTGGAGTCGGTGCCAGACACACTTTAAAAATATTGAGGAAGTTTCCTAAAATTTGCAAAGTATATTTAAAGGTACATTAACCATCATTATTTTTACGATAATGTATTATACCTAATTTAATCTATTTACAAATGAACACAACAACTGCCTAAAGCGAACGTAATACGCTACTTTATGAATGTACTTACACGTTTATTATCCTTTACTGGCACCGACTCCAAAAATAATAATAATTGTATATTATTGTCCTAATAAATTGACTTTATTCAGAATCCTCTAAAATTAAAAAAATATTTTTATATAAATTGTAGTAAGTAAATAATGCAATTATTTTATAACTTTTTAGTGCAATTTTACACAGAAAGATTTTTGGAGTCGGTTCTTTTTTTTGTTAAAAATTATTTTATTTCTTACTTTTTAGTGAATCTTGCGTACCATAACTGATTTATCGGAAGTGAATATGGGTAGACCTACTCAAAACACAAAACAGTACTGATTTATAAAACAGCTTAACAACGTTCAGCTGGATTGCCATTGCGATACGTTTAACAAAACTGCTACCCACCTTTAGACGTAATGCAGAATGACATATCTACAGTGGGACAGGTTTGTTTATTGTATAGGTATATTAAATGGATAGTCACCATTCAAGTAAAAAAGCGTACTCTGATTTACTTTACTGTATTCTGATTTGACTTTCCGTGGCTGGGTCGACGGAGCCCCGCTTAGCGGGGCTCCTATTTTTGTGTCTGTAAGGTTAGAAAAAACCTAAACACGAAGAGGATGACGGGGGCTGTTCGCTCGCTATGCTCGCTCACGGGCCCCCGTCATCCTCTTCGAACCTAACCTGTCCGTGTCGGGATACACGAAACTCCCGAGCTCGCTTCGCTCGCTCATGGATCAATTTAATTTATTTTCTTTCATAATCCCGATATATTGTCGACTATTATAGTGGTTTAGTATTTAAGTCATAAAAAAAATTCATATTTTTTTTTGCTATTGACAAGTAAAATAAAGTTAGGTTATTATTGTTAGGACATACAGAGCCGACAAAATTTCGAACTAAAATCAACAATCTGACAGTTAGGCAGTTCATTAGAACTATTCTAGAGACCGTAAACACCACCGGAAAGACACAAGAAAGCAAAATACACCATTTCGTTTACTTCGATGACGTATTATTTTTCAGTTATTTTGATTTAAATACCAAACTACTAAACCAATTTTCATAAAATTTAAATGGGACCAATCTGAAAGTAAATCCTTTCGAATAAAAAAATATTTTTCCAAATCGGTTCATAAATGACGGAGTTCTGAGGTAACAAACATAAAAAAAAAAAAAAAAAAAAAAAAAAAAAATACAACCGAATTGATAACCTCCTCCTTTTTGGAAGTCGGTTAAAAGAAAAAACCTAAACACGAAGAGGATGACGGGGGCTGTTCGCTCGCTATGCTCGCTCACGGGCCCCCGTCATCCTCTTCGAACCTAACCTGTCCGTGTCGGGATACACGAAACTCCCGAGCTCGCTTCGCTCGCTCATGGATCAATTTAATTTATTTTCTTTCATAATCCCGATATATTGTCGACTATTATAGTGGTTTAGTATTTAAGTCATAAAAAAAATTCATATTTTTTTTTGCTATTGACAAGTAAAATAAAGTTAGGTTATTATTGTTAGGACATACAGAGCCGACAAAATTTCGAACTAAAATCAACAATCTGACAGTTAGGCAGTTCATTAGAACTATTCTAGAGACCGTAAACACCACCGGAAAGACACAAGAAAGCAAAATACACCATTTCGTTTACTTCGATGACGTATTATTTTTCAGTTATTTTGATTTAAATACCAAACTACTAAACCAATTTTCATAAAATTTAAATGGGACCAATCTGAAAGTAAATCCTTTCGAATAAAAAAATATTTTTCCAAATCGGTTCATAAATGACGGAGTTCTGAGGTAACAAACATAAAAAAAAAAAAAAAAAAAAAAAAAAAAAATACAACCGAATTGATAACCTCCTCCTTTTTGGAAGTCGGTTAAAAAAAATGAGTTGTTGTAGATGATTATATTATTTTTCAATAAGTCAAGAATGGAACAACTTTTAACCGGATTAATCGCGTGTATTATTGGTTTTGTTTTTCTTGACGTTTCAAACACTTTACAGCGTTCGTGCTCGCAGGAGGACAAAAAAAAACTGTCCGCAAAATCAAAAACCAATAATACACGTGATTAATTCGGTTTAAAAGTTGTTTTATTATAATGTGTAGTGATTACGAAAACCTAAGATATTGCTAAGTCAAGAATGATTGCTGGAACATTGTCTGACATTTTAAACAGAATATTAATGATTATATAGAAATTTCTTTCAAATGAATTAACGCGTGCGTAGCGAACTCTTATATAAATTTTTGTGGAAGGAAAAATATGGCAATATGTGAGCAGGATTTGGATAAATACTTCGGGTACCCTGCCAACTAAGTCATCTCGCCCTCTGCTCACTCCCACGAATTCTTCTACCTGATTTTTAATATGTCTTTTGGTGACGTCATTGCTATTTATTTAGTCTCTATACAGGTGACGGAACCGACACGACAAACTTTGAGGTAAATACATGTCCTAACCCTTATCACATACAGATCTTTCATACGCATTACCACATGCGTAACCAACTGAAAAGTGAAAAGAAATTGCGGAAAGAAAAGTTTATGGATATTATTTTCTTTCCACTTAAATTTATAACTTTAATAATTAAACATTTAAAAAACTATCTGTTGCTCGCTTCTTGCGCACAATCAGTCAGCCTAAGTCAGGTAATAAATATTTGACTTTCTCCCTCATCTATTATTATTGATGTCTACAAAGCCCTTTTAGGCTCTTGATTTATTGAAACGTCAGGAATGTCTGTAGTCTTGAAGTGATGCTAAACATTTAATAGTTCTGTAGAATATTCGAGAAATGATGAGTATTTTGGCAACCTTCTATGTTGGTATTTAAACTGATAGACAAGAACTGACCTGAATTTGGTGGATACAAATAATGTGAACTGATTTGGTTTGCTAGATATATATTATTTGACGACTGGTACCGACGGTTTAACGTGCTCTCCGAGGCAGAGAGGGGTCTCGATATGAACTGATGGTCACCTATCCACAGACCGACGATGGTAAACGCAGCTTAACATCGATCGATCGTTCTGTCCGGCTGTTACTTAGCCACGAGCCAATCCTGGGCTGTAGCAATTCATTACTTATTACGGGAATGTGCATAAATAATAGATTACTGATGCACGTATGTGACGCATTGACAATCTTACGACGTTACATACGAGTACATCGAGAATTGTCATTATTTCATTGAGCTTGTCAATATAAAATGACAAATATTCCCGAGATCACGATACTGTTATTGCCAATTGATAATAATGGTAGTAGTGGAAAATTTTCATTGAACACGATGACTTGAAGAAAAGTATTATAAACGTCACGCTGCCTGACCGTCATAAATGTTATAAGCAAACAGTGAATAACTCAAAAGAAATAATTTATTGACTTATATAAATTGATACAGATATATCTATCAAACGCATTTACGCATGCGTGCGGATTCTAAAGCTATAAATTTTTGTGAAAAAAAAAACTGTCTTGAGCAGCATTTGAACCTGCGCCTCCTGGATAAATGCTCGAGGCGCTCTGACCTCAAAGCCATCTCGACCTCTGCTCACTACTCTGAATTTTTCTTCCAAATTTTATACGGCTCTGACGTCATCGCAATCCATTCAGTAAATTGCTTACATTTATTTTTATAAAAACAACGCGAGAAAGACTTACGTAATTTGTATTTAGTTTAAAATGCACCTGAAACGTCTGGTTTTAAAACAATCTATATTATATTAAATGGAAAAAGAATACGGTCGCGAACAGGATTCGAACTTGTGCCTCCCGGATAAAAACTCCAGGTGCTCTGACCACTAAGCCATCTCGACCTCTGCTCACCACCGCGAATTCTTCTTCCATATTTTAAGACGTCTTATGGCGACGTCATTGCTGTCAATTCAGTCCCTATACAAGTGACCGAACCGACACGACTAACTTTGCAGTTAATACAATGTCGTAAAGAATGCCAAACCTTAACAATTCAAGATAAATCTTTGAAATGCATTAACGCATGCTTAGCGAAACCTAAAGCTATCCACTCTACTTAGAGAGAATAGATTTCTGCTGGATCTACATGCTCCATCCTCGGCCACAACGTAGCTTTCCATCAGGCGTGTTGGTGGCCAAAGGTGGATTTATTTTTTATAAAAAAAATTTGACCAGAAAATAAAACACTAGAATTTAAGGAAAAGTCAAAAACTGGACCTTCGGTCGCGTTTTGAAATAAAAAAGAAAGGGTTTTTATTTACAACGTTCAGAATTCCAGATTTGATTGAAACGAAAGCTTGAACCCAAAAAATAACTACAACAAAAGAGAAACGAGTTCAAAATGTATCAAAAGGGGAATGCTACCCTTTCCTGCCTTACTTACCCTAATTTTGGCGCCCAACGTGGTACTCAAAATAATTGTTATTACGGAAATTCCAGCTGTATTTTTTCTTATGATTCCGGTTCTTTTTATAAATAGCAGCGACGTGTGCGAGGTTTTTAAGGTTGTATATTATATGAGATGTGACAAGTACGCAAGATATATCATAGTACCCAAGTGTATGCGCAAACACAGGTGCACTTCCTCTTCCTTCACTCTCGTAGTGCGATGGGACGGCAATCCTATACGACTAGAGGGAGATTAGGAGCAGTACCGACGGCTTTACGTGCTCTCCGAAGCACGGAGGTATCACACCGCCAACATCCTAACTAGGTACTGAAAAATTCCCAACAGAAAAACCGAATAACAGCTTTGCCCGACCTGGGAATCGAACCCGGGACCAACGTATATTTCTCATCTGTTAAAATGCTTGGGACGTAGTTACACAATCGTGATACGGTCCCGTACGATGGGACTATTTCGTTGGTCTAGTGGTTGTAAGCGCGACTGCTGAGGTCCCGGATTCGATTCCCGGGTCAGGTGTTATTGGGATTTCTGCTAGTTTTTTTTTGTAGCAGCCCGGAGTTTGGTATTATGCACGGTTGATGGTTATAGGTATAAGTTTACTAGTTTTAAGACTTTCTCTTAATTAAAATTAAATAACAATAGTAATATCCTAGGTTTTCGCGATCACGCCACATTATAATAACACAACTTTTTACCGGGTAAACGCGTGTATTATTTACCGGTTTTTTGTTTTTCCTCACGTTTCGAACACTTTGAAAAAAAACCAATAATACACGCGATTAATCCGGTTAAAAGTTGTTTTATTAAATAACAGTGACAAAAAAAAACAGTACATACAAAGAGAAAGTTAAACATTGAAGTGGTTGTAGTACAATAAACCTCTGTTTACCCCTTTGTGGAATACAGGCGTGATGCTATGTATGTATGTACTCAAGCAACGTGTGCCACATTGAATCCTCCATACACATACACACTCACACTTTTTTCCAGAATCTTGTATGACAACGCAAAAATTGTTCAACCACTTCAACTATTTCATATTTCTATTGTAACTAATTTTGTGAACAAAAAACAGCAAACTAGGACTCGCGTTCCGTTTGGTCGATACTGGCATTTCGTAAGGGTTTTGACCTCCTTACACAGAGTTGCTAAGAGCGTTTTGTTAGGCAACTCGGTCAATACATTTACCCCTTATATTTTAGGAAGTGCCGTGACGTAAATTTATATAATAAAACTGATAGCGATGTGGAACAAGTTTTTCGTGTATAAAAGTAACTTAGATAGGTTAAGTTATAAGGATCTTTGTCGACAAACTTGCCAAGTCAATAACAAATAACGTTTTATCAACGAATTATGGAACATGACAAATGACGGTTAAAATAGACACATGTGTCATATTAACTTTTAAACTATCGCGTTGCATTATATTACTATATAGTAACAGGAATTAACGCGCAATAAATACCTTCGATTCGCTTGACGTTTCGACCAGGCTGCTTGTGACCACGATCAGTGCAACCTGGTCGAAACGTCAAGCGAATCGAAGGTATTTATTGCGCGTTAATTCCTGTTAGTATATAGACACATGTGTCGACAAAAAGTACCATACTCGCATCGCTGATCAGTGTGCCAGGGTTTAAATTAAGCCCGTAAGTCTCTGACATGGCTTAACACATCATCGAAAACAGCTTACAGGTTAATTGTTTCCTCACTGTGTTTTCCTTCACTATTTTATGCAAGTGATAATTACAAGATAAATCTTTGAAAAGCATTAACGCATGCTTAGCGAACTCTAAACTTACAATATTAAATGGAAAAAGAATACGGTGGAATATAAAATAATTAAGTGATAATTAATTTATAATACACAATTATATTTTTTATTACGGACATTGTAGTGATATCCTAGTGGTATGACTGTGGGACTGGCAAGTCCAAAAGTCATACCACTAGGCGCTAAGTCACTAGATTGAATCCAAGTCACTTACACTGACTTTTCGAGTCATATGTCAATGTGAAAACAAATATACAAGTGAAAAACAAAAAAAAAACACAGTGATGAAACCAGGAGACCTGAAAGATGTCCTAAATGGTGTGTAAAGCCATGTCAGAGAGTAGAGGCGGTATAAACTCTGACACTAGGTTGATCATCAACCACACGATGAGAAGAAGCTGCCTGATCTATGATTTAGTAATCAAGGGGTAATATATCTCTCCTAGTGTTTTAGGCTAACCTTGCTAATCTGTTGGAATTATTCACACATGTAGTCTAAGATATACAGCTTCCCTTTAATTGCTTTAAACTCTTGCAGTACTAGCTGCGCCCCAAAGTTTCACTCGCTTAACTTCGCTTTTTCGCAAGAACTTTGCATTTTCTAGTGATTAAAAGTTACTTAAAGCCGTGGTTACCACGAGGGTAACCACGGCTTTAAGTAAACATATACCACATTTGATACAAATTCAAAAATAAATTCATATAGCAGTTTTAGAACCATTTAATCATAAACATCAACAAATTCACAAACTTATCAACATCCAATTATCAATAAGGAATAGGAAATATATAATTTTTATATTATATTTGTTTTATGTTCACACTATTTCTTTCAATAGGTCATTAAAACTTAACGATGCCTATAAAATTGATTAATATGACTCCTGTTTGATGTAGTAGTCGTTTCGTAAATCAAATTAATATTATATTATAATTTGACAGCTTTGTTAGTCTAGTGCGAGCTAAGCTAAGCGCGACTGTTGAGCATGAGGTCCTGGGTTCGATTTCCTGACAAAGTAAGGATCCAAAGGCACTTAATAATAATTTGCGTATTAAAATTTAATTATCATTTGCTTATATCGACGAGGGACAACACCGTGTTATTCCAAACAAGTGTACCAATTTAATACCTATAACACAAATAAAGCATTTGTTCGCTGAGACGAAATAATAGACCTCGAAATTTATGCTTTGATTATAAAATTTTACTTCAGTCTGAAAGCTAGTTGAAAAGATTCATGCCACTTCTTATATGGGTGGATAAAAGTCTCATAAAACACCTAGTAATGGCACCGGGAGCGTCGCCATCTTGGAAAGTAGAGGGAGGGGGGAGAGCGGGCTGTCTATGAAAATGAATAGCTTGAAGAAAACCTTTGTGTGGAGTGCATTATGCAGGATTATAATAAAGTGTTTTCTTGACACTGTAGATATGATGATTTGTTGGTTCCTCATGGTGTGAAGGATTTATAATAAGGAAGGAATAATATGCTCTAGCGTGCACCATTTACTTGTACAAATAAAATAAAATTTAATACATTTACTCGTAATTGGCAAGGTTTTAATAACATCGAACAACTGCCTCGTTGGTTTAGTGGTCTCAAGCGCGACTGTTGACCATGAGGACAAGGGTTCGATTCCCGGGTCTGCCAAAGTGTTATTCAATGTTTCTGTTGGGTCTTCTCAGTAGCAGCCCGGAGTTTGGAATTGTGCTCGGTAGATGGCAATAGGCCACCTATTTATTACACGGGACTTAATAACAGCATTAGTGAAGTGTACACCTCTGCTTACCTCTTCGGGCAATACAGGCGTGAATAGTATCACGCATTTTTTTTTACGATTTTGTTTCATTACATAATTAATTTAATTGCACTATGTTAATAAATTAAAACTGAATTGGTCTGTCAGTCATGGGATTTTTTCCATGGCTTTTGTACATGTGAGCTAAGTCGGTCATTATACTCAAGGCTGTATTGCATCCCGAGCCACTGGAGAGGGTTTAGCGCAACCGAGAGTGTAATGACAATTGCTTACGAGTTTGATAAGATACCTTTCAACACATTTGCAAGAAAAAAAATACATAAGTGATAGTGAGTGAGATCCATTTATAAAATGGCGCGGATCTCATTTTGCGCGAGCGCCAAATTTGAAATGGTTAAGGCTTGAGGCAGTATATACTCCCAGCCGTATTCCGGTTACGCCCACATATCTCCATGAAGATCAGCCAAGTACACAGGAGATATTATAGTGCACAAGTGTACGCGCTAACACAGGTGCACTCCCACTTCCTTCACTCTCATAGTCCGACGGGATGGCAATCCGACACGACCGGAGTGAGATTAGGCGCAGGACTGACGGCTTTACGTGCTCTCCGAAGCACGGGGGTGTCACACCACCAACTTCCTAACTCCGGGCTGTTACGGAGAATTTCCTAATATAAAAATCCAATAACGCTTTGCCCGACCTGGGAATCGAGCCTAGGACCTCACGCTCGACAGCCGTGCTTGCGACCACTAGACCAAAGAGGCAGTTAAAACTTGAGGCAGTACGTAATAAGCTACATTATGAACCTAAAAGCAGTGCAATAAGAGTCACTGTACGCACAAGTGTGTTGAAAATAATATTTATTTATTTATTTATTCATTTATTTATACTTATGTGCACGTACAGGGTATATAAGGCGGACTTAATGCCATATGGCATTCTCTGCCAGTCAACCTTTGGGTTATAGGGAACAATGAAAAATAGGTACATAAATATAATGGTTTATATAGATACAATAAAATAATATGACTTAAAATAACTTGCATCTTGCGAGACTTAGTAGAGAAACATCTAAAATTGTTTTGCTTTATTTGCAGACTGCGCAGAGGAAATTCATTACTAGTTTTCTTTAGAAGTCTGGATTTCATTCACAGACCTCTAAAAATGAATATCGTATTTACAGCTTAATGTAATGCAACATGCAACGAAGTTCTAGTATTTACTTGTACGTTGCAAAGCTTTCAGACATTTGTTTCACTTTGGCATTTATTATTACCTTCCAGAAGTTTATTTTTATAAGCAATACTATGGGATGTTTTTTTTTTAAGTGAAAACTTCTTTAGGCGCGTTGAGCACTTTTTGGGTGAACGAAAATCATGAAACTCGCGTCATCGTCACCGAACGCTTTCCATAAGCTAACTAGTTACTTAGTTTTCACTTTTGTGAGCAGTGCCAAAGACTGCCCCGTACGTTTTTTTTGTAAGTTAGTGATCGTTCCAGGCAGTTTTTTTTTTTTATGCGTACAGTTTTAGATTTTATCAGGCTAAATTTTACGAAAGAAATAAGACAGCATAAATCATGCTTGTAATCCCCGCAGGGCTACCACTTTTGCTTGACCTGGGAATCGAACCCAGGAATCTCACGCTTAGTAGCGGCAGACGTGAGAAACAAAATGTAAATAAAACGTAGGTAGAGTTGCAAGTAACCTTAAAAAAATGAATGTTGTATGTTCAAGAACACTATTTCAATGTACAAAACTTTTCGTATTTACAAATGCTAACAACTTTCTTTAATAAGGGGCAATAAACGGTACACTTCCTGTTTGAAATATTTTGTTTATACGCCGAGAATTCCCGTAGATAGCTCGACAAAGGCTTAATACAAAAATGTCAGTGCTACCGGTGGCTTTTAGACGAAATAAAAATTCCCCAGAGCTTTTCAATCCGGGTTCTCCACCTAACGAGTAAGCAGTTCACAGACTCACACACATACGCGCATGTGTGTTTATTGCGTGTGTGAGTATTATAATAAAAGAAGAAAAATAACGTTTATTCGTTGTGGATTAATAATATAGTGTTTTTTAAATAACAACAATGTTATGAACAGCATTATAAAAACACCCACCGTTCCCTAATGTTTTTGCTGGTAAAAAGAACAGCGCAAAAAGCGACTTAGCAACTTTTCAGTGATTCTTCAAGCAACAAATTTCATATTAAATAAAAGAAAAATGTTTATATCTTTTTACAAAACATACAATAAGATGGAAAGAAAAAATATCGTACATGAAAAGGTGCATTGAGCAGTCACACATTCGTAAAACCCAGTAAAATAAAACATCTCTGCGTACACCTCCGGAAAATACGCTACGGTATGTTGAATAAGTTAAAGAAAACAAAAAGGGCTCTAAATTAATTAGTCTCGTCCAGTAGAACGATCAGCCATCGTATGTAAGGACTTTGCAATTCAGATGAATTATTAGTTTCCTGAACCAAATTGTCTCTTCGTCAACAATGCATATTCATTGCGGTCCGTAGTTTTGAGTTCTATCGTATTTTACAATTTAGTGGTGAATTTATTACTTAAAATATTAATTCAACGTTTGCTCCGAATTGAAGCATTATATTTGAATTAAAGATAAATCTTTGAAAAGAATTAACGCATGCTTAGCGAACGCTAAAGTTACAATATTAAATGGAAAAAGAATACGGTCGCGAGCAGGATTTGAACCTGCGCCGCCCGGATATTATGATACGGAGTATTAACCCGGGAGGCGCAGGTTCAAACCCTGCTCGCGATCGTATTCTTTTTCAATTTAACATTATATTTGAATTTTCATCCTAGTTAGATATTGGAGTGTGATATTTCCAATAGCTTTTATGCCAATGGCACACTGTCTGTAGAATTGAAAGTTAAAATATGTAACTACCACATTATTATGAATGTTCATTATCCACACATGCCACATTATCTCAACAGTCTCCTCTCTTTTACGCTACTGTTTAAGTGAGTAAGTATGTTTAAGCCATGAAAACGCGCCCTATTCTCTTTATCTCAACAGCTGTAGATAGTTTAATCTACGAAGATGGACCCCACGTTTCTTTTTAATCGCCATAGATAGTTCTATCCACGGATACACGCACCACTATGTTAAATCCACGAAGACGCACTCCACTTTTTGTTTTATCCATGAAGACGTACTCCACTGTGTGTATAAATCGTTACAGATAGTTAATTATACGATGATGTGCACTCTTTTCTGGCTGAGGTTCGAGTTTGTCTCCAGTAACCCACGGCAGATCCATACATAAAATGTAGGTCGTGTGTTCGTGTACTCAGCCATGTGTAGCGGCTTAGACAAAACTTATGGCGCGTCTTCGAGGACTATACCGGTTATAACATAATCAAAATGTATATTCATTCTTATTTAAGAGAAATAAATAGTAGTATATAAAGTAAATTTAAGGAAACAAATTGCAATTAAAAACATGAGCCATCTGCTGTACCTACCCTTAAAATTTTAATAATTTTATTTTTAGATGTAAACCTTTATATCTGTTATGAAACAAAATATCGATTGCAACAAATTGCTTATTAAATATGTCGACAAAACGATATAGCGGTGACTGCATAACCGAATTGGCTAATTGTTCAGTAAACCTAGATTTAAGTTAAACAAAGTATCATTTTCTGAACTAAAACGCAGGATCTCGTTTTATGAAAATAATTGCAAGAAAAAGTAATCGCAAGCCACTGTTCGCGGGGCCTTTTAATTAGTCTCTTTTATTACATGTTCCCTTTGTTTAAGGGAAGTTACAGAAATTCTTTTATTAGACGGTTCACCCTGCGGCTGAACACAGCGAGATGATGGAAGTATATAACTTCTCCTCGCTTTTCACAAAGTCGACCATAATGAAAAGAAAACTCGGAAGAATGTTTTATTGCGAAGTTTTGGACTCGTTTCAGCTTCAACCTGGGTATTTATACCACAGCTATGGGGAAATGTTGGGGTTTGTTTATTTAGGGAAAAGTAGGGCTGCGGAGCGTCAGGTCATGGGTTCGATTCCCGGGTCAGGCAATGGTTTTAAAAATTTCTCTTAGGACCCGGCTGCAGTTGGATAAGATGCCTCAAAGTTCTAGTGACGCAAGCATGGCTTCTAAGTGTGCGATTTCGTGGTGCCGATCCCGGTCCCGGGTCGAGTAAAGTGATTTTGGTTTTGGAAAAACTGAGGGTTTTTTCTTAGGGAATTGTCAATCATAACATGGGGTATGTTATGATTTGTGTCAGTTAGGAAGTAATTACACCACCTATTGATACATGGATCCGAAATGCTGATTAATGGCAAATTCTGCAATTTATAATTAAATCTAATAATTTTATAAATGTGTAGTAAACATATCTTAGGTTTTCGCGATCACTACACATTATAATAAAACAACTTTTAACCGGATTAATCGCGTGTTATCCTGCGACCACGAACGCTGCAAAGTATTCGAGACGCATGTGATTAATCCAACTTAAAGGTGTTCTATTATAAAGTGTAACAGAAATCTAATAACACGACGTACGTATACACACGATACGCAGGTACTGCTCATCCAAAATCGAAAAAGAAAGCGTGAAGCTAACTTGATTACAAGTCTATTCACTGCTTACCTGCGCTTATTCTCAGGTTTCGGGTCGTTTGAAAAGGAATTAATAACGTTTGAATGAACTAATCCCATTTGTTCGCCGAGTGATGGTGACAGGTGATTAAATAGCAACGAAGCCTCCTTTTGTTTGAGTCAAGTCGATTACTGAACGGCTCTTGGCTCTATTTTTAGAGTTCCATATCTCACAAGGAAAAAACCCCTTACGGAAGCACTCTGTCAAGGCTCTTTTTCTCAGCAACGCTTGGATGAAGTGTAAATTAATTATTATAAAATATTAGTCTCTTGGAGTTGTACAAATATCAAGCTTTTAAGTCAACGTTATTAAAAATACGGCCATATAGGCTGCTATTTTGAAACTCGCTGATAATTCTAAACCCATTTCGAAATTATCGTTGACCTAGAATCATGAAATTTGATAAAAAGCAATATCTACAACACAAGTTATGGAAAAAATCCGAAAATAATGTTAAATTTAGAGTTATGTCAGATAATAATATTTTTTTGCGGTTTCAAACATTCGTTGGCATTTGTTTTACCTCACACAAAAGAGTTCGCTACGCATGTGATATTATATTTAAAAAATGTATCTGTACTTACGAAGTTTGTCCTTCACTCCGATTTAATGTTTTCGTTGGAGCAATATTAAGTGCTTTCATCCGCAGTAATATTAATTATACGGAACCCTCACTGCGGGAGTCAGACTCGCATTTGTCTGGTTTTTAAATTGTTCGTATTTGCTTTCTTTTTTGCTTTGCTTTCAGTCATAGCGCACATCTCGACTTTTTAGTTCTTTTAAATATTAAAATCAGTGACATATTTTTTACATGTAGATATGGATATGCTTCACGTAAGTGTTACTCAGAATAAACATGGTGAATATGGTGGTATGTATACAGTACTGCAAGTTCCACCAGAAACTGGCATACAAAGATTATATAAACAATACAAAAAATAAAATTAGGGTTACAATAATTACTTAATTTTGGAGATCTTCAATTACAGAATTCAAATTAAAGATGTCGTTTCAGTAAAAAACTGATAACAATAATTATAGTAGGATAATATATATATATATATATATATATATATATATATATATATATATATATATATAATACACAATAAAGTATGAAATAAATAATAATTAATTTAAAAAATGAAAAAGCACTTACCATGTGTGACCTTAACTTTCGAGTCATAGTTACTGTTATAATTAAATTTAAATAAATAATCAATGAAACTCAAGATAGTTGAAGGTTTTTTACCGCAGTATATGAAAATGTGTTACAGTACAGTCGAAGAAAACTCTTTACTTATCTTGTTTTTAATTATTTTTCATTGACATTGAATAATACCACCAGCCTGTATTAATAAACAAATGAAATCTATATGCTTCTAGTAATGTGAGTTACCCCTCTCATTTCATAGTGTCATTTTAGTGTAATTTTTTTATACCTTATAAATAATTAAATAATAATTTCTTGCCACAATCTGCGCGGCGCCTCATCGGCGGTTTAATGGGTATCGCTGAAAATCAGCGCTGTTTACTCCACGGTGGACAGCACTTAGCTGAGCGATGTCCTTTTTACCCCACACGAAGGACCCACAATTGTTATCATTAGCCCATGTGAATTGTACATTTTTTTTTCTTTTTGTTATGGTTTTGTTTTGTGTTTTAACCTCTACTTTTTTCTAATATTTTATTTTTGCTGTATATTCTTGGTGTGGGGATAAATAAATGATTTTTCTTTCTTTCTTTCTTTCTATATTATAAACATAATAATTATATAAAACTTGATACAACAGCTAGTCTATCTTAATTAAATAGGATGAAACATTCTATGGGAAATATATAAAGGTAATGACCCTGCTTGTGCTAATTACACATTTCGCTAATACTGTTATTTAGTCCCATGTGGTGAGTCTATTGTCATCAAGCGGGCTCAATTCATAACTCCGGGCTGATATTAGGAATTTTTCTAATAGAAAAACTCAAGCTTGAATTTAACCCTGGATACAAGATCAGCAGCTCCGCTTGCTACCACTAGACCAATAAGGTTTTTTAATATAATACTTAAGTATATCAATTCACATGTATAGGTACCAGAGTGGGTAAATATTGCATTCTTTAGTATATTGCTGGTGATTAAGCACGCAAATAGGCTGGGTACAAGGTCTCTAATCACCACAATTTGGTGTTGTGACGCAAAACGTAAGACACTCATTTGTTTGAGTGGTTTCTGCCACAAAGGAACGAAAAACAGAAGACCCAGACGAAAAGAGCATGTAACATAGCATTACGCCTGTATTCCCCGAAAGGGCAGGCGGATGTGAAACTCCACAGTTGTTCGCCCACATTTTACTTTAATAAATAGTGAGTCTATTGCCATCAACCGGGCATAATTCCAAACTCCGGGAATTTCTCAACAGAACAACTAAATAACATTTTGCCCGACTCGGGATACAAACTTGGGACCTCAATCTCAGCAGTCGCGCTTGGGACCACTAGACTAACGAGGCAGACGATAAGATTTTATAGAAATCTTTACCTGACATTAGAATTGTTTAGTATATTGTAAGTTCAAAGATATAAATGTCATAAATATCTCAACCAGGGATAAATGCAAACATTAAAAAAAAAAAAAAAAATTCAACCACCTAATTTTTTTATGGAACAATCGGTTTTACATAATTACTGAACTATAACATGCAGAATTGAATGAACGTTTTGCGTTTATCAATGCAGCAATTATGTAAAACAGTGTGAAATGAACTGTCAGATTGTTTATTTTCGTTCAAAATTTTGTCGCATTTGGCTCTGTATGTCTTAACAATAATAACCTAACTTTATTTTACTTGTCAATAGCAAAAAAAAGATGAAAATTTTGAATGACGTAAATACTAAACCACTATAATAGTCGACAATATATCGGTATTATACAAGAAAATAAACGAAATTGATCCATGAGCGAGCGAAGCGAGCTCGCGAGTTTCGTGTATCCCGACACGGACAGGTTAGGTTCGAAGAGGATGACGGGGGCCAGTGAGCGAGCGGAGCGAGCGAACTACCCCCGTCATCCTCTTCGTGTGAAGGTTTTTTCTAACTTTACAGACACAAAAATAGGAGCCCCGCTGAGCGGGGCTCCGTCGACCCAGCATTATTCATTTATTATATCCATTCATTAATAATAATTTTAATATACCTATACAACAAACAAACCTGTCCCACAGTAGATATGTCATTCTGCATTACGTCTAAAGGTGGGTAGCTGCTTTGTTAAACGTATCGCAATGGCAATCCAGCTGAACATCGTTCAGCTGTTTTATAAAACAGTACTGTTTTGTAAATCAGCTAGCAGTTTTGTAAAACAGCGGATTCTACAATCCATCTGCGACATGGATATAACTTTTTTTGTTTCTATCATGAACTCCGTTGTTTGCTAAAGATCTCCTATTAAAATAGGATTTCATCTTATGAAGCTTAAGTACATTTAAACTCACGCCTTTGTCCCATGGGAGTAGGCAGAAACTACAACTGGATATTAATTTACCTACAGGACAGGAACAGGTTTCTATACAAGAAAATTAAAAAAAAAGAACAGAAAAAAAATTGCGTTACAAAGTTCGCTGTAGATCTGTAAATTATTGCTAAATAAATATCACCAGGCGTCTCCTTAAAACGAATACAAAGATACTTAAAATTCAATAGATTCAAACAACGATAAGGTAGCTCAGTTGGTAGAATGATGACACGGAATGTTAAGGGTCGCGGGTTCAAGCCCCGTTCTTTACTTATGTGTTTTCTTTAAAAATCGTACTTAATTAATTATTATTTTCTAATGAAACATAAAAAAAAAACAATCGGGATTCGAACCTCAGTCCGTGATATGGTCCGTCTTAGAAAATAATCATTTACATATAGGCCTTAACGTCTACAAAAAAACAATTGATCACTTTTTTTTGGGGTGTTAATTTTTTATTATATTAATATAACATAACATAGCATCACGCCTATATTCCCCAAAGGGGTAGTCAGAGGTGTACACAATTGTATACTCACATTTCACCAATGCTGTTATTAAGTCCCATGTAATAGCTTATTGCCATTTACCGGGCACAATTCCAAACTTCGTGCTGCTACTGAGAAATTGCTAATGGAAAAACTCAATAACACTTTGCCCAACCCGAGAATCGAACCCGACAAGACAAGACAACGAGGCAGTATTTATTATATTAGAAACACGGATTATAGCCTGTTGGGGTTGCGGTGAATGCAACTGAGATCCCGCGACCTCGGTAAACAGTAAGGACTGTGTGTAGTTTATATGACGTCCTTCCACAAATCAAGAAAAAATAATGTTGTGCACACAAAGCCCAAAGTTTCATTGTAATCAGATAATTGGTACCTTGACGGCACGGTTGGCGCAGTCGTCGAAAGACCAGCTGGTGCGTCGCGTGTCGCAGTTTCAATTCCTCTATGGAGCAAATATGTGTATGATCTACAGATAACTAACTGTTCCAGGCCTTTTTTTCTTTTTCTTTTTTTTTTTTTTTTTATGTGGAGAAATGCCCTCGCATACCGCTCTGACACGGGGAGACAGAGCGGTTATGTGGGACGGCTACTAGAGCCCCCCCACCACGATAAGGTGGAACCCCTGGGGGGGAACTGTTCCGGGCCTGGGTGTGTGTGCATGTGAGATTATGTGTCTGTAAACGCACCCGCGATAAAGGAAGAAATTCCAAGTGTGGAGCAAGGTAAACAAAATACCTGTCGGAATGTATTGTAGACGAACCGATAACAAAATTGCGAATAAACAATTAGTTTTATATATTAATATACTTACGTGCAAGTATTAATACTCCAAACACGTAACTACTAAGTTAACTCGTCACACGTTTTTATTTTACCATATTTATTCAAATTTACTTAACTAAACTCAATATAAAGCCATTTTGCAGTCAATATGTACTAAAAACTGCTTAGTTCAGAGTTCGTGGTTACAGGATGATGTAACCACGAACTCTGCAAAGTGATCGAAACGTCAAAAACACGACAATCAAAACTACACGCGATTAATCCGGTTACAACAATTGTTTTATTATAATAAAATAACTTTTAACCGTAATGATACTCAAAAAAAAAAAGCTTTTTTTTTTTCAAAATTCTTACATATAATGTTTGTATTTTTCCTAAATAGAATGTTAGTTTCAACACAATATAAATTTGAAACATTATTTTCAATCCCAATCATGAAAGGAAGCAGCAAAAATGAAAATGTTATCAAAATTCGTATATTACATAATATTATGTTCTCGTAAATTTATAGGGAAGTTATATATTAATTAATATAATTTTCCTTCCTTATAGATATCGATTTGGTTTCTTTCTTGCCTCGATTTACTTAATGTTAAAATATGTAGTTTACTTAAAAATATGTTAAAAAGATTTTGTTATATATCTGTATTCAAGGTTTAAGTAAACAGAATGATTATGTTTAATCCATATCATTATGTATACCAATATAGTATTAAATCATATTGGCTTACATTCCTAAATTCAATTTAAATTCTACAATTTATTTGTATTCAATTAAGAACTAGATATAAGAATAATCATTAGATATTTTTTTATTTATTTAATCACACATCTATCATTACAGGGTTATTCTTATACAATAGATTAGTTCTACTATTTTTCTAGCTAAGTTCTATAATATGGTACATATACCTTCTCGATTTTGCTCCGAGAACAAAAAATAAGTAGTTGTAAATAACATGGATGAAGTATTTTCATTTAAGAATCTCCCCCCCCCCCCCCCAAAATACGCATGTAGAGCATAGATAGTTGTACCTACTTCATTTTACATATGCAAATATATTGTATCATCACCAGCCTGTACCTAACAGTCCAACTGCAGCAATGGCCTCTTTTCATAGAAATAAGGCACGAGCATTGATCATCACGCTAGATCACTGGCGATTTTAGACCATCATTATTATCAGTATTCATTTACGCTTAGACATCTCATACTGGCGAAGTAAAACATCGTGAGGATGAGAACTAAGGATGAGAGGAATTATTTTATGTAAACTCAATTTGATTTAATCTGTATAGAATCTATAAATAATCATGATACTGATAGACGTGTTGCTGGGGAGTTTGTTACGCCGCTTCTTCTTCCCAGCTAAAACACTAGGAAGTGGTGAAGGGTGGGCTTTATTGGGGACTGTCTTAATGTTAAACGTTAATATGAATAAATACATTTTGATTTAATACACATCATTTATATAAATTTTCTTTATATTCACACAGTTATTTCTACGGCGCATGAGCAGAACTAGCAAGTGGTTTCAAGGTTACTTATATAAGTTTAAGTTCAAACCACATGTAAGTAACAAAGTTTAGCCTGCTTTCACCGAACTAACTACTTTGATGGACTTGGCCGGCTTTAGGTGACCAAGGAGAGGGAGGAGGGAGATCAACAGATCACGCTTGGTTTATATATACACTGTGTTATAGAAGGCGGAAGTAATTTAGGATTTCTAGGTTCATTTATTACATAGGAAGGGTATTTTGGATTTCTAAATTCAGCTGGCTGGTTGAGTCACAACCTATAGCTTACCTTACCTTCAGCAGCTGTTGTACTATTTTGTGAACTACACCATTTTGCAGCATAATTTCTGCACTTGCGTTTTTCTTAGCAAGTCCCAGCAAACTGGACATGGCTTTCTCACCTTTTTGGGAGGGAAAAAGACAATACGGGTCGCGGGCGCTGTGTCTGAGTGACCCTGTCGTGTACGTGCTCACATGCAGTCGTACACTGTGAGGGTTTTGGGGAAACTTCTCTGTTTCTCCCGTGCAAAGGCATGGCACAGAAGGGGCACTGGTTTGAGCTATTCGAGTTTACGTTGCCCCTTATTTATGCGCTGAGATGGCCGTGTGGTTTTAGTCGGTACGAGTCCGACATATCCCTCGCCTTCAGGTGGAGGGTATCCACGAGGAACGAACATTAAAGGTTTGCTTTTTGTAGAAAGAAAAATACGTTCGTGTGCATAATTTAATCTGCGCTTCTCAGGAATAATGAGCAGACGTAAGGACGGTTTAATTGAAAGAGCGCCCGCAGAATTCACTCAGAAGGCGCAGTTTCCAAGCTCACTGCTAGTAAACCACAGTTAGTCGTGTCGATTCAGTTTTCTGTAAGAAGGGACTGAATAGATGGCAATGATGTCACCAAAGACGTATTAAAATGTGGAAAAAGAATTCGCGGTAGTGAGCAGAGGTCGAGATGGCTAGTGGTCAGAGTGCTTGGAGTATTTATCCGGGAGGCGCAGGTCTGAACTTACTGCCGACTTTATTCTTTTTCCAAAAACTATTATAACTTTAGACTTCGCTAAGCATGCGTTAATGCTTTTCAAAGACTTATCTGTCACCTTAACTGCCTCGTTGGTTTAGTGGTCCGTAGCTCGACTGCTGAGCAGGAGGTCTCGGGTTCGATTCCCGGGTCGGGCAAAGTGTTATTGAGTTTTTCTGTTAGGAAATTCTCAGTAGCAACCCGGAGTTTGGAAATGTGCCCGGTTGATGGCAATAGGCTCACCACCTATTACATGGGACTTAATAACAGCATTGGTGAAATGTGGGTGTACAATTGTGTACACCTCTGCCTACCCCTTCGGGGAATACAGGCGTGATGCTATGTTATGTTATGTTTATCTGTCACCATAAGTAATTATATTTCTACAAAAATTTATTACTTTAGGTACAGTTAAATTGATCGAAAATTGAGTAGATCGTTTATTATCGTATAGTTAATGAACAACCTATACTTGTGCCACAGGCTAAACTGTGTAAACCGATGTCAGAGATCTACGGTTAATTTTCACTTTGAAACTAAATTATGCATCAACCATACGTAAAGAAAAATATCTATATTATCAAGATCTAATTCATTCTATTTCGTAAACAACAGACAAATTGTATTATTCTGTTACCCATCTATTTCTCGCTATATTGTATCTAACACGACAGTTCGGTACCAAATCACTCGCAATGTTTCGGAACGCATTCAAGGATCGAGGTGACCTTCAAAGGACGAACTGTACCGGAATTAGATTTACTAGATGCGAAATTGCGTGGCAATTGCACAACTGACTTTTAATAATTATATATTTCAATTTGACGTATATAGCGTCGTGTGCTCTAAATAGTTAAAATCCTATACCACATTTTTATGAATAAGATTGACGCAATGTATATTGTCAGACTGCCTCATTGGTCTGATGGCCGCAAGGACAACTGCTGAGTATGAAGTCCCGGGGTTGATTTCGGACCGGGCAAGCCAGTTTAAAATGATTATTTTTAATAAACAATACTATTTCTGAGCATAGCAACTGTCCTTGAAATATTGCCTGTTATTATTTGAATGCTAACATTCACGTAACCATTAATCTGCATTATGACCAGGAAACTGTGTAATGAATATCTAACCTTCAGTTTAAATGCTCTAAATATAACGACGCATAATTTTTTGTTAAGAAATAAGCGACTTTATGTCGTGAGAATTAAGATTCTTTGTCCATTATTAATTTGGAAATATTATTTACCTAAAATTTATGAGCATTTCCTTTGTTACAGTTTCACGTTACAACGTTCAGATTAAGAATATTACTAGTTAACATGGGGAAGGCGGTTAATCGACAATTGTCTGCTGAAGTTCGGAGCTGGGGTAAAATTATAAATAATAGCAGAAGAAGAAAAGAAAGATGACCAGCATTATTGATCGTGATAAAATCTCACTTTTAATTATTTAAATGTACAGTCACGAGCACAAACATGTAGGTATACATTTACACTTAAACTTAAATTCCATATAAATAGTTATCTGAATAATATAGAACTATTAATGTGCAAGAAATGTTTCTTCTATCTGTGTTACATACCTAATTATTTTAGTAATGACTACACGCCAGAGATTTAGTCGGTGTTTTTAAAAGATTTTGTTCTAAGATTTTAGTGCTCGTGACTGTACTGTGTGACCTAATCGGGTGGTCCCGGCTACGATGGTAACCTGCCGTGCATATAATTATAAATAGTCGCTCAAAAATTTTAGTCCATTTAAACGATTTCTTCGTGTAAGTATTTATTGTAAAATCTTAAACATTTTATTTGATCATAATATGTTTAAATCAGTATTTAATAATTTAAAAATAATTAAATAACCGAACCGGTATATGTTGGAACTATTAATTATTTTCCTATTATATAGTCCTCCTTGCCGATTACGACAACGGCGACACCAGACACTATTTGCTAGCGTGTGCCCGAATATGACTTGCTAGACTGAATTTGGTTTTAAATACCCGATCACAGCTAAGGCAATACAGCTGACCGGCAGAATTAAAAGTATAGATATAGGAGGGCTTAGATCTCTCTCTACGTATTTGGCGTTTTTCGGTGATAGTATCAAGTCGCTTTTTTTCGAAGTTTTGACACCTGTTGTAGACCGTAGTGTGCCACGACGACCTATGTGTAGCGAGCCTCTCCCAACCGGATGGGTCAATAGCACAAGCACTTAAATGTCTCTTGAACACGTCCTTATAGCGGAGATGTTGACATTTTCCTATTATGAGCTATATGTAGTTTTCTTTTCCTTTGTAGGTATTTGTTTTTTCCAATAATTTATTTATTCTTAGTTGAGATGCCACTGTTCCTCGTAGAAATTCCAAAAATTCGTACACAACGATTTAGTTCGGCGTTCATGATACGTACTACTCGTAAATGGAACTCCCTGCTGTCTACGTGTCTCCTGAGAAATACAATAGGCATATTCAAGGCTAGGAGTGACAAGATTTCTTCGGGATTTATGTTATCCAACCTCAGCCACACCGTTGCTTACCACCAGGTAAGTTGATGGCCAAACATAAATCCATTTAGAAAAAAAAAAGATTTATAATATCAAATTAGACTTCGGCACTAGTTATCAGTTTTTTTATTTATACCTCGTTTCGTAAAAGTCGACACTGAAAGATTAAAAGTATATTATACATAAAGCGCTTCTAGTTCTCCTTCAGCGATGTTATACTGTGACGTAATACAGCCTAGGAGTGGGGAAAAGGCGGAGATCTCTAACTTAGAGGCCCAAAGAGGCTCCGTACTCCCTAGTCTTATTGCTGAGCTTGACCATTAGGCATTGGGCTGATTTCCTTCGTTAAATGTTTGAAGTTTTAGAAGATAACTTTAGTTGAAAGCCTTTATTTGAAGGGTTTCAAATAGCGAAAATTAAATATAAATTTGTTAAGATATCCTGAACAGCCATAGCCTAGTGGTATGACCATTGGACTGTCAAGTCAAGGTCGCGAGTTCGAATCCAAGCACACACCACTGTCTTTGCGAGTCATGTGCTTATCACTTGTTTATAACGTGAAGGAAAACATCGTGAGGAAACCAGCACACCAGAAAGATGTTCTCGATGGTGTGTAAAGCTATGTCAGAGGTCTGCGAGCGGTTTAAGCTCTGACAATAGGTTGTTTATCAACCATACGATAAGCAGAAGAAGATTTGCTTGCTAAATTAATTCCTCTACAAGAATACGGTTTTTACTATTCAGCTTGAACTATATAAAACCATATAAACAACAACAAAAATCTATTAAAACCTGTATTGAATGCAAGAGTTCAACTTTACCAACACTTATGTCTAACCCTACGGAGAATATAGGCGTGATGCTTTATTATATCGCATTTCAAAACTTCATTAAAATTCTAAAACCATTTGAATAAACAGTACATTAGAAAATAAAACGAAGTGCACAAAAAGGTCAACACGTTTTGTTTCAATATAATATATAAAATCCAAATAGCTTTTCTAATCCAACTAAGACCCGAGCTCCACAAACAATATCAGCTGTGTGCGGCCATCTTGATAATAATCCCGCAAATAATATAATAAAATAAGGCACAACAACGGGTATTGTTAATTTACACAGTGCAGTCACGTCTGGTGAGTTTCCTACGGTAATGAGAAAAGGCAGATCAGGACGTGCCAATTGGTAAGATTGTGGTACAGCGCTGGAGAGGCTATATAAAGTTTAATGCTAAGAAAAGCGATGGAATCAAGAATTAACTTGGCTCACCTTGCTAATTTTCTTTCTTTCTATACACAATCATAGCATAACACATAACTTAACATAACATAGCATCATGCCTGTATTCCCCGAAGGGGTAGGCAGAGGTGTACACAATTGTACACCCACATTTCACCAATGATGTTATAAAATCTCATGTAATAGGTAGTGAGTCTATTGCCATCAATCTAATGCCAAACTCCGGGCTACTAATGGAGATTTCTGAACAGAAAAACTAAATGACATTTTGACCGACTTGCGAATCAAACTAGGGACCTCAATTTCAGCAGTCGCGCTAGGGACCAGTAGACCAAAGAGGCAGTTAAAGGGCATAACACGATAGAAGTGTTACTCAGTTTCTGTTATAGATCATTAGAAATTCCGTTTTGTTGATCTTTGCCATTATCGTTCGCTTTTACATCGTTTTTTTCCGCTTTGCTACCTTATATATTAGATAAATTAACTAACATAGTCATACGGATTCAACTAATTTATGGTTATAGCACTAGCAGCTTCTACTTTGTTACTCCTTCATGCAATAACTACTGAACGGATTGGGATGATATTTGGCATAAAGATAGTTTATAATCTGGATAAACACTTATGATTATGTATGAGTATTTCCCAATAAATTAAAAAGGACAATTATAAAGCCTATATTCAAGAAAGGTAATAAACTAGATATTCAAAATTATAGACCGGTAGCTTTAATTCCAATATTTTCGAAAATATTTGAGAAAGTTATTTACAATTCTTTATCTAACTTTCTAGAAAAAGAAAGGATAATTGTTCCACAACAGTTTGGCTTTAGAAAATGCAAAAATATTAACATGGCCATCTACAATTTCTTAGACTCCGTAATGGATATAATATGGATAGGGGCCTTCCAACTATAGGGATGTTCATGGATATGTCGAAAGCTTTTGACCACGTGAAACATGACATCCTCTTGAACAAATTATATTGTTACGGTATAAGAGGAAATGCCCATAATTTAATAAAATCTTATATATCAGACAGGCAGCAATTAACAGAAATAACAAAACTATGCTTACAATCAAAAACTGAACTGACATATCAATCAGACACCAAAACTGTGAAATATGGAGTGCCTCAGGGGAGTGTTTTGGGGCCTTTGCTTTTTATAACTTATATTAATGACCTTCCAATGGCGACTTCCTATAAAATGACTCTATTTGCTGACGATAGCACTGTGCTTTATACAGGTAAAAATATGACACTTCTTCAATATGACATAAATCAATCTTTGACATCTATTGTGCAATGGCTTAAATGTAATAATCTATTAATTAATCTAGATAAAACTAAAACTATAAATTTTAAACAAAGAAAGCAGTCGACGAAGATCAATATTCAATACATGGGTACAACAATAGAGGAAGATGACTTAACAAAATTCTTAGGTCTTAAGATAGATAGTAAAATAAACTGGAAAATACACATTGAATCTGTTTGCAAAAAAGTAAGCCAATATGCATACGGCCTGCATAAACTAAAATACACGGCAAATTTAAATACAGTTATTACAGCCTATCATGGCTTTGTGTCTTCTACACTCCGCTATGGGGTGATATTTTGGGGCAATGCTACGGATTGGTCTATGGCATTCAAAGCTCAAAAACGGTGCATTAGAGCAATATTTAATCTTAAATCAACCGATTCTTGCGCGCCCTATTTTAAAAACCACAATTTGATGACATTTCCCTGCATATACATTCAGGAATGTGCTATGTTCATAAAGCAGAACATGGATCTCTTCGATAAAAGACTTAGATCTCGTCACGCTGATAAACTATGCGTCGTTGCTAGTAAGACAGCATTAATGCATAATAGCATATACTGTAAAGCCCCGCTTATCTATACCAGCAAATATTCGAAGCATAAAAAGCATGCATCTTTTCAAAAGGGCCATCAAAGAGATGCTGCAGTTAAAATGCTACTACTCTTTACGTGAATTTTTAGATGGCATGCTTATTGATTCCTGACTGATGGTTTCCTTATTAGTCCATGACCATTTATGTTTAGTGTAACTCAGAATTGTACCTTAAACCATTAAATATTCTGCATGGAGTCGTTATTACTGATATTATAATTATTCATGTCATTTAATCAGTTGTTATTGTATTGTTTAATTTTTAAAATCGTTTCATAATTAATTTGCATACCGTTAATGGTTAAATGTGGTGGACTTTATTTACTATTATTAAGAACTCATGTACCCATATTTCGCAAATAAATGAATTGAATTGATTTTTTATCCCGGCTAGACCCAATTCTGAAGTCCACGCAGAAAAATTTGCGGGCAGTAGCTAGTATTATTTAACATATGTTGACTTAATTGTTCGCATAGCTCAGCTTAGCTTCACTATTATTGTGAGAAGAACTTAACATATTGAATATTCGTGGCGGCGGTAAAAGGTCCTTCACTGAAAAAGATTCGGAGAATTAACATGAACTATTGTTTCACGAATAATATTCACTCGAAACTATAATTTTTAATATACAGGCTGAATTTTTCAAGTGGGCTCGGATGGCCAAGTCCGACACTATAAAGGAATACTCCTTCCGACCGTATTTCGGTCACGGCGGCCTATCTACACGGAGATTAGCCAAGTACGCAGGAGATATTATAGAGCACAAGTATATGCGGAAACACAGGTGCACTCCCTCTTCCTCCTTCACTCTCATATTCCGATGGGACGGAAATCCGACACGACCAGAGAGAGATCAGGCGCAGGACCGACGGCTTTACGTGCTAATATAAAGGAATAGCAAAAAATACTCAAAGGAGTCCCGGGCCCGATTTTTATGAAAACTAAAACTGCATCATTGGGTTAGGACATCAAGATTCCTAGCCGAGAATGGAACCCGTGGATTTAGGAAAAAAAAAGTGTATTATTACACCATCCGATAGTGTTGCTAATAAGAATCAAATTACGGAAAGTAATGATGACAAAAAAAGGAAAATTTTGATTTTTTTTAAACTGATTCTACATTTCTTATAATGTCTGATTCATACATTACCTGTACCACCCGTACTTAGTTCGAAAAAATGCGCAATACTCTCAGTATATACTTTTTCATTTGACTGTAGAACTGTTACTATGTCGAAAGATAGATAGGGTGAGGTTAAGTCAATCCAGGTTATTGTGAAGGTTTATTTGAAAATACATCATATTTTCTTTGCGTATGAAAATAATCTTTTAACCTCGCTCAACCACGTACAAATACGTACTTCAAAACAATAAAAATCAATTGTGTCTGCTAATTAGCGAGCCAACGGCTTAAATATACTTACAAATAGAAGAAACCAAATGGACTCGCGACATTGCCTCGGGCTCAGCTCATAAGTAAGGGCTCCGTTCGAGTTCGAAACAAGTCGAACTAGTGAACAATAATTGATAAAAGAAACAAAAGAACTATTAACGATTTTGATTATTTATAAGATCTCATAGTAGTGGCAACACAGAAGTTGGAGTTAACCTCCTTAGTCCTTACACCGTTGTATTCCTGGTGAACCCAGCCACGTGAAGTTACTACGGTAACTAATGAGATCTTGAGCTTGTCTTGGTATACTATTGAGATTATCGAACGACTTCATTTGTCTAGTGGTCGCATACGCGGTTGCTGAGCGTGAAGTCCCGAGTTCTATGCCCTGGTATACACAAGGTCAATTAAATTCTTTCTCATTAAAGATATAGACCGTTCAAGCTCAGCAGTAGCGTTTATCATCACTCGACCAACGTAGTTTCAGAGTATTGGTTAAAAACAATTCATAGGAATACTCATATACATCCTTTAATCTCGCAAGGGTACCTACGAAATTGTACCTACTTGATAACAATAATGTTTCTATTGTATCTGGTAATTAGCAAGTCAACAGATTAAATTTATACTAACCCGCCTGTTTTCGTTTCATATCTAAGAATACTCTATCATAACATTTACACAGATATTAGGTTATAAATGAAACATTATATTTGTAAAGATAACGCCTACACGAAACTAAATAGCACTAGCTATTAATGTTGATAGTGCGATATAATTTTAGTACGTTGATTTTAGCAGTATCTAATCAACCAAAATAATAATGAAAGGAAAACATACCTTAGGCATAGACCCTTACTATATAACCTTTTGAATGCTACTGACGTCTGTAGAAGACAAATGTTGGCGTGTCATCAGCGCCACGGCTTCATTACTTTGTACTAATGTGTATTTGTATTTTAATATAGACGTTGCACTGATAGGCGGATAATTTTATTCATCCATGGCGTTCAAAATGCTATCTAACGACGTGCACGTGTCAAAAAATGTCACGCGGAAGAAATACGACAAAAAAGAACTTTAAGTGTAATCCAGGAGGTGCAGGTTAACACCCCGCAGGCGTTCATAGTTTACAATCCGCAACCTGCAACGCATATTTATACAATTGCCGTTCGGACATAATCGTTAAATATGTGGGCGCGCTGGACATAGAAAGGGTTAAAACTATTTCTCTTATGACACAATAAAAAAAATATCTTATCTGTTTTTCCATCTACGTATTCCTACGTATTACCGCATGAAGGAGTGACAGCCTAGTGGTAAGACCGTTGGGCTGGCAAGTCAAAGGTCGCAGGTTTGAACACAAGATCACAGATTTTTCGTAGCTTAAATTATGTGATCACGTTTTTTTTATCAAAAGTGGATCTACGATTGGCCACCGACTCGCCTGATGGTAAGAGATGGTGTGGCCGAGGATGGAGCGCGTAGATCCAGAAGAAATCTATTTACTCTGAGTAGAGTGAATAGATTTGGGGAGTACGATAGTTGGGGAGTTGATGCAACTGCCCTGACTCGTCTCCCACAACGGTTGCACCGGACTACATCCCGAAACACGACTAGGTCGCTTCACGGCATGGCGTCGTCCGGTGGGTGGTAACCAGCCGCGGCCGAAGCCTCCCACCAGAGTTGTGTTGCCTATTTTGCACCACTACGGGGCCACGTGTAAGGATTCCATTTTAAGGGTTCACTCCTACGGACGTGGGCAACTCAACCCCCATCATAAAACAGTAAAGAAAAAGAAAAACATCATGAAGAAACTAGTAGCACACCAGACATATTCTTGATGGTGTGTAAAGCCATATCAGAAGCTTACAAATGAAGTTATAAATTTATGTGGAAAAAGAATACGGTCGCGAGCAGGATTCGAACCTCCCGGATAAATACTCCAGGCATTTTGACCACTAAGTCATCTCGACCTCTGCTCACCACCGCGAATTCTTCATCCACATTTTTAATACATCTTTTGGCGACGTCATTGTTATCTATTTAGTGGTCAGAGCGCCTAGAGTATTTATCCGGGAGGCGCAGGTTCGAATCCTGGTCGCGACTGTATTCTTTTTTCCCAAAAAATTATTTTTTAAACTTTGAAGTTTGATAAGCAAGCGATAATGGTTTTCAAAAATTTTTCTATTTTAACTTACAGATGGTTTAAGCTCTGATACCAGGTTGTTTATCAAGTACCCGATAAGAACGAATCGTATTAAATCCCAGGTACATTTTCGTGTTTAAGGAACGCTGCGTAATAGGCGTTTTTGTTGATCCGAAGCGGGGCGGCGGCGCCAAGGTGAAGGAGAGGATCGATACCCACACTTGGCGTTTTGTTACTTGCACATTACTATACACTGTGTTATGGTTGGTGTGTTTTATTGTGGAAAGATTGGTTTGGTGATAGAGGAAGATATTTTTGTATCTACAGGGTCCCAGGGAGGTAGCACCAGCAAAATTTCCTGATGGATTTTTGTCGGGATTTTTTTAGTAACATAATCTTCACAAATTGTAATTTCACACATAAAATAATTGACTTTCTAACGATAATGCAAGTTACCGAAATTTGGATCAAAAGTGAAAAATTTAAGTTAGAGCGAGAACTGAATTTTCAACGCTAAAAAAATAAATAAAAGAAGACGCCGTAGTTCCTGGGTAATTTTAAATACTTTACAAGAATCTAAGCTTTTGTAATAACGAAAAAAAAGTGGTGCCTGATATATGCTGAAATCGGCTTTCAAAGGTACTAAGCTGGAATTTGATTCATGCAATCAAAATAACTTTTCTCTCGTTATTGTTATCGAAATGAAGAATAATCATTCATAGAACAGCTTCTAAGATACGTAATGGGTAACAGTAACAATATTTGATCAGTCTAGATACTTATTTAAGCTTATTTTTTTATAAACATATGGCTACTATGACTTAATATATGATAAGAACTATTAAACAATAAATAGATTATATTTAGCATTTAGAGAACATTTCAAATATTATTAATAATAAATAACTCACCCTAGCGGGGTTTTAATTGAACAACTAAACTAAAAAACAAAACCATCAGAAATAAATAAATTTAAGGTTGGAATTTTCTCAAAAAACATAAAATAACAAAAAATTTGGGAAAATACACGGGGATTTAATCATAAGGTATTAGTGTCCCCTAGCAGTCACCGACTATTGTAAGGAGGTGATGCTCGCGATGCAGGTGGCGGAAAGGGAGACAGACGCGAACCCCGCTCGCCCCTGCAGCAGAAGGCGAGCCAGGCGCCGGAGAGCGCTCAACGATCTCCGGCCACCGTGAGCCGTGGACTGAGGGCGGCGGGTATGAGTGGTTCGCCGCCTGATCAGCAGTCCAGCCCAAGACGGCCACACACGTGCGATTTAGGGAAATGTTTGAACAGGTGTGTGTTGAAATATATTCAAGGGACCTCGGTAAAGGTAGGTCTGGTTTTTAGTCGGTAGGAATCCGGCACAGCGTCAATGTTGGATACTCCACATTAAAAAAAAAAAGGTATTAGTGTCCCTTAACTCCAAACATTCACTAGTACAGCCTTCCTGGGACACTCTGTATATTTTAAATCCGAGGAACTATATCAGACATATATATATATATATAGATATCCGACCGTATTCGGCCTCGGCGACTGTTTCGCTATTTATGGACTCTCAGGTGACTGACGTAGCCAATTTTTGCAGTGAATGTGCGGCCACATACTCTGCACGTCAGTACACCTTCAACAAAGTTGTAGGATATGGCCGCAGGTGGTCGGGCCTTTAGCTCATCACGTTTCGTGTCCATCTCCACTCTTCGTCTATCCTCGAAGTCGTACACCTTAGTGTTCACAATACTCCTCCACTGTGGCCGATCCGAAGCCAGTGTCTCCCATTGTGACGGATCCACGTCACATCGCTTCATGTGACGTTTCAGCACATCCTTGTAGCGGAGGAGCTGGCCGCCTTGTTTCCGCTTGCCTTCCTCCAGCTCCGAGTAAAAGATGCGCTTCGCCACTCTGTCATTAGACATTCGGGAGACATGCCCGCACCAACGCAACTGCCGCCTCATAAGATAGGCCTCAATTCCACTGACGTTGGCACGTCGCAGAACATCCATGTTCCTAACACGGTCCGACCAATGAATGTTCAGGATGTCACGTAGGCATTTGAGGTGAAACCTATCCATTGTGCGGATATGCTTGCGGTATAGACACCACGTTTCAGAGGAGTAAAGGAGATTCGGCAGAACAATTGCCATGTACACAATTTAAAAGCGGCGGTAAAAAAAAAGATTTTCTCTTATTTGACGTTAAATTCAAACTTGTTCGATTAATATAATTGATTATAACAACAAAAACTTGTTGTTTTAATTAATCACCTTTGTAGATACGTAATAAATAATAATAATTATCATAGTTTTTTTTTTAATTTAGTTTTATTAATATGATTGTACCAACGATGTAATATACGTTGTTTCTATCATTATTTGTATGAATTGAACATTTCATCTACAATTTTGGAAAATCCTAATTAATAGTGTCTGAAACCATCCCCGTTTCCGCAGAAATTGTATTTTACCGCAAATATTCCGTCTTTTCCAGAATCAGAAGTAACTATTTACCCATTTCACCTAAATGTGTTCAGTAGTTTTTGCTGATTCACAAACTTATACACAGCCAAACCAAATATTTTATTAGTAGAAATGATAGGATACTTAAACTTTTCAGTAACATACAATTTTATCAGAGTGACGAATCGGTATATAAATATCAAATCGAAATTAATTTATTTTTAATCGTTATCGTATTGGGGTTTCTTTTATGGATAAGAATTTTGGTGACAAATTGCAACTGATGACGAGTCGGGACTAACTCAAAATTATAACTTTAGTGTTCGGTTCGTATGTGTTATTGGGTGTTAGATGTATCAGTCGATTTAATTCTGTAAGAAAAATAAGAAAAAGTTAATCAATCCTGAATGTAACAGCCATTTTTTGTATGATTCTAGAAGACCGTACTGCCCATGAATGAAACTTCTTGCCGTGTTCCGTGTTCCCAGAAAATACAACTTCATTATTCAATAAAAAGAGAAATAAGTGAATAAAATAAATTGAAAATTCTTTCAGAATCAGGACAGCAATACACATTAGAATAAAGACTACGCACACCACGACAAACATGGCCCGTTCAATACTCCAATTCCGTCAAAAGTAGCCCAAGTTTACGGCACCTTTACATTACGTATTCAAACGTGGTAAAATCTTATTTAGTACCTACGCACCGAACTCACGTTTTGGTAGGCGTCGTTATACTACGCCCACTGCTTCCAATTACAAAGAAAATACTACTACGCAATGATATTTACAACTTTGGGGAATACAAGAAGGTGAAAATCATAAACAAGATAAATTAAATTGTTGACATACTTTTCCGCCTACGTAGATTGCTACGACGCTACGAGTGGGCCTACGGACCACTGACAAGAGGCTACGTAAATGAAAATGGTGATTTATTCAAATAGTAGGTATTTATTCGTAGTTTGATTATTTATGTTCATAATATGATTCATATAACTATATAGTCATGTAGGTCAAAGTATCGAAATAAAAAGCCACAGTTGTGGTTTAATTTTTTAAAGAATATGAAAAATAATGAATATAAAAAATTCACTAACGAAAAAAACCATTTTTTTTTTACATACATTTTCAATGATTTCTGAAAGACAGCCATAAATCTACATTTCTTTTTCCCGTGGCGGCAGGAAGAACTGTACTTACACCATCTGCTACGAGTAAATCTCCAATAATGAGAGAATACGCCTGTACTATTCCTTTACATAGATGTAGACCATCCACAGTATTCAACACACATCCCACCCTTAGTTACTTTGGCCTACCCGGCCAGTTTGTACACTGAATACGAAATAACACTAAACATGATACGGACCAGGTCACGTTTATCTATTTACTACCTGTGTCCTGCGATTTCACCCGCGTTAATTTGAGGAAAAAACCTACTAAGATATATTCATGACATCACTCATGACCGCCCGCCTTGCACATCATATTATATGCGCTCATGAATATCCATTGAAATCAAATGATATCAAGTATCAGTTTTGTTCAAAATTAAATACTTGTTATGAATAACGTATTTATTTGGATAAGGATTAATATAATGTTTATAAAAACACCTTCGCAAATAATACATTATTTTAGAACCATAAAAACGGTTATAGTGAGTCAACCTTAAAAGATAGACATTGCTGTCACAGATATTTTTTTTGAACTTTTAACGGGGAACAGTTGTGTCGTACATGATTTTTGAGTAACTTTAACCGTTTACGCAGCGCAAGCAAAGGAAGCACTCAAAAGGAATACTTTTTTCCCGTATTTGCAACTTTTTTCATTGATGCTCCGCTCCTATTGGTTTTAGCGTAATGTTATATAGCGTATAACCTTCCTCGATAAATGGACTATCTAACACAAAACGATTTTTTCAATTTGAACCAGTAGATCCTGAGATTAGCGCGTTCAACCAAACAAACAAACTCTTCAGCTTTAATATATTAGTATAGTTATGTAATAAGAATAGATTTACCCTAAATTTTTTATATTATAAATAGTAATTATATAAACGCTGAGATAAATTTCGCCATTTAAATATGGCATGGAAATTGTTCTAAGTATAGTTTTTTTAATATTTTTTATGTAAAATAGAATATATGTACATACGTACCTGTTTCCCATTGGGGTAGATGTAGACAAATAATTTTTACTTGCTGTCATATGATTCTGACACACTGACTTTTCATGCATGTGCGGCGGCTTAAGTTGCTCCTGACCAATCCTTTTTTGAGAACGTCCGTAATTTGATTGCGGTACGTTCGTCGGGGTCGGGCTCACTCTTTCATCCACATTCGCCTTATATACTAGTGTTTTCAAGTAAACAATATTGTAGATTATAGGCTTTACATAGGGGAAATGTCGAATTAATAGGTTAATAAGTCTTTCATTTAAGTATGTTCTTAAAAAATAATGTTCAATAAACGTTTCATAAATTATTTATAGGAACTTGTCTTTGTTTAGTTAATAAGTGTCGGCGAAAGCGAAGACACGTATCATTTTGACGCATATAATTTTAATTTTAACTGTAAATTTTTAGAGCAGACCGTTAAACACTCATAATAATTATCTATATAGTGTTAAAGTTCCTCATTGCGTATGGCTGTCTGTCTATGCACGATTTTGGATTAATATTGATTTGGGTTTTTACTAACGAGTAGAAGGAGGTCAATTCATGAGAAATAGTTAGGTAAACATATAGGAACAACGGCCTCGTTGGTCTAGTGGTCCCAAGCGCGACTGCTGAGCATGAGGTCTTGGGTTCGATTCCCAGATCGGACAAAGTGTTTTTGGGTTTTTCTGTTAGGAAAATCTCAATACTCTCAAAGGTAGATGGCAATAGGCTAACCACCTATTAAATGGGACTTAATAGCAGTATTGGTGAAATTAAGTCCTTTGTACAGCAGACGTTATGTTATGTATGAAAAACTAATATTTTTCTCTCGAACAAAAAACAAAGGCATATCTAATACCCATCAGGGAATGCTCCAAAAACCCTAAATGTATGTATTTCTACAACAAGTAAAGGAAAACACGGAAATAAATTGCAAAGGTTTTCTGTGTCAGAAGAAAAGCTATTTTCGTACGAGCCTACCGCTCTCGCTTATTCGCCATTGAGATCTAATTATCTAATAAAGGAAAGGGCGCGTACGATATAGATATGTATAGGCAAAGTATTATGTATATTTTCGTGAGCCAGCGACGTAGGTAAGTGCTTATTTTGGATTAACTATATTTTATTATGTTATAAGAGCTCTTGGGTTTTTCTTTAAAATCTGCCTAGCCGTTTTCTTATTACGTTGTTCCAAGCTGAAAAGCTTCCAGTCAAACTGAATGCAGCTTAATACCAATATTTTACATGGACTGCTGATCTCTGACCTTCACAACCTAGTTACTGGGTAACACGATTTCTCATGGTATGCCTGCCTGGTTGTCAGACTTTCAAGCCTCTGACTACCCGTAACGGCTGTCATAGCTCTTAATTGGATAACAGGGACCGGTGGCTTAACGTGCTCTCCGAGGCACGGTGGGGTCTCCATATGAAATTATGGTCCACGGACTGACCGCGGCAAGCGCCGTAGCTTAACCTTGATTGATTAGAGTAGGACCATGTGGTTTTTGGTCCGCAGGACACAGCGTCCATGCTGGATATTCCAAAAAAAAAACAAAAAACACTCAAAAAAAAGGCATGACTTGTCCAAACTTAAATATAAATGCGAAAGTAACCCTGTCGATCCGTTCGTTTGTTAAATTTTCACGCCTAAACTGTCGAACAAATTTTATTGAATTTTGGAAAACATAGATTGGACGTTAGAGAAAAACATCATAGGCATGAATATTTTAGTCGCGGAGATGAAGTCACGGGCACCTACTAGTATTCTAGAAAAGCAGAATCAGATAAAATTGCGATAAAGCCAGATTATGTGGAGCGTATTTTTTGCAACCGTGCTTGAATCAGCATTTCATCCGCCCCATTAGAGGGCAGTTTCGTATTGAACGATATTTAGTAGAAAATTATTATTTGTGCAGATATAATCTTCGAGGTTGTTTTTCTTTCGATTTGGGCAGTATTCCAGTTGGTACTGAGCTGGATTCGATACGGTTTATAGTTATGTAGGTTATAATTGTAAGTTATTTGTTGGCTAAAGCTTGCTGCAGTGGCTCAGTTTAAATATTATGAGTTGTAGTTACATCGTACATCGTCAAGCACAGAATTAACACAGGGTGGATGAAATGGCGGCAGGTCACGGGAACTATTTGAGACCCCAGAATTCCCTTAAATTTATGGGGAAAATCTATAAAAGAATTAGTAGAGCAGCTGTCTTGTATGGTTCTGAGTGTCCAACGAGGGGAATTAATGAAAGACGACTTCATGCAGCTGAGATGAGAATGTTAGGAGTGACGCGGATGGATGGAATATAAGAGGAAATTAGTATATAAGAGGAAGTCTGAAAGTGGCACCGGTGACTGAGAAGTTGTGTTGAAATCGTTAAGCATAGTATGGGCATGTGATGCGGAGGGATGAGGGTCATGTGACCAGGAAAGTTTTGAGTATGAATTTAGATGGCTATAAGAATAGAGAAAGAAGAATAAGAATCGATGGATGGATTGTGTTAAAGATAATAGAAAAAGAGTGTCTGACGATATGACAGCTAATAGAGATGTATGGAATAAGAATACATGCTGCGCCGACCCCAAATAAATTGGGATAAGGGCAGGGGGATGATGATGATGATGAGTTATATCGTACACCGTACACCAGGGTTGAAAGACTATTTGGTCCAAGCGACATTTTTTGTGTTAATGAAATGACTTCAATAGACTTATTATAAAGTTTCTATTTTTTTAAACCACATAATTTTCATTTGGACCAGTTGTTCAACAGTTGAATTATCAAAGTGCCACTATTATTTTATGAGTAGGTACTTATGAAAAACCTTTTAAAATGAGATTGGGTCTTCTTGTTCAATTTCTATAATTAGTTCATTAATATTTTTTTAAGTAAGTTACCTATATAACTATTAATTAAATAATTATAAAGGTAAAATAAATTAGAGAAAACGCGCCAGCATTTTTTTTTGTTTAGTTCGATTTCATACTGATTCTATATATGACCTCCAATATGTTTTAGATAGATCCTTTACCATCGAGGTCCAAAAATATACTTAATCGTATTCAAGGGCTTAAATCGAAAGTCTCATTACTTGTCCTCGTAACTTCAAGCTACCGATTTCACCATGAGTAAATACTGGTAATTACTGATGGAAAGAAAGACATGTTTTTTTTTATAAATTAAACAATACATAATAACCTCCAGTCGGTCAAAGTCAAAAGTCAAAGTCAAAGGTTTTTATTTCATATAAACCATACAAAGGCACTTATGAAAAGTCAGAATTTACGTGCACGGTTCCAAAAAGTCGCTTCGTATGGAGAAGAACCGGCAAGAAACTCCATGGTTACTCTTTTAAACTGTATATCTTTTACAATTTCTGTAAATACAATTTTGGGCGGGATGTAAAAACAACGTTGTCTTGGATGCAGTCACTAATATAAAAGATAATTAGATAAGCCTTATTAAATGAATAGCGCATTTGACAAGTTTACGGCGTTCTCACATTTACAAAATGTTGAAGCTAAAAAAGCTATTTATAACAATGCATAATATCCGTCAAATATTATTAGTAAGTTCAACAAAAGAACAAAAAAAGGAAACATTGAAAGAGGTATATTATGCAAAAAAAAAACAAAGTAAAAATATCATTAGAACTGTGATAGAAATTACACATACATTGTCAGTGAGTAGCCAAGGAAGCCACATGTGCAGAAGGTGTTATAGCCAAACATCCCTATCAGCAACGTAGTCTTTGGTCTTATAATAGGATTTTTGAATAAGTACGCGGTATTTCCCAAAGGGGTGTCAGATTGTTCACAATTGTACACCCTTAATTCACTTATAATAATACTCCTCCAGAGCGTAGTTCGGCCATTATGGCTTATCTCCGAGGAGATTAACCAAGTACGCAGGAGATATTATAGTGCACAAGTGTATGCACAAGCACAGGTGCACTCCCTCTTCCTTCACTCTCATAATCCGATGAGATGGCAATTCGACACGACCGGAGAAAGATCAGGCGTAGGACCGACGGCTTTACGTGCTGATTGAATTCCCTAATACCACTATTAAGTCCCATGGAGTAAATAGGTGATGAGCCTATTGACATCTTACGGGCAATATTCCAAACTCCGGGCTACTTCTTCTCTCAAACTAAAATAATGTTGATGTAAATAACGTAATATGTCAGCCGGCGCACGCTCATGGCGTTGGCGTCCCTTCGCTTGTCGTTTTTGAAGGTTTTCAACTTGACAACCGGCATAGACAAGTGAATCGGAGGCGGCACCAAGAGGTTGGCGCGCCTGTACCGCTTGCTTGTAGCCAAAAGCCAAAGAGCCACAGATTATAAATATAATTATTATGTATTTAATGATGCTGAGAGCTGTTTTTTTTTTTTTTATTCTACTTAAGTGTATTCTAATGTTTTTTATTCTGTTTGTTATATATATAAATTATTTATTTTTATTTACTATTGTATAACGATTCTCCTTGTTGAATCATTTCATTTAATAATTAAAAAAAATACATACTTGATGTTGACGTTGGTACGTTCGTTGGCTGTCCGTGGTATCACGCTAGGTCCTATCAGAATACCAGCGCTGCAACATTTTAATTAATGTCGCAGCATTACGCTGAGATAGTGGCCTTTTTTGGCCAGGTACAGGATATTTGTTTGTATGTTATTTTATAAGTTTATTAGATATAGGTATCATTTTTAAATTATTATCAGAAATCTCTTGTGTAATTTCCTGTACTGGTACAAAATAAAAAATCTTTTCTTTCTTTCTTTCTTTCTTTCTTCTCAGAATTTTCTAACATAAAATCTCAATAACATTTAACCCGGGAATCGAACCCGGGACCTCTCATGCTCAGCAGCCGCGTTTGCAATCAACGAGGCAGTTATGAAAAACAGTTTGGAATATAAAATATATAGTTATTTCATGTATATATTAAATTTGATATGCAATATATGAAAACACCATTAAATAATTATTGAGAATAATAGAGATTTTCTAAGAAATTAATGTGGGCAGGGACAATGGTAGCCTAAAAATAAATTTAATCTTTATGTGAGAACAATGAAAGTGACATGGCTGTCTGAAAATGATATCCACTCAGGTACTTGCCTTAATGGAAGCTCAGGTTCCTATGGACGCGGCTTATTTCTGCTGCTTTATTCCGTTAAAATATATAGATTAAAAGTTTAAAAACTTATAGGTTTAAATATAATATTTACTTAATTCATCATTATGCTCACCATAGAGTCAACTTTTACAGTTTTTTAGCAAAAGTGGGAATAGTCACTTAATAAAGCATTTAATTACAGAAAAGGTAATAGAAGGCGTTAATCTTTTACCTAACATAATCAAAAATCAGAAATTTTATGGACGGACTCGTTTTATATTTATTTGAATAGCACAGCCTGCATTTTTTTACACGTCTGCTCAATAAAAGTAGTGTTATGGTTTTAAGGTTCATGTATGTGGGTATGTGTCTTTATGTGGAATAAAGAAACTCACAAACATATTCAAATTCAAATCCAAATTCAAATATTTTCATTTCACATAGACCAGATTACAGGCACTTATGAAACGTCAAAACTAGGTGTCCATAACTTCCTAATGCCTGAACTGATTTAGATGAATTGCATTTTGCAGGGTAACATAGGCTAATAAGATAAAAAAAAATGCATATGTGGTACACAAAAAATAAATTATTCAAACATTTAATAGCACGTGTATGTTTTAAAACTAATTTATTCAAAGGTAAATGTCTTGTGCATGCAGGCTATAAATTCAAGTATCGTATAAATGCCAAAGCAGGTCTGAATTTAGGTATAATCTTAACCCATTTAGATGTGTCTACAGTAGTTGGATAAAAGCTAAGATCTGGAATTATAGATGGTTTCATTTCTTAATGGTTACGCCAGCTGCGGTTGAGCTAGGTTAGGTCTAAACCTACATTAATGTAAATTAGTTTGACATTTAACTGACGTATCTCAAGTCTGATTTAATCTCTCCTCTAATTAATGTACCTACAATACAATGATACAAATTACGAAGATTTATTTCTGCGTAAATTTGTGAAGCCTACTCGTAATTTAGTACCCAAACTGACTGGGATTTTCTAGCTTAATCTTTGTTTAATTTCTGCGTACTTATTTAACATTCTCTTTAGATAAACGACTAATTAAATAAGTATTTCATAAAAGGTATATTAACCCCTTCATGTAGTCCCTCTAAACTACAATGAAATAATGATCATCAGAAAAAATTTGACCCATTTTCTTGTATAGGCAAAAATCGTAACATGTGGAAATCGTCAATAGTATTTGCTTACCTCAACGGGAAACAGGCGTTTGTAAAATCAGTAAATACGGTGGCATTATCATTATATTGCATTGACTGCCTCGTTGGTCTAGTGGTCGCAAGCGCGGCTGCTGAGCGTGAGGTCCTGGGTTCGATTCCCAGGTCAGGCAAAGTGTTATTGAATTTTTCTGTTAGGATATTCTCAGTAGTAGCCCGGAGTCAGGAAGTTGGGGTGGTTATGTGCTGTCTTTGTGCCCAGTGTAAAATAAAAATAATTACTTTTTTAAAATTAACGTTTGTTATATAAATTTGCGTAGGTACATTAGTTCAATATTTTTCTACAAATATTGGCATTGAAATATGACTCACGTTTCCTTCATTTCATAGTTCGCTGAAATAACATAGCCAACACAGTCATTTGCTAAAAATATAACGACAGTTTGATTTAACGCCGCCCAGTTTTAGGAATAGACATGAAAACTTTTATTAGTTGCTTCAGGGAGTGCCTCGAAATACATTCGAGTTACATCCCATAACATTTTTAATACCTTTGTTTATTTATACGTGTAATATTTTTTATGGCGTCGGTGAAATACCAAAATAAGCGATTTTTTCTGGTCTACCTAATTTTTTATATTTTGTTTATCCTATCGTGTAGTTAGAAGCCAAAGATTGGCACAGTGGTTCAAAGTTCAGCTGCTGCGACGCATTTATATTGTGAGTCGAATTCCGAGCATAGAAAAAATATTGATGATTATGATTTCTGGTGTCATGGTTGTTCAATCCACCCAAGAGCCTCGGACTTCGCTCTTTGTCTCTGACATATGACCTTGACTTCGTTTTAAGATGTTTGTATGTTAAATGAAGTGTAACTAAAGGTTAATCGAGGTCGTTTAAATATAGATGTTTTCAAATTTATTGTTTACAATTTATTTCTCACGTCCGTTTCCATTCTGACTGTTACACGAAAGTTAACATGAAAGAATATTATCAAATTGCATCATAAAAGGCATGAAGGAGTAGGCAGAGTTGTATACAATTGGACACCCACATTTCACCAATGCTAATTAAGTCCCATGTAATGAGGTGCTGGGCCTATTGTTATCCAACGAACCAAATTCCTAATTCCGAAATAAGAATTTCCTAACAATAAAACTCATTAGCACTTTTCCTGATCTGGGAATCGAACCCAAGACCTCGTCAGCACTAGAGACTACTAGACCAAGGAGGTAGAGAGTATAATTATTTTAGCTAAATATAGAATTTATTTGCACTCACAGCTATTCTAACACTTCGTTCTAAATATTGTTTTTCTATAAAAGTCTGTCCTAATATATTTTCTTCTTACATAAAAGGAATACGAAAGTCCTTAGGGTCACAAACGGATAATTTATGGCACAGAATTTACAACGCAAATAGAAATGTTCGTAAATATAAGGTTAAATGAAGAACTCTTTGAACTGACGCGTTTCAAGAAAATTCTGTTTAAAAATGTATACGTGTGAGAATTCCAAACAAAGCATAACATAGTATTACGCCTGTATTTCCGAAAGGGGTAGGTACTGGTGTACAGAGTCGTACACCCAAATTTCACTAATAACATAACATAACATCACGACCTTTTCCCCCGAAAGGGTAGGCAGACGTGTACACAGTTGTACATCCGCATTATACTAATACTGTTACTGAGTCCTATGTGATGGCAATAGGACCCTATTGCCATCTGTCAGGCACAAATCTAAACTCTGGGCTGCTACTGAGAATTTCTTAACAGAAAAACCCAGTAGCACGTTGCCCGACCTGGGAATCGAACCCAAGACCACATACTCAGTTGCACTTGGGACCTCTAGACCAACGAGGCAGTTAACCTATGCTGTTATTGAATCCCATGGAACAGGAGGTGAGCTTATTGTCAACAAAAGGCAGAATTCTGTCTGCTGCGAAGAATTTTCTATCAGACACACAATCAAGAACTCTTTGCCGACCACGGAATTGGATCCAGGACAGCTCAGCAGCTCCGCTTACAACTACTAGACTATTAAGGCTTATTTCATAGGTGTTTTATTTTTACTGACATTAACGCACATAGCGAAATCTAAAGATATATTTTTTTGTAGAAAATAAAGATATAGTCGAGAGTTGGATTCGAAACTGCGCCTCCCGGGTAAATACTCCAGGCGGTCTGACCACTAAGACTGCTCGACGGCTGCTCACTACTCCGAATTCTTCTTACACGTTATAATACGTCTTTTGGTAACGTAATTTTTTGAGATAAAGTAAAAATTACAATTTAAGCAAAATAGCTTCATAATGGTCCTTCAATACGCAATTAATTTAATTTTGTAACATCATAAAATACGCCTGTTTTTATTTTAAAAAGTGCTTAAGCACGTTCTACGGTTCTTATTATAAAAAGTATGAAATAACAAGATAAAAATTATCATCATAAAAATTACGCAGACGTATGAGGAGTGAAATGAAATTGAAATGAAATGAAATTGTTTATTCTGTAAAGAGGTCTTTTAAAAACTCTTTTACATGTCATTATAATCTAGATGGCGTCGGCGTTTCCTATCTGACTACCTCTGAGAAGAAACGCCGAAACAAACTCAAAGGTCAAGGTCTCTTTTAAAGTCCAGACATCATTAAACATCCTTATGTGAACCATGTAGGGTATCTGGAATGGCCTTTTTAAGAAAGAGCTATATCAGTTTCGAGTTGACCTGTCCTAACTGACGGCACACATTGACGGCGCATCAGTCATCTTGAGCTCAACCATGTTATAGGGAGCTCAACGACCTGTCGCAAGGCGATACCAGATCAGCAGGACATTTGCGTAGGCCATATAAAAACCTCAAAACCGCCAGATTTCAAATATGTATAACAATAAATAAAAAACTAAGAAAAACTTCCTACACGATGCTCACATTCACAATTTCTGTAATATTAAGAATGTCACAATAAAAAATGTCAATTAATAGAATGTCAATTGTTATGATATTACAATGTCAATTTTATCTTATTTAAATGTCAAATTTTCTCATTATACAGTATGAAATATTGGTATGAAATTTGGCACAGTTAAAGTTTATATGGATGCACTCCTTGTGCAGAAAACTAATATGTTTTTATAATATGCATTAGAAATACGTTAAATTAATAAACTAATCATTAATGTTTTTAAATGTGTCTTATAACTACATTCGTAAAAAAAATTGATAAACGTGATCATTAATTTGTTGAGGCATTTAGAAGTTATGGTAGAATAAAGAACCTCACAAACCAAACATACATACTGTAAGGCTAGATTAAAGGGCAGCTATAGTCTATGGTGCTGCGTAGCGTCGTTTGCACTTTTTTTTTGCACTACTTGTTCGGCATTCTGACAATAGCGTTTCGCGCGTAAACGTTGTGAAGTGATTGGATTGCTTTCTATTAATTCAATAAATGTAGTTAGAACATAAATCTGTTTAGATTTCACCATCTAATTATACATACATACATGAACCCTGAACGCATAACTCTAATTTTAAACATTGATTCAAACTTAAACATTATTATCAGATTGATTCATAATTGCGATGCATTTTTTATATTTTAAACAAACTATTTTTGGTAGTATTTACAGTTATTTTCTGTTAGATTCAAATTCAAATATTTTTACTTCAAATAGACCAGATTACAGGTACTTATGAAATGTCAAAGGTAGGTGTATGGTTTCAAGGCGTTGCTCTTATGGAGAAGAGCCACAAAGAATCTCCATGGACACTCTTTGCATATAAATTGGTATAACAATAAACAAGGTAATGTGAGAATAATGCAGGGTTATGTGCAAAAGAGTAAAGGAAATTGTTAAAAACAATAACTTATAATTAGCGTTTTAAAATGACAGCTAAAGCAGTTAGGAGCTGACCAGTCCCGACAGACAGCACCCGAATATATTGAATGGAAAACTGTTGTTAGACGATTAAAATTTCAAGGTGTATAATAACTGTTAGTCCAAGACAACATTTCTCAAGTTTAATTTTAGTTGGACTGCAGAAGGAGACCGTAGCGGTGGTGGTTACCACCAACAACAGTATTACCAAAGAGGGTTGACGTCACGCAGGCGGCCGGTCATACAACATAGCCAAAAGTTTAGCAGCATGCCAGATATAGGTATGCTGCGCTGACCACAAATAAATTGAGATAAGGGCAGGGGGATGCTGATGATGATTGTAGTTGGACTGCATCAGAATTTATTCAATGTCATTACCAAGAAGCGCACTCAAAATCATCTAATGTGTACCTGTAACTACTACGTAAAAGTTAGTTATGTTATACTCCATACTAAATATTTTAACATATTTTTTAGTGTTATTAAATTTTAAAATATAATCAGATAAGATATATAGGTACACCGGCGCCATCTGGAATTTAAAATCTAAATAAAGATTGCATAAAAGAGCGTTCCTCAGACGAAATTAACAAGATAAAAAAAAATTACGATACGTATAACTTTCAGTTTTTTTTTGTTTATGAAAAATGGATCTACCTTTGACCACCAACTCGCCTGACGGTAAGCGATGGTGTGGCCGAGGATGGAGCACGTAGATCCAGAATAATTCTATTCACTCCAATTAGAGTGGATAGATTTGGAGAGAACGATAGTTGAGGAGTCGATGTACCTGCCCAGACCTGTCTCCCACAACGGTTGCACCGGACGACACAGCTGATATTAGATGCCAATTGTGGCTTCAAACCTAGTAGGAAGATGGGTATTTTATGATCATATTTATTTTATCTTCGATTACTTAAGTTATTAAAGGCATACGGTGAAGAAAGTACTAGATGCAAGTATTGGTATTTAATCACCAACTCGCAGTGAGCTAGCGAGGTGAATTGGTGATTAATGCTTCTTCCCTTCTTTGCATAAGAAGACGCCTCTGCGATGGCACGTGGGACATTTACAGGCTGTATATAATATCCTGACGCGATTTGGATCCAATTTAAAAGTTTGTCCCCATAATCCGTCTGTCCCGGCCTCGTGGGGGCTGGGTCCCGTTGTTTAAGTACCTATGTAATAAGCTAATTCTGTATGCAAACGTTTGTTGGACCTCTGAAAAGATTTACTTTGTTCGAGCATAAACGAGATTTTAATTTTTGATGTGGATCATGTAACTTTGCGTATTTGGGTGGATGTTGAAATAATGTTTGGGTTTTATCAAGTGTAAGAAAAATAACAACATTCTGTTTAATACATAAATACAGACAATCTCTGCCTCTTTGGTCTAGTGGTCCCAAGCGCGACTGCTAACCATGAGGTCTCGGGATCGATTCCCGAGTTGGGTAAAGAGTTATTGAGTTTTTCTGTTAGGAAATTCTCACTAGCAGCCCGGAGTTTGGAATTGTGCCCAGTAGATGACAATAGGCTCACCACCTATTACATGGGATTTAATAACAGCATTGGTGAAATGTGGGTTTACAATTGTGTACACCTCTGCCTACACCTTCAGGGAATATAGGCGTGATGCTATGATGCTATACAGACAATCACGCGTGTTTCCCATTGGAGTAGACAGAGACTATCGATTTCTACTTGTTTCGAGTCTTCTCTTCACTTTCACTTTATCTATCTTCATTAACGTCTCCATGCATCGTTTTAGGGTCCTCCTGTCTTTTCTGTGTAATCCTTACTAATATTATAATTTTGATCGAAGTTGAAATGGCATACATACTAACTACCCTATGTTACCCGGGACTATGTAAGGATTCTAACGATACCCCATACATCTAAATCGGATTAGGCGTTTGAAAGTTACGGTGGAATAAAGCAACTCGCAAACATGCTTAGTTAAGTATATATTTACATGAACCCTAAAACATAACACTCCTTTTTTTGGACAGTCGTGTAAAAACTGTAGTACTGTGAAACATGTTCTAATTAAAGATAAATCTTTGAAAAGCATTAACGCATGCTTAGCGAACTCTAAACTTATAATATTATATGGAAAAAAGAATACGCTCGCGAGCAGGATTCGAACCTGCGCCTCCCGGATAAATACTCCAGGCGCTCTGACCACTAAGCCATCTCGACCTCTGCTCACTACCGTGAATTCTTCCTCCACATTTTAACACGTCTTTTGGTGACGTCATTGCTATGTATTCAGTCCCTATACAGGTGACCGAACCGACACGACTAACTTTGCAGATAATAAATCTTTGAAAAGCATTAACGCATGCTTAGCGAACTTATAATATTAAATGGAAAAATAATACGGTTGCGAGCAGGATTCGAACCTCCCGGACAAAAACCATCCCGTGCAGAAACCACCACAAAAATAGTTATAGGAATTTGCTGTCGAATCGAATTTCTATGCCTAGATAGAATAAGATTATAATAAAACAACTTTTAACCGGTTTAATCGCGTGTATTGCGTGTATATACTGGTGGAGGACCACGAACGCTGCAAAATGTTCGAAACGTCAGGAAAAACAAACCCATAATACACGCGATTAATCCGGTTAAAAGTTGTTTTATTATAATGTATAGTGATCGCGAAAACCTAAGATATTACTATTAGAATAATATGTTGACATTGGGCAAGAATTTATTCTTAAATTTGTTTGAGGTGTACACTTAAAATAAAAAATGTTTTAAAGTAATTCTACATAATGCATATTTTTTATTTTTAATATGGCGCAAATGAACAGCCTGTATAACTCAACATAAGTAGCACTAGCTTCACCAGCAATCATCAAAGTAGGTAGCTTAGTTCAGAAGATTTTACGACTCCGACCGATAATGGTCTAATTCATTTCCTAAATGACGCAAAGTTGGCAATTACGACATTAATTCTACGTTAAATCTGAATAGGTACCAAGGCTTTGTCCCAGTTAGTAAGATAATGATCGCAATGCCCAAAGTACCTACTCAACCTGCGGCAGACTCTTGGCAAGCCAAAACTGATAAAGTCATGGAAAATAAGAACACTCCAAAGTACCTCCTGTGTTTTAATTAATAAAGTTAATTAACATTTCCTGTCTCGCAAATTATTACGCGTTTCGCTCTCGTATAATTAACGTTAAATCAGTAAAAACATACAAAATTTTCCAAAATATTTGGATCGTTTACCAAAAGGGTCATTAAGTACAATGTGTAAGCTCCGAAACTTTCCTCTGCCCGTGCAATTAAGTAGAGAAAAAAATGGTTGAGCAAAGTTGTCTGGCCTTGATCTTGGCGTGACGTCATAAAAGTTGGGTGTTCCACCCTCGACGCCCACGTAGGAGACTTTAAAGGCAAGCTTAGTGTAAAACCTGCGCCACACAGAAAGCGGGTTAAGAGGTGTGCACAGTAGAGTGGCGAGGCGTTTCTCTTCACACCGACTGTAAATGGAAAAGATGATTTTATTTTATTACAGTTGCCGTACAGTAAATGTATTGAATGAATTGAGATTTGATTTAAATAGAGTTAGGGTGAGGTCATATTTGCATGGTGAAATGTAGTGGGAAATAAGAGCAAACAAAACGACCTGCATATGACATTTTCCCAAAAATCTGATTAGCTTACAATCTGAACCGGGATTTTTTAGTAAAACATATAATACTTCACAACAACACCAAGAAGTGAATCTGTACAAGGGCCTGAGAAGGCACCATAAGACCTATATTAAATCATATTATGAACAAACGATAAAATTACAACCTGACAAAATATTTGTACCTGAAGTACAGTAACCATGTAATATACATATTTATACAAAACATATACTTAGACGTCACATTTCATGCAGTCATTTACACACATAGAAAATCATAACTTCTACACACACCTACGTACATCCAGATGGCTTTAAGCATGTTATTGTTTCTGTTGCATTGAAACAGTTTGAAGGTAAATCGGACTTAATGCCAGTTTTTAACTGTAATTTTATAAAGCTGTGGATTTAATTAATATTAAATAAATAAGTATGAGCATTGAGCAAACGTCGAAAAACTCAATATGATTGACAAACAGGACCGCCACGCTATCCGTTAGGACACAGCTTTACCAAACGCTTGCCAAAGACAAAAGCTGAATTCGGTATTCCGTAATACTAAGGTGCAAACGAATGGAGTTTCTTGGCGAGCACCCTGGCGGGTTTAAATGGTAATTTATATCCTTCGGCGAAATGGATGGGAGCCTTTTCGGCAATAACATTTGTTTTGTTGGACATTTTTGAGGTAGGAACCTGGATTGTTTTGGATTGATTGCATGGAATATGGATTTGTGAAATAGAAAATCTAGTTCAGATCAACGTGTGCCTTCTTGGTGTTCTAGAATCAATTTCATGTCGTGAACGGTTGTCTGTCAGATATTGGTATTAGCGATAAGACCCACTATTCTACCACAACACTTATTGTTAATGATTATTTTAATACTGCCTCGTTGGTACTAGACCAAAGGTCCCGAGCGTGACTGCTGAGCAGGAGGTCTCGGGTTCAACTCCCGGGTCGGGCAAAGTGTTATTGAGTTTTTCTCTTAGGAAATTCTCAGTAACAGCCCGGAGTTTGAAATTGTGCCCGGCTGATGGCAATAGACTCAACACCTATTACATAGGACTTCATAACAGCATTGGTGAAATGTGGGTGTACAGTTGTGTACACCTCTGCCTACCCCATCGGATAATACAGGCGTGATGCTATGTATGTATTATTTTCGATGTGATATGTTTTTGTTAAAGGTGTAAAATAATGAATACTCTATCTATCTAGCCATAATGATTGCTATCATTATATTAGATGGTAAAAAATCGTTATGGTTAACAAAGCATGGTGCATTCAAACGAAATGGGTGATTACTAACGGTAAGAATAATAAATATTAACTACTAAGCACGTGATTTCACTTAGCTTTTTTCTTGTTGCTGTTACACACCTGTCGAACTATATGTGGAAGATATAGGCGGAACATAGCTAAGCCGAATCTATTTTGAGCTATCTTGGCCATATTTTCATCTGGGCGTCTCTGTGCCCCTTAACCACGTTCTGTCGGTGCTGGTTGAGTTTATAGTAGTTATGATGTCAAGTTGGGGTATGCAGGTGGCTTAAACAATTGAAGTCAGGTTTGCATCTACCCATAATGAAAGAAATAATAATTATTAGAACTTTATATTAAATGGAAAAAGAATACGGTCGTAAGTAGGATTCGAACCTGCGCCTTCCGGATAAATACTCCAAGCGTTCTGACCAGCCATCTCGACCTCTGCTCACCACCGCGAATTCTTCATCCATATTTTAACACGTCTTTTGGCGACGTCATTTTTTCCATTTAATATAATAACTTTAGAGTTCGCTAAGCATGCGATAATGCTTTTCAAAGATTTATCTTTAATTATTTTGTGTGTTGTCTGTTTTGTACTGTGAAAAGAAAATAGTTGCCAGTGTTGCAACTTAATTATGGCTGGATTTTTCAACTTTGATTTGTTCTTACGTTTGTGCGAAGAATAAGTTTTCTTTCTTTCTTGCCACAGATCCAGGCTCTAAATCTCGTGTTACAAATAATTGCAATAGATTTTTATTGACCATTAGCTGATATAACAGACGTAGACCTGTTTAAAATTTTATCGAAAAAAGCAGTTCGGTTTTTCCCAAATTATTCGGGCAACTTTTATTAGCCCAAAAATCTTAAATTACGAACATTCACAAAACAAAATTAAGTCAGCCGTTTTTCAGTTATGTGTTTACCAACGAACAGCCGCCCGTCCACCGTTTAGAATGTGCCTCACGACGCCACTAATTAATGGTCGGTAGGCCATAACATCGCTCTTAGTACCATGTGGCAAGGTCCCCAATTAAGCTCATATCTTACACCCACATTACGGAAATAACGGTGTAAGGTAGTTAACCTAAATCTTACTTAATAGTATTTTCTAAATATAATGAACAGACTTCAGTAATGAAGAGGTACTTCTTCTGTAAAAACATACCAGTATTTTTTAACGATTTTAATTTTAATTACCAAAACACACATAAGGTCCCAAGCGAACTACTGAATATTAGTTCGATTACCGGCTCAGGCAAAGTGTTATTGAGTTTTTCTGTTAAGAAATTCGCAATAGCAGCTCGGGGTTTGGGATTGTGCCGTGTAGATGGCAATAGGCCCACCACCACTTACATGGGACTTAATTACAGATTTGGTGAAATACGAGTGTACAACTGAATAGACCTCTGCCGACCGCTTCAGGGAATAAAGGTGTGATGCTGAAGTAATTTCTAAACCTTTATCCATCATATTTAATGAGGTTAAACTTGGTTTAACATCGCGTGTCAGGACATAAAAATAAAGCGAAAACGTCATTAAGTAAGACTACGCAGTAACTTGAGATTTTATTGAGCCATAAAAAGGTGGATCTCATAAATAGGTGAATTTCTTCCTTACACTGTTCTTGCAAGATTGGTATCTGTTTTATTATAAGTGTTATCTTTAGATAAAAGAAGACAAGATTAGAATAAGAAGGGTTTATGTCAAAGAGATTCGTGTAGGTTACTGACCATGTATTGATCCACATTCCTGAAAAATGAACATAACATAACATCACGCCTGTATTCCCCGAAGGGGTAGGCGGAGGTGTACACAGTTGTACACCCACATTTCACCAATGCTTGTTATTAAGTCCCATGTAATAGGTGGTCAGCCTATTGCCATCAACAGATCACAATTACAAACTCCGGGCTGCTACTGAGAATTTCCTGACAGAAAATCCCAATAACACTGCCCGATCTGGGAATCGAACCTAAGACCTCATGCTCAGCAGTCGTGCTTGAAACTACTAGACCAACGGGGCAGTTAGAATTTTATTATATACATATGGACTTAAATTCACTTTTTAACCGACTTCAAAAAGGGGGTTCTGTTTTCGACCCGTATATATGTTTGTATGTCCGCGATTATCTCAAAAACTAGGGACTAACCTGATTTGGATGGGGTTTTCGTTATTTAAATACATATTTTTCGGGGAAGGTTTTAGTATATTATATATTAGGATAGACAATGGAGATACACAATGGAATTCTTCAATAACTAACAGCAAATGACCGCGTTAGTGTTATACTAATTTGTATATATAATAATTTGTATAGTATGTATTATATAATAACGGTAACCGGTATAAAACTATTATATCCATAGCACATATTTACCATCTATAAAACCAAGTATTCAATACTTGGCGTCAATTCTAATGTAGCAAAATAAACTAAATTTAGAGCATGCTGTCTTTTACTAACCGTTACTTTAAGAGCGAGACGGGATGACGTCAAATTCAAATTTAATCATGTCCACCGAAAATTTCCATACAATTTTCGATTGCCGTTTCTAAAATTAGATGAAGAATGGTTGCCTAATACTGTGACTACAAAAGCGTTCGGACATTTTAATTTGACTTGCCTTAATTCGAGTTTGATATCTTTTGATTCGTGCCATCTTGCTCATAAAGTTATTGTTAGTAAAAGACAGGAATTTAATAAATTTAGTTTAGTTTGCTACATTAGAATTGACGCCATTGGCTGTAAAAACAACAATAAGATGAAATGAAAGATGATAGAATCCTATAGCTTTTTTTCTGTCCATTTATGTCTGGCACTTGAACTTAATTACGAAGGAAATGTCTGCGACAATATATGCCTGCGTTGACCTACTTGAAAACTGATTTGAAGTTTATTAAATAAACCCTTTCATCTTGCGTCTCTGCCTGCCTAGCCTTTTTCCAATTACATTGGGGTCGACTTCCAGTCAAACTGGATGCAGCTTGTTAATACCAGTATTCTACATGGATTGACTGCCTATCTGACCTGCACAACCCAGTTACTGGGTAACATAATATCTCGTGGTATGACTGGTTGTCAGACTTTCAGGCCTCTGACTACCCGTAACGACCGCTTATGTGTGTACCCTTACTTAGCCACGAGCCCCTCTTCATCAGGCGTCTCTATTGTAATAAAATAGTCACTTAATTTCTTAGCAAAATATCACAAATATATCCCATGTAAATGTGTACCTACCTATAGGTACAGGTCCCTCCAATTGAAAGATAAAAGCGCATTTTGATTGGCATTTAAATCGGCTTCGCAAAAGCGAGCCCAGACATTTGTAGCCCCAGCGTAAAGTTCTCGTTAAATGGGACTGACTATTACACCGTAGCTTTAAAAAAATACTGCCTCGTTGATCTAGTGGTCTCAAGCGCGGCCGCTAAACGTGAGTTTCGGGGCTCGATTCCTGGGTCCAGCAGTTTTATTGGGTTTTTCTGTTAGGAGGCACTTAGGTCGGAGTGTGGAAATGTTTCTGGGATTTGAGAAATTGGGCACAAAATTTAGAATTATGCTCCGTTTTTGGCAGTTGGTGAAATCTAGGTGTAACTACTCTAATATACATATCATCATCCCCCCCCCCGACCTTATCCCAATTTATTTGGGGTCGGCGCAGCATCCATGGGTTCCGTAATATCGGAAGTCACTTCCTTTCTTGCCATACTAATATGCATAAGTAACATGAATGTTAATATTCCACAAAAATAAAACAATTTTTTTGATGCATACTACAATAAATTTTAGCATATAAATATAATATCTACCTACTTCTACAATATTGAGTGTAGGCATGCAAATACCTATGCACAGCCCACCCGCCCGCAAATATATGCACGGGACTGTTAGAACGACACTGCACGGTCTCACGGACGAACACTGATCTACTTACCCTAAAGACACAGTAGGTATGATGTACACGTGATTTCACTGACGCATTTGAGTCTTTGTCGCATAATAAATATTTGTGTAGACACTAGCTGGTACCGCCGACTCTCTATGTACAATTTATCCATAACATCTTCAAAATTTATTCATCTGTTTAGGAGTAAAAACGCAACAAAGATACATATGGAATTACTTTCGAATTTATATTTAAGTACAAGCTGTGCCTGCGGTTTCACCCGTGTATAATTATATTAATTATTAGCCTAAGTTAGATAGATAAAATAGATAAAGCTTTATTGTACACCATCATAATATCATTTATAAAAATACAATTAGTAATTAGTAAGTTACTCCTTATATAGTTAGTCAGTCAGTTTATCTGCCAATAAAATCTGATCAGAATCGTTCCAGCCGTTTCGAAGATTAGCTGAAAAAAAAGATAGTCAAAAATTTTAATAACTGATTTTTAGGCATAGGTACCGTGCAATTAACCGTATGAGCTTAAAAAAACAACTATTATTTTGACATCACAAACAGACACTTCAAATTTATATATTTCCATTGATGATTAGTTTGAATTGGTGCTAGAATGGTTTTATTTGTGTGACAACCAGGACCAACGGCTTCCTAGGTAACTAAACGTATTATATTATGTTTAACAGAGCAATAAAATTTCGTCACGGTGTAAATGCAGTCAGTCTTTACGACTTGACTACACAAACGTGACGTCAGACCATTAAAACTTGAACCGTGAGAATTTATTATATCTCCCCTTTTACACTCCATTTGGTTTACTAGCGGGCGGGGACAGGGCTCCCCATGAACTGGTCTTCTAAAGATCCGACGGGGCTTTTGAAATTTTAGATGGCAAGTCTTATTTTAGTAGAAGCGTTTACGTTTTCAGTATTGGGTTTCTGAATGCTAATTCTTCATTCTAAAATTCTGACGGTAGGTGATTATCCCTAGTTTACATCAAAGAGGCGAAGTGTCTCTCCGTTGTAATTATGAAATAGGTACGGTATTTAAGCTTCTGTTGCGTTGTCGTTGAATAAGTTAATAGAATGACAGCTACTTTGATTATAGGTTAAATACTCTATTCTTCTTAACGTGTGGTTGATGAACAATCTAGTGTCAGAGTTTAAATCGCCCGCAGGTATCTAGCATGACTTCACACCATTGAGAACATCTCTCAGGTGTGTTGGTTTCTTACGATGTTTTTCTTTACTGTTATAAGCAAGTGATAATTAATTTCTAATACGCACATGACTTCGAAAAGTCAGTGGTGCGTGCCTTTGATTCGAACTTGCGTCCTTTGACTCGTTAGTCCAACGGTCATACCACTCGCATATCATTCCCAATTTTTATTCTATTTTACTGTAATAATATGAATGCAACTTAGACCAATTCAGAGGTCTACGGTTAGCTTGAATAACACTGATACCTAGGTGACTTTTGACCACACTAAATAAGAAGAAAAACGCAAAAAAACTGCTAAACAGTTTTGGATGAAATTTGGTTTGACAGGTAGAAAGTAGAAAATAGATAAACAATCGCCGTCTATCATTATGTGATTTATAGGACAGGAAAAGGGGTAAAATATTTAAGGACAAAGAACTTTGTTTTTACTTCAGAAAATGCTGAATTTTTGCAATAAGAGGGGCATTCCGTGGATGTAAACTATAGGGCACAGCTACATAGTTCTTAATATAGTTATCAAATGTAATACATATAATCTTAATGAGATTTCTGCTATGCTGTCTGAGTAGACCTATTTGCACTTTACCATACGAGTCGACAAGCATTACTACAAAAAAAAAAATTGTCGGAAGGTTTATACAAAAAGCTTTATAGGAATCGCACCTAGGATCTATAACAAGGTCCCTAGCATAAACGTAGGATAGAAAAAGACCTACAAAGCTTAATATGGGAATGGAATCTCTTACGGAAATATCACATGTTAGAAAGAGAAAGCATATTTAGGTTCAGTCAGCACTATTGGCAGATGTTGTTTTCTCCAGTGTCACTGTCAAAAATCACGCTTACTTATATTTGCTGTATTGTCAGAGAATCCTGTATATTTTAAACAGTTTTAAAATTTATAAGCAATGCGTACGTGTTATGTTGGTGACTGTGATGTTTCTTATAAAAATAATCCAGACAAAGATTCATTTCACAGGTAAATTGTCAACAACAGCATATATTTTCATGGCCATATTTTGGAATATTCTGTCTTTAGAAAATTTATTTTGAAAACCAAATCCTATCAAGAAAATAGTGAATAATCTCTATAGTAAAAAACAATGGTCATAAAAGCAATATTGAGTACGTTGTTCTAATATAAATTTTCATTTCATGTATACAAAATAGTGACTTGTCAGTGTCGACTATAGTGTCGATGACATTTTACTACAAAAAGTTCCGATATCTGAATTTATTATAAGTGTAGATCTACCAACTATCTCTGCACGTTGATAATTTTTCCAAAATTTTAATTGGGGTACCTAATACGATAAAACTAAAATGTTTGGAAACATTTCTGTCTTGTCGGTGTGTCTGTCCGAACGTTTATAACATATAAGAAGCTTAGCGTAGCTAAGTGGCCCAGGTTACGTAATAAAGATATTTCATCACGCTATACAGTATACAGTAGTCCCCAATTGCGGTTCGAATCCAGACCGCCAACCTACTTCGTGCGGACCTTAGTTTAATAATGATCTAACGAACTGCGCTAATAATATTAATTTTAAAAACAAACCCGAATGAAACTAGTTGGTGATTCCTGCGCTTTCACCAAGGCGGTGAGCACTAGGCCTATATGTGATAGCGTAATGAATATGTTGTTTACATATTTTTTACTACAAATTCAAGAGAGTATCACAATTTCATGAAATATTTTTTTACACTAAAAAGTTTCCTAACGATGCTAAGGAAAAATAAAAATGGATGAGACTAATTGATAAAGAAAAGAATAAAGACAAAGAAGAAAAAATTATAAAGAAAAAGAAGAAATAAGAAAAGATAATAGGATATACTTTTTTTTTCGGGGGAAACGTTCAAAAATGCGCCCGGCCTTTATGGATAAGACCCCTGAGAGATCCCTGGAGAGACTGTAAAGGGGTCTCCCCTAAGCCTCGCTGTGCACGATAGCACGTGAACACTATGCCACCGTCTTCTCTGGGATCACGATGGGTAAATAGAGTACCCTCTCTAAGCACCCTTGACCCCAAAGGGCCGCCTGTCTTAAATCATACGGGCGGGGTTTCGGGTGTTAGGCGCCGAGGTGGTTGCCTCCTAAACGCCTTCTTCTCCGAGAGGGAGCGGCCCAATCACAAAAGGAAGCCATTTTTCTCCAGTTCCCTAAATCTGCCAGCGTAGACCTCACTACTGCCGGCAGAAATAGATCTTGCCCGATACTGGCTCTTAATATCCGCCGCTCTGTGGTCTAGGCAGGGCACACCTCAAGCGTGTGCTACGCTGAGTCCAGACCACCTCCGCAATGGTATTAGGATAGGTAGGTAAAAATTATTCAGTCAATCTTCATCTCAATCAGTCATACTCTATACACTGCTCAGGGTCCTTAAAAGATTCTTTCTTAACAAAGTACCTATTACCAATTAAATATAATTATAGTAAGAGCGCATGAAATGCTTTTATTATAATAATGTAATTAATTAATGAAGTGCATTAAATAATACCGCTACGCTAAAATTCGCTATAGGAAGTCTCCTACGGATGAGAACTGGGCTCTGTATAAGAAGTTGCGAAATCGTTGCGGTCGTTTGTGTAGGGATGCTCAAAGGCGCCATATCCACAACTCAATCCAAAATTTCAACACAACACAAGTATGGCAATTCCTTAAATCTCTCGGTATCGGCAAAACCTCGACTTACGACGGCATTCTCGATATGAACCTAGATGCTATTAATGTCCACTTTACTAAATCACCAGTTACATTGAATGATAAGGTAAAATCTTTGACTCTTAACAATCTTTCCAATCTTCCTTTGCCAATATGTACTGCATTCACTTTTCACCAAGTTACAGCCCGAGATATTAAAAAATCCATCTTATCCATTTCCACAAAAGCGGTGGGCGAGGATGGCCTTCAAATCCAAATGCTACTTCTTATCCTAGATGAACTTGTTCCTGCAATCCTTCATATTGTAAACCATTCTCTTAAGACTAGTTATTTTCCCTCTGCTTGGAAGAAGGCCTATGTCTTACCGCTTCCTAAGGTATCTAATCCCTCTTTGCTGTCCCAGTTCCGTCCAATATCCATACTTCCAATCCTATCCAAAGTCCTTGAGAGTATTGTTAATAATCAACTGTCTTATTATCTTTCCTCTAACAGCCTGCTTAGCCCATTCCAATCTGGTTTCCGCCCAGGCCATAGTACTGTAACGGCACTAGTAAAAATAACAGATGACATCCGACTGGCCATGGAAAATAAGCTTCTCACAGTACTAGTTTTGCTGGACTTCAGCAGTGCTTTCAATTCAGTTGATTTTGACATCCTCTTAGCAATCCTATCCTCTCTAAATATATCTCCTGCTGTAATAGCTTGGTTTAACTCCTATCTTCGTGGTCGCTCACAGTCGGTTCGCGCTAATGAGGCTTCCTCCTTGTGGTGTGATCTGACTGCGGGTGTACCTCAGGGTGGCGTTCTCTCTCCTCTTCTTTTCTCTGTTTTTATTAACGCGATCACTAAGGTTTTATCTTCACACTACCATCTCTATGCAGACGACTTGCAGCTTTATCGGCACTTTAAAATCGGAGAGCTTCCTGAAGCTGTTACTGCCATTAATGATGATCTTCAGAATATCAGTGAATGGGCTAAAGCCTTTGGTCTCTTAGTAAATCCAAAAAAATCCCAAGCTCTCATCATTGGTGGCAGGTACTTCTACAATCTTTTGGATCACCAGTCTCTTCCACCAATTATATTCGACTCTGCACTTTTTGAGTAGGCTATATGGGTATATAGCCTACTCAAAAAGTGCAAAAAATCTCGGTGTCTTCATAGATTGCAATTTGTCATGGGGTGTTCACATTGCAGAGGTAAGCAGGAGAATGTATTGGTCCTTTCACTCCCTCAAGCGCCTCCAGAAGTTCCTGCCATTTCAAATTAAAATAACTCTTGCGCAATCACTTCTTCTTCCTCTTTTAGATTATGCCGATGTTTGCTTTCTCGACGCTACAGAGGAACTGGTGAACAAACTGGAACGTCTGCAGAATTTGTGCATCCGCTTCATTTTTGGCCTTCGGAAATACGACCATGTGTCGGAATTCCGGACAAGATTGAGGTGGCTGCCTATTCGGCAACGTCGAGATGCTCACATTCTTTCTTTTCTCTACTCTGTTCTTCACAACATTAATTCCCCATCATACCTTCGTGAACGCTTTGAGTATCTTGTCCATCGGGGGAAATCCTGTCGCTCAAATTCTTCTCTACTCCTTCGTACTCCTCATCATACCTCAAGCTGTTACGATGGATCATTCACTATACGTGCTGTGCGGCTTTGGAACTCTCTTCCACATTCTTTGCGAGATAGCCCTTCTCTGGATGTGTTCAAGAAAAGATTCAAGGAACATTTCCTTTCAACGTAATTAAGTATATATGTAGTATATGTATTGTGTATATATTATATTGCTGTATATGTGTATTTATATGATTGTATTTAATTTATCAGTTCATATTTATTATAATAGAAATTAATTGGTGTTTATTTGTAGTATTACTTTGGTGTTGTACACTTCAATCTGTCCTCATCTTTTTCTACTTTTCTATCGCTCGAAGGTTTGCTGGTAGAAAACTCATGTATGGGTTAAGCTCGCCTTTGTACATCAATTTTCTTTATCACTCTTTGTAATCTATGTTTTGTGTGTACAATAAAGAATAATATTAATACCTACGCTTATGATTTTAGTTTTATTAACATAATTTGATTGAAAATATGTTCATTTTGTATACCAAGTCTTTACATCTGAAATACTGTTTATCGATAATCGATATGTGTAAATATTTCCACGTTGTACATCACTATGGCACGCACACATTGACAATTCAAAAACGGTTGCACTTTTTTGAGCTCTATGTCCTTCTATGGGGTAGCAAAAATATTCTAATTCTATGGTCCCTAGACTAATTAAAAAATTAAACAATATTCACGACTTCAAGAAGGCTTTATTTAAACTAATGAATGAACATTTTCATTATACAGTGAATGAATACTTGTCTGACAAATTATAATTATCGTTATAAAAAAAAGTCTTTTTATGTTGACATTTTGGATTTGTATTTTGTTGTAATGTTTAGTTTTGATTCGATATCGGCTACACATAGCGTTCATATAAAACTTAATATCTGTACCTATGCTACCTACCTATGTTCTACAAATAAAATAATTGAATTGGAAGGGGATCGATGAAAACAGTACGTACTCGTACACTCCAATTTATTCGCAATTCAGCTCCAATTTAAAAGTAAAAGAAATGTTTGGTACAATTGGGGCTTCCGCTTTAGTTAATGAATAGAAATTTTTATTTTACTTTCATTAAAATGCAAATGTCTTACAGTGACGAAGGACTGAACAATTTGGTGAAATATAAACGACTGCAGAATGGTCGTTTTTTTTTAATAAAAGGGTCTACGTTTGGCCACCAACTCGCCTAATGGTAAGCGACGGTGTCTATAATAATAAATCTATTCACTCTTACGTAGAGTGGATAGATTTGGGGAGAACGATAGTTGGGGAGTTTATGCAACTGCCCAGACCTGTCTTCCACAACGGTTGCACCGGACTACATCCCGAACACGACTAGGTCGCTTCACGGAATGTCTTCGTCCGGTGGGTGGTAACCAGCCGCGGCCGAAGCCTCCCACCAGAGTGGTGTTGCATGTTTGGCGCCACCCAGGAGCCACGTGTAGGGATTTCATTTTAAGGGTGCACTCCGACGTACGCGGGCAACTCAGCCCCCACATGCCGTTTGCTATGCTAAATGCAATATTTATTTTGAATATTATTGACTGTTTTTATTTTACACACCTGGACGTTACTTAATATTTTGAGAGAATTAATGAATTTAAGTGTCTGAAAATTACACAGTACATATGTGGCGCTTTATATGGCATAGCGCGTGTACCTACTAACTAATTAAAAAGAATTGGAGTGAGACACCGACCCCGCCTGACCTATTTCTACTTCCGATATTGCTCAGGTCAATATGTACATTTTAATATCGACTTTATTAACACCACAGTAAAGTGCAATTTAAGGTACTGATGTTTGGTCCTGAAATAGAATTGCGAGACATTCTTATCGATTGTCCTATGCAGGTCGCAGATGTTTTAAAATGAAAGACATCTTCATTACTGAGAAATTTTGTCAATAAAGGTTTGTATGAAAATAGTAAATTGGATAATATCTAAACAGCAAACCATTTTATAGATTATAATAAGATTTGTGCCACTTTTGTATGATATGTGTGTAGCGGTTGGGAATTCTGAGGTTTCGGTGGAGATAATAAAAAATATAACTTGTACAAAAAGTATACAGGTAAGCGCAGTAATAACTCAATCTGCCTAGTCTACCTACCAGTATTTTACAAGGAGTGACTGCTAACCTGACTTCCACAACCCAGTTACTGGGTAACACTACATATATCATGGTAAGACTTTTAGGCATCTGACTACCCATAACGGCATTATTAATTTATAGAGCCAGGAAATATGGACTCAGAATTGAAATGATGATCACTGCTCGCCTTCTCTGTATGAAAAGGGCCCCTTAATCGCAGTGGCACAGTTATGGGAGTTAAATAAATAGGAAAAAAAAAAAAAAAAAACTTAGTCTGTTTTGTATCCCACTCTTGGGCAAAGGCCTCGCCTTTCCTCTTCCAGATCTCTCTGTTAATTAGTATCTGGCCACGTCTGACCTGCAAACCTACTCAGATAATCACGCCACCTTCGCTGCTCAACCTCGATGGCGATGTATTCGAGCCACATCACTATAGTGAAACAATAATTGATTAACTTATAACGTTTTTCCATTCCTGTTACACTACGACTTGATATAATATTTAAGTATGTATTAAACTTAAAATTTTGTTTACTATTATGGGTTTACACGCTGTTTCCGATTACTTAATATAAACACAACACCATCGATTAACTAAGCAAACAAAAGAGATAAATACAGTCAGCATAAAAAATTAATGGCATTTAACATAACAGCCCCATGTCTGTTTCCCTTGATGGGCAGGAGTGTTAAGGAGTCCCATGTGCTGGTCATCCATTTGTCATCTAAAGGCCATAATTTCACACTCCGGGCTGCTACTAAGAATTTCCTAACAGAAAACTCAATACAACTTTGCCCGATCCGAGAATCGAACCAGGACCTCACCGCTCAGCCGCGTTTGCTATCCCTAGACTGCACTGGCATTCAGATTAATCAGAATATTTGTTAAAAATATTATATTATATATTCCACCTTGGAGAGAATCGTAAAAAGTACTGCTTTTTTATAGTACCTTGGTATTTTAGTACTAACAGTAAGCAAAGTTGTCCTTGATGAAACGTTATGTTAGTAGTATAGGAAACCGTTTTAGTTCCTATTGACGGATGCAGCGTTTTCTTACAGGGTCGCAAACGCATGAGCTATAACCCTTGGTATCAAGAAGTCCAAAGGTTACTTTAGTAGTGTAAATAGAAAATAAGGGGCACTTAACATTGAACCTCATAGTCGTCTGACCTGAAAATTGTGTTTGGCGGCACGATCAAGGTCGGCTCTAAACCGCGTGTCGCGGGTTCGGGATATATTCCCACGCGAAACATCTATTTACATGGTCTACTGGTATATTTTCGGGTCTAGTTGTGTGTACACGTGAATTTTGTGTTTGTAAACGACCACACATTATAGGAGAAATTTCAAGTGGACTACATAAAAAAAAATATATAACACACGTATGCATCACGCATTCTAAATTTAAAAAATATTGTGGAGAGAAAAGATAATAAGAAATAAGAAAAACTTAAATAAATTAAAATTTAAGAGCCAACTTGTTTTGTTTTAGTTTGTTCCGACAATTTTAAATATTTCACTTTATTTTTGATGCTAACGGTATTATCCACACATACAGTCAGTTCAATCAATCACGTTCGATTAGAATGTCAGCCATGATGAATTAGTTTGAACGTAACGGTCACCGGACGTAACGTTTGCTATGAATATTGCCGCAGGGTATTTGAAAATTAATATTATATTTGTATTTGTATTATGAGCTGTTTATTTTGTAAATAGGGTAAACAGACGGATATGGAATGTCTATAACACAATTTTGTGTAATATGTTCTTAAATTAATTTTACCAGTATAACGTCGGATGGCATTACGAGGACATTTCAAAAAAAATTGAATTTCTTATGAGCTTAACCGCACTGCGTTAACATACCGCGCAATATTTTTCGTTGTGATATTTTTTCATTAGGTAGGTAGTGTCATAGCCTGGGTTAATTCCAACTCGTCACAAATTGGGAACCTAAAAAAACATCTCGATTCGCCATTGTTTTAAATATTGTTAGCCTAGTCCAGATTTGTTATTTGCACTTTATGTTAATAAAAGCAAAGTCATACAGAAGAAAAATGTATCTATAATTTAGGTATACAACAAAAAAATACATGACGAGATGTACTTACCTACATCAAAAGTATTGATCTAAAAATAACAATAATAAAATGCGAAGAGAACAGGGAGGTCCCATGTTTACGTTGTTCAATCAATCAGTTTTAGGGTTGGTCGTGTCGAGTTGTCGATCCGGGATTCTTTACGTATGTTCAAAATCCGTTGTAATTTTTCCGTGGTATCAACTTATGTCCTATTTCAACCTATAAACATGACATAACGCCTGTATTCTCCGAAGGGACAAGCAGAGGTGTACACAATTGTACACCCACATTTCACCAATGCTGTTATTAAGTCCTATCTAATAAGTGGTGAGTTAGAAACAGAAAAACCCAATAACACTTCGGCCAACCTGGGAATCGAACTCAATACCTCATGCTCAGCAGTCCGGCTTGGGAGTCCCAAGCCGGACTGCTGTAGCTTGTATAACAATATTTTAAAACAGAAAATGAAAAATAGATTTAAAATATAGAACAATACCTATGCAAAGCTAAAAAAAAACAATCTAGCTAGCACATTGGATAAATAAAATCATTTTGACTTTATAATGGAATCGATACAATGGTAATTAAATTGTATTCATGGTATTTTATTTTCTGGAAAACGTTGCCCTGCGCTCCAGCTAGCCAGCCAATTTCAACAGATATTTCCTCTGTATTAAGAGTGCGTTTACAAATATTTCACATGCACACACACACATACGGCATGCCTACCTATCTGTAGGCTATTCAAATAAAGAATCTACTCAAATTCACAAGTAGGCCACGTTATATTTTTAGCGTTAGATTTCCCGGGAATTCATGTTTTTGACATCCTTTTTATTTACGACATCGTAAAGAACGTATAAAGTTCTCTGTCAAGGTTATTTCGTAGTTTATTTCCAGTCTTAGTTACGGCGCGGCGGCGTCAATTTTATACTTTTGTCAGCCATATTGTTTTCCCTTATTCGGTAGAATATCGATTGGTTTAGTTACGGAACTCCGCGCTTTTAACAATCTTTGAAGAGTTTTATCGATATCAAATATGTCAAGTATATAGTTTCAACGTGAAAATGTATTGCAACGGTCTAAATATTTTAATTTTCTTGGAAAGTAAATTGCACAATGTAATAAATAATTATTATTTAAAGTTACAATTTTAAATGGAAAAAGAATACGGTCGCGAACAGGATTCGAACCTGCGCCTCCCGGATAAATCCTCCAGGCGCTCTGACCAACTAAGCCATCTCGACCTCTGCTCACCACCGCGAATTCTTCTTCCATATTTTATTATTTATTTAATTTAACAAAAATATTTATTTATTTTCTTTACTGTGTCCTGCTTAAAAACTGAGTTGGTACGTCATTAAAAAAAGAATGTCATCATTAATACATAATAATTAAGTACTTAATTCGTTATTGTTTGTTATTGCGTGTGATCTTCTCGAAATACTGAATACGTACATGTTAACATTGTTCTCAAGAGTTAGTTAACGGTTAAAACTTTATTAATAATTCCGTTAGTAGGTACCAAACACATTAGCACTTCTTAAACTATTAAACACAGCTATTAGCCGGACTGGTTGGGCACACGCACATCCTCCTGTGATTTGATCATTTGATACAATAAAGATCGATTTAGCTATAAATCAATAATTTGGGGGGTCAATTTGGTTCAGTTATATCTACTACAAAACGGTGTTTTTGATTCAAAGGATTGATAACATGACTTTTTCCTAACACAATTCAAATCTAAGTTATTAAAAGGGATTGGAGCAAAACAAGGAGAGTTTTTTTAATAATAACCAATATAAAATAATAAAAATAATCTGAAGTTATTATATTAAATGGAAAAAGAATACGGTCGCGAACAGGATTCGAACCTGCGCCTCCCGGATGAATACTCCAGGCGCTCTGACCACTAAGCCATCTCGACCTTAGTGGTCAGAGCGCCTGGAGCTCTTTTTCCATTTAATATAATAACTTTAGAGTTCGCTAAGCATGCGTTAATGCTTTTCAAAGATTTATCTTGAAAAATAATCTGATTGTGAAACCGCTTTATTTATATAATTTGTTTAATATACTCAACGAGTATGTATGGAAGAAGAATACAAGCTGCGCCGACCCCAACTAAATTTGGATAAAGGCGGGGATGATGATGAATATACACAACCGGAACGGCTTTCGCCAATTACACCAAGTAGTGTAAGTCTCTTGGAAAAAATCATTTTTTGGTGAAACATGTAATTGTAAAATGCATTTTTATGAGTAATTCGAGTGAGTGTTTTACAATCATAACCAACCCGTAATTGCCCCACCAAGTTAAAGGATTAATCACCACGCTAGCTCACTGCGGGTTGGCGATTTTACCTATAAGTCTAGGTTTACAGGTCTATTTTGGATTCACTAAGGAAGCACATAATATGACATTGTAATAGTCATATTGATATATGCCAGGTGTGAACCTACGACCCGTAGTGCAAGAAGCGCAAGTGCAAGAAGACCATGTGGCCATCATGACAGTCGTGAGTAAGAGTGTTGGTTATTGCTTTTTTTTACGTTGGAACTTCAATATAACCTACAATCAAATCTACGGAAAGTTGTTTACCACAATTTAAAGTATAAAAAATCCTAACCTTTCCATCCCTATATATATTAGAAGTAGCGCTATTTGTAAAAACAAATCAACACCTATTTACATCACTGACTGAAGTTAGAAAACGCGCCAGACCAATGAGGTCGCAATATAAAGATAAGCTGTATACAGGTGGACACAAAACCGCTTTACTGAAAAAGAATATCCTACATATGGGCCCTCAGATATACAACAAATTTCCGCAAAAATTAAAAGATTTACCGACAAAATTATTTAAAAAATCTTTAGTTAAAATTTTACAGGACAGATTCTACTACAACATTAACGATTTCCTAAATGATGAATATTAGATTAAAAATTGTTACTGTAAATAGTAAGTTATGAGTTTATTATAGAATTTACTTTTGAAAATTTAAAGTAAGTCCTATTAAAAAAAAATTTTTTTTTGAGTAGAATTTTAATGTAAAAATGTTTAATATTATAAGTTTTAAGATAATTAAGTTAAATTAGTTGTCAATGTCAACTACTTAGTCGTTATCTAACAAATACTTTGCATGCCTTAAGGCGAAATGTATTGAGACAATATAAATTAACACGTCACCATATCTGTAACATACATTTTCTGCAAATAAATTATTTCTATTTCTATTTCTATTTCTACGTAGATTATTTCTAACTAGCTATTGCCCGTGATCTCGTCTGCGCGATAAAAGGTAGCCCAAAGGACATACCTTTTCTAAGAACCAAACTATTGTTGTAGGTACCAAATTTCATCCAAATCTGTTCAGCCGTTTTGCGTGATTGAGTAACAAACACCCAGACTTAAGAACTCTCATATATATCTAATATTAGTAGAACTACAAATAAAAATAAATGATGTACCTATATGACTAATACGTAAAACCTATAAATATGCCAAATTTCTCAAAAAAATAAATATGCTCAATAGAACATAAAAAAATTAACATAAATGCCGTATAAATAAAATAGATTAATAACACTCGCTACATCATACTCTTCTTGTCTTCAAAACAAGCACACAGAAGACCAGATTTAAATTGGATGACTTAATAACAAAAAATCTTTACATACCTACATTTTAACAAGAAAATTTTGTGTTAGAAGACAAACTAATTGCAGATTCATATTTATAATACCAGATAAGAATCAAACACAGAACCCAGTACCAATACTCCTTAAAGCAAAAAATGTTCGGAAGAACCTATTACTTAATAATGGAATTATAAGTAACCATTTATGATATCAATATAATTAAAGCAAACTAACTGATATAATGGGCCCTAAATCGGTAGGTTATTAAAGTCTATATATACAGGTTATACTTTTAAAGTACAACATAACACGGTATCAATTTTCAGTATGAAAGCAATCGTATGTTTGTTTTCTGTGATACTTTATGTGGATAGTGCTAAATATGACAATGTTACGTATGAACCTGCAGATAGGCAGCTTTTGGAATTTAAGCGGAAACACCCGGTAGGTCATCAGTGCTAGCCAACTTTAAGCAGTGAGAGCCTTATGGTGTCATTAGAGATTTTTAACACAAGATTTTTAATATCTAATTGTGTTCTCAATATTGTTGTATAGATTCTTTTTAGTTATTCCGTTTTATGGTAACATAATTATTTAGATAGTAAAGTACAACCCATATATGTATGCTTAATTCGTAGATGTACCTAAGTCCAATTAGATACTCTTAATTAATTTAATAGTACTCAGTTTTAAGCATAGCTGATAGCCACACTGTCGCATTAGGTTTAAGACCTGTAAAGATATTTGTTAAGGATAATTTAATAAATAATGTAAAAAACAAGGCACGTGACATATACTTTTACATTACTTAATAACAGTGAAGGAAAACATCGTAAGGAAATCAGCACACTTCATGCAGCATATGTTTTCAAAGGTGTAAATAACCATGTCAGAGCTTTACTCTGTCACTAGGTTGTTCATCTCCCAAGCCAAGAAAGTAAAAAAGTGACATTACTGATACCAATCTATGAAATGCGCAATAGAATTAAATATTATATCTAATAACTGTGACACTAGAAAATAGGTGGCGTCGTGAGGTGCTGTATCATTTAAAATTCTAGTTTGCTTTCTTTACAAGTGTTATATAACGTATGCACTATAGGCAGACCAGATTACAGCTATAAAATTGAAGAGGAACATAAAACATTATGCAAATATACTCTCCCTTATCATACGGAGAATGGACGAGCATTAACCGCACTAGGTTAGCGATGGCGGACCATTAGATCCAGGTTTCCTCATGATATTATTCTTCGCTGCTTTGCTTGAATTCGCATCATTTTACTCCGGAAGCGCAACCGTAACCTCCGGCCCACCACTCTATCTAAGATGACATATAAAAATACGATTTGCTCATTTTCAGTTACCGGTGGGATTGTGGACAAAAAACGCCGGAGATCCGACAGAAGTACGGGATACAATAACAATAAACTCGGAACTGTACAACAACCAACTATTACTCGATACAATGTTTTCTTTTAACGCGGAGAGAATACCCGAGAGAGTGGTTCATGCCAAGGGCACAGGAGCCTTTGGCTATTTTGAAGTTACAAATGATGTCTCTAAGTACACCTATGCTGATGTTTTTAACGGAGTTGGGAAGAAAACTCCAGTTGTTGTCAGGTTTTCTACAGCAACCCAACAACTCGGCGGTAGTGATCTCGGCAGAGAGCTCAAGAGCCTAGCTGTAAAATTTTACACAAAGGAAGGAAATTTGGATCTGCTGTGTTTGCAAACACCCGTATATCTGTACAGAGACCCTATGCTCTTTCAACATATGGTACACGCATTCAAAAGAAATCCACAGACTAACCTGTTGGTAGATTTTACAAGTCGTTGGGATATGGTGACGTTAAGACCGATTCTAGTTCACGGTTTTTTTTGGACATTGGCTGATTACGGCATTCCGGATGGATACAGGAAGATGGATGGTTTCCCCATACACACTTATGAAATTTCCAATAAAAATGAAGAAAGACATTATGTGCGGTTTAATTTTAGGACCGAGCAGGGCTTTTCGGCATTAACAAGTGCGCAAGCAGCTGTGATACAAGGCCAAGATCCAGATTATTTCAACCGAGATTTGTACAATGCTATTGAAAAAGGAAACTATCCTGCATGGAAATTAGAGATGGACGTTATGACTCAATACGACATACAAAAAGTAGACTACGATCCTTTCGACGTCACCAGACTATGGAAAAATGGAACGTTTCTTACCGTCCAGATTGGGCGTTTAGTATTGAACAGAAATGTGGAAAATCAATTCAGAGATGTAGAACAAGGAGCTTTTAATCCAGGACATTTAGTGCCGGGTATCCCTGGGCCAGTAGACTTTCTGTTTAAGGGTAGAAGAATGTTCTATACGAACACGCAAAATTATCGTTTAGGAACTAATCACAACAACATTTTGGTAAATATGCCATTGTATGCAAAGACGTACAACCGTGATGGGAAACCACCTACGAGAATAAATGGGCGTAATGTACCAAATTATTATCCAAATTCGTTTAATGGTCCAATACCTTATGTAGACGAAGGACGGCCGCAGGAGAAATTACTAGTGTTAGAAAGTAACGCTGTCGACTTGGAACCGGCATCGTATTTTTATAATCACATTCTTGAAGATGAGGCACATAGGCTTAGATTTATTCAAAATATAGTTTCGTCTCTTGTGCGAGTCACATCGCCGGTGCAGCAAAGAGCTATAAGGTTGCTGCACCTTATTGACCGTGACTTGGAGAGACGAGTTAGTGTAGGCTTAGAAGTAGCACTTGCCTATTCTAGAGCAGAGGAAGCAGCAGTTCTGGAGACTCCACAGAATGTACCAGTAAAAAACGTTACGACAGCAGAAGAAGCCTCTAAGAACAGAAAAAGTGTACATAACAGACATAATTATAATTAAACATTGTTTAATGATTTTATTTTATTCCAATTAAACCACCGTTTTTAAAACCATACAAGTAAGAAAGTAGCTGTAGTAAAAGTAAAAAAGGTTTTCTGTCCGAGTATATTTCAAATTCTTCGTTGATATCTTGTGGTGATATGATTTTGTATGTTTTTGAATCTTTTTTAAGTATTTTATTTACCTTCATTTTTACAAAATAAATATAGAGCTGCGCAACCTTTGTGAACTAATTCGACTAAAAATTTAAAAAAAAAAACTATGTTACGATCCAATCACTGAACAAAAAGTTTTTCGCTGTTTTAGATTCAAATGTTAATTAATAAATTAATTGCATCAGTTATCGTGTAGCTCAACCACAATTTAAGTATCTCAACGACCCGTTGCAAGGCAATGCCAGATCGACAGGACATTGGCGTAGTGAGCCTATTGCCATATATCAATGGCACAGTTCGAAACTCTGGGCTCCTACTGAGAATATTCTGACAGAAAATCTCAATAACAATTTGTCCGACCAGGGTGAACGCGTTTGTAATTCCTCCTGCAATATTTTTTCATATTTCCGTTTGTTAATGCGCCCAATTGTACTCTGCCTGCTCTGCGGCCACCGTGAGCCGGAGCCTATGGGCGACGCAACTTGAGAAGTCTATTGTCTGACCAGCAACAAAGACTGGTTCAAAGATTTCGGGGGGAGAGGGAGAACTGAACTACCAAGTCTCTCTCCCTGGTTACATCCATGCTAGGAACATTTTCATCTGAGCGTCTCCGTGTTTTGACGTCGATCTCGGCTGTTAATAGAAGTCGTAAAGCCTACGGGTAGATTAAATAACTCCGACACTAGGTCGGCTTCTGACAACACGAGAAAAAGAAAGAAAATATTACTATTATGTGATTATGACGTAGTTACGTCACCAGACCAATTCTGTGATTTTGCAGTGGACCGCAATCTTGAAGGAGTTAGTACTGGAGTAGTTTTAGCGGGTATAGCCCTCTCACCACTGGCATATGATTCCCAATCAAATCAACCTTTATACCTTTTACCTGTATGGTTACAATTATAGTACACGATTTTAATCGTGTGTGACACAATTTTATGTATCTGCGTTAATACTGTTAAGGTAAAGCAATAATAGCTCACATCATTATGTGAGCTATTATTGCTTTAGTGCAAGTTATTTTGTGCTTGTGTGTTACCTCACCCCCCGCCAAAAGTGGCGAGTAAATTTGTTCGATATTTAGTCAGAAGCCGTCTCCCGTCTGGTATTCTGAGACCACAATGGACTAAATAACGCAGCTACACAAGTACTCGTTCCATATTTAAAGAGGTAAATAAATTTCTGATACTGTATACGAATCAATAAAAAATATATATATACATTTTTAGTAACTATACGTATTTTTTGTAAACTAATTAAATCGCCTTGAGTGCTGCGCGTGACTAAATCATGCAAAACCACTAGGCTTAGTGGTTAGAGCGCCTGGAGTATTCATCTGGGAGGCGCAGGTTCGAATCCTGTTCGCGACCGTATTCTTTTTCCATTTAATATAATAACTTTAAAGTTAGCTAAGCATGCGTTAATGCTTTTCAAAGATTTATCTTGAATTTTGATTTTCGTCCTTTGACAATGCCAACAATTTATTCTTAGAGCAGTTCAGGCTTTCATTCTGAAATAAGATGAAATTAATTAATTAAAAATTAAAAAGCACGCTTGCCATTGTGTGTATTATATTTTTATATCGCCGTTTTTTGTGTACCACAGCCAATATATTACTGTTTTTTTTTTAATTTTATTACGTTACTCAGGACAATGTAAGGAATCTAACAATACCCGATACATTTTACTCGGTTCAGGCGTTTAGAAGTTATGGTGGGATAAAGAAACTCACAGACAAACTTAATCAAACCCTAAAAACACAACACTCCTTTCTTTGGCCTTGTTTCAAGGTGTAAATTTGGCTATCTATTAACCGTAGAATTTTTTAAGTAATTTTACATGAAACTCAAACTCAAACTCAATTTTTTTATTTCAAATAGGCCCTATTACAGGCACTTAAGAAAAGTCAAAGCTAGGTGCACGGTTCCAAGAAGTTGGTCTTATGGAGAAGAGCCGGCAAGAAACTCCATAGACACTCTTTTAAAATTATGTGTTCTTTACAATTTAAATTTATTAATGTGAGAATAATGCAGGTTAATGTTGAAGAAAAGGCAGAATTTTAATTATATAAAAAGCCAAAATTATAACCAGAGCTATTACGAGCTGACCAGTCCCAACAGACAGCACCCGTTCACGAGTATGACGAGCGCATCAGCATCGCTAAACTCAACCATTTTGAAGGGAACTCGACGACCCAATACACAACGCCACCATCAGCAAGACATTTTAGTGAGCATGACAAACTCATAATACCCGGTCATAGGCTGTTATATGAGAGTACTTCTTTAATGTAACGATTAACATTAATGTCCACATAATGCTCACATTTTACAGAACAGTAGTGAAGCTATAAGATATAATACAATATTTATTAAGAAAATTACATTAAATAACTGTTAAAAAAAAGAAACAGTTAAGTCAAATAACAATACAGCAAACCAAATTTTTCGCAAATTTAAACTAGTAGCAGAAGGTACTAGATTAGAATAATTGTCATGAAACTTTGTTTACAAGATTTTTTTATTGTTTTAGTTTCAGTTGTCTGTCGGTAATCAAATCTTGCAAGCTAAAGTTGACACACTGCCCAGTTTTCGATTGAGCTGAAATTTTGCACGTTATATTATTATGATAACATGGAGCTGATCTGATGTTGGAGCTGGAAGGTGACCATAGGAACTCTGTAATGAAACGACGTAACTCCATCGAGTTTGGACTCGTTTGATTTGTCTTGACGAGTACTTTGTCTTTAGATGATCTCCAGGGTCTGATGATGGAGCTGGAAGGTGGCTATAGGAACTCTGTTGTAAAACGACATACCTATCGAGTTTGGGCTCGTATTATTCGCCTTGATGAGTACTTTGTCTCTAGATAATATCTAAGGTCTGATGATGAAGCTGAAAGGTGGCCATAGGATCTCCGTTATAAAACGACATAACCCTATCAAGTTTGGACTCGTATAATTCGTCTTGACGAGTACTTTGGTCCTAAATGGTAGCCAGGGTTTGATGATGAAGATATATGGTGGCCATAGGATTTCCGTTATAAAACAACGTAACCACATCGAGTTTGGACTCGTTTGAATCGTCTTGATGAGTACTTTGGTTCTAGATAATATTAATATGCAACCCCATCAGATTTGGGAAAATAAGTTCGTTCCATTTGGTATGAATGTGAATTCTATTTGATTAGATGGATGACCCAATGCCAAGGCGAGTACGTGCCGAGTGCTGAATGGTATGACGGTGTATAAATATGTCAAATCCCGAATCATAAATAATATAATAAAAAAAAGCTTTTATTACTTGTTAATAAAAATAACTAAAAAGTTAAAAATAATTTAAGTCTTATATGAATTATATCATTTTATTGGAACATCATATCCCATTATTTTGTTTATAAAAGCGTGTTACCTTTTGACTGCAAGAGAAATAAGAGGTGCCACTTTCAGACTTTACATACTCATTTCGAATTTTATCTATCTGCGTCACATTAACCTCTTAACATTCTCATCTCCTAAACAATAATATATTTTGTGTTCCAAGTGGATCTACAAACAAACATTGATAATTTGAATCATAAAATACTTCAACGCCAATAAGTCATTTACCGCTTCTTTAATATTCGGAGTCAATGATTACGCATTTCCTTTCATGATATAATTATTGGTAATTATGATGAATTACTTCATAAAACATGAAGAGGGGCTTGTGGCTAAGTAACAGCTGCATACATCGATTAATTGACGTTTAGCTTCAAACATTTAAATATCTTAGGTTTTCGCGATCACTACACATTATAATAAAATAACTTTTAACTGGATTAATCGCGTGTATTATTGGTTTTTGTTTTTCCTGACGTTTCGAATACTTTGCAGCGTTCGTGGTCGCAGGACGACCAGATGTCCCGAATACAGTGGAGGTCAGAGCGCCTGGAGTGTTTATCCGGGAGGCGCAGGTTCGAATCCTGCTCACGACCGTATTCTTTTTCCATTTAATATTATAACTTTATTTAATAGTAGTTTTTATATGCAGTCAAAATGGGAAGTAAAGATAAAAGAAAACGAGTCCTTAGTAATTTAGGAATTAAATTAACCTCGCCAGAGGGGGCCAGGCACCGACATACATCAAGTTAATTTCAACAAAACCCAGGTTGATGAGGAACATTTGTAATTAGGCTATAACAATTTTAATTATCATATTTTTTTTCTACCAATCAATCATTATTTTTCAGTAACAATATTCAGCCAGATATAAAAAATTACGCCAAGAAGGTTACAGTCGTGATCGCAACAAAACAGGTTTACTTATAATTAAATAAATCGTGGAATTCATTTCACGATACCAGTTTTGAGTTGCGCCCATATGTATCTACTAAGTACCGTCCTCTGTGCGATAAATTGAAACCTGAGAACGGTGACGTCATCACGGTGCGGCTTTACAAACGCGGCCACACAACCAACAAGTAACACAAAGTTAAGACACTTGCGGAACCTTCATAAAAAACTTTAAAGAACTAATTATATAAGGGATTACAGGAAAATGTTTTTAATCATCGACAACACCCCATCAAAGTGGTTTTGAATTTGCATGTCTAGTACCTAATAATTGCTCTTAAATCAGCAATTAATAAAGTCTATATAACCAGGCTACATTTGAATAAAACGAAACACGCACTCGATTTCCAACATGAAAGCGCTCGTTGCGTGTTTACTTTGTGTGGTCGTAACTGTGGAATCTGTTATATACGAAAATGTCACGTACGAGCCAGTAGAAAGACAGCTGTTGGACTTTAAACGGGAACATCCGGTAAGTAAATAAATTATAATGAAACTTCTGAAAATCTTCTCCTTAATAGATCTTGGCCTTTGAAGTAATATTCGGACAAAAGCAGAATAAATAAATTATATGCGATATTAAAACGTATATAATATACAACTAAATTAACAAGGTATCCTATATATCTCTTTGTATACATGTAAACCGTTATTTATGTTAAGGAAGTCTTAGACTATTGTGCGTTGAAGTAAAGCAGTATTGATTTTAGAATTATTCAGATTTGCACAGAATACCCTGTTAAAATAAATTAAAGTGAGTACTGTTGGTTAAAGCCGGTGTTATATTTTTTGTTGCAGTTACCGATAGGAATATGGACAAAAAATGCAGGAGACCCAACTGAAATAAGGGAGACGATAACTATAAACTCTGAACAATACAATAACCAACTTTTACTTGATACAATGTTTTCTTTCGATGCGGAGAGAATACCCGAGAGAGTGGTCCATGCCAAGGGCACTGGTGCTTTCGGCTATTTCGAAGTCACAAACGACGTCTCCAAATACACTTTCGCTGATGTGTTCAACGGCATTGGTAAGAAAACTCCATTAGTGGTTAGATTCTCAACAGCCTTACAAGGTCTTGGAGGTACTGACCTCGGTAGAGAATTAAAAGGTATGGCCATCAAATTCTACACCAAAGAAGGTAATTTAGATCTCTTGTGTTTGCAAACACCTGTATATCTCTACAGAGATCCGTTTTACTTTGAATATCTAGTACATTCATTCAAAAGAAATCCACAAACTAACATGTTTGATTTTACGAGCCGGTGGGATTTTGCGACACAGAGACCAGAGATCAATCATAATTTCTTTTGGACATTGGCTGATTATGGCGTTCCGGATGGATACAGAAAGATTGATGGCTTCCCCATACATACTTATGAAATTTCTAATAAAAATGCAGAAAGGCATTATGTGCGGTTCAACTTTAGAACTGAACAAGGCTTTTCGGCGATAACAAGTGCACAAGCAGCTGTCATACAAGGTCAAGATCCGGATTACTACATTCGAGATTTGTACAATGCTATTGAACAGAAAAATTATCCTGCGTGGAGATTAGAGATGGACGTGATGACACCACACGACATACAAAATGTAGACTACGATCCTTTCGACGTCACCAGACTATGGAAAAATGGAACATTTTTCACTGTTCAGATTGGGCGTTTAGTATTAAATAGAAATGTTGAAAATCAATTCAGAGATATAGAACAAGGTGCATTCAGTCCGGGGCATTTAGTGCCTGGTATCCCTGGGCCAGTAGACTTTCTGTTTAAGGGTAGAAGACTGTTCTATAGGGACACACAAAATTATCGTTTAGGAACTAATCATAACAAAATTTTGGTAAATATGCCATTGCATGCAAAGACGTACAACCGTGACGGAAAACCACCTACGAGACTAAACGACAGAAATGCACCAAATTATTACCCAAATTCGTTTAATGGTCCGATACCCTATGTAGATGAAGGAAGACCGAGGGAAAGGTTACAAGTCTTGGAAAGTAACGCCGTCGATCTGGAACCTTTGTCTTATTTCTATAATCATATTCTTGAAGATGAGGCTCATAGGCAGAGGTTTATACAAAACGTAGTTTTATCTCTAGTGCCAGTTACACCGCCGGTACTGCAAAGAGCAATAAAGTTGTTGTATCTTATCGATGGCGATTTTGGTAGGCGAGTAAGCGTTGGTTTGGAAGCAGCTCTTGCGCAAGCAAGAGCCGAGCAAGTAGCAGCTCAAGCAACTCCCCCGCCAATAAGACCCATCAGAAACATTCCGAGTGCCGAGACAGCACCAAAGTATACCTATACAAAAAATGTACATGATGTACATATACAAAAATAATAAATATAAATTAGAAAATACTTAATTTGCATATGTGATCAGGCCACAATATTGGCTAAAACCCTATAAACTGATTTGTTTATCAGCAATTGTAATTGTGATTTCTTGTAATGTATTATTTTGTTTCACAGAAAATAAAATTTGCTTTCAATCCTTCCATTTTCTTTCAGATTCTTTTCAGTGACACTACATGGATGATGTCAATTATTTCTTTTATGAAGAACGTGTGGCGGATGTACAAACATAATTATTTATATGACTTAATTACTTTAACAACTACGTTAGTCAGCGCAACTCTATCTATTCTCTGTCACTGTGCTTCTTATCTTCATCTTCAACTTTTCCATATCTATTCATACAATGTTGTCAAACCAGTATTTCGCAAGATCGACGGCCTTCTCGTTGCCAAAATATTATTTAGAACCTAGCACATGACAGAAAATAAGTCATAGATTCCTATTTATAGATATTTTTATAGTTTCTGGTTTTACGTAGAGAAATGCCCACACCACACACACGACCGCACACCTGCCCGCGCGGCTGTCCGCTGCTGTACTCCTTCACGGGTGTGGGTATTGCACCCCCCCGCTGCACACCAGACACATGGTATGCCACCGTGTCCGGACTCCTATATCGGTTACCGTCAAATTGATCGTCATTTTGTAGTACATTGCGTCGAATGTTACAGCTTTTCTATTATGAGCAAAATTATTAAAAACGTACAGTACAATGTACTATAAAGTGAACTTCGATTCGTTGGTTACTGAGATAGCTAAAAAGTACGCTGATGTATAAACGTGTATGAAAAACAGGAGTATGAGGAGGGTTGTTCTGCCTACCCCCATAGGAAAAATCATGAGTTTATTATTCATTAATTAGGTTTAATTATCTGGATATCAATAGAACAAGTGTTTACATCCAGCAATTCAAAGAATAAGTTTTCCGTAAATGCAATAGCGTGCAACGGAAACATAATTGTTTATGATTTGGCAGAATCACGGTCTATTATAAAGGCTAAAAGGAAATAACAAATTGTTACTTTAGAATACAATTGTATGATATTTGATTATGTATCCTGTTTTTTTATTTTTTTGGGTATCATTATTGAAGGTCTTTATCCAGGGGAGCAGTTTTCTTCTGGCTAGTAATATAACTTTTTAATAACCATATGGTTATTATAAATTGTAGTGATCTACCACACTACATGAATACTACGTGCATAACAGATGATGCTAAGAGTCGAGCATCACGCAAGCAGAGTTTTTTTTTTGACGTTGCCTCTTGTGTTAACCCTTAGGGGTTTGATCTGCGTAACCGGACAATAGCTAAGGCGAGGCAGTTTGATGCCTCCAGCCAGAGCATATTTTTATAAACTACAAACTAAGCACACAGTACTAAGGGCGTCCCCTGCGGGACACGAGCCTCGGCTTAGGGCGTTGCTGGGGGACAACTAGGGACTAGCTGAATCAGATCAGTTTACTTATTATTAAGGGACGAATTTAGAGCTACTGGGTCGGCGCGGACCGGCTCGAGCAAGTGTCGGGGTGGACATAATGAGATATTTTGCGACGGATGGGGACCTTGCCGGTGAGGTCTTGGTGAGGGACTACTAATCTGAGACGGCCTGTAGTCGGCAGAAGAAACAACTAAGGGATTCGGATGGTTAGAGGCGGAGTCGAGATATTTCTTCGATGGCCTTTCATGAATTGCCTAATGGCGGGCATTCTGAGATCGAGCTGGAGTTGAAGGTTTCTAATGAACCATGGGGCACCTGTCGCTTTACGAAGGAATCGATTTTGCAGGGTTTGCATCCTATGGATTTTGTAGTACTTAACGTGTGCGAAAACGACGCTAGCATAAGTCTTAAGCAAGCAGAGTTTGGCGACAAACTTGCATATATACGAATGCCCGACTCTCACCGTTGGGCCATGGCCCGCCTGGAAATAACCTGGTTGGAGTATCCTCCATTGAAAAGGGAGGATCCTCTAACTAGGCGCATCTCGTTCCATCATACAAATAATTTGTTATTTTCATAGAATTCATGACCTATGTGAATGTATTCGACTTATGAATTAACGCCTTCAAACGACGTTACCAAATAAATTTGGACGTTATAGCTACTTATACAAATTGGAATATTTTCTTTAATCATATAAAGTATGTAGCATGATACCTGTATTCCCCGAAGTGTATTGTAGTACACCCACATTTCACCGATGCGTTTATTAAGTCACATGTAATAAATGATGACTCTATCGCCATCAACCGACCGAAATTTCAAACTCCGGGCGGCTATTGCTTATAATTTCTTACCAGTAAACACTTTGCCCGATCCGGGAATCCACCTAGAAACTCACGGTCAGCAGGCGCGCTTGTGACCACTAGACCTATGAGGCAATTGGGTATAAAAAATAAATGACTAATTGTATTAATGTGATATAACCATAACTTTATTATAAAAGCATCATTACGAACGCTGATACATTAATACGATCGCGCGTTTGACCATGTCGGCTTGATTTTATTTTTATTTACTCATTAAAAATAATGCTTGTAAGGATGCTCTACATTATGTAGAAAGAATCAAGAATCACGTTGAATTGTAAACGAATTAAAGCTTTGTATGGTGTGCCACAAGGAGACATACTTGGATCGCTATTGTGGGTTCTGTCCGCTTTTTGGGGGTACAAGCTCCATGCAAAAAAAAAACAGTGAGTGCTCTTCTGTATTTCGTGAAAAATTTAGTGTAACAACTAAACAGTATAGAAAAATTGAAAACAAATAGTTATATATAATTATTCAAATTTCAGGAATAAAAATCTTACGGTCAATAAGCAAAATGATAAACTAGTATCATACATTTTAAAATAAGTTTCAATTAAGTGTAGATTTGCCTTAAAATAATGGCAGTGTTAAAAATAATAAATTTGATTTATTTAACTTATGTATTTGTTTTTTTTTTTTTATCAAAAATTTACATTTGGCCACCAATTTGCCTGATAGTAAGAGGTTTACACAGTTGTACACCGATATTTCACCAATACCGTTATTAGTTACCATGTATTGATGGTTAGCCTATTGCCATCTACCGGGCACAATTCCAAACTCCGGACTGCTACTCAGAATTGCCTTACAGCTACGCCACTAACACTTTTCCCGGCCCCGGAATCGAACCCGAGACCTCATGGTCAGCAGGCGCGCTTTTTACCAATAGACCAACGAGATTGATCTAATTATCTATAGATCATACAAATATTTGCTCCGTGCGGGAATCGAACCCGCGTCACGCGACGCAGCAGCCGGTTTCTCGACCACTACGCCAACCGCGCCGTGATTATGGTTGAAGGTATAATTATATTGAAGGTAGGCGAGGTAGGAAATAACACATTAGTCCGTAGTTATATCTGTATATAATGATTGAAACATCCTTATGCCGTCGAGTTTCTACTTCGCAAAATCACGTCGGTTCTAATGCAGTCGAACTAGACTAAATCTAGATTTTTTTTTTCTTTTACTATCTGTTACTATAATAGCGAGAGGGACTTAGTAGGACAAAATCAGAACCTGGCATATGGATAACATTTGGTGTGACATACCTAGATATAAGGAGACCGTCAGTAGGCAGTCGTTGAATCCGGTTTGACTGTTAGCCGACCCCAATGTTGTGGGGAAAAGGCTAAACAGATCCATCCTGTATACTATACTATACTATATATACTGTACTTAATATACTATACTTCATATACTCGTATATTATTATAATATTATAAATGCGAAAGTAACTCTGCTTGTTTGTTACCTTTTCACGACTAAACGGCTGAACTGATTGTAATAAAATTTGGCAAGGAGATAGATTGTATCTTGGGGAAGGACATAGGCTACCTTTAGTCACGCAGACGAAGACGCGGGCACCAGTTAGTTTCGATTGCAAATGTTCGGTTATTTTAGTATCGCGTCTCTTAATTCGTCCCGTTTGGCTCGTACAGTAATTGTACGTCAAAGATGGCGATTCTCTTATTTTAGTTTAGTTCTACATTAAAATAGACGCCAGGGTCATAGCCTGAGGTATATGCTAATCATTGCCCTGAACAGTAATCGAAACTGCAACACAAAAACTTGCTCAACTGCAGCCTTGATATTTTGATATATATAATATAATTCCTCATAACTAACTACTATGTTACTATGTTGTTTCAAATAATGTTTTGTTTATATTTAGCACAAAAGTAAATGTACCTCACAAATTGTAACAAAAGGGTCTTGATTTCAGTTTCTTATTAGGAGTTTCTTACCTATTATACAAAAAAACTAATATGTGGATCTTAAGGCTATAATTTCCTGAAATTACGCGAGAATTAATAACACGCGTATTCCCGATCTAACGTTATATAAAACGGAGTTACGATTATAACAATTGCACTCGGCTTGTTGGAACAGGATGAGGCGATTGGTAACCTATATTTGTTGTTTTTGTGTCATAGTGAATGATGTGACAAGTTATCAATACGATAATGAGACGGCGGACCCTGCTGCGCATCAGTTGCCCGACTTTCGGCGACGACATCCCGTAAGTAAAGTACTACATCAAAAATATTTGACATAGTAATTAGTAGTATAGGTTTTCGCGATCACTACAAATTATAATAAAAAAAATACCGGATTATTCGCGTGTATTATTGGTTTTGGGTTTTCCTGATGTTTCGAACATTTTGCAGCGTTCGTGGTCGCAAGAAAAACAAAAACCAATAATAAACGATTAATCCGGTTAAAAGTTGTTTTATTATAATATTATACTATTTGCTCTAAAGAGAATCGTGATTAATTTTATAAATATAATAAAAGTGAAAATTTCCATTTCCTGGTAGCATTTTTTGCTAGTTTGAACTATTGGCATAATTTATGCATTTATATATTGCAGAGGCCGATTGGAGTCTGGACGAGGAGTACAGGAGACCCGATAGATATAAGGGACACAATCACTCTTAACACAGACATAATCTTTAATAACAAACACCATTTTATTGTTACCAGTCACATCAATAGAGAAAGAATACCAGAGCGAGTAGTACACGCAAAAGGTATTGGAGCGTTCGGATACTTTGAGGTGACTAATGATGTATCCCAGTATACTAAAGCTGACGTATTCTGTAAAATTGGAAAAAAAACTCCGGTGGTCGGGCGATTCTCTACAGCAATACAAAACCTTGGTGGATCTGACGTATCTAGGGAAACTAAAGGCTTAGCTATAAAGTTTTACACCGATGAAGGAAATTTAGATTTGATATGTTTGCACATACCTATATTTCTGTACAAGGATTCAATAGGATTTGGTGGTTTTGTACATTCCTTTAAAAAAAATCCCCAAACTGGCACTTTTGATAATAACATGAGATGGGATTTCCTCACTACAAGACCAGATTTTCTGCATACTATATTTTGGCTCAATTCTGATTTTGGTTTACCTGATGGCTACAGAAGAATGGACAACTTTCCAATTCATACGTATGAATTATACAATAAAGACAGTGAGCGATTTTATGTGAGATTCAACTTTAGAACGGAGTTAGGCTTAGTAAACCTAACAAATGCTCAAGCAGCAGCAATCGGTATTGAAGATCCTGATTATTTTAATAGAGACTTGTACAATGCAATCGCTAGAAATAATAATCCAAGTTGGAGACTAGATATGGATATTTTAACAAAACACGAGTTGACACAGTTGGATTATGATCCGTTTGACCTTACAAGACTATGGAAGAGAGGAACATATCGTACTGTGACAGTTGGACGCCTAGTTTTCAATAAGATTGTTGATAATAACTTCAAAGATGCTGAGCAAGCCGCATTTTGTCCGGACAGTCTCGTTCCGGGAATATTAGGACCAGTCGATGATGTTTTCAAATCCCGAAAAGTTTTTTATCCAGATGCGCAAAACTATAGATTAGGAGTAAATCATGATAATATAAGGGTAAACCGTCCGTTGTACGACAAGAGTTATTTACGTGATGGTGTACCACCTCTTTTGGATAATATGAAGGATGCACCAAACTATTATCCCAACTCCTTCAATGGGCCAATGCCTTACGTAGATGAGAGTCGACCAACAGAAAGACTGAAAATTTTGCAAAGAAACGCTGTTGATTTGCAGCCGATGGCTGAATTTTATAACGAGATTGTTGATACTGATGCGCACCGACAAAGAATTGCAAATAATTTTGCAGCATCGCTGATAAATGTATCCTGGGACATAGAAAAGAAAGCCCTACGTTTGTTGACACTAATAGATATGAATCTAGGCCGTCGTGTTACGGCAGCGTTGAAGGCGTTGAGGGCTGTAGACCCGCAAGACAGGAGGAGTGAAGTTGCGCAATGCATAGCAAATGCAAATTAGAATAGTAGCAAGAACAAATCTTAGTTAGTCCCAAACGGTTGCCGAGATATAATTATTGCGCATATAAGTCTTGTCTTGCTTGCAGTTAGTACTACGAATGCGTCGTTTTTACTTTCATATACTTACATTCTAGAGTCGTTTAGATGTGAACTTGTGAACCTGCTATTACAACAGTAAAATAAAAAAATAAAAACATCTTTTTTCAATCCATGAAATATAGCTTTATTAGATTGACAGATGTCAACAAAAGTGTCGAAGTTCAATGCGAGTGAACTTTGTAGTAACGTCATATCGAGTGATTTAAATTAACTCATGAAAAATTATTCGTAATTAGCCTGTTAACATTTTTATAAGTAGGTACAGAGAAAAAGATTTTCTAAGTAATGTAAAAAAATCATACTAATTCATAGTTTAAAAAAAATTACCTGTATATCTACGACGTCTTTACAAGGTTACGTCTTGTTGCAAAAATGTTAGAGATGGGATCAGTTATTACAGTTTTATTTTTTGAATCAATCGATATACATTTCTATTGAATAAAAAAAGACTTTCTTATAAAGATGTTTAAGGAAAGAGTACATTTTCCCTTTCCAAGAATAAAACCTCGTCTTTTTAGATACAGACTAACACTCAGCGCATAGATGTGGCATCTTCCTTTGTTGTTGTGCACTAGCTCACACACACTATTCCAGATCGTGTTTCGGTCACGGCGGCCTATCTCCGAAGAGACAAGCCAAGTACTCAGGAGATATTATAGTGTACAAGTGTATGCGCAAACACAAGTGTTATCCCTCTTCCTTTATTCTCTTGTCTGATGGAACGGCGCAGGACCGACGACTTAACGTGCTCTCCGAAGCACGGGGGTGTCACACCACTGACTTCCTAACTCCGGGCTGCGACTGAGAATTTTCTAACAAAAAAACCCATTAACACTGATCATCGTTGACACACACACACTCACACATCGTTGATCTACTGGTCGCAGCCGCGCTTGCGACCAGTAGATCAACGATGCAGTCACTTTTAATGATTATGACGATACTGACTTAGAATGAGCACCATTAAGATAATAAATTATTATTATTTTTACCTTGCCCTACCCTAATAGATCCGCCTGTATCGTAGGTGCCTTTATAGACACATAATCTCACATACGTGTGTATGTACAGTACAGTAGATCATAGTAAGTAGTTGTAGGTCATACAAATATTTGCTTCGTGTGGGAATCGAACCCGCGACACGCAGGGCGGCAGCCAGACTCTCGACCACTGCACCAACCGCGCCGCGGACACGGTTTTTATTATTTATTTTTATTTGCCCGTCCGCATTCGCGTAGCACTACTTATTATTACTGAAATAAAATATAGCTTAAGTTACTTCTGGATAAAGCTAGAAAGTTCATGGTGAAAGAGTTACCTATTAAAATCGGTTCAGAAGTTTCAGAGTCGTTTGTTTGTAATCGGTAACGATTACAAACAAACAAATCTTTCATCTTTATAATATTAGAAAAAATAAGTTGTTGTGTATCTAAGATATGCACAAAATATGCTACATTTAGTAAATCTGTAATAATAAAATTTACTGGATGCATTTTTTTTTTCCTTTTAGGTAGTTACTATCGCGACCTTTTCCACCTGCACACTTAAAAAAATTTCGTGTAGATCCTGCGCCGGCTCCATGTCACGCCCCCTTAAAGTGTTCGCCTATTAGGAAAGCGAGAACGTAATTAGTTGCTATCTGCACTGCGCAGCTTAGTGACGCATCACGTGTACACTTTTGTGAATTTTAAGGACGATCTAATTTGACCTTGGCGGGGCTACAGAGCGCTTCAATTTTATTAGTGCAAGCGAAAATGAACTTAGTTCTGGTTAGGCGGGAGAGTCCGCGATAGTAAGTTTTACTTGAAATTTTTGATCTATAGTTATTGCAATTATCTCAATTGAGTTTGCTTTAATTGAAACGAAACGGATTTTAGTCTATTTCAATTAAAAACAAAAGAAAACGTTGTTATGCCTTGAATTAAACACATATTTCCATCAAGAATTTAAACATAAATAACTAATGCACGTAGGTACAGTCGCGAGCACAAACATGTTAACACGAACTTTTAACAAACTTACCGATAATAATAACTCTAGTATGTATTACAAAGATATTTGAGTGGGTAACACAGATATAAGAACCACCCCTTTTACGTAATTATATACTTCAAAATTATTTAGACAACTATTAATATGGAGTTTGAAAAGTACAAATTTATACATATTTGTGCTTGTGACTGTACTACCTATAATTATAAATATTTAGTTGAATTCAGTAAATTGTTAACTTCCATGCATACGTACCATATCCCTTTGCAAATTATAGTCAGTAAAGAACCGTGGAGGTTAAGCATCGCGAGGCCCGGTTAGTCTGTACATGGGTGACCGCTAAAAGGATTATCGTCTGAGCGTCTCAATGCTTCGGAGGGCAGGTTAAACTAATTGTCCCGGATGTTGTGAAATAATAACAGTCGCTAAGCCTAATGAAAGGCCTACGAGGTGGTTTGAACGCCTCCAACACTAGGTTGCTTAACCAGTAGTAGAAGAAGAAGCCTGTAAATCAACCTTAAGCTAAAGTAGTAACCTTACACTAAACATCGGTCGTGAGCAGGATTTGAACCTGATACACGCACGGATTGCACGGATAAATAATCCAAACAATTTTAGTATTTATCTGGGAAGCACTGGTTCAAATTCTGGCCACCACCGTATTTTGCTTTTCCCAAGAATATATTATTTTAGAGTTCGCTATACAAGTGATAAAGTGTTTGAAAGATCTATCTGTAACTTTACCTAGTCCTTTTTTGTTATTTAGTTAATACTCCTCCCGACGGTATTTCGGTGACGGCGGCCTACGTCCACGGAGATTAGCCAAGTACGCAGGAGACATTATAATGCACAAGTTTATATGCAAACATAGGTGCACAGCTCTTCCTTCACTCTCATAGTCCGATGGGATGGCAACACGACACGACTGGAGAGAGATCAGGCGGAGGACTGACTTACGTACTCTCTGAAGCAGGAGGACCGACGGCTTTACGTAGTCTCCAAAGCACGGGGGTGTGACTTCGTAACTCCGGGCTGCTACTGAGAATGACCTAACAGAAAACCCCAAGTATATGGTATTTAGTAACAAGTGTCCAGTCTATCCACACAATTATTTACGTTCTTTACATAACAATCATAAAAATATAAATGCAATAGAACATAGAATAGCTGGCACATAATACTGCGCCGCCATTATTTCAACGAGAGCTCCCGATGTTGATTATGTTAATTCAGTTTATTCGACTGTGGAGCTCTGTTTATTCACTCCCGGCGTATTAATTATGAAGCCGAGTTGGGAGTGGACTTGCTGTCGACAGAAATATAGAATAGGAAGATGCAGAAATACTAAATAAAGAGGACTGCAATAAATAATTTAATTGTTTTAGAAGACTTTTAGAGCAGTGATAGCCTAGTGGTATGACCGTTGGACTAGCAAGTCAAAGTTCACAAGTTCGAATCAAAGGCACTACTGACTTTTCAGTCATGTGCGTATTAGAAATTAATTATCACTTGCTTATAACGGTGAAGGAAAACATCGTGAGGAAACCAGCGTACCTGAGAGATGTTCTCGATGGTGTGTAACGCCATGCAAATAGGCGGTTTTCATTCTGAGACGAAATTGTTTATGAACCACACGATGAGAGAGAGGAGACTGAAGAGTCCGTGCCTAATTAACAGCCGGTCAGATTGATCGAGGTTAAACTGCTCTTGCCAGGGTCTGGTTAGACGAAACTGAATTTAACGTAGTTGGGAAAAGCTATTTAAATGGGCAGATTGAAAGTAATCTTAATCATTGTAAATGTGCACATGTGACCTAGTTTAAAATTTAGAATATTATAGTTCAATAATCGCAATAACATGTAATAAACCAGCCCATAACTGTCCCACTGCAGGGCAAGGGCCTCTTCTCATACAGAGAAGGCACGAGCTTAATCACCACGCTCACTCACTGCGGGTTGGCGATTTCAGACTACCAAGTCCAGGTTTCCTCACGATGTTTTCCTTCACCGTATTTCAGTGATCTCTTAGATTAACCAAGAAAGTACATATAACATTGAAAAAGTCACATTGGTACATGCCAGGTTTGAACTCACAACCTGTGGCTCAAGAGGCGGGCCAGTAACCACTCGGCCACCACAACACTTTAACATAAACAATAACATGCAAGCTATAACATTTACCTATACAGATTGCCTAAGGGGTGGAGAAATGGTGTCCTGAAATACAAGCGTAGAGCTCAGTGTGTAAGCTCCGCACCAGTCTCCCACAATATTTAAAAATTGTATATTGCATACTTATAATGTAATTAATAGTGTCAGAGTTTAAACCACCCGTAGGTCTCTGACATGGCTTTACACACCATCGAGAACATCACTAAGGGGTGCTGGTTTTCTCGCTATGTTTTCCTTCACTGTTTTAAGCAAGTGATAATTAATTGATAATACGAACATGACTTCGAAAAGACAGTGGTGCGTGCCTTCGATTCGAACTTGCGACCTTTGACTTGTCAGTTCAACGGTCATACAACTAGGCTATCATTGCTATAACTGGGCCGACTGGTTATACTGCATCTATTTACTCTTTGTCATAGATGTTATCCCAACTGAATTGTGGGCCATTTGATGAGCTGACCTATTTTCTAGATGCCCTAAATATGTGTTGCCAAAATAAAACAGTATATCAACTAATAATTTTCGTAATAAAATTAATATATTGCGTCTTTTAGTTACTTCGGGTTCTTTGAGGACCATTGTGTTTGGGGAATGGCGGTCGTTTCAAGAAAATGAGCCTCTTGGATAACTGGAACTACTTCTTAAGATATACTTAATGTATAAATAATGCTCAACCGACTCATATTATAAATCCTATTATATATTAATTATAGGTAATGATAAAAATGTGAAAGTTTCGATGATAGAGTTGGTTGTAAATAATAATGTCTAATATATATGTCGCAGATGGATTGTAGAATCTGCTGTTTTGCAAAACTGCTAGCTGTTTTACAAAAGATCCGTTTTATAAAACAGCTGAATAACGTTCAGCTGGATTGCCATTGCGCTATGTTTAACAAAGCTGCTACCCACGTTTAGGCGTAGTGCAGAATGGCATATTCACAGTCACACAGATTTCTTTATTGTATAGGTATATTATATGGACAGTCACCACTCAATTAAAAGAAAAGATACTGTATTCTGAATTGTCTTTCCGTGGCTGGGTCGACCGAGCCCCGCTTAGCTGGGGCTCCTATTTTTGTTTCTGCAAGGTCAGAAACCTAAACACGAAGGGGTTGTTATAATCCTGTTTTATATTGATAAGTAAGTATTTTAGTTTAGTATTATGTCATTCTACATTTTCATTATTAAAAGTAGCTACAGCGGATTGTTTTTTTTTGTCTAATCCGTGAACAATACCTTAGAAAATGACGAGACTTTTGGAAACAAGCAAAGACATTTTATATATTTGAATGTCTTTGGAAGCAAGTAATTTATTTATTAATCTCATCTCCCCCACACGCCCCGCGTTCGCCCAGCTCTGGCGCGATTGTGGAATATCGATTATTGCATCGAAAGCCAGACAACCGAGACTTCACATTTAGGGTTCCGTATCAAAACAGAAAACAACCTCCGTATTATTTATTTATTATACAAAAGTGGCATGATGAAAGCCAACAATTGAAACAATACAGCAATTGAAAAGGAATTTTGTAAGCTTCATGTAAGCGGTAACATTATTGTGGTAGTTTTTCAATTGCTCCTACTGAGGTAGCATAAGAAAGCGATGGTTACATTTTACACCCGAAATTCAATTTAATAAAAAATAAAATATTGTATCAACTTAACCCATGTCGAAGCGATGTAACTGAGGATATTAAACTATAAAATGCAAAAAAGGGGGAGACATATTATAATTATTTTATTTATTTTAGTGCATTTTGTAATCATAAGCACACGGAACCTTACTGTATCCATTATCTATCACGCACTTGGCAGTTCTTTAAGAATAGCAGATATTGAATGTTTCAAATTAAACATGAACAGTTTTTAAACTTATTGCTTTATTTCAGATGAAACAATGAATAGATTTCGGAGATTTATATAACTGAAACAGTTTAATCTAACAGATCCCTCTATCTGTTAGATTAAACTGACTGCCCGACAACGAACTCTCGACAGACGTAGTTATTGTGTTTAAATATTGACGTTGTATTATTTATTCCTATTTAAATAATCGACCACATGAGACAACAGACGGCTTTTATTCCACAAATGATCACTACCGAACCATGAAATTTTATTGTATAACAGTACGTTAAAATACATAACGATTTAAAACGCCGGAAGAAATGAATCGCTGACATACATATAAAATTTTGAGGAGGAATTGGTGATTCCTTTGCTGAGTTGAAATATAATGACCGGTCATTTATGCCAGAAAGCTTTTAGTCAGCACAGATGTTCCCGAGCTGATTAATATTGCCATTAAAGATAACCAGTAAAGACTTCATTAAAACATCTGATATTTTTGCCTCATCTTCATCAAAGCAAGTTCGAAGTAAGAGTTAACAGGCATCTACTAGTACGGTCCTTCCATCAATCTATCGCTTTCCATCAGGCGATGTCGAGGTTCAATAGCTGAGCTCGTTGTTGAACCTCGATCTCGGCTGTAATAAAAAATATTCGTATTAATGCGAGTCTGGCGAGAATTGAACTACCGAATGCGTATTGATTTACTGGCGAATGTCAAAATATGAGGCTTAAATGACTGTATTTTATGATCGCGTTAACTTAGAAGTTTGATAATAATTTCAATTTGATACATCGATGCATTCTTGAGATAAATTGGGTCTTTATAGACATACGGATAACGATGTGAGTTTTGAGTGTGGAAGCCTAAAAAACCCTAAAAAATCAATAGAACATAGCACGCCTATATTTCCCAAAAGGTTCGGCAGAGGTGGACTATTCACCAACCACATTTAGCCGTTTTTATTATTAAATCCCATGTATTAAGTTGTGAGACTTGTGCCATCTACCGGACATAGTTACAAACTTCGGGCTGCTACTAGGAATATCATAACAATAAAACTCAATAATACATTGCCTGACCTGGGAATAGAACCTGCGCTTGCGATCACTGGGCCAATGACGTGGCAACTACATCCGATATTTTAGCTTCATCACGTATTCTTAAGTGCTTCATCATCCTTAAACTGCCCAAAATAAATAAAGGTTTTGTTTACAACCTTTATTACTTTCAATATTCAAAGATTTCATAGCAAAGTTTCGTTTGAAACGAATATCCGAGTAATATTTCACTAGTAAGGACTAGATCTTTTAGATCAAATATAACTTGCCCGAGCTAGAAAGATGTGGAATTGAATTTATCGTTCCTCTGCAACAAATTCATTCCTTTGAACTGAATTGAAAAGTTGAATTGATGGGTCTTCAATTTTATACATTTCTTCGTCGATTCTTCAATAGCAGTAGTTGGTTAGGGCTCAGTCAGATTTGATACTTTATGAAGGAACTCTACTCTTTTATTATCTCTGTACTTTACAAAATATTATTTAAACATACAAATCTGTGCGTAGTTAATTTTAATATATACCTACTAGAAAGTTGTTAACATTCAATCATACCTCATCAATATTCTTGAGAGATATATTTTAAAAGGGTTACAAAATTAATATACCTAAGCAAACATACCTCTTAATAATTATAGGTGACTTGATAAAAATGTGGCCTTTGAACTTGGCTTTAGCTGATTCTATAATCGGTCCGAGATCGAGTCACGGGTCGGGCAAAGTGGAAAATCTCAGAAGCAGCCCGAATTTTAGAATTGTTCCCAGTAGATGGCCATAATTTCACCGCCATATCATTAAATAGGACATCATAATAGCATCGGTAAATTATAGATCACTGATTGTTCACCGGTTACTACTCACGTGCATTTTTACGGGATTTCCCGAGTAACCGGTAAACAATAAATGATAAATGACAAATGATTTTATTTCTGTAAATAGATCTGTTGAAGACACTTTTACAAGTCATTATTATAAACTAGATGGCGCCGGCGTTTCCTGTCTGACTGTCTCTGAGAAGAAACGCCGAAACAAACTCAGAGGCCAACATCTCTTTTAAAGTTCAGACAATAGTATGTACATATCTATGTGAGTGTAACGATGCAGGGATCCATATGAATATGTCTCACGAAAGTCATTATAAAAAAAATATAGGTCTACATTAAATATATAACATAACATAACATAACATAGCATCACGCCTGTATTCCCCTAAGGGGTAGGCAGAGGTGTACACAATTGTACACCCACATTTCACCAATGCTGTTATTAAATCCCATGTAATAGGTGGTGAGCCTATTGCAATCAACCGGGCACAGTTCCAAACTCCGGGCTGCTACTGAGAATTTCCTAACAGAAAAACTCAATAACACTTTGCGCGACCCGGGGATCGAACCCGAGACCTCCTGTTCAGCAGTCGCGCTTGGGGCCACTAGACCAACGAGGCAGATTAAATATATAGTTATATATATAGTCACATCTGCCTACCTCTTCGGGAAATACAGACGTAGGTACATTAAACATACAATATGTTGATTTATTTAAAAGCTAGTTTAAGTTACTTTTCAGAATACAATAACGCTTGTTTCGCATTGGGGTAGGCAGAGACTTTAAATTTCCACTTGCTACGATTCTGATACACCTCTTTCACTTCATCTATGTTCATTAACGACTGCCTCGTTGGTCTAGCGGCCGCAAGCGTGGCTGTTGAGCGTGAGGTCCTGGGCTCGATTCCCAGGTCGGGCAAAGTGTTATTGGGTTTTTCATTGGTTCTACTGCCCCATTAGTCTAGCGGCTGCAAGCGCGGCTGTTGTTTTTGAGGTACTGGGTCCCATTCCCGGGTGGGGCAAAGTCTTATTAGGAAGTTATCGTTAGCAGCCCGGAGTTAGAAGTTGGTGGTGTGACACCCGCGTGCTTCGGAGAGCACGTACAGCCGTCGGTCCTGCGCCTGATCTCTCTCCGATCGTGTCAGATTGCCGTGTCATCGGAATATGAGAGTGAACCTGTGTTTGCGCATACACTTGTGCACTATAATATCTCCTGTGTACTTGGCTAATCTCTGAGATAGGCCACCGTGACCGAAATGCGTCCGCGAGTAGTACTGTTTATTATGTTCATATAGAATACTTACTTAATGTACCTAAACTCGATTTTTGGACTGAGAAAAGTAATAAAATTTTTAGTTTATAATATTTATTTATTTTCTATAAGGAAATTCTCCGTAACAAGCCAGAATTAGGAATTCTGATAAATGGTGTTTACGTCGCCCCCTACACCTGCGTGAACGTTTACAGGTAAAACGTGAGAGGAAACCCTACAGAAATTTTTAGAATAATTACCGACTTATGCCAACTCAAATTCGTTTAAGTAACTATAGTTCAAAATATAAACAATGTTATTCGGGTTAATGGCATTGGTAATATTAGTAGTACATCGAAGCCTTTTTGTTGATGTAAAAAAAATACCATATCAGAAAGTAGGTACCTATAATGTTTCTAATCAAGCCTGAGTGTACTAGGCGAATATAAATGGAAGGAGTCCGCCTTTACCTAAATTTGAGTGTTTAGTTCATATGAATATTATCTCATAATTTTTTTTATGATACAAAACGTCTTGAAAGTTATGGGGGTTCTTCATAATAATGTTACGTACAAATATTAATAAGCAGATGGTGGAGTTAATTGATTTCATCGAATCAGCTTTATATATTCATATCAATATTAAGTTATAATTATATAGTCCTAGCTGTGACCCGCATTTTCACCCGCGTATAATTATATATTAATGACTTACATACATAGCACTAACCAAAAAATAGAAAATAATTCGCAGTTTATCACTTCTAGGTTAGGCTCGGTTCTTGTCGGGAGGGGGTTATGGCGTCACACGGCTTGTTCGCGCGAATGTTGAATTATCTCCTAAAACGACATGCTAATAAGGGAGAAATTTATCTTCATAAAATTGTCTTGATGATGCAGTAATTTCTGTATTAATATGCTTAATAATAATGCTAATAAATAATTATTTAATTTTCAATATAGTTTTGGCACAAAATACCTTAATGTGGCTTATGTATAAGAGATAGGCATATGGTCCCGCGTACTTTTTTATTAGATGTACTAAGGACCAATATTTTTGTAGAACATTATACTCCCCAATTATTTAACAATAATCAATATTTAAGGCTAGCTGAGAGGTGTAGCCGAATGTAAGATAGGCTATACTATTCCCCAGGAATATGGCTATAATACAAAAAAAATATGTAAATTCGAAAGGTACTCTAGACATTAGCGCGTTTAAACAAACAAACAGACAAAAATCTCTTCCGCTTTATTATATTAGTATGGATTTCCAAGAAAAACGTTTACTCTTTTGTTTTATATATGTCGCAGATGGATTGTAGAATCAGCTGTTTTGCAAAACTGCTAGCTGATTTACAAAACAGTACTGTTATGAAAAAACAGCTGAAGGACGTTTAGCGGTTTTACATAATTACTGAACTATAACACGCAGAATTGAATGAACGTTTTGCGTTTATCAATGCAGCGGGTCAACCATCAGAAATTATGTAAAACAGTGTGAAATGAACTGTCAGATTGTTGATTTTAGTTCGAAATTTAGTCGCATATGGCTCTGTATGTCTTAAGAACAATAACCTAACTTTATTTTACTTGTCAATAGCAAAAAACAGATGAAAGTTTTGAATGACATAAATACTAAACCACTATACTAAACGACAATATATCGGAATTATGAAAGAAAATAAACGAAATTGATCCATGAGCGAGCTAAGCGAGCTCGGGAGTTTCGTGTATCCCGACACGGACAGGTTAGGTTTGAAGAGGATGACGGGGGCTAGTGAGCGAGCGTAGTGAGCGAACTACCCCCGTCATCCTCTTCGTGTTTAGGTTTTTTCTAACCCTACAGTCACAAAAATAGGAGCCCCGCAGAACGGGGCTCCTTCGACCCAGCCACGGAAAGTCAAATCAGAATACAGTTTTTTTTTTTACTTGAGTGGTGACCATCCATTTAATATACCTATACAATAAACAAACCTGTCCCACAGTACATATGTCATTCTGCATTACGTCTAAAGGTGGGTAGCTGTTTTATTAAACGTTTCGCAATGGCAACCCAGCTGAAAGTCATTTAGCTGTTTCATAAAACAGTACTGTTTTGTAAATCAGCTAGCAGTTTTGTAAAATAGCGGATTCTTCAATCCATCTGCGACATAACACTTTTATGCAGTTATATTATTTTATTTGCATTAGAAAATAGGTAGATTAATAGATAATTTGTTAGTTACATAATTTTATTCACCATTTGCTTAAATAAATTTATTGCATTGCTTGGGTTAGGCAGGGTTTTGCGCGTCATTTCCCCGATTCCGTTATTAAGTACCGTACCGTGTGGTATTGAGCCTATTGCCATCTACCGGCTACATTTACACTTTGAACTACTACTAATAATTTCCTTAACTGAAACACTTTGCCCGATCCGAGAATTGAACTTCCACCTCGAGTTCAATCTACCGTTACTTGAGTCTACCAGACTTTACAACAATTTGATAGATATTATTAAATAAAAACCTTTAGAAATTAAACTTAAATACCAGGCTCGCATAAGCAAAGAGGAGACGGGAAGGGCGCCGTACAGTTAGTTATATACGTGTTGCGTCTCATCGGATTATGTAAATAGGAGTCTATAAGCGGAGGGTCGTTCCGTGCTCGTTGTTTCGGAAAACCCCTCCCCACTCCTCCGTTCACCCCTCGACCTGTCCACTGTACTGGAAGTTAGGTGGACCGTTCATTCTATGGGTGTATACTTAGAACTGGACTTTACATTATGGACTGAGAGAGCGTTTTTGTTATAGGTATGAAATAAATTGAACGGGGCTTTTCTCTAGTTGGAGCTGGCATAAAAGTATGTGTGTTGTGAGTCTCTTAAATATATCTGATGGATGTATGATTTCAATCTCTAAATCACCTGGATAGCAAATACTTGCAATTGTAATCATATCTATACAACATTAAGTCAACTGCAAAGTTAGTCGAGTCGGTTCAATCACCTGTATAGGGACTGAACAGATGGCGATAACGTCACCAAAAGTCGTATTAAAATGTGGACGAAATATTCGGAACCCGTGGATAGCTTTTAAGAGCAAATATGGACTATTAAGAGGCTTAAATAAGTATAGTTTTTTAATTGGATTTATAGCGCGTATTTTTGATTTTAAGATTTTACTGACGTTTCGAAAACTTTGTAGCGTTTGTAATCGCGGGATGACTAGAGATCGCGATAACTTAAGTATTACTAATTAATTATGATATATACACGTAAAATTCAATAACACCTATTATTTCGAAGTTTTTACTCCAATGACACATGGCAATTTTACAGATAAATCTTTGAAAAACATTAACACATGCTTAGCGAACTCTAAACTTATAACTTTTTGTGGAAACAAAAATATGGTCGTGAGCCATCTCGACCTCTGCTCACCACCACGAATTTTTCTTCGACATTTTAAACGTCTTTTGGTGACGTTCTTGCTATCTATTCAGCCCCTTTACACTAGACATTGTATTAACTGTAAAGTTGGTCGTGTCGATTCTGTTTCCTGTAACTTTACACTCATATTCACACTTATATGTATCTACTTGTGAATAAATCTGATAACTTATATCAAAACTGTGATACAAAATGTTGCCTGCTGTGTTGGTGTACTGCTGTGCTTGAGTTCTGACATTATACAGTAGCATTAACCGCAAATATTTAATACCGGTTTAATAATAGATATGCTGAAAATTAAGGTTCTTGAAGTTATAAATTTTTGTGGAAAAAGAATACGGTCCACATTTTAATACGTCTTTTGGTGACGTCATTGCTATCTATTCAGTCCCTATACAGGTGACCGACCGACCGCGAATTGTTAATGTGGACGAAGAATTCGCGGTGGAGGGCAGAGAGCGAGATGGCTTAGTGGTCAGAGCGCCTGGAGTATTTATCCGGGAGGCGCAGGTTCGAATCCTGCTCGCGACCGTATTCTTTTTCCACTAAAATGTAGTACTTTATGGTTCGTTAAGCATGCGTTAATGCTTTTCAATTTATCTAAATTTGTTAAGGTACTTGCATTGCATACTGCAAGTATTGTTACCAGTTTAATTATATACGTTCCTCAAACTTGAGGTAACTCAAATTACCTAGTTGCTGGAGTTATTAACATGCACGTCTACGAAACTCGTCGAAATAGTTGATGTTCAGAGAATTTAGAGATATTATGGCCACTTGTTCAGTTATGACGTCATTTAGAAGTTTGTCGTAATATACAACCCGTAATAACATAAAACATACCACTCACACGCTTCTACCAAAAAAGGGTTAAGCAGACCGTTATTAATATACTCCCAACTGAATTTTCGGTGACGGCGGCCATCTCCACAGGGATTAGCCTAGTACGAAGGAGATGTTGAAGTGCGTAACTGTATGCGCAATCACAGGTGCACTCCCTCTGCCTTCACTAATAGATGAGATGGCAAACCGACACGACCGGAAAGAGATCAGGCGCAGGATCGACGGCTTTACGTGCTCTCCGAAGCACGAGGGTGTCATACCGCCAACTTCTAACTCCGGGCTGCTACCGATAATTTCCTAACAACAAAACCCAATAACACTTTGCCCCACTCGGGAATCGAACCCAGTGCCTCAAGCACATCAGCTGCGCTTGCAGCCACTAGACTAATGAGGCAGTAGAACCAATGAGGCCTCATTATTTTATTTATATGAAATACTTAGATGTGCGGTCCTTTGGAGTAAAAATCCTGAACATTTTAATTTGTAGTTATATTGCATATAATTTTTATGTGATTACGAATTTATTGATCGCAGCTTCTGACCACCCACTGGACGAAACCCTGCCGTGAACTGACCTAGTCATGTTTCGGGATATAGTCCGGTGCAACTGTTGTGGGAGACGGATCTGCGCAGTCGCACCAACTCCCTACTATCGTTCTCCCAAAATCTATCCACTCTACTTAGAGTGAATAGATTTCTTCTGTATCTACGTTTCCATCCTCGGCCACACCATCGCTTACCATCAGGCGAGTTGGTGGCCAAAGGTAGACAATTTATTGAAAAAAAAAAGTCCGAAAACCGAGATTAGGTACATTAAGTAAGTATTCTAAAGCGAGGCTGGGCAGTTACATTAACTACCGACTATCGTTCTCCCCAAATCTATCCACTAAACTTAGAATTAATAGATTTATTTTAGATCTATGAGCTCAATCCTCGGCCGCACTATTGCTTACCATCAGGCGAGTTGGTGGCCAAACGTAGATACATTTTTGAAAAAAGCAAAAGAAAAGAAATTGTTGAAGATTTGACTGTGATGTTTAATGATGTGGGGGAAAACCTCTTTTCATCTACAAATCTAAGTTTGTCTTTCAACTTGACTTTTCTTTTTGTTAGGACGATTTTCGGTGCTTTATTTTTTATGTACTTTAGTATTATTAAGTATACGGAACCGGATGTCCGGATTTTTCAATACTTAGGTATGTAATTATTAGTTAATCTAAGACTAACACTGATAACTAACTCGCGGTATGAGAGGAGGTCTTGGCCTGGAATGAGAGTTCCGGGCTGGTTATCATCATCAGCATCCCCCTGCCCTTATCCCAATTTATTTGGGGTCGGCGCAATATGTATTTTTCTTCCATAATCTCTGTCATCCGTTATCTCGGTAGTCACTCCTTTTGTAGCCATATCATCTTTCACACAATCCTTCCTCATTTCATCAGTCTTCTACTACTCGTGTAGCCACCCACATTCATACTCAAAACGTTCCTCGTCACATAATCCTCATTTCTCCGCATCACATGTCCATACCATAGTTATGTTATTAAGGTATATGAAACCTATAAATAATAACTGACTCATTGGTCTAGTGGTCCCAAGCGCGACTGCTGAGCATGAGGTCTCGGGTTCGATGCCCAGGTCGGGCAAAGTGTCATTGAGTTTTTTTGTTAGAAAATTCTCAGTAGCAGTCCGGAGTTTGGAATTGTGCCCGGTAGATGGCAATAGGCCCACCACCTATTACATGGGACTTAACAACAGCATTGGTGAAATGTGGGTGTACAACTGTGTACACCTCTGCCTACAACAGTGCAATACAGGGTATAATACAGGCGTGATGCTATGTTATGTTATGTTATAAATAATATCCCTTGGATAACGTATTAGGTAGGTATTGGTCGAATCTAGTAGCTTAGAAGAAAGACGGACAGAAAGAGAACAGAATTCCATTCCATCCCTTTTGGGAACCGTAAATGGTGTCTATAATCAACTGGAATTGTACAAAACCATATTATTTACCCTTTATTAGAAAGTTTCGAGTTCGGTTGAAAACACTCTGTGCCATTTATTCAGCGAATCAGGAAAAGCTATTAGTGGCTAACTGGTATGCCCTTTTTAGACTAATAGCTGGGGCACCCGACTACGCCCGCATGGAAAGTGATTTTCTTGTTTTATAGTAGTTTTCTCCTTTGTGGATTTGATTTGAACGTTATATCTTTGTCAAAGATCAGTAGTTTAGCAATAATGATGATAAAAGTAAAAGAAAAAGAAACAGGTAAAGTCTATTTAAGTATTCAAATTAAAAATCAATTACCGTGTGTTAATCCCGCAAAAACCCGAAAATGGATCGACTGAATTTGATGATTTTGTTGTGGATTTTGCCCTGGATGGTTTAGATTGTTAATTGGATCTGGTAAGTGGTATTGCAATCGAGTTCAGGGCAAGACAACGTCTACCGGGCCCACTAGTAAAGTCATACATCGGGTCCTAGGAATGTATAGGGGCTGAATAGATACCGATGACGTCACCATAAGAATACAGAGTAGTGAGCAAAGAAAAAAGTGAACGAAGAATACAGTGCAAGAGCAAGGATCGGGATGGCTTGGTTTTGCAGAGCTCCTGAAGAATTTATGTGGGAGGTGCAGATTCAAATCTTGCTCACGAACATATTTTACATTTCTCGAAAAATTATAACTATAGACTTTACTACCCATGCGTTAATTTATTCGATATATTTATCAAGCACACTAAATTTTATTAGAATCTCTAAGTTAAAATTTGAGAGTCCCTTTAAGTCGTCTTATTCTTAAACTTACTTCTTAATTCTTAAAACTCATTGTTAGTAAAAGCTAGCAATAGGTACACTAATTTTAGTTTAGTCTGTCAACACTAAAATCGACAATATTGCGATCTTTCTTCCACATCACTTAAATTTAGTGTCAGAACCTCAAAGTGAACAGCGTCAAAGTTTAAAGACGTAGTTTGTCTGTGAGGGGTTGGGCATGACGTCATCGGATAATACTCGTAGTTTCGTAAACCTAAGGTTGTTTACATTCCTTATCTATATGGCTTTATACACCACAAATTTTTACCGAGATATATGTCATATTCATTTACCTGGCGTTTCATATATTCTTTTTTTCTTTCTTTTCTTTTTTTATAAATCGTTGCCCCACACTAGGCAACGTTTAAAAAAAATGAAATCAGAAACGAAAATTCACTGAATCTGGCCAAGTTGTTAGATTAAGAATACTTAGGATTTGAAAAAATTACATTCCTCGTATTGTCAGTGAGTTTCATCCTCCTGAAACTCTTATCTATTCAGACATATCTTTAATTTTTAAGATATATCTGATGGTGTCTTGAATATGACCTTAAATCATTTACGATATCTAGTATTAAAAATAGTGGTGTATACGTAGGTATATTCTTAGTTAATCAAAGACATCCCCATACCCATATCTATTCTTTCAAATATTATAAAGCTGAAGAGTTTGTTTGTTTGTTTGGTTGAACGCGCTAATCTCAGGAACGAAGGGTTCGAATTGAAAAAATATTTTCGTGTTGTTGGGTAGTCCATATATCGAGGAAGGCTATATAAGCGGAGCATCAATGAAAAATGTTGCAAATACGGGAAAAAATATACCTTTTGAGAGCTTCCGTTGCGTGCGCTGTGTAATCAGTTAAAGTTACGCAAAAATCATGTAATATAACAGCACTGTTCCCGATTAAAACTTCAAAAAAAGGTCCTAAAATAATGCATTATTTGCGAAGGTGTTTTTATGAACATTATATTAATCCTTATCCAAATAAATACGTTATTCATCACACATCAAACGCGGGCGGTCATCATATTCTCGCATCAACGCTCGCCGCGCACGGACGTGTTACTCTGCGTAACTCGATCGTGTTGTGTCAGTGATCGTTGTCGCTACGCTCTGCCGTAGCATTCTCCGTAGCTGCTTGCTAGCTACGCCACTACAACTCAAAAGTTGCCTCTTTCGAGGCGGCGGCTGATATCTGTCTTTTTCAAAGTACAGTCAAAAACGTGTGTTGTGTAAATTCCCCTTCTGGGAAAATCCACAGTTTCGTGGTTCTCGGTGGAAACCTCACGGTGTCAACGAAACCGAGAGGGTGTGGACCCGATACACTCAGCTGAAGCCCCTTCAAGGTTAAGCTATAAATCGGACGGGAGCTAGAACAACCGGCCTTGGGGGATCTCCTAGTCGACTCTAGCTCTGTTTTCCTTTATAGCAACACACCTAGTGTCGGTCGGGTGTATCTACACCCTTCGCACTAGACTGGTTCAGGGCCCCGTACGCACATTAAGACTGGCGACGGGTAAAAACCAAGCTTAGGGCTCACCATTAGGTCACTCACCTCCCTGCCTATACCCGGCGGGGAGGGTTACGCATCCCCGGGCTATCCTCCCGGGGAGTTAGGCCTGTTAGGCGAATATTATAGTATTTAATAAATAGGTAATTCATTTCTTTTCTTTTTAATATGGACGCGCTCCTCGCGTTCATAAAAATCCTCGTAAAGGACCCCGACATTCAACGTCGGTATGGTACCCAGATCGCTGACTTACAGCATGCCAACCCCGCATTAACTTGCGTAGATAGCCCTCGCTCTCCGCCGCCCGCTGAAAAAGGTATCCCATGCCTTCTTTCTATGCCCACCGTCGACCCGTTAGTACAGGCTCCCTCTACTTCGGCCATCGCGCCTCCTACGACCACCGTCACCGTCTCGGAAGACATGGACGTGTGCGTCAACCCCTCTCCCTGTCTCTCGGATGCCTCCGCCTCCGACTCCGAGACTAGCTCGTCCTCTGCCTCAGCCTCCTCCTCCGAAGACGACTACATTCAAGTCGGCAAAGGAGGAAAGAGGAAGAAGGGTAAAACCTCCGCCGCGGCTAGTAAAGCCAAGAAACCCGTAGCGCACTCCGCCCCCTCCCCCGCCCCCGCGACTACCGCCGCCCCCGCCCCCGCGACTACCGCCACCCCCGCCCCCCCTCCCCCGCGACTACCGCACCCCTCTCCCCCGCCCCCTCTCAGACCATCCCCCCCCTCAGCCCTTCCGGCGCCGCCTCGAGCTCTAAGAAGCTTAAATCCCCTCCCCCGCTCTACATTCATGACAAGTCCAAATGGACTGCCATCTCGAAGATGTGTGTTGATCGCAGGATCAACTACACCAGTGCCTGTGCTACTCAGCAAGGCATTAAAGTTAAGGTCCCCTCCACAACCGATTATAGGGAACTCACCAAGGCCCTTAAGGCCAGGGACGTGTCGTTCCACACGTACTCTCTCCCCGAGGAGAAATCTACCAGGGTCGTCATAAGACGCATCCCGAAGGAAATCCCCACAGAGGACATCCTCAGCGACCTTCAGTCGCAGAGAGTCCCAGTATCCCAGGTGCACCGGATGCACCGACCCAGAGGTGGGGCCGCCTACGACATGGTGCTAGTCGTATGCGATCCTACCGAAGGACACCACCCGATTTTCCAGGTCAAAGCGATCTGCAGCCTTTCCGGCATCTTAATAGAGAAGCCTTATAAAACAGGCGTTATAGGGCAATGCCACCGTTGCCAATTATACGGTCACGCTCAGACCAACTGTTTCGCCACACCTAGATGCGTCAAGTGTCTAGGTGACCACGGCACTGTCGACTGTCCCCGACCCAAAGATCGCGCACTCTGCACCGACCCTCCCAGTTGTGTGCTCTGCGGCGAAGCCGGTCACCCAGCTAACTATCGCGGCTGCCCTAAGGCACCGAAATCTTCCTCTCCCAAGCTTATAAAGCGGGCGAATGCCCGTCAACAAAGGGAAAGCCCTTCGGTGGCGATCCCCTCTTCCCAACTCCCCGCCCGCCTCAGCCCTCAGAGACCTAGTCCGTGGGCTCCCCTCAACAACCTCCAGCAACAACGAGCTTTCCCAGCTCTCAAAACTAACTCTACGCCCATGATCGCAGCCCTAATGGCCTCGCCCATAGCTGCGCCCCCCTCTCTAACGCCTCCGATTAACGCGTCCTTACCGGCTAACGCCGCCGCCTCTCTACCAGTCGTAAACGACGACCTCGCGTTTGACCCCGCGATCGTCATACTCAGCACCTTCATCGTATTCTCTTCTGATAACGCTCACGCTATGGTCAGGGATATCATCGCCTGCAAAGGCGACCCTATGAAACTTCTCATGGTGTACAACGCCTTTCCCAAGATTACGCAAGCCCTGCGCAATCTAGCTCATAATAAATAAAAAATAAAATCTTTAATGGATACGAAGAACCTTTGTAGAACCAAACCGCGCTCCCTAAAAATAGGTTTCTTCAATGCAAACGGCATCACCAAACAACGCGACGAAATAACTACGTTCCTCCGCGACCACCAATTAGACGTTCTCCTCGTACAGGAAACGTTCCTAAAACCTCACCGTCGGGACCCGAATATCGCCAACTACCGTATAGTTAGGAACGATAGAACTCGATGTCACATGGGCGGCACCCTTATCTATTACCGCAAAACGCTCCACTGCATCCCGTTAGACCCACCTCCTCTCTCACTTTTCGAGGTATCGATCTGTCGGCTAGCCATGACCGGTCACCAACCCATCACTATCGTCTCTTCCTACATCCCTCCCGCCGCCACCGCTGTGGGGGAAAAACGCGAAATCCTATCCCACGACCTTACTGCCCTCCTCGGCTTGAGTGACTCCGTTATCATAGCGGGCGATCTCAATGCCAAACATCCCGCTTGGAACAGTAATACGACGACCGCGAGAGGCAGGCAACTGTTCGGCCTGTGTGCCACTCTCAACTTCGACATTATTGCTCCGATGCATCCCACTCACTATCCGCACAACACCGCGCACCTTCCCGATATTCTCGATGTGGCGCTTCTAAAGAACGTAAACCTTCGTTTACAGTCTATAGAGACGCTACACGAGCTCAACTCCGACCATCGTCCCGTGATCATGGCACTGGCACCTCGCTCGGGGCCCTCTGATCCCTCCCGACCCCCTCCCACTCAAACGATCACGGACTGGAAGAAAGTAAGCGAAAGCCTACAATCGACCAGCTCCCCGCACTTAGACTCCATTCCCGACGTCATCGCTTCGGTCACTGACACTACGAATGCGATCGATTCGTTCACCGGTCACGTACAATCCGTTTTGAACAGTTGTTCACGGGAAGTTCCATTGATGGACAACCATCGCTGGAAACTACCGGCGGGCGTACGCGAATTGGTAACGGAAAAGAACGCATCCGTACGTGCCTACAGCGCGTTTCCCTGCGACGCGAACAAAGCTCACATGCGCTATTTACAGCGTGCTGTAAAGAAACGCATCGATGAGCAGCGTAACGCGCACTGGGATAAGACGCTGAGCGACTTAGAGCCCACTCACCTAGCATTCTGGCAGCTTCAAAGGAGACTCCAATCCGATGGAGTGGCCACCGTGCCCCCTCTCATCCGCCCCGATAAGAGCATAGCCTTAGACGACATCGAAAAGGCCGAGTGCCTGGCCGACAGTCTAGAAGCGCAATGCACTCCTAGCACCCAACCGGTCGACCGAGCGCACCTCCTCAAGGTCGACGCAGAAGTAGAACGCAGAGCCTCACTCCCGCCGTTCGAAGACCCCGACGACCCCCTGCCCCCCGTCACTCCCGACGAGGTGCAAGAGGTCATTAAAAATCTCAAACCCCGCAAAGCCCCCAGCATAGACGGCATCACTAATAAAGTCATGAAACTTCTCCCCGCCCCTTTCATTATACTGATACGAGTTAGGTGTGTTCAATAAAGTTATGATAAAGAAAACACAACACTACTCACGTAACATAACTTTATTGTAAGGGTCGTCGGTCGTAAGGCCCGTCACAATTTCTTTTATCTATGTTCTATGAAGGTAGGCGCACTAAAGTACTGTCCTGGCTTCAACGCTGCGAAGACGCTTGCGGAGGCCGAGGATGTGGCGCCGGCAGGTGAATGACCCGCAGGGACAAGATGACGGTAGTGATGTCCAGCAGTAGATGGGACTCACTGGTGGTGGGAAGTGCTATCCGGGATTGGTACCCAGAGCTTTGGACCCTGGAATTGATGTCCACTAAATAAATAAAAGTCATCTGCTTAATCCTCTTCTGACTGTGACCGCGGCGTAGCAGCGTAAAGCGGATGGTACTACAGCGCTTAAGGGCGAGTGTGTGCAACGTCACAGTCAGAATCGGAGTTTACAGAAGAATAAGAGAAGTGTAAAGCACTACATAATATTTAAAATAACATTTGTAATTATGCTTAAAATATGTTAAGCAAAAGAAAGAAAGTGAAAAATAAAGTATGACGAAGGTCACAATGACGTGATGAAAATATGAAGGTGACTTAAGGTCATGTCATTAGCCACGTAGCCACACTCAGCATGATTAGCAAAAAATATGAATTTGTCAACACTTACCCAATACGGGGTTACACTGTATTTAAAAAAAATTTATTATAAAAAAACGGAAAGAAACAATAGAAATTATTAGCCGATATGTATAAAATGTGAAACGACACGATAGACGACACACGCTTAGCAATTAGGGTGCTATCAGGGAGCGAGTGTACGTGCGCCTCAAGCAAGGACAATATCGGACTGCCGACCGCGCTGCCGCTGTCGTCGAAGCCGCCGACGGACGGGTGCTGCGCTGGCGCATGGAACATTCTATTGAGTGGGGAACGGTCACGTTTTCAACAACGTGAGGGAATAGTGTGACAAACACTAATCGGAATCATGCGAACGAATTGGAACCCTATTACAGTGACATGACGTATTAATTTCGTTTAACTTAAGTAAGTTAAATTTTATATAATGTTAAGTGAAGTTAATTTTAAATAGGTTTTAAAATGACTATAATGTCATAAAATATAGAATTATCTTTAAGGAACGTTGAAATTTATTGTACAACGTTACAATACCCCCGCGCACAGATAAGGATTTTAGTATTTCTTAAAATTGTAAAATCCGCATTTGAATTAATGTACTAAGCTATTTGTTTACTCTATTAAAATCATCTTTCATACCATTTATACATCTCACAATCATAAAACTAGCAGCAGTTACTGTATACTCACAACTAAATAACTGACGCATCCTTACATAAATTATAGGTAACCCGTTTTTCAATAAACTTGCTACCTTACAAATAGTTGTTCCAATTGAAGGTGGAAATAGAAGCGAAAGGGGTAAATAATTTAAGATTCATAATGATAAATTAATAGTCAGAAGGTAAACGAAATGAAATTATAACTATTTATTTATTTCTACCTACTAATTTTAAATCTTTTATGTGCCAAGAACCTAAATTTTTGCCTAACATGTCCTGCAGCACATAAACAAGAGGTGACTTTTTCTCAACAATCTTGGCCTTTATAAATTTCGGAGCAAACTTTTTAGAAAACCGGCTCTCCTTGTCACTTAAAAAGTAAGCGCGTTTCATGACTACGTCGCCAACGTCAAATTCAGCAAATTTGCGACGCAAATTGTAGTGCGACGTATTCTTTACGTGAGCTTGCCATAATTTCGCTTGTACATCGTTAAAGATAGATGACAACCCGCCTAAGTTCTCTGCGTAAAGATCTCGTGGCAAGAATAGTATTTCACTACCAAGGTCATTATCTATATAGTGAGAACCGCATGTAACAAGTTCACGGCCGAAAACTAAGAATGAAGGCGTAAAACCGGTGGTTTCATTTACGGAGTTGTTAATTGCAAATTGCACCTTAGGAATAAATAAGTCCCATGATCTATGATCATTATCGACGTAAGTAGAAATACAGGTGATGATAGTTCTGTTATACCTTTCTACTAAATTTACCTGAGGGGTATATTTGGGTGTATAATAGACATTAGGGATATTATATTTTTTAAATAGAGCCTCAGTAACCTTGCCAGTAAATTGAGTGCCATTATCCATTAATACAGTTTGAGGTATGCCGTGAACAAGAAATACGGAATCCTCTAAAATCTTTGTAATAATATCAGCAGTTGCCCTTTTAATTGGAAATATTAGACAAAATTTTGAAAAACAACAAGTTATGACCAATATGTAGTTGTTCTGTTTTTTAGAAGTAGGAAGAGGTCCCATGAGATCAATTGAGATCATTTGAAATGGTCGTGAACAGTGTTTAGGGCGACCCATTTCTCCTAAGGTTTGATGATTTTGAGATTTATAAGCCAAACACTTGTCACAAGTACCAATAAATTTTACGACATCTTGATACATACCAGGCCAGTAGTAACGTAAAGCAAGACGTCGGTAAGTTTTAAAAATGCCCATATGTCCAGCCGTAGGCTCGGAATGGTTTTCATTAATAATTTTCTCACGGAATTCAGTTGGCACGACTTCCTTCCATGAGAATTCTGAAGTCAGTTCGTGTTTATTTTTAGATAATCTAAACAACGAATTATTTTTAAAAATAAAATTTGAAAATTTAGGGGGATCGTTTAAGCAACCGTGGTAAATGTTTTTGTACCAACAGTCTTTAGTGTCCAAGAAAGAGTTGGAAGTACTGATGGCACAAACTGGAATGATTCTGGAAAGAGCGTCAGGGATAATGTTATCAACACCACGTCGGTGCTTTATGACGAAGTTAAAGGCTGATAAACGTACGCCCCAACGAGCTAAACGACCAGTAGGGTTACTTAAGGATAGGAACCATTTAAGAGCGCTGTGATCAGTATAAACGGTAAATTGCTGACCATTTTCAATATAGCAGCGCCAATGTTCGAGAGCAATAATGACAGCTAGGGTTTCGCGTTCGGTAATACTGTAGTTCTTTTCGGCTGCGGACAATGACTTACTCATATATGCAATCGGGTGTTCCTTGCCGTCTATTGACTGAGTAAGCATTGCACCGATACCATAACTACTAGCGTCTGTATGAACTTCGAAGGGCTTACTATAGTCTGGACAGGAAAGAACTGGTGCAGAAACCAGACATTCTTTAAGTGTCTGGAATGCAGAATCGGCTTCAGGTGTCCACTTAAAAGAAGCGGTACCTTTCTTAGAAGAAGTTAGCTTATTTAAGGGCCCAGCTATAGTGCTAAAATTTGGGACAAAACGCCTGTACCACGTTGCAGTTCCTAGAAAACGTTTGAGGTCCTTACGGCATTTAGGAGTAGGATAATTAAGTATGGCTTCAACCTTGGCTGGATCTGTACGTAAACCAGAGCTATCTACTACGTAACCTAGATACTTAAGCTGAGAACTAAAAAAATTGCACTTCTCAAGGTTTATCGTTAAATTTGCCTGTTTTAATTTGTCTAGTACACGTAAAAGTAATGTTACGTGACTATTAAAGTCTTTGGAAATTACTATGACGTCATCTAAATAAGCGAAGACCTTGAGATCAAACTCAGAAAACAACAGGTCAACCAATCGCTGCTGAGTGGCTGGTGCATTGGTAAGGCCAAAAGCAGTTCGTTTGAAACGAAACGTGCCCCTACTAGGAACGTAAAACGCAGTCTTATCGCGATCCCCTAAAGCAATTGGTACCTGCCAGAACGCCTTAGATAAATCAATGCTAGTCAAGTAGCGCGCGTCTCGAAGATTGTCGAGGATCTCAGAGATGTAAGGAAGATTGTAGGCATCGCGTTTAGTAACTGAATTCAGTTTGCGACTGTCAAGGCAAAACCGAGGTTGACCGTTCTTCTTAGTCACGATCAGAACAGGAGATGACCACGCGCTCTCGCAAGACTCTATCACATCAAGTGAAAGCATCTCATCAACCTGTTCGACCAAGATACGTTGTTTCTCTGGCGACAAACGGTAGTACCTCTGACGAATCGGCTCTGAGTCCCCCGTGTCAATGCGGTGCGTGATAAGACTTGTAACGCCCAGGCCCTTGCGTTGAAAAGAAATATCCTCAAATTGTTTAGTAACATTATCAGCAAGTTGTTTTTGCGACTCATCAAGATTCGAATAACCTTGTATGAAGGTTTGATAAGAAGTGTCCAAAGAACAATTATTGGTTTTAGTCATAGTAATGCTACTAATGTATTTTGGACATAATTTAAATTTACGCCAAAAATCAATACCTAAAATTAAGTTACGTTGAATACCTGGAATAGCAAAGGCTTTTAAAATGTGAAACTGGTTTTCAAAATTAATTGGAACGTTAATATAGCCTATACTATTTAATGTTTGACCACCCGCTGCTGTTACAGTTATACAGTCATCTTTAATAAGTGGTAAGCCATAACTTTCCAGTACTAAATGAGCGTCATTACCCAAAATCGTGACAGCAGAGCCGGAATCTAAAAGTCCGGAAACGGTAAAATTATTGATTTGGACAGAAACATATGGTCTATCGTCATGATTATCTTTATCATCGAGAATTGTGTAGATATTATACGATTTAAAAAATAAAGTAATTGTTTGTAGCCAATCATTCCAATCCTTGCTATCAAATTTATTATTGGCACAATTCTCAAAAGCTAGTTTTTTGATTTGGTGTGAGTGTTTTTAGAGCAATTTGGACAATTAGGAGTTTTAACACCTTTGCGTCCACAAGTGAAACATACCAGCTCATCTTTATTAGCCGTACACTGCCTAAGATTATGCGTACTATTACGACAACGCGGGCAATAACGCTGTTTAGGTTCAGGATTAGTTGTATCAACGGTATGAACCTGATTAGATACATCAGTATTTGTTCTATTAGAATTAAGCTGATTATTATTTTGTTTATAATTAAAGTTTTTATTATGTGTGTTGTGATTATAATTACTTTTAAATTTTGAATAATTTTTACTATCAGAATGTCCTGTATAAGCAAACTCAGGTGCTAGGGTATCTGATGATGGTTTTGGAGGTTCCTTAAATTGTGATAAACGAGATTGAATACCCTCATAATTACGACACAAGGTTCTCAGTTGGTCTAGAGATTTAATCTCCGAAACAGAAGAAAGAGTGTTCACGTAGACTGGTCGAATATTATGGAGAATTATTTCTAATTTTTCTTCTTCTGATATTTTTTTCGTAAGACGCGAAAAAAGACCAGACATAATAGAAAGGTAAATAACAATATTTTCCGTTTCTCCCTGTGTCCGAGACCTAATTTCTGTAAGTAGTCTGTAATCATAATCAGACTGGTCGAAATCACGTTTTAAGGACACTGCAAGATCGTTCCAACTCGAAACCATATCCTTAATGCTTCTATACCAGTGCAATGCATCACCGGTAAATATTTCTGTAGCATTTGCTAAGATTTTATTATAAGAAATATTTTTAGTCTGACACAATTCCTCACAACGTTGAATGAATGCCCGTACGCAGGATTTGCCATCGAATTTTAATTTGGAAAATTTATTGTTGTTGCCTTCACAAGTCACAGTGACGTTTATAGGTGTTGAAGAGCAAGTAGGTAAGCTATCATTATTAGTAGTGGCTAGAGGATCTAAAGCAGAGTCGTTAAGCGAGTTAAGCTTTAATGTAGTTTCCTTGTAAAGTAAAACACATTGTTCGTATGTCTCTTTTAAATTAACATCACATGTAATGCGGTTAAGCCGGTGATATAAATGATTTAATAAATTTTGAGTACGCAACAAAGTATTTCTATCTAAAGATGTAGATTCTAAATTAACATTAATCTTTTCAAAAACATCTGAAACACCATTCAAATCGTCAGCCGGTTCGAAAGGACTAGTAAGAATGTCTTCCGAAGGAAACAATGGCCCACACTTAGCTATTTGCTTACGCAACTCTTGCACTGTGGCTGCAGGCGACTCTCCCCTGATGGCAACCTCGTACTCAAGCTCAGCTTTTTGAAGCGACATAAATTTTACTGGATAAGCCATTATAAAATGAAGATAAAATGCAAATGAAAAGTTGGGTAAGTGTTGATCAATTTCAAAACGTGAAAAAACAATTAGATGAACACGAAATACTCCGTCTGTTACAATTTTAATTAAACTAATAACGTCTTGGTTGTTTTTTGTTTTTCCACTAAGAAGAAAGAATAGAGAAAACAAACAAAATAAGCATAAAAATTTGCAACCAAAAAATAAAATAAAGCGCAAAATAAAAAATGCAACTAATGTGTACGCAAATTTTAAACACAAAATATTTTTGAGTAGGAACGTGTATACAAAATGATGTTGTTGACTGTACTGTCACAATCTACTTCCAAACATAAAATAAAATTTAAACAAAACTTATACATGTACACCAATTATGTTGTTGATTGTACCAACATTGTTTGCCAATAATAACAGAAAATAATTTAAGTTAGATGAAAAAAAAAAAAAAAGAAAAAAAAAAAAGTTAATGATGTAAACCAGATTATGTTGTTGACTGTACGAATACCATAACTGTTTAAATAGACTGAAAATAATAATTAAATTAAGAGGGAAAATTTTTTTTTTTTTTTTTTCTTTTGGATGGTGACTTATCAGTCTGTCTGGTTGTACTTTACAATGGCAACTTATTAAGCTTTCTGAGTGTACATGGAGAAAAAACGTACGAAGTAAAGAAATAATTCTACGTACACCTTAGTTACTATGCAACCAAAAAAAAAAAAATAAAAACGTTTTACAAACAAAAAGAACAAAGCACACAAAACACCAAAAACACTAATACCTCCATAGAAAATAGAAAAAAAAATTTGACCATAAAAACCACGTTATGGGCGCCAATGATACGAGTTAGGTGTGTTCAATAAAGTTATGATAAAGAAAACACAACACTACTCACGTAACATAACTTTATTGTAAGGGTCGTCGGTCGTAAGGCCCGTCACAATTTCTTTTATCTATGTTCTATGAAGGTAGGCGCACTAAAGTACTGTCCTGGCTTCAACGCTGCGAAGACGCTTGCGGAGGCCGAGGATGTGGCGCCGGCAGGTGAATGACCCGCAGGGACAAGATGACGGTAGTGATGTCCAGCAGTAGATGGGACTCACTGGTGGTGGGAAGTGCTATCCGGGATTGGTACCCAGAGCTTTGGACCCTGGAATTGATGTCCACTAAATAAATAAAAGTCATCTGCTTAATCCTCTTCTGACTGTGACCGCGGCGTAGCAGCGTAAAGCGGATGGTACTACAGCGCTTAAGGGAGAGTGTGTGCAACGTCACAGTCAGAATCGGAGTTTACAGAAGAATAAGAGAAGTGTAAAGCACTACATAATATTTAAAATAACATTTGTAATTATGCTTAAAATATGTTAAGCAAAAGAAAGAAAGTGAAAAATAAAGTATGACGAAGGTCACAATGACGTGATGAAAATATGAAGGTGACTTAAGGTCATGTCATTAGCCACGTAGCCACACTCAGCATGATTAGCAAAAAATATGAATTTGTCAACACTTACCCAATACGGGGTTACACTGTATTTAAAAAAAAATTATTATAAAAAAACGGAAAGAAACAATAGAAATTATTAGCCGAACATTCTATTGAGTGGGGAACGGTCACGTTTTCAACAACGTGAGGGAATAGTGTGACAAACACTAATCGGAATCATGCGAACGAATTGGAACCCTATTACAGTGACATGACGTATTAATTTCGTTTAACTTAAGTAAGTTAAATTTTATATAATGTTAAGTGAAGTTAATTTTAAATAGGTTTTAAAATGACTATAATGTCATAAAATATAGAATTATCTTTAAGGAACGTTGAAATTTATTGTACAACGTTACAATACTCATGACCGCCATCTTCAATGGCGCCATGAGTCACAACGTCTTCCCTCAATCGTGGAAAGAAGCCACCGTCATAGGTATCCCTAAGCCGGGAAAACCCGCGAACGAACCCACCAGCTACCGACCGATCAGCCTCCTCAACGTACTCTGTAAAATCTACGAGTAGCTTATTTATAAGCGACTCAAGGACTTTGCCGATGCGAAGAGCCTCATCCCCAACGAACAGTTCGGTTTTCGTACCCAACACTCGTGCGTACAACAGGTCCACCGCATCGTCGAGCACATAAGCGCCGGTTTTCAGCGCGGCACGATGACAGGCGCGCTCTTTTTCGACATAGCGAAGGCTTTCGACAAAGTCTGGCACAACGGCTTATTATACAAGCTGTACCAACTCGGCGTGCCCGACCGTCTCGTGCTCATCCTACGGGACTTTCTCTCGAATCGCACTTTCCGCTATCGCATAGAGGGCGCACTATCCGCCCCCCACTCTATCCGCGCCGGTGTCCCCCAGGGCTCCGTGCTCTCGCCCCTCCTGTTCACGCTCTTCACTAGCGACATCCCGAAAAATAGACAGGCCAAGTTAGCTCTCTTCGCAGACGACACTGCCATTTTCTATTCCGGTATCGTGCGCGACCGTATAGCTAGCACTCTCCAAACTTCCGCCAACGTACTAGGCGCTTGGTTCAGGAAATGGAGAATAGAAGTTAATCCCGATAAGAGTCAAGCCGTACTCTTCGAGAAACGGCGTAGGATCAGACCCCCCGACCCAAAACCGATAACCATGTTCGGCAAGCCGATCCCTTGGGAGAAGCAAGCCAAGTACTTAGGAGTCATCCTCGACAGACACTTGACCTTCGGTGAGCACATAAGGACGGTGCGCTCGCGCGCCGCCTTCGCTTTTTGACGTCCCCGTAATGCACCTAATGCATCACCTCCCCGACCCTTGCTCGTGCCAGCCCGCGTAGCCGCTGAGCCTGTAGCTTTAAATTCCCCTCATAATAATAATTATGATAATTCTTGTTCGATCCAGCCACTCCCTTGCTGTCCTCCCTCAAGCGACGCCCTAAGCCGAGGCTCGTACCCCGCAGGGGGTGCCCTTAGCGTGGTCGCTTTAGAATTAATTTAGTCGTAAGCCCCTGGCTGGAGGCCTTAATAATAGTTTATTATTAGGGCATCCACAGGAAAGTCCGGTTAAGCAGCCGACAACCTCCTAGGTTGAACTGCGAGATGCCACTACCAAAAAAAAAAAAAAAAGCGGGCGGTCATGTCATGAGACAGGAGGGTGCTGGTGGAACATATTTTGGTAGGTTTTTACCATAAATCAACGCGGGTGAAACCGCGGGGCACAGCTAGTCATTATATATTTCGCTGGCAGTTAGAGATTTTCAAAAAGAAAAAGGCTCTAAATTATTTGTAGAGTATCTGAAGCCGTTAAAGTCAGGTTACACAAAAGAGTGTAACTTTAAGTTACACACTTTTGTGTTATGACAGTTGTTCTGAAGATATAAACAAGTACCTAAACTAAGCAATAGGGTATTCAATGTAAAATATTTATCAAGTCTATCTTAATGTTCTATTTTCGATATTATTTTTATTTAAGGCAATGTGTGAATTTATTACAACTATCGAGATTATAATGGCATAATTGTAGTAAGGAATAGCTGCAGCTGTTTGCCAGAGAATCAGTTCAGTAGAGATGAGAGCTTGGAGAAGTGTATGTGGAGTGAGTTCTCCGCACTTACTTACTAGTAGAAAGGAGGGATGAAATGTGCTTGACAAAACAACACGGCACACGGAAGACGACGACGTCCTCGCGGTTGTGTGCGATAGCGTTCCCGCGTCCCGCCCTCAAGCAGCTGAAGAGGTACATAATAGAGTTTTAGTGGGTTCGAGTCCCACATAACTGCTCTGTCTCTCCGTGCCAGAGCACGAAGCGAGGGCATTTCTCTACGTAAAAAAAAGGTGACGACGTCCGAAGAACGTACCGCAATCAAATTGCGGACGTTCTTAAAGAAAGGCAGGTCAGAAGCAATCAACAACGAGCATGCATGAAGAGTTTAATGAACATGGATGAAGCGAATGAGATGTGTCAGAATCGTAGTAAGTGGAAATTATTGATAGTTTCTGCCTATCTCAATGGGAAGTAAGCGTGATTGTATGTATATAATGTAAGCATAATGAGGTTCCTGAATTTTTACAACATGTACAAGTATTTACAAAGCCTTCATGATAACGAAATAGCTAAGTATACTTTTCTTTTGTTTACTGTAGAACAAACAATACCTCATAATTTCACGTTTTCCTGCCTACACCACAAGCCTTAGCGAATTCTTCAGAAAAATCTTTTGAATTAGTACAATTCATATGACGTTCTACACATTTTGATTGAACAACTGAATTTCATGAGTACACAGCATTTTATCTGTATATAGATAAATAAAATAATTAGCCAAATAATAATTGTATTCTGAGTTGTCCGTATTAATCACGTTTTGTGAAAATACAGCTGTGTAAATAATAAACGTTTTTTTTTGCCCATTACAGAGTCTGGCTGGTTAACGATCATCAATCAGTGCTTGACCTGGGTTGCGATGGGTAACCATTAGAAGCACTTTTATTTGAGAATATCTGTGTTTTAAGCTGCTTTACCACCGGCGCGGCGAGGCAACAATTGTATGGTCCAACATTGGTAGAAATGGTCTAGATTAGCGGTGACGTGTGAGACGGGAAATGAAATATTTGTTGGTATAAAAAAGCTCGCCATATCTCGACTCCGTATAATGTCATTGTGTCAAGTTGGTCGTACAACTTCTTCTTATTACTGAGAGAGGGAGAAACCAGGCAGTTTTCTTTTTTCTTTAATGAGCGTGTATAAATGTAATTGCTTTAAATAATTATATTATCACTATTATTACTTATTATTAAAATAATTCTCTGGAAATTATGAATTTCATTGAAAAAAATAATTAAAAACACAAGTTGCGAGCATTGAAGGTACTTAAGTGTTCATTTAGTATTCATGGACATTTAAAACATAGATGATGACTGAAGGCAGCTATTACATATCGTTTTACTTTGAATATCAATTTCTAAGAACGTTTTCTTTTATCGATACTTCAGTAAGCGATTGAAATTGCTTAGTATGTATTTCAGAAGCCTTAAAGCTTGTACTGCTGCGTTGAGATGACTGGCGGTGTGTTTTTCGCTGCAAAGTGAAGAATATATTATAAAATGAATTCGCATGCGATTTTTTCACGCAGTGCGGGTTCTTTCACTGTTATTCACACATCTCATAGAATCAGAGGGAGAAGAACGTATGCTCTTATTCTAAAGCCCATGATAATAAGGTATTAATTATTGTATGAGTTTAATTTCTGTTGAAATTTTGATTCCTTTTTTCATAATAAGTTCATGTTACCAAGTCCTGATGGCTCATTTTTGGCACCATGCTATGAATGGGCTGATAGTACGGACTTAGGACTTACAGCTACCCTATTTCAATCCTGGAATCCAAGGAACTGTGAATACATAGCTTGTGTATATGTATGTACCTTAAATATTCATTAGACCAGAAATATCTTGGAGGATTCAGAAGATGACATGCATTGGAGGATTCACATGATGTGTGCAGTTATTTACCCATCACAATATTAATTGCATTGTGTTGATTTTCGTACAGAATCTTTTAGAATGAAATGAATTAAACATTTTGTTTTCACTCAGTTTTAATCTATCCAAATGTAGAAATAAATAAATTTCGTATTCGAATCCATCCGGTTTTAATTTTCAATGAATAAATTTACATCCTGTCTGGAATTACAGATACAGATTTATAGGCCCTGACGAAAAAGACCCTTTTTCGGTTGGTATGTAGGTTTTGTTAAGTATAAATATTCAATAAAACAATATAAACGGATAAGATACATTACGTCATAACCGATTTTTGTTTCTCCTACAGTTTCGGACGCTGCAGCATTTGTCGTCCCAGGATGACTAATTTGAGGTGATTTTATTAGATTATTGCGGACGTAACCTTGTTTAGTAATGGGTGAAGCCTGCAAATGGCCGCTAATATACATGTGTGCGTGCTTCTGCGCGCTGCGATAGGTAGAAGTTTCACCGATTGTCGGACCATTCTGTATTTGTGTGTAATTGTAGGTAAGACCTAATATGAATCATACACTTTCTGTGTAACATTTCGGTACCTATGTGATACGATGGTTACAAATAATATCAAAAACATCACGGATTTTAGTCTCTGAGTATTGCGTCATGTATACAAATTTAAATTTTACCCGTACCACCCTTGACATATTATAAGTACAGTCGTAGGAGTGCGACCTTTAGATGATAATAAAATTATAATTTCGCCCAGCTTTTAGGAACCGACCCGTGAAATTATTCAAACCCCGCCTTTAGAAGATATGACGAGTGGAGAACGAGAGACACACTCGTTTTATACTGTAATGAGTCCTTTATATACTATACGAATACATTATTCATGTCTATTATAATAAGCTTTAAGTTCATTACACTCATGTTATATATAACATGAGTGTAATGAACTTAAAGCTGACAAGAAACTTGGGCGAATGGAGGAGAGGTGCAGTTGATCACCCTTAATAGTTGAAAAATAATTATCTATTCCAGTTATAAATAATACTGCCATCTTACGTGGCAATGCTGCCAGTCTTCTGGGCACCTTCCCGGAAGACAGCCATGCGGAGGGATATTTGCACAAAATAACAGTTTAAAAAACTTTTTTCGAACTAAAAAGAAGAAAAAAAAGTTTTTTAAACTATTATTTTGTGTACAAATGATCGACATTAAAAACTAAATATTAAAGCTTATTAAAGTTATTTACAAACTACACTACAATAATTTACCTACACGTATACAAAAACTTCTCTAATATAAAAATAAAGAAAAAAAGTGATTATGAAAAAAACATTTAATCGTAAAAAAGCGTGGGGTGCTCGATGTCAACTTGTAAATATTTAATTGAAGTTATTATAAAATATCTTAAGAAGCACCCCACGCTTTTTTACGATAAAATGTTTTTTTCATATTAGACTTAGAATTTATAATTATTTATTTATTTGTAAAACATAGGTAAATACAAGTATAGGTCTTACATGACTGAAGAGTCCACTATGTTTTGTCAACTAGACATACAAATATTACAACCTTAATAAGGAGTTTTTGGTTAAATTAAAATTATAATCACTCTTTCTTGTTTTTGCATTTATAGAAAATTATTGTCTACTTTTTAGTTCGGCTAGTTACAAAAGCGTGTTTTTAAGCTTTTTAATCAAATATTTATTTTTGCTTTTTTAGACTTATGCTTTTCGAAGATTTCTCTGAATAATAAGATTTTGTTCGTCATTTGGGAGCGTCCACTATATTGAATTTAGTGTGACAACATTTTATTTTTCGTATTCTTCTCAGCAAACCCTTTCATTTGATACCCATATCGCGGGAGTGCATAAAAATGCCTAGTCCGCCATCTTTGGAAGTCCGCCATGTTGAATTTAGGGTTACGTCATTTTATTTTTCGTATTCTTCTCAGCAACACACTTCTACGGCCCAGTTCTAGGTCTCCACTCTAGGACTTTCTTAACCCATCTGTTGTCCGGTTTGTGCATATATGACCAGCTCACGTCCACTTCTTTCTCGCTATTACTAAAGCTATGTCAGTTAATACTAAATTAACCTTTCCAATTCCTTCTGATCTCTGTGTTTCGGATGCGATTCTGAAGAGAAATCCCCAACATAGTCCTTTCCATAGCTTTTTGAGTGACCTGCAGTTTGGTGATCATCTGCTTTGTGAGCCACCATGTTTCCGCTCCATACACCATGACGGGTTGGACACACCGTTCTAAAGTACGGTGCTTCAGATTTAGCGGTATGTTACTTTTAAATACATTCCATATTTTACCAAAAGTCCCCGAACCCAGTTGTATTCGTCGCTTAATTCCGCGTTCTTCGCTGTTTTTATCTAGGCTGATGGTTTGTCCAAGGTAAACATACTCTTCCATTTTGTTAATGCGCTGGCCATGTACTTCGATGTATGCAGTCTGCGCTGGTATCAGAGCATATTATTTTAGTTTCCGAAGTGTTCATTTTTAAGCCTATTTCTAGTGACCTGTGATACACACACACTGCCATACAGTTTGTTACATTGCTTAATAAAATCGTAAAGTATGCTTCATATTGTTTTTTATAATTTGTTTTATAAATATTGCACGGGTACCTACAGAACAACAGCTTTCTTCATTCATTCTATTTAACTCCACGTCTCTGAATTAAGGTTGTCACCTAGACTTTGTCTTTTAAGAAGGTTAATATAACGTCGAATCGCTTTATATTAGGTACATTTCTTAGAATAACAGACGTCTGCATTTGTGCAATATTAGGGGACTATGTAAACTTTAGTTACTTTATTATTTTTAATAATGTTCGTCCTTGTCTTTTTCAGTGCCTCGGAGAGCACATTAAGCCGTCGCGTCGGTCCTAGTTGTCAAATTAAGATCTATGACGGCCCTTACGGGTAGTCAGAGGCCTGAACGTCTGACAACCATCCAACCAGTCATACTACGACATATCGTATTACCCAGTAACTGGGTTGTAGAGGTCAGATAGGCAGTCGCTCCTTGTAAAATACTGGTATTAAGCTGCATCCGGTCTGACTGGAAACCGACCCCAATGTAATTGGAATAAGGCTAGGCAGATTTGCGTTTGTATTTAGTTACACAAATCATTAATGTAGGTACATAATTGCTTCTTGCTTCTTTGTCTAGTGTGTTTTTATTTTAGGAAATTTTCAATTATTTTCAATTGCTCATCAATTTGCTCACTCTACCATAAAAAGTTATGGACATTAGCTTGCCGTGCCCGCGACTTCCCGCGTTAGCCCACTACTTCTTGCGACCTCTGCTCGTAATACAGAATTTTTCATCCTCATTTGAATACGTTCTATGGTGACGTTATTGCTATCTTAAACAGAGAATGAAACGACACGATTAACTTTATAGTTGAACTAGACGAGCAATTCCTGCGCGGTCGTGTGCGAGAGCGTTCCCGCGTCCCGCCCTCAAGCAGCTGAGGAAGTATACTGTGGAGTTTTAGAGGGTTCGAGTCCCTCATAACCGCTCTGCCCCCATGTCAGACCAAAGAATGCACCTGAGTAATAACAGTTCTTCTTCTTATCGAGTGGTTGACTATCACATCTGTATGACATTCAAGTCTCATGTTATATATCTGGCGAGCCTTTTCCCATCTACTACTTACTCTCTAATTCCGAACTCCAGGCTGCTGCTGAGAATAGCCTAACAAAAAAAAACAAATATATTTTCCGACGTGGGAATCGAAATCAAGACATACTCAGCAGTCGTACTTGGGACCACTAGACCAACGAGGTGGTTATATGTTATATCTAAGTTGTTCAAACCCAATTTGTGGCTATGTTATAATACTCAATTTGCCCAATAATATTGTCTCCGAAGCTGTGATAACAAACGCAACAGGTTAACCTGATTATGTTTGTGGAGTCTGTTTATTTGTCCCTATATCAATATTTTGATAAATTACGGTCAGAAATCCTTGTTCCAATAATATAAGCGAAAACCGGTGTATTTGTTGTATGATATATATCCTTTTGGAGGAACGAGGTGTGGTGTTCCTCCATTGAAAAGGGAGGATCTTCCGACAAGGCCGGTGATATTGCCAGGCGGGCCACGGTCAACGGTTAGAGTCGAGCATTCGTATACATAGCATCATAACATAGCATCACGCCTGTTTTCCCCGAAGGGGTAGGCAGAGGTGTACACAGTTGTACACCCACATTTCACCAATGCTGTTATTAAGTCCCATGTAATAGGTGGTGAGCCTATTGCCATCTACCGGCTCCGAGCTGCTACTGAGAAATTTCTAACGGAAAAACTCAATAACACTTTGCCCGACCCGGGAATCGAACCCGAGACCTCATGCTCAGCAGTCGCGCTTGGGACTACTAGACCAACGAGGCAATTTGCAGAGCATTCGTATATACATATGTTATGGTAGTCACCAAACTCTGCCTGCGCGATGCAGGATTCTTGACGTCATTTGTTAAGCGCTCTGTATTTATGTAGCGTGGTAGATGTCACTACGTTACACCTTTAAACATATTTCGTCTAAATAAGGTAAATAAGTAAAAGTCTTCATGTTAAATAGTACATATGATACATGTGAGATAAATTTGTTATTACTATCGAGGTTGAATTGCTAGTTGAGTTACAGGCGAGGGTAGCGATGTTGCCGGGACGTTGTAATGATCACAGCTCACGCGTCTCATACGACGTCTTTCAATACACTTGCGAGGAATAGGTAAATAAATAAAATTACATTTTGTAATTAATATGTCGTCTATGGTCTATGGTATATCTATGTCGCGCAAACTTTTTTTCCAACAGAAAATATTTTTATATTTACAGTACTTTGGTACATAAAACTAAACTAATAAACTGCCTCATTGGTCTAGTGGTCCCAAGCGCGACTGCTGACCATGAGGTCTCGGGTTCGATTCCCGAGTCGGGCAAAGTGTTATTGAGTTTTTCTGTTAGCAGTAGCAGCCCGGAGTTTGGAATTGTGCCCGTTAGATGGCAATAGGCTCACCACCTATTACATGGGACTTAATAACAGCATTGGTGAAATGTGGGTGTACAACTGTGTGCACCTCTGCCTACCCCTTCGGGGAATACAGGCGTGATGCTATGTTATGTTGGTACATAAATAAATAATTTGAAGAATTGAAATGTTTATTTGTCTTACAGTATAGGTAATTAGCCAAGCATTTTATTTATTCACAAGGATGTCAAGTCTCAGTAAAGAGTTTTTAACATCAAATTTCTTTGAGAAAAGAAAGAAATAGTAAAACGTATTTAGTTTTTTTTTCTCAAAGCATAACATAAATATATGACCAAAAAATTTATATATAAATAATATTTATAACACTGATATTCTCCTATTTTTATGGTTGACATGACATTTTGCTAACAAATATGGGAAACGTGATTGGGGTAAATTCGCCTTGCCGTGGGAGTCTGACTCATTCATATTTATTTGAGTGACGTCACATAATCCCATGTTATGATAAAAGGACCGTGTCATAGAATTTATTTCATAAATATAAAAGTTTTTTTTTTTTTTTAACACTCAGCAAAGATTTGATTTCACACAATTATAATAATTTCAATGTTGTAGTTCTATGTTTGTTATGTATTTTCGGTATAGAAATAAAACAGAACGCTCGTTCTCACAAAATTAAAAATAATATCTTAGCGATCGTTGTGCTTGACGTGCACAGATTATTAATTTTGTGCGTCCCCTTGGCGTCCCTTCAATTGTCACAGCATAGACAATTGATGTGGACACTGAGGCGGTGATGCCTTGGAGATGCGCAACCTGCACACGGTAATTTTATTTTTTATGAGTTATACACTTCACACGTATAGTTAGTATTAAGTAATAATAACATAATCTATTTTCTACACACATTAGTTTGCATATTTACGTACGCCGCGCCAATCCGTGGCCGCCCGTGGCTTCACAATTTTTCAGGACCTTTCTGAAAATCAGCGCGGCCACATTTCGATGTGGCCGCTTATGCTGAGATAGGGACCTTTTTTGTTCTCGTGTGGGTAGCTTAATGTAGCATGTACATAGTATGTAAGTTCTGTACTCTTATTTAATTAAATAATATTTTTATTTTATGGTGCTCACATGTACCTTACATTGAGTACTGTTTTAGTTTAAGTTTACTCTGCACCGAGTCTAAAATAAATAATTTCTTTCCTTCTTTCTTTCTTTCTATATTTCGCGGGCGTATGTCGATGGAGTAGAATTTAATGCTATTCCACTTTATTCGGACTATTTGGGAAAGGCTAAAACCATTTTTTTTTTTTTTTATAAAAATTAAATATAGGCATTGCATGGCCTTAACATGTATAAAAAAATATTCATTATATATGATTTAAAAAAGATTGTGATGTTGTTCGGCGCTTTACAACTGCAAAGTGTAACGCTGAATTTAGTAGATCTGTAAATGATTGCTTAATAAATATCGCCAGACGTCTCCTTAAGACGAATACAAGGAAGCTTGAAATTCAATAGATTCGAACAACGACAAAGTAGCTCCATTGGTAGAGTGATGACACGGAATGGCAAGGGTCGCGGGTTGCAGCCCCGTTCTTGTCTATTATTTTTCCAATGTTTCCTTGAAAAATTGTAATTAATATAGGCATTACATGGCCTTAACAAATATGAAAAAAAAATATATATATATCAATGTTTAGATATTTGGCAAGAATATTTTGATGAGAGATCGAAAGAGAATGGGATTTGGTACAAGACTATCCAGCTAGAGATAGTACATGTTCCATAGGTCGAATGCGCTCTAAGTAAAAAAAAATACTTACCATAGCCTTTATACTTCCTCTGGACATATTCTTTCGAACAAATCTATATTTTTAATGAAACAACTTTAGTCACCTAACTGTAATGCTTGCGGTGTGGTGGACGATGTTCCCCATGTCTTAATAAAATGTGTCCGAAACGAAGATATACGAGTTAATATATTTAGGCGAGACAAAATTTATGAGATTGGCTTTTGCAATTTCATACTTGCTTCTTACTATGACAGTCTATGAGTATTAATCTGTTGGCTTAATAATTAGCAGACACAATAGATTTTTATTACTATGAAGTACAATTTTGTACTTTGGTAAGTTAATAGTTTGTACACTTCTTCCTTTTATTGTGTCGATTAATGGCATTGAACCATCTTTAGGTACGCTAACGGTAGTCAGTAGTTTTATGTGGGTCTTCTTCTGTACAGGTGGTAGGATAGCTAGGCGGGCATCACATGCACAATTGTTTGTGGAGATACACCACACTCGCATGAGTTATTCGAGCTGTAGCGCCACCACATATTTTCTTTACACTGGTTCACTTAGGTCCGGATCCGGTTCATAAACATCCATATCAGCTATAGTAGATCATGTCCAGGGGTTTCTGCTAGAGGGATGGGTCAGTGGCTATATTACCTTTCAAAGTTAGAGCGCATTTTTGGAGCGCCACTTTTTATGTACCAAGTTTGAATAATAATACGTCAAGCAAAAACTTTGTACTCTATTTTACGAAAATTAAGCGGACGAAAGAGTTTGGTATTTGGCATAATTAAAGTTTATATGCAGACAAAGTGCAGAAAGCTAGCTATATTTTTATATAATGTGCATTAGAAATACATTAAAGTAATAAAAACTACCTTACATACACTACCATGCGTTTGATACACACACATATAATGATATTTGACAACAGAACCTGAATAACGTTCAAATTTAAATTGAAAATGAATTATCGTCGTATTTCGGTTAGTGAGCTCCAACTAGTAACTTTAAATATATGAATTATTAAATAATATGCACCTTACAAATAATATAACAAACATAAAACATAGCCAAAACTTAAGCAGCATGCCAGATATAGGTATGCTGCGCCGACCCGAAATAAATTGGGATAAGGGCAGGGGGATGAATATGATGATGCACCTTACAAAAGAATAGCGTTGTGTCTTACAAATTTAAATATTGCACATCACATTTTCTCTTTGCATCACCCTAAGGTTGAGTTGTAGAAAATCGTTACTCCGTTGGCTCAGTGACTCAAAATGAGTCTTGGCATCCGATACGAGAGAAAGCAACTTAGTTCGGTCTTTAAGAAAATGCATAAGGCATTAAGTCCAACTTTGTACATATTTTTATGTGCATTATATAAATAATAAGTCAGTCTATTTCCATAATTATTTAATTTACATATTGCATTAACAAAATACTAAACAAAACCATCAATGTTACTTTGGACAAGTGACGTTATATGGAGTGTCTATGAAGTAGATGTGCTGTGTGACCAGACCCCCGATACGCGCCAGCTCGTAGAGGCAATCAGGACCATTTGGAACTGTGTTCTGTAAAAATAAATATTTTGACACAATTGATTGTTGATTCGAATTATTTGAGGTCTTCAAGGTAGCTTTCAAATGGTAGCATTCATCATAGATGTGTATTAGTTGCACAACTATTTCCAGTTATAATCCAGAAAATATCGGAAATCAACAGACATGGTAGGGCTTCGTGTACCGCTGTTGTTTATCGGTCTAAAATTATTTAGAAATTATATTTTTTTTATGAAAGAAAAATACGGTTGGCATGATTCGAACCTCCGCCTCCCGGATATATACTCTAGGTGCTCTGACCACTAAAATTTATAACTTTATAGTTATACAATGTTGTATTTTAATATTATTAATTAAAATAATTAATAACGTAAGGATACGTTTTTGAAAAAAAAACTATTTTTATTTTAAAGTTTCTTTTAAGTTCTCTAAGAAATCATGGAATTACCTATATTAATAATTATGCCGGAGATTATTAAGTTTAATTAAGAAAGTGCATATGAAGTTGAAAAATATGCCTCAAAACCAGTTCAACCAATAAAAAGGCTGTTGATGTAAAATTTACTTACTCTCACGATAAGTTCAGCAGAATGTTCAAACCAGTCCTTGGAGCTGTCGACGGTGTACCCCGCGAAGAGGTTGAATCCTAATCCAATGAGCTCGTCATCTAATACAAGCAAGAACCAAGGGAAGAAATTTTCGCCCGAGCATTCCAAGCCAGTGGTCATATTGTAATAGTAATGAATACCTGTAATGATGCAGACATATTTAGAATAAAGAAGCTTTATTTTACATAAAGCATTTTTTTTTATTATTTTGTGGTTTCTTCAGGAAAGTTAAGGGGGCTCGTGGCTAAGTAACAGTCGCACAGATCGGTCGCTCGTGGTTAAGCTGCGTGCTTGCCGTGGTCGGACTGCGGTTGGGTGACCATCATTTCATACCGAGACCCCTCCATGCCTCGGCAAACACCTTAAGCCGTTGGTCCCGGTTGTCAATTTAAGATCTATGACACGGTTAGGTTAGGTTAGGAGGCCTGACAACTACATCATACCACGAGATACCGTGGTATGAGGTCGCGATGCTGGGTTATGTAGATCAGACAGGCAGTTGCTCCATGTAAATATTGGTATTAAGCTGTATCCTGACATGCTGGTATTAAGCTGGATACTGTATCAGTTTGACTGGAAGGCGACCTCAATATAATTGGGACAAGACTAGATAGATCGATTTTGCTGTACACTTAAAGAAATTTGATATGGTGCATTTGAAAATTAACTTAGACAAATACCTTGTAATCAAAATTGTTGCATTTTGTTCTAAGTTTTGCTTTTCGCTCATAAGAGAATTCAGTAACATCTAATAATGATGAATACAGGAAAAAAACAGTAAATATTGGATTGTTAAGTCCGTTAGATGACCACCGTAATATGACTAAAATCTCAACATAAACATATTCATAATTTTTATACGATGATTACGGCATTTATAACAGAATTGTTAAAACTGCTAAACGTTGTACTAGAAAAACGTATACCCATTTTGTCCGTGCAGGCTTGCTTGGTAAAGATACTGTCGGAACCGGTGATGACGCTAGCAGTAGAGGATATCTTGTAAAGAACGCCATTGATGCCTGAAACCCAAACGCCTCCATGCTGCAAGAAGATGGAGGAGTTCCGAGCTGCTATGCGGGCAGCCGGGTCTGTGGCTAAAATTTCTGCAGAAAGGAAATGGTAAGTTGGTAATATTAACCTAAAAAGGCCAGACTAATACAAGAAAATGTTAAACTTGAATCTTACAAATCCAAAGGGAAACTGAGAGCTAAGTTAGCAATATAGTAGTCAGATAGCAGTGTTTAAAATGAAAGTTGATTTCGACGTTCTTTAGCATGTATTTTATCTATCTGTTTATCTAACCTATATTATCCCACTGCAAGGCAAAGTCTTTCCTTTTCTCCACTCACTTCTATTCTTTGCTAATGTGAGCCAGCCTTTCTATAGAAGTCAAGCTAATCCCTGCAACTTCAGCTTGGTCTGCCACGGTATCGCTCAGCATTTAAAGGTAACTGTTTAGTGGTTCTTTTAGCCTACAGCTCATCTGACATGCGGTAAAAATATCCGGCCCAGTCACGTTTTAGTTTAGCAGCTTTCCGGGTACATCTGTGGTTTTAGTTTTAGCGCGTTGTGTTCCTTGCATGGTTCGAATTTAAACGCCTGGTACTGCGCTCCATAAACCTTTTAATTTGTAATGTTTGGAAGCTTTGGGAGGTGATGGTTGGCACGTTCATCAGAGTTATCATAGTCCACAAAATATATGTCTAGTAATGCATTATAAGCTAAAAATATTTTTTTTCTTACCACTGGATATGTAGTATTGTTGAATGGTGTAATAGTTCTTGGTAATTCCATTTAGAGTGGTAGTCCAATTTCTGTGTCCTTGGACAGACAAGTCATACACTATGTTGGAGATTCTTTCTTTGTCAAACTGGAATAAAGGTTCAACAAAATAATGTATAGCAATGTGTTAAGCTTGCCGGTTGTATTAGAAACACGACCCTGCACTTTATAACTTGTATGTGTGATTGGGGAAGAATCGGCTTTGTTAGAGTATAGTGGGCTCCCCAAGTCCAAGATGCAATCGTAAAGATGGCCGAGGCTCGCTGTGACCTGGACGCCTGATAACAGACCCCACAAGCGAGTGTCCAGGTATGGTTATAGATCGTGCAGGACCTTCTTTCTTTGCAAACTTCGCTTGTTTGGTATGGAAAAAAGGAAGTTTGCTTAGGCCATTTTGGTACAGAAATTAGGTTAAAAAAAGATATGGTTTTCTAATACTATTTGCATTATTTGTGTATTTATTGACAATTTAACACTGCCCATGTTCTTATATTCAGAAAATAAAGTCTTGAGACATCGATAAGAAAGGAAGAGAATTCTAAACCAACCCGTAGAATATTATTGATTGCTAATAATAATAATTAGGTACATAGGAATCAATTTAAATAAAAATGTTACAATATATACGCAGAAAAATACTAATATTGTAAATGTGAGTGCTACGTAACCATTTTACGACACTTTCTATTTTGTTTGTTGTCTGGCAGTTGGGAGTATGTCATGCTCACTATAATGTCTCGCTGATGGTGGCGTGTGTGTTGGGTCATTCGATTCCCTACAACATGGTTGAGTTGGGTGATGCTGACGCATGCGTCATGTTCGTGAACGGGCACCGTAAGTTGGGACTGGTCATCTCTAGACTGTCATGACAGGAAATTTGAATTGTTAAACTACACACTTTTAGTATCATCTTACATTGTTTTCACATATTTAAATTCTTTTTTTTGCAAGAGAATCAGTGTAACCAATACCTGCTATTGTGAAAACATTTTTTATAAAAAGAGTTACCATGGAGTTTCTTGCCCGTTCGTCTCCATAGGTATCTACACTTTGGAACGTGGCAACTAGCTTCTGACAATTCAAAAGTGCCTATAAAGGGTCTAATTGAAATAAATGATTTGACTTTGACTTTGACTTTGAAAAACTTACAGCGATCTGTAATCCAGCAATATACCCTGTGTCGTCAAAAAACACGCATTCAGAGTAGTCATCTTTTGGACACCACATTGTAAGCGAAGCCAGGCCTTCATGTAGTTCTGGAGGTGTCTTCTGCACCCATCCACTGGCTGCAGCTGAATCACTGGACTTCGGCATCTCGATGAACGCAGTCGTACCAATTCCCGAAGTTGACATATCATATCTGACTGAGCATCAAAACATTTGTCATTGTGTTTGTTTGTAAGTGTGTCCAAATCACCAGCCGGAATTACCACTAGGGTACTATATTTGTATAATAACTTTCGTGAGGCATATTCATATTAGTTATTGTTCACCGGTTACTACTCACGTACATTCTTCGGGTTTGCCCGAGCTGAGTCCGCGGCAGACTGAGACAGTCTGACTCGCGACATGTACGTCAGTAGTTACCGGTGAACAATAACCAATACTATGGTACTAATTAAAGAACCAAATAATATTCGGTAATAATATCAAATAATATCTTTATTCGTTTATTTAAAATACACTAAACAAAGCAGCTTTTGAATGTCAAACATTTAAAGATAGACCCAATTAAGTCTACCAGTCCCGTTGGCTACCGTCTGTTCATTTTGGGAACGCTTGCACGAAACATTTGAAATTTGTCTTTTACCCAATTGGAGTCAATTTAAACAAATCGATAATGGAAGAACCTACTTGCAATTTACATGACGTCACCACATCCCAATTTTTTTTAAGCTTTATTAAAATGAACAATTACGATTAAGAGACTGGAACTGGAATCGGATTTAAAATAATGATAAGAGTAGAGCTTAATATACAGAGTATTTATTTAATCATCGTAAAAAATATAATAATAAAATATAATATTGTAAGAGAAAATTGTGCAAAAAAATTGGCAAAATTACGATTACGAAATTTTCTAAATTGACTAAGATCAGATGCAGAAGGACGATATTAACTGATAATACATGGAATGGTTGTAGTTCTCTAATAAAATAACAATCTAATGGACAAAATATATGCCGTTATTTTGTGCTATGGACATTTTTGTCGAAATTTTTAAAATTCCATTTTTGTATTCCTTTCCGTTTTCACATATGTGCTAGTAAAAATTTTGTATAAGCCCTTAATTTTTATACGATTGCAATTGGTAATTAAACTATTAGTGGTGTATAATTCCACTAGTATCAATAATCACCACGCTTTGAAGATGGATTAGTATCCTCTCTAGTAGATACTTAGTAGAAACAAAATATTATTTAATTTACCTTTTAAATTCGGGGTGCGTAATCCTGAAACAAAAACATAATTGTACAAGTTCAAACATCACAGTTCTTACAAAAAAGTCAAATATTTCTTATAAACCGACCCGCTCTATCTTCTCACGGGTGCAATTTATACAAAAATACTTTTATCGGTCATTCATGCCGCCATTGATTTTTATTTACCTATATATTTCAGCTACTCCACAGTTTTAGTCGTGGAATATCCCTTTTCCCACAGGAACTCTAAAAGAAAGGTATATACAGGACCGAAGGGAACTGCTAACCTATATATCAAAATTCATCCATTCATTAAGTAATTTCTGTGTGATTAAAATAAACATTCAAATTCAAAAAGTTACACTTTTACCCTTCCGCTCAGACACATAGAAAATTATACTTCATAACAATAAAAATCTATTGTGTCTGCTAATTAGCGAACCAATGGCTTCTGTTAGCTGAATTTTTATACATAAAGATAGTGGAAAGAAGGATAAAAATAGGATTACACAATACAAAGAAATCCCTAGCTAAGGCTTCTTCGCCTTTGTGTAAAATTCTAGTTTTACTCAAAATAGACAAGAACAATGGAAAACGTTTAAAGTAAACTAAAGTAAAATATTTATTTTAATTCAAAATTGACAATCAATTATGAGTACTTATGCAATAGTAGTATTAGATACTTGGTAGGAATAAGATTAGGTAACTGCTTCGTTTGTCTAGTTGACGCAAGTGTGGCTCCGTAGCGTGAGGTCCTGGATTTAAAATCTTTGAAAGGTAAAATATTTGCTTACATGGGATATTAAAGTACCTAGTGGCCTTTTATGTCTTGTTTGACAGTTTATCTCCTAATTTATATAAAACCCAGTTGCATTGGCTATTTGAGTTGCCATAAAAATTATAGCCACTTTGAAGTACATTACGTCGTATATTATAGCTTGTCTATTAGGAGCAATAAATAATAGAAAACATACGACGCAATGTACTAAAAGGTGACCATACTTTTAATATCAACCGAAAAAGCAAATAAAACGACATAGAAAAGTAACTTACCCAAAGCCGAGGTGGCAACGACGCAGATCAAGACGAGTGTACGAATCATGTTTGTAACAGAGAATGTAAATTGCTTAGCGCACATCTCAAAATGTTATATACCTACGCCTGCGTAGCTCACCGGGGTTCAGCGAGTGACGAGCCGAAACAATCGCTCGACGCGACGCGACGCCGACGGTGACTCCGAGGGTTCCTTAGGTAATTTTTTTTTCCTTTTTTGTAGATGCCCGTTATTATACTATCATCTAGTTTAGTTTTTTTTAACTTTGTTAAAAATAATAATAATTATCAAAATCCTCCGTATCCTACATCCCTGGCAGCGAAGTCTCGTCTCGTCGAATTGTATACATCGAAAGAGAATGGCGAAAGTTGAACTTCTATCCGTACTCTTGGAATGTCGCGTTAGAGATATTTGCGCCCGGTGCTCAACATACAACTAGTGGTGTATAGCAGTTGACATTAGATATGTCACAGGTCCTATAGTTAGAAAATATAATATGAAATAGGTAGTTTCTTCTGTAAATAGGTATATTCAAAACTCTTTCATTTCAAAGAATGTATTTCTCATCTGAAATGAGACACGAAACAAGAACACACGTTTGTCGATGACTGATCTTTAAAATCCAGACATTATTCTTTGTAGTTATGTGAGTGTCATGTATGGCGACTGGAAAGGCCTTGTGAAGAAAGAGCCAAAGCAATTTCAAGTTCACTTGTTCTAACTGCGTACCTTTTGGCTAACTCGGTCACCAACGAATTGATGGTCACATTGCGTTATATATCTGCCTAGCCTTTTCCCAATTACATTGGGGTCGGCTTCCAGTCAAACCGGATGCAGCTTAATATCAGTATTTTACATGGAGCGACTGCCTATCTGACCTCCACAACCCAGTTACTGGGTGACACGATATCTCGTGGTATGACTGGTTGTCAGACTTTCAGGCCTCTGACTGCCCGTAACGGCTGTCATAGATCTTAATTTGACAACCGGGACCGACGGCTTAACGTGCTCTCCGAGGCACGGGGTCTCGGTATGAAATGATGGTCACCCATCCACAGACCGACCGCGGCAAGCGCAGCTTAACCTCAATCGATCGATCTGTGCCGCTGTTACTTAGCCACGAGCCCCTTTGCGCTATATGTTTTTAATATTTTTGCTCATCACAGACAAGCTGTGACATACGACGTAATGAACTAGGAACAAAGTGACCATCAATTTGTTGATAACTGAGTTAGCCAGTAGGTACGCTGGGCATATATGCACCAGTCACCGTGTAATCAGATCGGCAGGACATTGCATATGCCACACAAAATACTCAAGACCGCCAGAAAGTCTACATATAATAGATAAATGTTATTTCTTTGTAGCGCAAGTAAAATAATATTAGAACACTGCTGTATTTTATTAACAGTTACATAAGTGAAACGGGATGAATTATGAGACAAATTATCTCTATGATAAGAAAATTGTGGCACGGTGTAGGGATTGGTGCTGCTCATTATATTGAAGTTAAAATCATATTTGTATGTCTGCTAACTTCTACGTAAGATGCAGAATTTTTTGATTTAACAAGCATCTCTCTCGTATTCCCTGAGGGGAAAGGCAGAGATGTGCACAATAATTATATACTTACATACTTAAATCAATAAGGTGAAGTGCTTATTGCCATTAATCGGGCACAATTCCAAACACCGGGTTACTACTAAGAATTTTCCAACAGAAAAACCCAATTATACCTTGCCCAACCCGGAAATAGAACCCAAGACTTCACTGTTGGCAGTGAAGCTACCAATGAAGAACGCCAGACCATTAAACCAATAAGGCAGTTCTGTGAAACATGCAGAGTCATTTAGACAACGTGTTTTGCATATGACACGTAGAAAATGTGACACAACATAAATATTTTTCCAGTTGTCTGGGAATTTGAACTGAATTAAATTATTGAACAAATATTGTAAGCAGCATACTAGCTTTCAATTATTATAATAATTATTAACTCATAATTTGGCATTACAATTTGGCAAAATAGGGTGTCAACCTATTACATATATTACGAATAAATTTAATGGATGCGAGTACGACACGGTATGTTAAGGGCTGCGGGTTTAAGTACTTTTAAATTTTTCCTTAATAAAAATACTATGACAACTGTTTCACAAATTTCGATTCGTCGCTAATTTGGGCCAGTCTTCAAAGTAGGAGGTAGTTTTTATGGGATAGGGGGCAACTGGGCAGACGGCTCGCCTGATGGTAAGCAATTACCGCCGCCCATGGACACCCGCAACCCCAGCGGATTCGCAAGTGCGTTGCCGGCCTTCTAAGGGTTTGGGCCTCCGGTAATTAAGCTCGTCTTCCAAACTTTACCGTATCAACATCTCCAACCCAATCCCACTTAATTGAGCAGCTTACCAGGTAACAGCCGTGATTACGGTTTCCGCATGCAGTGTTGTGTACCAACGATCAATAAAATTGAACGACGGCGCCATTGGTGCAGTGGTCGAGTGACCGGCTGCTGCGTCGCGTCTTGCAGGTTTGCTTCCTGCACGGAACAAATATGTTTATGATCTACAGATAATTGTTCCTGGTCTGGGTGTGTGTGCATATGAGATTATACGTCTGTAAACGTACCCACGAAAGAGGAGGAAATATTATGGGTGGGGCAACGTTAAAGAAAAATCGGCAAATCTTTTTAATGTCTTTTTCATCTAAAAACATTATGTTGCCATACGCATAACTGAATTAATTAATATTATGATTATGGAAAGTACGTAGGTACTCTGCATAATAATGCGTAAAATCATGTGTAAGAAAAAAAATCTATTCACGTCATCGAACTGTAAATAAAAATTTCATATAAATTCTTTTCACGCTTTGCAGTTTCTTTTTCGTCAGATGATGTTCGTAAATTTTTTAGGAGTCTAAAGAAGATGGATGTATTGTGTGAGGAATGATGATACCGTGACGACTGACAGGGAAGAGAACAACATATTGCGCCGACCCCAAATAACTTGTTACTGTAGAGGAACGCCGCCGCGCATATTTTTGAAGACTGCTGGCTGGGAACTTTAGTTGTCCCGTACCCCGCACTACAGACGCTTGCGTATTAGACCACTTATCATTGTTGTAATACCTATATGTACCAAATAAATACAATTAGTAATCTTAATAGTTTATTTATTTCTCTCTGTGTACACAATTCCTTTGAACAATACACGTACACACAAAAGTACCAAGGCAGACAGAAGTAGCAGGAAATATTTCACTGAAATTGCGTTCACTGTTCATCATTCATCATCATTCACTTAAAATACCTCAACATAAATATTTAAATGCTTTATTTCGGGAATGTCGTTATCACAAAACATATCAATGGAAAATACTTGCATTTTTTTGACAATTGGCGTCAATTCTAATATAGCAAACTAAACTAAATTAAGAGCATTGCTTATTAATATGTAGTTTCTATAAAAGAGGGGGACGGGATGAAGTTAAATTCAAATTTAATCATGTCGACCTAAAATTTCCATATAATTTTCGTTTGACGTCTCTAATTTTAGTGACTACTAAAAACGTTCGGAGATATTATTTTGACGTGCCTAAATTCGAATTTGACAACTCTTGATTCGTCCCATCTTGCTCTTATAGTAACTGTTAATAAAAAAACAGGAACGTTCTAAATTTAGTTTAGTTTGCTAAATTAGAATTGACGCCAATGTCTGACCATTTGTCAACGTCACCATGCTATAACAATATACAACAAATCGATTTGCTTGTTACAGTTCTGCAAAGTAACTCTTTTACTGTCAAACAAAACAATATGTACTCCATGTTAGTAGGTTAAGGTACAAATTCGTAAGAATATAGATTTTGAGTGCTACATGATATTTGAAATATCCTTTTACCTATATTATGTACACGTCTACTATTTCCGAAAAACACATTATTTCAGCAATAAACTAAGTTTTGACGCAGATTGTTGCATTTTAATCTATCTTATATGAATTAAGCGCGAAAACGGTCATGGATGTCATGGCGCCGCTTATGATGGGCCGTGACGTCACGCTGTGATAACATTGGACAAAAATCCAAGTAACACGAACGACGGTGATTGACATTTACGGGGGCGTGATGTCATACACTGTAATTGGCATTTCAGTCAACATGTCCGATTGCAGTATTTTATACTTTTTATTTTATTAAAAATCTTATTTATCTTAATGTTTATATTAAAACTAGATAGATTTTTTAGAATCCTGTTTACATATATTTTGCCCTAAAACTATTTATTCTTTGATTATTTAATACTGTCATCATGCCTAAAATATTACATTATTTAAAAAAAAAATAACATGTTTTGTCGTAATTACTAGCTAGTAACATGTTTTAAATAAATATGAAAAAAGCATCCGTTGCCGAACTAGGCAAATACCTGTTGTTTAACTTTCGGCGCCACTACATATTAAGTTACCAGCCTAGCATTTATTTACCCATAGTTAGGGGACCAGAAATGTACGTTTGCCCTGCCGCTTTGCATAACACAACAGTCAGTTCAATTCTTCAACACCAGAGCTAACATAAAGACTTCCCGATGTTTACGTGGGTGACCTTAAGCTAACCTTCATTGGTTGTTTATTTGATATTTTTAAAGGTGCTGTTATATATTTTAATGTCATGCTGACCTTGTTTCAAAATAGCCACCCCATCTTATTCCGTGGGTGTTGTAACAGGTGGCTTCGATATGATTACGAGGTAGCCGTAGCGTTAACAGTGACGTCATGTTATGTTAAAAGAAATCTTATATAATGCTCATTGGGCTTAGGTACTCTTGAAAATAATTCTGCTCGATTGACATTGGAAATATGTCAGTTCGTAGTCTTAAATGCCAAAATGTCTAAAAATAATTATAGATTTGGGATAATATGTAGACAACATGCTTTAAAATTGAGGCAATTGTAATATAGGTAGTATTTATTAAAAAATTACACGTTGTCTTAAGGCGTCTTTAATATTGGAATTGGTATTAGTTTCCAGAGTAACAGAATATTAATTACCTAGTATGAATAAAAGTATTTGTAAATCTATTAAAAATATTTTCGCTTATGATGGATTATCATTAAGCGTAGATTTGTAGTGTGATCTTAAATAATGATCACAATGGCTACCTGGTAATGACGGTTTAAAGGTGCATATCCCCCATAACCAAAAAATATATTTTTAGCTAAATGTCTCAAATTCATAATTTATTATACACCAAAACTCAAAGAAAAATGTTCAAAGACGAGTTATTATTGCCCTAAGATAGGCTATTACTTAGGCAAGGCCTCGCGTTTAGATTAGCGGCTTGCACCTCTCCATTTACCTGAGGGGAGGTGCAATATCGATCCGGGTCGTTGACCTCAGTGAGCACATTCTTCTTAACCCGTAACGCCGGGTCTACACGGGTAGAGTGAACGGCATAGTCGCACTGGTACATCTACATACATAGATAGAATTACGCCTATATTTTGCGAAAGGGTAGGTTAGTTTAGCTAATATATGTGTTTGATAATTGTACTACAACATTCTATGAACTCCTAAAACAAACTATAAAAAGGAATAAAGTTTAAATATCTCGGGCGTCTGGAGTCACAATAAGAAAAGAAAACATTGCCTGGAAGGTAGTGAGCGTAGCGATTCGAGCTTTTAACCTGCCGGTGGGAGATATCCAATAAAAATCAAGATTTGCATGAAATTAGTTATATTTCTGTAGGATTTCCTTTACTTAAAATAAGCAAAATTAAATATAAATTTGGTAGTAAAACAAACATTATTGCATGTTTTGTTTGGAAACAAAATTATATATACAACACCATATTCAGTTACACCCCCCCCCCCCCACACACACCTTAACTAAATATAAATCGTAAACATTTATAACAAACTTCACGACCATGTGATTATTTCCAAGACACCACGAATACTTCAAAATTGTGTAATTCTACAACGTATAGATATGTACTAAACAAGAATACATTATAACTTATTTCATTTATTTTGTAAAACATGACTGAAGAATTATGGTGTAAAATACCTACCTACAAATATTTGAAAGAGTAGAGTAGCTAGCACCGGGGGCAAGTAGGCTTTCTACACCTCGGTATCTATATATAGTTGAATTAAATATGTATAGTATCTTTCGTGAGACACGTTCATATTAATTATTGTTCAACGGTTATTACTCACTTGCATTTTTCAGGATTGTCTGACAAGTTTCGAACTCGAACGGCGCCCTTAGACATGAGCTGAGCCCACGGCGATGTCGCGAGTCAACTATTACTAATAGTAAGGTAATTCCGAAGAATGCAAGTGAGTAATAACCGTTGATCAATAATTATTAAGAATAAAATATGGCTCAAAGTCATACAAGTCAACCCCTACTGTTTTACAGTAGCAATATGTGTGTTTTATAATTGCTTTAATACAATTAGAAGAAATAGACTTCCAACATAGTATTATATCTACGTTATCGACGTGTCAATTAAATTAAATTATAATTTCATATAACATCAAATTAGATTTTAAAGAAAACAAGTTATAGTAAACGTATAATATCTCGGTCTTGGGTGTAATTCTTTTATAGAACAATATTACTACCTAAGAATCCTCTTTGGCAGTTAAATCTATTTAATATTGTTGTAATAATAATATCCATTATTGAGGTTTCAGCGCAAAACCGGCGCTATTTTTTGAAAACAAAATTAATTATGTCTCAAAGTGATAGACCCCCCCTTTTCTCTCTCAATTATAATTATCATTTTCAGAACACATACATAAACCTGTCTGACAGGACTTCTTTTACTCATTTCTACAAGAACATCGTTTAAACCAACTAAGAACACACCCAGTTCTATTTTTAAATCTCTTACTTGACATACTGTATATCTCACTTAATAAAAAGCCGTGTGTACACGGAGAAAGTCAACTATTATATCTGCGAAATAATTTCGAAACTAATTATCTATTGCAATAGCTCCATCATATCCAATAGGGTTTTTAGTTTTTAAGAGCATACGGCGCAATATATGGCAAATTGAAATGTCTTCTCATTTTAATTCAATTATCGCTAAACACATTATTATATTGAGTAAGTTATTAATGTTGCAAGTAACAAAATTCTCGTGGAAAAAAATACGGTCGCAAGCAGGATTCGAATAAATACTCCATGCGCTCTGACCACTCTGAACAATAATCAATATTAATATTTTCAAAGATTTATCTTGAATTAATATACACATTTTATTTGCCTAATATTGCTCAAATTCCCACGCAGCCTGCCTTCCTGTCTGTCAATAATTAAAAAACATAGAGATGTCGTCGATGATTAACTGTCTTCCACAAAATGTAGGATCATGAAAGAAAACATTTTATTTCTACAATTTGTATCAACTAACTGCCTTTCTTTGTTACATTTTATTTAAATTAATTATTTCTTTAAGAACTCAGTCTCTCGTTATTTGGAATTTTATAACAAATGAGGTTGTTTAGGGTCTAGAAACGCAGAATTATATATTAAACATAAATTTAAAATTTTGTTAGAAGGATAATATGTTCAAAAAACTGGGATGTACCAATGTGAATGTTTTTCAATGTCGTATGTACTTTTTTTAGTTAATCTAAGACATCACAGACATACGGTAAAGGAAAATATCATGATTTAACCTGGACTCGGGTCTGAAATAGCCACGAGATAACCCGCAGTGAGCTAGCATGGTGATCAAGACCGCAGCGGTTGCTACCTCGACGCCTTCTCCGTGGGATCGGCCCTCTTACGATCCTGTTCGGCGGCCGCCTTTTGGATCATAACAGTCTCACAGAAGGAGGCCACTTGCTTCAGTTCTCCGTTTTCGCCAGCAAAGCCTTCACTGCAGCTGGCAGAGACAGATCTCGCCCGATCCTGGAGGCCAGGACTGGTTACCTACCTATTTTGTTAAGAAACAAATTAATTACTAATATTTAATACTGTAAATGAAAAATAAATTAAAACGGGAACGGAAATTAAAAAAATATTTTCTTACACAAGTAAAGTCTGTATAATTATTTTTAAAGTGGTATAGAGATACCAGTGTTAATAACGCACTGGTAATTATTACAGATGATATTGCAAAACACAGCGCCATAACAGTAGGATTACTTTCGAAATTAATTTGAGTTGTAATGTCGGATCAATGCCTAAAAAAAGAGTTTCATAGAATACATAATGTTGAAGCATGTTTGCTTAGGAAAATATTGTTTCTTTAATTTATTATAAGTAGAATTGATCTATACAAAAGTACGAACTGGTATATTTCCCAAAGCTTATTTATTTTCCAAAGTAACCCTGCAGATAACAGAACGCCATAATGGAAGTTGGTTAATGACAACCACATCAGCCTCAGATGTGAAAGGTTTGGGTGAATCGGTTCTTTAGTTGCCAAGAAGATTCAATATGGTTCTGGGTTCAGCAAATGAATTGCAAAGGCGAGGGACGGTAATCGTTAGGTTTTATTTAACTACCGCTTATTTGGGTATTCGCCAGAACAGATTGTGTGGATAGTTGTCTTTTCAAGTAGTTATATTAAATAAAATCGTTACCAATAGAATCAACGTAAAAGAAATCACGTTAAACCTACGCACCTGACAGAATACTAAATAAATTGCACCTTATAAGGACAGAAAATATTGTGAACAAGGTAAGATTTTGCTGCAGGAATGGCATAATATTATTGCCAGCTGTTGCCGTATAATTCTGTACGTTGCTGAGCCGAACGGTAATTAGCAAATTTGTATTAGTAGTAGGACCGTTAAGGTCAAAAAGTAAGTTACAAAATACTTTAAGTTTTTTTTTTATCTTAGGGACTCTGTCCCTTTGAACACGTCGCCCCATAGACCAATCAACAATTGAATTAGCACTTAAAACAAAAACTACATTTCTGGCCGCCTCCGTAAACGGTGATGCCAAGATAGTATTTCTGATTCCTATCTCATATCCCACTCCGAGAATTTGACTACGCACGGACTCGTTCCGAGCACATTCGAACAAAACATGATGGATATCGTCGATAACATGACAAACTTGACAGTTGGGTGAATCTACTTTTCCCAATAAATATGAAAAAATATTTGATGGAATATGGCCCGAACGTCTTAGCAACGTTAGAATATTAATTCTGTTTCCATCTTCTGGACCAATGGGTACTTAACTAGGAGGCTCAGTTTGTATGGTTTTGTACCATATGCCTTTTGTATGCGATCTCTTATCAAAATACTCTCGCCACATGTCTATACAAGTTTTTTAAATTATTTGAGTGTGATCGGTATGTAATGGCAGACACATCATTCGGTCAATATTTTAAGTTATATGTTCAAAAACATAACCGGTTCATATAAAAATTAAGTAATATAACCGATAACTCAACCCACAGAGAAATAATATTCAGATCGCAAAAGACTACTCTGATAAGAGCTATGTTTAGGTTAAAAACGTCGGATTCATGTAAACCATATTTTGAAAAATATAAAATATTAACTCTCCCGGCAATTTACATATTTGAAGTAGCTGTGTTCGTAAAAACTAATCCACATTTATTTAAGAAATTAGCAGATGTGAGTAACCGAAACCAACGTGATAAAGACAAATTGTGCGTGAGATCATCTAATACAGCACTAATGCATAAAAGTATACTCTGCATGGCACCTCACATATATAACCACTTACCACGAGAAGTTAAAGATATGACAGTTATTAATATATTTAAAAATCGACTAAGAGGGTATCTGGCAATGAAATGTTTTTATCGTGTATCAGATTATTTAACAAATGTTATATCATGATTGTAATATTTCTTTTTTGTTTGTTTATTTGTTTTAAACGGGCAATCCCGAAAAATGCACCTGAGTAGTAACCGGTGAACATTAATTGATATTAATAATTTTAGTAGTAACAGTGACATTATTCATTAAATTTTTTATTTTTTTTTGACATTATTGTATTTAATTTTTATTTGACTGATTTATTTGACATAGTTTGTAATAATTTGAATTGATTTGTAATTATATTTCTATTAGACTTAGGTCATATTATTAATGTTTGCACACCTATTAATAAGGTAGAATATGATGAACTGCTATATATATGATTTTGTCAACCCTGTAACACATATTGTTGCAAATAAACGTTGACTTGATTTGATAAGGATTCAATTCTTCAATAAACGTTTATCTCGTTATTCGTTAATTGTTTTATAAAATATAATCAAATTAACGGGTGCCCACGTTTCTTAACTTTTTCATACAGCAGATGTGCTTGGTTTGTTTGTTTATAAGTATAACGATAAATACAATATTTACTAATGAAGTTTTGACTGACTATATAAGTAGGTAATAATAATATTTCTCAACATAACGCAGATATTGCAATGCTTGTAAAAGGCAACTAAGTAATAAGAACCTACCTAAGCAATAACACCAATACTGTACAACTTAGTAAGCAATAAATTTCTTTGACTATGAAGTTATAAAAATTTTTTTAGATGGCTGAATTTAACATTTAAATTTTTAAGCCGTTGGCTCGCTAATTAGTAGACACAATTGTTATGAAGTACGTATTTTGTACGAAGCTGAGCGGAAGGGTCTATAATTAGTAGTAATAAAATTTTATTATTACAGTATATTACTACGCCTCGTAACAAAAGTGCTTTATCGATCTTGTGGATAGAAACGTTCAATTTCCGTATCCGGCAGTATTGTTGGGATTGTCTGGTAATATTTATCAGTCCAGTCCAAGAATGGCATTATAGTCGGTAGATGGCAATAGGATCACCGCCTACCACTATTACATGGGACTTAGTAACGGAGATGGAATGAATGAATAGGGTCACCGCCTACCACCACTACATGGGACTTGATAACAGCTTCGCTGAAATGTTGGTGTACAAGGGTATATCTCTACATAACCCTTCGGGGAATACACCAGTGATATACTCATCATCCCCCTGCCCTTATCCCAATTTATTTGGGGTCGGTGCAGCTACCTATATCTGGCATGCTGCTAAAATGTTGGCTATGTTTTATGACCGGCCGCCTGCCTGACGTCAACCCTCATCGGGATTGCTGTTGTTGGTGGTAATCGCCACCGATACGGTCTCCTATCTAGCTATGTCACAACAAATGTTATCCATGTGCCAGGTTCTGATGTTATCCTAATATCACACTCCACTAACCGGGCTAACACCAAAGATATACTGTCATATATTTTAAAACTATTCCCTGTTATTTTCTATGTAATGGTGAATTACTACACTGCCTCGCCGTGGGTCATTATAATTATGTATATTTTTTTCCAAGGAACACAAAGGGATGAACGTTAAAGGATTATTCCACCAAGTTGGGCATTAGCGGCCACCTGTGAACTAACAACATCATTTTGCCCTGCCTACCTCCAGTCTGCCAAGCGGGGCATGTCCACAATAACCGCAACGAACTGTGTAAACGTATTGCGTTCTGCAAACTATGAGGAAATTTTAACGTTATAAATCTATGCTAATATTATAACTATGAAGGTAACTTAATATATCTGTTTGTTATCTTTTTATGCCTAGTTCACTAAACCAATTTTGATGAATTTTGGTACATATAGTGATAAATTAGAACTTGGAGAAAGACTTAAACTAACTTTTATCGCGCAGGCGAATTTGCGGATATCAGCTTGTTTACTAATTGGAGTATTTCTTTGTTTACAGGAGGACCGAATTTAGCAATTGTTCTCTTTTTTATATAAATCTAGTACAAGGTCAAGTGGAGGGGAAAAGATCCCGTGGTCGCTCGCCAACACGTTGGACCGACCTAATAAAAAAGCCACACAAATATCTCTGGTACAGTGTGCTCGCAATGCCACTAACCGCCAGAACTGGAGATGCATTGCCAGAAAAGCTGCAACCCTGGGGGGACGAGGGCAACGATCCCCGTGCACCAGCGACATAACCACGACCACTCTGTCAAGAGTGCCCGACTAGGAAGAAGAAGATACCTTTGTATGTTCCCAATTTTTTTCACAACTTTGCCTACTGTAAGGATTGTCATCTCTAAAATCTACCAAACAGGACAAGCAAGTGTGAAAACACGAATTTTGGAGCATTAAACCCGGACATAGCGTGTTTTTTAAAGTTACATACACTAACAAATCTAAAAAAAAAAAAAATGTTTATTAACTACTTTTATTTTCATACAATTTTAGCTTTATTTAGTAATGATGAAGCGAGATTTTTTAAGTGTTAAACAAAATCCAATATTTTCAATTTTAAGCACACCTGAATTGTGACGATGTTTGCTTAATACCGCCACCGTGAAAACGCTTGCTTTAAATACACAATTATAAATACAGAGGGCAGCCATGTTGAAAAAACGTATGGGCAACCATCCGAATACACAATTCTCCCCAGCGATGCAGTCCGGTGTAAGTTGACCTACCCCGCCCTCTGAACCTTGAACAAAACAGGGTGTGGTAAGAAGAAAGTTGCTGGGGTTAAGAGGTCTTGTGAAACTGGTCGTATTTGCTTTTATTTGCTCGTGCCGCCTTTGTTGACACTGCTCTTTAGCTAGAATGCAGATTATTATGATGGTCCAATATTTTGTACGATTTCGTCTGTTTTTTAAACAATTTCCTTATAATTTACCTTAGCATTTTGAATTATTAAATTCTTTCGATATTGAAGACAGTTTGACAGCACGAAGAAATGTTGTTGTACTATAAGAAGTCGGTGGATCGAATAACCCATTCCCACCCCGGACGCAAAATAATCGCCAAGAGCGGGGAGTTGCGGAAACCAGCTCGCTACACCATACCATACCATACCATAAGAAGTCGGTTAAAAATGCGTATCTATTTTTGTTTCTAGAAAATTACATTAATTGATACTATAATACATTTGATATAAAACTTTGAATTCGTATCTCATATGACATTATTTAAAATGATGTAATTATTAATTACCACATTGTCACATCTAATTAAAATATTGGCAATATAATAATTGTTTGTATACCAATTTTATTGGTAGAACTTAGAGATCCATTTTTATAGCAAGACCTTGTACACCTTTGTTCACAAATAAATATTTATTTGACTAGTATCTAATTAATTCAGGATCAGCAAAGTTCACAAACAAAATAAAAGTAATAAAAAAGTCTTCAAAAAGGGATTTTCCCGTACCGGGAATCGAACCCGAGCCTCCTGGGTGAAAGCCAGGTATCCTAGCCACTAGACCATACGGGATACTGATGATGGATTGAAAATTATCGATCAGTTCTTGTGATCATAAGTTAATGCATGTCTATGATAAAATGTTATTGTTTGATGGCATTCAACACATACTACAATTAGTGTGGGTTACTGTTCACTGATTACAGCTGAACGCAACTTTTTTCTTTTAAATATATCCAGTAAGGAAACAATATTTTAGGTTCGTAGCCTGTAAAATTGATATTTCGTTTTTGTTATTTCTATTATTTAGTAACTCAAATGAAAGCATAGCTGAATAGTGTAACTTATTGTAAGCTTGTCGTTAGGTATTGATGTGAGCACTGCATAAACATACAACTAATTATAGCCTAGTAGTGACATCTAGAAATCGTTGCTAGTACTTCGTCGTCTTATTGCGTTCTATCTATTTGGGAAAGCTAAGTTCTATTAATAACCGCTAGAGGTCGCTAGGAAAACTTCCAGCAAGTTCTAAAAAAACTTATAGATGGCGCTAGTAGTAGTTATTTTTAGGTACTATTTTGTACATCAATGAATATCTGAGTTTCAATATTAATAGGAAAATTTATATTTAGAGATTACGCAGTCATTTTCTAAAGGTAAGATTTATCTGGTCACGATCTCAGGGTATTTATTGAAAAGCCTTTGTTTTTGCGATAATAATTGATATTGTTAGACTTGTAATACAGACAAAGATATAACATGAAGCATTAATGTAAACACATTTATATAAATATGAATATCTCTTTATTTTTAACAATAAACTCTAGACAGGAGGTATTTATCACTTAATTTATCTATTTACTAATTTGCCACGTACATACATAGGAATGGTAACATTGAATCTATTACAGATACTATATAGCTGGGATTCCTTAAGGAATATAGTTGGTATTCTAATTTACAATAAATATTAAGCGTTTTTAAGACAGCATTTGTGATTAAATCTTACGATTTGAAAGATAGATATTAATATTTTAATACTGAAAGAATACTGACACCGAAATGGAATGGAGTTATTAAAGTATAAATGACTAGTAATGACTAGAATAGGGTTAGGTACATCATCAGACTTGAAGAAATGTATCAAAATCAGTCAAATACATATATAATTTTGTCTTTAAAAAAATCTTTATTATGGTTGAGAGTCGGTTTTTTTTAAATGTTTCACACAAAATTAATTCGTAAATTATATTTATTAAAGTATTAATAGTCGGTAAAAATATAAATAGTATAACAATGATATATCTGGCTACATAAAACATATTTATATCTAAAAACTAAATAAGAACTGCCTTTCGGATATATTCAAATTAATATGTCCGAGTTGGAATTGTTATAAGCGTATGACAGACTAAATAAAACATTTATTTATTGTATAAATATATATTAAAGGATGTTTTTTATAAATTATTGACTAGAAATATATCACGTTAAGCGTTAATTGGAATAAATTTGACTATAGCCTATATGGATGACTTGTTAATTAAATGGAGCCAGCCAGATGGTGATTGACTTTTGAAGTTAACTACTGCATAGAGATGTGTTTATAGGTTATATTTTTGTATTGTAGTCCACCTCAGTGCAGTATTCGGGTGGTTATGCTAAGGATTTAGTGGGCATCTCGTCGCCTCCTTCCGGGGCCACCAGCGTAGTTGGCAGCGGCAAGTCCCATGAGGTGCTTAGCCTGGAGTGCTCCAGAGTATCCGCGGCTGAGACCGAGGTCGAGGGCTCGTTTCTCGCTGTAAGAACAAAAATAATGGGTAATTTTTATAGTAGGTTAGTAGTTAGAAGCAAAATCTAGAAGCTGTCTTGTTAGTTTGCAATAGTACTAGGGTTTGTTTTGGTAAAGCTTGAATTGATATTGCGTTTTACATAAATTGTATCGATGAACTTAACAGTAATGTGGGATAAAATACAAAATTTTGTATTTTTTTTTTTTAAGTAATAATTTATAAAATACTAAAACGATTGCCTAATTTATAAGAATATACCGTGGTACGAGGCATGCACAATGGAATTCTTACATGGGGAAATAATTGTGTTGGTTTTTTTACAGGTTTTTTCAACTAAAGCATTCTGTTCAATAATTCCGTCATGGAACATTTAAATATTTCTACGAAACCTTCTTCTATACAAACATGGAAGGGTAATGCTAATGTGAATACCTACCCCTAAATGTTATAAATTGTTTTACGGGTGCCGCTGGAAACTACTTAGGGCTAAACAAATGCTTGCCACAAATCGCAGGTAATTTTTTTTACAAAGCTCGCTTCGTTCCCTTGTTCATTTTGTTATTAGTTACTGAAAGTGTATCCAGAAGTTTCTAAGCAGGTGAATTTATAAAAATGGTTTCTCTAATTTTATCAATCTTATTGTATTGTAATAGTGTGTACAAGGAAAATATTTTTCTTCTCATTAATTAGTTTTCATGCATTTATACGTTATATTATTATACTATAAGTTACCATAGATTGTTTTATGGATGGTTTTACTATTTCATTCATATCACAAATAATATTCTGTTTTCACAGATATCTACTGTCTATATAACAATAATTACCGGGATTTCTTGGGTCTCAAACCAAGGGCTCTTGGGAATAATGCTATATTACTATTGGTTTGTAACATAGAGCAAGCAATAGTCCTGTTGTTTTCCTTTTATTTGACGGTAATCAACTGCCTCAAAGGAAATGTCAAGAAAATATATTAGGAAATATATTTTTTATATAAATTTATGCTTTGAGTATATTTGTGTGTGTTATATAGAAAATATTTATATTTCCTATTTTATTAATAATTAAATAGTATTCAGTTAATAAAAAATGATAAATGTAAGTGTATTCAGCAGCAGGTCTTATATATTCATGAGTGATTTTCACATTTTTAAATAACTCTTTGTTGCTGGTAGTAAAAAGGCTGACTAGATGTAATGAAGCTATTACTGTATTTAATCAAGCTTAAGAAAACTAGTAACTATTTATTCTATCATGCTAAAGAATAAAGTATTAATTCACACATTCAAAGCCAAACAAGAAAATTTCATGCATGAAACACATTAGTGATTAAAATTCACACGACTCAAAATGCATGCAAACAGACAAATGTTAGGAAGGTAAGCAAACTAGACTACGGTAACCTAAGTACGACATACAGACGTACCTAGTCAAAATGTCATCTTTATAGCTGCAAAGAGATAAAAACAGATATTACACAATTAGAAGATAATAAATTAAATGTTTGCGATGATAAAATTATAAACAAATAAATAAACAGAAGATATTACAATTTCAGACTCGGTTATAGACTTAAAAATTTTACAAGCTCTGGGATATTATTTTGTTTTCTAGTAGTTATTATATAAACTGAACTGAACTGGCTTTTATGTTGAGATTTTAAAAGTTTCAATGATGCATACTGTAAATAATTGAAAAAATTATAATAAAAAATACATCTGATGTGGATGTTGAAAACTTTGAAACATAAATCCATCAAATCATGCAAAACATTGGATTGATGAAAATGTTCAACAATGCGTATTAGGGTCAACTTATTTGATTGCGCGATTGCATAGTTGCTTATTTAAAAATTCTTAAATACTCCATCTTTATCAATTCTTTATCTTTACAAAAAGCTACTGGAGCAAGAGTTACAATTATTCTATTATTTAATTTCCTGTGTGGAACAATTATTCCAAAATGGAAACAAAAATAATGTATTCTTACATGGGTTTCAATTTGTATGTGCTTTGTAAAAAATTACACTCCATCTACTTTTAGCAGGTATTCATCATCTTGTAATTATTATTCTCTTTTATATTGAAACATGATTCTATAACTCTTGGCACTAGTGATGTCACCAACTTACTTCTCCATTTTGCGTTCAATCTGGATGAGGTTTCCGAGGCGGTTCAGCATGTCCATAATCTCTTCGGGTTCGTATTGGCCATCTTCACGAAAGTAGTTGCTTGGACTGAAAACATGAGAAACATTAATGTTAGTAAAAGCTTTGAATAAAGACCTGTTACTAGAGGGTCGCCTTCGTGGATTGATTAGATTGATTTATTTGATGAGTTAATTTTTTTAATTATACAGTAATTATGGCTGCCTTAGGGTTAATAATTATGTCAGTTACTTGACTTTTGTTAGACTGATGGGCTGCAGAATCTATTATATTTCTCTGATATGTTTGAAATGACGAATTATATACTACTTTGTTTTTGGTACAAGTAATTGTGTATAATTTGATGGCATTATAGTGAAAGTTTTGGGTTGAACAGGCAAAATATTGGGTTATTCTAGTAGAAAATTCTCAGTAGCAGCCCGTAGTTTCAATTGTACTCGGTTAATGGCAATATTTAGCACCTATTACATGGGACTTCATCAGTAAAATTCCGATGAAGGTGAACATCAGTATATCTGTGCATAAGCCTTCACAGATAGAGGGGTGATGCAATGAAATGGGTAGTCAGTAGGTGGTAATTATGAAATGAGAAAAATACACTAATATCTTACTATACCTATGGCTTATAATAAAAAATGGTATTGAAATTTGTAAAATTTGCTGTAGTTAAAAGTGTTAGAATTATATAATGTAGAAGATGTTCAATTGTATATTTTACCACTACCTGGGGTAAGCAGAGGCGGGCACGATGAGTAGCAAAGCGATGAGCATGCAGCTCGCTAGCAGGCAGCTTGCTCGCACCATCCTGGAACAAGAGATTATGAACCATATAAATATAAGGAGAAGGTTAAGAATCACGTGATACACAAAACTAGAGGAGGCTTGGGTATGATTCAAAGATTTTAAAAAACCTGATTTTTGACTGATTGTTTTTGTAGGTCGTTTTATAATAATAGAAAAACAGTTAACACCTTCTACTGTTGTACTTCGATTTAAAATAAAAAGTTTTGTTGATCTAATCTCAGTAAATAATAAAATACATGAATTGACAAATATTAATATTATATATATGTCACTTCACACATAGTACATTTGAACCCTTTACCGGTTGATCTGGATAGTGATACAAATTTGGGAAACGAGGTCACACGCCTACGATTGATGATCGCAGACAAGACGAAACACTTGGCAAGGCGGCCAAAAATCGAGATAAATGATACTTCATTATTCCTGCTTACGACGCCAAGGCTTGTTAGAAAAACAAAACCTTAATATATATAATTTTAAGTAACCACAGTTTTTGAATCAAATAAAATATCTTTTGTAATGTTAAAGTGGTGACTTGATTGGACTCTTCTATAAATTATAACACTTAAGACGAAAAATACCCCAAAACATAACTGCGTTTTTATATCATCCTTAATGTTATTAGTGTTGGTATATCACCTAAACAAAAGTTATAATAGCCTAGGGATATGACCACTGGACTGGCAAATCGACAGGTCAGGTTCGATTCTATGGTAAGCACCACTGATTTTCGTGTGAGTATCTTGACATCGTTTACTTAAATGGTGAAAGAAAAGATCGGGAGGAAAGCAGCATACCTGAGAGATGTTTTAGATGGTATTTAAAGCCATGTCGGAGGCCAAGGGTAATTAGTTCATCCAACATGTAGTGAGAAAATGATTATACAAATAAAAAATGAATTAATAAAAAAAAATTAGTGGTTATAATAACACATTTATTATAATTTTCACCCTTTTCTTTATAAAGTACAAAGTTGATGTGGTGCATGACTATGAATGGAAAGATATTCCTATTTCTTATTATTATATTCTTCACATAAAATAGGAAATAAGTCCCTATATCGATTAACAACGTCTTCACAGCTCAATGAATTCAATAGGTATATGAATTATACCGAAAACAAAAGAGAATTTGTTTTAAAAGTATTCTCAACCATTTTCCTATCTACATTCTGTCCCATTAAATTGAACAGTCATACACAATGCCTTATCAAAAGGTTTCTGTAGTAGAAACTTCAGCTTCCATTCATGTTCAGTTTTCATAGTAATCTGTATAAAAGATTGTTGCGTTGCACTTAACGGCTTTCGTTTCGCCCACATTTCCAAGTGGGTCTTACAATCGGATTGTGAATGTGCAGTCGGCTTGTCCCGACGATCGGCCGCAAAATGCCCCATTTAATTCTGATACGAGATAAGGCAAGTAGTATAGCTTCGTTGGAAGAATCGAAGAATAAATTGTTTGCCATTTCACAAATGTTCATAGATGTTCTCCTTTTTATCTGATACATTTGTTATAGTCAAATGTGCGTATAGATTTGAACGTAAAGTACCTACGATATTGCGATCGTTTCTTTCTATGTTAAGACGTGATATTTTTATAGGACATTGGTTTTTAGGCTCGCTTTTTTTTTTTGCTGTGGTACAAACTGCGATACGTTCCTAAACAAGCAAGATGAATATCCAATAACTATGTTTTAGTTCTAGTCTAGTTTTAAATACCGTCGCCATTTCGTTTAAAAAAATGTATCAGGGAAATAAATAATTTTATCAATATTACAGTTAGAAATAATGTCATCTCTCAAAATATCAAGCATGTAATAAAACAACATTTAATTAATTAATTAATCCGGTTAAAAGTTGTTTTATTATAATGTGTAGTGATCGCGCAAACCTAAGATATTACTATCAAGCATGTAGTTATGATAATAAGTTAGTTTACCATCCTAACAATGACAGGAGCTACCGTTTAGCAATTTATCAAAGTTTCTTGAATAAATTGGCTTTTCATTTAACTTTGTCATGTTACTTAGGTTCCTTGACATCGTTTGAAAAATCACCACCAAATATTCTTCTTCGATAAAAGCGAATCTATCAAGCTAGAGTTGTTCTTGCCAACCGGAAACGTGAATTCGCTTAGCGACTAATTTATTGTAAACAACCGGAACGGATTAACGTGTGTATGGAGATGCTCTGATTTTAATCCTTCTCGCGTTCGGTCTTTCACAAACTAACCACGCTAAGATCCTTTATCGATTAGTGACTGCAATGGACTATGATTGTGCATGTTATGCAAATTATTCTACTAATCTAATGACTTACTCTGTTCACTGTACTCGCCTAACTTTAAGCCTATTAGCATCCTGAATGAGCTTGCATCGAGTGGCGTAATTTGCTTAGGCTTCTAAATGGACTCACATGCTTACCGGTCAATTACTGTGGACATTATACAAACAGCTTAGACCGCAAACTAATATGGGGTTAATTTGTTTTGGATATGAGTTTGCTGCACTATAACCAGTACTAATGGATCTGGATCTATTAACACCGACAAGAAAAGAACTATGAAAACTTTTGGTGGAATTTTACTACAAGAGTGTTTTTTTTATCCGTAGACTCTTAAGCTTCAAGGATTACACTATACATACATATATATTTTTGTGAGAGTAAAAATACTTCCTTAAGCTACCCCTACCTCTGCTCACTGCTCCAAATTCTTACTTGGCAGAGCCTGAAGTATTTATCCGGGAGGAGTAGTTTCAAAACCTGCTAACGACCGTTTTTTTCTTACCACATAAATGTATAACTGGAGATCGCTACGCATGCGAAAATGCGTTTGAAAGATTTATCTGTATGTGCTTGGATTGCCAAAATGTCAACTATAACAGCTACTGGAGGATAGAACAGAAGAACTATAGGAGACGCCTGTACTATTGTCTCTGGGTGTCGAATGGAATGTTCTCGCCTTTCAGCTATTACAATAGTTCGACTAGGGAATTGTAAGCGATAGTGAGGTACGTTTGACTTCCCATGTTTAGATTAATTGAATGCATGTATAATAACTCTTGCTTTGTTCAACGACCATTTTATTCGTTGATATTTTAAGAAATGCACGCAACCCCGTATCTGATTATTTAAATCCAATCCATCCAAAGGTTTCCTGGTAGAAATCGTAGATCGCGATAAGGCCGTCCATTGTATAATTTTAATATCAACTATTTTCTGTCAGTGTGTCAATGTCCATTTGGTGTACAATAAGGTATAAATAAATAAATACATGCTCATAATACTCGCCACGGTTGTTGTATGATTTCCATATCACAATACAATGCGCAAAGACGTTAGGACTCGAAGCCGGCCCCAAGCAAAAAAGCCGTTCTTTCTTAAATTCAAATGTAAGCTTATTCCGGTGTTGTCAGTCACAGAGGCGATCGATGTCTGTGTTGCCAACACACTAAATGGATAATATCGATACTAAAGTCGACTAAAATAGTTTAATTAGCTATGATTATTACAAAGTAAAGTAAATAATTACTTAAGCTATCGAGTATTTTTTTTAGCGTCTTGGAATATCTATAGATAAGTCTGACACCAAAATCAAATGAGGTTCGATTAAGGATTTCTGCTGTTACAAGCATTTTAAGAGGGAGAAGCGTAAGCAGTGCACATTTGTAAACATTTAAATATAAAACACCCCTCGTACGAGTTTCAACTTTTAATTAATTCAATACTCGAGAAAGAACCACGGTAAACGATCCTTAGGCAGACTGCCGACCCAGTTTGTACACGATTTCTTTGAAAGTTTTATATTAATTGGTGTTTGAAAGTCAACACTTAGGTAGCGTAAGTTTACAAGAATTATGACGCAATTAGTTGAGCCAATTTATGCATTTTTAAAGGCAGGTATGTTTTTTTTTGTGAAAAGAAAAATATGGTCGTGAGCAGGATTCGAACCTGCGCCTCCGTATCTATTATGTACTTGACATACTCCAGGCGCTCTGACCACCCATTGCCCCGAATTCTTCTTCCACATTTTAATACGTCTTTTGGTGACGTCATTGCCACTTATTCAGTCCCTTTACACCACAGCTTTACACAAACCTTTTTCTTTCTACAAAAATATATAATTTTAGGGTTCGCTATGCACACGTTAATGCTTTTCAAAGATTTATCTGTATTAGGTAAGATTTTCAAATATCCCTAAATGTTACGCATTTGCAAGAAAGTTGTCATTAGAGAATGTTGACCTTTAGTATTTATTTTCAGTTTTGAGAGGAAATCATCTACCTCTTATTTATTTGTGATAGTTCCAAAGTAAGGAATAATATAATATATACAAAGTCCGGACGTTTATGCAAATAATTATTAAGATTCAAATAATTATACATGATAAAATTTACACCGTTGAAACTGCGATATGGTTTTTTGTATGATGCAGAAACTTTATTATACACATCGTGTTTGTACACCCACATTCCATCGATGCCGTTATTAAGTCCAATGTAATAAGTGGTGAGCCTATTGCCATCAACAGGGCACAATTCCAGGCTGCTACTAAATAGGTACCTTCTACCAAAAAAATATAATAATAACCAACACTACGTGACCTAGGACTTCAGTAGCCGTGGATACGACTAGACCAACAAGGCAGTCAGTAAGTGCAGAACATAAGACGAATCGCGGTTAGATTCACGATGACGTCATGACAACCTCAAAATCTAATATTATCATCATTATGACTTTAACTTTGGCCCGGTTAGTGGAGTGTGATAGTAGGATAACATCAGAACCTGGGGCATGGATAACATTTGGTGTGACATAGCTAGATAGAAGGAGACCGTATCGGTGGCGTTTACCACCAACATCAGACGTCAGGCAGGCGGCCGGTCATAAAACTTTATGTATGTGTGGAAGAAGAATACATGCTGCGCCGACCCCAAATAAATTGGGATAAGGGCAGGGGGGTGATGATGATGATTTTTGACTTTAACATCATTGAGAGAATTTACCTCAGAATCAATTAACACAATAGACTAATTAAACATCTACATTTGCATAACTACATAATTCCAAGAGAAGCTTACTAAACATGCCAAAACAGTGTACAAGTATGCTAACTAACATTCTACCGAAACTAAAGCCACAATTTCCTATTTAAATCTTCACATGATTTACATTCATTATTTCGTAGAACACGAGTTCCAAATTGACACACATAGCGATAATATAATACCTAATATAAACTGCCTCGTTGGTCCCAAGCACGACTGCTGAGCAGGAGGTCTCGGGTACGATTCCCGGGTCGGACAAAGTATTATTGAGTTTTTCTGTTAGGAAATTTTCAGTAATAGCCAGAGTTTGGAATTGTGGCCGGTTGATGGCAATAGGCTCACCACCTATTACATGGGACTTAATAATGGCATTGGTGAAATGTGGCTGTACAACTGTATACACATCTGCCTGCCATTTCGGGGAATAAAGGATTGATGCTATATGAACATTTAATTATGTAACCCGTGATGTTATTATTTAATAGTTTCAATTCGTTCTTGGAATAACAGAAAAACATTCAGTGAAGTGTGTATATTATATTACCAACAGCTAATTTAAATCTAATGGAGATCAAAGATAAATCTTTGAAAAGCATTAACGCATGCTTAGCGAACTCTAATATTATTATATTAAATGGAAAAATAATACGGTCGCGAACAGGATTCGAACCTGCGCCTCCCGGATAAATACTCCAGGCGCTCTGACCACTAAGCCATCTCGACCTCTGCTCACCACCGCGAATTCTTCATCCATATTTGAACACGTCTTTTGGTGACGTCATTGCTATCTATTCAGTCCCTATGAATAGATAGCAATGACGTCACCAAGGTCGAGAGGTATTCTCTTTCCATTTAATATAATAACATTAATGGAGATCAATTAAACTAAGCAAGTTAAATGTGGGTGTTCAACTATGTACACCTCTGGCTACCCTCGGGGAATACAGATGTGATGTTATGCTATCGTACAGATGTTTTTTTAACGAAAGTTGTCCAGCTACATTGGTAATATCCAAAAACGCCACAGTGTTATTAGGTAAACACGTGGTCACTAATTATGAACTTCTGCTGAATTATTAGGAGCATTTTTACTTTATTTTCAGAGTTCAATGAAGTATAATTCCTGTACAATATATTGTGTTGATTGAAAACTATAGAAAGACTAATTAAGTTCAACCCGCGCATCAGACAAAAAATTTCACCATAAACACGGTGGCGCCCACTGATTTCGAACTACGTCACAGGCACTGTAACAATATCTATCTAATATCTCTTATTACATTATCGCGTGTAGGTAGTCGATCAAGCGGAATATTTATAAAGCCTCTCGATTTACTAATTAGAGTACTATTCGATTAGGACATTATACGCGTATAAAATATAATAGGTCCACTCGATAAGGACGAGTAAATTTTTGAAATCGATATGCTGTACGCCCACTTGTATCCGCTATATTTAGTGGTACATATATGTGTAAATTGATGATCTGATAGAAGTATTGATAGCAATCGCATTCTTGACGAAAATGAAACTTCCTCTCACTATACTACAAAAAAAAACTAGATATGAAACGGCTGGTAAATAAGAGTTGGGTCATTATTAATCTCTAATACTACCAAAATGGAGGGAATTTGAGCAATCAACATGCAACGCATCCTTAATAACCTTTTGACTGCCTCGTTCGTGGATGCAAATAACTACAATATCTAGCTACTTCCAATATACCAATAACCCACAATATCATCAGGAGCTGTTCGACCGTGCAGTGTACGCCACCAAAACTCGGTATTTATTTGCATCCATTGAAATAGACTTCCGCAAAGTAACGCCTGAATCTATTCAATGCCTCGTTGGTCACAAGTGCGGCTGCTAAGCGTGAGGTCCTGGGTTCGATTCTCAGGTCGGGCAAAGTGTTATTGGGTTTTTCTGTTAGGAGATTCTCAGTATAAGCTCGGAGTTAGGAAGTTGATGGTGTAACACCCCCGTGCTGCGGAGAGCACGTAAAGCTGTCGATCCTGTGCCTGATCTCTCTCCCGTCGTGTCGGATTGCCGTCCAATCAGACTATGAGAGTGAAGGAAGAGGTAGAGTGCACTTGTGTATGCGCATACACTTGTACACTATAATATCTCCCGCGTAATTGGCTAATCTCCTCGGAGATAGGCCGCCGTGACCGAAATACGGTCTACACGAGTGTGTATTAACCTTTCAGGGTTTTAAATAAAAAGGTAAACGCGCTTTTATTTTCAGTCTTTCTACTCCTCTCTCTAATAAGTCGTCGAACAAATTCATTTCGACTTCATTAATCTACAAATATGAAGCAGTCTAGACCGTTGCCAAAGATGAAGAAACATTTCAGCAAAATTATTTGGGTGCATTCCAACTCGGTCCATTGTTTCCAAGTTGCTTTTATGTCCTAGTTAGTTAATAAGATTACGAATATAAAAAAAATATGTAATATAGCAGATACATATAGTATTATTATTATTTTCAAATCCTTGAACGTCAACGGTTTGAGTGAGTGAGAAGACTGAAAGTGTTTTACAAATTTTCTTGGGTTATCCGATAAGTGGAGTGCCGTTTAGTAATGCGGTATTTGTGAGTAATATTTCCTAAATATGAGGAAACAGCCAAATTCACCACGCGAAGCGAGCAAGTAGGAAATTAAATTATTGCGTTGCAGTAAAATATCTGTACAGAATATTCTGAATCTAATCCGCGCTGCGGTCATAAATATTATGAAAGTATATATAGGATTTACTTGTCATGCGAAATAGCATTTATGAAAAAGCAATGTTATCTAAGCCTTTAAACACTGGTATAAGCACTTCTTGAATTATTTTAAGTATTGTTCCTACCTTACAGTAATTGTTCACGCCAATTCACATGATGTTAGATTATTTTGAATTGAATGTTGTCGTTACACTCAGAATCAATATAAAATTATTGATTTATATCAATTAATGTTCACCGGTTACTACTCACGTGCATTTTTCGGGATTGCCCGACTAATTTCGAACTCGAACGGAGCCCTTAGTCATGAGCTGAACCCGCGGCGATGTCGCGAGTCAAACTGAAGTTATTGATTTTTGTTTACATTGGCAGTTTTCAATAATTTTTCAGTGGTATTTATGTTAGGTTACGTGCTTAATGAAAGTTACGTTTAGGGAAACAGGATAAAATATTATTTGTATCGCATAAAGTATAACCGCTGTCTTCTTCGGCGTCGTGGCAGACCCCGAAGAAGATGGCAGGATGAGCTAGATATAGAACGAAACACAGACAGACAGACAGTCATGAAAATCATAGAGCGAGGCCTTTTCCTAACAATGGGATGATACAGGCTGACAGTAAACATTAAACCATAAAGTAAACAAGGTCTCAAAAATAAAAATACAACCTCTTTATTTCAAGATGAAATTCTAGGAAAACGGTCCACGTAACAATCTAATATACACTAACTATATAAAGTAAGGCGTATTTTTTGCGTTAAAACAAAATGGTCGGTGTTAATAAAAACACAAATTATATATTACGACGTCGCTTGAACAAAAACATAATATGAGCTACAGAATAAGTGGACCCGAGCTGTTCGTAGTCCGTTGGAAACTGTGGTTGACGAATGATCATTGAGGTTAAGAAGCGTACGTCTGTAGAGCAGTGATAACTTAGTGGTGTGACCATTGCACTAGCAAATCAAAGGTCGCAAGTTCGAACCCAAGGCTGTCCACTGACATTTCGTAAATTAATGATCACTTGCTTAAACTCTGAGACTAGGTTGTTCATCAACCACACGATAAGAAGAAGAAACAAGTGTTTATAGATGGATGCCGATCTGCTTATAAATGGAACTCCCTGCCGTCTTCCGTATTATCTGAGAAATATAATCTATTCAAAGCTAGAGTGAATGGATTTCTTCTCAATCCTCGGTCACAGGATTGAGCATATAGCTCGCTTATCATCAGACGAGTTGGTGGCCAAACGTAGATCCATTCTTGATAAAAAAAAATACTAAGGGCTCCGTTCGAACTCGAAACTAGTCGGGCAATACCGGCGAAATCACGTGAGTAATAACCGTTGAACAATTTTTTTTTTAAACGTTGCCCCACATTTGGTATTTCTTCCTGTGTCGTGGGTGCGTTTACAGACTTATAATCTCAAAAGCACACACACACCCAGACCCGGAGCAATTATCTATAGACCGTACAAATATTTTCTCCGTGCAGTAATCGAACCTGCGACACGCAGCGCAGCAGTCGGTCTCTCGACCACCGCACCAACCGCGCTGTCGAATATGGATGTGTCTCACGAAAGTTATTAAACAAAAATATCTACTTGATATAACTGTATATGAACGTGGACGAAACAAAAGAAAGTAAGGAAAGGATCGTAGCAGGTTGTGTTCTGTAGTTTCTGTCTACCACCACTATGGCAAAAGGCGTGTCTATGTTGACGTAATGTCTTTAAACCGAAATAGGTAGTTAGCTGATGGACTAGAGCAAGCAATATAAACTAATTTATTCAAACCTAAAATACTGGTCTGTTGCCCAATATTGGTTTTAACATTTCATTGCTTTTTAATAGAGAAAAAAATCCGTTCAACAATTCGTAAGCAGCCGAGTCATGCGTGCAAGTTTGAAAATCCGAAACGTTATTCAGAATTATGATTTTACTTGAATGAACTGGAGGTTAACACTTTTTCCTTTCGAAGGTAATGTTTTAACGCTTAAACGCTTCAATAGACCGGTGCAAACGAATAATCTAATTTCAATGCCTTAATGAAAACTGACATTGAAAAGTACTGGGTATTACGTCATGGTATTGAAAAATTTGTAAAACCAAACAGCTTAATGATAGTGATAAAGAAGTTTGATAAATAAATGAATTACAAAATTGTCCCATGTTTCTTAAGAATTTAAATCTATGATAATTTTCTCTCAGTCACTTTATAGACATTGAATAGAATAAGATTTATTAATGTGGAAAAATCATTCAGAGTAGTGAGTAGATGTTGAGATAGCTTAGTTGGCAGAATGCCTAAATTATTCATCCGGGTCACTTGGGAGGTGCAGGTTCGAATCCTGCTCACGTCAATTATAACTTTAGAATACCATAAAAATGCGTTAATGCATTTCAAAGATTTATCTATACCTCATTACTCGTAACGATTGTCATTGATCTTAATTCGATAACCACAACCGGAAGTGTCACGTATTCAATTCTAAGGTAATGAATTTTGTCTAGATATAATATAAAAGTGACGGTAACCCATCTACAGAACAACCGCGGCAAGCACAGCTTTCGTGAGACACATTCGTATTATATATAAATCTATTTTTTTTAATACATGTTGAGGCCATGTAATGCCTATATTAATTCTATTTTTCAAAGAAACATTGAAAAAATAATAGACAAGAACGGGGCTTGAACCCGCGACCTTTGACGTTCCGTGTCATCACTCTACCAACTGAGCTACCTTATTGAATTTTCAATCCTCTTTGTATACGTCTTAAGGAGACGCCTGGTGATATTTATCTAGTAATCATTTACAGATTTACTAAACTCAGCGTTACCACTTTGCAGTTGTAAATCGCCGAACAACATCCCAATCCTTTATAAATCATATATAAATCTATTTTTTTAATACATGTTGAGGCCATGTAATGCCTATATTAATTCTATTTTTCAAAGAAACATTGAAAAAATAATAGACAAGAACGGGGCTTGAACCCGCGACCTTTGACGTTCCGTGTCATCACTCTACCAACTGAGCTACCTAGCCTACCTGAGGTAGCTCAGTTGGTAGAGTGATGACACGGAACGTCAAAGGTCGCGGGTTCAAGCCCCGTTCTTGTCTATTATTTTTTCAATGTTTCTTTGAAAAATAGAATTAATATAGGCATTACATGGCCTCAACATGTATTAAAAAAATAGATTTATATATGATTTATAAAGGATTGGGATGTTGTTCGGCGATTTACAACTGCAAAGTGGTAACGCTGAGTTTAGTAAATCTGTAAATGATTACTAGATAAATATCACCAGGCGTCTCCTTAAGACGTATACAAAGAGGATTGAAAATTCAATAGGTTTGAACACGACAAGGTAGCTCAGTTGGTAGAGTGATGACACGGAACGTCAAAGGTCGCGGGTTCAAGCCCCGTTCTTGTCTATTATTTTTTCAATGTTTCTTTGAAAAATAGACATTCGTATTATTTAATTTTCAACGGTTATTACTCACGTGCATTCTTCGGGATTACGGCTAGTAAGAATGCACGTGAGTAATATCCGTTGAACAATAATTACAATTATATCAAAGTCATGAGCCCCTCAATAACACTAATATTTATTATAAGGTTAGTTTCTTCATCGGAAGTAGACTTTCGTCTGCCATTGACACTGAAAATGCCTTCACTTTGAACTTGCGATCTCGCTTCTATAACTACAATAGTAGCAACATAGCACTGTTACAGTTTCTACATTCAAAGAGTCAGTGTGTCGCTCGCCTGGAGCAAAAAAGTTCACGCTCGTTAGGCTGCATGAGCCCTTCCTGTACATTGTCCCGTGGCTTCGTTTGCACCTTTGTGTGAAAGTCCAGTTTCAACTACACAACTGTCACTTGAAAGTATAGTGCGATTTGTAGGTACAAAACAATTTATTTTAGTTTTGACTGTACATGTTGGCGTCTTTTTTTTTTTTGGTGTTTGCACAAGAATTGTGTTGCTATTGTGATACTTTTAAAATAAATGTATTATATGTTACAAATAAATATACAATGTTTTTGTAGAAGTAATAGGTTATGAAAATGTTAAAAAAACATTTTATACCTTGCATTTATGATTCTAGATTTTGACTATCACTACACATTTTAATAAAACAACTTATATACTGATTAAATAGCGTCTATACTAACACTTGCTTTCATAGTAAGTAACATTGTTCCTCCTTTTTATTTCTTTTTACACATACATTTTTTTTTTTATTTGAATCTGCGATACATGTTGTTGTACAAAGCGTCACTTGTATTATATTTAACGAGTAAAACCGTGCCAGTTGGTTCTGTGCTTATTCCTCTAAATAATTGTACCTTTATGTAGGAGAGTACCACTACAGGATGCAAATGATATAAACAGTAAAAATTAACGATTTTCGGTTTTTTTCCTTAACTTGTTCTGTGAGACTTTGCATGATGTCAAAATTCATGATTCTAGGTCAAACAGCTTTTGATTTATTTATTATCGAGTGACAAAATATGTGGCATAAATGGCCGCATTATTTATTGTGTGATTAGAAGTTTTTTTATAACTTTCTATGGACAACGTGTTCCCTGCACGCGTTCCGGAGCAAAAAGGCCTTGAGAGACACGAACAACGAAGTGATCCTATAAGTAAATATGAATTATCCTTTTATTTTTCTTTTACTGGTCGGAATCCTTATAAGAAAAGAAGTTAAAATCCTCTAGTTAATTATTAATCGTCAAAAAAAAAAAAAAATGTTGTCACTAGGAATTTCTCCATTATTATGAATGCATTTTCAGACACACATCTCACATTCATACACACCCAGACCCGGAACATTGATTTGTAGAATCAAATTCATTACCCGCGACGCATAATCTGATCTCTCGACCTTTGTGTGAACGTGAACCGAGCCGTGATTAATTAACGGTTTTGTGAGAAATAATAGAAAAACGTTTTTCAGACACGTTTTTTAAAGGCAACGTGATTGTAAATTGTGTTACAACAAAATATTTCTGAATTAAAAGTTCAATCCCTGTATCGTCGTAAAAGTTGAAGTGAAACTTTATAATTGTGATTTATAACCAAACAGAAGTTGAAAATTAAACTGTCGAGATTAACTTTTAGATTTATTATACACTTATGCAGTAACTCGATGTGGAAGAGCGTGCAAATTTGAATAGATTAGATAGTGGGTATGCCATAAGGTAATTGTTTAATCGATCATCATTGGCCTTAACGGGTATCACAACGATTATCGATAGATATAATAAAATTCGAAAGGCTTACTATACGAAGTTGGATTAAAAAATGCGTGAATATTTGGCCTACATTGAATTACCTAATGAATATAAATTTAAGAACAAATATTAGTATCTAAATGTCTCATTATTTATATATTTAAACATTTATACACAAAAACAAAAGCAGTAAACAAAACAATGTCCCACAAAACCGTATTATCGGTTTGACTGTAGGACGGGGAACATTAACGCTTAAGGCTTACTCGTATGTTACAGTTAAAACCTTAAATTTAGGATCACCATGTAATTTAAATTAGAATTATTTGTACCAATACCTAATAGTAATAAAGTAACGTTACAATATTAAATGGAAAAAGAAGTAATAAAGTATTAAAACACTACCTAATTACATGACATAGGTAGCATCTTTCAATACCTTATTTCTAAACCTATCTTTATGAGTTTTGCTGCTTATGTCTGCCGGCAGACTGTTAAATATGGAAGTATTTTTCTCAGGGTCCTGTCACCAGAGTAGTTAGTCACTTTAGGTACTACGTATTTATTGTTTGGCGTTGACTTGGATGTAAACCAACCAAATGATTAGAGACTTGCTAATTACAGATAAATCTTTGAACGGTATTTTAGCATACGTAGCGAACTATGAATTTACAATTACTTTATTTTAATTTTTGTTTAACTCTCGAATGCTAATTGTTTGACAAATTAAGAGACATCAAATTAAACATGTTTAGTCGGTAGGTACAGTTTTAGGTGGCCATTAAATAATAGATGCCAAACCATCATTTTAAGGAATTTTAATAAAGATAGCAATTTTTAATTACATAGTTTAATGAATTGGTTAAAATGTTGATCAAGTATTTTAAATGGAAATTGAATGGCCACAATAATAATAATCGGTTGTATTTTCTCTGTCATTATTCTAGACGTGTTTCTGTCTAGACATGGTAAGTCAGGTTTTATTGTATTGCTTGCTTTTCAAAAGGATAATCGATATTATTCTGCCACAATTGCATTTAAACTTTCATTGCAATGAGTACATGTTTGTATAGCACTACTAAAGTTAAAGTACTTGACTTCACAAATAGAAATATACTACAGAACGATCTTTACAACAAATAATCGTGAATGGTTATTCATAAAATTACCCATAACCCCGACCTCTGAACATAAATTCTGGAATGTCTGTTTTATTCCATTCCGGGAACGATCTGGGTCCTTAATGAATCCTTTAATATTGTTGTTTATGATCCTCGAATTTGCGCATTACAGCGTCGAGCAGATAAATTTGTTTGCGCACTTTTTTTAATTGTACTTTCGAATGAGTTTTTTATTTTGATTTTGAGTGGAATTGTTTTTATGTATGATATCTGCTTTCTTCCCTCGTGGGTGATGAGAACAGTTGATTTATTTGTGTTATGCTATGTTGGTGTGTTTTTTAGGCTGTGTTTTAATTTTCCCATTTCAGTGACTATTCATGATAAAGAAATTGTTTGTGATAAAAAATATAAATAATGAAATATATAAAGATTAGTATATCATTGGGAGTTAAACGTTATTGATATGAAAAAAGAATATTAGAAATATATTTTATAATTCCTGCTAGCTGCTAGTTAATACAACGAACTTCTAATATATTTTCCTATATATTTATAGACTTATAAGTGAAACTTTTTAGTTGTTATTTTATTAACGATATTTTATTAAATAAAAATATTACTATTATATTGTAAATACTGAAAAAAATATTTTTTTTTCCTATATCCAACATGAAAACATCGCCAACACCATCTATATTAATACATTTAGACCATGTTCCAATGGCTTATCGATTTCTAATTGTACCATTAATAATAGATTAATTAGATAATTTACTTATCTTATCACTAATACACGCTTATTACCTGTAACAGTGTACGTGTAACATTAAAGGTTACGAAAGATATACATATCGATTTCTGCACAAGCTTAACGAGATAAAGTGTCACAATGATTTGTGTGCGGATACCTTTTAGTGGGATCCCGACAAATTGGGCTGGCAACACGATCTTCGGGATATATTGTTATTGAAAAACCATGTTTTGAAATATTTTGTGTCCTATTACTATTGAACTTCTTTTATTTCTTACAAATAGATTTCAAAACGCACTTTCAAACGCATTACCGCATGCATAACGAATTTTGAAATTATAAATTTTCCTTTTTTAGCGATGACGTCACCAAAAAAGTCATTAAAGTGTGGAAGAATAACAATTCGGGGTAGTGAGCAAACATCGAGATCGCTTGGATAGTTTGAGCGCCTAGGGTATTTATTCGGGAAGTGCAGGTTCGAATCCTGTTCATGACCGTATTTAACTTTCCACAAAAATTTATACTAAGTTTCTTTTTAGTTCTACTAACCGGTATTTCAATTTCAACTGTCAATTTAAGACCTTCATTGCGATCATCTAAAATCTACTGGATTTTATTTCATTTTGCATTTTCATTGCACGTAGTTTTCTGAATGGGTTTGCGAGTTATATTTAACAACAGCCGCAACTGTCAATTCAACATTCCCTTCCAAAGCACGGTGATGCTCTGATGCAAAATGTTCCTAGCTACATCTATAAACTGATCCCACCAAGCGTTGCTTAACGTTAACAGTCATTTAATGTATTACTACTGCTCTAGGAGTGCCTCAAAAAGATCATCAGCAACCCGATTATCAACTCCATTTTTATAAACGTAGTTTTCTGAATGCGTTTGCGAGTTATATTTAACAACAGCCGCAACTGTCAATTCAACATTCCCTTCCAAAGCACGGTGATGCTCTGATGCAAAATGTTCCTAGCTACATCTATAAACTGATCCCACCAAGCGTTGCTTAACGTTAACAGTCATTTAATGTATTACTACTGCTCTAGGAGTGCCTCAAAAAGATCATCAGCAACCCGATTATCAACTCCATTTTTATAAACATCTATCCCAACTTTCAAGTAAATATTCTTTTCATTAATTTCCTTTCTAAATACACGTGACGTTTCTATTCAGTGTGCACTATCTACATCAGTAGATATTGTTCCTTAGACAGCATTGTGTGGTACGACGCTGTTTTTATCATTGTTTTCATCTTCTGCTTCACGTCTAATAATTTCTTTTAGAGGTATTATAGTGATATTTTTAAGTCTAAAAGTGGTTTTGAGAATGGAGTGAATTCAAAAAATAAATAAATTTAAGTATTTACAAAACAGATTAAAATATTAGATTCATTGGTTGGTTTGCGTGATAAATGAATTTACTTATATAGATTTTAACACTTATTTGCGTTCGTGAAAAGCAAATGACATTAACTAGTCAAATTATCAGATATTGCTTGAAAAGCGTATAATTTCAAAACAGTATTTACCTTTCCATAAAAGTCAATACGAAAGTATTACCTAGCAATTCTACGTTACAATAGGAAAGTACGCCTTATTCAATCTATTTTATAAGCAATTTCTTAAGAAATACCTTTTCTTGTCTGGCTAATCTCGAAGTTGAATTCCTTATTATATTAGCACCATAACCTAATTTTCATTTCCTATTGTTATTCTCAATTCGTGAATCTCATTTTCATGGCGGGATTTCAAATGAAATGGATATAATTAAAATAAATAAAACTGAATATTTGATAACGATACGCTTTTGAAGTATATTCTTAATTGCTGGTTGGAAATAAAAAGTTAACATATAACCGTTTTCAAGTATTTTTCAATAAAAACCAAGTGTGTATGTGCAAAATGGCGACCCATTTCCTGTCACAAAAACGATGCACAACCAATTTTGTAACTTTCACTGACATAGAAAATATAAAATTGCGTCACAACCGAAGTCTATTGGAGATTGACTATTGAAAATATACTGTGTTCTGAAACAATTTTGAAATATACAACCCGTAGCTACTACGTGAGCTTTTTTCTTCAATGGAATTTTTAGCGGGCCATATTTTTGGCCATAATATACTGTGAAGTAATATAATTATATGGTCTCTTTAACAACTTACCCCGCATCGCAGTTACATTAAGAAAAGCATATTTATAAAATTGATATTACTAACTTTTTTAACCAAATTTCTTTTTTAACACGACAGTGGAGTCAATGACGCATCAGCTTTCTCAGACACAAGTACTTACGAAAAGAAAATGTCTCACTTAAAGAACTATAATCAAATACAGCCGACAATTATGTTTGTTTTACTTTAGCAACATATTGTGAAATAGTGGCCCAATATCACCTGTCAACACTTGATGTATTAGGTCTGTTAATATTTGTGATTGTCCTAAGCAGCCTACTAAAAAGGCTACATATAAAGCATAATATTTTCTGCCTTAACTATACCCCACAGATACTGCTACGTTGAGTTTAATAGCTTGTCCCCGGTGTAACTGCTTCGGAGAAATGTGAGTGTTCTGTTGTACGCCCGTCCCGAAAGAATATACTTCAAAAGCGTAAAAAATCCTATTCGGGTAATACAAGCGTGATGCCATTTTTTTTTCTGTTTCAAAATATCTCCTTTTGCGTTCTGTAGTTTCTGCCTACCTCCATAGGAATAAGGTGTGAGTTTATCTGTACTCGTATGTAAAAATAAATATATAACTAGAAGCAAGATAATCTATCGTTTTAGAAGAAGATAAAAATAGTAGGGTCAGTAACGACCTAAATATGATGATTAAAATTACCCTGCTGGGGTCACGGTGAATGCAGCTGCGATCCCGGGACCCCGGTAAACGTTAGTGGAGTACCGTATGTTCTTAGTCGGTAAAAGGCCGGCACAGCGTTGATAATGGATTTTTCACATGGATAATAAATTTTTATAATGACCCTTGCACTATTTGATGATAAACGGTGAAGGAAAACATCGTGACGAAACCTGGACTTGGTGGTCGGAAATCGCCAACCTGCAGTGAGTTAGCGTGGTGATTAAGCTCGTGCCTTATCTGTATGAGAAGAGGCCCTTGCCCTGCAGTGGGGCAGTTATGGTCTGGTTATTTATATTATTAATGACCCTTGAGCAGAAAAACTTCCAAATACAGCCAAAAATTCTCTATTTGTATTAGATTAGCAACGTAATGTGCAATAGTAGTCTGTCATCGGTTGATGGATGAGTTGTGTTCATATTTGTGTTATGTGTGACTGATTACGCGACTGCCTGAGCTTACAGCTTGACTCTGATTCCGTAAATTGATTGATCTCAGTCAAACATGTTTGTGTTGCTATCGTTATATTTGTTGCATGTTTTTTGTTGTGTTATAAAGGGCCGCGTTTATTTGAAGTGGTTATTTTAAAATATGCATTTTAATGCGAAGCTAATAAATTAGAATGGATTGTGATGCCATAAGCCATTCTCATTTATTATTTTCGCTCCTTTGAAAACTGTGGCTAATCAATACTTTCAGCATTTTCAGGCAATCTCAAGGAAAGGCCAAGTGTTTGCATAGAATAGGTTGTACAAGATCTTAATAAAATAAAAAAATAAAAATTCTCAGTTTGTATTTTGTTAATATACATTACATTAACGTGCAAATTTTAAAATTGTTAATGTCATGAATAGTTATTTATATCATAGCATCACGCCTGTATTCCCCGAAGCGGTAGGCAGAGGTGTACACCCACATTTCACTAATGCTGTTATTAAGTCCCATGTAGTGGTGATCATATTGCCATCTACCGGGAACAATTCTAAACTCCGAATTGAAATTGAGAATTTCTGTACACAAAAACTCAATAACACTTTGCCCGACTCAGGAATTGTACCTGAGACCTAATGCTCAGCAGTCGCGCTTGATACCTCTAGACCAAGGAGGTAGTTATTTCTAATCTCCTCCTTATGTTTTTTAGTCATTACAATATAGGGCCTTCCATAAATTTATCTGGAATTTTGTCGTGTACTATGTACGCTAGATGCCATAGCAGCTTTTTTGTATTAGCGAGGTTTATGGCATAATCCTATTACAAGTCTATTAGACAACTTAGTGTTTAGTCACTTAGGTTAAGCTCACATATTAATTGGTTAATGAATACGTATCTCGTTGATTATGCCTATTATCGTCACACTAATAATATGTCAATAGAAAGGGTTGCCAAGAGACAAGAGAGCTTGTTTTTTTTTTTTAAATAACATAATATAGTATCACGCCTACGAAGGGGTAGGTAGACTGTAGAGGTGTGCACTGTTGTACAACCACATTTCACCAATGCTGTTATTAAGTCCCAACTGGTGAGGCTATTGCCATCTACCGGGCACAATTCCAAACTCCGGGCTGCTAGGGAGAATTTCCTGATAGAAAAACCTAATAACACTTTGCCCGACCCGGGAATCGAACCCAAGACCTCATGCTCAGCAGTCGCGCTTGGGACAACTAGACCAACGCGACAGTCTTAAATGTTTTAAGTGTAATTCTAATAATCATCACCATCCCCCTGCCATTATCCCAATTTATTTGGGGTTGGCGCAGCATGTATTCTTCTTCGATACATAGTCTCTACTTGTACTGGAATGCTGCAAAAGTTTTGGCTATGTTTATGACCGGCCGCCTGCCTGACGTCAACCCTCTTTGGGAATGCTGTTGAAGGTGGTAACCGTCACCAATACGGTCTCCTTCTATCTAGCTATGTCACACCAAATGTTATCCATGCGCCAGGTTCTGATATCATCCTACTATCACACTCCACTAACCAGGCCAATTAATAATAATATAATGTTTAAAATTTAATTGTGTTCTACGACGCTCTTATGTTGATGATTGGAGTTCTCTCAATCACTACTTCCAGGGGAGAAAAGGTGTCGATTCTATAGTTCTGTTTAACATCATAATTTCTATCGCATTATTTTTAATTAAAGTCCAAATTGCTCAGATTTGTTAGATATGACCCCTAAATGAACTTGATCAGTGAAAAACCTTTAAAAGCATTTCCATCAAAAGCCAAGTTATTTCAGCCGATGCGATGTATTATGCGGTTGGAATTCTTAATTTTTAGGCGACAACAATTAATGGACACGAATGCCAGACACGTCCCCACTTTGTTGACAGACAGACTTAACAGCCACAGCTAATTGTCAACGAGCATTAAATAACAAAAGTACAAAGAATTAAGAGGATTTTTCAACATTTCTACTAAGTTCTATAAATGTTAATCCGAGAAATGCTTTTAAAACAACATCTTTGTGGGAAATTTATAATCATTTGGGCCGTTTAAGATGTTTTATTTAGCAAGTATAGTCCATTTGCGGAATTAATGACGCCACTACTTCTAAGATGACACTTCAGAGATGAAGAATATGGTTTTAATTTTATGTAAGCTGCATTTAATTTTATGTAAGCTACATTTAATTTTATGTAAGCTGCATTTAATTTTATGTAAGCTACATTTAATTTTATGTAAGCAGCATTTAATTTTATGTAAGCTGCATTTAATTTTATGTAAGCTGCATTTAATTTTATGTAAGCAGCATTTAATTTTGTGTAAGCAGCATTTAATTTTATGTAAGCAGCATTAAATTTTATGTAAGCAGTATTAATTTTTTCAAAATGTAGAACGTTCACCCACATACATCTTTTCTTTCACCATTTATAGAACAATAAATTCCTACGTGACTATAGACTATAAAATTATTTGCAAAAAATATTTAAGGCAGGGGAATATTAATAGTACTGATGAATTGTTTGGGAGAGCCATGCTTCGGCACGAATGGGCCGGCTTGACCGGAGTAATACCACGGCCTCACAGAAAACCGGCGTGAAACGACGCTGGAGTTGTGTGTCGCCGAGTGAGTGAGGGTACCGGAGGAGAAACGCGTATTAATTACTACATTTGCTCCTCGCGTGTTGGCGATTTTAGATACTGTACAATTAACAAAATAAAGTTGGCATACATTGCGCCATTTAGTCTATAATGTAAAAAACTTACACCATCACCACAATTATTAGAATTGACTCAGTAAATATTGTCGAACAGTCAAATGCGATCTATTGCCATAGCAAGAAACTCAGCAGCTTGAAAAAAAAACGAGTCCATTTTTCTCACATCGATGCTTCAACTATTGTTTCAGCAACTCATCAACTAGCATTTAATTTAAACTGGGCATAGTATTACAAACTGGGCTGATTGATAAATTATCGTAACAAAATTGAATTGTGTAATCAACCAGAAGCGTAATATTCGCATCGAAATATTTTTCAGTCAAAAATAAATTACATTCGTTCGTATCGTTTTCCATTCAATTCTTTACAATTTCAAGTATTTAAAGTAGCCATAAAATTCCACGCTCTGCTGGCTTCCTTGTAATCGTTAAAGAAAAGTATCCGACCGCCTTTTCATTCGCAAACATTTCTTTCATTACGTTATTTTAGGAAAAGTTTCAAAATTTTGTTGTAAAGGCAGAATTTGCGGGGAATACTTATACAAAGGTGTTTAATTGGATTTGAGCTAATGATATTTCTTTATATTATGTATCTTTGACGTAATATGAATAATAAAGAATATTTAGAAAAGACTTAGTAATTTGAAATCATGTTACACTGCTTTTTTTTTCTTGTGTTTTTTCACTTTATTCCATTGTTTTGTCTTATAACACCGTGGTTCTTTAAAACTAAAGATGCAGAAGAGACAAGTATTATTTTTCAAAGGAACTTTCCTTTGTTAAATCTTTAAAACTCTGAAAGGTATCGATCTCGAATAACATCATACTAACGATAACTTTAATGACCATCGCCTTGATATATTCCTACGGTCTGCGCAGTAGTTAAACATATTTATAATGTGCCACTATTACCCAACTCCAATACTAAAAGTTTAATGTTTTGATTACCGATAAGAGTAGTCATGCAAATCAAACTAAACGTAATTAGTAAGAAAATCTCGGAGATTAATACTTAACCGATTGCATTACCTACCCGAGATTACCCTACTAATATTTACTACTACCAGGGGTAATTGAACAACTCTTTAGAATTATCATCACTGTTTCCAATCACCCCTGTTTACATTTACCCGGGTTAACAAAATGCGATACCTCAGACTCTGGTTTTGACCAGAAACGGTTGATAAGACAGAAGTAATATATTATATAAATGTCAAGTTTACGATATATAAAGTTACAATATTAAGGAGCAGTGGTCAGAGCGCCTGGAGTATTTATCCGGGAGGCGCAGGTTCGAATCCTGTTCGCGACCGTATTCGTTTTCCATTTAATATTGTAACTTTAGAGTTCTCTAAGCATGCGTTAATGCTTTTCAAAGATTTATCTTGAATTAACGATATATTTCAGCAGGTTTACTGCCTCTCAAGACGTTCAACTTCAGAATGTCCAATTCCCAAAATGTCCAATAGTTTCAAAATGTCCAATTCCCAAAATGCCCAACTCCTAAAATGTCCAATTCCCAAAGACAAGTCTAGAAGTATATGTATTGGAACAAAAATGGTTGTTCTCACGAAATGTCATATTCAAATCAAAAGTTGGTTTCTAAATTTATTTTCACTACGTTTTATTTATCGCGTTCCCACAATTACTGGCCATTGTTCCCCGTGATAGGCACAAAGAGGACAGATAGACCTGTCCCTAACAACGGCATTGTTTTGTGATATAAACGGAAAGCTGAAAATAAAGTACTGATATTGACTTATTCTTGTATAGGTTCTCGAGACTATGGAACCATTTTGAAATTTGATTTGGAAATTTTGAAGGAAATAGTTTAAGTATATTCTTATGGGTGTCGTGGTTGCCGAGTGGTTACGGGCCCGCCTTCTGAGGCACAGGTTGTGGGTTCAAACCAATGACTTTTACAATAGCATATGTCCTTTCTTAGTTAATCTAAGACATCACAGAGATACGGTGAAGGAAAACATCGTGAGGAAACCTGGACTTGGTAGTCTGGTGGACTAGTAGGCTGAAATCGCGTAGTGAGCTAGCGTGGTCGTGCCTTCTCTGTATGAGAAGAGGCCCTTGCCCTGCAGTAGGACAGTTATTTTTATTTTTTATATTGTTATGGTTTGAAATGTCGAGATCGAATAGCTAGGGAATATTTAAAAACGTTTTGAGATAAAGTAGGTTCCTACTACCTATACGTCCGATTATAGGTCCTAGAATTAATTTATATTTATAATAGGTACTCACTATTTTCATAACATAACATAGCATCACGCTTGTATTCCCCAAAGGGGTAGGCAGAGGTGTACATAGTTGCACACCCACATTTCACCAATGCTGTTATTAAAGTTGCATGTAGGTGGTGAACCAATAATGACATGGATGGAATCAAATAACCTTTGCGCAAATATTTCAAAAACTAAATACATTCAATTTTCCAATTATAAAACTATACACGAAAACTTAAGCATAATTTATGATAACGAACACTTAAATAAAATAGCAGATATAAAGTTCTTGGGGATACATGTAGATCAATTCTGCAACTGGAAAGTACATGTCAAAAATGTCTCCACTAAACTAAATAAATTTGTGTATGCTCTTCGTAACTTACAACGTATTGCCGGTAAGTCTGCTGCGCTAACTGCTTACTATGGTTATGACGAATCTATACTTAGATATGGGTTATTACTTTGGGGCAATTCGACTGATGTAAGTAAGGCTTTTATCAGTCAGAAAAAATGTGTACGGGCTTTGTGCAATGTCGGACCACTGGAGTCATGTAGACCCCTTTTTAAACAAAACCGATTACTCACACTCGTAGAATTGTATATTTTCGTAATCTGTGTCCATGTAAAAAAGTTTTCATATCAGTTTATAAATGCTCGTGACGATTCTATTATTGGCAAAAGAGATCCTACTAGATTACTCATGCCTACCTGTAAGTCATCACTATTCCGAAATAATTGTTATGTGATGTGTATTAAAGTATTTAATAAAGTGCCTAAATGTATCCGAGAGTTACCACTACGTAGAATGAAAAGAGTACTAAAATTATGGCTAACAGAACGCACGTTCTATAGTATTAGAGAATTTTTTGAATTGTAATCCTTTAGAAAGCCGTGTATTGGTATTTCTCTCCTTTTGCCATGTATAAATTAGGCATAGTATTTAAGTTACTGCATGTGTACATTTAAATTAATTTTATTATCATTTACTGTATTTTGCATACCGGAATGGTGAAATGTGCTGCGCTAAAATTATATTTGTAACACCTTATTTTATCCACATTTCTCGCAAATAAACGTTTCTTTCTTTCTTTCTTTCTTTCTGAACCTATTGCCATCTACCGGGCAAAATCCTAAACTCCGGGCTGCTACTGAGAATTGACTTTGCTATTAGTAATAGGAAAATTTGTTTTAGGTAATCATGTCTTCGATTGGAGAGGCAGTGAAATATGCATGCGTTTCCTCTGCCTTTAGCAGTCATGCTATTGATTTACAAATTTTGTCTAACCTTTACTAAATCTATACAAAACAATAAATTGTTTCGACTTTTCTTTTTACTAATTCCGGGATTAATTTTACTAATTTACTTTTAAAAGTTTACACGAAATTTTCGAATCAGTGCATTAGCTTCTCAATCCTGTCATTCATGATTATTTTGTCTACACTGATCCATCAAAAAGCGACGAAAAATTTAACGAAAAAAATTTAAGCGATTACAATTCTAATATATAAAAACCTCGTGTCACAATGTTTGTTATCGAAGTTCTCCAAAACGGCTGGTCCGTTTTTTTTTGTGTATATTTGGTAGGTCTGAGAATAGGTCGTAGGCTATTTTGTACACCCCTAGATGATAAGGGTGGCCCTATCCAGATCATGTATATGGCGGAACAACGTTTGCGGGGCACAGCTAGTAATAAATCACAATATTAATCCATTTCTGTAGGAGTTTTGGAATGAATATTAAGCAGTGGAAATTTACAAGCGACGAAACGAAATTACAAATAAATATATAAAATAAAAATCACTTCCAATCAGCAAAAGTTATGTAGCGCATTTCCATGCATCCAAGTTATCCATGAAATCTCAAAGGTCCTCTTTTACTTGCGAATCTCGAGCTCTTATATCAAAAGGATTCACATAATTCACTTACAGTTCCCAAAATGAAGCGAGTTCGGTAACTGTTCAAATTATATTAACTCGAGAACCGATGCAGTCAGTAGAAGGAAAAAGTAGAGAACAAGTCACTAATAAACTTACAAAGGACGTAAGAATGGGAAATCAAATTATACTTTGTCATAGTATTGGAAACTTTATATATTGATATTTACTTATGTGTAGTATTTATGACCAACATATTTTTATTGTAACTGTTACCTAAGTAAGATTTCGTACGTTCGGTATGTATTTAACAAAATTTCCGCTGAATCACAGATTTTAGGATACAAGATATCCTTGTGTCATATTCCATCAAGATCTAGTCAATATAGGTCAGCCAGCAGTGGAGAGAGACTATAATTGCATTTAAAATGTATAGAGAGGTATGGATACTACCATAATTAATAGCATCGTTGATCAAGTGACCCCAGAGACATACCCACGAAGAAGTGGTCGAGTGGCCGTTCACAGTGAGGCGTAAACATAACATAAAAGGAACACCTCTTTCTAATCCTTCGGGTAAAATAGGCGTAATGATACGTAGGTATGAATACTTACTAACTTTGTTGTGTGCAGTCCAATGAAAATGATTGCTCGTTTTCTTTAGCAAACAGAATTAGAAAAGTAGCAATATAGACGCCTGGGTAAACTTTATATAAATAGGAGCGGGGGTGGAAATCGTGTCGTGTTTTGAAACTTGGGTGTGCCCCATATTTAGCTTCGGACTCCTACCTATGCTGACTGAAATATTTTATATTTATAACTAGGTACTAATATTGTTTAAATTTAAAAAAAAAACTCTTTGGCGTATATGGCGTAATTACGTGGTTTCGCTACAAAGTATAAAATATCAAAATAACTTTCGTGAGTATTTGGCACGGCTTTAAGTACTAAAACCAGCTCATGATTAAGGGCCCCTTGCCATGTCAATAGGTCATGATATAGGGCCCCTCGCCATGTTAATGGGTCATGATTAAGGGCCCCCGCTACGCTATTGGCTCATAGTTAAGCCCTCCAGTCAAGGTCGACTGTCTACTAGTCTAGGTATACCCAATAATAAGCACTGAGTACAGCATATAAAATAAAATTGTGTGGAAAATGTATTATCTGAAAACTAAACATAAAAATAAAAATATTCTTTCGGAATTTTAATTTTATATCATATAATGTTTTATTTGTTCACTATTGTCATCTAAGTACTCTTTTAAACAAATTTTCCGGGCTTCTTTAAGCCAACATTTGCATATTAAATGCACACGAGCATAATACGATTAAAACTTTTAATATATTCCATGATGCAAAGTGTGCAGAGACAACCTCATGAAAATCATAATAATAAAGGGGTAATTATCTTAGTATGCATTTTATGCATAAGTAGTGCGGTGAAAGAAGAGGTCAGAGGGCCCCTTTTCCTTTGTGTTTCTTCTTCTTAATATACGGTTGATGGTTTTAGTTACGCGCGACTGCTGAGCATGAGGTCTTGGCTTCGATTTCTAGGTCGGGAAAAGTGTTATTGGGTTTTTCTATTAAGAAATTCTTAGTAGCCCGTAGTTTGGAATTGTGCCCGGTAGATGGCAATAGACTCACCACCTATTGCATGGGACTTAATTACAGCATGGGTGAAATGTGGGTGTACATTAAGCATATCAATCATTGCATCAAAGAGAAAATCCTTAGCCTACCGTCCATATATATATTGGAAATAGCCACGTTTGTAAGGAATAATATACACATTTTCATCTTTAATAAAAATGAACGCCGTAAAAATAAATTACTTTTACCGATACCAAGACTAGAAATGTATAGAAATAGTCCACAATACCGCAGTATCCAAATATATAATAAATTACCTGATAGCATTAGGAACATTACAAGCAACAGTATTTTTAAGGCTAAACTTAAGCTAATGTTACTTGAAAAGTGTTATTATAATATAAAAGAATTTATGGATGAGAAGTGGTAACTAGTAGTTTTAATATATTAACTTTGTTATAAAATTTATGCTAATTTTATGCTAATTGTATTAAAATTTAAATGTTTGATCTTTTAATTGTTACCCATGTTGCTGTGCCCTAACAGGGTCCATAACTGTACCTTAGCTCTAAGCCTATTTTAACACCTGTATACATTTATTCATTATGGAATGCAAATAAATAAAAATAAAATAAATAAATAAAAAATAATGACAGATTTTGAAATCTGGTATTATAATGTAGGTATATCCGAAAAACACATTATTTCAGTAAGATACTAAGTTTTAACGCAAATTATAGCATTTTAATCTAACTAATTTGATTTTACCGCGAAAACGCTGCTGGGTGTCATGTTGCCGTTTTGACGTCATGCCTGCTGAGGCACATGGTGCATTATGGCTTCATCTTAAATATGCTGATATTTGACATAAGATGAAGCCATAATGTACGGCGATGATTGACATTTCACTGAGGCGTGACGTCATTCGCTGTGATTGACATTTCAGCTAACATGGCCGATTGCAGCATTTTATACTTTAATTTTATTGAAAATCTTGTGTATTATGTAAATTATGTAAATCTTGTAATTGTTTTAGAATCCTTTGTGCCTATATTTACCTACCTCTAAAGCCATTAATTCTGTGGTTCTTAAATACTGTCATCATGCCTATTGTTTACACCTTCTGCCTTCCCATTCGGGGAATACAGGCGTGCTGCTATGTATGTATGAGAACATTTCTGTGTGCTAGTTTTTCCTTCATCATTATTAATTAACCTTCAAAGAACTACTGCTCGTGACCTATAATATTTTGTATGCCTATTAGCGAGACAGGGTGGTCTGTATCTAATTCGATTTAAAATATCTTTATACCTGTGTTTTACAAAATTAATGATTGATTGATTGAAAACAGGAGGAGGTTCTCAATTCGGTTGGTATATTTATTCTAACAAACACATGTAACGGAAAAATTTTGACGCATGTCTTGTGTTCGAAGCTGCGGCTTTTTCAATAAATACGTATATTTTTTTCGCATTATCTTCATTAGGTTAGGAATTAGATTCCATATCCATCTACTCCCAGCTTGCACAGATTACCCCTTAAAGCCACTGGGTAACTAAGAAATTTCAGGAATGACCCTTACATTTCTCAGTTACCCTTTGGTTGAATTTTTTTCCACGGGTACATTTATTATTTTTATTTATGTACATACAAGAAAACTAAGAGGGGCTCATGGCTAAGTAACAACCGCACAGATCGATCGAGGTTAAGCTGCGCTTGCCGCGGACGGTCTGTGGATGGGTGACCATCGTTTCATACCGAGACCCCTCCGTGCCACGAAGGCCACGTTAAGCCATCGGTCCTGGTTGTCACATTAAGATCTATGACAGCCGTTACAGGTAGTCAGAGGCCTGAAAGTCTGACAACCAGTCAAACCGCGAGATATCGTGTTACCCAGTAACTGGGTTGTGGAGGTCAGATAGGCAGTCGCTCCATGTAAAATATTGGTATAAAGCTGCATCCGGTTTGAATGGAAGTCGACCCTTAATTGGAAAAAGACTAGGCAGATATATACATACAAGAAAACTTAAATATCAAACTTTGAGTAGTAAGTTAAGTACAAACGTACCTACAGCTAAATTTCTTCCAACAGACCTGACATTGTCTATTCAAATAAATAAGATGTACTTATATTGATGATTAAAAATTATGTACCTCTTTTTAGAAAATTACGCGGACTGACGACTATGATCTTTGGCACAGTTAAAGTTTATATGGGGAAGGAGTGGAGAAAGCTAATTTTTTTTTTATAATATGCATTAACATACATTAGATTAAAAAGATTGAAAATAAACATTACATAAACTGCTATGCGTTTGACACACATATCTTTGACAATAGAATCATAATAAATCTTAATAATTAAATTAAATTTAATGATTAAGTATATAATATTAAGTAATCGTATATTGCCCAGTGGGGGACCACTAGTTATTAATATTGTTGTTAAACTCTCCTAAATACAGCACAAAGCATAGCATCAAGTCAAAAGGAATAGCTGTCGTTACTGCCATTCTGTAGTAGAGAGCATAACTCAAAACTCTCACGTTTGCGTTAAACTGTGAACGTGTGGAACGAAATAACTTTCACGAAACGCAGGTACACCAAAACGTGGTATAGTGACTTGAAATTAGTTTGTATTTAAATCTACTTCTAAATGAATATATTGAATTTACTTTTTGAAATACTTGGTTTAAATTTGTAATGTATTAAGTTTACACCGTGTCGAATTCAAGGTGTGAATACATTCATTCATATTATACATTCAAAGTGCACACAGATTATGTTGCACTTGTCAGCGCCAATTGGTGATAAATAGTTTTATTTGTTTCCAGCAGCTAAGTCATCTTATAGTGCAAACTCCATCAAAATTTGTCCATTGGTTCTCAAGTTATAAGTGTTCGGGCGGACAGAGATGGTACTTTAGAGTTTTTTTTATATAGTTTATTACAGATACTTAAATATTAAATGTCATAATGTAGAAGAACTTTAATGGAATTATTGAACCATGAGAGACTTTTAAAATATCTTTGATGGCAGTTTTTGTTATATCCAAAATCGAAAACATTCAGATTTCCCAACCGTCTTAATGAACCACCTTTATAGATTAGAGTTACGTATTTCATATTGTCACCTAGCAAGAGTGAAATCAATTAGGACTGATTAAAGAAAATGTTAAATAACAATTTATTGCTAAAACAATGACTCAAAACAAAGATAAGATTGATTGCTTCATTTAATATTTAGATCTTAGTCCATTTGTCGAATTTATATCTCTTAATATCAATTTGGGAGTTCGTTTGACAGGCGACAGAATCGATTGTTTCTAAAATCTGTATTAATGTTTTTCATTAATAATTATTATACATTTAAATGAACTTTAAATTACTTCTGAGACAATTTTGTTTCACAAGAATGATATTTATGTAGATGAATTTATAATGACGTCACATTACAATTGTACATATTTAATCGTTTATATATTTTAAAGTAAGTATTTTGAATAGGTAGGTATATTATTTATGAATTGGAAGAAATTAAAATAAATAAAGCCGGAAGACAGGCTCTATGCTCTGGACTGAAAGGTGTGGAAAGCGTGGGGAGGCTTTTTCTCAGCAGTGGGATGATACAACCTAATAGTAACAGTGGAATTATTTACAACAAAGCATCATCACGCCTGTATTCCCCAAAGGTAGGCAGAGGTGTACACAATTGTACACCCACATTTCACCAAAGCTGTTATTAAGTCCCATATAATAATAGGTGGTGAGCATATTGCCATAAACCGGGCACTTTTCCACACTACGGGCTATTACTGAGCATTTTCAAAAAATCCAATTACAATCTGCCCGACTTGGGAATCGAATCAAGGACCAACAAGACAGGCATTATCTATGCAACTTTTAATATTAAGTGTTTAGTATCCTTCACTTTATTATACTTTTTACTATTTGTATAATAACTTTCAGATACATTCATATTAATTATTGTTCAACGGTTATTACTCACGTGCATTCTTCAGGATTGCTCGAGTTTGGCTCGTAGCATCGCGGACTCAGCTCATGACTAAGGGCTCCGTTCGAGTTCGAAACTAGTTAGGCAATCCTGAAGAATTAACTATAGTATTCTACTACTAACTGCCTCGTTGGTCTAGTGGTCCCAAGCGCGACTGCTGAACAGGAGGTCTCGGGTTCTATCCCCGGGTCGGGCAAAGTGTTATTGAGTTTTTCTGTTAGGAAATTCTCAGTAGCAGCCCGGAGTTTGGAACTGTGCCCGGTTGATGGCAATAGGCTCACCACCTATTACATGGGACTTAATAACAGCATTGGTGAAATGTGGGTGTACAATTGTGTACACCTCTGCCTACCCCTTCGGGGAATACAGGCGTGATGCTATGATGCTATTCTACTACTAATATTAAAGAAGGTAACATTTAAGAGACCCGTAAAGATGAAAAAAAAAAAAGGATTTTACCTATTAAACTAAACAAACATTTTACATGCGGTACGATTATTGTTAAGCAAGACGACATTTTTATTTTTGGTCATCAGTTTAACGTTCAAAGCAACATCTGTCTTTAAAAGATTACAAAGTTTTTAGATATCAATTCTCATTCTTGGACTTCAGAATTGTACGCTTAGGTCAATGGGTTGCCATTTAATAACTGAATCAGTTAAATGTGGGTGTTTAACAGTATACATTTGCTTGACTTGTCGTGAAATAGAGGCGTGATGATATATTATAAACAGCAACAAGTTATATGTTGTATAAAAATGATTAAAACAATAATAGAGAATATGATGTCAACGTCCTATTCGTCTCGTAACAGCTAACGCTTCTCTGTAAAATTTTCGTATACGGTCTTTGTCGGCGCGCGGTGCTGTCCTTGTGCCTACTGCGCGCGACGCGGCGATGGCTATGACACGCCGTATACGCAAAAAACAGTAAAACTACGAAATTAATTCGATTTTCTAAGGTATACTTTTTTTAATTGTTTTGTAATCAGTTACACCTATAGATCCACCTCCTTCAATTTGGCCACTGTCTAGAACCACATCCTGTATTATATGTAGGTATTATACATTTAACAGAATAAACACAAGAACTCAGACACCCCAATTAGAAAATTAAATTATAGCACTAATTTAATATCTGCAATTTAATTTAGTTAAACCTAACGAACTGATTTTATGTAAAATGCATTCATATTATTTACGTGTAAGCTATGAGCAGAATATAAACTCAGTCGTATATTTCAATAGGCTTTATCACTCTGAGACATGGCTTAATTTCCTTTAAAATTAAATATTTGAAAAGCATTAAAGTATGCTTAGCGAACTCTAAAGTTATAATTATTAAATGGAAAAAAGAATACGGTTGATTCGAACCTGCGCCTCCCGGATAAATACTCCAGGCGCTCTGACCACTAAGCCATCTCGACTTCTACTCACTACCGCGAATACTTCCTCCACATTTTAACAAGTCTTTTGGCGACTTCATTGCTATCTATTCAGTCGCTATACAGGTGACCGAACCGACACGACTAACTTTGCAGTTAATTAAACTAAAGCTGTTCTGTTGTTAATATTGAAAGAATTTGTTAACCTGTTATGGCACAGTAATTCTAATTTATGGCTTAGGCATTTAGGTATATAAGGTTTCTTTTTGGGAAATAATTACATGTAGTACCTACCACACATCCCAATTCCCTCCATCTACCACACCAGTCTCACATAAGACCACAGCTAAACTTGTGCTCAATTGTTGTATGTCTACAAAACTTTTTACTGTGTGTTATTTTATCCATGTGTTATTTATTTATTATTTATATCATCATAAGATGATATCAAAATGAATCGCCGAAATATTTGTACGCGCATAACTTTCGAACGACTGCACCAAATTGGTTTTTTTTTTGTGTTCGTTATTGTCAGGACAAGGTTTGTATAAAAGAAAATTAAACAAAAAGAAAAAATGCCGTAAGTAGTTCGCTGGGTCAGCTAGTTTAAAATATTTTACATTTAACAACCTAGTTCACCACTGTATGTTTTCACTGTAATTTTTTTGGAATATCTACTGAGAGAAACTAATCCCTGTGTACAGGGAATCCTAGAATAGGGATTAGTGTCGTAAAAATAAACAGCTTTAATTTCATTACCTACTTAATAAGATTTTAATTTTATTCCAAATAACAAAATATACATTATTTTTAGAATATCCATTGGCCCCAAACTAATAATATAATTTAGCATACTATATTACTATATTTATTATATAATTTATTACTATATTTATTTTAATTCATAAAATGATATTTTGTGAATTAAAATAAATAAATAAAAATAATTATGGAAATGGATTCAGTAGCCGATTCTAAATAAACTACTTTCAGGTTTCGCATTTGTTCTGTTACAGGTCGTATAAAATACTCACTCAAATCCTACTCAAACTTCTACAATAAATATTATATTTTCCGTGAACATTTTCAATCAAATTGATATCACTATTCAATGGAGGTATTAAGACCGATCGCCACGTCGGACATACCAAGAGGGATTTCACACATGAACTGATTCAATTTATTGTTCCCTCAAATAGCTTTTTTTTTGGGATCAGCGAAATGATCTAGTAATTTATTTTTGGTAGACCCTTTTATTTAGTTAACTCTGTTATGATATTGTAAAGGGTCTTTTTAACACGTACATTTTGCGAATTTAATTATGCTAAGTATATTAATGAAATAAATACAAATTAAAATTTGTATTCGGCTACGCTAGCCATGTTTTCGTTTGTTTTGAGGTTATTCAATTTGCTTAAATTAAAATTTTGACTGAAATTAAATTGGCAAAGGTATGCACTAATTTTCCAAATGCCGAAATTACTTTTCTTTTTGAAATCATGAATTCAAAATTGGAACAATGAATAAACAACAAATAGAAGTAGTATGCTAGCTTAAAAAAAAATTAAAACCTTTTTCTTTGTACTTATCAATGTATGAACGTTTTCGAAGCAAAAAGAATATGTAAGGATTATAGCAGGTGGTTCTTTAGTTTTTGACTACCACCATGGGAAAAAGGCGTAATTTTACGTATGTATGTATGTAACACTGTTTATGGATTTTAGACCTTAAAACATAAAAATATACATTATAATAAAACAACTTTTTACCGGATTAATCGCGTGTATTATTGGTTTTTGTTTTGCATGACGTTTCAAACACTTTCCTTCTGCGACCACAAACGCTGCAAAGTGTTCAAAATGCCAGGAAAAACAAAAATCAATGATACACGCGATTGATCCGGTTAAAAGTTGTTTTATTATAATGTGTAGTGATCGCGAAAACCTAGCCTATATAAATATACGTTGGCTTGATTTAGGTGTCCGGATTTTTTTCTTTTTTTTATACTTCTAGATATTTAATTCAAATAAACAAATGTACGTTACAAAACTTAACACAATATAAATGTTATGTCAGATTTTTCCCTATATAAAACATCGAGATAATTGTCTGTTTCAAACTAATTACCTTCTTGCAAATCTAAAAAAGAGATTTTATATTTAGTCGAAACCCTAAAGAAAAAACGATAAATTAAATCCTTATATATACCACCACACCGTCAAAACAAGTACAAAATAAAATAATGTTTGAAAAGTTTTGTTGAGTCTAATCTCTTTTTGAACAATTGTACATTCGGATCTCATCAATCTTAAAAGAAATAGAATGTTCAGGTGCAAACAATTTAAACATTTCCCCAAAGAATTACGTACACTGGGGAAGTTTTAAAAGTTACCGATTTAAATATTCTTTGACTCTGAAATATTTAAGTTTTGTTGTTAATTGGCAAGACTTGTTAACGTCCAAATAAGTATTGAAATACAATCTCATTGAGAAGCTCCGCCCCTTTTATAATCAGCACTTGAACATTTCATATTTATTAGATTATTAATATTTGTATCGTCTGTGGCCTATTTGTTTTGTGGTGTTGCCAGTGAGCAGAAATCGCAGCCGTGGTTTATTTTATTTCTTCTTTTTGTTATTGAACTTACTTTTTTTTTCATGTATTTAGTTTTCTCTTATGTGTATGTATAATTTTTATGTGTGTGTGCCTATCCTGGTGGCAAAATAAACACAATTTTCTTAATTTCTTTCATACATTTAAAAATCTCAAGTTGATAATATCAGATTGACACAGTACAATCTCACATATGGGATTGAAAAAATTGGATATACAAATGCGAGCGAAATTATTTTTGAATAGTTTTAGTATTTCAGTGACGCAGATCATGGATATTTCCCTGATTTTTATGTTTTCTATTTATCTTTTTTCCACTTTGTTTTAAAATTCTATCCTTTTGTTTTTATGCCTTTCCAAATGATCAGTCTCAAATTGGACGTACACTGTTGGTACTCAAATAAAGGTAGGCAGTATCGGCGGCCTGGTTACTTCACACAAAAAGCACTCTTAATGTGGTAAAGCAGCACTGACGTTCGTAGCACCTCAAAGCTATGTATGATTTAAAGCTTGAATTTATCAAGTACTTGTTCGGTTAGTAACTACATAATTCTTTAAGTTAGGTCGAAGATTTTTCCTTGTGATCAAGGAAAAATGTTAATGAACAAGTTAGTGTCAGAGTTTAAACTACCTCTGATATGGTTATACACACCATCGAGATTATCTTTAATGTTTCCTGTTTACCACAGAATATCTACTGTACAAGCAAATGATAGATCATTTCTAAAACCAATATTTTTATATAATCCCGCAGTTTTTAAGTCAGTCAATCAGCACAACCGAAGTTCCCAAGTATTTATTTTATTTTATCAGAATTGGATCTATGTTCGGCCTGATGGTAAGCGACGGTGTGACTGAGGATGTAGCTCATAGATCCAGAAGAAACGTATTCACTCTAGCCTTGAATATGTCTAGATTGTATGTAGCAGGAAACGCGCAAGACGGCAGGGAGTTCCATTCATGAACATCATGCACGTGGAACCAAATCGCTAGCAAAATTTTGTTGCAAATTTATGCAACGTGATGTCTTAGTATATTTGTTAATGGATCCATTAATCTTAACGTTCCCTAAGGGGCTAAAATTATAGCAAGCTTATGATACACCGTGTACAATTATACACACCTGTGGGGTTACTCTTGAAACTAATACCAATTCCAATCCAATTTCAATATTAAATTGACGCCTTAAAACAACGCGTAATTTTAAAATAAATTTACCTACATTATAGTTGCCTCAATTTTAAAGCATGTTGTCTTCATAATATCCTGAATCTATAATTATTTATTAGACATTTTGGCATTTATAAGTACGAACTGACATATTTCCAATGTCAATCGAGCGGAATTATTTTCAAGAGTAAGCAGACTGATGTGTTGAAATTATTACTACAGATTTGTCTTCACGAAGGAAAAAGGTGTGTTTAACAAAAACGTTTTGTTTTATAATATTATTAAGCGGTTGAGATTGTAAGTATGAAATATTTGTATGTTTAATAGCATCATGTTACAATGTTAAAAGGCTTCTTTAATTAGCTGTTGTTATGAAAATTTTACGGGGGTTATGTTAAGGAATTTTATTAACATATTGGTATGTATTAAATATCGCCATGTGAATCTCAAGAATTTGTTTATTTGTTTTAGTTGCCCCACGATTACACACTCGTTTTTCATTTAACATCCTTCATTATGGACATGGATCAAATGTGAAAATAATTTTTCAAAACCGATTTTTGGGGGCTGAGTTGCTCGCGTCCGTAGGAGTGCACCCTTAAAACGGAATCCCTACACGTGGCCTCTGGCCAAAACAGGCAATAGAAGTCTGGTGGGAGGCTTCTGCCGCGGCTGGTTACCACCCACCGGACGAAGCCATGCCGTGAAACGACCTAATCGTGTTTCGGAATATAGTCCGATGCAACCGTTGTGGGAGACGGGTCTGGGCAGTTGCATCAACTCCCCAACTGTCGTTCTCCCCAAATCTATCCACTCTACTTAGAGTGAATATATTTCTTCTGGATCTACGTGCTCCGTCCTCAGCCACACCGTCGCTTAACATCAGGCGATTTGGTGGCCAAACGTAGATCCATTATGGAAAAACAAATGGTAGTTCCAGAAATTTGTGCGTTTAGAAACATAAAAACAAACAAGCTCTTCAGCTGAAGAGCTTATTTTCAAATATAACTATCGTTAGTATAGATTTTTAAAAAATCAATAAAGTTAAGTCATATGTCTTGACTATATAGCTTTTAATAAATAGTTTTCTAAATGTCAATAGCTAATAAATACGAATGAAAGAAGAAGTCAAATTAAGTGTAACTTGTTGAAGTGTGCTTAATGCTAACTTAATTCTAACTTATAAGAGTAAGTAGCTTATATGGGGACCGAGTAGAAATAACGAATATGTAATAAAGGAAACTTTGTAATTGACCGATTCGATATCCAGTACTTTTGTCATTTATTTTATTTTATTTTGTTCCCTTGATAAAATGACTATTTTTTGTGGAAGAGCTACATAAACATAATATCATGCCTGCATTCCTCGAAAGTATAGGCAGAAGTAGTTACAGTTGTACACCCACATCACCATCATCATCATCATCTCGTTGCCCTTATCATAATTTATTTCGGGTAGGCACAATATGTATTCTTCTTCCATACATCTCTATCAGTCGTCATATCGGCAGTCACTCCTTTTCTAGTCATATCATTTTGCTTTTATCACACCCACATCACCAAGCCGTTATTAATCCATGTTAGGTGGTGACCCAATTACCATCTACTGGATAGAATCTCAAACACCATATTGATACTGAGTATTTCCTAATATAAAACTACTTAACCATTATAAAAAGGTTTCCATTCAAACTGGATGCAGCTTGATATTAGTATTTTACATGGAGCGACTGCCCTTTTGACCTCCAGAACCCAGTTACTGGGTAACACGATATCTCGTGGTATGACTGGTTGTCAGGCTTTCAGGCCTCTGACTACCTGTAACGGCTGTCATAGATCTTAATTTGACAACCGGGATCAACGGTTTAACGTGCTCTCCGAGGCACGTAGGGGTCTCGGTATGACATTATGGTCACCCATCCACAGACCGATCAGTACGGCTGTTACTTAGCCACGATCCCCTCAAAGGCCTTTAACATATACAAATGAAAATATCAGAAAAGTTCCAAGTTTATCAAGGGGTTCAAACATACCATATGATACTAGCTGTGCCCCGCAAACGTTGTTCTGCTGTATAAATTTTCTGGATAGGGCCACACTTATCACCTAGGGGTATAAAAAATAGCATACGACCTATTCTCAAACCAACCAAACATACAAAAAACATAAAAATCGTTTAAGCAGTTTCGGAAGAGTTTGATAACAAACACTATGACACGAGATTTATTAGAGAGAAGATTAGATCAATGTAATAAAAAGTGACACTTAAATAAACCACTTACTTTTGGAATGACGGTTTTTGTAAGTGTTAACATCACGGCACATATTTATATGACAAACTAGCTTGACATAACATTGTCACTTGAAAAGGGTCAAACAAAATTTAAATGTAGTTTGTTAAAGGATAAACCAACATTTAACATAATGTTTCAAGCATTTTGCCTTTTTGACGTAGGAAGTATAAATTGTTGTGATTGCCAAATGGACACGGACCCACTTCTACAGCAAAATGTTGTGAATCAAATAATAAAATCAAACCAATTACCAATGTAACCGGTTCTACAGTTTTTAATGTAATATGTAGATACTTTCGCAGTTTTCCAGGGATATGCACTATCAGGGGTAGCTCAGGGAGGATTCTGAAGCTGGTTTCCTATGAGGCCCATGTGAAAGTGGCTCCGGCTTCATTGAAAAGTCATGAGGAGATCGATTGTATATGTGAATAGAGAAGAGGAAACGATGAATAGAATTAGTAAAAGATGAATTAGCTAGAAAGGGGGTTACTAATAAGATGACGGCTGATAGAGATGTTTGGAAAAAAATCATGCTACACCTAATAAATTCGGATAAGGGCAGTTAAATGATAATTGTCTCAGTTAACTTAAGTCATCACAAATATACCTACGTGCCAAAATAAAATAAAATATTTTTATATAAATAAAGGTTTTATATAAATAAAAACTTTTTTATGTAGAAACATGGACGTTGTGCCGGACTCCTACCGACTAAAAACCACACGGTCCTACTCCAACCTTTACCGAGGTCTCGGGTTCGTTACGGCAATCACCGAGACCCCGGCAGGTTATGATCCGTTGAAGGGTGACCACGGACACTCTAGGGCAGGGGTTCCCAACCTTTTTTTGTCTACTGCCCACTTTAAGAATAAATTATTTTTTAACGCCCCCCTTTTTAAACATACTTAAAAACCGCTAAGTACTTATAACTGATTATTGAAACGCAAATTTATAGTATTCGGACAGAGTATCTTTTATTGAAAATAAAACAAACATAATCAATTCTTATATAAAAACTAATGTGAAGGTTGAATCTGATGCTGTTCAATAAGTTTGTTGATATCAGGTTCCAATTTACTCAAAAACAGCCGCAAGTCGCCACGTTCGGTAACACGCAAACGATTTCTCTTTTTAGTAAGCAGCGTTGCCACAGCACTAAATCCATGTTCACACAAATATGACGATGGGAATGCTATCAAAAATCGTTGAACAATTGACCACAATCCAGGGTACAATTGCGGGATCGGTTTTTGTAGCCAAAATTCTTGATATCCATTTTTGAACTTGATTTTTATTTCTTCGTTTGTTGTCAATTCTATAAGTTCTTCTTCCAGCTGAGGTGACATTTCTGTGGATCCAACACCCAGTCTGGTATTTCCAAGTTTAAAATGTCCTGGTATCGTTCGGTGAAGTCAATGTGGGTTTTCCAAATGTTGGCAGCAAACAAGTCGTCGTTACTGCAGTATACTGATAAATTCGGAAAATTGTGAAACTCACGTCTGCCCATATTCTTTTTGTGCAGAAGCAGTTTGGCTGCGAAAGCAGCAACGACATTTTTTGTTTTAATTAAATTTAGTTCATCGCCTTGCAGTTGGAGGTTCATGTCGTTGAACATTTTATACAGGTCTGTCATGTAAGCTATATCATTCTTTGATGTTATGAGCTTGTTGCGCAGTTCTGTATCTTTAGTTTCCAAGAACTCTATCATAGAGTCAAACAGGTTGTAAAATCGAATCAGACAATTGCCTCTTGACAGCCAACGAACTTCAGTATGAAGCAACAATCGGTTGAAATATTCGTCATTAGTAACACAAAGCTGATGAAATAATCTATCATTCAAAGAGCTGCTACGGATTTTATTGACTGCTTTGATGACATATTGCAGTGATTGAAATAGTCGTTCACTTAAGTTTCTAGCAACCAAATGTTGTCTATGAATAACGCAATGTATAGCAAGGACATCTGGAATTTTATTCTTTAAGTATGCTATGAAGCCTTTATGGCGCCCTGTCATAGCCGGAGCGCCATCCGTAGCAACTGATATAATATTTTTCAAAGGAATCTCTTTCTCTTCACAAAACTTTTCCAATGTATTGAATATGGTTTCGCCTTTTGAATCTGTCTCCAAATTTCTGGCAAACAATAGTTCTTCACGTATTTTCTCATCTTTAATAAACCTCACGTAAGATAGCAACAACGCTTCATTAGTTGGTAAAGTGGACTCATCGAGCTGAATTGAGAATTGACTAGTCCTCAGATGATTGCACAATGATTCTTCAATGTTTTCATCCATTTCATCAATTCGTCTTTGCACAGAATTATTACTCAAAGGAATTTTTCGGATAATATCTGCGGCCGGTTTATGAAGCACAGTAGTTATTACTTCCTTTATTGCTGGCAAAATTAACTCTTCTCCGATGTTGTGTGGTTTGCCTTTTTGAGCAATTAACAAAGAGATATTGTACGAAGGTCGAAGTCCGTCGTCATCTTGCTTAGCAGCCGCCGAAAATAGTTTTGATACACTTGGCTGAGTATTATGCTTCTTCTCTAGGTCTTGAAAATATGCTACATTCTTTTCTGTCTTATCTGGATGCATTTTATTCAAATGATCTTGCAGTCTTGAAGGCTTCATTGCTTCGTTCGAAAATGTTTTTAGACATAGAAGACACAAAGGCGACGACGGGTTTGTGGGATTTTCAATAAATCCGAATTTAATATATTCCGCAGAGTATTGCCGTCTCTTCTTTTTTACTTCCGACATTGTTTTGTTTTAAGAAATACGTAAGTGTTGAAATCAAGTACTGCTTATCTATTATGCGCGAAACCGCAAATGAAAATAAAATAAATTTACGTCGTTTATATAGGATTGCATAAGCAGCACGCACCAACAGGAATAAGACAAACGTGCATAAACTCGTTTATCTCATTCGACGCCCAATCGTACTCGACAAGCAAGAACAAGTATTATAGAACCAGCCGATTGGTATAGGAATGTACAATTCGGATTATTTAACAAAAACTTGTTAAAACATGATTGCCCGCGGTCTTTTATATCGAACCGAGTTTGAGCTATATCTTAATTAATATTAGTTGATGTTCACAAGATGTAGTCGAGAGTCGAGAGCTCAGTCGGTGTCTAAGAGTCTTCCTAGCTAGGTAGATGAAATTATAAATCGACCCCAAAGCCCTACACAATGCCCCCTTTTTTTTCTGGGTCTCTTACCGCCCCCCTTTAGGCCTGCAGCGCCCACAAGGGGGCGTTATCGCCCACGTTGGGAAAGACTGCTCTAGGGTCTGTGCAGGCTGGCCGCAGTTAGCCTGCACAGTTACTCCAGTGCGGCGCACGTTGGACTCAATGGTTTCAAATCGCAGTAACAGCCAAATAATAATACTCCTCCCGACCTTATTTCGGTCACGGCGGCCTATTTCCGCGAAGATTTGCTAAGTACGTAGGAGATATTATAGTGCACAAGTGTATGCGCATACACAGGTGCACTCCTTCTTCCTTCACTCTCATAGTCCGATGGGACGGCAATCCCACGCGACTGGAGAGAGATCAGGTGGAGGACCGACGGTTTTACGTGCTAAACAGCGTGACAGAATAGCGTGGTGATCAATGCTCGTGCCCTTTCTTTGGGATAGTAACGGGTTGGTTACTTAAATATCACGTAACTTGATGTTGTGGAACATTTTATAATTTCCCTTTGATGTAGGAGGTAAAGTAGTTAAGTGTGCTTCATTATACGAAGGGACAAGAAACCAAGTACGTTTAATATTACCTAGTAACGGTCACATAAAATGTCCGACACTAATTAGATACTTTTTATGAAGAGCTGTCCTTGGTTGTTATTTGTACATATTATATGTCTATGCTACCTGGGATCAGCAGGGTAATTGTAGGACTGATTTTCAAGTGCAATAGTTTTGCAACAATATACATTGCGTTTATCTTATAGTCATGAAGCTGGTTTAGATTTTTTACTTTCTAGAGGTTACGGTGTAATGTATGACAAATTGAAATGCATTGTCAATGCGAGTCAGTTGCATTGGTCCACCTTAGATGTAAGTACTGTCATTAAATAAAAGAGTGAATATTTTTTTAAGCACGGGTATGTTTGCATATACAAATATTAAACAGACACACACCCGAAACAATTATCAGTAGATCCTACAAATATTTTTTTCTGATGGGATTCGAACCAACGAGACGTAGCTCAGCTCAGCAGCCGATCACACTATCAATCTCTGCGCTAACAGTGTCGTTAAATTGGCTCGAGTCTAACTTGTTAACAATCAGTATTTTCTGGTTGAGCGAGTTATGAAGCCTTTGAAAACTTTACCAAATCACCTAGACAGTCATGAAGTTTTAGACCGCAGTCATCATAAAGTAAATATATATAGCGTCTGAACCGAAACTGTTTAGTTATAAAAAACGTACACCTTGATCCTTGAAAGAGTACAAAAAGCTTATCTTATGTATTTATTTAAGCGTGAACGTGGTGTTTATACATACATAGCATCAAGCCTGTATTCCCCGAAGGGGTAAGCAGAGGTGTACACAACTGTACACCCACATTTCACCAATGCTGTTACTAAGTCCCATGTAATAGGTGGTGAGCCTATTGCGATCAAACAGGCACAATTCCAAACTCCACGCTGCTAATGAGAATTTTCTAACAGAAAAACTCAATAACACTTTGCCCGACCCGGGAATCGACCCGGGACCTCCTGCTCAGCAGTCGCGCTTGGGGCCACTAGACCAACGAGGCAGTCACATGGTGTTTATCCTTTTATGCAGACACAGAATTTGTGCTTGGATGTCTGGGGTACATTTCCTTTGAAGTTAGAAGTAATAAAGATTAACTGATAACCATAGTAATCATACCAGCAGTAAATATAAACTACTACTGAAACGTCAAAAATAAAGAAAATTGTCATAGAAATTATAATTGTTTAAATAAATCCTATTCACCTACACATTTACCCCTTAAAAGGACGTTACCTAATTCATTCGGCCCTCGCTTAAAATAAGTCTATTCTAAATAAAACAAATTAAAAAGTACAACTTGCCATTTGTGAATCATATCTTTTTATTTCACACCTTTTTGTATCTTATTGGCCTATGTTACCCGGGACAAAGTAAGAATTCTAACAATACCCCATACATCTAAATAGGTTCAGGCGTTTAGATTTTATGGTTGAATAAAGAAACTCACAAATATACATACTCGTACATGCATACATACATGAACCCTAAAACACAACACTCCTTTTTTAGGTTATATTTTACGTTTTAAAATAATTTTTCCATCACATTTATTCATTACTTAATGAAATGTCGAAACGAAATAAATCGCCTTTCATTCTGACATGTTCGATAACGATTTCCAATTAGTTATATCACCAACAACTGTCATACAAATGTATGAGCTAATAATAATTTGGATGGTAAGTCACTGAAAATTAATGTCTGATTTCAATTAATGTATGGAAACGTAGGTATATTTTGATTAGATTCACAGTTTTTTTTTTGTCTGGTATTTGAATTAGGTGGAATATAATGATAGCATAATATTTGGATACTTAAATAAACTCGTATTGTTTATTTACTCTGCAATATTTAAATTAATGTAATTAAAAGTGGTTTTCATTAAATTTGTCGTGACAGATTATTGATGGTAATTTTTTTATTATTAACGTATATTTATTGAATATGTTCGAGTAGTTTTAAAATGGAATGGTGCCTTAAATCGTGAGCTGAGCCGGTGTCGTTATTTTATATAAGGGAAGGACCCTTTTTTTAAGAGTTTAATAAATAAATCAAATGCATTAATTTATATCTACTAATATTTAAAATTAATGTAGATGTCATAGTATAAGCAAGATAAAACGGCGTAAATTTATAATATAAAAATATACTTGTTTAAGTTTAAAATAAGGTTTTTTAATTAATCATTTCCTTAATATAAACCCCATTAAATTTTAAGCGTGCTATAGTTGCGCACCAATTTCGTTGAGTGTAGGTAACTAAAGTTGTTAATTGATCAAAATAACGATATTTTAATTAATTATTTATAAATGCGATAGCTGAGTATCTCAGGAATCGATTAGAAATATAATAAAAAAATTCTAACACATCCGGATTTATTTTAATATAAATATTATATAATATAAATACTTAAATCAAGCTAAAAAACAACAAGTATATTCATATCGCTAAAATTACTTAAGGTTTTTAATAAAAATAAAATCGCTTTTAAATAAGGTCACGTTAGAGTTATAAAACTGTGGAATGTTGCAGGTAGGTAGCAGTAACTTTTTTATGGTTACTTAGGGATCAAACTCAACCAAATGTAGGTAAAAGGAATGGTAAACCTTTTTATGTTTATAAGAGAATTACAGACTTAACTAATAAAAATATATTTCCCGATCTCTTTTTCTTATCGTGTGGTTGATGAACAACCTACTGTACTGTGATTTTAAACCACCCGTAAGCCTCTGACATGACTTTACACACCATCGAGAAGTATTTTAGTTTCATCAAAATATTTTCTTTCAGCGTTTTAAAGCAAGTGATAAATAATTTCTAATATGCAATTGATTATTAAAAGTCAGTGGTGCCTTGGGTTCGAACTTGCGACCTTTGATTTGCTAGTCCAACGGTCATACCATTAGGTTTTCATGACTTCCCGATCTCTGATCCGATCAACAATGCAACAACAAACCTGTCGAGATGGTCTTGAAATTATTTTTATTTTGTAATACATTGCCTCGTACGTTTCATAATATTTTTATAATTACCAAATAGGGAGAGCTAATCATTCTTTCGTGTTTTTTATCTAAACATAACATAACATAGCTTCACGCCTGAATTACCCAAAGGGGAGGCAGAGGTGTACACAGCTGTACACCGACATTTCACCAACTTTATCAAGTCCCATGTAATAGGTGGTGAGCCTATTGACATCTACCGGGCACAATTCCAAACTCCGGGCTGCTACTGACATTCTTCTAACAGTATAACTCAATAACCATTTCCCGACCCGGGAATCGTACCCGAGACCTCATGCTCAGCAGAAGCGCTTGGGACCTCTAGACCAACGAGGCAGTCTACTAGGTATACTGTTTATCTAAAGTACAAATTAATAAAGCATATATATTTCACGTTAAACAGGCATGACTGTATATATGTATATTTCAAGGACCTAAACAGATTTAAAGACTTCCTTCAAATTGCCGTTCTGAAGTATCGGATAACTGCATAAAGTGAAAGTACGTTGACACCTTCCATAGATCTTAATGTTCGGTAAATACAGTTGCATTTCTGATTTCAGATTGGAGGAGTCCGGCAAAACTTTTGGGTAGGATTTCCACGTTAGAAAAAACATCACTTGAGATGCTGACCTCAATTTATGTTATGTATGATTATGATGACGATTAAGTTATTACTGTGACTGACTTGGGATATTTGAATAAATGATAAAATAATTTTTAAATTTGTATCTTAATTAGACGTAGAACATGACAACTGATTAATGACTTTATCTTATACATGATTTAGTCAACTATAACTGGCCAGTCAGGAACACTAGTAGAATGAAGAGATTCTAACATAAAAAAGTATAAATACCGACTTTATACTTTTTCTTTGGCCTGAATCAGCCAGCTTGAATAGCGTAGGTAAAGTTTTTATTTGTATACGTATGGAAGCATTGTCGCTTCTTTCTTTTGCAGCTGCTACTGTCGTAGCCCTGGGCTGTATTAAAACTTGTGGAGCATTAAAAATATCTGAAATATTTTTTATTTGTAAGCTACAATGGTACTTCTGTAATGATAATCTTAGAATAATAAACTCAAAACCTTTTTTTTGAGGCTATTAAAAGGTAAGGCTGACAAACAGGCCTGACAATGGTTAATTTTACGCTTTGGTCTAAAAAAAGTATCAACAATATTAATACCTATTCTCGATGCCGTTGGTCGACTATTTTTTATATTGTTAATTATTGTATACAAATTATTGTGAATAAATTATACATACACATAGGTTATGAACAAAATTTTATTCAAAGTTAAGTAATACTGTAGAATAGTTTTCAGGAATGCTTCCTTAGTCTATCTAGCTTTCAACTATGGTTATCTACGAGCAGTAAGAACGACGGGTACAATTTAAATCCTTCGCTTTAATTTACTAAATGGAAATGCAAATTTAAGGGAAAATCTTCGCCAACACATACGAATAAAATGATGAATTTAAATGGTAATTGGATACATGAAGTCCGTTTAAGATTATGAAATAGATTTGTCTTAACCTATTTCAATATACTATACTAATATATTCTAGGTCCGGTTAGTGGAGTGTGATAATATTAGGATAACATTAGAACCTGGCGCATGGATAACATTTGGTGTGACATAGCTAGATAGAAGGAGACCGTATCGGTGGCGGTTATCACCAACAACAGCATTCCCAAAGCGGGTTGACGTCAGGCAGGCGGCCGGTCATAAAACATAGCCAAAACTTTAGCAGCATGCCAGATATGCTGCACCGACCCCAAATAAATTGGGATAAGGACAGGGGGATGATGATGAATATATTCTTGGTTATCAAGTAGCTCTTATTGCAGTGCTTTTAAGTTCAAAATGCAGCAACACACGCGTTCTTCCTACTTTACATTAGCGCACTAGTATGAAGTGATGTGCTCGATTGTGGTGCGCGAAAATGATATCCTTACTATTTGAATAAAAATATAAGTTTGTAAAATACTCGTTCGCAAGTGTGTTGAAACACGTCGTATGAAACTCGTGAGCATTGGTAATACACTTTGGTTTTGGATTACGGAGTTGCCTTCGGCTCGGGCTGCATTCCAGCTTTGAATGAAGTGACCAACTTAGCTCATCTGTATTCATATGAAAATAGTAGACCGCAAGAACTAAATATGTAATTTAAAAAAATAAGAAAAAATCTAACTGAAACAATTGAAAATAGTGAATGTATTTTTTGTCTAACACTATTTCGATAAAACAGTAATACTCCTTCCGACCGTATTTCGGTCACGGCGGCCTATCTCCACGAAGATTAGCCAAGTACGCAGGAGATATTATACGCACAAGTGTATGCGCAAACACAGGTGCACTCACTCTTCCTTCACTCTCATATTCCGATGGGACGGCAATCCGACACGACTGGAAAAGATCAGGCGCAGGACCGAAGGCTTTACGTGCTCCCCGAAGCACGGGGTGTTACACCACCAACTTCCTGACTCCGGGCTGCTACTGAGAATTTTCTAACAGAAAAACCCAATAACATTTTGCCCGACCTGGGAATCGAACCCGGGACCTCAAGCTCAGCAACCGCGGTTGCAACCACTAGACCAACTAAGCAGTCAATAGAATAAAACATTACTCCTTATTTAAAGGCCTCTTACTTTACCGTTTGACATTATCGCCTACGGGCACCCGGCTTCAAAACCTCTGACAGTAGAATGACTTCTATAGTAACCTCAGCACAGAAGCAAATATAAAGGACCTAATTTTGACTAAACTAGGCTTGTAAACTATTTAAATATTCTTGGACTTTATTATATCTACCTAGACCCATTTAAAAGTATAAACTTACAGATAAAAATAAAGTTATTTGAAGAAAAATATTTTTCAGCCAGTGATAAACCTAAGTATTTTTTGTTACTGGTATATTACAGTAAACTGTCAGTATCTTTATAAATAATTAGGCAAATTGATAATATTATTAACTTAATTGGGATAAAGCGTCAGTTTTAATAAGCTATGACGCACGTTAAAGTATATTATTTGAAAATTTTCTCAATATTTTTGTATAATAACTTTCGTGAGACACATTCATTCACGTGAGTCTTCATCTTCTTATCGTGTGGTTGATGAAAAACCTAGGGTCAGAGTTTAAACCACCCCGTAGGTCTCTCACATGGCTTTAAATACCATGGAGAACATCTCTCAGGTGTGCTGGTTTCCTCACGATGTTTTTCCTTCACCGTTTTATGCAAGTGATAAATTTATTAATGTATACGCACATGACTTCGATAAGTCAGTGGTGCGTGCCTTGGATTCGAACTTGTGACCTCACGGTGTCATACCACTAGGCTATCACTGCTACGTGAGTAATAACCGTTGAACAATAATAATTAATATTCTCAATAATTTATCTATCTATCTTATATCTGGACTGAAACCACACGATAACATTGAAACGTAAACATTTTCAGTCGTTTAACCCCTTTGTTCTATAAATGTCGCCCCTACGTGTTAGTGTTGCCAGCAATTCACTTCAAGGGTACCTCGGCTGGCGTGTGTACTGTGTAGCTCTTGCCCTGAAGATTACTACTACTGCTAAGAGGCAGGTGAACGAGGGAATTGGAATTGGAACTTCGACAAAATGTCATTAGGTAAGTACTGTATGAAGTAATATTTACATAAATGTTTATGAATTTTGAAAATGATTATAACGATCTCGATTATAATGGTGATTTGGACGATTTTTTTATTGGGGTAAATAATTCATTTAATACATTTTTCACAGATTTTTTCAATTTTCAAAATTAATAGACTGGTGGACTCAAATGCCATCAACCTGCTATTCTCTATTTCCATTTACACAAACTTATTAGACGTATGGTGAAGGAAAATATTGTGAAGAAAGCTTTACTTGACGGCCTGAAAGCGCCATCCCCTGACGATCAGTGTGCCTTATCTATACGAGAAGAAAGAAAAAAGTTTTTTTTATATTTACACGCGTATAGTGACAACTGACAATGAAATATAAAAAAAAACTATACATAATACAAATTACCAATAAACAAGAAAGCTCTGTACGAATAAACAAAAAATGGTCCTTAGCTCAGCATATTTTCAGCAGATTTCACGTACGAGTTACAAAACTTAATATAAACTTAAAAACACAGTAATAAAAGAGAAAAAATATAACCTAAAATAATAAATAAGAATTTACAATTGACACTATAAGAAACAGACCATAAAAACGTTAATTTTCATAAAGGGGTCCTTGCTTTGCATTGAGCTAGTTGTGTACTATATTATGTTTTTTATACTCATTAATTATGTAAATCAACATCTATATCTGGCTAAAATAATGACCTCTATTTTATTATTAAATAAAGGTACTATAGATTTTTGCGAAAAGTTTTTTATGCAGTGTAAAGCCATTATTTTCATGTTACACTCCAGAGTCATAAAGATCCATTTTCACAAACCAAAATGATTTATAGCCCATTTCACAGATTTCAGCATTGTTTCATTTAATCCAAATGACGTGTAGCTGCCCGTTATGTCATCACACTACAAAGGGTGGTCAGAAACTATCAGTGTTTGTCGGGGATGAAAGGAATGAGGCGTTTGTCATCGATCGAGTGAAAGTCTTAAGGTTGTATACTGTTTTGCAGAATAAACCTAGCAAGATAATAAACTGAAAGACTCAAAATGATCAATTGTAGACAAATTTAAAATTATTAAAAATAGGGAAAGAGTCATGGCGAGTCCTTACATTGATTTAAAAACAAAGAGTTTTAGAGAAGTTGGAATAGTAATTAGGTCGTATTGGTCCTTGGTCCCTAAGGAATAACTTTCAGCATTCAAAATGTATTTTAAAACCTCTGCAATAGCACCGACTTCAAACCTATTATATAATAGTATTTTATTAATATTATGTGTAGTAGGTTTGGACAAGAAGTGTTTTGGTTTAAATCTTTAATATGTTATTTTTTGCTTTTTAGTTTTTTTTATTTCATATATTATGAGGAGTTTTTGAAGTCGGTTTTTAAAAACGTAGTTTTTTTTTATAACAAAAATGGCTATGCTACTTCCAAATTATTACGTCTGTTTCTGGTGTTTTTCTAATTTTCATCGGTCTATTGTTTTCTATATCTACCCTGCAACTTGAATTTATTTAAAGAGTTTAAGAACTCATAGTTAACTTTTCTGAGGGCAACCAAATCCATTACATAATAATTGTGCCAAGATTTTATTTGCAAGGAAATCCTAATCGCTTTTAAAATTGTCTCCAGTAACTGTATTTCTCATCCACTACCCCTTAAGGCGTGTTTCCACTACTTCGATCTGCCACCCGTTATTTATCAGCCCGACATAAAACTCCACAGTTAGCCATTACTCCGATATCTAGCAACTTGGCCATTACTCCGATATCTTAATTGTATCAATCTAGTAAGGTGCTGGGCAGATGACTGACAGTGGCAAACATTTTTGCACTGCTGACAAAAAGACCAACCAGGGTAAACTTTTTATTGCGATGATTTAATGATGTTTCTTGATCGATTGTTATCAAATAAGTGGAGAAGCGTCATCTGGTCTTCTGGTAATCCGCCTGACACGAAGTCCACTGTCGAATCGTACGAGTGGATAAACACCCTTACAGTAACAATGAGTTGGAGTGAGACTGGCTGTTAATGAGAGAACCTCTGGCCTGTTAAAAAACGAAACGAAAACACAAATGTTTCACTGAAGGGAAATTTGCTGTTTTGTATCTATAAATTCTTGCTTTTTAATATTGGAACATTTTATCTTCAACATTTTTGTACCGATCAGAATTGGCATTGGAGTACAATGCCAATTCAGAATATAGATAGGAAAAAACAGATAGGAAAAAATAAAATACAGATAGGAAAATTGCAATAATCCCAATCACAAATTGTAAGTATCAACATAACTTTATAACTGGTAAATTATATAGTTATGTTTATAGGGGAAGCATTGCATAAGATTGATCCAAAACGGTGAAGGATGGCGTAAAAAGAGGCTTATAACCTGAAGTAGGTTGTTAAAAACTGCAAATGATTATGATAAGTTGTTTTGGATACATTGTACATTAGTTATTTTGTTAATTCTAGGAATTAAAATTATAAAATAATCAACTTTACTTTGTAACAATGTGTTACTTAGTGTTTCCAAATTCCATAACTAGTTAATTCGTTTACGTTCACAAACTCTTAGGTAGCAGCTTAACACAAATCCTCAACACACATTCTACAACCCACCATTTTAAACCACACAGTATACTCACATCTGTCATAAAAACGCGATTTTATTTTCACTTTGACATCGTAAAAGTGACTTCGTTTGCAAAGGTGCAAAGTGCATATCTCTTTGGACGCCAGTAATATGAAATGAAAACATTGGCTCTGTCTCTACCACAATATTATAAGGTATTTTTAAAATGTTATTTTCTTTGGACATCTGTGAAAGCTTGTCTGGGTGTGTATATTAGTAAATTTTATCTGTCAATAGTGTCTGAGCAAACAAAATTGTTGGTGTAGTATGGGCGAAGTCAGCTTTTAAGGCTAACCGTGTAGTTTTTTGTTTACAGAACAGAAAACATGTTTGATATAAAACTATGAAGTAAATGGACGGACTGAAAACCAGGGTTGATCAGTATGCGGCTATTCACTACGTACTGTCAACATAATCATATGCAAAGTTCGTCACTTTTACCATTCTTTATTTTATGTATTTTGTTGTTTTTTATTCCTATGGTGTGAGTAAAAAAGATTATACCGCTTTTAGGTACATAATGAGGCGTATTAATCACGCGTGCGTTTTCTTCTATTAAACATTTACTTTTAAACCTCAGCATAGAGTTTTCATGATTGAAAACTCCTTGATGAGATTTACCATTTTTGTATATACACATTTCGATTTTTCAAATTATTTCTTTTAGTCAACTATATAATATATTAACATAAATTTTTGTTATAAATGGAAGAATATTCACTATATTAAAATATATTATGTATATCATACTTAGATGTTAAGCCATTGATTGTCAATCTAAAATTCAAGCAATTTCGTCAAGTCAAGCTTCTGCCCTTTCTTCACAAGAGAAAAACGTCGTATGAGACGCGTGCCCTTATGGTCAAAATAAGTCTTGGTCATTGCTACCCTCGCCTAAAGGCTTGGTTTAGGAATTCAACCTCGACTGTAATGTCCAACTTAGGGCACTTTTATCGTGCGTACTATTATCGTGTTGCTTGTCTCTAAGTCAAGACCAATGGGATTTCAACATGTCAGTAGTAAAATAAAAGGTTTTTTTTATGAATAGAGGGAAACGAACAACACCTTTTATTTTATGATAAGTGATCATATCAATTACAAGCACTCGTTCATTGGTATTTTTTCTTCCGTTGATTTTATTTATTTTATATGTGTATACCCAAGCTGTTGAAAACTACTTAGGTGTTTTAAATAATTATTGAAAACTAGTGTTCTATTGTTGTAATGTGTTTTTTTTTTAAATATTATCAGAGGTCCACTGTAGAAATTTTAAAAGTAAATTCTATCCATCAAGTTGAACTGCTTTTCATAAGAAACACTGGTTGTGAGATGTTTTTTTTTTACTTGCCATAGTTAGTACTTTTCAGTGGTATAATTTAAAAGTAAGAGAAACAGAGTGATTTAATATAAAGTACCGTGTTAAGTTAAATACGTCATATAACTTGTAATAAAAATATTTTACTGCCATCTAAAACAAACTTTGGCCCAAATATGTATAAAAGATTACTTAAAGTATACGATACATAACAATAACAAAGTAATTTTTAGAAATGAGTTTATAACAGATCAATCCTTCACTGTGAGATTGATTGATATGAGTTCCCTTGTTTATACGCATTAAAAATTATAATATTTTATTTATAATGAACCTAAAGATAAATGCATCATTGGTCTAGTGGTGGCAAAACAAATGCCAAGCGTGAGGTCCTGGATTCGATTCTCGGGTCGGGCAATGTGTTATTGGGTTTTTCAGCCCGGAGTCTGGAATTGTGCCCGGTAGGTTGCAATAGGCTCACCAGGTGTTAAGCTTGCAGCATTGGTGAAATGTGGGTATAGAAATGTGTGCACCTCTACCTACCCCCACGGGGAATACAGGCATGATACTATGATGATATGAATCTAAAGGTACCTGAATAGGAATACGGAAAAACAGCACAATGATGAGGTAAGCGTTATGACATAATGGTTTTATACAAGTCTTCTTCTTATCATAAATGGTTGATTAACCTAGGTTGTTAATCAACCAAGAATAAGAAACCAAGTTTAAGAGTTTAAACCACATAATCTGATTATTCTTTTCGCAGTCACATTGGGGTCGACTTCCAGTCAAACCAGGTGCAGCTTAATACCAGTGTTTTACATGGAGCGACTGCCTATCTGACCTCCACAACCCTGTTACTGGGTAACACGATATCTCGTGGTATGGTTGTCAGACTTTCAAGCCCCTGACTACCCGTAACGGCTGTCACAACAAAAAAGTAGCAGTAAAAGTTAACAACATTCCGATTTAAAGTATCTTAAGTAATCTCGATCTGAATGAAATAGTTTGAAAATTACATTAGCTCAGATTTCACCAACATTATTGTAAACAGAAAATTAAGACAAATCATCCATTTAACTCGAACTTTTTGCATAAGTAAACAGCCGTTTTTATTTTAAACGTCGATTATTATGTTGGTGAACGTTGTCTTTATGTGACTATGTAAATCTACTGTACCTGTAATTTCTATACAGTAGTCAATTATACCCCTACAGGAATTCAAGGTCTACATATTTCTCACACGATTGTCGAGGTGCTAATAAATTTTGCAAGTCTGTAATTCATTCATACCAAGCTCTGTGGGTTTGTTCTGATTAAAATTTAAATTGAATAATATATGTAAGTGGGCGGGTAAAATGAGAAGCACTAAATTCCAAAATTAATTTAGCAACGCGGAACTTTTTGTTTTATTAACGAACTATGGTTTTTGTCGTGGGTGGTAAGGGGAGTGTTTGGACTGACGCAACGCCGCTCCGTGGCTATGGTAAGTAACATTTTCAATTGTTTCTGAAGGGGTATTGCGTGTTGTAGAATACTGGGCCAACAAAATTTGAGTCCTCTTATCACGGCTGGCTAAGAAGAACAATGAAGGTTCTGAATAAATTTTAACTTTTTTTAATCAAATTAACAGCAATAAACAATCTTAATAGGTTACCTGTCCACGAAGCAGTCATAATAGTTAAACAATCGCTGTGTATCACGTGTGATTTATTGGACATGGGAAGGGTTATAGAATAGTGTTTAAATTTTGAATTTTGTGACACCCATACTCTGTGACATTTATGCCATTTTGGTTAGCATGTACTTCATTTTCATACCCATTAACACTGCCCCACTCAGGAAACGAACCCAGGACCGCACTGTATGCGTCCAATAGACCAATGAGGAACTTTATATAGCCATAAATATTAGTGTCCCTTCAGCAGACAGTTAGCTTAGTCTTGCCAGCTACTTGTTTATCATTGAATGAACGAGTTTGAAGAGAAAAATACTCTTGCTAACAACAGAAAAGAGAAAGGCTTTATTCATCCCTTTCGTAGTCACCGGTGTTTTTCTTGGTGTGGTTGGAAACTAACCTCTTTTTTTATCGGGGGAAAACTTTCGAAGAGGTGTTAGAGTTGCTCAAGGCCTTCGTTTTATATCAAGACGAGGCTCCGACGGTTTAACGTGCTCTAGAAGAGCAATCGTCGGTCCCGATTGACATATTAAGATCTGACAATCAGTCTTGCTACGAGATATCGTGTTACCGAGTCACTGAGTTCTGGAGGTCAGATTGGCAGTCGCTAATTGTATAATATAGATTTAAAATAAATCAAACGAGTAATTCGATTTCAACCCACATTCAGAATGCACTGCAATCAATTATACCTGAAAGTTAACAGAACCATATATTGGTTTAGGAACGCTAATTTAATTTACTACAGAACTTAATTTAATATGTTAACCACTGATGCAGTTTCAACTGAATTAATGAGGTAAAGTCAAAATCATGCATGATTTTATTTGTTTCTTTGTTTAGTAAAATTAATAACTTTGGGTGGATATAGTACCTACGAGTACCTATAGGGTAAGAGGTAAAAGTATATTTGTGCAGGCTAACTGTGGCCGGCCTGGCCTGTATAATATGACGTGGTCAATCGACACCTTGACGACCATAACCTGCCAGAGCACAAGAAAATGCAACTATGATATATCATCATACATAGCATCACGCCTGTATTCCCCGAAGGGTAGGCAGACACACATTTCTACACCCACATTCCAATGCCCCAATGCTGTTACTAATTCCTACGTAATAGGTAGTGACCCTTTTGCCATCCACCGGGCACAATTAAAGACTCCAAGCTGCTACTGAGAATTGCCTAACAGGAAAACTTAACCAGAACCAGAGACCTTATGATCAGCGGTCGGGCTTGGGATCAGTAGACCAACAAAAACTATGTATCAGTAACTGGGCAACTGCGGGTATAAGACGCAGTAGAGATGTGATGTATGAACTATATGACAAAAAGTCTTACACATCTAATGTTAATTTTCATAATTACGTAAGAAAATACTCAAAGATCTTTAAAAAAGTTTGTATACAAGCTAAGGCCGTTTTTATTAGTAACCAAATCAAACATGCAAGTAATAAAATAAAGGCTACTTGGAAAATAATTAATACTGAAACTGGAAATAGTAGGTCCATGGATAGTAACATAGAACTAAAAGTTGATGGTGAACTTGTTTCAGATAAAGGTGTAGTCGCCAAATTCTTGGAAAAGTTCTTCACTAATATACCAATAAAGACTACAAAGTCTCTTTCGTCGTCTGTTATAGCGGCCGAGTCTCTTTTAAAGGAAAGCGTTGAGTTACACTCCACAAACTTTGAATTTAATCTCATAACCCACATTGATATAATAAAAACATTTAAAACAATTCTCATTAAGAAAACTGAGGACTTATGGGGATTGTCAATAAAGGCGGTTGAATCAATAATTGCTAAGATAGCGCCAATTCTGGCGTCAATATTTAATCGTTGCATCACAGAGGGTGTTTTTCCCGATCTTATGAAACTAAGTAAAATCGTACCCATTTTCAAATCAGGCTGCCATAATAACCCATCTAATTATAGGCCAATATCTGTGCTACCAGCGTTGAGTAAAATTTTTGAAAAAATAATGCTAAACCAAATGTTAGTTTACTTTAATAAAAATAAAATGCATGCCAAACAGTTTGGGTTTACTAGGGGACGTTCGACAGTTGATGCCGGATCCACTGTGATCAAAGCAGTGTTGGGGGCTTGGGAGGAGGCTCAAGATGCTATAGGAGTGTTTTGTGACCTTTCGAAAGCTTTTGACTGCGTGGATCACCGAACGCTCATTATGAAATTAAATTACTATGGAATTCGAGGTAGATCAATTGATTTTTTAAGTTCATATTTGTTGAATCGAAATCAAAGGGTGGCTATTGATAATGTAACTTCGACAGGTGCAATTGTCAAAATGGGGGTGCCTCAAGGATCAATTCTGGGCCCATTTCTGTTCCTAGTTTATATTAATGATCTTCCCTACTTTATCAAGGATATCAAGACAAATATGGTCCTCTTTGCTGATGATACATCCCTTATATTCAAAGTAAATAGAAAGGATGGGGATCAGATTGAACTCAATAATACACTTATGAAAGTATCTAATTGGTTTTCTGCTAATAACCTTCTTCTTAACCCGAATAAGACCAAATGCATTAGGTTCTCCGTACCAAACGTACCCCATATAAATTCAAATATAAAACTTGATGGTAGGGTGTTAGATTTGGTTCCGTCAACTGTTTTCTTAGGCGTTACAGTAGACTCCAAACTGCAATGGGGTTCTCATATAGAGTCACTTGCAGGCAAACTCAGCTCTGCTGCTTTCGCTGTTAGGAAAATAAGACAGATGACAGATGTAGCAACGGCTAGACTAGTATATTTTGCTTATTTTCACAGTATTATGTCCTATGGCATCTTACTGTGGGGTTCGGCTGCTGACGTTGAGACTATTTTTATATTACAAAAAAGAGCAGTCCGAGCTATTTATAATCTTGGCTGTCGTGAGTCATTACGTGAATTGTTTAAGGAAATAAATATACTTACCTTGCCATCATTGTACATATTCAGTAATATCATGTACATTCGCAAAAATATTGCCCATTTTAATAAGAAGAGTGACAACCACAATTTAAACACTCGTAATAAGCACCAGCTTATAGTCCCCGGTTTTAGGCTTAGGAAGACTAGCAAATCATTTATGGGTAACAGTATTCGATTCTACAATAAGATCCCATCTAATATTACAGATCTTCCAGATGATAAGTTTAAGGTAGTGATCAAACGCATTTTAATATCTAAAGCATATTATAGTATTAAACATTACATTGAGGATAAGGATGTTTGGCGCACGATCCCCTCCTGCACACAGCGACCCACTGGCACTGTCTAATTTATTTCATGTATGAATGTAACCTCAACAGATTACTTTTGTAATTACTAGTTTTTATTTTTATACAATTAATTTTATTGACGTAGCACAATTATTCCAATTGTATTTTTTTTTTGACACTTGTTTGTTTATGTAAATTTACATATCCATTATCTAACCGCTAGTATTCCTACTAGTTTTTAATTTATATTAACATTTCTTTGTAAAATGTGAGCATTATGTGGACATTAATGTTATTTTTAATCTCATGTTACGTACATATTGCCCATTGTCAGGCATTATGAGTTTGTCATGCTCACTAAAATGTCCTGCTGATGGTGGCGTTGTACATCGGGTCGTCGAGTTCCCTACAAAATGGTTGAGCTAAGCGAGGCTGATGTGCGCGTCATGCTCGTGAACGGGTGCTGTCTGTCGGGACTGGTCAGCTCTTAACTGCTTTGGCAATCATTTTAAAAGGCTATATAAGTTATTGCTTCTAGCGCTTTCCTTTATTATTTTGCTCATTAACCTGCATTATTCTCACATTACCTTATTTATTGTTATACCAATTTATTTTAAAAGAGTGTCTATGGAGTTTCTTGCCGGCTCTTCTCCATAAGATCAACGCCTTGGAACCGTGCATCTAGCTTTGACTTTTCATAAGTGCTTGTAATATGGCCTATTTGAAATAAAAATCTTTTGACTTTTTTGACTTTTATGATTTAAAATTACTAAATACCTTCATTGAAGAGATCCAGGATGCTCACGTTACATTTTATGACACCATAATTAATAATAAATGTAAATTAACAAGATTATTTTTAAATAGAAGTCAGTAATAAAGAGTATATTAGAAGAATTTACATTGATTTGGAATTAGTATTTTATTTAAAAAAGAATATCCTATGCTCGTAGTTGTATGTGTTTAATTAAGAATGTTTACGCTGAGAATATATTATTTATATTTGCTGATTATATATATAGATATATATATTTAAACTCGTTCATTGATTAAAATCACATGAATTGCCCGCGGTAAACTAGGTACCTAATATATTAAATTGGACCAAAAACAAGTTTATTACGAACATGAATTTAAAATAAATACCCCTAAAGGTACATACTGTTTTCTTAAATATTCGTACTTTACGATTTAAATATAAATACAGAATCTAAAACGATTTTAAGCCAACATTAATAGAGAGAATCTGCTGACGTAGACGATTCTAATTTAATTACTCGTTTACTTTTCTTGTATTTTTTTATACATAGTACCACTTTTATTATGCATTTTTTAAGTTCTTATTCACATTATAATAAAAGAACACTTTGCAGCGTTCGTGGGGTCCTCCTGCGACCACGAACGCTGCAAAGTGTTCGAACCGTCAGGAAAAACAAAAAACCAATAATACACGCGATTAATCCGGTTAAAAGTTGTTTTATTATAATGTGTAGTGATCGCGCAAACCTAAGATATTCTTATTCACATTCACTCAAATGTTCAATCATGAGCTGTTTTATAAATAACCTAAATATATATTTTTAATACGCTTCATACAATCAGAACCCTGTAAATTACAAGGCCTGGCTCTTGTCATGTAGGCCATCCAAGGCATAATAACTAGGATGGCCTGCATGAACATATAAAAAGAAAATGAGGTGATTTTACTTTTTATCGAAACTGGAATATGTTTATAAACCTATTACTGATTGCCTCATTGGTCTAGTGGACTTAGACGCGGCAGCTGAACGTGAGGTTCTCGCATTGATTCCCCGGTCGGGTAAAGAGAAAATCGCATACTAATTTTCTCTATGAAAATTCTTCTTTCTATTCTACAGCAGCAGCCTGGAGTTTGATTTATAGATGGCAACAGTTACAATAATATAGATGGATAATACAGATTTGATGCAATATATTATCTTTATGTAAATTATTCGCAAAATATTCAAACAATCCCTCAACAATTCACGAAACAACTCAAAATTCGTACTGCAAATAAATTCCTTTTTATTTTATTACATTGCTTCACATAAAAGTAAAAACACCACCTTTTGTGTGATAAACTTTATGCTTTCTATATTCACCTAAAAGCTAATAACGATGGTCATAAAAACTGGACTCGTGACGTCAGCATAGCTTGGTAAGGCACGTACCAACTCTATATTGGCCTAATTTTTTCCCTAACCCTTTAGATTGGCCTATAAATCATAATATATTGGAATCCTCGAGACAATTCGAGATGATTTTTTTGTTTATAGAAGATTTATTAACTGTACTACGTTAACATTGGAGGTACAACCCAAGCTGACGGTGGTTTGAGACCAAACCTTTAGTTTTATTAGAGGAACATCGCAATGATGTGTACCGTATTTGAGACTACTGCACATCCTCATTATAGTAGTGATAGCCTAGTGGTATGACCGTTGGAGTGGCAAGTCAAAGGTCGCAAGTTCGAATCCAAGGCACGAACCACTGTCTTTCAGAAGTCATGTGCGTAATATAAATTAATTATCACTTGCTTAAAACGGTGAAGTAAAACATCGTGAGGAAACCAGCACACCTGAGAAATGTTCTCGATAGTAAGTAAAGCCATATCAGAGGCCTAGGGATTGTTTAATCTTTGACACTAGTTTGTTCATCAACAACACGATAAGAAGAAAAAGAAGAATTGTAGTACCTAGTATTTTTCCTTAGTAGTGTCTAAAAATCCTTTGATCTAACTCTTACCAACTAAAATCAAACTAGGTCTCAGAGCAAGAAAATTGATCGAGTGAAATGATTTTACCGTATTGTTTCTGTTTCTTAGGAACATTTGTACTGATACCTGGCCTATCTTCTGCTCCTAATTGTAAGATTTAATAAATACATTTAATTTCTATGTTTTATTGTAAATAATAGAAAACGGCTGAAGAAATTAAATTTAATAATCATTTACTTTCGTCAAAATAGATTGAAATCTATTGTTTTCTCAATCTAAGGAGTTTTCTAAATTATTGTAATTATATTTGAGTGCCAAATTCCATACGTTTGCGATGAGAGGATCAAGACAGAGATCCATTAATAACTTTGATTTAAAAAATGTATACAATACCTTTATACAATGCTAGTATTAATAATACCTTGCATTTAGTATAAAATTTAGAATATAAATTTAGGGAGCAACAAATAGAGGAAGACCAAAGATAGGATAGAGGGATTGTATGATAGATGATATGGCTAGAACTAGAGTGAATACTGGTATGACGGCTATAATGATGTATAGAAGAAAGCACCATCCACCATATTGGGGTACCAACCCAAATTAAATGAAATAACGACAAGAGGTTAATGTTGATGATGATAATTATAAAGAGCAATAATAATTTATAACTTAACTGTGTACAAATGGGTCATGAAGGATATATTGTAAGTACCCAAAAGGATGTTTGCTATAGACGGCGCGGTTGACGCAGTGGTCGAGAGACCTGCTGCTGCGTCGTGTGTCGCTTCCTGCACGGAGCAAATATGTATGATCTTCAGATAATTGTTCCGGGTCTAGGTGTGTGCGTGCTTGTGCGATTATAAGTCTCTAAACTCACCCACGATACAAGAAATAAGTCCTAGTGTGGGGTAACGTTGAAAAAAATAACTGTATAAACAAAAACAATGTATGTGTTTGATAATATATTATAATGTATTTTGAAAATATCTATGTAGGTAAAACGAAACGAATCCTCGGGCTTTATTTTCCGGCTTGTACGATTTCTATTCTGCTATAAAATGTCAAACTTATGGAGCATCACGACATTGGTTTTTCTCAGTAACTATGGAAACGAAACTAAACAAGTTTTATTCAGATAAAATCTAATATATAAAAATCTCGTGTCACAGTAAACAAAACGGCTTGACCGATTATTATGACATTTTTTTGTATATTAGGTCGAATAGGTAGAATTGTTTTGTAGAATAGGTCGTTAATTTTCGGTTATTATTTATACCCCTAATTAAAAGAAGAAAATAGAAAATTTATATGGCAGAACAACGTTTGCGGGGCATAGCTAGTAATAGATAAAGCATTGTAACTTAATTCCCGTAATAACAAAAACTGCCACACTATAAAGACTTTTTTTTTATGATCAGCACACGTCATAGATGTTTTTGATGGTGTTTAAAGCCAGCCATCAGAGTCCTACAAATGGTTTAAATTCTGACACTAGATAACAATCTAGTGTAATAAGAAATGCAGGTCTACTGTAAGAAATAAGCAGTACCGTTTTACTTAGCTTCCTTTACCTTCTTTCCTTTTCTTTACAATGTGCGCATAAATTATAAAATAAGAAGAAGAATGAATGCTGTCTCTTTTACTATAATGACAACGAATTTTATCTCTCCGTTGACATTATTATACAGATTTACAATCTTAGCTATTGGAGGTTTAATTTTTTTTATGTATTTATTTATTTACACACAAAAATATAGGTATTTAGAATATAATATACAAAAGTACTGCTTATTTCTATAATAAATCTCTACCAGCAGACTTTCGCTTGATGGCTAATGTTAATAAAAATTTGAAGAAATAATAATTATTCGTCATGATTGAATAAGCAAAAAGATAATGTCAAATTCAATTAATTTTATTAAATTTTTATTGCTGTAAAAACCACAATTAAAACTATTAAATTATTTTATAGGCATTAAATTAATTAATTTTACCTTTGATTGGCAAATTAATTTGTGTTCAAATATCAATTATTTTTTATTGAAAATGAAATGGAGTATAATATGAAATACCGTTTATTCATTGAACACTGAAATAATATCATTAATGTGGAAACTTCACGTAGATATTAATTAACGTGTCTCATTATTATATTATATTAAGTATTACGATTATTTCCATTATCTTCATGTATTATCCAAACATTTTGCTATTACATATTCTTTATAAATATTATTACAAGCGAAAAACTATCTTTACTAATATTTAATCAACAGGAAAGGATTTATCATTTAAAAGACTTTTGTATGAGTATTAGGAACACAAATGAATAAGATTTTTTTAGAATAGATGAGATTTTTTTCGGTATGAAATGTCTATGGTTCCACGAACTAGGTATTTTGGTGCAAAAAGTCAGGTAGATTTTTAGTAAGTTTATGTGAGAAAGAACAAAAACAACACACATTTTCATTTACTATTTAAATAATCTAAATAGTAAAAGGACCAGAAATATAATATACAAAGTTAATGGATTTTCTGACAATATTCGATACTTCAATAAAATTTATTAATTAAAAAAAAGCTCGCCTGCCATGTGTAAACTAAAAAGTAAATTAATTAAACATTTATAAAAAGCAAGCCTGCAGAGTGTTTTTTTTAGTAATATCTTAGGTTTGCGCGATCACTACACATTATAATAAAACAACTTTTAACCGGATTAATCGCGTGTATTATTGTTTTTTTTTGTTTTTCCTGACGTTTCGAACACTTTGCAGCGTTCGTGGTCGCAGGAGGACTAAGGTGTCAGGTGTCTCAACAGTTTATTTAAAATTATTTCAGTCTACCGTACATATAATTGATAAATTCATAAAATTATTTTTGTCTCTGATACATGTTTAAAACTAAATCGCGACGGTATTTCCTAAGACTATCCCTGAGAAGAAATACCGAAACAAACTCAGGGGTCACAGTCGTTTTAAATTTAGAGATACAATTTTACAATTTTATCGAATTATAAACTAAAAGGTGTTCCGATGCACGCAGTAATCGATACCCCACACATCTAAATCAGTTCAGGCGTTTAGAAGCTATGGTGGAATAAAGAAACTCACAAACATACTATTATATATTGCGTTGAGATTAACATACATGAACCCTAAAAACATAACCCTCAATTTTTGCGCAGTCGCGTTAGAAACGGTAGGTATCATCGTTGTTGTTTGTTCGTCGAAGTGATGTGCCGTGTACTGATCCATTACTGCATTTATCTACCAACATCTTATGTTACAGACAGACAGGCAGGTTTTTGTTGTTAAAAGGAAGTAGTGAAAAAACAAGATCATGTTTACATCCATTATGTTTGCAAAAACACATTGCAGGATAAAAACTTTTGGAAAATTACTAATGGTGGTAACACTCACCACCTAAGGTCAAATTAATTGATGCAAATACAGATAAATCCTAGAAAAGCATTAACGCATAGTGAACTCTAAATTTATAAATTTTGTGGAAAGAAAAATGCGGTCATGCGCAGGATAATACTGCGGCTCCCGGATAAATACTACAGGCGCTCTGACCGCTAAGCCACTTCTAATTCTGCTCACTACCGTATATAACATAACATAACATAGAATCACGCCCATATTCCCCGAAGGGGTAGGCAGAAATGTACTTAGTTGTACACCCACATTTCACCAATGCTGTTATTAAGTCCCATGTAAATAGGTGGTGAGCCTATTACCATCTACCGGGCACAATTCGAAACTCCGGGCTGCTATCGAGAATTTCTTAATAGAAAAATCCAGTAACACTTTGCCCAACCCGGGAATCCAACCCAGAACCTCATGCTCAGCAGTCGTACTTGCGACCACTAGACCAACGAGGCAGTCTACTGTATATAGATGCAATAAATATATTGAGTATTAAGTTAGAATGAACTTGTGGGTCTGCGAACTGCCTCATTGGTTAATGGTCACAGCGTGGTTGCTGAGCGTGACGGCCTGGGAGCATTAGCTCGGCCAGAGAAGTCGAGCTTCTGAGAAATTCTGAGCAAAATGTTATTAATCAGTTTGACTCACGACATCGCCGCGGGCTCAGCTCATGACTAAGGGCTCCGTTCGAGTTCGAAACTAGTCGGGCAATCCCGAAAAATGCATGTGAGTAGTAACCGGTGAACAATAATTGATAAAAATGTTATTAAGATTTTCTGTTAGAAAGTTCTCAGTGGCAGCTCGAAATTTGGTGTAGTGCCCGGTAAATAGCAATAGGCTTACCTGATATTACATTGGACTTTATAACAGAACAGATGAAATTTTGGTGTACACCTCTGCTTACCCCTTTAGGGGAATGCATGGGTTATGAACGTGTACTTCTAAATTAAAAATATATCTGTAAAGCCTAGTTAGACCTGCTAGTAATTATCTTAGATTTTCGCGATCACTACACATTATAATAAAACAACTTTTAACCGGATTAATCGCGTGTATTGTAGTTATACTCCTAAACATTCCAAAAAACGTAAAAGTGACTTTTATACCACATACCAACTTTTACAAATCAAACAAGCTTCGGATTGCACAAAGAGGGGGACATTTTTTTTGAATCATCATAAATAATCCCCTATACTTCGCTCGCAATCACCAATCTCGGTGGACGAAAACACGATTAAATTCTAGAAATTTCATCGTTGACATTAAATGAACGGAATTATTCTTTGGTTTATATCTAGGTACTAATGACTGTTGTTGGGTATATATTGTTTGGAAAACAGAAAATAGAAAAGTTTCCAAATCTACCAAAAGAGACTGGTAGGATTCGTCAGGAAGTATCGTGATGTTGATGAAAGCAGTATACTTAGAAATATCGTGAATATCCGTGTAAAAAAAGTTATAAGGCTTTTTTCAATAGCTAATACATTGCTAAGTGTATTCGAACTGTGTTCACACAAAAGTGTCAATGGTATTTTAACCCGACTAGAAATACTACCAAAAAGACCAAATAAAAAACCCATATTTCAATATAATCTAGAGAAAATCGTAACACATTTCAAATCCTGTTTCAATTTAAAACTCGCTAACGGATGAGAATTCAAGAGCAAAGTTGTTACTTTCATCAATTTGCGGCAGCTCTGACGCAGACACGAAATATATATTCCGCGAGCATCGCCGCTAAAGTTAATTGCCACGATAAACAGGATCGTTTGCCGCACACAAAAAATTTAGACCCCTCAACAACTGTACATAAAAAATTATACACTGTTAGCAAAATTCTGAGAGCATCAATAATTTAATGCTTGACAATGCATCAAAAAATTTAAAGGATAATACATTGCCAATGATAGCACAAAAAAAAAGAATTTAAATTTTCAACTAAACTTGTTAAGTCCATATTTGTTATTGTGTAAACTTCCCACCCGCAGCACTTTATTACGATGCTACGTCGGTACTAAATTTCAGCGTATTACCTAGCCATCATATCACGGGTTTTTTAATGTCTTACTTGTTTTAAACTAAAAATACATCCATCGATCTTTAGGGATTGAATAAAGTGCAATGTATCGTATAAATGAATAGAAAACTCAGTTCTAAAGTCCCACGTGCTGTCTTTCACTTGGTTTATGTATTCGATCGGCTTAACATATAATATTGAGGTCAGGTAGTGCTCTTACGTAAGACGAACTAAGCCTATTGTATTTTGTAACCGTTTGTATTTCAGAATAGAGAACGAACTCCCTCTAATAAGAAGTAAATCCAATTTAATTTAAATTAGGTTTGAACCAAACGATTTGAGCCTTTAATCAATGACTGAGGAAACATTAGCATAAAAATGCCAAAGAATTTATTTGACATTGTTCAGGGAAACAATAGTTGCCATAAAGGAAATTAAATCTGTATTGAAGAAATTCAATGAAGTGATTTCTAATTTGATTAAATAATTGTTGAAGTCAATATTAACGTCAGAACACTTAAAGATAGATCACAATAATAAGATGAGTCCTAGAATTAATCAAATTTCGGTTTTCAATGTTAAATTGCCAAATTTAGAATTCAAGTATTCCATATTGCAAGAAAAATAAATACATCAAAGTTAATTTGGTTGTTAAACATCAAGCGGTAAGAGCTTATCCGAGAGACGGTGATTCAATAAACGGAATGGTGTTACGTCGGCTAACGAGATCGCACCTCACTGCACAAGTTTGAAAAATAATTAGAAATTATACGAAGAAACTACTTGGAAAAAATGGTAGAAATATACTAGCTGATAACGAGGAACAAAAGTGTTACGGCAGTTGTTCTAACTGTAGGAGGCACCTCTTCCCGTTAATTGTCTCGAGAAACTAGATTTGTCGAGGGTAATTTCAATTTTTGTTTTTATATCTGAGCAACTGCAGACTAGACTAGCTGATCATTTCTTTTACTACAAATCTTTCATGTACGATTTATTTAAACTGTTCTTCACTTCTAGTCTCAATTTTTATATTCGTCTGTTTTGTGATTTGTTCTTATTAGAATTTTATCCTTACATGTGTCTCTTTTGTGGGGAATTGAAATATGTTAGCCATATACTCGTTTATGTTTAAATATGACCGTTTGATCATAGCAAACAAAACGTTAGCATTGGTTATTTCCTACTCTCTCCCTCTACTAACTAATAACTCCATCACTTTTACTCGAACATCTTTATTACATTTAAGTTCTAATTCTAGACTTTTGAATAGAAACAAAATACTGTTACTAAGAGAGTCTGTGTAATATTATTTTTAAGCTAAATTCCAGATAAGTTGAGATTAGTCTTTATCTTTCAATACTACTCCATTGTATTTATATCTTATCTGTTACATTAAGCTCATGTAGTATTTTATTTTTAAGGGCCTTCCATATTATAACCAGCCCATAACTGTCCCGCTGCAGGCTTGGCTTGTACTCATAAAGAGAAAATCGAGCATTGGCCACCACCATAGCGCACTTAGGGTTGGCGATTTCAGACTGCTAAGTTCCCGATTCGTATGATGTTTTTCTTCATCATTTTTTGTGATGTTAGTTAGATTATCAGGTAAGAAATTGAGATTATTTTGAATAAATCCTAACTATGCACCTACGAGCTGTTGCTCAAGGCGCAGTTCTGTTACAATATCTACTAATAATTTAGTTGCTCATTATTTTCCAAATGTGTCACGATTACATTTTCACCTTATCGTATCTTAATATCGTCCTCCCATTTCCTCAAATACTTAGCATAATCATAATTCTAGTCAAAAGTGTCACTTTGGTATGTGTTGACGTGTTAGTCACTAAGTGCTATGCATTTTCATCCAACATTATCATAAAATCGTATTTTCCTAAACACGAACATAATAATGATAAAAGCTTGCAAATGAGGTTAATGTAAAAGTCTTAAACAAAATTGGGTACGATGGAAAGGGAATAAACACCTTTGTAAATTTTAGGAATTATCTTATAAACACGGAATATATTCTTATGTATGTAAATGTATTTGTGAGAGTGTTGGTAAAGAAACTAAACTAACGAGAATGGGAAATAAGATACTGTTGTTTTCATACAGTATTTCATGCAAACTTGTTTGGGCATTTTATATTGGTGATTTCTATCAAAACGTGTATCTGAGTTTCCAAATTTTCAAACATTATTCAAGTGAAAGAGTGTGTGCGTAGAAATAGTGACGCTAAAATTGTTTGTTTAATTTATATTGCTAACTACTTCTAATATTTGCCTCAAGACAAGTTTTCATTGAACTGGCAACTTTTTTTAGTTTTCTGTTGTGTTATATTTCTTTTTTATTTTATTTGCTTCAAATGTTTTATGGATTTTATTTTTAAAGAAAAACATGAAAGGCTTCCAAACAAACCTTAAAATAGCGGTTATTCCTTTGACCCTTCATGTTTTTTTTTTCGACATGTAAATTTATTCTTTCATGTCGTGAATGTCAAAGGTATTCCGCATTGTACATCTTTAACTAACCATTTCATCATATACTAAAGAAAAATTAAACTTGCATTCGCTATAATTATTATTATACTACATTTTTTACAATAAATAACTTATGTTGAAAACTAAAGACCAAACAATTGTTTAATATTTTTTATAGTGTCTTAACGTAATTACGTTAAGACACTATAAAAAATATTTTAATTTATTCCTTCATAAACATTCTGTACCACACTAAAAGCATGTGGTATTTCACTAACTTGGGTATATGTACTTTGCAACAAATCTTTGCCTTTATGTGCAAACAGGGCAAAATAACTTGGATTCCACAGATTTATCTGTGACTCTAGTTGACCCTCTGAGAAAACCAACATTGTTACCCTGGTGTCAAAGCGACAGGAATTTTGTAGCGAAACCACAGTGCAAATTCAGTAATGAACAAAAGGCTGAGAACTTGTGAATTGTAATTCAGAAACAAAGTTAATTCAGACAAGAAAAAAGGTATACAGACCAGACCACAGCGGTAAAAAATTAGGGATTTAGACACCAACATATTTATTATTTTTGTTACTAAAATTATAATGCTTTTGAAAAGTAATGACAAAAACGCTGAAGGCATTCCAACGAAGAAAATTGATTTTTTTTTACATTTCTTTCAGTATTTGCGTTTCGTTTAAATCGTTCATAGAATAAAAATATTTGTAAATTATTCATATTATATACATATATTTCCAGTTACGTGCACCTTTTACAGTAATAATCAAAGTTAAACCGCTTACCGTTTTCCGTTCAAGCAAATATTTTTTCAAAAGAAAATTAGAAAGTATATTTCTTTTTTATTGTAGGTACTTACTGGGAAACCTCTCAATAAATATTTCGTTCAACCTCAAGATCTGTAGAAAAGTTAAAATAATAAATATTTTTTAAGACAAGCAAGACTTAGATAGTTGCTTTTACGGTAGAATATAGTTTTTTAAGGAAAACGTTTCTTCAATTTTTTAATGCTTTATTTAATCTATGTTAGAAAACACAAGTGAAAAATATTTGAGAGGTCACCTTTTATAAGTAAAAGTCCTCCAAAAGGGTTAATCAAAACCTAAACGAAATACATACTTTCATTTAGACTAAGAATTAAAACCATTTCATTGGTCTTATGGCTGCGAAAGCGGCTACTGCCATGAGGCCCTAGGTGCGGTTCTCGTGTCGGGCCGTATTGAGGGCAATATGCCCTTCGGCGATATTAGACAATAGTATGTTGTGTGTGAATTTTTGTATATAAAGCTATCATGCACCAGCAATACGAAAATTGCTCTTAATACTTAATAGAAATTTTAAATTAATCCCCTTACTACCTTGTCCTAAACCATCAACCACTTAAAGGTCATACAAATTTACCCATCCACTAATAAAGTAAGCCCTTAATAAAATATGTACTTCTTGTTTTATTTTATTTTTGTAACAAAGGAAACTGGTCCAGCCGACGTTTGTAGACATTATATGATTGTGTTAATTAAATAAAGCCTTTTAAACATTTCTGAATTGTTGTGGTGTTAAATTTTATTAACAAAGCCTAAATTATATGAAACTAGCTGGTGCCCGCGACTTCTTCTGCGACTAAAGATAGCCTATGTCCTGTCCCAATATACGATCTATCGACTTGCCAAATTTAATTACAATCCGTTCATCCGTTTAGTCGTGAAAAGGTAACAAATACACAAACAGAGTTACTTTCACATTTATAATATTAAGTATGGATAATTTACATTTCGGTTTTACTATAGCATAAATTAATGAAGAAAAAAGTATGGTGTTGATAAAGAATCATAATATTTTTGTATGCTTAGATAGTTTTGTTATGATGAGAGGAAAAATGGAAGGCGATTAACAAAATTTACATGGCAGATGTAAGTGGAAACGCAGAGAGGAGACGCCCTAGAAAGGCATACGCTGGCCTTATTGGTAAAGTCCTTCAAAAGTCCTCCTGCTTAGTACTCGCAAGCGGCGTGAAAAAGGCTACCGAAGCAGTTCATGCGTTCTGTAGTTTTTGCTTAACTTCATGGGAAAAAAGGAACATATAAGGAAGTCATAAAATAAACTACAACTACCTACTATAGTAACATTAGACAGCGTGGTTGGCGCAGTGGTCGAGAGACCGACTGCTGCGCTGCGTGTCGCAGCTTCGATTCCTGCATGGAGCAAATATTTGTACGATCTATAGCTAATTGCTCCGGGTCTGAGTGTGTGTGTGCTTAAGAGATTATATGTCTGTAAATGCACCCACGATGCAGGAAGAAATTCCTAGCGTAGAGTTTAAAAAAAAATGTAAATCATATTACTAAAGGATTTATCGAAAGATCTTTCTAATTATCTTTACTATATTAACTACTAACAATTTAATATCCTAAATTGAAATTGTTAATATTAATAAGTGTATGAAAATCCATGGTATGTAACTAGTAAAATGATACATCATATTTCGCCTATATCGCAATAGGCGAAACATGATGTACTTATCTCTTATATTGTAACATTGTATTTGCAAGAAACATGGTTAGAGGTAACCATGTTTCTTGCAAATAAATATTTCTATTTCTATTATATTTCGATGTCAAACTCTTGCCGTCCAGATTCGACTGAGGTCCCTAATATTGTTAGTCCAATCGATGTTACCACAGAGTCAACGACGCGACGCATTGAATCGACGAATCGGCTAAACCACAAATGGATGCCACCAACTCCCTAGGGTTGGCATTTATCAAATGCAAGCACTATTTTGTGCCACAATAAAGTAAGGACAAAGGAAATTGGATTGTAAATTATATGAATCGCACACTGCAGAAGGGACGTTAGAACTGATCAGTTTGTGAAAATTTGTGCTGGAACGGCCATATTTTAACACGTCTTATGGCGACGTCATTGCAATCAATTCAGTACCTTTACAGGTGACCGAACGGACACGATCAACTTTGCAGCTAATACACGGGAGGCGCAGGTTCGAATCCTGTTCGCGACCGTATTCTTTTTCCATTTAATATTGTAACTTTAGAGTTCGCTAAGCATGGGGTAATGCTTTTCAAAGATTTATCTTGAGCTCTCTAGCTGTATTAGTAATTTAACTTAAATTCATTACAACTCCTATGACTATTTGCGGTGGTTAAAATTGTAGCTAGTGTGACAAGTATAATTTCCTTTATGGCTTTTTACAAAAAATATCCGAAGAAATGCATAAAATCACACCTGTTTGCTATTAGGGTAAGCAGAGACTATCGATTTTCACCTGCTACGATATAGGTCATCATTACATTCAGATACGAAAATCTATGGCCTCATATGGGATGTGTTACAAATTATGCAGTCGTACGAGATTCGTGTATCATTCAGACCATCGCATCAATCATGTTCACATCGTTCGTTCGTTCACCCCTTCGAAGCAAAACATACTGATGTAACATTAAAAATAAATTATGGATCTGGATTCCAATTTTTTATTACCCTACTTAATATTTTCGTGTCAATTACTTAATTAAATTTGGGGAGATACAAGTATCGATTTCGGTGTACCAAGTAAATTAAAATAAGTAAATTATTATCACGGGCCCGCTCCCCCTGGGAAAATAACCCTAATGACTCCGCTGGTATCATGCTCGAATGCTTAATCTCATGATTAAGGACTCCATTCGCCTCGTAAGTTGGACTCGCGACAATAGTTACCTAGTAGCGATCTGACCACTTGCCCTCTCGACCTCTGCTCTGTACTCCGAATTCTTCTTCCACGTTTTAATGCGTGTTTTGGTGATTTTGTTGAAAATTTATAACTTTAGAGTTCGCTACGCATGCGTTAATGTGTTTGAAAGATTTATGTGTATTTAGACAGCAATAATTTTAGTTTAGTCAATCTAAAACCGAAATGACAAGATTTTGATACAAATGTACATATATACAAATGAATCTCATATATTTCCATAACTCTCGTTGTTGTAGTATCAGACCAGCCCAAGCTTCGCGTATCAATTAATGATTAAATTAAATTAAATCGGAAAATCACATCAAATATTGGCCCATTTCAATTATTCGTTTACTGTTTAATCATACGTTAATTTGTGCTTCCGGACTGATGATATGAATATTAAACGATTTTATCATTTGTCACGCGCAATTAATTGGTGGAACTCAAATAATTTTCTGGGAACGAAAATAATAATATATCATACAGTCCATGAAAATATTATATAAAAGCTTTGTTTTTTTATGGGATATGGGGCAACCGAGCAGACGGATCGCCTGATGCTAAGCGATTACCACCGCCGATGGACACCCACAACCCTAGAGGAGTCGCAAGTGCGTTGCCGGCCTTTTAAAGGGTTTGGTCCTCCGGTACCCTCACTCACTCGGCGAAACTCAACGCAAGCGTTGTTTCACGCCGGTTTTCTATGAGACCGTGGTATCGCTCCGTTCGAGCCGGCCCATTCATGCGGAAACATGACTCTCCCACGGTAGCATGACTACGGTAATTTTTTTGATGAATGTTGCCTCCCCATAATCAGTTCAAAACCACATCACTTATTGTTATAATAATATAACAGGTTGATGCTTAAAGGATAATTGATCTAAAAGTACTAATTAGGTCTCAATTTATTTACAAATAGTCCCGCGGAGTAATCACCTTGCTTTTCATTTTTAAGATTTTTTTTTTCTTTTTTAAACGTCAATGTTTTAATTTTGATTGATACACAACGTAAAAATTCAATATGATTGTTGAAACGGCGGCGCCACACGATATCTTCAAAAACAGCCTTTATATTAAATAGATGATTGGTTTCTATATAAATATCAAGAGGTACCTACTCCCACATTTCACCAATGTATTATTAAAACACATCGGGTGGTAGACAGTGAGCCTATTATCATCAACCGGGTACAATTCCAAACTCCGGGCTGATTCTGAAAATTTTGCTAACAAAATAACTTTGCCCAACCCGAAGTAAGCAATAGTACGATGATTGAATCAGTTGAGTGATGATCGATTCGTTTTAGTGTGCATCATAGTCTTTGTGTGTGTGTAATTGTTAACTGTTTTGTGTTGTTAAGTTCTATTATATCTTTTTTCGCTTTTTGAAATTTGCAATTTATGTGGTTTCTATGTGTGGTTTTTGTGGTTTAATAAACTTGATTTCTTTCTTTCTTTCTTTTAGTAGTACTACAAATAATCATAAAAGTCACATAACCTAAATCTTCCTCTTGAAGCAATATACATATTTATAGAAAAAATCGTGCATAGACAGACAAACACGGTGGTATTTGTTTTGTATTAAGAACTAGCTGTGCCCCGCGGTTTCGCCCACGTATAATTATATTATAATTAGCTAAAGTTACTCCTTATTTATAGTCAGCTACCTGCCAGTAAAATCTTATCAGAATCGGTCCAGCCGTTACGAAGATTACCCGGAACAAACAGACGGATAGAGAGATAGATAGATAGACAGACAAAAATTTAATAACTGTTTTTAAGGCATAGATATCGTGCAATTAACTGTAGGAGCTTAAAAAAACAATTATTTTGACATTACAAACAGACACTTCAATTTTATTTATTTATATTGATTATTTGTCTTGATAGATATTAAGACGTAGAGAAGATCTCGCAAGTATTAACTAATTATATTATAATATCCTAAACGTATTTCCCACTAGTAAATATTTCCGACACCTTGTAAAGGCTTAGAAAGGTGATAAACCCTCTATTGGTTTTTCCTCTTACAAATCTAATTGAGTTCTTATATCCTCTATTATTCCCACGATGAGGTCACTGCAAGACCAAACTCACGCTGTATTACAGATACCGTCCCAATCATCCCTTCTGAATGCAATCCTTTCAGAAATTCATTGAACAGAATAATTATTAATCTAACTTCCATACTACCTAATATCATAAATCCGAGAATCTGTTACTTCGAATTTGGCGAATACTGCTGTTAATGCTTATTAGAATGATTTGTTGAAAAAGAATAAACATGGAGTCCTTTGCCCGTTCTTGTCCATAGGAATTTACACTTTGGAACATGACAGCTAATTTTGATCTCTAATGATATATATTTTCGTGGAATGAGATGACGTCACTAAATGACGTATTTAAATTTGGAAAAAAAAATCGGAGTAGTGAGGAGAGGCCGAGATGGCTTAGTGGTCAGAGCAACTGTAGTATTTATCCGGGAGGCGCAGGTTCGAATCCTGTCGACCGTATATTTCTATCCACAAAAAAATATAAACTTCGGAGTTCACATCGCATACAATAATGCGATTAAAAGATTTATCTGTACAAAAACAGGAATTTTAAATAACATTTTCAGTAATTTTCCATTTCAATATCTTGCAGGGATGAGTCCTGGGCGAACGAAGTCGCGGGCGCAGCTAGGTAATAATTTAGAATGAAAACTTAAATGGTACCCCTATTTTCAGATGTGGTGAACAGCTATATTCCCGGCCATTGTCGTGTCTCCCTGGAATACGGGTAGCCGGCTTGGTTTAATCTGGCACTACTGTCCATTGGGACCGAACTAATATTTGTTACGACCTTTGTTGTGGTTTCTTTAAAACAAAATATTGTATTATTACCGAATACCATCGATTTGGTGAAAAATACGTAGATTAAATAATTTGTGAAAAATAATTATTATATTGATTTATTAGGACAATAATATACAATTATTAAAAACGATTCTAAAATAAACGAAAGAAAAATTCATGCGTCGAAGTATTCCTCCGCATCGCTGTTGTCCGGGAAAGTGCCCAGAAGACTTTTACTTTTGTGAATATTTTATTTTTATTATTGAATATGGGTGATTCAAGCAGCAAATACTACCTAGTTTCAGTGCGTTGAGAGTTAAATAGGTACATAATAATATTATTACAAGTGCAAACATTGTATACAATGCAGTGTAGAGCACAAAACATGTTCGAACAATAAACCTTTTAGTACAAGAATGGATGTAAAAAAACGTATAACAATTTTCGCATGAAGATATAGAGACCTGATAATGATCAATACAAGAACTTGGTACATAACATAGCATCACGCCTGTATTCCCCGAACGGATAGGCAGAGATGTACACACATAGTTGTACACCCACATTTAACCAATGCTGTTATTAAGTCCCATGTAATAGGTGGTGTGCCTATTGCCATCTACTGATCCCAATGCCGATCTCTGGGCTGCTACTGAGAATTTCCTAACAGAAAAACCCAATAACACTGCTCAACCTGGCAATCGAACGCAGAACCTCATGCTTAGCAGTCGCGCTTGGGAAGTTTATTTGTTTGTTTGTTACCTTGTCACGCTTAAACTACTGAACCGATCATCCTAAAATTTTGCATATACGTTGTCTGGTGTACAGAAACGGACAAAAAGTACTGTTCCCGAGGGAAAACAACAATAAAGTCTTATCATAATAGATGGCGCCAGGTGTCCTTCGAATCAAATTCTTAATTAACGCGAGTGAAGCCGCGGGCAAAAGCTAGTATTAAATAAAACAAGAACAAAATTAACCTTGCAATATAACGAATGCAAAGATAATCACGAATAAATCACTGCGAACCATAGTTCCATTCAAAATGTTCCGTCTGAATTAAGTCCGAGTATATTCCTTTCTACGGAAAATTCTGTGACATTTTAATACCAACAGTAAGTAACTAGAATTGGATGTAATCAAGAAATCATTCCAATTTCACGTTTATTATAAAAAGGAGAAATTTTATAACATGGATATCGATTGGTAGGTACCTACATTTTCCTTTACATGTATAATAATTTGCAAAACCCTTTGGGTAAAGCCTGTTACCGGCGCAAAGCCATTAAGGTAACGATTCTGTGTTCCTTTCTAATGTTTAGATACGTGTTGGCAAAACTACGGGAATCACCAATTTATACAAGGATACCAATGTGTTAAGATATTTTTATAAGAAGTAATGCCAATTCTTTTTATTTTATTTGTAACCCTAATGCGTTTATTTTAAGTATCAAAGAAAGATATGTTTTTCGTACTATTTGATAAAGATTTGTAGTTAGTATTACAACTTATGAAATTTAATTGTTAAAATTCTCGTTCAAAATGCACTATGTTATGAGAATGATTTCTTTAAACCGAAAGAATCCAAGGTATCGTTTATATTTCTCTTTTTGTGATTTGATTATAGTCGATAGATAAATATTGTTTACTATCTGATACCCGGGACTTCACCGCGTGGAATTTGATATAAAAAATATATCTTTTTTTTGCTGGAAGTTAAAGTTACTCCTAATATAGTCAGCTACCTCCCATTAAAATGTTATTAGAATCGGTCCAGCCATTTCGAAGATTACCCGGAAAAAAGAGACAGACAACATACAAAAAAATTAAAAACTTATTTTTAGGCATAGTGAATTAATGATCGTGCAAATAACTTTGTCCTAAAAAAAACTATTATTTTGAAATTACAAACAGACACTTCAATTTTATTTATTTGTATCTAGTATTCTTGAATTAGGTTAGGTTGTGAAACATAGGCCTCTTCCAACTACATCCATTCTTTTATATTGTTGACTTTTCTTAGCAGATTTTCCCTCCAATATTTTTAATATAGTCCATCCATTTTTAACTCTTTATCTTTTGCCATCTCATGGTTGCCACTTTGTAAATGTTTTTGTCCATTTTACTTTTTGTCCCTTGTCATGTAACTTATTAACTGCATCGTTGAAATCACCTCTGTCTAACTCTTACAGGCGTATGTATCATTTATAAAAAAAAAAAAAAAAAAATTACTTTACCTCAGAATATTGTATCAACGGTATCCGTAGGTCCCTGAGGGAATATGTGAATTTCCATATGTAATACGATAATGTGAAACTTATTCAATGTACGAGTATCTGCAAATTGACGCCTATACCTTTGATTTGTTCGCCAGTTAAATTGGATTTTGAGTTTCTGAGATCGAAACGTTTAACTATATAAAAATAACAACGTGTGATATTTATAAACAGATAACGACTGAATCCGAATATGTATTTTTTAAGGATGCATTGAGAAAGAATTTGGATACGTGAAGTTTCAACTTGCCAAACCGTGCCACCGCTCTCTCTTTATCAATGTTCCCTAAAAACATATTAATTGGTTTACTACGTTTAATGTTTATCATAGAAATATTATTTATTGTTTATAATTATAGCGTTTATTAATATTTAAGAGAAAATAAGGCTCCTCATCTAACATTCTCGTTACAAAATAAATAGTTTCTCATCTTGAGCTAATAAATAAATAAAATACTATTAATTTTCAGAATTGTTTCTCTATTAAAACTAATCTACCCTTGAATTGGAATCATTATTCAGGGACATTCAGTCATTATATTCCTCGTTCACGATATGGAGGCATTACAACTAAATTATTTTCTATGAAACTTTATGTGCGCTAGAAACTCCACATAATCGTTGAGAACTTACTATTGCTAAACTTTACGCAGCTTATAAAGCTCATATTTCCCGAGAAATTTCCAACTTGACGACCCTATTATTAAAGCTGATATACGTGTACGAAATTCTGAAATTACAGTAATTTTGACACAATTATTTTTAATTGCCGGCTTATAAGCGGTTATTCGTACCTTATTAAGGCACGTTAAGCCTATATGGTAATAAACACGTAAATTGGCGGATACATGGAAAATATCGAAGGGGGATCGGTTAGTATAATTAAAGCTGCGTGTAGACGTGCGGACGCGTGAAATTGACGCGGCCGTCCCCGGCAGCATGTGCAACTGCCGCTATATTATTAAATTCAATTTATTTGGTGTTATTATAGCAGTTGAAATTTAAGCCTTTAACTGAATTGGTATGAAAATTGCTTCGTTGAATTTTCTGTTAGCACTTTGTATATTACAGTTTCAGGTGGAATTTTTTCGTTTGCAAAAATAAGCTTTGACTTTGTTTAATTTTTTTGACCCACGTATTTGTTTGGCTTATGGATATATATGACTCCTTTATCCTTTAATACTATCAAATCATATTGACATACATATATACAATCATGCCTGTTTTCCATTGGGGTATGCAGAGACTATATATTTCCACTCGATATGATTCTTTTAACATATCTCTTTCACTTTATTTATTTTCATTAAACTCTCTTCTATTCATGTTTTACATGCTTTTTATTTCATTTTTTGTGTACCACAGCGTTCTATACTATTATTTTAAACATACTAGCGTATGTTACCCGAGAAAATGCAAGGATTCCAACGATACACCAAACATCTAAAACAGTTCAGGCATTTTGAAGTAATTGTAGTATATATAAACTCACAAACACATACATGTACCCTAATGGAGTGTTATGCACTCCGTTTTTAGGAAGTTCCGTAAAAATATTAACAGTGACAATTCCCTCAAAATTGTTTACTGAAAATATTGCGATGTAACCATTAGATTCATTTCATTTTGATGACATAACACAGTTTGTGACAAGCATCCATTGTGACATATCTGCGTTACATTTCTCGTTCGGCAAATTTAACGTGTATTAGGAAAACCGATGCTCGAATTGCTTGAATACTTGCCGTCCTTTATGAACGTATTTGTGTATTTTGGTAGGTATCGTATCGATAAATTTCCTTTTTGGAAAACAGCTTTTGGAGGTACATGAAACCTCTTTATGTAACCAAGTTCATTCTATCATAGAATGAACTTGGTTAACATTCACATGAAAATTCAACACGTAGGTATGATTTCTTTAACCGACTTCAAAAACGAGGTACTTCTATATAATACGTTGTATATATTTAGCAATATTATGCTATTCGGAAAAATATTTCCCAATTTCATAAGAAGAGTGACCGCCACAATCTAAAAACCCGTTACAAAGATAGGCTTCAAGTACCAGGCTTTCGACTTAGTAAGACCAATAAGTAATTTATGGATAATAGTGTAAGGTTCTATAACAAGATTCCTCGTCATATTATTGACTTGCCGGACATAAAGTTCAAACCGATTGTTAAACGCGTTCTAATGTCCAGAGCTTATTATAGTATAAATCAGTACATTGAAGATACAGATATATGGCGAACGATTCCTTTCTGCACACTGCGACCCACTGGCACTATTTGACCAGCGCAGACATGTACTTACTTTTGTATATTAGTTTATTTTCTGACCTTACTGTCTTTTTACAGATAATTTATATTATTATCTGACATACGTATTTATTACTGTATCGTAACTTATGTCATTAATCTAATTACTACTATACTCTCATATGAGTCTTTAATATTTCATTGCTATTCTGGTAAATTTGAGCATCATGTGGTTAATAATGTTAAATATTACATTAATACATACATTCACGTGCCTATTGCCAGGCATTATGAGTTTGTCATGCTCACTAAAATGTCTTGTTAATGGTGGCGTTGTGTATCGGGTCGTTGAGTTCCCTTCAAAATGGTTGAGTTCAGCGATGCTGATGCGCACGTCATACTCGTGAACGGGTGCTGTCTGTCGGGACTGGTCAGCTCGTAATTGCCTTGGTAATCCTTTATAAACTTCTACTATTTCAATCATTTGGTTTTGTTTTCCTCTTACATTATTCTCACATACCATCAAAAAAATATTTAAAAAGAGTGTCTATGGAGTTTCTTGCGGGTTCTGCTCCATAAGATCTTTTTTGGAACCGTGCACCTAGCTTTGACGTTTCATAACTGCCTGTAATCTGGTCTATGTGAAATAAAAATATTTGAGTTTGAATTTGAGGAGGTTCTCAATTCGGTTGGTATATTTTGTTTTTGTTGGTATGTATACCGATTACTCCGAGGTTTCTGATCCGATTTCTGTGATTCTTTCTTTGCTCGATACAGTATAGATGCCGTTTGGTCCCATAAAAATTTCGTTCAGTTTAGCTCAGTAGTTTTTTTTTTATAAATTATTGATTGTAATTACTTTTCCGTTTTCCTCCATAGGAATCTATACTTTGGAACGTGGCAACTAGCTTCTGACAATTCAGAAATGTCTATAAATGGTTTAACTGAAATAAATAATTTGACTTTAACTTCGACTTCGAAAGAAATGGATTTTTCTGTTGATACTGACATAATACAAGATTTCCTCATTAGTCTAGTTGTTGCAAACATGGCTACCGAGCGTGTGATCCTGGGATCGATGCTCGGGTCTGGCCGTGTTATTGAGTTTTGTGTCAAGTAATTTTTAGTAAATTTCAAACGTAGACCACGTTTGAAATGGTGCCCGGTTTAAGGCAATAGTAGAATATAAGCATGATGTTATAAAAAGGTACATACGTCTGAAATGAATTCAACCGTCGTTGAAAAGTTTGGAAGTAAATATAATCCTACTATCTACCTTTGTTGTGCAGACACTGCGCGGTCTAGCAGCTCCTGAGGATGCCCGTGAGGGGGGGGGGGGGGGCGAAACACGTGTAGAGTAGTTGGTGGTAGTCGCAATTTTCACCGCTTGCGTATGTATTTGTGGGTGGGCGGGCGGTGCACAAATAATGCATGACTACCCTCAATATTGTGAAATTAGCCAGATATTGTATTTATTTGCATCCATTGTAATAAACTTCCACAAAATAAAGAAATCCGCCTACATCTATAATATTAAAATTATTTATACGGATCAATCAATTAAAAAAGAAGTCGTCATTCAATAAAAATAAATCAATTAGCAAATAAAATAAAACTTAAAAAAATATATTACTAAAACCATATTATTAATACTAACATGCGAGTAGCTCCAGCACCTTTTTTATTTTACTTAGCCACGAACCCCTCCCGTGACGTCCTACATATTAGTTTTAATTAACTAGCAACACTAATAGGAACACTGTGCAATTTGCACGTACTCACACAATTCCTAACAATTGTAACATTTTTATTACCACTACGTTAGTCGATTTCAATCAACATTTATTGCGAACTTTATTATAATTAGGTACCAAATATTTTTTAGTTCACGTGTACAGTTTCTAGACAAAGAAATCTACTTGAATCTTTAATGAGGATACTTTTTTTGTAATGGAATATAAAGATATTTTTTGCAAAATAACTATGTGAAAATTTTAATTTGATATTACAAACATAGCGAGAATGTAATAAAAAAATAAAAACCTGTAAAGACTGGGCAGAGGTGTATTCTGTTGTTTATCTGCATTTCGCCAATGCTTTTAATAAGTCATGTAAAGATATGTCCCATACATGGTAATAGGCTCACCATTTAGGTGCCTATTGCCATCTATGGGACATACAAAACCCAGGCTTCTATAGAGAATATCCTTACAGAAAATCCGAACACTTTGCCCCACCCTTGGAAGGCCCTTGTCCTGCAGTGGGAGAGTTATGGGCTACCTAGTTAGTAAGTTAGTTATAATAATAGCGTTATATGGTCACACTGGTTTCGAATAACACGCATTTTCATTTATTTTTAATGTGTCCCTTACGGCTTAGATGCAAACACACCTTTTTTCGACCGTGTACACAAATATACAGGGGATTTTCATTCCGGATTTAATATGCTGGGCCTTTTTCCGTCACTACTCCAAGCATCAGCTAAAGGGAGATTAGAAAAGTGTAGTAAATGTATATTTTATTAAGATATTTTTTCTTAGAACGACTTGCATAACTATAAAAATAGCTGATATAAATCATTAGTTTTTGTTATCGAATTACAGAAACATGGATTTTACTGTAAAAAATTCTTTCGTATATTAAGTATAATTTCTCTTTTTAATCTTAAGTCTAGTTTACAAAACGTCTACGTCACAGAAGAAAAGTATATCTGTGTTGATGAGTCAGTCAGTTTTTTTTCTTTTTCTTTGTGTTATATATAAGTCTGTCAAGCTTTTTTTAAACTACATTGGGGTCGGCATCCAGTCTACCCGGATTCAGCTTAATTTTCTTCTTGTCGTGTGGTTGGTGAACAACCTATTGTCAGAGTATTAACCACCCATAGGTCTCTGACCTGGCTTAACACACCATCGAGAACATCTCTCAGGTGTTCTGGTTTCTCACGATGTTTACCTTCACCGTTTCATGCAAGTGATAAATAATGTATGTAGCTTAATACCAATTGTATCTATATTTTACATCTATCTGACCTCTACCTAACAGTTAACTGGGTAAAACGATATCGCGTGGTAAGTAATATTCCTTGCCAAACTTAGTACGTAGACCTAGAGTTTTGTGAGAGACAAGGTAATCTCTTTATTATTAATGTAAAGATATAAGAACTGCCTCCTTAGTCTAGTGGTCTCAAGCGCGACTGCTGAGCATAAGGTTCTGCGTGCGATTGTCAGGTTGAGGAAAGTGTTATTGGGGTTTTTCTGTTAGGAAATTTTCAGTAGCAGCCCGGAGATCGGCATTGTGCCCAGTAGATAGAAATAGGCTCACCACTTTATTACATGGTATTTAATAAGAACATTGGTGAAATGTGGGTGTACGACTGTGTACACTTCTGCCTATCCTTTCGGGGAATACAGGCGTGATGCTATATTATGTTATGTAAGGTGTTGCACCCTTAAATGTGCAGTGATGAGAATTTCCAATGAAATTAATCCCATAAGGCTACTCAGGCGATCTAATAAAGAACTGTTCAGTTACCAGTGCATACGTCACTACGCATTGTGATCCGTTCATGTGACAGTGACCTACTTCTTCCACATGGGAGACAAGTAGGTGACACAACGTTCTATGACGTTTGCTGATTGGTATGCGAACTTATAAGGATGTTGTTCTTTTTTGTATAATAACTTTTGTGGCACATATTCTTATCAAAGCGCAGCGTTACGCGGCGGATGCGGGCTCAGCTCATGAGTAACGGTTCGAAACTAGTCAATCCCGAGAAAGACACGTGAATAGTTACCGGTGAACAATAATATTTATTAAGATGAGAGCAGTTTATTTGCAGGAAAGCAAGACGACAGGTAGAAAAATTGTTTGCTAAAAGTTGTGATAAATCAGTGAATTTGAAATTATGAATATCAATTTATTTATTTGTTTGCAAGAATTTAACGTTATGTATAGATTCTATTATGAAAAGAAAGTTTGTTTTGAACTTTTAAAGGTGTTTTCACGTACAAAGATTTCACAAAATTGTACATGCTACTAGAAGAAAAAAAAAACTGTTCACTCAGCTTCACCGACCGTGAGATGTGAATGTGGCCTTAAAGTGCACATCAATCCATAGCCCATCCCATCTCAGCCTTGTGAATTTATGAACGCTGATGAAAGCACAGTCCGTGTGGCAGAAGACTGGTCTACCATCGATGAGATAGAAGAATATTGAATCGAAACAATATAAACACCCGAAAAAAGATAAATAAATGAGTTTCCGGTGGTTTATTTTTTAAGTGATGCTCCATATGTAATGTTTCAAAAAATGTAAAATACTAGAAAAATCTTTTTCCATTAAATCTCCTCTGTAAGGAAAGGTTACGGATTACTTAATGCATTTTAGTTCAATTGGAGTAATATATCGATTCAGGATCAAGTGGGATTGTTTTATTGTCTAAGCAAATTTTGATTAATCAATTCCTGTCCGGAATCTAGGCTCAAATCAAAACCTACGATAGTAAACTAATTCTAAAAAGATTCCTTAATCAACTATCAACTACATATTGTTATTTAGAAAGTATTCGGTTAAATTTCAGACATGTACTGCAAGGCACTATTAGCGGTAATAATGCTTGTGTTTACAAATCATGTAGGTAGTTCAGGAAAATCTTCCTATAACATAAGAAGAAAACACCCACGGTTTGGTGTTACGTTGTTTACTTTTATTATACTCATATACCGAAAGGTACGATACTTTTGGAGTAATTAATTAGTGTTTTATTGAAAATCATTAGACTATAAAAATGTTTGGTAGAGAACAACGTAGAGAACTTAAAATTATAATTAAAATAATAATAAAAAGATTGGGCGAATTTCAAGAACACTTAAAAAGAAAACGTAATACAGATATATATTTGAAAAGTAGATATTAATGAATGCTTAGAGATTGTTTCCACAAAAAAAATATATTTGAAAACGTAAATTTTCAATAACACCTACCAATATAAAATGACTTTTAAAATGTCATATTTACTTTCCAAATTAATCTTAGAAACCCCTGGCTATTTACGACAAACGAAAATCATTCGGAAAAAGCCGTTTACTTAACGTTTCTTAAATAAATTCACCGAAAGAAAACATGCTGCACTCGTTCTGCGTCGATATTAAAATAAATGAAATAATACTAAATAAAAGCTTCACTTTTACAGAAAGAGCTACATCTCCAAAGGCGGTTACTACTAAGCCCACAAATAATTCAGTCACCACTTAAAACGTCGGTTCTAAATAGTGGTTAGTTTAGCCCAGAGCTTACAAATTAACATTACATAGGGACAAAGTGGTTTGATATCCTCCGCCTTATCTTTACCGCCTTTGTTTAATCTTTGTTTATGATATAGAAGGCAGGTCAAAATGCTTGAGATATAATAATGATTTTATGGTAAGTTTTATTATTTAATTTACTATGACGTTTAATATTGTATTTTTGTATAATAACTTTCGTGAGACATATTCATATCAATTATTGTTCACCGGTTACTACTCACGTGCATTTTTCGAGGATTGCCCAAATTCAAAGTAAGTTTGACTCGCGACATCGACGCGGGCTCAGCTCATGACTAAGGGCTCCGTTCGAGTTCGAAACTAGACGGGCAGTTCCCGAAAAATGCACGTGAGTAGTAACCGGTGAACAATAGTTGATATAATATTGTGTCTTGTGACCGAAAAGTGTGGGGTTGAGATCATTACTAAAATGATCTTCGTCCGACTTTATATAAGAAATGAATGTCGAAATAGTTCTACTCAGCATACAATATTTTTACAAGTAAATTATATCCTTTTGCGTCGTATCGTTTAAGATTTTCCTATATTATCGGTTTCCATAATCCAGATATTATTCAGTTCCTTTGTGTAAATGAAAATCTTTTCTTAGGATTTTCGAATGCCTTGATATTAATCAAGTCTTAGCTGCCCGTTGTATTGTTTTGTTCTGAACGAAATTCTGGAGCGTATATTTCAAGTATTTATTGAAGCGTGGGAGAAAATATTGCTTAGGGATCACAATCGGAAACCGATTTCAATGCTGAGATTAGTTTTAAATATTTGTTTGTTTTTTGTAACACAAAAAAGTTGTAAAGCATGTAGGATTGATTGAAAAATCTGTTGGCATTATAGCAAATGAAACATAGATTTAAAAGATACTCACCTACGTACAAAGATATTTTTAAATAGAAAAGAGTAACCCAAAAAGATAATTCTTAAAACTTGTATTTTAATATTGTTACGACTTTAAACAGATTTCATTCCAAAAGCAACATTGTTCAAAAAATTGCGTTCTTTACTTTAACTAGATTTTAGTCACCCTGAAAAGCTTAACTAAAACAAAGTAAATTAATTACTTTTAAATCGAACAGCCTTCTTTGAAACGGGTAATAATTAATAAGCTGTCCTATAATCTTAAAATTTCTAAACTAAATATTGTACAAAAATATTTTTTTATGGATATCAAATGACTTAATCAAAGGGCCCAGTAAAAGTTCTAACTTAACTTTTCTAATCATTTCTCTACAATCGCTTTGGTAACGTTTGGAAAACTTTTTTATAGTTTTTCAACTCTCCGTTACGGGGTTTATTAGTTCACAACTTGAAGTTAAGCGGTAAAAACTGATGTTAAAGTCATTAATTAAATAATTGAGGTTTAAAGTAATCTTTAAGAGGGAATGGTTATTATTTTACGCCTTGTTCTTTTGATGATCATTTTGAAGTCAGTATAATCAACGTCAAAACTTGTGATAAGTCAAATTACGTTGTAAGACTTATGTAATGTAATTATACTTCATAAACTTATGAATAAATTCCCTTGCATATCATAAATACATTATAACATTAGGTATGATTGAAATTGTATTGTTTACGAGTATCTTAATTGTGTCGTTTAATTACTAAAGTAAATAAACTATTTGATTATTTGATAATATTTATTACTATCAACATCAGCAGCTTAAAAAAAGTTTTAAAAGTAAGTGTTTCCTTGCATTATATTAAATATTAGTCACAACTTCAAAACTTTAAAAGTAAATCTAACTTTGCGAAAATTAATTATTTGTCATTTGACAAATAAAACGAGTATTCCCATTTTCATGACTATAAAATTTTAAAGCTCAAAAACATATTATTGCTTTTCAATATATGTGTATGCTAACAATTTTATTAAAGCGATTTAAATTATTTTCGTTTGTAAAAAATTCGTTTATTAATCAAGGATTTATATATTATCGTCTATATGGATATATATTTTCTTTAATTTATAATTTAACTACTGTTTTTTCCTGAAAATTTTCAATAATTTCTACATATTAATTTTCCTTTTCACATATTAATTTTCCCACTTACCTGATTCGTATGAAGTGTTGTTTTCAGCGACGATGGCAACAGGCAGGCACTAGCGTCGGCAACAAGTGGTGCTGTGCAGTCGCCCGCCGAAGCCTTCCCTTATATACCGAGCGACTAGGGCGGCCCCTTCCCGCCCACCGCCTTAATCACCGCCGGAATGCTACTAACATAGTTTGCATTTCAATTTTAGGCAACAAAATTGTATGACGACGTTAAATTTAATATTTATTTGTATATATTTTTTTCGTGCCTATATGGTTAATGGGTAATTTGGATTGGAGGCATTTTTTGGCGTGAATTGATTTGGTTTTTGAAGCGGGTTGTTAGAATCTTTTTTATAAAAATTGCGGAGGTATTTTGCAAAAAAAAAATGTTAGGGATATGTGAAGTTGAACATTTATTTGCCGCTTAAGAAAACATAAAGTTTCATGCGTTCAAAGATCTAAGAAAAACGACCCAAATTTTTGAATGCAAATTTGGCTGAGGTACTTCGTTAACAATACTCGTAAAAATATAAGTAACCATGAGAATCTATTTATATTTTATCTATATATTGTATTATATCTTTAATTATATTTTTTTAATTTTTCCTTTTTGCGGGGCTCGTGGCTAAGTAACAGCCGCACAGATCGATTGATCGAGAATAAGCTGCGCTTGCTGCGGTCGGTCTGTGGATGGGTGACCATCGTTTCGTACCGAGACCCCTCCGTGCCTCGGAGAGCACGTTAAGCCGTCGGTCCCGGTTGTCAAATTAAGATCTATGATAGCCGTTACGGATGGTCAGAGGCCTGAAAGTCTGACAACCAGTCATACCACGAGATACCGTGTTACCGGGTTGTGGAGGTCAGATCGGCAGTCGCTCCATGTAAAATTCTGGTATTAAGCTGCATCCGGTTTGACTGCAAGCCGACCCCAATGTAATTGGGAAAAGGCTAGGCAGATATACTTTTTCCTTTTAGCCTTTTCATCGATATGCGTAACTGTTGATATTCCTAGAAGGAAAGTCTTCGTAAAAAGTAAATAGAACTTTCAATACATATTTCTACTATTGTTATTTTCTTCAGAAACCTAATATGTATTATTTTTTGTATTACATAAGTATATTAGTAATGAAGATTACGGACAGATATTATTAGATAATATTATTTATATTGCTTTGTATTTCATCGGTTTTTCAGACAATGAGAGTAAGATTAATGGTTAATGATTGATTACTAGTTAATTACTGGTTAAATGTGTAATGTGTCTGGTTACAATGATAATTAAGTAGACGATGAGTTTTTTTATTAATTATAAATGTAATTTTTAAATTTCGGTTGTGACTTGCAAAGGTTCAGTTACAGGCTAATTATTTAAGTGATTGTGACTTCATTGAAAATTGAATAGAATTTTCTAATTGTTTAATGTTACAATAAATACTGTATTCACAACAATATTAAAGAACACACACAGTTTCAACGTATACACTATAAAGCCTTTTTTAATGTGTGGAAAATACATCATGGACGCAGCAATGATAGTCTAGTGGTCTATCCATTGAACTAACAAGTCAAAGGTTGCAAATTCGAATCTAAGGCACGCACCACTGCCTTTTCGAAGTCATGTGCGTATTATAAATTAATTATCACTCGCTTAAAACGGTGAAGGAAAAAATCGTGAGGAAACCAGCACACCTAAGAGATATTCTCGATGGTTTGTGCGTGTCAGAGACCTACGGGTGGTTTAAACTCTGATACTAGGTTGTTCATCAACCACACCGACAAAAAACCACATGTTCCTACTCAAACCTTAACCAAGGTCCCACATTCCTAGCAACATTCACCGCGACCCCCGCAGGTATACACTCTTAGGCTTACCGTACACTGTGGCAAAATAGTGTGCGATTAATTTCCCGTGAATCTTATGAAGTTTAAGCACAAAATTAGCAACTTTAACATTTTAGCACCGTGGAAGAGCCATGCTTCGGCACGCATAGGCCGGCTTGGCTGGAGTGATAACACAGCCTCACAGAAAACTAGCATGAAACAACGCTTGCGTTGTGTTTAGCTTAGTGAGTGAGGGTACCGGAGGCCCAAACACTTTAAAAGGCCGGCAACGCTCTTGCGACTCCTCTGGGGTTGCGGGTGTCCATGGGTGGTGATAATCACTTACCATCAGGCGATCCTTCTGCTCGTTTGCCCCCTATCCCATAAAAAAGCAACTTTAACAAAAAAAAACGTACGCATCCACTCCATACTTTACAGATTTTGCAGCGAAAAACCCGCACCGCAAGTGACGCAATCATACTTTCGCGTTCTACCTAAAAGAGTATATTTATGTATGTACAGTCACGAGCACAAACATGGAAACACAAACTTCTTCTAACTATCTCTAGCGTGTATTACTAAGATAATTAGGTATTTAACACAGATAGAAAAACCCTTCTTTCTACATGTAGATTTACATTAATAATACTATATTATTCAGATAACTATTTAACTCGTTGGTCTAGTGGTCGCAAGCGCGGTTGCTGAGCGTGAGGTCCTGGGTTCGATTCCCAGGTCGGGTAAAGTGGTACTGGGTTTGTCTGTTAAGAAATTCTCAGTAGCAGCCCGGAGTCACGAAGTTGGTGGTGTGACAACCCCGTGCTTCGGACAGCACGTAAGACCGTCGGTCCTGCACCTGATCTATCTCCAGTCGTGTCGCATTGCCGCCCCATCGGAATATGACAGTGAAGGAAGAGGGAGTGCACCTGTGTTTGCGCATACACTTGTGCACTATAATATCTCCTGCGTACTTGGATAATCTCCGTGGAGATAGGCCGCCGTGACGGAAATACGGTCAGGAAGCGTATTATATGGAGTTTCAAAAGTGCAATTAAATATTTGTGCTCGTGACTGTACGTACGTAGGTACTAGAATTAATTGTAATGAAACACCACGCAAGTAGTAAAATTCTACAATTTAACTTCCAAATAACATAGACTTTCCTCTTCGCGTCTATTACTACCTCTGCTTGCGGGTTAGCCCGCGGAATTCCAGGCTGATTTATGCATAGCATATGCATGAAACTTATAAATGACATCGTTGAAGTGTGAGAGTAGAACACATGTACTTCTGCTTAACCTTTCGGGAAATATAGGCGTGATGCTATGATTAGTTTATTAAATCAGACGACAATCAAGATACAAACGAGTAAACGGTAAAGGGCGGGCGACTTTTGAAAGTGGTGTCTCGTGTCTCTATAGTTCCCTAGCGCAACTGCTGAGCCTAAGGTCATGGTGAATTCCCGGGTCGGGCAGTATTACTGGGGTTTTCTATTAGGTAATTTTCGATAGCAGCTCGGAGTTTGGAATTGTGCCCGGTAAATGGCAATAGGCTCACCACCTGTCACATGGGACTTAATAACAGCATTGGTGAAATGTGATTGTACAACTATGTACATTTCTGCCTACCCCTTAGGGAAATATAAGCGTTATGCTATGTGAGAACTCTTTTACAATTTCCCTAGGGAACAATTTCCCTAATTCTAAACAGACATTGCACAGAGGGGTTCTAGAGCTGGTCTGCTAAGAACCCGGAGCTCCTCTCCATGTGATGGTGACCACCAGGGCGGTTTTGGTGAGATGAGATAAAAACGCTACACTCCCCTCTCACGTCGTATCCCCAAAGGAGGGGTGCCTTTTGAAGGTACATTAATCGAACCTACGACACGGAATTCAGCAAGACGATGTACAGTATGCAGATTATGTTAAAATCGTGGATGGCCTTGTCATAAACAAAGCATAGATTACGCACACATACACACATACGCAGCGTACTGGCGCCGAGTGGATGGGTTTTAATTATTTGTATGCGGTTAGCTCGTGTATGAAAAGCGAAATTGGATGACTAGGCATGCTTCTCACATGTAGTACGCAATTTTTTTAAGATCCGTGGTTAACATATCCATAGGTATGTCGAACGCATGTACCATGATTGCCTCGTTGGTGGTCCCGAGCGCGACCGCGTAGCATGAGGTCTTAGGTTCGATTTCCAGGAAGGGCAGTGTTATCAGAAATTCTCAGCAGCAACTCGGAGTTTGGAATTGTGCCTAGGCAATAGAATCGCTACCTATTACACGGGACTTGGACTTAATAACAGCATTAATGAAATGTGAGTATACAACTGTGTATACCTCTGCCTACCCACTGCCTCGGGGAATACAGGCATGATGCTATATTATATTGTTGTTTACGTAAGTATGTATTCAAAGCAATAATTTAAAATCTAATCTGGGGCAAGGCGATCTCGCTGTAAACCATTAAAATTGAGCTATAAATCGAAATATTGAAATGTAAGTTTATTCTAAGAATAATTTCCATACAACATTTTATTTATACTACGTAGTAACGTATTTAAATACTTTATTTTTGTAGTTTATTTAATTTGAGTAATGCACATTACTGTTTGTGAATTGTATCTACAACAAATCACCAAAGTGGTAACTGGCACTCATTGATCTAGCTAGCGGATGCAAGTGGCTGCTGATCTTATGGATTTGATTGCCGTATCTTAGACACTAGCTGTGCTCCGCGTTTCACCCGCGTATAATTATAATTTAATTAGATATTTAACACTAACCAACAAATAGAAAATAATTCACAGTTCGTCTCTTCTCGCCAATGCTCAGTTCTCATCAAGTGGCCACCGCTCGATCACCCGAGGGTTGAAATATTTTCATTATCCAGTATCTCCTAAACTATACATCTAAATAACATACTATAAAAGGCAAAGTTTATGTTTATCATCTTTTTTGGCACAAAATACCTTATTGTGGTTTATACTATGACTTTTTAAATGTACTGAGGACCAATATTTTTGTAGGATATTGTGTTTACGTATTACTAACCATTACGCCAGCCCACGCGGATAAAGCAGTTCGGAAGCACATTTTCTTCCGACTAACTTAACAAAAATCTATATTTAAGGTTGGCTGAGAGGTGTAGCCTAATAAATCTGGCTATCATATACATAAGAATTTTTCAAATCCCACTTTTAGTTCTAGAGATTTGCGCGTTTAAACAAACAGACAAAAAAAGTATAGGTTATTTTTAGACCTCAAACCTGTTCAGTATCAGTAAAAGAATCGATTATTATAATGTTTACACCATATTATATTTTGTCCGACTAATATTTAAACGGTTCGCGTTGGACACAGTACGCGGGCTACTAGCTGCGCGTGCGTGTAACTTTGTGAGTTTCTATTAGCCATTACAAATGTTTGATACAGGTTCTCTATATTAAAAATATTTGAACCGTATTTCGCGTTTTGTTTATACTAAAAATAATGTTGTATATGGCAATAGGCTATGTAGTAATAATTATATAAAATGCCATGAAAAATGTTGTGCTGGAAACCAAACAATAACTCGCCTGTTTTTCCCCGAAAGGGGATATTCGCCTGATGCCGTTAATAAGGTGGTAAGCCCTATACCGTCTACCGGGTACAAATTCAATTACACTACCCGACCCGGGTATCGAACCAAGGACCTCATATTAACCAGTTGCGGTTTCTACCACCAGATAAATGAGGCAACAGGCCATAAATAAAATTTTATAAAAAATCTCTTAATAACATAGCATGACGCCTGTATTCCCCGAAGAGGCAGGCAAAGGTGTATACTGTCGTACCCCCACATTTCACCATTGCTGTTATTAAGTCCCATATAATCTGTGGTGAGCCTATTGCCATCTACCGGGCACAATTCCAAACTCAGAGCTGCTACTGAGAATTTCCTTACAAAAACTCTGATTAACACTCGAACCCAAGACCTCATGCTCAGCATCCCGATTTAGTCGATTAAGTCGTTCGATACCCGTCGATCTTAGAACGACTAGCCCAACGAGGTGGTCTTTTAATGATGAAAACTTTAAATGATTACATAATAATATCTCTTCAACGCTGTTGTTATTCTGTTTTTGTAAGCGACAATAGTAGACAATCTACTATTGCCAAAAATAGGGACATCAATATATAGAATGGGTCTGACATTTTTAGACCACGTGACCATTCGATAGCTTATGTCAACGCCGGCTGACCTTTGTTACAACACGAAGAAAATATTCTTCAAATATATTATTTTGAGTCAACTTACAATTACGTCGTTCCTCGTAATATAATTGGTATTTCGGCTAGTTTCTTTCTAATATCTCTCTATTTTGTTTTGTATTTTCGGTCATTTCTTTTAAGAGCACATAAATGACGTTTTTAAATTTATATCCCAGTAAAATATAATCAATATACCTACATTAAAAAATATAAAAGACTAGCTTATGCCCGCATCTTCGTCTGCGTGACAAAAGGTAGCCTATGTCCTTCTCCAAATTCCAATAAACTCCTTGCCAAATTTCATTACGATCAATTCAGCCGTTTAGTCGTGAGCAGGTAACAAACAAACAAACAGAGTTACTTTCGCATTTATAATTTAAGTATGGATAGCATGTCACTGGCATCGGGAACAGGGGCCAAGCTACCGGCGGCTAGGGCTCCAGAGAGGGGAATCTCCTGATAATGCGTGCCGTATCGAGGAGTACCACTTTCTGTATCAGACCCTTGGTCCAGCCGCCTAGTGAGAGTTGTTTTGTAGCCGTGTCCCTAGTCAGAAGTGTCTTTTAAGGTATTTTGTATTATTGTTACGCTTTTTCCCAATCTATCCAAAAGCTAGACACGGAGTTTCGTGTTAACCACTGCGCTAGAGTTGTTTCGGCTACCAATTGATAAGCTAAATTGCTATTTGGAAAGAGTTTAGATATTATATCCATGCTACATTCATAAATTGTAGTATCATTTGTTTGCAAGTGGGGTAAGCGAAAGGGTTTATCTGCACACAATTTTCAAGATGGGGAAATATTATAACAAAATTAAAATAGTGTTGAATTAGTTTAGATATATATTATTAATAAAGAATAGCTGAAAACTATTTCGTTTTAGCTATTCCTTAATGATTCTCATGTTACTAAATTCGTACTTGCAACCTGGATCCTGGTTCTACTAATTTACCAAAGATTTAATTGAGTATTGATAGTGTGTCGGTGGAATAATTTTAGGCATTTGGTATTCTGAGATGTCCTCAGACTACTAATTCAGTTATAATTGTAATGGAGCCTGAAAAGGGTTGGCACATGGATGACAATTATACATCATTTTATTTAAATTAGCAGACTTGGCTTCTAATATTTGGTATTAAGATCGGTTAACGATAATAGGCTTACCCCTAGTTTGTACAATGATGCATCAACATAAGGAATCTACTAAAAGAAACGATTGGTTTCAGGGCGTGATGGTGTTCCAATGGAATATCTTTTATCTGGTCAATATAATAATAATAATAATAATAATAATAATAATTGTTTATTTAGAATATGTAAGTGATAAGGAGTAATTTAAACCCTAAATAAAATTCTTATAATTAATAAAATAAGCTAGTTTTTAGGTGCAACTTCATCTTGCTTTATAATTATACTTAGTTTTCTTTGTTTATTTTTAGCTTAAATAACCATCGTAATAACTTAAATAAGGATATTTTAATTTAGGTACAATTAAAATATCCTCCATAATAATATAGGAAGAATCTCTAATCAAGATTTTAATAGAGCCTTAATTTAGCTTTCAAATATGTATTTATACCTAATAAAAAATAATTAATAACCCACAAAATGTGTGCTTTTAATTTAATGCGACTTACTTTTACTACACCATAAGCTGACGCACATAGTCAATGGGTCTAATATGGGACATTCTCACCATAGATGTGACCATGAATGAGCTTTACTAATTGTTAGTTCACTATGTGTAGTTATGTATTACATAGGAATCCCCTACCACGTAGCTTTGAAATGTATGAGCATTTATCATTATTTATTGTGCAACTTTGTGCATTTTAAGAAAGAAGAAAGAAAGAAAATATTTATTTTGGACTCGTAAACAGGTGATCACATACAAAAAAAAACAAATTATAAAAAACTAAAATTAAGAATGCTAAGAACCTGCACGAGACCAAAAAAGGCCCCTATCTCAGCATAAGCTACTCCATCGAAATGAAACAGCGCTGGTTTTCGGATAGGACCGAATGCATTAGTGAAATCACGGGCAACCACGGCGTACGCAAACATGTAATAGATAAAAAAAATGTGACAATAAAATAAAAAATAATTGAACTGGGTCAGATCGTGTATTAAGTAAAATTTAACAATACTTTTATTGAATAAATATGTGCATAGAAATAAATAAGTGAATGAAAATAATTTAACATCAGTGACGTATACTTAAGACGATTGAACTTGTATCTCTGCCCTGTCTCCGCAACGCTAATTTGTCTATGACAACAAACTAAGGGAGACTATGGCAACACTAAAAGGACGCCCAAAAGCATAGCCATAACCTATAATATTTATAATAAACTGTGGCCTGGTCTCATCGCGACGCGATGATGTCACTGAGTTATCATCACAAAAGAAATGTAAAAATAATAAATATGTTGTTTTATAGTGTAAATATTTGTTTTTTGTAAAAGGTACCTTAATTTATGTAAAGTTTAAAATCTGTGTGCTGTACAATATGAATGTGATTATGCGATTCAATGTTGACGTACATAAAGTGTAATTGTAGTTCGTGTGTTTTATAAACGACTGCAACACTTTCTGAGGAATCAGCCACCCAAAACTAGTTCGCTGCCAAACCAAACCGTCCAAGTCATTGTGACATAATAGAAGGCAGATCAAGGGTATGTTGAGATGTCCTCTTTCTGTTGTCTTAATAAGTAAAATTTATACTTAGTTCTAAAGGTGTTCACTGTTTTTATAGCACGAAGTGGCGGTGGCAGGTCGTTCCAGCAGCGCGTGGCAGCAAACTTAAAACTTCCACGAAAGGCTGCAGTTCTATGCCTCGGCGTGGTTAGCAGATAGGCTGATGCTCTAGTGTTGTGCTTATTGAAGTGGCGTGACCAAGACAATTTGTTATAAAGGTAAATGGGTTTTCTTGTTAATATTATGTCAAAAAGTAATGTGGCCAGGTGAAGCTGTCTGCGAGCTTGCATCTTCATCAAATTGCTCGCATTTAAAAATGGTGTGATGTGGGAACGAGGTGGGACATGAAAACAAAAGCGGGCACATGCATTTTGGACTCGCTGAATTAACCTCTCAGTTCTTCCAAGAATACAGGTCCCATACACAGTGTCAGCGTAGTTCAGTTTGGATAACAAAAGTGACTCACAAAGCATGACACGCATATCCACACTTATGTAGGGACGAATCCTGTAGAGAAGTTTGAGACGATAAAAATAGTTACGCACTGCCTCGAGTATGTAAGTTTCGAAATGCAGCTGCCCGTCAAACACAACCCCAAGATTTCGGGCTTCCTGGACTCGTACAATAGGACAACCAGCAATTCTTAAATCGAGATTATAAAGCAGTGTTTTTTTTATAGATTCCCTGGACCCTAGAATAATAAATTTGGACTTGCTTGGATTTAAAACTAAGGAATTTCTGTCTGACCAGATTGTGATCCTATTCAGGTCCTCATTAATTCTTTTTACATTATCTGCAGCATTCTCGGGATAAAAGGAGAGGTACAGCTGCAAATCATCAGCGATAGACAGCTGGCAATGTCAGCACTGTACAAGATGAAGAGCAGTGGTCCAAGGATCGATCCCTGTGGCACGCCCCTGTTTACCTGTCTCGGGCCAGAAGAAAAAATATCTCCACTCCCATTATCAGTCAGCTGTACAGACTGAAACCGATTACTAAGGTAACTATGGAACCACTTTACTGTCTCAAAATGACACCCATAATACGACATCTTAGAGAGCAGCAATGAAACATTAATGGAGTCGAATGCACGCGAGAAATCGAGCAGAATCAGTAGTGTTACCATGCCCTGGTCTCTGGCCTCAAGTAAATTGTCAACCACATCAATAAGTGCTGTCGCTGTGCTATGTTTTTTACGGAAACCTGATTGCACTGTAGGTAAAATTTTAAATTGCTCAAGATATTCTCTCAGTTGGTTGCAAACTACCTTTTCCAAGACCTTAGAAAGACATGGCAACAGACTAATTGGGCGAAGATCACATGCCACCGTAGGATTAGCAACCTTAGGGATTGGCCTAACTATTGCCATTTTCCACAGATCGGGGAAGGAAGAGGTGACAATTGATTTGTTAACGATGGATGTTATTGCTGCTAGAGCTTGAGGAAGTGACATCAACAACATTTCGAGTGAAATACCATCACAACCCAGGGCATTCGATTTAAGGCTACGGAGAAGATTAAGAACAGTGTCCTCCTGCACGGTCCTAAGTTGGAAACGGTTATTACTGAATCTATTAAACTCAAAATAAGTTAAATCAGAGATTGTCACCCTGTCACTACCCGGTACCTCTAAGAAGTGTTGGTTTAAACTCTCAGTGTCATTAAAGAAGAAAGGTAAACACTGCTCTGGCTTTGTAGATGTGTTAATGACAGACTTAATGTGGCTCCATAGTTTCTTGGGTTGCTTTATATTGTTGTTGACATAAGTTCTAAAATATGCAGACTTTTCACTGTGAATAGCAGCTATAACAATATTTTTGAGCTCTTTATAAGATATATTATGATTTTCAAGTTTGGTCGACTTGAATAAAATATGAGATTTATCGCGTAACTTCATCATTTCTTTTACTGTGTCAGTGATCCATGGTTTTGATTTTTCCTTAATTAAGACTTTTTAATAGGGGCATGTACATCGAATAATGTCAATATGAAAAGATTAAACATTGTTACCATTGTATTTACATTCTGTAATCTCTCAATATATTCCCATTCAATTATGTTTAAATCCTCATTAAATCTGTCAATCAAAACATCTTTTAAAGGCCTGTAAGTTACCCAGTGGGGAGCAGGTCTTTCCACTTTGTTATCGACAGAGATTATGGCGTGTTGGCCCAGTGTGGGTATATGAGACACTGAGACCCCACACACACTAGCGTCAGTGCATACTAGGTCAATAAGTGTCTCACTGTGGTCGGTAAAATGTGTAGGTTCAGAAATTATTTGTGTTAGGTTACAGTATGACAGAAAGTTGTTGAGCTGTATTGTAGTCTTATTGTCAGTTTGATTAAAGAAATTAATATTGAAATCGCCAAGTAGGATGACTTTATCTACGTTGCCAAGGGAAGTGAGGGAATTAGTTATCGCGTCTAAGAAGGCATTCACGTCAAGCCAAGGTGGTCTGTAGGCCGTACCAATGATTATGGAATTCGATTTGATGTTCAGTTTCAGCCACATCTGTTCCATTTGAGGCACTTGCGGATACGGCACGGCGCGTACGCGCACGCCGCTGCGCACGTAGAACCCTACGCCGCCCCCGCGGCTGCGCACGGCGGCCGGGCGCGGCACATGCCGCAGCCGGTAGCCCGGCATTGACGGCGCGCGACCCTCCTCCCCTTCTCTGAGCCAAGTCTCATTTATTGCCATGATGTCAACAGCAAGATTTTCCATTGCTACAATAAGCTCTTCATGGCGCGTACCTAGCGAACCGGCATTAAATAATCCTACTTTATTTTTTTTTGTTTTATTCATTACTATAGATATAAGTGTATATAATTAATTTGTTATACATGTTATTTAGTATTGTTTGTATTGTATCGTTTGCTAGTATAATAGTATTGTATTGTAAATAAGAGTCGGTAGTGTTTGTAACATAAAATATAGTGCCGGGAATAAGATTGATCCGATGCATAAATACTGTGAATGTCTTGCCGTTGCTCGGACAGTGCCACCCAGTATTACTGAAGTATACTGAAATAGGAACAGAGTTGGCCCCGTACAGAGATAACCAAAAAGCAATAGTACACAAAAATAAGAGAACCTAATAAGTTTATGATTAAATATATAAATCAAATCAAACAGACAAAGAATAAGAACCATTCGATTACGCCTCTTTGCTAATAGATGGTTCAGGTCCAAAAACACGTACGAAGTCTTCCTCAGATCGGATGCAGTGAGTGGGCCTGCCATCACTCTGCTTAGCCAGGATACGCCCGAACTTCGTCCAGGTGTATCTCCACCCGAGACGGCTGCCAGCTTCACGGACACGGTAAAATAGGTGATTTTACGGGATTTCATAACTAGTTTTAAAGTGAAAATGAATATGAATGTTTTATGAATGAATTAAAAAGAGATATGGCCGTTTATGATGCAAAAAAACGTATATTTCGACACTCTCAAGTGAATCAAAATGTGTAGGGTACTTTCCGTTGACCTAGAACTATGAAATTTGGCAAGTAATTTAGTCTGATACTACAAGTACAGGAAAAATCTGAAAACTGTACATTTGAAATTAAATTATAAAAAATATAGTCTTAATATGTTTTGGAAACTGAATTTCAGGAAAAGCTCGGAAAACACTGCGAGACTCGATTCCTGGACTATTCATAATATGTGCCGACAAATTTGTACGGAACCCTTGGTGGGCGAGTTTGACTCGCAAATGTCCTGTTTTTTTTATAACTGCTGTCGTGAGACGCATTCTTATTAATGACTTGACTCGCGATATTGCCGCCAGCTCAGCTCATGACTAAGGACTCTGTTAGAGCTCTACTAATCGGGCAATCCCAAAAGACGCACGTGAACAATAATTAATAAGAGGATGTGAATACAGTTATATCTCTCAAACGCATTAACACTTGCGTTTTAAAGATATAAGTCACCTGTATAACGACTGAATAGATAGCGATGACGTCACCAAAATACGTATTAAAATGTGGAAGAAAAATTCGCCGAAGAAGACACAGGTCGAGATGCGTAATGGTCAGAGCGGCTGGAGTATTTATCCGGGAGGCGCAAGTTTGAATCCTGCTCACAACCTTATTTTTCTTTCCTGTAATGTATAAACATTTTGTGGATGTTCAGCACTTCGTAACAGTGTAGTCCATCATTAGGATATTATAAAGAACTTCTTATAAAAACTAAATTTTGCTAGTAATTCCCAACGATAAGGGTTATGTGTACAATCTTCATGATCTTTATCGGTGTTATTAATCCAACTATTGGTGTTACAAACAAAAATGGCGGAAGAAAAGCAAAATAAAATACCTCTAAAATACACGGGCAAATTTTGATGAGGAAATCATCCAAGCACAAAAGTTAAGGCTTATCCAAAAGTAGGTAAATACTTCAGAAGAAAGTTAGATCACTATTAAAAAAGCCGGACAGGTGCGAGTCGGACTCGCCCACCGAGGGTTCCGTACGAATTTGTAGGTACCTATTATAAATAGTTCAGGAATCAAGTCTTTTTGTTTTTATTTCGTACGTTATCAATCATCGTTCATACCGTTGCTTAAACTCGATGATTGATTACGTACATTAAATAAAGACTATATTTTTTATGATTTAATTAAAAATTTATAATTTTCAGGTTTTTCTCTGTACTTGTAATAGAATACGATATTACTTCCCAAATTTTATATTTCTAGGTCAACTGAAAGCACCCTATATATTTTGATTCCGTTGAGAATGTCGAAATATACGTTTTTTGCGGCTTAAACGGCCGTATCTTTTTTTTACGTTAACTTAGAAGTTTGATTTTTTCACAGCTTCAAGTTACTGTAGACTTGAGTATATGGTTTTAAGTTCAACTCGATATCTTTACGCGTTCCCGAGTAAAGGGTCTTGACAGACAGACAGACGGACAACTAAATGATCCTATAAGGGTTCTGTTTTATCCGTTTGAGGTAGGGAACCCTATAAAAAACGGAAATATAACCTGACCCTGACACCAGAATATCTTTTGAAGTACCTATACCATACTATTACAAAGAAGTTTAGAACAAATTAATTTAGTTTTTCTTTCGAAAATAAGTATCTAGGTCACCTTAGATTCCGCAGGTACTCTTAAAGTAGGAGATTAAAATAGAGCAAGCCTCCAATTTCTTGATATTTGCAAAATTACATTTGCTTTAGCGTCAGAAAATCACGATTGGTTCTCAAATGTCTTTTTGAGTGATTCTACTCAAACTTAATTCGAACTTGAAGTGTTCAGAATCTTAGAATAAATAAGTAAATAAAATAATTTATTTGTTGAGCCTTATATATTTATTACTGTGACTTTTTTTTGTGATGGCCTCTTGCAGTTTTACCCGTAGGGGTTTGATCTACGTAACCGGACAATAGCTAAGGCGAGGCATTTTGATGCCTCCAGCCAGAGCATATTTTTATAAACTACAAACTAAGCAACCCAGCACTAAGGGCGTCCCCTGTGGGACACGAACCTCGGCTTAGGGTGTTGCTGGGGGGACAACTAGGCACTAGCTGGATCATATCGGTTACCTTATCATTAAGCGAATTACTGTGAGTTCACAGGCTATGATTTTTATAAGAACATTTCAGGTTAAAATATGATTTGAGGCTTTGAAGTCACTCAAAAAGATAAGCCACTAGGGCGAGTCGTGGCCCCACCTGTATCCAAACGTTGTCGTCGTGGTGGTGCTTGTGTGTCCCTGTGATCTTTGAAGCTATACTGGTAGAGTCACTCATGCCGGGCAGGTTCATTGTGAGGGGCCAGACTAAGGGATACGAGGCGGAGTCCATCACGGATTGCCGAATGGGGCGGGCTGCCCGTTTAACCGGGCAGTGTCCGCATTTTGCGGCGGGTTCCGTTAAGTTGTATTGTGCGAATAGCGGTACAGGCTTCATTGCCACTGTCGTCAAATCGTAATCCTGGTGTCGTTCAGGACCGAGGGTCTTGGCTTAATTGCCCAAAGTGCCAATTGGCAGAGTGACTAGGTCACGTGAACGCTTCACGCGACCATCTACCCCGGTAGTAGGCGGTGTAGTCGACGATAGTTGCGAGTCAGACTGCTCGCAAATATCGCAAGTCTCACAAGCGTCATCAGCGTCGGTAGTTACACGCACGCGAAAGCGAACACGGCCGACGGGGGCTAGAGAGCTGCCTGGGCCAAAGAAGAAGTCGGTTCAAAGCTTGCCATTAAGAGTGAGCGAGGAACCAGAGGTAACAGCGGTGGAGATTGCCCCACGCAGTTTCTCTTCAAGCAACGTTGAGAGGCTGGAACAACAAAACGCGGATCTTCGTTCGCAGGTTGCAATCCTCTCAACGAAACTAGAAAAACTGACGGAGGAACTTTATATCCTTCGACGGCAGGGTGAGGCACAGGTTTCAAACACAGTCATGTCCCCCGTTAAGGAGATGTCTTCATCTTTCTGTGAGGAACTGACACGGTCCATTATGATACAAGTTGGGAATATGGTGAACGCCAGGTTTGAGGCACTGGAGAGCAGACTGCTTCCAGAACAGCGCCTCCGTCCTCCGTTGGCTGCAAGCGGGGTCAGACACGAATGGCAAAAAGAAAGGAAAGGGAAAGGGTAAAAAGACAAAAGGTACAAAGACCTCAATACCTATGGTGGAAGAACTACCCCCAGTGCCATGTCTAGATCCACCCCCTTCAACATCGACAGTTGCGTTGAAATCATGGGCTACGATAGTTGGAGGAAAGAAAGCGCCTTCCATCCCTTCTCAAACCAAGGAAGGAAAGGAGTCCACGTCGTCCTCTGCGGCAAAAGATGGGAAGAAGAAGGGAAAAGAAAAAGGATTACCTGTAGTTCCTGTGGCAGCAGCCATTACGGTCACTGTGTTGGAGAATTCCAATGCCACATATGCGACAGTTATGGCAGCACTAAGGCAGCGCATAAAGCTCTCTGAGTTTTGAATCGATACTGTAAGTCAAAAACGGGCCATTACGGGTGGGATGTTACTTGAAATCTCCGGTAACGACTGCAGCTCTAAGGCGGACAGTTTGGCATCTCGTATGCGAGAGGTCCTCGCTGACATGAGTGTTCGTATTGCCCGTCCTATTAAAACCGGGGAGGTGAGGATCTATGACTTAGACGATGCTGTTTCGGCCACAGAGGTAGCAGCTGCCATCGCTGAGGCAGGTGGTTGCTCGACAAACGACGTGAGAGTGGGTGAAATTCGTCGCCAGCCTCGTTCTCTGGGGAGTGTTTGGGTCCGGTGCCCTATCGCAACGATAAAAAAGTTGGCGTTAAGCAAGAGAGTCCGTGTGGGCTGGGCTTCAGCGAGGGTCGAAATATTAGAGGCGCGGCCGCTGTACTGCTACCGATGCTTGGAACATGGTCACGTCCGTCGCCAATGTCCTAGTGCGATCGATCGAGGGGACAGATGTTTCGCTTGTGGTGTGACTGGTCACAAAGCAAGCGAATGCACGGCACGTACCCACCGATGTCCACTATGTACAGATCTCGGTCGGCCGTCCGACAATAGACTGGGGAGCAAAAAGTGCTCTCCCCCTAAAGGAAAAGGAAAGGGCAAACAGGTACGTGCTCTGTCAGTGGGGTCCACACTGGAGCCAGAAAATAGTGGCTCTGCGGAGGCTATGGATGTCTTGCCTTCCCTCCCTTAAAGATATTGCAGTGCAACCTTAACCACTGCCGCAATGCACAGAATCTGTTCTTTCAAACTGTTGCGGAGTGGTCGGTTGCCTTGGCGACTGTGGCAGAGCCGTACAATGTTCCCGTCCATCCTCGGTGGTTCGGCGATAGAACTGGCTCCGTTGCCATTTACTGGAGTGGTGGAAAGGGCGACCCACACTGTTCCTTCCTCGAACGGGGGGACGGATTCATCGCGATAGAGTGGGGCTCTCTGGCCATAGTGGGGTGCTATGTCTCTCCCAATATTTCCCTTGCCGAGTACGAGAGATACCTGGACGGAGTGGCAAGTTGCATTCGTTCTGCTTGCTTACCACGTCCTGTGTTAGTCTTGGGCGATTTTAACGCGCACTCAAGAGTATGGGGAAACCGTCGGGATAGGCCCAGGGGAGATACTTTACAGAGCTGGGCAGCCGAGCTCGACCTGCAACTTCTTAATCGAGGATCTGTGCCCACATGTGTTCGGTGGCAGGGAGAGTCGGTTGTTGACTTGTCTTGGGCCAGTCTTCCTGCTTCCCGCATGGTATCAAGATGGAGAGTTGTGGAGGAGGTAGTCACTCTATCTGACCATCGCCATATTATTCTTGAAGTGGCCCTCCGGTCTCCTGAGCGTCTCGAACGTCCGACCAATGGCACTCTACAGCGACGTTGGTCACTCAAAAAGCTTGACAGAGATTTGCTCGTCGCAGCTGCCAACGTCGCAGCGTGGCCAGAGAGTTCGAACTCCGAAGTAGTAGTCTTGCCCGATCCGGAGATTGAGGCAACTTGGTTTCGCGAGATTATGACATCGATTTGTGACGCCTCAATGCCGCGGGCTAGATCCGCCATGCGGAAGGCAGTGTATTGGTGGTCAGATGATCTTGCGCAACTGCGCAGGAGCTGCTTGAGATCTCGACGCCGCTACACGCGGACCCGACGTCGACGTCGAGCCACAGCCGAGGAGACAGCCGAAGCTTATGCGTTATACCGGGCGGCTACAAAGGCGTTTCAATTGGCCATTGTGAACGCTAAATCTCAGGCCTGGACTGAACTCCTCGAGGGACTGGATAGGGATCCGTGGGGGAGACCATACAGGATAGTAATGGGTAAACTACGTCCTTGGGTCCCACCTCTCAAGGAAACCCTTGACCCGGACTTGTTGGGCAGAGTTGTCAACACTCTCTTCCCGGCGGTCCGGGATAGCTCTTCAGTGCCCCCAGTGACTTTGACCGATTGGTCGGATGAGCTCGAAGTAACAGGTAGAGAGTTAGACCGAGCCGTTTGTCGTCTGAGAGCTCGCAACACAGCGCCTGGGCCTGATGGAGTTCCGGGTCAAGCGTGGGTGCTAGCTTTGGCTGCTCTGGGGGACAGACTGAGGTGCCTATTTACTAGTTGTCTCCGTCAGAGCGTGTTCCCTTCCAGTTGGAAAGAGGCCGGATTAGTTCTCATAAGAAAGGAAGGCAGGGCCGGGGACTCTCCCTCCGCGTACCGTCCCATATGCCTGCTCGATGAGGCATCTAAGTTATTCGAGAGAATAATTGCCGTACGTCTCGTCGAGCACCTGTCGCGGATTGGTCCCGACCTTTCCGACAGTCAGTATGGCTTCCGGCAGCGGCGTTCCACAGTAGACGCTATCCTTCGCGTCCGCTCGCTGTCGGAGGAGACGGTCTCCCGGGGTGGAGTGGTGTTGGCGATAAGCCTAGACATCGTTAACGCCTTTAACTCTGTGCCCTGGGGTGCTATTAGGGAGTCACTTGTATACCATCGAGTGCCTACCTATCTACAGGGCATTGTCGGGGCATATCTGTATGACAGGTATATTCGGTATGTGGGTAGAGATGGTTGCATTCATCGTAGGGAGATAAGATGCGGGGTTCCACAGGGATCAGTGCTGGGCCCTCTTTTGTGGAACCTTGCATACGACGCGGTCCTGCGTGTCGATCTCCCCGCTGGCGTCAGTGTCGTTTGTTATGCTGATGACACATTAGTACTGGCCAGCGGGGACAGCTTTGAAGATACCATCCGGCTTACTGAGCTCGGTGTGGCAAAAGTCGTGGCTGAAATCCACGGACTGGGTCTGCAAATAGCGCCACACAAAACGGAGGCTCTATGGTTCCACAAACGGCAGCGTGGTAGGGAACCACCCAGTTTGTCGGTTCGCGTTGGTGATGCGCAAGTCCAGGTAGGCCGATATATGAAATACCTTGGCCTTACGCTGGACAGTCACTGGGGTTTCGAAGAGCACTTCAACTGCCTTGTTCCCCGGATCGAAAGGGTAGTAGGTGCGCTGCATGGAGTACTACCCAATCTCGGGGGACCTCGAGAGGAAGTTCGCCGCCTCTACGCTGGAGTCGTGCGATCCATGGCTCTATACGGGGCACCCGTATGGTCACACCGACTTTCAGGCGTCCAGCGTTTCAGAGCTAAATTTAACAGCTTGCAACGCAAAATAGCCATCAAGATTGCACGAGGATACAGGACAGTATCCTTTGAGGCGGCAACTATCCTGGCGCGCTTCCCACCCTTAGACATTTTGGCGGAAATGGACGCAAGGGTCTATGACCGAATCCGCAATTTCCGCCAAAATGGCGCAAGCGTGCCTCTCAGGGCGTTTGAGGTACTTAGGCGGCAAGAGCGGCGACACGCACTCGAACAGTGGCGCGACCGGCTATGTATGCACACAAGCGCGTTGTCGAGGCCGTTCTGCCGTGTTTCGAGTCCTGGTTAAGGAGAGGTGAGCGCATCACCTATCGTCTTGCTCAGGTATTTACCGGACACGGTTGCTTCGGTGAATACCTGAGTAGGATTGGACGTGAAGCCACGGCTAATTGCCACCATTGTGAAGGTGACCACGATACCGCACAGCACACGCTCGAAGAGTGCCCTGCATGGGACTCTGAGCGGCGGATCCTGGTTAACCAGATCGGGCAGGATTTGTCTTTGCCGACAGTAGTGTCAGCTATGCTGGCAGAGCCGACATCATGGAGGGCTGTAGCCTCCTTCTGTGAATCGGTTATGCTCCAGAAGGAGGCCGCAGAGCGGGATCGGGAGAAGGCCGATCCGGCTCGGAGACGAAGGCGACGGAGAGCTAACCGTCTCGGCGCTCATCCCAGATAGGATAAAAAGCCGCAACCCCACCATTACTGGTAGGGGAAAAGAAGGGCCATTGAATAGACCCTCAAGTGTGTGTTCCTGTACACCGCGACGATTTTGGGAGGCCAACGGTTTCGCCCGTGGCGTGCCATAGGCATAGCACAGAGTGGGCACTGGTTTGATCCACCCGAGTTAACGGTGCCCTCTCTTATGTGCTGCGACGGCCGTGTGGTTTTAGTCGGTAGGAGTCCGACATATCCCTCGTCATTAGGTAGAGGGCATCCATGAGGATTTCCACACGATAATAAAAATAAAAATAAAGGGCGAGTCGTGGCAGTAGGTAATTACGCATAGCGTGTACCTCTCACTACTTCATATAAAATGTAAGAAGAAATATAATCTAATCTCATCATCTAATAATCTTTGGTTAAGTGGTCTCAAACGCGACTGCTGAGCATGAGGTCCTGGGTTCGGTTCCTGAGTCGGGAAAAGTATTATTGGGTTTTCAGTTGGGAAATTCTCAATAGCATTTTTTTATTTCTCTATAGATGGTAATAGAATCACCACTTATTACATGGGACTTAATAACAGTATTGCTGAAATTTGGGTGTACAACTGTGTAAACTTCTGCCTACCAAGGGGTAAGCAGAAGTTTAGGGGAATCGGGGGCGTGATCCTATGTGGAAATATTGAAAGAACCAAAATAACAAACCTAATCACCAGATAAAAATTATTAATCCATAGAATTGCACTGCGCGGGAATAAATACATCGTTCTTTCTTTCTTTCTTTCTTCTTGGCTTTAAGAAAATATTTGGTAGAAATACTAGTTAAGTTATAGTGAATACGATGCATATTCTGGAACCCAAGTATATCCTGTTGAAGGTGGGTGAGCAAAGATGCTCGAATATTCTTTGCTATATCAGAATTTGTAGTAAAATATATTTAAGCAACGGCAATATTTCGCAAAATACTTAATGAAAAACACAACACCCCCTTTTTTTGGGCAGTCGTGTAATGAAATAGGTATTCATGTTACTGTCCAAAAATTCTTTACAATTTTCGGACATCAAAACCATCTGAGTCTCACAAAAAACACACCACACGTGTCTTCACAGATAGTAGGGGTCGTTTTTTTTCTGACGGTACAATGGCGTCGTCCGGCTATGGGGAGACTGTGAGCAAACAAAAGGAAATATGATTGGTGCGAGATGTCGATAAGGCGCCCACGTGCCAAGTTGACTCGGGCGAGGTGTTGGGTATCCCAGTTCCGACACGGTCGACTTCCTATCATAATGAAGGTGTTTACTAGTTTGTATTTTGGCTATTACTTGGGTTATAAAATTATTCTAGTGGAAGTAGTGTATGATGGGCGGCATCTTAATGTTCAACTTTCTATATTCTCAAAAAGTTAAAACGATCATTAAGCGAATAGTGAGCATGAGGTTCTGCTTTCAATTCCCGGGTTGGGCAAAGTGTTATCTATTGGGTTTTTCTGTTAGGAAATTCTCAGTAGCAGCTGGGAGTTTAGAATCGTGACCGGTAGATAGGAGAGAGATAGAATAAGCTCACCACATGTGAATTATAACATCATTTTTGAAATGTTGGTGTACAACTGGATAATACTTACAGACCTGTGTCTACCATTTCGGGGAATACAGGCGTGATGCTATGTTATCACAATCATTGATATGACTACAACTTTAATCATCGTTTATGATTTTTGTATACGAGTTATGTGCTGGCTGTGTAATGACTATACAGAAAAATCTTGCTTTTTGCAATTTCCGATATAGGGAAAAAATTTATTTAAAGATTTATAAAAAAAATAGATAATTTTAAATGACGTCGAATTTTTATTTACTTTTTGATGTTGCGACCTCTCCGCATGATTTTCTCTAAACCAAGTAGTGATGTTTATTGTAAAAATTTTTACTTAACTCTAAGTCTGTATTTTTCACCTGTAAAATTTTACCAAACTTACGAATTAGTCATTAAAACCAAGTAAATTTTATTGTTGCTTGCTGGGCATTTTTTAAGTAATAATCTGATGTAATACCGACGCCGACTGGTGATTCACTGGGCTATCAAATGAGATACGGTCAATATAGCTAAGAGTGGATCGCAAAACGCTTAACGACCACCCTAGACGCAATACTTACGCTCACGCGTTTTTTAGAGGTCCGTTCCTCGAAAGTTAAAAAAGGAATTCTTAAAAGATCACTTTGTTGTCCATCTGTCTGTCTGTCACAAACACTGGTCGGACAAATCCTTTTTTGTCAGAAACCCGTTAAAAGAGTTGTCAAGTTGTAATTAGTATTGAATACTTGGATCTATGGGACTGTGGTTCTATAAATATGTATCAAGCTTCTAAGTCAATGCAATAAAAAATAGGGCCATTTATGGTGCATATTTTGACTTCACCGGTAAATCAAAACCTATGGGATACTTCCCGTTTCCGTACAAGTCTTTGGTACAAGTATATGAATAAATCCGAAAATAGTTAACTAACATTAAAGAAAAAAAAATACAATTACAAACTAACATTTGCCGTCGGATTATCGACCGTGTCGTATACTGATCACTGGGAAAATATTTTTCAACAGCCTTGTTAAGTGTGTTCTTCAATTTGAAATTTGGTCGTTATCGTAATGTTCGATACTTTCGGGGTTCATGAAATTCAGTAATATTAATTAGACGGAACCCTCAGTACGCGAGTAACCCTCAATACTCGCATTTATGCCCGTTTTTCTTAACCGGCTAGGTAATTACTACGGTCATTTTGTATGAGCTGGTATAGAAATTAATATTCTAGTCATCTTCAGAAACCGGTAATAATTTTAATTAATATTGGCGTGGCTACTGACTGAGAATTCCTGGGTTCGATTCACGGGTCAAACAAAGTATTATTAGGTTTTCTGCTTTTTTATGTGTGCAAAATCCATCACGGACGACTCCTACCGACTAAAAACTACACTATTCTATATGAGGACCTGGTGGTTTTTAGTTTATAGGAGTTATACCGGGGTCCTGGAATCGCAGCTGCATTTATCACGACTCCAGCAGTTAAGGTCCGTCGAAGGTATCGACTGTGCATGCTGCTGCTCGGCCCAAACAGGGCACACCTGCAGCGTTTGCTGCGCCGTAACGGCAGCCGTAAGAGCAAGAGCACCTTGGTGTTGGTTCATAGAGCACCTACGTCATTTGAAATCTGAGGACGCCATGTCATCTTTTCTCCATTATCGGCCTAACCACCGCTATTACAGCGTCCCCTGCTCGCGGTCGTGTAAGCCGTTCCTTCTATTACTCCAATAGGATCCGTTGGAACTAATTCCGTTTTCTACAAAGATCCTCAGTAACTGACCGAAATTTGAAACAGTGCTCTGTAGATGCCAATGGACTCACCAACTATGAAAATGTGGGTGTAGCTCAGTAATTTATTTTGGAAAGTTAAGTGATGCCGTAGCCCTCTACCTCTATTTCCTAATTTTATAGGTAACAGAGGTACTTTTATAGGGCTACGATTTTGCCAAAAATCGAAATTATTATAAGAGAGGTAACTCTCGGAAAAAGTGGAGCTGCCTCCACCGTACAGCATTCTAGCCAAATAACTCTGTTCTTTCGTAATTTGGTTCCCTTTATGACTCCACTTACGCTTTGCTGACTCTTACAGGGTCGGTAAAGCGTAAGTGATACCCCTGGTATTGCAGGCGCTCGTAGTCTACAGTAGCCGATTACCATCAGGGACGCCACATTCACTTACACTTACGAGACTGAGATTATCATATAACGATTAGGTGATGTGATATAACGATTATTCTAGTAGAGTTTCACCATCATTGTAATCACCAATTCATTTGTCATGCATAGTGATCATAGCAATGTTTTTCCACCTTTTATCATAGCGGCCCTTTTGTGTCGTTCCTAAGCTTGATAACAGTTTTGCACATCACAACTTTACATCAACAAATCACATAAAGATTACGCATGAAATCACTGCTTAGCTTTTAATCATTGTTATCAGATCGTCTATCTAAAACGAGGTTAAATACATCGAAGCACTTATTTCTAATTAGTATTGCCAATTACGATGTAACTTTTTCGGTAAAACTGTTCAAATAAATGTCACACACGCACAGTGATAGGAATCGTGTGTGATGCTTCAATGGACTTCGACTGAGTCAGACATTAAACTTACGTCGTCATAAATTATGATGAGTATGCAATAATTAGTGTCTCTTTTGTCTAGTCGACAACCGAAGGCACCGCTGCTGAGCATGAAGTTGATTCCCGGGTCGAGTAAAGTATTCTTGGTGTTTAAAGGAAATTTTAAATAACAGTTTGGATTTTCGAATTGTGGGGCTCACCATCCCGGTAATACATGGGAATTCATGACAATAACGCTGCAATATTTATGGGTATACCTGGACCTACACGTCTGCCTAATACACAGGCTTTAGCCTATATAACCCGAAGAGTTAGGTTAGAAGGGTATTTCACCGCCCGCCCAGCAACAGGCGTGCGGCGGCAGCGTTTTGTACATGGGCTACTGTTGAGTGCCTGTGCAGACATGCTGCAGATGGCCTGCACCAGCGATTTTTTAATCATTACGATTCCGGCAAAGAGTCCATGATGGATTTTCTACTTAAATAAAAAATTGAGAGGTCAGTTCTATTTTAAATCCCCCCTCCCCCCTGTCAGCGAAAGTAAACAAAGATCTTAACCCGCCTCCCTCATAACGTAAGCATTTGTAGGTACCGATCATTTTAGAGTCGCGAAATTGACATATAAAAAAGAAAAAAAATATATAAATATTGCTGACATAATCATTTAGTCCCCCGTGCACCATGTCATCAAAAATAAGCAAAAGCAGACCCCCCACCCCTCCCTTGCTACTTACGTAATATTTGAACGGCCCTTATTAGATATAGTGTGGGAATTTAAACACAACCATAAACATTTCAACAAATTGTAAGTAATGCAATTACAAAATGCAGATAAGTAATGTGTCATAAACGGAATGGTCGCGATAAATAGTAATAAAATCTCTTGATGGGCGGGACGAGGGTTGTCTCCAGCGACAATGAGCGTGCGGTACTTCGGACCGACACGTTTACTGCCTATAAACACGTTATGGCCTGTAAGACTGAAGGCCTATGAACTAGAACGTGTTTAAATTATTATTATTTTCTTGAGGATGTTAGAACAAAATAATATAATTCTGTCCTAAGAAAAAAAAAACTAAACATAATAGGATAACATACAGGAAAAAATTACAATGCTTATTAGTATATCGAACAATTGTTACGGGTTTGCGCTAAAAGTAAAAAGGGGTTGGGGCCACGGTAACGGCCCCTAAGCACCCTAAAGACCTAGTCGGCTGGGCGCCATATCAGTTGAGAGAGATACAGAATCTATCCTAGTTTGGCTACAGGTGCTCCCAAATTGTATACTTAATATAACCTTATAGGATTATTGAACAAGTTTTCCTATATAAGTTGGTCTAGTGGTCCTAAGCGCGACTGTTGAGCATGAGGTCTACGGTCCGATTCCCGTGTCGGGCAAAGTGCTATTGAGTTTTTCTGTTAGTTAAGTCTCAGTAGTAGCCCGGTGTTTAGAATTGTAGATAGCAGTAGGCTCACCTCTTATTACATGGGACTTAATAACAGCATTGGTGAAACGAGGGTGTACAATTGTGTACACCTCTGCCTACCCCTTTCGTGGAATACAGTGATGCTATGTATGTATCACTTTTGGTAAATTAAAAAATATTCTATTCTATTACTATTATTACCAATAGTTTTCTATTACTATTATTACCAATAGTTTTCTTACTTAAGCAAATTGTAATAAAAAAACACATGTATTTATTTCCTTTCTCTGTTTCTTTCTTTTCCTCCCTTAGCATTTAAGGTAAAAGACATTTATTTTATTTAAACATTACAATTTATCACTTACTGAGAAAATACAAAATTAAATATAGTTAACCGACTTCAAAAAGGAGGTTCTCAATTCAATCGTTTTCTTTCTTTTATTTAATTAAACCTATTAGCTTAGTTAGGGTAGAATGCAAAAAGTATTCGTTTATATTTGTCAAGTATCTTATGTAACCGCAGGTATGTGTTTTTACATGTTATGAGGAAAAACGATTCAGAAGATTTAAGATATCTTGTTAATTTAAAGTAATTTGTAAATTTCTAGTTGGAATTGGGCGAAACCGCAGTTGGCGAAAAGCAATCGGTTGCAAAGACGACTGGTGCCGGGTGAGTCGGCTAGTCAACATATAAATAAAGTAGTCAAATGTAGGAGAAACATCTAAATACGACTACAACAATGTTCTGGATCTGAGAACGTAAATCTTCTCATATTTCAAAGCGTCTTCAAGTCGTAAAACAATACAAATCTACAAAGTAAATGCTATCGTTTGCAACGCGACATTTTTTTCTATTCGATCAAATATCAATTAAAATAGAACTGTGCGATTTAGAAATATCAAAGTCAACACGTTTAAAATTTTAAATTAAGATTTACATACATATTTAAGTATTTATTTATTTTATGTTCCTAAACTAACGTCTTTTTCCCATCAGCGTAGGCAGTAACTAACTCAAACGCCATCTGCTATGATTCTAACATACTCTTTTTGCTTCGTCCACGTTCATACATCTGGTCATACAGATTACTAGACCTGCAAGTGAGTACTACGCACCTGACCTTCTTGGAGGACACCACCAATAAGGTCGGTGTGTTCCTTCTAGGGAGTCCCACTCAAATTACTATAAATTAATTTATTGACTCATATAGTACTAGTTAATTATTGGATGCATTATAAGGTTTTAATTCGAGTAAATACATACAATCCAACCAGAAAAAAAAAACCTAGTACAACCAAGACGCTTCTCCAGCAAGATGGTGCGACGATCTAATTGGATGGGAGGAGCCGAAAACCGGGCTCACTGGCTTGTCTTGGGAGACACCTGTGTCTAGCAGTGACTGCTATAGGTTGATGGCGCCTCCCGGATAAATACTCGAGGCGCTCTGACCGTTAAGCCATATCGACCTCTGCTCACTACCACGAATTGTTCTTCCACATCATCATCATCAATACATATAATAAAAATGTAACGGTTCGCTGTCTGTACATGGAAGATATATGAGAAAAAATATTATTGGGACCTTTACCTACGCAAATAGCACCCAAAACAATGATTGTTAGAATGTTTGACTGTTTGTCTGTGCGTTTGTGCACGCTGATCTCAGTAACGGCTTATCCGCTTTAGATGTGATTTTCACTAATATATTGTGGTAAGCTTCACATAACATTGAGTGTTTGTTTCATGTCAATCGGTTCATAAATAAAAAAGTTATGCCAATTTAAATAATCACGTCGAACATTTGTTAATTATGACATCCACGCAGACGGAGTCACTGGCACAGCTAATTTTTAATACGTCTTTTTGGTATGATGATGATGACAATGTACTGTTCAATCGTAGCATAATAAGCAAAAACAAATAAGAAAAAGAAATAATTCTGACAACCTTTGTTTTAAGTAGGACATTAATATTTCTGTAAACAGTTTTCTTTAATACTGTACACGCAACGCTTAGACTTTTCTAGAAAAAAGAGACCGATACCAACCCTAGCCAATGACGCGTATTGTTTCGCACCTTAGAGTATATAAGGTCCTAATTTATTAGGTAATTTCCTTTGAAAGGGGTAATATATAAATCAAATACATTTATTTATTTATTTGGCTCTTCAACAATGAGTACACTATTACATTTAAATAAAAATACATTCTTAACTTAAGTCTAAGCGTCTCACTACATAAAGTACTCCATGCACTATAATATGCGCAAATACGTGTAGAAAAACATTTTTTACAAATTTATTGAATTTAAAAGTAGCCAATTAGATTTAGTAGATAATTGCATTAAAACAATTTAAAATAAAGTTAATCAATTTAAAATAATCAATTTAAAATAAAAATAATCTGTTAAAACATGATAATAAATGACAATTCCATTAAACATATTATATTATTAAATTAGAGAACTATGGAATATCAAAAATAAAATTTAAATTTACATTATATTCCCTTAAGTTAAAAATTAAATGGATATAACAAATTATTTGTAATTAACATAGTACTAGCAAAACGAAAACTGCTCCTTGAATGGCGAACATTATGAAAAAAATTAAATAGTTGTACAAATTTGAATTATGGCTTAAATGCATCCTTATCACTTACACATTGACCCCTCAAAAGGAAATTACCTAATAAATTAGGACCTTATATATTATACTTGTGTAATAAATACTCTAAGTTTCGCACACATTTATAAGTGTTATACATACAAACCTACACCGTTAAAGCTCCGATAGTCCACGGCATAAAGGCGACGAATTCAGGAATCACACACCAATGAGTCGCGCGATTGAAAACATGCAGTACAAAGGGGCTCTTTGCTGCCAAGTGGGTATTGTTAAGAAAATTTTAGATTGCATCAGATATTGTCATGATATACTTTGCCCACAAAATAACGGTCTTGTTTCCCATATGATATATTTTGACCACAATATGTACGTAGGTAATATCAGTTTAAAAGATCATATAACCTTTTTGGTTTGAGGTTCTGATATAGGTCTCAGGTTCGCGATTAACTATACTAGTAGGTACCGATTTCTAACCATGCTAACCTTATTCTGCTATATCTTTATACACATTAAATAAAACCTATTTAATTAAGATTTAAAAAAAAGCATTGGCATTACTTTGTACAAGTTAATAGTTTCAATTACCGTTTTATAAAAAAATGCAAAATCACACTGCCGTGGGACAAGGCATTCACAGGCAGTGTGTTTTTGCGTTGTTGTCACACCGTTGGTCTAGTGGTCCCAAGCGCGACTGCTGAGGATAAAGTCTCGGGTTCGATTCCCGGGTCTGGCAAAGTCTTATTGAGCTTTTCTGTTAGGATTTCTTGGTAGCAGCCCGGAATTTGAAATCATGCCCAGTAGATGGCCATAAGCTCACCACCTATTTGGAATTTAATAACACAATTCGTGAAATGTGGGTGTGCAACTGTGAACACCTCTGCCTACCCTTGGCCTACCGCTTCGGGGAATACCTACAGGCGTGATGATGTATTATGATGCTATGTATAAACTCAAATATGGCAAATACAAATTTTCTACAAAACCATAGAAGGTTTAATTAAAACAGGAAATTGACGTTATTTTTTAAATATTAAAGAATTAAACTCAAGCCACGTGTTTCGTGAATACAATTTTGAAATTAAATTCAACCGGATTAAAACTCTCGAAGACGCTAGTGTATTAGGAAATCCTTTTACTCTAAAAGTTCATATAAAATGTATGACGGCTTTCTTCGTACTGTGGGCAAGAGAGATTAGTATACACTCAAGCAATGAACGTTTACCCACTGTGGAGGAAATTGGCGATATGACGTTCTAAGATTACTCGTATTATACACATATGTTTGCATTACAAACGAGAAATTACCCGAGTTTTAAGATGCACATATACAACTTTATTAACAGGCAAATAAACTTTGATTCAATACTATACAGCAAATGACTGAATTGAATTTTTATTTATTGATTGTTATCTCGAAGGACCAATGCTTTAAAACGACAACGGCACGTTATATCGATGGTTTTTACGTTCGATTGTTCGTATTCATGAAGTAAATACAGAAATACAAGAATTGTTACTACAACAAACATTGTTGATTCTTTTAAACAAATGTAGCTGTCTATTTCATCCTCTCTTATTCCTACGACCAGGTCGTTAGATTAAGAGCGTCCTTTCATCTTTCGTGCAAGCACGGTTTTTTCTGTATGCACATTTGTCAAGTTAAACGTCAAATTTGTCATACAATGTTCTTATAAAGATCAAATCTCATACTTTTAAACTTTTACCAACTGAAAAAGATGAGCAACAAAGATCCGTGCTCACACTGTTACTGTCATGATGATAAGGCCCGATATCAATTAGCCTATAAACTTATCTATTTTGTTTGCTGTACGTATTTTCGTATTGAATTCTCGGCACCTCAATAATAATTTGGCTTACCAAATAACATCTACATTTTTGATAAAGTTTATTTTATTGCGAATAATATATAGGTACTTTTGATACGCTTTATCCTGATTTTCGTATTTTCTGTGAATATAGGTATGCTGTAAAGGTTAAGGAGGATAAAAATAATCCAATACCTTCCTTGATATTTTGGCAAATAGACTTGTCGCTAAAGTCCATTGATTTGATTTTGAATTGAATAGGTGCGTTATAAAAATGTGACGTGTGTGTCCTATTTTTAAATGTCGGTAATATAGAAGCTGACCTGCTTCTGGAGCATCAGATAGCGTGTTCAAATCTTGATGTGTACCGTCATCATCCCCCGCCCGTATCTCTATTTATTTGGGGTCGGCGCAGCTTGTATTCTTCTTCCATGCATCTTTATTAACCGTCACATGGTCACTCACTCCTTTTCCATCCACTTCTTCCTCAGTCTTCCTCTACTCTTATTACTACATTCATAGTAAAACTTCGCATGACCCTCATCCCTCCGCATCACATGCCCATACCATGCTAAACTATTTCCACACAACTTCTCAGTTACCGGTGCCACTTTCCAACTTCCTTTTATATACTCATTTCTAATTCAAATCTTGATTTGTATATGATTTATATTATCTTACTGTAGGTTAATCTTAGACGGAACAAAGCTCCGAGTGGTGAAATCCGAGTGGTGTCTTGACAATATGTAAAAAATATGTATATGGACTTACTCTGAAATCGTCAACAAATAGTAAACAAGGGCGTCGAGCTATGCTCGTTCAGTCCCTATTTATTTTAGTTAAACGGTTCCAAAAAGTTGGTCTTATGGAGAAGAACCGGCAAAAACTCCTATCTTCAGGGAAATTAGCCAAGTACGCAGGAGATATTATAGTGCACAAGTGTATGCGCAAACACAGTTGCACTTCCTCTTACTTCACTCTCATATTCCGATGGGACGCCAATCCGAGACGACCGGAGAGAGATCAGGCGCAGGACCGACGGCTTTACGTGCTCTCCGAAGCACGGGGTTTGTCACAACCGCCAACTTTCTGACTCCAGGCTGCTACTGAGAATTTCCTTGCAGAAAACTTAATAACACTTTGCCTGACCTGGGAATCGAACCCGAGACCTCATGCTCAGCAGTCGCGCTTGGGACCACGAGGCCAAAGAGGCAGTCAAGTTAGAAAGCTATTTTTGTATAATAAAAAATAATGAATTACGTTTGTATTTCTCCCACTGGGCGACCACTATTTCTTATTATTCTACCATCTCATCATCATCATATCTCCGATATTTATTGATCCTTTGAAATGTGAATGTGAGTACTATGTGGGCCAGCAATTCAAGAACCTCATTAACTGTCTGGCGGTTTTGAGCTTTTTTTTATTACGCAAATGTCCTCCTGATCTGGTATCGTCTTGTGACGGGTCGTTGAGCTCCCTTAGTTATGGCTTAGCTACACGATGACTGATGCATACGGGCAGATTGACAGGACAGGTCACCTCAAAGCTGCTATGGCTCTTTCCTCAAAAGGCCATTTCAGTCGATCCCTGCATGGTTACACTCACATAGATATGTACTATTATGTCTGGACTTTAAAAGAGACGTTGACCTCTGAGTTTGTTTCGGCGTTTCTTCTCAGAGATAGTTAGATATCAGCGCCAACAAGTTTAACATACAAAGGAAAACCCGGTCTACAGATATAAATATCATTAGGATTATTTTTAATTTCAAACTCGCTTTTGTAAATGCATCAAAATCAATATTATAAATGATGTACATGTGAGTTCTATGTTTATTTACAATGATTTTAGCCGTTTATTTTTTATTGTTTTCTGGCAGATAGATTAATATCATGCTCACTAAAATGTCCCGCTGATGGTGGCGTGTGTGTTGGGTCATTTAATTCCCTACAATATGGTTGAGTTGGGTGATGCTGACGCATGGGTCATGTTCGTGAACAGGCGCTGTCAGTTGGGACTGGTCATCCCTAAACTGTCATAGCAAAATTGTAATTACATTTAATCTTTTAGTATTGGTAGTATTTTTGTAACTCTTTTACATTGTTCTCACATACTATTATGCAACAAAAACAGTGTTAACAATACTATTGTAAAAACCTATATGATGAAAAAGAGTAACCGTGGAGTTTTTTGCCCGTTCTTCTACAGGAATCTACACTTTGGAACGTGGCAACTAACATCTGACAATTCAAAAGTGCCTGTAAATGGTTTATTTGAAATAAATGATTTGATTTAGATTTTTTGATTTTGATATAAAATTACTAGCTGGTACCCGCGACTTGGTCTGCTTGTCAAAATGTCTATGTCCTTCTTCAAGGTCCAATCTATCTCTTTGCCAAATTTCATTACGATCCGTTCAGCCGTTTAGTCGCGAAAAGGTAACAAACATAGAAACAAGCAGTTACTTTCGCATTTATAATATTAGTACGGGTAATTTTAACCCTTCCAAGCGAATTACTCACTAGTAATAGTTGAATATCTTTGCATCAACCAATCCAAAAACATGGTAACTAAATCGAGATGCCACTTAAAATTTGCCTAATCCTTACAAATGACAGTAATATTAAAGCTGAAAGTATGAAAATACCCTACTATTAAGAAAATGAAGCAGTACGATTTATGGAACACCCTAAAGGCTTATGAATCTCAATCAAACTGACTGAAATCAAACGTTTCTGTCATAAAGAAATTACCTTGAGAAAGCGGTTGCAAGAGACTCTAATTTTAGGTAAACAAAGGGTGCCTAAGGGACCTTAGTACTGAGACTTTTCGGAAAATACGGGCGTGTTAACAAACTATCTCTCATTAATGAGTTATTTTATATTTTTTATAACGTTGACCTACACTAGGAACTTCTGTACCGATAGTGAATTTACAAACACACACGCACACACGTTTAGACCAAGATATTTGTTTATTGATCATACAATTTATACAGAACCCTCGACACGCGACGTTGCAGTCAAACTTTCGGTCGAAAGTCACTGAACACATCAAATATTTTGAAATGGCTTGGCTCTGAAACTATTTAACTAACCTTCTGGAGTATAAAACATAATCTTGTGAAAATACAATAAGTCATTTCATCATATTACAATAGTCAGCACTACAGTCGGTCAGTTCCAATATGGGATAATCGACTTCTATCGCTGACTGTACCGTCAAAGTCTCTTTATTAACTGTCACAGAACGATACTCATTTGAATCCTGACGAAGCGTATATTCAAAGGACTTTTAGGTAATTAATTATGCACTAGCAAATTCTGGTATATCTAAGTAAAACAACACGTTTTTTAGATAAAGGAACCGAATTTAAATAAATGAATCTGCATAAATACTCTTGCAGTGTATTTAAATCAAACAGGAAATCCTCTGTGTAGCAGTTCCTTTTCTATTCACTGAATTGAAACTGGACTAAGGAATATAATTTAACAACGCTAAGCTGTATCCAAATATCACAATACTAGCTTTTGTCCCCGACTTCGTCTGGGTAGATCTCGGAATTGGATCCAGCCGGAATAAAATCTATCTTAAGTAGGTTATAAACGTTATGTGTGCCAAATTTCATCCAAATCCGTTCAGTAGTTATTGCGTGAAAGAGTAACAAACATCCATCCATCCATCCATCCATCCTCACAAACTTTCGCATTTATAACATTAGAAGTATTTCAAGTTCTTCCCGTTAAGAACATTAGAATTTTGATACATTTATACTTTGTAGTTTATGGTTTGTATTTTATGGTTACTCTGTAAACTTATGTTGTTCCTGACTTCGTATAACTACACAGAAATTGAAATATTATTTAGTCAATTTGGTACTAATCAAGTGTTAAAGACACGTAACCTTGTCACCGCGCAGTGTGTGGGACCACAAGCACAGTATACGAGTTGTCAGTGTGCGAGCGAGTGAATCAAAGCCATAGCCAGTAATTAATGGGGGAGTTTTATCTTTTTTTTTCATGTATGCAACAAATGGTAACTTAATATTGAAAATAATTTCACTACTTGTCTAGGATTTTGGGGGGCTTAAACTCCCGCACGTTGCCGACAACAGTTGCCGACCCTGTAAGAGGAAAAGCTATGCCAGCAATATGGAAAACAAAAGACGTTCCCCCTACAACCAACACGACGCTTCCTGAAGAATTACTGGCGACCTTGTTCACAGTCAGTAACACAACTGCACTACAAAACAGCAGTATTATTTGGCTACGATTTTCTTCAAGGCGAATAAGTAAATTCAGGTTAATTAATTATCTGCACGGTCCCGGCTATTAAAGTCCTACTGGCACATTGGACAAGACTGCACTTAACGTCATCTCGAGTGCTAATTAATTAGGAGACTCCATTATCGATTTAATTGAACCCTCAATGCTGTGGAAAATTGGATTAACAGAGCGATTTCTTTCTCATTTATAGTTATTAAAAGGTCTAATAGTAGACTACAATGGGCTGGTTTGTTTGTAGCTTTGGTGGCGCACTGAAGAGAAATGAATGCAAGATGGGTACCTGCCGTGCCGTGCCAACGCTCTATACGACTGCCATCGCAAAATGTTGTATTTCTGAAGATTGTTAATAGATGTTGACAGGCGTCATTAAGACGATAAATATGGGAGCTTAAAATTGGCTTACGAAAATATATTAATTGTGCCTACTTATTTAAAACGGTGAAGGAAAACATCGTGAGGAAACCAGCACTCCTGAGATATATTCTCGATAATTTGTAAAAAGCTATAACAGGATTTTATCATCAACTGTACGATATACGAAGAATATGACTTGCAATATTTATCAATATCCTTAAACATACATACAGTCACGCCTTTTTCCCTATACTAGGTACTATGCGTAATGGCAATATACTTACATCTCCCATATTTATCTATATATTTGCATTCTCTAACAAATATCAATTTATTAACGATGTGCGTCACCACATAAACGTACACGTCTAATTCAGATTCACAAAGGTTGAGTTTACGACGCATAAACCCAGTGAACAACGTTATGGCTGTGCAAATGTGGTCAAGATCGGACTTAGTTAAGTATAGTTAGTATTTTGTTTTCATTTTGGCAACGGGTATTTTTTTGTTTTTGGGGGGAAATAATCAGGAGAATTTTAAAAAGGTACTCGGCCTTTGGGGATAAGACCGGGGAGTGTAGGATTTTTACCTCACTAAAACTACACCGGTAGTCACCATCAGCACGTGGAGGGGAGCTCTGGAACTTTCATTTGCAACATACGGTACATCCCTGAGGAGACCGCAAAGATTTTCTCTCCTGAGTCACTGCGCATGGCAGCAAGTGACCCCAGAGTCCCCACTCTAAGCGCCCGTTACCCCAAAGGCCCGCTACTAACGGGTACCTAGTGCTTGCACAAACACAATCTGGTAACCCGGATTACTCACTAGCAACTTACTCTAAAATACAGACTTGATTAATCGGGAATACGATATAAAATAACATAGCATTACGCCTCCTCAACGGATTAGGCAGACGAGTATAGTTGTTGAGTATAGTGGCTGCGCGTCCATGGTAATACTTTGACCTTGAGCTGGCCTATCGAAGTAGGGAGTTTCAATAGTATGCTAGGCCAACCTATTCTGGTTCTATTAATACGTGTGGTCATCCATACACCCACATTTCCCTGATGTAGTTATTAAGTGCTAGTAATAGGTGATGAGCCTATTGCTATCTACCGGGCAAACCCCAAACTTCGGGCTGCTACTGAAAATTTCCTAACATAATAACACTTTGCCTGACAATCGAACTGAGGATCTCATGCTCAACAGCCTAACTTGCCACCACTAGACCAATGAAGCAGTCCATTAAGATTTGGAAGTACCAAACTACAAGTATCTGCCAGACACAGTTCTCGACTATTGTAATTTCACATTGTACTGGGAGCGATCTATCATCACTAACAGGATTATTATTGCTAATAAGGCTGATATAGTGGTGACAGATCTATAGCGTAGTCATTGTTGTTGTCACCACGCCGAATGATGATATCCTGTAACTCAGCGCTCATTGTGTCTTGAATCGTTTCGGCCAATCAGATAATACCTAAGTCTCGAAAATGGTTCAAAAGTTAAATGTTTTAGTGAACCTCTTTCCAATTTATACTTCGCATTCAATATTTCTCAAACATAATATGAACATACGAATTTGAATTTATTGGAAGGTTTCCACCATCTGTCAGTACGCATATGAAATGAGAACCAAACGAGGGTGTCAATTACGCAATGGGAAAACTCGAAGACATTTCAATTTTGTGGCTAAGAAACTTGAATACGAAATCATCTCATCACGTCAGAGTAAATGTAAAACTGAAAAGTGCCTAGTTATTTTATTATAAAGATATTGTTCAACAACGGAAAATTGTTCTTTACTTTTATTAAAACAATTTTCCATTTCAAACTAGTACATAACATAGCATCACGCCTGTATCTCGGAGTTTACTACTGACTACTAAGGCAGTGGAGTACTGTTGTACTGTTATAGGTAAGACTTGCCATCAACCGGGCAACATCTCCAAGATGGAGCTACTTCTGAGAATTTCAGAAACAGAACAACTCAAAGACATTATTCTTTTCAGTGTGGAAGATACATCATAGGCGAAATTCTACCGAATTAAAATCACACGATCCCCCACTACTATACTGGGGTCCCGAGATCGCGACACCAACTTAATAACATTGCTCGAACTGGGAATCGAACCCAGGATGCTCAGCAGCCACGCTTGCACACGAAATGTAGTGCTTGTGTTGATATATAGCGATTTTGACAAAGAGTGGGGCGGGTCTTCTTGGAATTAATAGACTGTAAAAATGCTTTTACTATGTATTAATACAGAAAGTATTTAAAAAAAAGATATACTACCGTCACTATACATTTTGACACTATTTCAACTTATACGTTTAGCGAAAACGATTGTAGGAATTGTAAGCGAAAATTGAAAATACTTACTGAGTTTGAAAACATGCATGTCTTTTGCATTTAAATGTACTTCTTTTAAAATTTCATATTGTCTGTGTTGTGCATATAGAATTTAATCAATACGACGCGCAGTTTCTGTAAGAAAATTATTTCAAGTAAGTTGGAAAACATTCCCATTTATACAGGGTGAACAGGGCTAAACAATTTAAATTAGAATGTACTAGAAATTAAAGAATTTTTTGTTGACCTCCCATACAATAATCATACCGCAAGTATACAAGTAGTATACAAGTATTGTAACGTATTTTTAATGTCTTATACCGCATTTTCACCTGCTACTAGGGAAAAGGGGTACCCCATAGAAACTTGTCATTTTAATACCATAAATAACTTATAAAGCATCATTCCTGTATTCCCCAAACGAGTAAGCAGAGATTTACATAGTTGTACACCCACATTTCACCGATGTTGTTATAAAGTCCCATGAAATAGGTGGTGAGCCTGCTGCCGCAACCAGGCACATTTCCAAACTCCGACCTTCTACTGACAATTTCCTAATAGAAAATTCCAATAACACTGCGTAACCTGGGAATCGAACCCAAGACCATGCTCAGCAGTCGCGTTTGGGACCCCTAGAGCAACGAGGTAGTAACAATAGTGTCATTTTAATGGAATAAAAATAGGATAATTATATAATTTTATTCCAGGACCTATAGTAGTTGTACTATAGGTCCTGGATCCAACTATGCTCAGCAGTTTTTGCGAAATTGTATAACAGACGTCCAAATTTTCTAACTCACAAACATCCAAACTATAGGTAACATTTAGTAAGAAGATGGATATTTGTGGTATTACCGAGTAAACTGATTCATGTAATTTAAATCATAATAATACTAATTTAGTTAAATTTTGTGGTTACGAAATAAAGCTAAGTTACATCGCATTCGTGACGGACATATCGCATTCGCAATTCTTAGGTCTAGCTTACACTATACGACATTTTTCGCGCCATAGTTTGGTCGCAAAAATGCAAAGAATGAGTTCATAATAGTTTCAAAATCCCTCTAAAAATCGTGCTATGAAGATACTACACATGCCCATTGTAATCTTAGCAGTAGATAGGTACACAGATCAGCGACATCTAGCAGTTAAGATGACGTCACAAATCATGCACAAAATGAAATGCTCTACGCAGCCATTAATAACTTTATATATTTTTTTTTCTGTACGAGAGTTTATTACTGAACTACTCCTAAACGTCTGGACCGATTTGATAAAATTTTGATTTTAGACCATCCAGAGACACCCTTGATCTCTGGGGGTCCTTAGATAGTTTAAAATCACAATTGGACCCGGTAGGTGGCGCTGCAATCGAGTTCAGGGCAGGGCAACATCTGCTGGGTCCGCTATTTAGATGAAAGTTACTTATGTAGGTACAATTTACGAAAGATTGTTAACGGTGTCCATTCTACACAAACCTATAAAAATTTACTTACTATAAAATAACTTTTAACCGTATTAATTGTGTGTGTTATATAATAAGTTATATGTTTTTATTATTGATTTTGAATTATCCTGGTGTTTTGAACGCATTATAGTATTTAATCCGCTTAAAACTTTGTTTATTATAATATCGCGAAAACCTAAGTTATTACGAAAAAGTACGAGACAAATATATTGCTATTGCCTTATTTGATTAAAAGTCACGATAAGGGCGAGACGGAGTGAATTAACACACGTCACAGGTAAATAAAATATTACATAACAAAGCATGATACCTATATTCCCCGAAGGGGTGGGCAGAGGTGTTCTTAGTCGCATGTAATATGTGGTAAGCCTATTGCCATCTACCGAGCAAAATTCCAAACTCTGGGCTGCTATCGAGAATCCTATATAAAATATAATTCCTAATAAAAAAATCAAATAACACTGTCCGACCCGAGATCGAACCCAGGACCTAATTAATGCTCAGTAGTCGCGCTTGGTCTTGGAACCAACGAATAAGTTAAAATATTACAAAGTAAATAAGTCCTCTCGTCGTGCATTTTGTGTGTTTAAGAGCCAAGCTGTGTGTGTGTTAGAGTTGATCAATCCACCCCTAGCCTCTGACTTGGCTAAGCAACTGCTATTAATCATGATGATGTCGGGCAAAGCTTTATTGGTTTTTTTTTATAGGAAATTCTCAGTAGCAGCAAGGAGTCAGGTAGTTGGTGGTGTGACACCCTGTGCTTTGGACAGCACGTGAAGCTGTCGGTCCTGCACCTGATATCTCTCCGGTCCCATCAGGGTTAGAGGGAGTGCACCTGTGTTTGCCCACATACTTGTGCACTATAATATAACCTGCGTACTTGGCTAATCTCCGTGGAAATATGCCGCCGTGACCGAAATACGTCGGTCGGGAGGATATATATCACAAGTAATTTGTTATTTCAATTTAATTCCTGGCTTATGTGAATGTATTTGACTTATAAATGGTACTAAATTAGGACTTATAAACACAATATATTCTGACGAATATATATATATATACGAGGTATTAGTTTTCAAAACTACGCTATCAGTATATATATAGATCAAAATCTTGACCAAAAAACCTATAAATACTTAATAATACACTTGTTATCAAATAAATTACCAACTGTATTTACAAATAATTGACATCGTTTAATATTCAATTCGGAAAAAAACAAATGCTTCTCAGTATTATTGTAAGGAAAATAAAATATTTTGGCACCTATCTTACTCTAAATGAGATTTTTTTATTCTTATAACTAAAGGCATGTACATAGTACACCGATTGATTTTATATGTCAACAATAAACATAAGATAATAAAATGGAGAGATATAACGCTTCTTCGTCTTAATCATTATATTTTATACGAAAAGTTTTGTAACTAATTCCTAATATCGTAACGTACCTAATATTATATATGTCTAGCCTTTTCCCTAATCCTGATTTTACCTATAATTATTATAACGAAAATTGCATAGTTAATGTTTCTTTAAATTTCTTAGTCTCGTGACTTCTCTTCCTACATATCTGCGAATTCAAATCTATCACGATGCTCAGGTGACAATGCTCGCAGCAGTCAACCATCACAGATTGATCACGGCAAGCATTGCTTAACCTCAACGATAATTTACCGACCATCCTACCAATAAGTAGAACCTACTAATAAATTTCGATATTTTATAATGTTACTCAATCACGCAAAACGGCTGGCCGGATTTGGATGAAATTTGGTATAAAGATAGATTGAGGACATAGACCTTTTGTGGTGCTAATAAAGTTACGGACACCAGTTAGTAGTTTTCAGTGGGCTATGAGCACCTTTCCGTATGTGTTTTAAAATGGTGGCATTATTTTAATCTTGATTTTACATCTTTTATCACAATTATTTTAAATGCTAACGTACGGATTTATTTTATGTCTAATTGTAAAATTAATACTAGACCCTGAGCCCTGAGATACAGACTCACTGTCTAGTTTGGGGCTCACAGTTTCTTCTATTTTAAATGTGTCATAGTTTATTTTATACAAGCCTGTAAAACATTACTTTGGACAATAAACGTTTTTTTTATTTTATTTTTTATTTCATCATACTTTTTTCCGGTTACTTTAGATAAGACCAGTAGTACTCTTGAAAATAATTCCGCTCGATTAACATTGGAAATATGTCAGTTCGTACTTTATATCCCAAAATGTCTAAAAAATTATTATAGATTCGGGATAATATAAATTTATTTTAAAATTACGCGTCTATTTAATATTTGAATTGTATTGGAATTGGTATTGTTTCAAGAGTAACCCCACTGTTTGGCAACATTGATTTAAGTCATGTAAATGGTCGGGCTTTCGGCCCTTCACGACGAAATTTTTCTGTACATTAGGGTGCTCAAATCCTTACTTTACAAAGAAGTTTATTATGACCATGTTCGAACCCACTCATTTATATAACTAAAGAGTATTCTGAGAACATTAAGTGTATGAGTAATTTGCTCTTTGACACTCCGATAACAATGGTATTTACACTTACAGATAGAATTTTGTTTAAATATTGTTATTGCCATTTTTTATAATTAATCAGTCATAATAAAGTTACTGTCTGAGACATACGTGTTTAAGATGATTAAATCGTTGAGTTTCTTTGTTGTGTTTGTTGCGGTGAGTGAGGAATTTTATTGTACAGAACTAACATTATAAATACTTAGAGAAAAACTTATACAAATTTGTGATCAAGAAAGAAATTCGAAAGTGTATTTACAAATTTTGCACAGCTTTCATATTCTTCGTATCCGAAAATTCATATGAAAAGGGTTTCAATAATAACACTTGACAAGTTTGTGGCGACGCGGCGACGACGAATTTTTGCGCGTGCTGGTTTCGATGTGCAGTGGAATGTACCTACCCTTATTTAAGTGGGCTGACTGTGCAGAAATAAGAAAGAATGTTCCTTGGGACTGCGGGACTATATACACCACTTAATACCTAAAGGACGGTGTCTGAATTATAAAGTAATTTTAAATTGATGATTCCAGGTAAGCCACGCTGACCTCCTGAGCCAAAAAGAAAACAAAGGTGCTACATTGGTAATTATTTTTTTAATACAAATACCCAGTACATAATACAATATACTTGAATATTTTGATCGTAGTACATTTTTGGTATAATGAAATGATTGATTATTAAATATATAAATAGGTTAATTATTGATGTAGGAGATTAACCAGATACTGTTTTATTTTTACAGTTTTAAGAGTTTCGGCAATTTCGTTATTATATTTCGTTGATAATTGGAGTCCTTAACAACATGGAAATTTATTTATTTTAGGGAATACTAATTTTATTGTACTTTTATTTTTTCAGAAACCATTATCAGTATGTTGTGATATACCAGAGCTGGGTGAGGACAAACATCTGGTCGCATGTTCCAATCCTAAACCACCTGGCCCAGTAAGTATTTGTGCCCCTGACAATTAATTTGACTCCAAATAAATTGAAATAAGAGCAGGGAGATGATATAAAGTTTGCTATGATATTATTAGCTTTTTATGATTTCATATATCGTTTGGAATATTCTTTAAGGCGATAAGTAAGGAAACTAGAAATGAGATAGGTGATAGTTCAGTTAGTCAGAACATAGATATATATCCACGGTTCATCGATCATTCATCGTCACGTACTAGCCCTTACTCGTTTAGAAAGATCAGTTTTGACTGTAAAAGGGTAGATTTTTATTTTATTTAGAATAGTTAGCTAAATATTGTTTTTTTTTCAAATGCACCAGACTGCATGCACTTATGAAAAGTCGAAGCGAGCTGCACTCTGCAATCTAAGAACTATATTTTATACCAATAAACCACTTGACCAAAATATCATCATCATCAACTCCACATCGTGTCCAGTTATGGCGACTCTTTGCATGTTCCCATGAACAAATTGGTACTATCATGGGCTCTAATCTGACTTAAATCTGTATTTTGTTCTGAAGACTTGGTCATATAGCCCACGGTACAATTGTCCAGCTGGATTCAAAGTGTAGTTGTAGGAGCGTTTGGTTTGGTCTTCCGTATATTTCCATCTAGCTCTTTCAATCGCATATACTCGAACTGATCAACCTTTTTGTGTACGGCGGACCGCCATTGCAATTTGAGACGTGCAAGCTCCTCCCAACGATCACAATGTATATTGCAGGTAGTAAGATGGCGTATTAGAACATCTTTCTACCTCATGAATTGACCTGCTTCCACTTTCCATATGAGAGTTCCAAATACGTGGGACCAAATACCACAATGACCTTCATATAACAATACAGATAAATAAATTTGTGATAATAACTAACCTTTTTCTTCAGTGCAACGACGTCCAATGCGTGTTTGAGCAGTCTCGTTTCCTAACTGACAACAAGACGTTGAACAAAGACACATACAGAACCCACTTGAAGAAATGGGAGGAGAACCACAAAGAGTGGACTATAGCCGTAGACAAAGCCATCGCGGACTGTGTGGACACTGAGCCGAGGCAGCACCTGGACTTCCCGTGCAAGGCGTATGATGTCTTCACTTGCACTGGCATTGCTATGCTGAAGGTAGGTTGATTTGAGTTTATTGCATTCTGACCATATTTGGATCAGAATAGCGAATAGAGATCGACATAAATTAGTTGGCAGAGCCTCCCGGGACGCAGGTTCAAGTCTTGCTTACGACCATAGTTTTTTTCCACTAAAATGTAAAAATTTAGTTAACAGCTCATGCGTTCCTGAGTTTCAAAATATACGAGTAATTGTTAAAATAATCGCATCTGACGATGACGTCACCATAAGATGTTTTGTATGTTTTGTGTTAATGTGGTATAAAAATTCGTAAAATGTTATTGGGTTTTTCTGTTAGGAATTTTTCACTGGCAGCCCGGAGTTAGGAAGTTGATGTGATAAACTGTGATTCGGAAAGCACGTAAAACCGCACCCAATCTAGCTCCGGTCGTGTCGGATTGCCGTCTCTTCGAACTATGAAAGTGAACGAAGAGAGAATGCACCTGTGTTTACGTATACACTTGTGTACTATAATATCTCCTGCGTACTTGGCTAATCTCCGTGAAGATAGGCCGCCGTGACTGAAATACAGTCGTGAGGAGTATTTACTTTGATTAGAGCTTAGAGCTTATCTAGGATTGTGGAGTGTCACGGATTCAAGTCCATATTCGTATCAATTCCACTATAATTGTTTCCTTAAAAAAAATAGAATTAATTTTATATTTTATTATATGTATTGATTATGTTATTTTCTTTCGTTCCAGAAATGTCCAAATACAGCCTGGAAATGTTAACACTTTATTAAAAATGTATTTCGATCTATTTGTACTTGTGTAATATTACAGTTACTACTTTTGGACAGAGTATTCGATGTGAGTGAATAAAATATTTTTTTAATTTAAAATTGCTTTTATTATGTATTTATTTACTTTGGAAAAAAATAGCTTAATAATCAATTCCTTACAAACAAACAATTTATACAAATTAAGCCTTAAATTCCCACATAATTATGTCACGTTAAGTCCATAAAATTTAATCAATTTACGAAATTTATTTTATTGAAAACAGAGGGGCTTGTGGCTAAGAAATAGCCGCACAGATCGATCGATCGGGGTTAAGCTGTGCTTGCTGCGGTCGGTCTGTCGAAGAGTGACCATCATTTCATACCGAGATACCTTCGTGCCTCGGAGAGCACGTTAAATTGTCGGTTACGGATGTCAAGATCTATGACGGCCGCTACCGGGTAGACAGAGGCCTGAAAGTCTGACAACCAGTCATACCACGAGATATCATATTACCCAGTAACTGGGTTGTGGAGGTCATATAGGCAGTCGCTCCCAAAGTAATTGAGAATAGGCTAAGCAGATATTTTATTGAATACATTCTTGAAGTGCCAAAATTGATGATATTGCAAAAGATTTAAATTTGAAATGTAAAAGTGTTCGCAAAAACTTACATACAGAATAAATAATTTTATTTTCAATTTCATTGCTCGGTCTGGCTTTATCTACTAACTATTTTACGTAAAACCATACGGCCAGGATGTCAAACTTTTCGTATAAATATCAAGTGCACCGATTGCACTTGTGTACAGTCCAAAATCTTGAGTCAACCCTCAACGTTTTCTAGAAAGTAGTATTGTTATGTTACGAAATACGAGCTGTGTGACCTAAAACATTTAACGATGCTCCAACCCTAAACTGCAGGGCCCGGTAAGTGTTTGTATGTGAGTCGAACGAGCAAACGTACCGTACTTAGCTCTAGTCACGTGAAAGTGCTTATTGTTAGGATCGAAGAGTAACAATATAGTTTATCACGTGTTTGTTTAGTACCTTCGCATTTGAAGGTTAAAGGTGAAAAGGTGTTGTCGCGATCAAATGATTTGTTTGTTGTATTTTTTTAACACGTAAACATGTACGAGGGGACAGACAAATTTGAAACAAAATAAATTGTAATATTATGTTTGTTTAAGTTACGCTTACGGATTTATAAAATATGAAAACAACATCTGCTGGGATTAATACTTTTTGGTACTACACGATTAAAATAAATATTTAAACACACACTAGGGGTTTGATAATCAATTCTGCAAATTTATAATTATAATTTTCCCTCGTTGGTCTATTGCGACTGCTGAGCATGAAGTCTTGGATTCGATTTCCGGGTCACGAAAAGTGTTATTGAATTTTTCTGTTAGGAATTCTCAGTAGCAGCCCGGAGGTTGGAATTGTCCCCGGTAGATAAGCTTACCACCTATTATATGGGACTTAATAACATCATTGGTGAAATGTGGGTGTACAACTGTATTATATACCATTTCACCAATTTTATATTTGAGGTAAAATTTTATATTTTTAATAGCGGTGCCCCACATTTTCTCTTGCGGAATTCCCTTGTTGTTCCCTGCAGACACTCTCCTTATTTTCGAGGATACAAATATCCATTGAAGGGCTTAGATTGAAGTATATGATGATTAATATCAGTCAAAACTACTTAAATATAGACTCACCATTTCATTAAATAAGAACGTAATTGTATATAATTTTTGTACATTTAATTCCTCCACACTGATGATGGTATTTCCTCTGATGAAGGCCGAGAGGTTTGTGTTGACAAAAAATTACTAGGCAATGACAATAAGTGAGACGAAGGATAGACGGCAATTGTTACAAAATAATGACATTGCCAAGATTGTTCTTGGTAAGTCTTGAGAATGAAAATTTGTCAACCGATTATCATTCTACGTATCTTGTATGATTGATTTGTAAACAGAATATATTTACTGACTGTAAAACTCTTTGATCTAGTGGTCGCAGTGCGCTGTTGAGCATGAGGATTCGATTCCCGAGTTAAGAAAAGTGTTAAGGTTTTCTGTTAGAAAATTTTCAATAGCAGCCAGGAATTTGGAACTGTGCTTTGTAAATGTCAATAAGTTCATAAGATAGGACTTATTATTAATGGCATTGGTGTGATACATTAAAATGTTTTTAACTCTTTAGGAATTACAGGGGTGATAATATGTTAGATTCGCCGTATTTAAGTATCTGGAAGAACTATCACTTCCACAACTATCATTTCCACTTGGAAGAAAAAATGTCCTGTCACAGCCTGGAAACTTCACACGATTATCACAAGATATTCACGTGCTTTTTTCGGCATCGCACTAGTTTCAAACTCGAATGGAACCCTCAGTCATGAACTGAGCCCGCGGCGATGTCGCAAGTCTTACAGTCGGATAATCCCAAAAAATACACGTGAACACTAAATAATATAAATGTGTCTCACGAAAGTTATTCTACAAAAATAGGTTACGTACTTAGTTAAATCTGATTGATTATATTTATGTTATTCTATTATTTAATGAAGCCGTTAGTATGGTACATGCGACAGAAACTGTCGATACATAAATTAAATCTAACATCTAGTATGGACACAATGTCAACGTATAGCTATCATTATCTATTATTGTATTCTTCCTTATGATTAAAACAAACGACTATGATAAGAAATTAATGTTAAAGTTAGTATATTAAATGGAAAAAGCCTGATGTTCGCTAAGCATGCGTTAATGTTTTTCAAAGATTTATCTGAAATTAATGTTACTTCACGGCAGTAACGAGAAATTGTCTATGTTTTATATATCCAATTTTACAGGTAAAACATTAGATGGTATAAAAGATTTTTCAGATTTTGCTCTAACCAGACAACCTGATTTTAGTTTAAGGAATTATTATATGGAACTTACTAACAGCTTTGATAGAATATAGGTTTAAAACTGTTGCTATGCTATGTTTAAATACAAAAAAACAACTTTATTGTGTAGAAACAAGACAACCTTATAAAGAAAAATAAAAATTGAGGGACTTTTTAACATTACTTACCTACTTACTTAGTTGATACAAATGTAGTATTCGTGTGCGATTTACATAGGTTTTAAATTATGCATAATTGGGAAATTTCACAGGAAATGCAAATACGTTACATATTATTTTTATTATATGTAACAATATTGTTTGTGCAGATAGTAATTTATGCTAGATTAAACTTAAGTTGTCATCAACAGATTCACAATATCCGTCGCACTAGTAATAACAGCACCACCATCTGTTTGTAAACATGAAATACGTTATTATATTAATATTACATAGACGTTCTAGATGACAAACCCGTGGATGTTACAGAGACTCGTTGAATGCACGTAGAGTCACTACTTATGGAAGTCTATGCAAGACGCATATATTTATGTCATGACTGCAACTAATTATCAATGCTACATCAATACTAATTATAATTTCAAACATACCTCGATCAGTTTAATAAATAAACAACAATAGAGAGACTATCTACAAATCACATTAAACACAGGACCAATAACAGACCCCTGTGGCACTCCGATTGCGTTATCTTTATTACTTCAATAACATGTACATATAAGTGCATATCACAGCATTATCCGTTGGTTCATTGTACCTGCGTAATTATACGTCGCCCACAATAATCAAGGTCTTAAGAGCACTTGACACTGATTCACTCAGCGTGATGATATGCCTCCTTGAGGACATCCGACACACTTCTACGCCTATTGTTGTTATTATGTCCGATTTAATGGTAATTAATTGACGATTTCGTAGGAAATATTGGTTTTTGGTTGCCACGATAGTGTTAATGTATGTTGGTTGATTAATAAACCAATAAGAGAATTTGATAGTTGAGAGTTTTGTGAAAAATATATTGATAAGAGAACTTTCACAGAATACGATTAGGTACAATATTTTAGTTTTCAGAATGGTCAGGTACTATCGCACCGATGAACCACCTTATTGTAAAATGACAATAATAGGTGACATAAAATTCAGTTATCCTCTTTGAATTTTCAATATTACAAATAATAACAAAATGTGACACAAACAAGATGATACTTTGGATAACAAATCATAATCTAATTTGTAGTTGCACACGCCAGCATTGAAGTAATTACTGCTTGCACAATTCGGAGATCTAGCTGTACCGATACTGTAAGTAAGTTCCGTGATTGTGCAGTTGCCAGAAGACGTGATGTTATTATAGGATTATATTTTTTTTCATTGACTTCTTGGTCTAGCGCAGCAAGCGTGACTGCTCAGCGTGAAGTTTTGGCATCAATTATTAGGTCAGGCAAAGTGTTATTGAGTTTTCAGTTAGACCATTTTCAGTAGCCGTCTGGAGTTTGATTTTTGTGCAACTACTTAATACGTGCAACTACTTAATACTAGGGCTTTGGTGAAATGTGTATTGGTATATGATATTACACCTCTACTTTACAAATAATACAGGCTTGATGCTATGTTTGTATTTTATCATAGAAATTATAAGTAAGAGATTGTTCTCTCCACCAATTAAATATTTTCTGCTGTAAAAAGATCAGGTAATGTTTGATTTTAAATTGTACTTACATTCGTCTAATAATTTCCCCTTGAATGGATATCGTTAGAATTGGTGTAGATCCAAAAAATATATGAACTCACTGATAAGAAGAATAAATGTGTTTTTTTTTTTCATTATTCACTTTTTACTATAAAAATAACCTAACATAAACACACCAGGAACCAATCGTCCTCATATGAGTCTTGAATAAGAACCTTAATTTAGGCCTCAAGGGAATTATTATCCAAAGGAAGTTCGTGATTTACTCCTAGAAAATGTATATCACGTTCATCTGTGAGCAATAGATGGACCTAATGATTATTCCATGGGTGCTAATGGTCCATTTGCTGCAACAAAGTAAAAAATACAGTATTACATTTTAGAGAGCAATAAAATTGCAGTTAGTGGTTTGTTAATTGTTACCTACTGGTCAAAGGACTTGGCGTGAGGCTCGTCAGTTATGAAGGGTTTAAGTTTTAAAGTTGTAAAGACATAAAATATGGACATTTGAAGTTTTTAGAAAAGGGTTTTCAGTTTGTGCTTTAAAACTTTTTGAGCAGCTTGTTTTCTATTTTTATTTTTAGGAGAAACTTGCATTTTTCGGGAAGTCAGATCATTAAAAAACCGCCTGTGAATAATGGCTCATAATTTTAAGGTATGACGTGTATTAGTGTATATTAGTGTTCTAGATATTATCATCCAGAAAAATCAGAGCAGAATAAATAAAAAAGGTCCTAAGGTTAATTTCTTTGAGCATGAATTTCTTCAATTACCTAAACGACACGGACTTTGACAAAGGTCCCAGAATCACTTAACCAGTATTGCAACCCCAGCAAGAGCATTGTTACTTTTCATAGTATTGTATCATTTTATTGTGCGAACACATGAAATAACCATTCGCAAACTTCATATGAATTTGAAATATTTATTTGTATTTTATATTTCGGAATGTTTCCAAGATATGAAGGTGAAAATTAGACAATAGAGTAAGTATTCAGTGTCTTTACTGTGACATATTTTATACTATGTATTTTACAGACGGTTGACGTCAGGCAGGCGGCCGGTCTTATAACATTGCCAAAACTTTAGCAGCATGCCTGATAGGAATATGATGCGCCAGTAAATTGGGATAAGGGCAGGGGGATGATTATGATGAGGCATTGAAATAAATAAATAATAGTTAAAAAACTAAAAAGCACAAAGACTTGTTACAAAAGCGTGTTTTTTAGTTTTTTAAACTATTATTTATTTTTGCTTTTTCAGTCTTATGCTTCTCGAAGATTTATCTGAATATAGATTTTGCTCGCCATTTTGGGGCGTCCACCATATTGAGTTTAGTGTGACAACATTTTTATTTTTCGTATTCTTCTCAGCATGCCCTTTGATTTGATACCCATATCGCGGGAATGCATAGAAAAATTACTAGTCCGCCATTTTTGGGAGTCCGCCATATTGGATTTAGAATGACGTCACTTAGCTAACTAGGCATTGTCATCGAAACTAAACGTGGATGCAAAATTTCAGCTCAATCAGAAACCGGGAATTGGGTTAAATTTAACTTCCATGATTTTTTTACATAGTTACAAGTGAAGCTAATAAAAGCGTGATAATAAAAATAATTATATTACCTCCCAAAAATAGCTGAATTTAATCAAAGGTATTTAATTTTTCCATGTATTTTTTTCATTCCCGGTACTTGTACTCGCTTTATTTTTTATGTATTTTGTAACTTAATTATCAATACATACAGAGTTATTTGTATTTATACATAGAAATTAAATAGAAAATAGTTCCTAAATATACTTCATGCAAAGACGTTTTATATAAATAGCTAAAGATTTTAGAAAAACTTACCTGCTTCTTCCGGAATCAAATCGACAAAAATATTCCAAAAATATCATCGTGTAATTTTGTGGTCACTATTGCTTCATCTTGAAGAGAAACAGCATAGGGTTTGAGGATAACTTAAAATTGAATACTTGGCCGTATGGGTATGTTATTTATCATTTTCGAGATCCTCATATTATATCAATGTTAATTGTAAATAAAACAGAATGTCGGTGGAGTTTCCTGCCGGTTATTCTCCATAAGACCAACTTCTTGGAACCGTGAAACTAGCTTCGACTTTTGAGAAGTACCTGTAATCTAGTCTATTTGAAATAAAAAAACTTTTTTTATAATCCCTCCCATGAACATCTTCTAGTAATTAGTCAAATCACAGTGTTCACAGTATCTGTTCTATTTCTTACATCACTCGCTTAATTTATCTTTACCAACCTAGCTTTGAAAGACTTCACTAACCGTGCAAAAAAGTTCTGATGCTAATCAATCTTCAATACCGCTACATACAGACTGTCTCGTCTCTTCTAAAATAATCTTTGTCGAATACCTTGATTGTTTCCCGTGCTGACAATGGTCACGGCCGGCGATCACCCGCTATATAACTGTTTGTGTATATGTCATCTCAACACTTCATCCTAACACTACACCATGAAAACATCCTGCACCATTCTTGTGTGGGCTGTTGTTCTTCAGGTAAGGGAAATACTGTGAAAGTATAAAGAAATTACTACCAAAACTAGAAAAAAAAAACATCTCTTTGAAATTGAGTGATTTCGTTTAACAAATTATGATATTTTTTTTATTAACATTTTGTTCTATAATTTACATGTCCTACTGTTCGAACACTTTTTGAGTTATAACATTATTTTTTATATTTATACAGGTTTTTACTACTTAACCGTGTTAAGTACCTACTAACAAACCTTTTCAAATCTTGTACATCTTTTTTATACATATCTCTCACAGGTGGTATTTGGCAAGGGTGACGTTTTTCCCGATGAGCCGGTTCCCCCCCATAGCTTTCGAGATCCTCCTCCAGGTCCCTTAGTACATCCGTATCAAGAAAGAGTTCCAAGGCACTGTTGGGCGCCACCTAATGGTGTAAGTCTAAAATATATTATTTTCGTGTTCTGAAGAGTGGTAAGTTTTAAGTGCACATATTAATAACAAAAAGATACCAACATAAATGGTATTAACGCCATCTAGTGATCACTTTATTTATTTATTTAACAATAATTAGAAAGTCTGTCTTATTTGTGTCCTTTGTCATATAGTTTTTTTTTTTTTTTTTTTTCTCCTTATGGCGATGTCATGTCGTTATTATGCTCTTTGCCGTAGTGACAAACAGCATTCCAGGACCTCTGATTGTCTTTGTTGATATTAAATACTTGCAGTAGTGTTGTAGCTCACTATAATCTTAAACAGGGCGTCGCTTAAACACCTTATTTCTGACAAAAAATCTCTTTGGAAAATAATAATAGAAAAATGCTTTGAAGCATGCGATGCGAGCCTACCAATCTCGTAATCCACCCGAACTTAGCCAGTCACATACACAAATTTTGCCTATGTGATCAAATACAGCGCTGGTATGTCCTAAAAATCTTGAAGCCACCTACTCGATTCTGATAATAATTAAATAATTAACTTTAAATTTTCATGTAACATCCTTATAAATGCTATTTTTGATTCCAGATAAACCCGTACCAATGTTGCCCCATACCTAAATTGTATCCTGAAGAAATCATGGATGCTTGTGGAATTGAGAAGCCGGAAAACAAGAATGCGCGAGCGCTTCCGAAACCTACTAATGAAGTACGAGATCAATATTTTTTTTACCTGTGCACTATACAGTGACTCACACTGCACACCTAGATCTAAACAGAGCAAACTAAAAACATTTTTTTTTTTAGTTAAGCATGTTTTCAATTTTTAGTCCGGTTAGTGGAGTGTAATATTAGGATAACATCAGAACTTGGCACATCGATAGCATTTGGTATAGCATAGCTAGATAGAAGGAGACTTTATAGGTGGCGGTTACTACCAACAACAGCATTCCCAAAGAGGGTTGACGTCACGCAGGCGGCCGGTCATAAAACATAGCCAAAACTGTTCCGGCGTCGCCTACGTAACACCAGAGGGCGCGCGCGCGCCTCTACGCTCCGTGTCACATACCTACCCCCCCCCCCCCCTCCCCGGCGGCCCCGCAAGCGCCGCGCGTGCCCGCTCGGCAGTCTCCGTGCGACCTTCACGAGAACTCATCCGCATGTTCCCTGTTCCTTAATTGGTCAGAATGAGCAGGTCTTACCAAATTATCCAACGATAAATCAAGACAATAAATAAAGTTAAAAAAAAAAAAAATTGTCTCGTTGTTCTAGTGGTCCTAAGCGAGACTGCAGAGTGTGAGGTCTTGGGTTTGGTTCCCGGGTCGGGCAGTGTTATTGGGTTTTTCTAATAGGAAATTCTCGATAGTAGCTCGGAGTTTGGAATTGTGCCCGATAAGATGACAATAGGCTCACCACCAAATGTGAGTGTATCACTATGTACACCCCTCCGGAGAACTATAAATTTTCCATTTTGTTTTCAGGATCAGTGCAAAAAGGGTAATTGTCTGCTGAGACTCAGCAACCTGCTTAAAGGCAACGATACCATCGACTACGATAAACTGAGGGATTACGTCAACAAGTGGGCAGACGCTCACCCGGACTTCAGTGAACCTATACTACTAGCCAGAGACTTGTGTGTTATGGAAGGAGGTCCACCAAGCCCACCTCATATTTGTGACGCAGATAAAATATTCTTCTGCTTGACCTCCCAGATATTATGGGTGAGTATTTTTAGGGATGTTGTATGTGTACGTGTTCAAACATACTCGTGTCGTTTCGCGTATGCCTTGGAGTTATTCGGTTATAGGATTATATTTATATTTTGGCAAGGGAAGTTCGAGTGCTATGTTGGAGTTGAGGTACACATCCAGGGATATAGACCCATGCCTAGTACGCACACTCACACAAAATGGAACACCAATTGGGGGAGGACAATATGCAGCAGTGGGTGGAACGGGGGCTGTCAATTATAATGAAGACATAAGGGAAAAAGACTTTCTATCAGTCACAAGATTGTATTATGACGTTCAGTTAAAAAATTATATTATTATGACCTCTATCATGGTAAATGCTATAACAAAAAAGAACAAAATCCAAGGAGGTACCGAACTTTAGGAGTACTTGGCCGTTCCTCCTGAGTCGGCTGAAGAGCTTTTGGAGATATCTATAAAACAAAACTTGTGGTACTAACTTCAGCCAAAGCTTCAAGCCATCTTTCCAAATAAGATGCCGTGGGGGACTTGAACGAAAGGGCGTACCTGTCTTTTTAAAAGATCGGCAACGCATCAGTACTCAGCGCCAGAGGAGTTCCTCTGGCGTTGCAGATGTTCATGGGTGGCGTTGATCGTTTACCATCGGTCTAAAAGCCCCTGATGATGCCCGTGGGGGGAGGGAGTTACTCTCAATATTGGGGAACTAGCTAAATATTGTATGTATACCTATATTTGCATCGGTTATTACAAAGATAGAGAAAAAAAAAACTTCCCATTTTAATGAATTTAGAAAAAATAATTTTTCGGATATTAACTTTTGTGAGAGATTTATATTAATTATTGCTCACCAGTTATTACTCACCTGCACTCAAAAGTGTAACTCAATTATATAGAAAAATCTTTCCTTCCAAAAGTATTAACACATATTTAATTTTTTTCTTTTTTTTTTTCAGAACTGTAAACTGAGGGTAGAAATCGAAAGTTGCCAGATTCTCAAAGAGCACATGGAAGAATGTAGACCATACTATTTAAAACCCGAAAACGAAGAATAAACAAATTATTATAGAAAGTAATTAAAACTTTCAAGCCTTAAAATCATTATGTTACTCGCTTTGTATTTAATTTATGTTATCAAAGATGTTAAAAGAGTATGTTATCATGTAAATAAAAAAAATTGTAGTCAGTCTACTCAGTCTAATCATTTCAGAGATAAATCAAGTACCCACTTTTTATAGGAAAATGTAAGTACATTATGGGCGCAGTACCTTAGAAGACCAGACGGGAGACGCCTTCTGACTAATTATCGAACAAATTTGATCGCCACTTTTGCTGTGGGGTGCGGTAACACATACTCGTAAGCACAAAAGAACCTGTACTAAAGCGAAAATAGCTCTCGTACCAGTATTATACCCAAAAAATTGTGTTACACGTACGTTAATACATTATATCTCGATCTGTTACACACGATTAAAATCGTGTACTATCATTGTAACCATACCGGAAAAAGGTACCTTTATATGATTGGGAATCTTATGCCAGTGACGAGAGGGGTACACCCGCTAAAACTACTCCAGTACTAATTCCTTCAAGTGCAGTACAATTGAAAAGGAACAAAGCGAAGAATACCTGTCGTATAAATAATAACAACACTCATGTTCTATATGATATATATCTACTATGACTGCCTCATTGGTCTAATGGTCGCAAGCGCGGCTGCTAAGCGTGAGGTCCTGGATTCCATTCCCAGGTCGGGCAAAGCGTTATTGGATTTATTCTGTTAAAAAATTCTCAGTAGCAGTCCGGAGTTAGGAAGTTGGTGGTGTCACATCCCCGTGCTTTTGAGAATACGTAAAGCCGTCAGTTCTACGCCTGATCTCTCTCTGGTCATGTCGGATTACCATCCCATCGGACTATGAGAGGGAAGGAGAGGGAGTGCACCTGTCTGTACATACACTTGTATTATATCTCTTGTATACTTGGCTTATCTCCTCGGAGATAGGCTGTGGTGTATAATGATATTACAGAAAAACTTAAATTTAAGTCATCTTGTCAGTTTTTTTGGTTTTTCCCGTATTGGGAATCTTCTAAAATAGCATTTAAGGAAAAAGCCATACAATGATGGTATCTTCAAACCCGACAGACTAAATTGGGGAACCAGACATCCTATATGATCAGCCAAAGAGCGAATATCGTATTTACTAAAGCACAAATGCCAAATGACAAGACTGGCCCAAAATAGGGCAGAATGGAGTAAAAGGGAGGAGGCTTATTCAGTGGGTTATTAAAAGCAGAGAATGATGATGATGATGAAATTCCAAATGATGATAGTTTAAATTTACCGGGTTTGTATTGCAGTAATTATTTATCTTGATATGGGCACGTGAAGGGGAAAGCTAAAACACATATGAGTGAGAGAGTAATGAATATAAATGTAGATGGATAGGGGGAGGAGATTGATTGTGTGACTCTTTTTTTTCGTATCATGTGGTTAATTAACAACCTAGTGCCAGAGTTTAAACCACACGTAGGAAAGAAAGAAAGAATGAAAAAAAAGACTCTGACATGGCTTTACACACCATCGAGAACATCTCTCAGGTGTGCGGATTTCCTCACGGTGTTTTCCTTCACCGTTTTAAGCAAGTGGTAATTAATTTATAATACGCACATGACTTCGAAAAGACAGTAGTACGTGCCTTGGATTCGAACTTGCGACCTTTGACTTGTTAGTCCAACGGTCATACCACTAGGCTATCATTGCTGCATTTTGTGAGTGATAATAAAAATCAAAAGGAAGTGATCGATAATGTAAGTTAAATTAAGTATTGACCCTCCTACGACCACAAACGCTGCAAAGTGTACGAAACGTCAGGAAAAACAAAAACCAATAATACACGCGATTATTCCAGTTAAAAGTTTTTTTATTACAACAAGTATTGAACTATTCAACGCAAAAAATTGTCGTAGAATATTGGGAGAAAAACATATCAATGAATTCTATGAATTCAGAATAGTGATTAGATGTCGGAATAGTTAAGATGGCAGAGTGCCTGTAGTATCTGAAAGGGCAGGTTCAAAACCTGCTCACGACCGTCTTTTTTTCGACTTCGACTTCGACACGACTTTTTTTCCACATTTTTTCAATATAGCACTGCTACACGGCTTTTTTCTCCAAGGGGGTAGACCAAAGGTGTATACACGTAGTGGTACACTTCACTTCACCAATGCTGTTATTAAGTCCCATGTACCAGGTGGTGAGCATAGTCCCCCCCAGGGGTTCCACCTTGTCGTGGTGGGGGGGGCTCTAGTAGCCGTGGCTTGGTCACCCACGGTGAAGCTAACGGAACCCGAGGAGGGCCGCTCCTCCGGGCTTTGCCTGGAGCGGCGCCGTTGTAGGTTGCGGGCCTTATGGGGGGTGTCGCAACTGAGATGGGCTGCGGCGTCGTATGGGTGTTACCGCAACTTAGGGATGGGGGCCGCGGCGGGAGAGGAGTGCCGATATGTCGAAGCGCCGCTCTCCCTACCTTCCGCGGCCTTGATGGGGCCGCCACCGTTGGATGGCGGACGCGGTGGGGCCGCAGGGGAGGAGGAGTGCCGGTATTGCGAGGCGCCGCTGTCCCTATCCTCTGCGGCCGTAGTGGCAGGCGGCGGGACCACTGACCTGACCCGTCGCAGGGGACCTTGGGCGTCCAGACACGGGATGGTCAGGCGTCCATTGCTCATGGTCTCCGAGGTGGTTGCGGCACGCCATGTGTCTGGTGCTCTGTCCCCCCGTGTCAGAGCGGAATACGAGGGCATCCTTCCACAAAAAAAAAATTGCTACTAAGAATTCCTATCAGAAAACTCCTTAATATTTTGCCCGACCCAAAAATCTAATCCAAGAACTTATGCTTGGCAGTCGTTTACTCCTCAACGATCTTTTATTGCCCTAAAATTACAACGACCCTTAACGCTTCGATTAATACAATAAAAACCTCTATGCCTTTCTAAATATTGATTTAGCCATAAATAAGAACGACCGTAACTCGTGTCCGAAACTGAAGTCAGAGCAAATACACTACGTCACTCGTCCTAATATGGTTAATAGTCAATTCAATGAGCCAGGTGGGGTCAGTTTGAAAGAAAAATACATAACTATAAACCACTAACCATCACTGTCCCGTAAGCCACTTAAGGTACAATGTATATGAAACTAAAATAAAATAAAAAAGTCATCACATATAACATAAACATAACAACATTCTTTTGACTTCGATTTGTTACGATTCTGTGTCTGAAACACCTCTTTCGCTTTATCTATATTCATTAAACTCGTGACTTTAAATAAAGTGGCTCTTGGACTGTCCCATATACTTAAACTCACATCTTTACCTGAATCCACGATTTTTTTACACCAAAAATTCTGAAATACGTGAACAACTTGAAATTAATAAGTAACATTACGTAAGAAAAGAATTTAACAATCCACCTGGGGCCACAGAGCTATCCCAATATAATAGATTTGAACTATCTCGTACACGCACGTACATGCGCACACACACACACACCCACGTTAACACTGTGTTACTTGTATTAATAGTAAGGCCTAGCTTAAGTAATGCTGTGCTATCAGAACACAACAACAAAAATTACTGCGAACATAGACTGCTTCACCAAGATGCAGGCTATGTCTAGTTTGGGACCCGCTGTCATATCTGTAAAATTGACAGCTAGCAAATCTAATATATAAAAATCTCGTGTCACAGTGTTTGTTATCGAATTCCTCCGAAACGGCTTGACCGATTTTTATGAATTTTTTGTTTACATTTAGTAGGGCTAAAAAATACTACCCAGAAAATGTATATGGCAGAACAACGTTTGTGGGACACAGCTAGTAGAACTATAAGAACAAATTCTGTGGGTTTTATTATCTACTAACTTTTAATCTATCGCGTTGCATGATATTACTATAAAACTAACAGAAATTAACGCACAATAAATACCTTTGAAGTCTGCTTGTGACCACGATCAGTGCAACCTGGCCGAAACTTCAAGCTATTCAAAGGTATTAATTGTTCTTTAATTCCTGTTAGTCTTACAGCAATTTTTATTATTATTTATTTTTACGTTTTCACTACCCAAAGTGTCTACTACAGCTGTGTTATCAAAAATCATATATCCCATGGATATATAATAAATGGTATTCTTAAATTTAATAAAATCCAGCCCTGGTAGAAACATTCATGGTTTTCATAAACACTGTTACTTGTTGCAATCCGATGCAATCTAATCATATCTATTCATGGTGTTTCCTAAACATTCTTGTATTACTTAAACAGAATGTTAACCTAACTATTCATGTAACCCCTCCGTTAATTCAGTAGACTTCTACCGTCCAAAACACACAGAGAAGTGAACAGTTGCAATTTATAAAAACTACATCAAATATCTTCTGTAATGTGCCTAAAAAGTAATCATCTTATTCGTAAATACAAAACAAATAGATTAGTGGAACTATTGAAACCAATGATTTTAATAATCATTGCTTCACACGTAAGTACTTTTGTCTCTGAAGATAATTAATAGAACATTTTTATTTTTATGCCTATCTATCTACACTTTAGTAATATAATAAACAGGCATTTTGGAAAAAAAATGTTTTTGCCTTTAATAGCACTATTCTTGAGAAGGCGTATAGACTATTTAATATCACGCTACGACCATTAGGATCCGAGAAAAAACGGTTGTTCGGTAATTTACATGCAAGAGTCAACGAGTAGAAAAACAAAAAATCATCCACGCGTCATAAGGTCTTTTCCAAATAAAGTTAGCACACCAAAACCTAACCTTATTTTTACTGCAATTTACATGAATTAACTGCATATCTGATCTTCGCAACCTAATTACTGGGTAACGCCATATCTTGTAATAAGACTGGTTGGAGACTATCAGGGTTTGGACTACCAGTAACGACTGTCATAGACCTTCATCTGTCGATCAGTGCTGACGAGACACGTATACTAGTCATGAAGAACAGGTTTGGGTTAGATTTTGGTTCAAATTATTATTCTTGTTCTAATCGTGTGATGATAAACGACTTAGTGTTAGAGTTTAAACCACTCGTAGCCCTCTGAAATAGTTTTACACACTATCGGAAACATCTCTCAGGTGTGCTGGTCTCCTCACGGTGTTTTCCTTCACCGTTTAAAGCAAGTGATAATTAATTTATAATACGCATATGACTCGAGAAGTCAGTGGTGCGTGCCTTGGACTGGAAATTGCGACCTTTGACATACCAGTCCAACGGTCATACCACTAGGCTATCACTGCTGTTGTCCAAATTATTATTTTTGATACACAGGTTTCATGCCAACGACGTCATCGAGAGGAAGGAATGCTACCGCCTGTTCCAGATAAATGTCTAGGAACTACAGAAATGCTGGTAAATACAAACATTTATCTATAGTTAATCAATTCTCATGCATTCTCTGAATAAAAAAACGTCCTTGAACTGCAGTGGGACAGATATTCTAGTTAAGATATATCTATACAATCTTCTTTTAACCTGACAAAATTGCACAAATCAATAGGCTTTCTTCAGAGAAAAAATAGATCGTTTCCATGAAAGACTTGTGGGGAATTTTGTTTTTAATTTTAAATCATCATGTTTAAGCTATGGTCCCAATTTAGTCTACGAAGCAATATGTTTTTCTCTCTTCCATTCTTCCCTGTCAGTCGTCACTGTATCGTTCACTCCTATTTCATTCATGTCATCGATCACACAATCTATCCACCTTTTCTTTGATCTACCTCTCCTCCGTCCATCATAATCTTTCTTTGTTTTGATTAAAAAAATTTGGACAGCACTGGTTGGTTGCTTGAGCTACACAGTCAGGTTGTTGCTATACAGTCTAAGAGAGGCAAGGACATTACAATCAAAGCCTAACGAAATTAATTTGGTTTATAAAAATTTATGTTTTATGAATATAATAGATACTAATAATTAAATGTCTGTTCAAAAGTTATACAATTCCATTTGTATACAATACTGCCATCTAGCGTCAATAAACAGAACTTTTGACATCGGCTTTGAGACTCATTGCTCATAGTTTTCGTAAAGGCTAGTGTTTCTTTGAGCATTTCAAGTTTTGTTATTATATATAATATATTATATAATATGTTTTAATTTACTTTTCAGTACCAAAACTGTTGTGTTTTCCCGCCATTCTTCACTCGTGAGGTAGCCAAAGAATGTGGAGGTGCAATGGAAGTACTTTTTATTGACCAAAAAAATAATGTAACTGGATATAGAAGGCGGGCTTATGATGTAAGAATAGTTTTACTATATTAGTTTATTAAGTTTAGGGAGGTTGGACTATCTTAGTTGGCAGAGCGCCTGGAGTGTTCCTCTGGAAGGCACAAGTTCAAATCCTGCTCGCGACCATTTTCTTCTTTTCCAAAAAACTTTATAACTCTATTATAGACCAAAACTAATAATCAACCTTTCGATTCAAGATATGTCTTTGAAAAAGCATTAACGCATGCTTAGCGAACTCTAAAGTTACAATTTTAAATGGAAAAAGAAATTCTTTACGACATTGTATTAACTGCAAAGTTAGTCGTGTCGGTTCAGTCACTTGTATAGGTACTGAATTGATTGCAATGACGTCGCCATAAGACGTGTTAAAATATGGAAGAAGAATTCGCGGTGGTGAGCAGAGGTCGAGATGGCTTAGTGGTCAGAGCGCCTGGAGTATCTATCCGGGAGGCGCAGGTTCGAATCTTGCTCGCGACCGTATTCTTTTTCCATTTAAAATTGTAACTTTAGAGTTCGCTAAGCATGCGTTAATGCTTTTTCAAAGACATATCTTGAATTATTAAGGTAATTGCATTCTTTACGACATTGTATTAACTGCAAAGTTAGTCGTGTCGGTTCAGTCACTTGTATAGGTACTGAATTGATTGCAATGACGTCGCCATAAGACGTGTTAAAATATGGAAGAAGAATTCGCGGTGGTGAGCAGAGGTCGAGATGGCTTAGTGGTCAGAGCGCCTGGAGCATCTATCCGGGAGGCGCAGGTTCGAATCCTGCTCGCGACCGTATTCTTTTTCCATTTAAAATTGTAACTTTAACCTTTCGATTGTTTTGCCTATCAAATATATTTGAGATACCTAACTAGGTCAAAAGTCAAACTATCATTGGATAGGTTGGTAGCAAGCCCTAAAGATATATTTGTTTAATAACTTTCGTGAGGCATATTCATATTAGTTATTGTTCACCGGTTACTACTAACGTACATTGGTACTAGTCGGGCAAACCCAAAGAATGTACGTGAGTACTAACCGGTGAACAATAACTAATAAAGATATATTTGTTGTTCGTAACGCTATGTTGTTTCTTTGTTTAATAACTTTCATGAGACATATTCATATCAATTATTGTTCATCGTTTCAAACTGTTACACTCACGCCATCGCCGCGAATTCAGCTCATGACTAAGGGCTCATTCGAGTTTGAAACTAGTTGGGCAATCCCGAAAAATGCACGTGAGAAGTGACCGTTAATATGTGTTTTAATAACAAAATCTCTTTTTCAGTGTGATCATTGGATGTGTATACTTGATAGGTATGGACTATTAGCTCAATACGGAGACTTGGATATGGATAAATACTTTGCCCATCTTGATCTATGGGTGGAATTAAACCCAATATTTGGAGACGCCATGGTCGAAGCCAAAGTGTTCTGCAAGGAAGCCATCCGATCGTATTTACCTCTGAAGCCTTGCGAATTCTTTGATCTTCATTCATGTATCAGAAACTATTTGAATGTGGTAAGTGATTACCGAAAAGCGACGTTACAGTTATGTCTTTATTACAGAACCATGCTCCATGACTAGTCTTTTCCCTAGCCTTCTCCTTCCTAGAATTATGTATAGCTCATAGATCTAGTGACCGCAAGCGCGGCTCCTGACTGTAAGGTCCTAGGTTCAATCCCGGGTCGGCAAAGTATTGGGATTTTCTGTTAGAAAATTCTTAGTATCAGTCCAGACTTAAGTTGGCGGTGTAACAATCCCCCTTCTTCAGAAGACACGTAAAGCCGGCGCTCCTGCGCCTGATCTCTATCCGGTCGTGTCGGTTTGCCATCCCATCGGACTATAAGAGTGAAGGAAGAGTGAGGGCAACTGTATTTGCGCATATACCTGTACACTATAACATCTCCTTCGTACTTGGCTAATCTCCGTAGAGATAGACCGTATAGCAGACAAATGAGAATCGTTACACTGTATCGACACTTGCTCTGGAACGGAGCGCGTGTGTTTTTTAAATACCGTAAATAATGACAAATTGGCTAGCATAGTGCGCACTTGTTTATTAACCGACTTCAAAAAAAGGAGGAGATTTCTCAATTAGTGTTGTAAAAATAAGCACTGAGCGTCGAGCGTTGAGCGCTGAGTCCACGCTATTGAGCGTTCAAGACTCGAGCGTGAAACGCTCGAGCGTTTAAGACTTGTGAGCGCTGAAGACTCGGGGTACGGCGCTCGAGTGGCACGCTCGAGCGTTGAAGCGTTATCATTTTTACTGGGGGTATATTAATAATAATTTGACTAGAGGGTATTCTTTAATCATTATGACGCGTGACGTGCCTATGTACTTCGACTCGGGAATCATTTTTATCGGCGTGTTATATATTTCCTATAAGTTATAATTATTTTATTTATTGTTTTGCGTTCATAATGTCGAGTCAGTCGAGTGTTTCTCATGAAATGGAAAACGATAGCATTATCAATATCATTAGTGGTAGTGAGAATGTACGAAATGACATGGAAGTTAGTGGTGAATTGACGGATTTACCTAGGTGTGAAAAAAGTCGGAACAGTTGGAAATGGGTTAATTTTAAAACCATTGCAGGTCGTGTTACATGTAAAATATGTAACAGAAGTTTTTCGCTAAAGACATCCACATCCATACTGAAAAGACATACATCGCAGCATACGACAACTGATTCCACAGATCCAAATGCAAGCATTGCAAGCACATCTTCTTCTTGTTCTCCACGACGCCCAAGTCACTCTTTGTTATCAAAACGAAAATTTGGTATGAAAGACTACGACTACAACACACTTTTGGAAGAATTTGTTATTCATGGAAATCATTCATTACACATCGTTGAAGAAGAACATTTTCAGAAATTCATATCCGCTTTAAATGGCAATTATACCCTACCGTCTCGTTACAAATTAACTAAAGGTATTCAAAATTTATATAAAGAGAAGAAAAATTATGTAATTAATTTGATCAAGTCTTCTAAACATAAACTGTCACTAACTTTTGATTTCTGGACATCAGTTACGAATAAACCTTACATAGTAGTTACTGCACATTTTATAACTAACGAGGGCCAACTGATTTCTATGATAATTGAATTTGATCTTATACCATACCCTCATAAAAGTGAACAAGTCTTGCAAAAGATTATTCAAATATTTTCCGATTTTTCTTTAAAAGATAAAATAATATCTATCACGACAGATAATGATGCAACAAACGTAAAGTGTATTAATCTCTTAACACTCTTTCATGAAGAATATAAAGATGTAATACATGTCCGATGCCTAGCTCATGTACTCAACTTAGTGGTTAAAAAAGGCGTGAATGAAGTTGAATCAATTATTTCTGCCGTTTCAAATCTAGTGAAATATATAACCCTATCACCTAAAAGAAAGCAAGTTTACGAAGAATGCTGTATTTTGCTTAACGTCAAAACATTAGATCTTATAAAAGATGTACCCACACGTTGGAACTCCACATTTTTAATGTTGGAAAGAGCTTATTTTATGAAAACTGTATTGGATTTTATTTGTTCTGAAAAAACAGATTTCAATGCATATTTCATTCGGAATTGGGATGACATTAAAGTAATCCTTGATTTTTTACAGCCATTCTATGAAGCCACAGTAATGTTATCTATACATGAATATCCGAGTATATATTACGTTTTCCCAATCGTAGATTCACTGCGGGATCATATGAATAAATTTGAAGATGTTGATATATTAAGAGATTGTGCTAAAGCAATGATAACTAAATTAAATGAATACTCTTCAAAAATCCAAATTGATCTTGCAGAAATTGCAACCATCTTAGATCCCCATTTGAATAATAATTATTTTATGAATAGAGGTAAACCAGAAGCTTTGAAAAAACTGAAACAAGTTTATCTCGATAAATATTACTCATCACCAATATCTCAAGACGATACTTTAAGCAGGGAAAGTCCGGGATCTTCCGATGTTCAGATCAAGAAGTCTTTTTTTTCTTCGATATACAAACAAAAATCTGATAGGAGATCTATAGATGAGATTTAAATTTATTTAAACTCTTCAATTGAACCTGAGAGCACAGATGTTATGTTGTGGTGGAAAAGTAAAGAATCCGCATTGCCTAACCTAACTAAAATGGCATATGAAATTTTATCTGTACCAAGTACAAGTGTGCCAAGCGAGGTGGCATTTTCAAAAGCTGGCCTCATCATATCTAAGAGAAGAAACAGATTGAGTAATAAAAATATTCAGGCCTGTATGTGTCTTTCTTCGTGGTTAAAAAAGATTATTTAACATTATATAACTTTTTTTTACGTTAAAATATGTATATTTTTTCTTACATCTGTAATAATTTCTTTTTAAGATAACAATAAATAAAGTTTATACAAATAAAACTGTTGTCTTACTAAATTACTGTGTCTATAACCAATATTATGAATATATTTACAGATAACCGCAGAAAGGCGAAATAGTCCCGAGGAAAGCGATAAAAGTTTCTGTAACCAAAAAATCCACGCGGGTAAAGCCGCGGGTATTATTAAACTGATTTGTTCTTAACATACTTTGTCGAGACTCGCGCTCAAGGTCGAGTCGAGCTTCGAGTTCGGCGCTATAATAGAGCTTTTTTTTCTAAACGCTCGAGCGTTTCTAAACTGCTCGAGCATTGACTCGAGCGTTTCTAAACTGCTCGAGCGTTAACTCGAGCATTCTAGCGTCGACTCGAGCGTATTTACAACACTATTCTCAATTCGACTGAATATATCTTTTTTGTAAGCGAAAAATGTTAGTAAGCTTGAATAAAAAAACCTTTATTTTATTTTTTAGATTCAAATTATGAAATTCAACAACAATCTGACAATTCTTTTCAAGCTGTTTTACATAACCTCTAACTGTTGACCCACTGCATTGATAAACGCAAAACATTCATACAATCCTACGTAGGTATTCTAGTTCAGTAATTATGTAAAACCGCTAAATGTCGGTCAACAGTTTTATACATATAATAGCGCTGTTTTATAAATCAACTAGCAGTTTTGTAAAACAGCTAATTCTACAATCTATCTGCAACATATACATTATTTTAAGGCTGAATAAACCTGCATTGAAAATAATTTAAAGCCTATTTACTTGAAAATATCGAAATAAAGTACAAGTTGTCTCCTTCCTTCTATAATCCGGAGAGGAATTATATTAAAAATTGTACACTTATAAGAGTTTTTCGTTATTTGCAGGAATGTCCGGTGGTCATACCTACAAAGGAATGCGAGGAAAAGAAAATCTTCATGAAAGAATGTAAAGAATTTTATCATTAATATAATAAATTTTAATTACATCTAATATGCCTTTGTGCATTTCCTCTGCAAACAAATAAAGTCTATGCAGTTCAATAAGACGCGCCCCATTCTTAGTATAAATCGCTAAACGTAGTACTCTCCACGAACAGACACCCTACGCACATTTTATGTGAGGAGAAGCGGGCTGCTGGAGAAAAGCTCGAACATGAGCCTGAAAATAGTGAAGTGCATCTACGTGGATTGAGCTATATGTAGCAATCTAGACAAAGAGTGGTGCGCGTCTTCGTAAATTGAACAGACTGTATATGTTTACTCCCATATTTTAATCTTCTTCTTTCTATCCTGGTCCCAAGTTATTTGGTTTATTTTCAGCAATTACCTATAAATGAATAGACAGGTATGTCTATAGCGACATTCAAATGTGTGTGTGCAAAAATAAAAGTACACTTACTCAAAACATTTCGTTTAATCTAATATTCGAACTAATAAGACGATGAAATGACAATATTCCTCGTCAAACTTACTTAATTAAACTATTTAATTATTAACTATTACAGTACAATTTATGCATACATTCAACAATAATTCATCTTTAGCATTTATACACACATGATATGAGACAGAGCAAAAGTACGTCCAGCCATACAATTCATATTGTACCGTTTAACGAGCTTACTCCGTACTGATACACTTATTAATACTGTCACGTAAATGCTCATAGAACAACTTTCATTATCACACGCACCAGTATTCCCTTATCACTTTCCTTTTAGGAATGTTAATTAAACTAAGCTAACAGTCTTTGTAATACCTTCAAGGGAGAAGCCGAGGGTTGTACCGGCCAAAGTACAATATCATTCCAGACGGGTTATGTCTTACGAAGTACAGGAAAGGACGGTCGAACTTTAATCGCGCTGGCAACGCACTTCTTGCTGGCAAACGCGCCTGTCTTGGCCTAAGATGCAGAGGCAAATGCATCGCATCACCAACGTCATGGGGATCATGGAAGGCCCTCTGGTAGTCTCTCGGTTCGTCCCAATCGTTTAACCACCTGGTACGACGTCTCTGTGAAACACTTAAGGTCTCGGGATACTCCTCAACATGATGCTGTTCTCCAACTCCTTCTTCGCCACAAGTAACGAATGTGTTAAGTTGAACCATATCCGATAAATAAAGATCTTTTGAAGGTCCATTCAAGCCACCTAGATCAGCATGATCACCATCAAATAAGTCTTTGAGTCCCATTTTCCTCAAGCTCAACGATACATTGAAAGTTGATTTATGGGAGAACCTCGGGATTTGAAGTTCCAGGCCCGTACGAGGAAGTAGAGTGCGTAAGACCCGATTCCAAGTAGGTGTAGTCGGTAGAGTATCGAGCAGTCTTTGTTCAAGTTTTTCTAAATCATCAGCATGTACCACATTTCCCTGCTGGCCAGGCATAAGGAACAATGTGCTGATGATACTGTTAGTATTTCCTAATGCGGCTGCAGTAGCATCCAGGCTTGGATCATAGCCAGCTAAGAATCCACTCTTGTAAACCACTGCTGGAACGGGAACCAGACGTCGCTGACGGACGTTTGGAGATACCACGAAGTACATTTCACCATCCCTGCCGTCTACCGACGTTCCTGAGCAATCGGTCTGAAACATGTTAAGAACACAATGTAAGAATTGTCATGATATAAAGCTTAATATAACAGGGTCTAATATGTACGTACGTGAGTAACATGTAAGCTGATCTTAAAATTATATTAACCATGACAAAAAGTTTCATCAACATTAATTCATTCAACTTGCTAGATATTTACAGCTGTAAGCCGAAACCTTTAACACTACTTAGATTAAACTTTGTTTCCTTTAAATCAAAATACATCAACTATGCTTTATAAACGTCACGGCCACGCCTTGTTCATTTTATATGACGTACAGGTAACCAAGACTTTTTCAAAAGAATTAGCAGATGGTTTTCTAAAGTCATGTATGCTAACAAACTATGAATAGGTTTTTTTGTTATTATTATTGATTGTAAAGACCAAATACTTATAGTTCTTGAACAAACAACTAGTCTGTTACATGATATTAAAATAAAACAAAGGAAAATGAAGATTTACCTCGAATATATTGGCAGTAAACGCAGCTAAAGGTGATTGCATAACAATGTTGTTAGTCTTCATGTATTCCGGAATCTTTCCCCAAGTGTACCTCTTAACAAGCAAATTCGTTCTTCTTCTAATAATGTCGCTAATCAATTTAAAGTTAATTTCCTCTACATGACCATTGTAAAAGTGCTGAGCTCTCTCTTTGTAGAATGTTAGGATTTTTCCCTTATTTCTATCACTATAAAGTTCTCTTATAAATGCAGACACTGCAACTCCAGAATCCTGCGTTGTTTCGATCGAGTCAGAAATATTTTTAAGTGTAAAGTGAGGATTAAAGGTAACCATGTCGTCTAATTTCAGAATCTCGTTCATTTCTCCTGAGGTTGCCCCTCTAGCCCCCATAAATATCATGGCTAACATCGAGAAAATTGAATATGGTGATAAAACAAAACTCCTATTCTTGTCAATATCATCAATCATCACGTTCCAAAACCTAAATGCTAGTTCATTGGAAAGTTCCGAAAAGCGCGCAACATCATCTCCCAAATCTTTTGTAGTTACTTCCAAGCCTTGGTTTTCTTTAGAAAATTCTAAAACAATATCTTTGTTTTCATTATTATCTGCATTAAAGTGATTTTCAGATTTGACCTTATCTTTTGGGATTTCGTTAGCTTTTGGTGGAGAAAGAGTTGGTATAAGCTTCCATGAATTATTTCTTTCGTTGATCAATTCTTCTTCATCAATATTCACCTTCTGAATCTTTTTCTTGAAGTCGTCAACTTTGGGTAATGGCTCGGGAAGTTTATCTTTTTTATTGCTAATATTGATTTTGTCACCTGAATTAATTTTATTAAATTTAGATTGACTTATTTTATTTGGTGTGGGAGTCGTTGTTGTAACATCTAAATCCGATGATGTAGTAATTTCTACACTCGAAACGTCATTTGAATCAGTTTCAGTAGTTTTATTTCCATTTTTTGTCATTTCCTTTACGGGTTCTGTTTCTTCAATATTTTTGACTTCTGTATTTCTTTCATTTGATACATCAACATTATTTTTATTTTCAGTAGAAACGGGTTTTTCTTCAGGATCCTTTTTCTTATTGCTGGATATCGAAATCTGAACAAAATTTTGACTGTTGTCTTCAGTTTTATCTTTGCTATTGTTTTCTTCTTTTTTATTTGTTTTTGGTTCATCCTTAGTTTCTACGTTTTCTTTTTCCTGGAGTTCAGTTACTTTATTGCTGTTACCTTCTAAAGAAAAGCTAGAATCATTCAAAATATTTTCTTTTATATTATCCATTATAATCGGTTGTTTAGTCGACAATTCTGTAGTTGAACTGGTTTCTTTTTTCACTTTGTTTGATACTTCAGAGGTTATTTCATCTATTTTTACAGTTTGTACAGTAGTAAACTCTACACTTTTCTCAGTTGTTGTTACTTTTACATTTTCTTCGGGACTTTTTTCAGAATCAATAATAGACTGCGGTGCTTCGTTTACAACTTGAGAGAGTAAATCACCCATTGACTCCGATAAAATTGGGTCTATTGTAGTAGCTTCTGATGCTGTAGTTGTGGTAAATAATTCAACTTTTTGAATATTATTAACTATAATATTAGGTTTCTTTGAATCATCATTTAAAGCCTGTGTTGCTTCAGTTTCTCTTGTATTTGTTTTTTGTACTTCAGTATTTTTTTGCGCAGTTTTCTTGGTTTCGTTTTCTTTTATTGTGTTGTTGGTTTCTTTCTGGTTATTATCTTGTAGGTCATTTTTATCATGAGGATCAATTGTTGAAATTTTTATAAAATTATCAGTATTTTTATCGGAAATATCTGATTGTTTATTTTCGGTTTCATTTCCAGTACCTGATGGTATATCCATATCTAAAACTTCTTTGCTTTCCAAATCCAATCCATTAACTTTTGTTGTGTCTAATAAATTGCTGCTTGTTGGAATAGGTTGATAACTTCCACCAAGATCTGAAGCTATTTGACTGATACTCTGAGCAACATCGAACATTGGTAGTAACGGTTCAACGTCTTTTTCAGTATCATCAACATTCGGTTTATTTTCCATAGTATTCATATTATCGGCAGACACAAATTCTGTAGACGATACTGTTGTCGATGGAGACACAGATTGGGTTGTTAGTGTAGTAACATTGATTTTATCGCTTTCCGGATCATTGAATGTGCTTGCAACATAGTTAGATGTACTAACGGCAGGCTTAATTGTAGTAGCAAATGTTTGAATTTTAGTTGGTTCGGTAGTTGGTGCAATGGTCGTAGTCGTGATAGATCTCTTTGTTGAGCTCGCATGTGCGATCGATGGCTTAGTAGTTACTACAGGTTTATGTGTAGTGCGATCGGTAATATAGTTAACAGTAGATACTGGAATAAAAGTACTTATTCTTTCAAATTCTATTTCATTTTTCTCTGTAGTAGAAACCGCATTAGAGTTAGGTTGAACTTGTACTTTGATATCTTCAGGTTCTGGGTCAGACACTATGCTTATGCTATGCTTCTTTGTAGTGATGTCAGGCTTTGACGTGGTTACCTTCTCAGTTGTTTTAATAACTTCTTTAGGCGTCGTTGACTTGACAGTCGTTGTTGCAGTGACTTTAGTTGATGGTACGCTTGGGGTTGTGCTTGATCTAATAGGAAGATTTTCAGTCGTTGGTTGTTTAATAGTGGTAGTCGAAATAACTGGTTGTTTGGTTGTAGTAATTGTTGTTGTGGTTGTAGTGGGGGTAGTTGAAGGTTCAAGTGTAACTTTACGGGTCGTAGTTGAGGCTTTACGTGTCGTAGTTGTAGCTTTAGGTGTCGTAGTTGTAGGTTTACGAGTTGTTGTTGTTGTCGTTGGTCTACGAGTTGTTGTTGTTGGTTTTCGAGTTGTTGTTGTTGGTCTTCGAGTTGTTGTTGTTGGTTTACGAGTCGTAGTAGTCGGTTTAGGTGTCGTTGTTGTTGAAGTGGTAGAAGTGGTAGTCGTAGTTGTTGTACTTGTGGTGGATGGTATTTCCTTAGTTTCTGCTTTAGTAGATACTTTTTCAGTAACTGCAACTTTTTCATCGAGCATCGTTGATGAACTACTAATAACCTGATTACTTCCTTCTTTGCTCAACGAATTCTCTTCATCTTCAACGTGTTCTTCAAATGTTTCTGTCTCCGGTGTTGTAACTGAACCTGAAGTTTTATCAAAGACGATATCAACTCCCGTATTGCCAAAAATTGAGGGCAAGATCAAACTCCAGGAATCGGAAACGTCAGGCGTATCTAATGTTGGTTGAATTTGGGGTTTGTTTTTGTGCGCTTCCATTTGCGCTTTAAGAACATTTTGTACATTAGTTACAACACTATGAACTTTCGTGTAGGGTGGTTGGTTGATGTTAAATGAGACTGTCGGTTGGTTGTCATTGGCAAAAGTGACTAAACCTTCAGTTTCTTCGCCGGCAGCAACAATTGCTTGTATTTCTTCTAAAGTCATGAGCCGCTTTACTAGTTCTCCTGATTCATCGAAGGTATAAAACTCATAGCGGTCTGGTGTGAGGAGATTTACGGGACTTCCAACGGTGGCTGGTACGTTGGATGGTGGTGGCAGTGAGTTTCCAACAGCATCGGCGACAAATGGTAGTTTGTTGCGCCTGAAATGGTTACAAAGAGTATGTTAAAATAATACTTAGAGAATTGAATAGGAATTAATATTAATGTTTAGTTTTCAGACTTGTCGTATATTTGATATGAATGTTTCGTAATTTTTAGTATTTAGGTACATTTAATTATTCTCATATATATTAATTAAGTGCTTTTGTAATATCTTAGGTTTGCGCGATCACTACACATTATAATAAAAGGACTGTCCTCCTGCGACCACGAACGCTGCAAAGTGTTCGAAACGTCAGGAAAAACAAAAAACCAATAATACACGCGATTAATCCGGTTAAAAGTTGTTTTATTATAATATGTACTTTTGATTTAAGCAAAATAATTTTGTTTACCTATTATCATTTTTATCAGCCAACACGCAGCTGGCAGCGAGCAGCAAGCAGAGTAGAGCCCGCATCTTGACCTCCCATACAATCAGCACCTGAAACTGAAAATAAAAATACAATTAATATTTTAGTACTTCTGTATCGATAGCGTGCTTGATAGAAAAACCGACATATTTTTTGAGGGATGAGGGTGATCATTGGCTAGTTATTGCCCATAGACACTATGTCATGGTAAATGAGACACGTTTTTTTTTATTCCCAAAATCACGGCTTTATGTCATCATAACATTCTTGGTGGTGGTTGTAAAAGAGCGCCTACTCTTCAGAGGAATTTCGCACAGACTGGTCGACCCTTCGTCGACTTGTGACCAGGGGGCTGTCTGGTTTCTCGGTCAGAGAATTAACATTGCCTTTCGACGTGGTGGAATGTGCCAGTCTTCTGAATCAGACAACAATGCTGAGGAATACTTCAACGTCTAATCTATCTTTATTGTATTGCTATATTTTATATTATAATTTTAGTTCATAATTCTACAATAATGTTAATGAGAAAGTCTGATGGCTCCGTTGTCACCGCAGTTGCAAACAGATTTATTTTGTAATACCTAAAGTTCTACAATGATAGCCTTACCTGCTCTTTTTTTCACTTATCGCAATAAAATATTTCGTATTGTTTGGGTGTCAGCCAAAATCACACAGAAACGTTTGACCTGCTGCCGTGTTGCCGTATATTACCAAAATGCGTAACAGAATCTCTAACAAAAATCCTATTGTTGGAAAACCTGTTTGTGAAATTCTACGTTGATCTCAAGGTTAAACAAAAACTTTACAATTCTCTTATGATTATTATAATTTGTAATATGACTGAACTGCCTCGTTGGTCTATGGTCGTTAGAGCATCTGTTGAGCGTTAAGTCCTGCGTTCAATCTCCGCGTTGGGTTTTCCGCAATTAAATTCTCATAAGCAGCTTGAGGTTTACAATTGGGCCATAATGGCAATAAGCCATAGCATAGGAATGGTATTGTGTACATCTCTGCTACTCCTTTGGGAAATACGGTGTCATATTATTTTATACTCACATTTTTTTATGCTTTTTATGTCACCACTTTATACGTGGTGAGCCTATTGCCAGCTACCGGACACAGTTCCAAATGTTGAAAAATATTCAAACATAAAAGCCAATTACACTGCTCGCCCTGGATAACCTAAGACTTCACATTCAGCAGCCGCTCTTACGCCCACTAGACTAATGAGGCAATAGCTAGATCACTATTAACTAACTGAACTTTTTAACGTTATATTTAATTAACATTTAACCTTAATTAAAAATAATAAAATAATGGCTTTATTAAACCTCACAAATTGCTAAAGTCTATGAATAAATAACAAAAACCAATAAACGTGAACATAAAAAATACATTTTACAACTTCTATAAACGTAAGCCGCTAACAAAATGAACTGTAAAATTGTGAATAAACCCGCTTAACAAGTAAAGCCACGGTCATTGTCACTTAAACTAGAAACACTAGATTACATCGACGATTCACTCGTTTACTTCCTACTGCTTGCTATGTTAAAGATGATTTGATAACTTGTCTTACAAAGTCGGTCATGTATGTTGTCTCAAGCAAAGTTTACGTTTAACAAGCATCATTTCTTTGACAGTAGTTCCGTTGTGTTTTGACAAGTTGTTTGCCGACTATGTGGGGCACCTGTCTCTCGTGGAGGTCACTCAACTTTAATGGTGACATATTTGTTATGTAAGGTAATGGAAATAGCTTCTTTAATACTGTTAAAATGAACCTTTGGCTGTGAACTTCAGAATTTATTAACGTGTTGATCTAATCAATGTGATGCAATGCGCGTTCTTCAGATTTACTTATCTATAACATAACAAGCCCATAACTATTCCACTGCAGGGCAAGGGCCTCTTCTCATACAGAGAAGGCACGAGCATTGATCACCACGCTAGCTCACTGCGGGTTAGCGATTTCAGATCATTAGATCCAGGTTTTTTTACAATGTTTTCTTTCACCTGTCTACAATGTCTTATATTAACTAAGAAAGTACATATGATACTGAAAAAGTCTCATTGGTACATGCTAGATTTAAACCCACAACTTGTGACTCTCTCACCAGTAACCACTCGGCCACCATGACTTTATACTTACATATATATAATAAAAATATATATAATAAAATACGTCAATATATATAATAAAAATGTATCGCTGTCTGTACATAGAAAATATATGAGTAAAAAAATATTATTGGGACCTTTATCAACGCAAATAGCAAACAAAACAATGATTATTAGATTTTTTTTCTGTTTATATGTTTGTCTGTGCGTTTGTGCACGCTTATCTCAGAAACGGCTAATCCGATTTAGATTTGGTTTTCACTAATATATTGTGGAAAGCTTCACTCAACATTTATTGTTTGTCTCATGTCAATGGGTACATAAATAAAAATGTTATGCCAATTTAAAGAATCACGTCGAACATTTGTTAATTATGAATTTGTGTTCTGTTATTCTACACGATATGGTGTTAATTTACGACATCCACGCGAACGGAGTCGCTGGCACAGCTAGTATTTAATATAAACATAATTACTGAGTAATTGTATTACGTATTAAATGTCGTGTTTACGGTTCCACATTTTGAGCCATAACATGGGTTATGGCTCAAAAATTGCCATAATCTTAGCATATACCAAAGTAACTGGTTCCATCATTAAAATGTCATATATCCAAAAAGTAAAGGAAAACTGAAGTCTTGAGAAAACCTGGACTTAATAGTTTGAAATCGCCAACTTGCAAATTTGTGTAATGATTAATGCTCGTGCCCTCTGTGTGATTAGGGGCCCTTGCCCTGCAGTGGGACAGTTATGGGCTGAATGAGTGAATTATATAGCAAAAAAAATATTAGCATCAGACATATCAGTAAAAAATAAGATTAAACGTATACAAGTAAAAGTACCTAGAACGGTCGTAAGCAAGCATAAATAACAAAACGGCTTACAGTTTATATTTACTATAGATAGTAATATAATATTAATATGTTTTTTTATAACATAGCATCACGCCTATCTTCCCCAAAGGGGTATGCAGTTAAATGACTGGTTCAGTCTTTAATGTTTGGTAAGATATTTGTAATAAATATAAAAAAAATTGTTTCTTTTAAAATTTCGTAAATAGAAAAATAGAACCACGAGCGGGATTTGGCCAACCCCAGAATACCACCCTTTGCATTGGTAGGTACGTACTCCAAGGTACCCCGTTGAACATTACTTCTAAGTAACCAAATACCATTACAAAAAATTAATTAGATAACACAACACTTTTGTAATACAATATTACATTATTCATACATAAACTGCTATTCCGACACATACCAACATCTTCATCGGTTACCTCACCTACCAATTTGGCCAAGCAACTAGATGATGCGGCGACTCTTGCGCATATTACGGCAATGTTCCACGGTTCGCTGGTCGGCAACAATCGCGGTCCGTTACCAGCCGCCGATGCGTCGCGTGAGACTGTTATACTTTTACTTGGGCTAAGTGATAGACGACAGCGGAATTAGAGCGGAGCTTAAAGCAAAAAGCCGCAGTTTTTTATCCTAGTGTAATTAAATGCTTCAAGTGCGGGTGCCAAGTGTGTTTTTCGGTTAGAAAAGTCTTAAGCTTGGAGTTTGGAATTGAACGCGGTGTTTCAAATAAGACCACGCTTAAACCTGCACCTCTTAATTCGATATTCAAAGTGATATACCAACTAAGTACTTATCACAACCTCTTCTCGCTAAACCGAATTCTTCCTTCACTTTAGATACGTCATATGGTACCATCGTCTATTCATTTGTATCTATAACTACTCGATATAATTTATTTTATCATCGTGTTTTTAGTAGGTTGTTAAGATCTAGCTTGCTGCTTGCAAGCAATCTATTATGTCTATAAAATCTATATACAGCTATACTTTTATCAAGTTTTGTTTTTTAAAAATAACACGAAACAAAAAAAAATAATTGTGAGATTTCAATAAAAAAAACCTCAAGATAAATCTTTGAAAAGCATTAACGCATGCTTACCGTACTCCAAAGATTTTTTTGTTTTTCCATTTAATATAATAACTTAGAAAAAAAAACTCGTATTTATTATGGTCAAAATCATTCAATCTAAAACCAATTTTACATTTGTTTCCTACGTCCTAATTTTCCACCTCCTTTTCTCCCCGCTATCTTCACCGCTCCGCTTATCTCTTTAACCACGCTTCTAATATGAGACTCGACTGACATTGACACGTCATGATGTAACGCGAAGTGGGTCGCACACTCGTTACAGAACAATGAGCTATTAATTAATAACTGCGGATCAGGTTATCAATCGATCGATTCAGATTATCATACGTAATTGTGAGGTAACTTTTTCGAACTAGTAATTACTTATATAGTGATAAATATAGACAAAGCTCTTTTATAATCCAGGTAGGGGTATTATTTTGTTCTTAGTTTTTGTTGTCTTATCTCTTCATGTGGATGTGCTTATAAAGACGCAAGCGTGGCTGTTGAGCGTATAGGGTTTGATATCCAGGTCAGGTAAAGTTTAATAAGGCTTTTTGATAGGAAATTCTATGTAGTAGCCTGGAATTTCGAATTGTGCCCGGTATATTACAAAAAGCTCACTATCGTTTAACTAAGACTAACAGTATTGGTATAACATGGGCATAGGTACAAAATTGCTTTTTAAATTATTGTTTAGTTGTCATATACCTAAATTTCAATGGAAATACACAACAACACACTAAGACAATTTAGCTAAAAGAAATTCAAGCACAAAATTATGATAAGGGTTCAAAACTATTGCGAAATCCAACGGGACTCTAAATGATGGCCTACTAAAAGCCTCTTGCTTTAAACCACGCATACATTTAAGAGTTTATTCCACTTCACCCCATACCATAAACAAAGAACTAAGATAAAATAAAGTAAACCCATTCTATTTAATAACATCGCAAGGCAACTTATCCGCCACTTAAAGGACGTAAAGTTGAACCCACCACGATGAATATTTAAGTAGAAGGGCTGCTGTAAAATGGATAGTATTACCACATCTGTAGATCTTGTCTGAAGCTAAACGCCGGGCGGCGTCTGTCACGGGCAAAGTGTTAAAATATGCACGAAACAGCCTTCCGGTTTGTAAGTGGCATGAGATTTGTGATGTGGAAACCTTTTTAGAGTTCAAATGTTTTGTTTATTTAATGCCAAATACTCGCAGAGGCTCGATCAGACGACATCGATCTCGACAGATCGATCGATCGAGGTTAAGCTGCGCTTTTCACAGACGGTCTATGGATGGATCACCATCATTTCATATCGAGCCCCCCCCCCCCCCGTGGCGCAGAGAACACGTTAAACCGTCGGTCCCGATTGTCAAATGAAGATCTATGACAGCCGTTACGAGTAAACAGAGGCATAAGTCTGATCACCAGTTTTACGAGATATAGTGTTACCTAGTAACTGGGTTGTGGAGATCAGACTGGCATTCGTTTCATTTACAATAATGGTAATAAGCTACATCCAAAGTTATTATATTAAATGAAAAAAGAATACGGTCGCGAACAGGATTCGAACCTGCGCCTCCCGGATGAATACTCCAGGCGTTCTGACCACTAAGCCATCTCGACCTTCCTTAGTGGTTAATATAATAACTTTAGAGTTCGCTAAGCATGCGTTAATGCTTTTCAAAGATTTATCTTGAAGCTACATCCAGTTTGACTGGAAGCCGACCACAATGAAAGGCTAGGTCAATCTGACTTTGCGCCAAACGCTCAAACGGTAATCGATTACTTAGTGTAAATAGCCCTCAAATCTCGTGCCCTCTCTGGAACTTCTGTATAGGTAACGTAACCATTTAAGCTGTTTTATTGTAGTAGGTGGTGAGCCAGGTTGCCATCTATGTAGCATGATTTGGGCACGATTCTATTTTCAAGCTACTACTGAGTATTTCCTCACAGAAAAACCTAATAACATGTTGACTGTCCGACCTGATCGAACTCACTCAACAAGGTATAGTAAATTAACACAGGCCTGCTTAGATACATAGATATATATACATAGATAATACTCCCCCCGACCGTATTTCGGCCACGGCGGCCTATCTCACACGGAGATTAGCCAAGTACGCAGGAGATATTATAGTGCATAAGTGTATGCGCAAACATAGGTGTGCTCCCTCTTCCTTCACTCTCATATTCCGATGGGACGGCAATCCGACACGACCGGAGAGAGATCAGGCGCAGGACCGACGGCTTTACGTGCTCTCCGAGGCACGGGGGTGTCACTCCACCAACTTCCTGACTCCGGGCTGCTACTGAGAATTTCCTTAAGAAAAACCCAGTAACACTTTTGCCCGACCTGGGAATCGAACCCAGGACCTCACTAGACCAACGAGGCAGTCAATATATATACATAGATAAATATAATAGCAATTACTGGCAAATACTCAGTACTAGAAATAAAAATAAGTTCATATTAATTATAGTTTTACGGTTATTACTGTAGAAAACTTGTTAATTCCAATAAATCATTTTTCATTTTCATTTTCATTCATTTTTTTTTCATTTTTTCATCATTACTCACGTGCATTCTTCGGGATTGCCCGACTAGTTTCGAACTCGAACAGACCTCTTATTCATGAGCTGAGCCCGCGGCGATGTTGCGAGTCAAACTGAATGTGTCTCACGAAAGTTATTATAAGTTGTATAGATTTCTTGACTAATAAAACTAGCCCTGCTGGTTTGTTCCCAAGAAGATCGTTTATTTTACTTATATTAGGTACCTGTTCTCTGAGTTATCTCCACAGAAAACTAACAAGGCGAGACAGTAAATATATTCCATATAAACTTGTCAATTATTGTATCTGCATATCTCTTTCCTTATCTTCCTGGCTATGGGTACCAAGCTCTATCTCTGCACCCCAGTACTCTTAGATATGCCAGACAAAACGATAGATTACCTAATGAATATGTTGTTCTACTACATAATATAATTTATATAATGTTTTCTCTTTATACCCGACCATCGTGGAGCCCAAAAGGACGTTAAAATGAATCGTCAGCATAAATTAACAACAGTTTCAAAATGCTATTAGGGCTACCGCGCGTTTGTAGTGCCTCTGACATATTCCCTCGTTCAGGCGCCTATTCATGACTTTTACAGCATGATCAAGAAAAAGGCGGCGTTTCTAGTCAAAAGAACGCAGTCCAGTCCTAATTGCATTCTGAAGATGTTTGATGGACATAAATTTGATACGCCAACTTCTATCACTAGTGATCGAAGTACGCCAATTATGAATCATTTCATACAGGTGCTAGTGCAGGAGTAACTGCACTGGTCTGCCTGACACCTAGGGTGCTTTTTTTTAAATATATTAATAGTACTTACACAGATTTAAGTAAATTTGTAACTAACACATGGATCATTTTTATCTGAAAATCATCATCCCCCTGCTTTTGTCCCAATTTATTTGGGGTCGGCGCAACATGTATTCTTGCATGTACTCTGTGATTCTACTAGCATGCTGCTAAAGTTTTGGCTATGTTTTATGACCGGCCGCCTGCCTGACGTCAACTCTCATCGGGAATGCTGTTGTTGGTGGTAACCGCTACCGATGCGGTCACTTTCTATATCACACCAAATGTTATCCATTCGCCAGGTTCTGATGTTATCCCACGATCACACTCCACTAATCGGGCTATAAATCTGCAAATGTAAATGTTATCCATGGGCCAGGTGGAGAATATATGTACGAAACTTAGCCAGTTTTCTTATGCACTATATATGCATGCAAAAATATATATGGTGAAACTGATTACTCAAAAACAAAGGATTTAAAAAAATGATTTTTATTAAAACAACGTCTAATTAATAGATGATTTTACCCGGCCGTATTTTTTACTACTGAATTTTTGCTTTATTAATAATATTTGCTTTTAACCAGAACCTACCATCAATAATATGCCCAAATATATCAGTAGGCTCCACAAACAAACCACGGACCGATTAACAATAAAATATTCGCCATTCACATCAACTATTTAAGCTACTGGAATGGAATATCTCTTCGGAAGCATTGTATAATCGATTCAAATTGAACTTGTAACCACTATCAATCAGGAAGTAAACATTGAAATATGCAACGAAGCTTTTCGATTAAAAGGAAAGATTTTCAGATTCTTTTCTTTGGTTTTGGTATCAAGGACACACTACTATGTCATGTAAATACGTACTCATATTTTTTTCAGTGGAAAATTCATCACAAACTTTGTCTGAACTCCTACAAACTAAAAAGACACTGTTCTGTGCTACTCTTTACCGGGGACCTCCGTATCGTAGCAGTATTTACCGCAACATAAGTCTTACATTATGTTAGTCTTAACCGCCTCATTGGTCTAGTGGTTGCAAGGGCGACTGCCGAGTATGAGGTCCTGTATTCGATTATATAAACTTATACATTTTTCAGTAAGTACCTAATTAAAAATGTATTGTTTATTGTTACTTTACATGGAAAAGCACATAATAAGATATTTTTTATTCTGTGAGAATGGAAATTTGCTGCGGAAAAACAGAAATATCGCAGGTAAAACTGCGAGGCACAACTAGTGAGTTATATATTGAAGACCCTTAGTTTAGTACTTTAATATGAATGCGTACTTCTAAATCCTCAACCCTTATAATAGTCACGGAATATTAAGTAGCTTAAACAGGCCAAGTGTACGATTGTGGTTTTCTTAAATATATATTTTATGAGCACTCCTGTTTTATTGTTATTTAACATAAATTTGTCGGTAATTAATATTTCGATTTCTTTAAAACATTTTGGATCTAAAATTTATGAAAAAAATAAAATTCGCGTGCTAGGCGCACTAGTCGAGAGACCGACTGCTGCGTCGCGAGTCGCAGGTTCGATTCCTGCACGGAGCAAATATTTGGATGGCCTTCAGATAATTATTCGGGGTCTGGGTGTGTGCGAATGAGCAAAACCGAATTCGCAAAATAGTTAAGTACATACCTACCAAATTCAGTCAAACTAGTCTCAAATGGAAGTTTAAATAGCTTTCTAACTAACTCAAATCCAACTATAACACCTACAGAATACCCGGGTAGTTAATTCCACTAACACATAAATAGAAAATATAGATATTATGTCCAAACATAAGAAATATGTTTTTGCTGGAGCGAGAATTCCGAGTTGCTCGTAGTTTTAGCCAGCGGGCTATAGCTCGCCCTGAGCTCCGAACTACGGGAAGTCGCCGTAAATCTCAAGTAATAACTATAACAATGATTTGTTGCTTTCCAACTGCTTTACAAAATCACCTCTAGTTGGGTGGATAATAGATGCGATAACTGTAATAGAGACTCTCGGTGGAGTTAAGCAGCACTTGGCGAGGTCAATTTGGGGATGGGTGACCGCTAGAATGATTTATATCGGAACGTCTTTTTGTCTAATTATAGATATCCATCGCCACGCCAGAGGCCTGAGGCCAACTTTGATACCAGGTAACTGAGTCTGGTATTTTAAATAACATATCTACAATAAGTAATTTTTACATATTGTAGATATGTTATTTGAAACCGCGACTGCTGAGCAGGAGGTCTCGGGTTCGATTCCCGGGTCGGGCAAAGTGTTATTAAGTTTTTCTGTTAGGAAATACCCCTTCGGAGAATACAGGCGTGATGCTATGCTATGTTAATTTTTACAAAAAATTACAGTAGAATAGTGATTCAGTCGAGTCTTTGGAAGTCCACTGGTCTTATTTAACGAAATCGCAAATAGCAATAATCATTCCATCAACACACTTTCGCAATTTAATTCAAGCATTCGGTAAATTAGCAGGTATCAGGCCACAGGTATAGTTACTAAACGCACGAAAGAAAAGTCTCAATTACCCATGTACACTTAAAACTAAACAATTTTAAGATGTAAAATAATTTGGTTTTAACCAAATTATTCGCGTCTATTATTTCTTTATTTTTTGTTTCCCTGACATTTCCAATACTTTGTGTAGTTGTAATTGTGGACAGCGTAGGTACGCGAAAACCAGTTCAATCTGAATCTTTAAGAAACATCTAATAATCACGTATTGTTCAATCTGTGGGCTTATTCTTGAAAATGATTCCGCGCGATTGACATTGTAAATATGTCAGTTCGTACTTTTAAATGCCAAAATAGTTAAAAAGTAATTATAGTTTCGGCATAATAAGCAGACAACATGCTTTAAAATTGAGGCAACTGTAATGTAGGTAAATTTATTTTATAATTACGCGTTGTTTTAAGGCATCTATTTAATATTGGAATTGGATTTGAATTGGTATTAGTTTCAAGAGTACCCACTGTTCTTTATTTTGATTAAGCAAATACACACAGACGGTTTTAATTCACTTTCTATTTCTAGTTAGGTACATACTCGTAGGTGCTTTGGTTTATTCATGTTTAAAGAATGAATGAAAGTCGATTAACAAAAGGCAGGTGTAAGAGGGAAAGCCCAAGAATATACACTGATCTAGAATATAAACTGACCTTATTGGTACTGTCCTCCAAAAAGGTCAGTTGAACAGGTACTCACAAGCGACGCGCGTCAACGCGACAAAGCAAAAGGAGTATGTAAAGATTGTAGCAGGTTGCGTTCTATATATCTATATATACGTACCTATAGCACTTTTCCTACATTTAAAGAAATTATCGTTGTTCATATTTCAAGTTCAATGTTCTAACGTTAATAGCTAGTTAATGAGTGTCATTAGAACAAGAACGTTTACATGTGACACGAAACGATGAAGAATGTATTTCTGCATTCTATACAAAACGGTAATTACTGCGGTCAATTGCACGACATCTATATTACATACATGAACATATAGTTTGTCTATTTATGTCTAGAAGGAATTTGTTCTGAAGTAGTTTTAGCAGGCGTATCCCTCTCGCCACTGGCATATGATTCTCAATCATCTTCTTCTTTTCTTTCTTCTTTCAGAGAAGAAGAAGAAGAAAGAAGAAGACCTGTAAGGTTACAATGATAGTACATGATTTTAATCGTGTGTAACACAATTTTATGCTTGTGTTTAATTTTTTTATGTGTGTTAATACTGTTAATGTAATGACGAGAGCTATTGTTGCTTTAGTGCAAGTTCTTTTGTCTTTGTGTTATACGTATATTATTGCTATAATAAAATACTCCTCCCGACCGTATTCCGGCCACGGCGGCCCATCTCCACGGAGATTAGCAAGTAAGTACGCAGAAGATATTATAGTGCATAAGTGTATGCGCAACCACAGGTGCACTCCCTCTTCCTTCACTCTCATAGTCCAATGGGACGGCAATCCGACCCGACCGGGGAGATATTAAGCGCAGGACTGACGGCTTTACGTGCTCTCCGAATTCTCCTGATTCCGGGCTGCTACTGAGAATTTCTTAACTCAAAAACCCAATAACACTTTGCCCAACTGCCCCTAGTCTACTAGTCCTAATCTAGGACCGCACGCTCAACAGCCGCGCTTGCGACCGCTAGACCAACGAGGCAGTCATATGTTATATATAGGTTATAATAAGCTTCAGTTGCAATAACTTAACTTTAACCATAATTTACATATTACTATCAACGTTCACCATCTTTACAACTAAAGATGGTCATTCCAATATACCACAGCTTTTATTATGAATAAAAACTCCCCTGGAATTTCTTACTTTATCGAAAAGTTCACACAAAATCTAATAAACTTAGTAATATCGCGGAGCAATAAAGTTAAATCTAGCAGAACAAAAGTTACGGTAACTTTTCTGTATAATAACTTCACGGGAACTCCACTAAACGAACATGTAACATGTTGACGAAGACTTAAAAATAGTAACTTTACACTTCGATTGGCAATAAAATAGCAAATGGACTTCTTTGAAGTACTTAATTACCCCGTTATTTCAATTACTATAAAAGAAAAAGGTTAATTTATAATCAACCTATCATGACCGGAACGTAGAAACAAAAGAAACTTCTTTATTTGCTTATCTATCTTCTATTATTGAACCTTATTAGGTTCGCCGTCCTATTATCCGGGGTTCTACATCATGACACAAAAGAAACTTCTTTGTCTATCTATCTTCTATTATTGAACCCAATACCGTCCTATTATCCGTGGTTCTACGTTTTGACTCGGCGTAATACTTAATTTTTTATACCTACCCATAAAAACGACTAAGTTATGAAACCCAAGTTTCATTTCAAAAGTCTTCAAAATACCTAATACAGCCACAAACATGACACAAAGGTTGAAATTCGGCACGAACTTCGAACAAGTCCAAAGTTCGCTAGTGAGACAGCAATGACGTAAAACTCCTCCCAAAGTTCGACCTAATACTCTCACTGAGTTCCTAAGTTCGGAACACCCTCGGAGTTACATCGGTGAGTAATGACACTATTAAAGATATAAATGTAGGCTGTATTGCGTATTGTGTTGTGTTCTCAGAAATATTTTTGCTCTGTGTGATTCTTTCTTTTTGGGTACAATATTTTAGGGTTCTGGTATGGCCAGTCTTGAATAGCTGGTGGATAATAGCGTCAATTCTAATGTAGCTAACCTTACAAGAAACTAGAATTTACACCTTTGTTTAAGATATAATTTAGTAATTAATATTATATAAATAAACTGTTCCGGTTAATTCTAGTGTTAATTAAATTACGCGGGACTTGATTATTTTCATAGCCTCTAAAAAGCTATACGTATGTATGTGTAAACGTGAAACTACCTGGAAAGAACAGAATTCGAACCTGCACCTCCCGAATAAATACTCCAGGCGCTCTGACCACTAAGCCACGTCGACCTCTGTCTGTCTGGAGTATTTATCCGGGAGGCGCAGGTTCGAATCTTGCTCACGACCGTATTTTTCTTTCTACAAACATTTATAACTTTAAATTTCGCTCCGCATGCGTTACTGCGTTTGAAAGATTTATTTGAACCTATAGCACTGTATAACAACAGCATTATAATTATAATAAGAGTAATTTTATCGAATAAAAGTACTGCAAATTGAGATCGTAGTTAAAATAATGTCTAATTCGTCTCAAGTTCAGCTGCTTCAAACAAAGAAAATATCAGGAACCCAACATAATATCTCGTTAAAGTTCAAACAAGTTCAACAACGCAACACAACACCGGACACTGTGCATTGCACATAAATATCACTTTCAAAATATACAGTTATACAAACTGCCATGTTGTCCGGACAAACTCAGCTTCCTCATTGTCAACTACATAAACAAAATGTCAAACAAATCTAAGTGTTTTATGACCGTTTTTAAGCACCGTTACACAGAACGAATATGAGACCTCTTTTGATGGTCAAAGAACAAGAAACGTGTGTGACTAGGCATTAGTCTGACTAATTCGTACAAAACATGAATTATTAATAATAGCCGGCTGGTGAATACTTCGCGAATGTCACGGAATGAGGCTAAATACAGCGTTTATGATGACAAAGATTTGAGTTAAACATTTCTCTTGTGGATTGTGAAGATGCCATGAAAGGAAAATACGCAGATATAAAAGACACAAAGACTCGTGTATTGTAAAGGTCAGATTAGACCTAATTTTTACTCCATATCTGCCTTACAAAGCAGTTCAAATGGCTACCGAAGTATTAATTAAACAAGTGGATAATAAACTGACGAAATAATTCACCTTGTTGCACTACTGTTTATGTATATAATGGCTGATATTTGCAATTTAGAGTTTCAACTCTTTACATAACTATTTAGGAGAGAAACTGATCATGTCAAAATGTTGCCTAAACACGGAACAAGATAAAACAAAGCCTAAGTTAAGCCTATAAGGAAATACAGTCATAGACACACAGATGTGTACCAACTACTCCGTTATTGAACCACAGACTATAAATTGAACAGTCTACAATCAATCAAAAAACGTATACCTCAGTGAACGTAGACAATTTCAATATAATAACTTAGTACTTTTACGTGCAGAAATACATATACACTTGGCCAATGCTAATACGATTTCCTTCTAAAGTAACGAACGAACGAAATTTCACTAACTATGAAAAATACTAATAATAGAACATCTTACAAATTCGTTCATTTGGTAGTGTTTTATCACTTATAAATTACATGGAGTATATAGATATTTGTATATCACTGTATGGTGTGAAAGTGACAAGGCAGGTATTATGCAGAATTGCACACGATCTCATAACAATGTTATTGATGTCTCGGTTGGAATCACTTGGCGCTTTCGTGCATAAAGTGGCGTGTGCGATGGTGATTGGAATAACAGCAATACTCTTGGGAAGTTGCTTAAGGCTATGAGAATTTTGGCATATTCTAGGTGAAGTTTCTATTGGTTAATGTCATAGTAGTTTTTAGTTTTATAACACTTGTTTCGCTTGGGGTGTCGCAAGTGACATATATATATATATATATATATATATATAACACCACATGAAAATACATACTTTAGAACACAAGAACGACTAAAGAAAAAACAATTGACATATAAATAAAACTAAAACAGACAGAGATAGTATTAATTAAAATCTTACATTATTACCCTTAAGAATAAATTTCAAAGCCACTGACTTATACAAAGGACACAATAAATTTCAAAGGAATCGAAATGAACACAACAATCAACGGATCATTTATAAAAGATCACAAACAAAAGGTATTCTTACAAATTAAAGAACATCTTGATAAAAAACATAAATCAAAGAGAAAGCCTACTGATCAAGTGTAAAATCTTCAACAAAGGCTATATTGTCCTCATCAGATAAATACTAGATGGTTGACACAATAAAACAAATGAAAGTTTAACTAAGCACTAAGAAACATATAATGAAACTCGAAGGGAAATTCTGCAAATCAATGCAGAACAAGGTTTCTTCAACAAAGCCTAGATTAGATTTTGTTTGAAATTACCATAGTTTATTTGCATCGGGATTCATGGCAATTATGAGCATTTACAACGATCAATGAGAAATGTTGAATTAAAACTGCTGAGGACCACTGGATACAGATTGCTTAGAAGTGGCCTACTTGATATATTTGAAGTAGGTCTACAAGGAACAGTGGACGATGGTGGATGAGATGATGATGACTAATTAGCTGTTGAAACTAGGGTAAAACTATAAAATTAACTCATTCAAACTAGAATAAAGGTCTAATAGCAGCTTAATAAACCAATCCAATCCCTAAATGGAAAGCCTGGGCTTTGGAACAAGTGCAAAATTCCCAACAAAGGCTCATTCTTGCCTTATCAGATGTACTCTAAGCCGGTTGACACTATTAAGCCAAACTAGGCGAAACACACAGTCTAGCTGGAAGTAAACCCAACTATAACGGTACAACACTTCGACAAGGTTCAACGAACCAGTGCACCCAAGAACCACGCATTTGTTTGTGGAAAAAATCTCATAATTACCTACGAATCGGTCTAAAATTTATGCGCACGAGTTTAGTCACGACTTGCGAATGACGGCCATTCCGTTACGGAAGATTATAAGATGGATTTGATAATTTTGGTAGGATTGAATTGGGGCACTGAGATATTAAGTCATATGTTTTTTTATTTATACAAAAAGTTTTTGCTTTTACGTCATGAAAGTTTTATTGTTCGTATTTCCACCTACTGGTACACTAAGAAAAGCATTAAACACAAAGACATCGAAGATAGGTCACAAAATTATATTCTAGATTTATTTCATGGTACAAGACATTGTAAATAACAGCTAAAAGGTAAAGAGAAGGAAATTGTACAGGAAGGTGGATCCTTGCAAAAGCTAGGAATAAGATTTAAAACGGCGGCCGCACCCAAGTCATAAATTCTTTGATATCAGATAATATTATATTTGTGTTACATCACATGTTTTGGGATTAACGTCAAAGAGGAGATCCCGTTCTCTTTCCGCTGGTATGAAAGGCAAATAAGGGACGTCAAAATGATGGACACGGTGTCAACCAAGTATCTGTTTCTAACAAGCAATCTCGATTCCTCCAATTTGACCATTTACAGTTCACGTAACAATCGATTCAATACTAACTACTTCTAACGTAAGCCCGGATAACCATCAATTTCAAATTTTCTTTAGAATAAAAGTAATTATAAAAATATGCAGTTCGCGCATTTTTCGAGAGATTAACTACTGCGCTGCGTGTGGCAGCTCAGATTCGGAGCAAATGTTTGTATGATCTACAGATAATTCTTCCGGGTCACACACCGGACCCGTGAGATGTGAGTGTAATTAATGTAAACGCATTCACGATACAGGAATAAATTCATATGAAAGGCAACGATTTTTTTTTATTGATACTTGGTACACCTACACACGTACTTCCGAGCCAGTTGCAAAACCAATGTCAAAGATGCACATTACATTTTCTGATAATATTATATCCAAGATGCAATTTTTTTATTTACACATATCCACCACAAATGCGAGCATTATTGAATAACAAACCTACTTTATACTACCAAACTTTCGCACTAACAGGAACACCATTCCCATTACACGAGATTGAATATATTGTAGTAAGTAGATAATTTATATTGTACTCTGGCAACATTTCGAAGTTTCTCTGACCCAAATAAATAAAATAGTTCCCGAAGCTGCACCAGTAACAATATAAATAATTTATTTTTATGGCTCAGAAACGTCGATAAGTAAATTAAATTAGCGCTAACTTTAATTAACTTTGCGTGAGGGAGCGTTTACGTTGGGAGAGTACGAAGTTGAGTACCTACGTATAACAGAATTTATATCCATGCCATTAAAGGTACGAAGGTTTGGTTTGCGACAACAGTCGCTGAACAAATCATATAAAATGTCCGAGGTCAATAACTATCCATCGAACTAAGTATATGGAGTACAAAACAATACTTACAACAAATAGAAAAAAAAATGCAAAAAATTATTTCATTAAATGACATATAAAGTTTAAAAATACCTATTGTGGGAAGAAAAAATCCATTCGTATGTTTTTTTTTTACTTTAGCTTTCCCTTCGCATGCGTTCATGCGTTTCAAATATCTATCTGTATAACACATATAATTAGCACTTCAAAAGATGCAGTTTTAGTTCGTGTTGATTGATTTGTGCCCGTTTGTTTATTTATGTTTTATAGCTGATCAGTGGGCTTACTCTTGAAAATAATTCCGCTCGATTGACATTGGAAATATGTCAGTTCGTACTTTTAAATGCCAAAATATCTATTAAATAATTATAGATTCAGGATATTATGAAGACAACATGCTTTAAAATTGAGGCAACTGTAATATAGGTAAATTTATTTTAAAATTACGCGTTGTTTTAATGCGTCAATTTAATATTGGAATTCGATTGGAATTGGTATTAGTTTCAAGAGTAACCCCACAGATTTGGATGACGGAAAATGTTAACTTTACATACATACAGTCCGAATTGTACTATATAGTCGGATAGCAATGCTTCTTCTTATCGTGTGGTTGATGAACAACCTAGCGTCACAGTTTAAACCACCCGTAGGTCTCTGACATGGCTTTACACACCATCGAGAACATCTCTCAGATGTACTGGTTTACTCTCGATGTTTTCCTTCACCGTTTTAAACAAGTGATAATTAATATAAATTACGCACATGACTTCGAAAAGACAGTGGTGCGTGGACCTTGGATTCGAACTTGCGACCTTCGACTTGTCAGTCCAACGGTCATACCACTAGGCTATCACTGCTAAAGTTTAATTGATGTAAGTTTATAGCGATGTGGAGAAGTGTATTCACGGCATACCTGTCGACCTAACTAAAATCGATCAACTATTGCAAAACCGTTTACACGAATGCACTAGACTAACTTAGTTTTCTATGCACTAGTCTACCGCCTCTAGCCCGTCTAGCTCTATACGTTTACTAACTAACCCGAACTGTTCACTTGGTAGAAATATGATTTCTAGATCCCAAAACCGAAAAGCTGTACATTCGTAAAAAGAAAATCCTAAAACACAATGACACTTAACTCTATGACACAAGCTTCCTAATTATCCAAAAAAGACAAAATTAATTTAAAATATAAAAAGCACGCCTGCCATGTGTATTTCTTTTTCTTTCACACCTTTATATGTATCATAGCCACTATATTACTATTTCTTTTAATTTTATGCCTGCCTATGTCACCCGGGACGATGTAAGGATTCTAACGATACCGCATACACCTAAATCGGTTTAGGCGTTTAGAAGTTATGGTGAAATAAAGAAACTCACATACATACATACCTACATACTTACATGCATACATACATGAACCCTAAAACCTTCCTTTTAGGGCATTATGTAATAAACGGAGACTTTGTATTTCGACAGTTTTGGCCGCACTGGAACTTGAAAAGAGCCTAAACTGAATAGAGCCCGGCAATGCTCGCTCGAATTACATTTTCGTTACTCGACCACCGTACTAGAATCTTACTTCCTATACTGAATGCAAACGCGCCCTAAAGTGCCGGTGTTGTAAGTAAGCAAGGACGAGCTTATTGTATTATTTAACAGTACAGCCTGAAATTGGATGACCTTCCAACTTACTTTGATAATTATTTAAATTTCTCTCGGTCTGCAGCACCGTGATAATTATACCTATTTGCATCCAAAACTTGGCCAATATTCCGACCGAGATGATGTTATTATGCACAAAAATTTTTATTACAGAGGTTTTGTTTAGTTTGTTTGTCAGAACAAATTTTATCTTTGTTTATCCAATTGAAATGAAGCCTTGTTGCGATAGGGAGCTTTTACAACATCGTTATGCAAAGCCTGAAAATGATAGAACATATTGTGGGCTTTCCACGGGTGTGTAACAATGTAACATTCTCTATGTGGGTTATCGTCACTAAACTAAGTGGCCTATACCTATCACTTCGGAACGTACACACAGATTATATAAAATTTTATAGAATAGAAGTTTTTTTTTTTTTGCGATCGATTGCCGTGTCGGGCAAAGTGTCAAATTCAAATATTTTTATTTCAAATAGACCATATTACAGGTACTTATGAAAAGTCAACCTGCACAGTTCCAAGTCGTTGATCTTATGGAGAGGATCTGGCAAGAAACTCCATAGAAACTTTTAAAATAAATTGGTATAACATTAAATAAGGTAATGTCAGAATATTTTTTAATGTGCTAAATTATAAAGGGAATCGCTAGAAACAATAACTAATACTAATAAAATAGCCTTTTAAAATTATTGCCAAACCAGTTAAGAGCTGAACAGCCCCGATAGACAGCACCCAGTAGTACAGTGTCAATAGGTTTTCCTGTTATAAAATTGGCTATAGCAGCGTTGAGTTTGGAACTGTGCCCGGTTGATGGTAATGACGTGATACTATGTTATATTATGTTGTATTAACAACCCAGAGACACACTAAACCATCTTATAGTAGGTAGTAGGGACTAGTATATATACTATACAATATAGCTGGCAATGACGTCGCCAAAAGACGTATTAAAATGTGGACGAAGAATTCGCGGTGGTGAGCAGAAGTCGACGTGGCTTAGTGGTCAGAGCGCCTAGAGTATTTATCCGGGAGGCGCAGGTTCGAATCCTGCTCGCGACCGTATGCTTTTTCCACAAAAAAAAAAAACTAATTTTAAGGTTCGCTAAGCATGCGTTAATGCTTTTCAAAGATTTATCTGCATCTTCTAGTAATATGAATTGGCGTTGTATTCCGGTTAAACACAGTGTAAATAAGGGAAATGAGTCGTTGTATCGAGAATCTGAATTACTGTGACATCACCAACACATACGGCCATCTGCTTGGACCATTCTCGAGAATACCTTACGATTTCTCTGGTGACTCATAGGGTCATTTCCGATTCAAGAAAGTTCGTTTATTTAGAACTCGGTGTGACAATGGGTTTATTGACCAGAGATGTAGCCTTTTACTTGTATAGATATATCGATATTTATTCGATCGAATTGGGTTGAATAGAAATGAATACTATAGTTACGTCTACAATAATGAATCTATCTAATCCATGTGTGTACACCTAAAACAATAATTAGGCACCGGTAAGGTGAAAGTCATAGCAATTAGGTACCTAATAGGTATAGTTAAGACTAATAAGTAGGTGTCCGTGCAAAAATCAACAGTAGTTATGAAACTTAACGATTTTACTGGTGTACGTGCACGTTGTATGTGCACGATTTACGTACATTAACATTTTTTAGCTGATTAAGCAAATCGGTCAATTCATGCCGGTCGTATTAATAATAATAATAATCATTTATTATCAGACCACAGTCAAATAAAATATACTATTATCACATAAAACATATTACATAATTCTACATTCATACCTAATAGTTATTGAATATATTTGAATGACGCTCTGTGAGTCGTCATCCAATGCCACATAATTTGGCTCTCCATTTTATTGGCAATGATAGCCACTAGGCTGTTGGAGGTATAGCGTACTCGCCGCATTAGGGACGCTATTCGTGTCCGCGACTGTCTTCGCGAACATCCCCGAGGCACTGCAAATGCGCGGTAGCCCCATCATTACCCTAAATGAGTTGTTATATTGGACTCGCAGAAATTTAATTGTAACATAAGTGAGCACTTTACCCAACACGCGACAGATGTATACAAGAATCATCAAAATCTTCTATATTTATACCCAGTGATCAATAAACTTTTTTTCTTTCTTTCTTTCAAGAGTTTTCCGTCTAAGTCACACTCGCAAGTATAGTGTACAGCTCAGTAAACTGTACATTATGTTTGTACAATAAACATAATGAATTAAATAAGCTTTTGCATCAATCCACTTAAGTTGCTAACCGTACCATACGTACCGTTTCCTAATGATTTCATTTATGAAATGGTGTACAACTGATTGTAAGTGTACCTACCGTGAAATACTAAAAACGCAATTTAGACCCGATAAAATATATTAAACGTGTAGTAGGACATATAAATTAAACTATCTTTCAACACTACAAACAAATTCGGAATAAATATCGGAATGTTGATATTTTTTTAACCGACTTAAAAAAAAGGAGGTTATCAATTCGACAAGTATGTATGTAATATTATTGGAACTCAAATATATTCATATATAGTAATCTATTAGTGAACCTAACAATTTTTTTTTTATAGATGTAGGTTGTTATGTATGTTTGTATATATGTTTATCCACTCATTTCTCGGAAACTATTAATCGGATTGTTACCATTATTTTTTATTGGCTTACATTTACTCCAACTTACGGAACAGTGCAAGTTTGATCAAAATCGGTTGAGTAGTTTTCAAGATATGGACTTAACGTGTAAGTGTGACGGCCTGGATTATTGATATTAACTATGTGTGCGGTGTCAAAAGGAAAACATCTTAAAACCTTGGTTAAATTCTAGTGCATGTAAGAAACAAATAATATTTAGGATTTTCTAATTCCAGTTTAAATTTAAAACTAAATATTACGAAAATAAAAACTAATTTAAATAAACTCTTAATTATGACATAAAAGAAATTAGGGTCCTCAAAAAATATTGTAGGCTCCTAATATCTTTCATTTCATAATATTGAGTTATTTTCTTTTTGAATTCGATTTAATTATTTAAATTAGTTTTTATATGCCTATCTAATTTCCGCAAACGAACGAAACTTTACAAGCAATAAAGGTAAAACTTTAATTTGTTTTCATTCCAATCTACTACGACCGTTACTCTCAGTAGGTGAGTCAAAGAATCCAATATAACTTAGTGAGAGTTACAGGGAAAAGGCGGCTTCCCACAAACCGCTGTCTCATGATAGTCATCATGGAAATACCTCCTGAAATTGCCGAATTACGAACATAGGTAGTCCAAAAGTTTCGATGTCAATTTTTCCAGGTAATATCTTTAATAATAATAGATTGGAATTTGTCTACAATAATTACTAATGCACACATGTCAAATATTTAATCGAAATCCCCTATGGTAGTACAACATGAAACAAAAAGTTGCTGTTATAATAAAACAACTTATAACCGGATTAATAGGCCTGACGACAGTATTAAAGATTTAAAAAATAAAGGGTTATAGAGATAAATATATGTACGCAGGATTCTAAAAAATTACCTAGTTTTAATATTAACATTAAGATTAATAAGATCTTAAATAAGATCAGAAATCTTAGGTTTTCGCGATCACTACACATTATAATAAAACAACTTTTTACCGGATTAATCGCGTGTATTATTGGTTTACGGTCGTGGTCGCAGGATGACTAACAGTTTGGACATTAGGAGGCAAACAATTGCCATAGGAGAGAGAAAAAAATTACTAACAGTAAAAACACTATCGTAAATATAATTAATACAATTATTTTTGTCTCCAATACATTTTTAAAACTCAATCGCGACGGTATTTCTTAAGCAGAAATAACGAAACACACTCAGAGGTCAGTCGTTGCCAGTCTGGTTTTAAGCAACATTCAGTTGTAAAAAGCTAGAAAGCTATCTCTATGATTGGCATCTTCATAAACTTAAAAAAATACAACAAAATAATGAAAGAACTGTCATGTACTAATCCTAAGTTGTATACATAAAGGCATTTAAAGAAAGTACAGTCGATATACAAAAAGACGAAGAATTCTAAAATATATTCCAGAAATATGTCACAGACCTTCCTGGCTTCTACACAACTCATGAAGACAGACCGCGACGGAGACATAAAGCCTTTTAGAGCAACACACTAAAAGCTACTCCAGTATGTCGACGATACCCGTTACTAAAACATGTTACTAATACAAGTGCCGCCATTATGACGTCATACTTTTGGCGGGAATCCAACGCTCGCGCTGCTTGCGGGTAGATTGAAATATTAGTATTTGCTGCATAGAGCTTTAGTACTGTCGGTCTAGATATGGGATTTAGGAATTATTGTTGCTGTTTTGGAGTTTAGATATTTTTGTTGAATGTAGATAAATGTGTTGTGGGGAGTTTTGCTCGGAGTTAGGAATTATGCCCGGTTTATAGCAATGGCGTCAATTCTAATACAGTAAACTAAACTAAATTTAGAACATTCCTGTCTTTTACTAACTGATACTATATGAGCAAGATGGGACGAATTAAAAGATTTCAATCGAATTGAAATCGAATGCCCAAATTAGAATTTAGGTACGTCAAACATGAGAAAGAAATTTAGGTGGACATGATTAAATTTCAATTTGACGTTATTCCCTCCCACTCTTATAGTAACAGTTAGTAAAAAACTCAATTGCAACTCAAATGCTCTAAATTTAGTTTAGTTTGCTACATTACAATTGACACTAATGTGTAAAAAAATTTACTTTATTAGGTCATTCCTATCAACATGGCATAATTTTATTCCTTACTCCAAGCTGTTACTAAGAATTTCCTTACAAACAAACCCAATAACACGGATGCGGGATTAAACCCAAAATCTCACGTGCAGCAGCCGCACTTTCAACCACTATACCAATAAAGCAGTAAATATGTCATAATTTGCCGTGTTTTAGTCAGCAGTTGAAATTTTTAGGTCACAATTGTCAGACTTGTCAGACCTGTCAGGACCGCTCGTTGTGGCAATCTATGAGGGAAACTTCGAACATTTTTAATTGAAATTGGTGGCGTTGTCAGGCGTTCTAAAAATAACAGGATAAAAATTTGACTCATAAAATGAGAGTAGTCTTGCTTTTGTGAGTGGTTGGAAGTGCGGTTACTGAGCTCCCGGGTCGAGTAAAGAGTTATTGGGTTTTTCTGATAGAAAAGTCTCAGTAGCAGCCCGGACTTAGAAATTGAAACTCAATCATTTTTATTTCAAACTAGCTGTGCACCTGTTTTTTTTTTTTCTTTTGGCTCGGTTCCTAACGGGCATAGCGTGATTTTAAATAGTTTATAACCTTCCTCAAGAATTGGGCTATAAAATGCAAAAGTTTTTTTCAAATCCGACCAGCAGTTTCAGAGATTAGCGCGTTCAAACCAATACACTCTTCACAATATTAAGCTTCATTATATTAAGTTAAGAAATACAATTTCAGGTGCTTATGAAACGTCATAAGTAGATGCTTAGTAGATAGCAATCGGTTTACCACCTATTCTATGGGAATTACTAATAGCATAGGTTCGATTTGGGTTTACTGGTTTACTAAACCTTCAGGGAATGCAGGCGTGATGCTTGTTATGTTCGGTAGAGTTGTAACAGACACGCATATACCTATATCGAAATGTGCTTTACTCGGCCTTACGGTGAAGGAAAATCGAGTTAAGCTTTCCAGCCCTGCAGTGATCCAATCCAATTCATACGGTTTGCTCTAAATGTCATTGACACCTAGTCAGAATTCATCAATCAGAATAGGTAGGGTATATTAAGTAAAGGAATACACATAGAGTGCATTATGCCTCCTCTCAAAACACGAACAAATATGACTAACGGAAAATTTTATCAGTTATCTGAGGTCTTGTGGGAATTTGTTGATCTGAGGGCGAGGAAGACTATCCGCTCGTGATACAGTTTTTAACTAGTACGAGTAGATAGGGTGACTTAGTCTAATGACTATCAATGCAATAACATAAGATCGATCTAATACCAAAATTGTTTCTTAATAGATAGTACTTTTAATCATGTAACTGTTTTTGTGGTGAGCAATAAACGATTTTATTACTATTATTTTATTATTATTTGTATTCTGTGGTTTAGAAATTGCGATTTACTTCTCTCAGCAACTTGCTACATTAATCTGAACATTTCCGTTTTAGTTTTTCAATATTTCACTGATTTCCGGTAACAAAGATACACAGTATCGATTCAAGTGTTCAACGCAATATGTTTTCCTATGTCGAAACGTTAAATTTTCCTCTTCAATTTAATTTTTAGAGGACGATTGATGTTTGCCGTTCGCCGACGGTTAGGTTAGGGTTAGAATTTATATAGATACTCACATATATTCTAACAATGGATAGCGGCTGTTGGAAAATGTGTGAGGTTTTTATAGAGATATATGGCTGACGGGTAGTTTTAACAATTGTAACACTATGTTAGTTGCTAATTACACGAAAAAAAACACTTATATTGTGCATTTAGTATAATAACTATTTTTCCCACAAACGTAGCATCAGGATAAAGAAAAAATCAATAATACACGCAACTGATTCGGTTAAAAGTTGTTTCATTATAATGATTAGGTACTTGACTGACTCGTTGATCTAGCGGTCGCAAGCGCGGCTGCTGAGCGTGAGGTCCTGGGTTCGATTCTCAGGTCGGGCAGTGTTATTGGATTTTTCTGTTAGGAAATTCTCAGTAGCAGCCCAGAGTCAGGAAGTTGGTGGTGTGACACCCCCGTGCTTCGGAGAGCAAGTAAAGCCGTCGGTCCTGCGCCTGTCTCTCTCCGGTCGTTTCGGATTGCCGCCCCATCGGAATATTAGAGTGAAGGAAGAGGGTGCACCTGTGTTTGCGCATACACTAGTGTGCTATAGTATCTACTGCGTAATTGGCTAATCTCCGTGGAGGTTGGCCGCCGTGACCAAAATACGATCGGGAGGAGTATTATTAGGTACTTTTTTTCAACATAGTATTTTGAGCTGTGTCTCGCGCAGACTTTCCAAAGAACCATAATAAAATTGTGAATCGAGGTTAATTAGCTATTACCGTAAAATATATAAGATGTAAGAATTGTGTAGCACATAAAAAGTTATCCAGCAATAAATCCGCTTCAAGCGCCGCATCAACCCGTTGCTTTTTTACTGCATTTTGCTTAAAAAGCCACTTTCTATTCAAAAACTTTGATGGCTTTAAAACACTATTCACTACACTTGTAGTTCGAACGCGGCCCGGCTTTTGTTAGCAAAAATAACTGAATAAATTATTGTTAGTCTCTTCCACTGTTAATTTAGTTATTGTTTGTATAAATAGATTGGTTTTATTTAAATTAAACTGCTGTAGTTTCTATTAATGTAGAAGATACTGTTGCTAACTGTCAAGTATTCGCTTCGATTCTCAGGCTGAAAGAGTTTTAAAATGATCTTAAAGTTTATAAAAGTTTCACAATAATACCCGTAAATATGTGTGATTATGGGTCAGAAAATCTGGGTATTTTTTTAATCGTATCAGCAAGAAGTTTGTGGATTTATTTTTTGTTAATCTTATTAACGACAAGACATTTATTTAAATGATCACTACCGGAGTTTGAAACTGTGCCCGATAAGTACATGACAATAATAGTGGTGAGCTTCACCACACACGGCACTTAATAACACTATCGATAAAATGGGTACATCAGTTCTGTCTAATCATTACGCTATTTTATATATTGTCACACGAAATTTACAAAACAAAGGATAATTTCATGACATAACACAACACTAAATGCCATAATACATAGATATCCATATAAGTTTATACTCGTATTAAAGGCTATCGGCGAGTCGATTAGCCCTCCGGGAACAACCTGCCTGGAGATGTAATCAATGTCGATTATATTCAACGTCTGGTATTGCATACGGAACTCTGAAGTCCTGGCTGATTCTAAAATGGAAAAGCTATCTTATTGATTATTAAAAAAAGCTGATTGGAAAGCATAAGATTTGTTTATTGAGATGATTTTCGTGATAATGTCATATAATAAATTAATGGCATAAATGGGTATTAAATTATTTAAAATGTCAATAATTATCGTTTTAGTTCTATAACTATTCTACAGGCACATTAAAAATTAAATAACACATCATGATCAAGTCCTCGACGAATTCATAGGTGGTGACACCAAAGACTTATTCCTTGCATGACACGGATGTGACTGCGGGTGAGTCGGTGCTATTTATTTACCTTGCAGTTCCTGTATCTATCTCTTGCTGTTAAGACCAAGTCAACCCACGAACAAGGAAACGATACATCACTTGAAAATCAGCGTGCAAACGATATCTAGAATCTTAAGCTTCGTGCCTCCGTCCGATACTGACGGCAACAGATAACTATCTATCATCTCTCGGCCTCTTAGAAAACTGGTTGGCGTTATTTAAAGTGTATTTTCATTTAACTATGTTGTAGAGGATTTATCGGAATTAGAAGTGACTTGATGCTGATACTACACTTGACTAAGGAGTGAAGATCTGTTTGGCTTCATAATTATCCTGTAGGTAAAGTATGGAAAGTCAAAGATTCGAAAAAGTTTAAGCACAGAAAGCTATATGAGCCATGCCGCTTCTCGTGAAAATATCAAATATTATATAAACAAAAAATATTAAGGAGTATATTTATAAAGTCTAGAGTCACGCTGGATCTCAGAATCCAGAAATCTACACTTATACACTAATATTATAAAAAGATTTTTTGATATATATGTTTGTTTGTAATGATAAACTACAACTACTCAAAAATTACTGGACCGATTTTAAAAATCCTTTCACCAGTGAATAGCTACATTATCTCTAACAGTAACATTTTAGTTATATCTTTTTTCTGTATTAATAAGACTACCAGCCTCAAATTCCACGCGAGCGAAGCCGCGAGCGTATGAATTTTATTCAACATTCAGTTGTTTCATGCGGACGAAGTATTATTACCCGATAATTGGCAATAGGATTACACATACTTCAAATATAACAGATAATAATACACAAATCAAAAACCAAAATAAAACCAATAAACCCAAACAAATTGTAACAGTATACTGTTAATCAGTTCAAATTCATTCATCCGTATAATCTCGCTTATCTTTTCTTGTTTTATTACTCGTTCGCTCTTTTCATTCATAAAAAAACAGTCCAATCGTTCAAGAGAAGTGGGTCGTATCGACCTGCAAGATTTTATTATAGCTGATTGAACAGGTGAAGTGAAATGAGAGTTTCGATAAATTTATGGATAGTAGTAATACGAGTGCCCAATTTATTTAGGATTTTGGACGAGAAATTTTCGTTAAATGGGAAAATTTGCAGCGTATGTCCTTCTTCATTCGATCTATCAGACACGTTGAGATAGTAAAAATTGTAAAGCTTTGGAGCAATTAAAATTTTTTGGTTCATGATAACTAGGTTTATATCACTATCTTCCTCCTGCCCTGCTGCAATTCATCCTGGTCGTGGTCCCATCGACTTTCTAGATTTTATTTCAGCTGATTTTCAAGACAAGCGAAAAAATACCCTATGAACCTTATCTTATTTCAATTGCCGCTTCAAATAGGTTTGTCTCGGCCTCAATAATTTTCTAAATTCACCTTAACAGTGACATCGAGGGTCTTGTATTATACATAGTTATCTCAACTACATCCCGTCGCAGTTAAACACTAACGAACGCGGTGACGGCGGCTGCAATCTCCGGTGCTCTGCGACTGTCGCTAACTGTACTGTATTGGTAAAATGTAGGTAGGCATGTTATGAGAGAAAAGTTGGACCTTATCTTTCCTTTTACCCGACTGGCCCAGAAGGAATATTAGTATCAAATGAAAGTAGTAGTAAAATTCCAAATGTATTAGAACACTTTTATGCCATTATTTTGACACAAACTAACGAAAGAGTACGTTTAACGTATTACGTTATAACGATTATGTGCTTGCTGCTTCGATTGCGTTCTTTTCTAATGTTGAAATGAATCTAAAATTAGAGCTGCTATAACAGTGGGTGGAATAAATTAAGAGACGCAAATCCAAATTTAGGCATATCAACCTAAAATTTCCATTAAATTTAGTTTATCCTAACCTTGTTTCGTGTAATTAGAAGCTCCCCTAATGACAAATAGTTTTTTTTCCTTTTGTTTTAATTTCAGGGTATGTATTTTAACCATATTTTAACATATGAACTTTCTATCAATAAAAGAGCCCATAAATAAAACGTTTAAATTAATACTTTACTTTATTATCTATTTAAATTTTTGTTAACTAATTGAATACAAAATAGTATGAATCTAAACGCGACTGCAGATCATGACCCTGCATTCGATACCTGAGTTGGGCAAAGTGTTGTGTTTTTCTGTTAGGTAATTCTCAATAACAGCTCGGAGTTTGGAATTGTGTTATGGCATTAATAACAGCATTATTGAAATGTATGTGTAGTACAGTGTACAGCTCTGCTTACCTCTTCGGAGAAGATGCTTTGTTGTATCTGTATCAAACTACGATCAGAAACTATTAACACTTATCTACTTAATAGTTATCACATAGGTACTATACTCATATATCATTTCAGAAGCCCGTGCCTACGTAGGTAATCCGGTTTGGGCTAGTCTAAACTAGATCTGCGATATTTGGTGGCGTGCCACGAAATAACTATTCGGTAATAAATTGCTTTTACCATCATATTTATTAAATTATCATATCATTGTACTAAATAAACGAAGTTGGTTTGTTAATTGTTCTAGAGATTGTTACTTATTTCTTTTTGGATGGGCTCCTAGCTACGTAACCACACAAATTGAATGAACGAAGTTATGCTACGCTTGCCGCGGTCGGTCTGAGAATGTGTGACCATAATTTCATATTGAGATCCCTCTGTGCCTCCGAGACCACGTTAATCAGATGAGCCCAATTGAAGATCTATCACAGCCATTACCGGTAGTCAGAGGCCAAAAAGTCTGACAACCAGTCTTACCACTAGATATCTTGTTAAATATATAAAATACTGGTATTAAGCTGCATCCGGTTTTACTGAAATTCAAACCCAATGCCGGGAAAACGCTAGGCATTCATTTGTTTTTTAAATAAGTTATAATTGTTTATGTTCGGGTATTCGTTATTATGTATGAAACACGAATTCTCGAACGATTCTCTAAAAAAGTACCTACATAAAAAACTTACAATGTTTTAGTAAAATTAATTAAGTATGTTGCTTTGAACGTAGCGTATATTCAATAATATAAAAATATCGTTCAGCTGTCAAACAAAAAATCCTTTCAGTAATAACAAACGTTTTACTGTCCAAAAAATATCCGAACACATTTCTCACAAAAACACCCTTTTAATAATTGATCACGATACGTTAGAACGATGTATTACAAAAATAATCTTCGCAAATTATAGTAAATTATTGTGAGAATTCCGTCTGGCATCCAATCCATTGCCGACGTGAAATTGTCGCTCATTAATCATCGTACAACACAACAGACAGTAGATGTCCTAAGTACAATAATCTTTGAACCAATCATCAAAGTAATGAACGATGTGATTTGTTTTATTATTTCTGTATTAGTTACTAAGAAATTACAGTGAATAGAGGTGTATGTAATGATTCTGTGCCCTAAATACTAAGACATTATGTATGTCAAATGTTTTAGCCAATAATATCTTTATGAATAGTAATTTCCTCGAACAAGTCTCTTTATTGTAACATTTGTAAATATCTGGCCTCGATACTTCAAGAGCTACAGCCGTAATGGAGCAAGTTTTGTAGAGGTTTCTAGCACTTCAGCGCCTATTCTGTATATCCAGGTTTAATATTTTTTTCTCTAACTTTTACTGGAGCCTCGAGATCGTAGCTTCGTTCACCGATGATACAGGGATATCTTAAAAAATACGAGTCGGACTCGCGTCATGAGGGTCCGTAGAAAATCAACTTTTTATGTGATTTAACTATAAATTTCATACACCTCGCTTATTGCCAAATTTCATGATTCTATGTCTAAGGGAAGTACTCAGGTTTATACATATTTATTGGCGAGTGTCAAAATATGCGGAACAACTGGCCGTATTTTTTATTCTGTTGACTTAGAAGCCTGTTTTTTCTTAATATTCAAGGGACTATAGACCTAAGTATTTGATATTAATTTCAACTTGACATCTTCTCTCAATTTTGAGAGACAGATCTTGACAGATAGACGGCACCTTAAAAACAAGTTATACTTGAAATACTATTAAATATATATGCCCAATTTCCAATTTTCAGATTCTCATATTTGTAAAGGCATCCTGCCCATACATAGTACCAGCACAATAAATACATTTTTCAATAATGTACCTGTCAACATACTGATAAAACAAACGTTATTGCTTTTAAAACCCGTCCATAAAATATATTGTTTACATTCGGATTATACGTCAGTCTACACGCTGACAGCGCTTGTGTCTGTGACCAGCTGACAACCCTATATTTATACAGGATTAAAATTAACACATTCTGTAATTGGCAATCAATAAAACCCTTCAATTTATAGAATGGCTTATATTTAAAATATACATTCTAAAATCGGCTCGTTATCTCTGTTTGATATCAATTAGAATAAAAGTACTATCAAACTGGACTCGGGCTCTACATTTAACTCAGATCCAAGCAATAAGTTATTTTATTATAACATATCATTGAACGGTACACAATCTTCCAAACTATTGAGGGTAGTCATGCAATTACCTGTGCAGCGCCCGCCCGCCCGCCCGCAAATATATGCACATACGCAACCAACGACTCAGGACCCCGACGACGCTATAACCCTCCTCCAAGAGAGCAGTAGGGCCACCAGCACAGTATACAAAAACAGACCGCCGTCATTTCGGCCTCGCCGCCGAGGCCCGACGCGACGTCCCCGTAATGCACCTAATGCATCACCTCCCCGACCCTTGCTCGTGCCAGCCCGCGTAGCCGCTGAGCCTGTAGCTTTAAATTCCCCTCATAATAATAATTATGATTTCTGTTCGATCCAGCCAGTCCCTTGCTGTCCTCCCACCAGCGACGCCCTAAGCCGAGTCTCGTACCCCGCAGGGGGTGCCCTTAGCGTGTTTTCGCTTTAGTTTATAATTAGTACGTATGCCCCTGGCTGGAGGCCTTAATAATAGTTTATTATGAGGGCATCAACAGGAAAGTCCGGTTAAACAGTCGACAACCTCCTAGGTTGACCTGCGAGATGCAACTATGAAAGAAAAAAAAACGACTCAGGACTTGGTGGTGGACACTGCACGGTCTTACAGCTCCTGACGTCGCCGCGTGAGGGGGAGGGGTGCGAAACACGTTTAAGAGTTGGTGGTATATGGTATGTGCTTATACGTATATTTGCGGGCGGGCGAGCGGGCGAGGCACAGGTAATTGTATGACTACGCTCAATATTGTGGAAGTTGCTAGATATTGTATTTATTTGCATCCATTGTAATGGACTTCCGCAAGATAACACTTGAATCTATTTAATAAAACTAAACGTATTCAAGTTGTAAACTGTATACCTCTAGATGGACATAACACTCCCTAACATTCCTATAAGTTATAATCGATATGAGGAACTCACTGATAGTTATATCGATAATAATCGAACATTCTCACTTGTTCAACCCCCCGAGGTAAGCGATACACAACTTCGATGCAGAACTTTTCGAGTTAACCTCAAAGTTGTCTCTTTACCCAATTGGACATACTAAACACAGCACAAGTATTATTATCTGAATATAAATTATTCCTAACAAAGAGTAGGTTCACCTACTCTTCTTTGTCTTCTTATCATGTGGTTGATGAACCATCTAGGTATGTGAAACTTTAGGTTGGCTGTAAAATGACTTTATTTGCCATCGTGAATCTAAAGTGTGATGGTTTCCTTCAAAATTTTTCTTTATTGTACTAAGCAAGCGATAATTGATTTCTAATACACACATGATTTCAAAACATCAGGGGTGCCACAGGACAACACATGCAATCTTTTTTTTAAATTTCCAGTCATCTCCGCTAAAGTTTTATAGAGGACAGTTTGGTTTTTAATCGTCCATGATGGATTTTCCACATATATAATACAAAACATCTTCTTTGTATACAATAGGTAAAATAACCAAGGAATCATCTGCCAAAAGTCGTAAGATCATTGAATATGAAGGTTTAATAATTAGAAACCCATGCTTAACATTTATATGCTGTTATTAATCGTGAAGAAATTAATATTGAATTTTGTACACGGTGTAATGTGTTTAAAATACTAAAATAGTTAAGTTGCTAAATGCATAAGGTAGTAATTCTATATTCATAACTGTTCAAGTAAATGTCTGACAAGTTTTCATGAAAAAGGGGGCCAGTGTTACAACGTTTATAGCACTTCTCACTCTATAAGGTGGTATACACATTTATAGATGGCTTACTTAAAGCTTAGTGAGGCGCCTAGCTATTCATTGGAAAAACGAACGCTTTGACATTCTCGGGACCTGCACTGCCACATGCCAAGTTACTAACGAGGACGGTGAAGAGGCCGGTCACGGCAGCTCTAGAATTTTCATTTGGCGTGGGTCAGTGAAAAGGCGCTTTGAGAATCTAATAGAGAGAGACAAGAATAGAAGATGAGAATAAATTATTAAAAATTAGCTTCAGCTCGCGACTTCGTCTATGTAAAAAGCCGATATAAAAAGTACCCTGTGTGTTAATCCAGGAAAACTATTTATGTGCAAAATTTCATCAAAATCCGTTCAATAGTTATTGCATGAAAGAGTGATACTCTACATACATTCACCCTCACAAACTTTCGCATTTATAATATTAGCAGGATATACTTATGACTAGTTAACATTGAAATATTACTTCATGATTGCACTTGGTTCGCTCCATCTCAGAAGTTTAATGTATTTATGCATATAAACGCAATCGATATCGAATAAACGAAAGCTGCAGCGAGTTATCACCCGATGCAAGTAAAACGTACCCTCAGGTTATACCAAAATGACTGACAGTTGTCTGTGAGGACTCTTATGTTGTTATGTTTCATATGGTATGGGCAGTTGAATGTCTAACTACATGAATTTGTTAATAAAAATATATAATTGATCTGTCAGCATATGAGTATTTTTTTTATTTTTGTAGCTATGATTTACAGGAACGATATTTGATCTGTGGCCGCGCAAAAGTTATGTTTTTTTTTTTGTTGAGAATAATTGGATCGCAAGGGGCATTCCAACCTCCGGTTTAAGAACGCCAGTTGTTGTTATCAAAGGAATCCAATTTTCATCAGGTAGGTTAGGTTTTTTGTGGTGTACCCACAAAAAATTATAATATTTATGTTACAACAAAAAAAAACTGAACTACAAATCACAACATCACAGCATGAATCTATGTAGTTGGAATTATTTCACGTTTAATTCAAGTCGGTGCCTACTATCGACGTTCAAGTCATTGTGGCCCGCCGCACGTCTAACCCGATTTCTCTTCCTTTTCATCAGATTCAAAGGGAGCTGCTTCCACAGAGAATCGCCCTACATTTCATTAATAATGAATACATTATTTGTATTGTGATAGTACAATAGTGTCTCTATGTTAATTCTGTAAGACGTAGAATGTGTTCCTAGAATGTTTAAGCTATCGCAAATTAATGTATGTAGCTCTCCGTTTTCTATAAGGATGTGTCCAAAGTATTGCAGAATCTGTATATATATATATTTAAATGTATGTATTTAAACGTAGCTATTGGTATCTATACTTTCTATACAGGATACAGTACGTTTATTTTAATTTCGAAAAATCAATTGTATTACAGAATTTAATCCAATATTTAAAGGTAGATGTTAGTATTTTTTTATACATTCAATTTACACACAGAAACAGTGACTTGGAAACTACTTTCATCTCAACATTATTGCGTCAAAAAAAAACTGAACATTTTAAACACAGCCTTTTGTAAGTAACCTAATATTCTGAGCAATTATCAGAAATCTAAGTCCCCCGCAATACTAAACAACAAGTAAATAAATGCTTCAATGCTTCAATAGCCATACATAGGCAATAAAAATGAGAGAACCAGGCCACTACGTAGGCGGCATACGGTGCCCAAATACACCAAATATTGACAATACAAATATACGGAATAAGGAGAATTAGTGGGTAATAAACTAACATTATTCGAGTAAAAATAATCTTCCGCTAAGGTCAGTGACCTGTGACCTACAGAATATTAAGCGCTTTGTACATAATATTAAAGACATTGATGGATTTGGATGACGGGATAAAATAATGCTAAGCATGGAAACGTGCTTAGGATTTTGTTGTAAGAAGTTAAGCTTTAAATCGTGTCAAAATGCCCGTTATATTTTAGTAATATTAAAATTGTAAATTAACAACACCAGACTTTTTTTTATCTTTATTTTTTAATTACCTCATTCTCTAATTTTAATTAACTTCAGCATGCTTGCTAACAAACTGCCATTTAAAGTGAATGAATGTTATCACATCAGTATAAAATACATGTGACATGATACGGGTGTAACCATACGGGGTGATATGTAATAATGACGAAAACATGTGTATTATCACAACATTAAGATTCTTTCAAATGCAACAGTGAAAGTCAAGCATTAGGCATGTTTATGTCAGATTATTACGAACTGAATGATACAGTGGATGAGCCGTATTTCTCTTAATAGACTCCCGACAGAATTTTCGGTCATGGCGGCCTATCTCCATAGAGATTAGCTAAGTAAACAGGAGATATTATAGTGCACAAGTGTGGACGCAAACACAGGTGCACTGCCTCTTCCTTCACTCTCATAGTCCGACAGGACGGCGATCCGCCACGACCGGAGAGAGATCAGGTGCAGAACCAACGGTTAACTTGCTCTCCTCGCCTAAGCATGGGAGTCACACCGTCAACTTCCTAACTCTTGGCTGAAAAATTCCTAACAGATAAACTCAATAACAGTTTGCTCGACCCGGGAATCGAAAGCAGGACCGCTCACTCTGCAGCCGTGCTTGCGGTGCACTAAAGCAATGAGATAGTTCCTAATATTCCTGTTGATTGGTTAACTAACTGCAGACTGGCGTCTATTTAAAATTAATGCCGTTCACCAGTATCATAGGACTAAAATTAAACTTAGTATAAAGCCATTTCATGAGCGAGACGCGACGAATCAAGAGACGTCGAATTTAAATGAATGGTCGTCAAACTATCCAGTCAGTTTTAGTTGGTGGCTAAAACTAAAATTTTCTAGGAATATTTGACGTCTCTCGATTTGTCCCGTCTAAATTGAAGCTGAATTCGTATAGATTTTTTTGGTCGGGTCCTTTACTTAGTGGCTGTTAGTGAAATAGCAGTAATCTAATTTTAGTTTGTTTTGTCACTAGTACTGCCACTAGAGTCGGCACCAATGTACCTAGTCCTAATTCATTGTTTACTCTTTGTATTAACCGAAATAAAAAATGTATATGTATGCCTCTCTACTGCCTTTCAAAGATAATATTCGTTTACGAAATCAACGTAATGATGTTTTTTTTCCGCCTGACTACACTTATTTCATAATTTAAGTTTTTCAGTTTAATTAATACAATCTGCCTTTAGAATTTGTAACGTTAATTTGATTGTAACCTGTAGAAAACTTTTCAAATGAATTATAACAATCTTATTAAAATTATTTGAAGAGAAAAAAATCTTTCTTGAGTATTATTTTAATCCCGACGAATACGTGGTAAAAATTATCCAACCAAAGATTAAATAATCCTACATTGATAATATAAATTCAATGAGATGGATGGATGTTTGTTACTCTTTCGCGCAATAATACTAAGAGGATTTGATTAGAATTTGGCGCACAGATAGTTTGCAAGATGGCCTAACACATAGGATATACACTTTTTATCCTAGCTTGACTCAATTCAGACATCAACGCAGACGAGATCGCGGGTAGAAGCTAGAATTTCATACTTTCATATATAAAATTATTAACATTTCATAGCACCAAACCGAATAAGAGAAAGACAAGCACTTCAAAACCGTTAACATTTAGACTCATAACAAACTCAAGATGTGTGATACATACACATTAAAGTCACTTAAACAATTCGATTTACGTTCCATTAATGTGATTGTTATCTTCAATTCTACCTAAATGTATGAACAAATTGTGAGTACATTCGCTTTCCGAATAATTGCTTCGCAGTACAGTTCGTGTTTGTACTGCTGTTATTTAGGTTAAGGCACTGAAAAGTACTAGAAAGCTCCGCCCTAGTTCTACAGTTATTGTTAGTGAATGTACAGGATTTATTTACACGTTTCTTGGCCCTTGTGTAGATGCCACCGGATTCTAAATTAATAGTAAGTGTTCTATTATAACAAGATTGAATCGTTTTCCAACTGTACACAATGTAAAAATGTAATTAAACCTTGCATACCAACGTGGAAATTTGAAACTTGAAAATGATTAAGTGTAAAACAGATGTTCATATAATAATTTATGATCACAAACACTCCCTGAAGAATCCGCGATATTTCGTTCAAGTTACACCATTTTACGGAGATTACGCATCCAGATTACCATGTAAGAACGTAAAAATACCTCAATACCCCTGATTACCCCTATTTATTTTAACCCAGTTTCCATTAAAGGCTTCGTTTACCCCACATTAGGGGGGCAATCTAGCCACTCATACTTGGCCCCTCTCTGATGTCTCATTTCACGCACGGTCACAGTCATAACTCGGTGTAAAGTAACGGAAAATTGCTTCTCACACTCCGTAGCCAGGTCGTCGTCGGGTCGTCGCCTAGTCGTCAGTGTCACGGTAAGTGGAAGAACACACTTGCGTCTTGCGACCTACGCTGTACGACTTTTTTGTAACTGTGCTCTATGAGCAAACGTCGGTTTTGGTTAAATGGTGACTTCAAATTAAAGGTCTATTTTTTTGTTTTTCATTACCGAATCTAGATAATAATTGTACGTATTAGGTTTTATATAGTTAATAACATAATTATATACAACACATAAGTAATTACTAGATATGTGTATGAACCAAGTATGAACAGTAATTTTGATAAAACAAAACATGGTTGTTGTAACCTTTCGGCTCAGTAACGTACAGATCGTACGTTGTAACAATAAAAATCTATTGTGTCTGCTAATGACTGAGGCAACAGTAAAATTAAACTTTTGCCTACTATAAAGTCGGACTACAAATGGCTTTATCATTAAGGTATTTGTTTTCACTCGAAGACTTTAATATTCATACGACACAAGTGGGACCGGCAGATGTTTTCCTGCCCTGATCCGATTGCAGAGCCTACCTTGTCTAATTGGAAATGTAAACTATCCTGGATTCATCAGGGTAACATTCAATTTCGATCGACCCATTTTCGTTTTTTTTTATTTATGTAAATAGATGCGGCGTTGTTATATTTATAAGTAATTTAAAGCCGATTTTGATAGCACGACTCACAACAAAAAAAAAACCTACTCATCACGGTCACAAAACCGCAACATCACCATATCCAAAGCCCTAAATCGCGACATAACAGTCACTCATCAGACTAATAGCGACATTTGCGGTCGCACATCCGCAGCTTCGTCGATAGCGTGCGCCGAACCTAACGGGGGTAATGAAAACGTCGGAAAATTGCCTCGACGCGGTCTTATCGAAGATATAGAATTTTTATTGGTCATATCCGTTCGCCTTCCCTAGTTAACTTCGTTTTAACGCAGATTAACCGGTAATTAATAGACGCCTGGCTATTTTTAGAATGGATGGAGTTGTTGCTTGAGTTCTAAAGTGGATTAACGTGGATTAAGTAAATAAGGTCAGGTTGTAGATTAAAGGTAAGAGGAACATACTGCATTATTTATTGAGACTAATTGAGACGAATGGTAAACCACAACATTGATCTTAATAAAATTGTAGAATAGGCAATGTTAGAATGATGAACAGCATTAATCGCTAATTAGCAGACACAATAGATTTTTATGGTTATGAAGTACGTGGCTGAGCCAAAGGGCAACACGCTTGTATTCTCCGAATTTACTAGGCACGCGATAGATTGTTTGAAAAACGTATCTTTACAGATAAATCATTGAAAAGTATTAACGCATGCTTAGAGAACTTTAAAGTTATACATTTATGTGGAAAAAGAATACGGTCGCGAGCAGGATTCGAACCTGCGCCTCCTGCATAATAATAATAATGTATAGGGACTGAATATATAGCAATATCGTCACCAAAAGACGTATTAAAATTTGGACGAAGAATTCACGGTGGTGAGCAGAGGTCGAGATGGCTTAGTGGTCAGAGCGCCTAGAGTATTTATCCGGGAGGCACAGGTTCGAATCCTGCTCACGACCGTATTCTTTTTCCACAAGAATTTATAACTTTAACGTATCTTTACGTTTTATACCGGTTTATTTATAACTTTTCATACAAGCACAACCGTGGTCTCAGCCAGTTATTTCATGAAATGAAGTAGTGTATGTATTATTCAAGCCTGTCAGCCCTGGCTTCCGTAAGACAATGAAATACTGTCGCCGTCTGATGCAGCAAGTCCTTACACTGTAGTAGCTATTTCATTAAATTATAACCACATTATAGAAGCGTCACTACAATTTTGAATTTAAAGCTAATTGGTTTTTTATGCTAGGAAATTCTCCGTTCTGTCTCTTACTTGAAAAAACAGAGTAATAATGTTTCTTTTTGTTCGTATCGTGTGGTTGATGAACTAGTGTCACAGTTTAAACCACCCGTAGGCCTCTGACATGGCTTTACACACCATCGAGAATATCCTTCAGGTGTGCTGGTTTCCACACGATATTTTCCTTCACCGTTATAAGCAAGTGATAATTAATTTATAATACGCACATGACTTCGAAACTTTGACTTGGCAGTCCAACGGTCATACCACTAGGCTATCACTGCTACAATACTATTGGAAATATTTGGAATTATAGCATTAAAGTTATTATATTAAATGGAAAAAGAAAGAATACGATAAGAGTATAGGGACTGAATTGATTGCAATGACGTCGCCATAAGACGTGTTAAAATATGGAAGAAGAATTCACGGTGGTGAGCAGAGGTCGAGATGGCTTAGTGGTCAGAGCGCCTGGAGTATTCATCCGGGAGGCGCAGGTTCGAATCCTGTTCGCGACCGTATTCTTTCTTTGTCCATTTAATATAATAACTTTAGAGTTCGCTAAGCATGCGGTAATGCTTTTCAAAGATTTATCTTGAATTATAGCATTACCTTTGAAAAAGCTTGAGAGTATTTTCGACTCATTTAATCCTGACTAAGTTTGCTAAAAGATATTCCGTGCTACACGTGTTCCTAATTAGACCTGGGGGAGTAATTGGAAGGCCAGGGCTGGGCGGAGACCCTTTACGCAAAAGATCGTTTTGAACCCATTTTACGAAACTTAACACTAAAGCACTAACTAAGCACAGTAACAGACGTGAAATTATACACAGCCTCACGCCTGTATTCCCCGAAGGAGTAGGCAGAGGTGTATATAGTTGTACACCCACATATAATAGGTGGTGAGCCTATTGCCATCTACCAGGCACAATTCCAAACTCTGGGTTGCTACACAGAATTTCCTAGCAGAAAAAACTCAATGACCCCATGCCCGACCCGGGAATTGAACACGAGACAGCTCATGTTCAACAGTCGCGATAGGGGCCACTAGACCAACGAGACAGTTAAGTTAAATTATACACAAGAGATTTTAAGAATCCATACATTTCATTAAAATGGTAAATATTTGAAATAGTTTGTATGTCATCCTTAATAGTTAGATGGTCATCGTATTTTTCTTTCGTATTTTTTATTTAAATAATTTGAACATTATATTTGTCGATGTACAAAAATCATATGAGCCCAGTGGCGACGTAAAGGGGGGGGGAGGCGTTCCACACTGGGCACCAAAGCGCTGTGACAACGTGGTTACAACTCACTCGCGCAATTTAGTAGCCACTAGCCATGGTCCTATAGCGTAGAACAATAATAGGGTAGTGATACCGGATAATTTGGAAAGGCCTCCGCTTAGACAGATGTAGCATTTAAGTCATGAACTAACATGAAATTACTCGCATAGCCATTTTTTTTACGGGTGCTGATTTTGAAACCGCCCCGGGTGCCATCCATCCTACGCCGCTACTGTAATAAGCCATATCATATTAATCTCACTAATCAGTTACTCCAAACTCCAAAGATAAATATTAATTAAGAAAATCTTGTCAAGTGGCTCATCAATCTCAATTGGATTAAAGTCAACAAGCAAAAACGAAATATATTCAACATTTAAATACCATGAGTGTGTGTGTGTGTGTGCGTGTGGTGTGTGTATACAGGATACAGCCATCAATGTTCATTATTCTTGAAAATGTTTCCATGTCACGTCATTCGGGACATGAAGTACGTTCCTTATTATGACCGTTTTAAATCATTTATATCATCACGCCTGTATTCTCAGATGAGTTAGATAGAGGTGTAGCCACTTTTGTTCAGTCACATTTAATCGATAGGTTTTTAAAACTCATCTCATGGGTGACGATCCAGTCATCTCCTTCAGGGTGACCACCATCTAGAATTAAAATGCTTAACCAAAGTCCTTACTACATGGCAGTCAAAATATTCAATAGATTACCTAAAGACCTACAAAACGAAACCAAAGAAATAATATTTGAGAAAAAATTTAAGAAGTTCCTGATACAGAAATGCTTTTACTCAATAAAAGAATTCTTCGAAGAAAAATAGAATACCAAAATTAAACGCTAAAACCTACCCCATACATAACCCCTCACACCCAAAAGCACCTACCTACTAAATCCTACATTTTAAGAATACCTACTTACATTTTATACTAACCCACATAATGCATTATATACCTTACCTATATCCCAACAAATAAATAAAAAATATTTAAAAAATAGATGTTTTAAACTTACCCAAATAATTACAAATAATAACTATATACTTATTACAATATACCTACTTAGTTTATAAATAATGTTTTTAAACGCAAGAAATACTACCTAGTACTACTATAAGTTAAGCTAAGTCCTAAGTTAAGCAAATGTAATTTATAATAAGTTAGTGCTAGCCCTCAAATTTGCAACGCCTGAAAAAGGCCGTTAAGCTGTGCATAATATTTAAATTAAGACCTGTAATACCTTAACATGCAAATAAAGACTTTGAGTTTGAGTTTGAGTGATATTGAGAATTTCTCAGCAGAAGAACCTAGTAACACTACCCGTCACGGAAAACAATCGACCGCACGTTCAGCAGCCACACTAACTAACTAACCACACTAACAGCCAAACTAACACCCACCAATTCAAGCTAATTCGACAATTTAGCAAATAAAAGATTCTATTCTATTCTATTCTATTAATTCGAGGTGAGAGTCATAGTTAATATGTCAAATCAAAATGGTAGAAACGGAAACCCAAAAAATACGTGATAGAAATGTGTGAGATCTTAATGGGAGCAAAATGAAAAAAAACAATACCTTTTAATTATAATAAAACAACTTTTAACCGGATTAATCGCGTGTATTATTGGTTTTTTGTTTTTCCTGACGTTTCGAACACTGCAGCGTTCGTGGTCGCAGGTGGACTGAATTAATAAAAAAAAAAAACTGATAAAAAAAAACTAAAATAAGCTGAATTAATTAAAAAAAAAACTTACATTTTATAAACTAGAACCCCAGAACATTATACCTAGTTGTTTGGCTTATATTTACGGAGGAAATAAAAAGGAATTTTCTAGATCATCCCTACCGGGAACTGGAAGGAGGAAAACGTTTTGATTTCCTTTCTTTGTTGACGGTTATTATTTGCTTGGCTTTATAAACACCTGATACACTCCTATACATGTGTTTCCTGATAATAACAACAGAGTTAATAAGTATTATGATCCTGGAGTCTTTAGGTCTATCTAATACCAAACAAAAACAAATACTTTTTTCTATATTCATAACGGGGAATAAATACGCTTATAGTTAAAAGGTAGTGCTTATTTCAAAATTAAATATACATATATATATATATATATATTATATACGGCTGAAAAAATAGAGGGTTTAGAAAGTGTAGTGTCCAAAAATATGCAATCTAGTTTGCTTTATCGCCGTCACATGAAAAACGTACAATTTATTAAAAAATAATCTTCAAAAACATAACTCTCCTTCTCGGTCAGTAGGGTAAAAATCTTCAAATAATTTCACATTTCATACAGTTTTAAAACTCGAATGTGACTAGCATATTGTATTTTTGCCACACTCACAATTTTACACTTGTCCCAAGAGTAAATAAATCCCGTCACATTTTTCATTTTGATAAGCAAAAAACATCAGTCCAGAAAAAGCTGTTCAGTAAATGAGTAATAGAGTACCATAATTAATGAAGGGGAGAGTAATTACTCTGTAACGTATAAATATATCAAAAACACATTTTTAACATACAAGTCATACAAGTCTTTGGTAATTACTATAAGGCTCTTAGATATGAGCGGCACGTTGCCCACCGCTGCAGTCGAACGTCGACGGCTGCAGTCGAACGTAAATGGCTGCAGTCGAACGTCGACGGCTGCAGTCAAACGTCGATGACTGCCGCCAAGAATCAACGACTGCCGTCGGGCTGCAGTCGCAATCTTCGATTTATATAAAATCCGAATTTATTAATTAACTTCCTTTTATGAAGTTAATTTATGATTCAATGATGACGCAAAAAAAGACCCAGGACCTCATGCTCCGCAGTTGCACTTGGGAACACTTGACCAACAAGCCTCTATAGATCTTATTGTATATATTAAGTAGTATGCAAACAAAATAACGGTATTTAGAAATAATATTAAACACTGATAATTGTTTATTTACTGTGTACACGCTAATGATTTGTTTAGATTAAGGGAAGCGAAACTATGTTTACAAGGCTGATTAGATATGTGCCTTGTAATAGATGCGACAGGCTTGGTGTTTATTTATAGATATTAATTCGTGAAGCAAAAACTTTGTACCCCTTTTTACTAAAATTACGCGGACGAAGGAGTATGAAATTGGGCACACTTCAAAATAAATCTAATATTTCTATTTAATATGCATTAGAAATACATTAAATTAATAAAAAAAATACTGCCATGTATTAAACACACGTATATCTTTGACAATAAAACCTTATAACGGTCCAATTTAAATGAATTATGGTAGAATTTCCGCTAGTTATACTTATTACGCAAACTGATTCGGCTCTAATAAAACCTCTCCTATGAGGAAGATTTACCTTAGAGTTAAAAGTCAAATGAATACAGAGATTGATAAAATGATAACTATTTTCCCTAAAATACGCCACGAAAATAATTTTGTTTTACCACAAAAAAGCCGTAGTAAGATTGTTGTATGGGAAGTCGCGATTATTTCCAGAACATGTAGGAAAGTATTTTTATTAAATACTATAACCCTCTTCTCTAACCTCCGAAGTTAAAAGCAAAGAAAAGAAAAATAATAGATATTTCAAAATAGAATATAATATTTTCATTAAACTTAATTTCGTCATCCATTGATGACGTTGGCATGGTAGTCATTTTGTTTGCCATACATAGATTACAGAAGTATTAATAAAAGTGACAGTTAAGAGACATAAAAGTTCTGCGCTAGAGGGTTGTACCGATACTTTTTATTTCTGGACATTTTATTTAAGATAATATTGAGTTTGAACCCTGGGTTCATAACCTCAAAGCCATTACCATCTGTTTGATTAGGACCTTCATTACTATTTATTAAACTTGAAAGCCTTATTGAGGAACGAAAGAATGAATTAATATAATATATTTAATCAAATTACGCCATAAATAATATTGTTTCTTGTTTTATTAGAATGGGATATGCTACCTCATCTTTACTCAAACTAAACTAAAATTAGATAGACTATATTTACTAACAGTTACTAGGTATAGCGGCAAGACGCGAGACGGAATAAACTTGAGACATCACACTTAAATATCTGAACATTTATATTCGACACAGTTTTAGGTGGCCACTAAAATTAAACCCCCAAACTAAAATTGGATGGAAACTAAAGTTTGAAGTATCTTAATTTGAGTTTCACAATCGTTAGATTAGATTATTTCAGTACAAGATAGCAAGTTTCTCATTTCAAGATGTTTAGACTAAGTCGTACCAATATATGCATTATAATAAAATAATTTTATTGATTTTGTTTATATACCAACCTTTGATATAATTATAAAGCCATCATATATTTTTTTATTTCCATCTTCGCCAGTGTATTTATTATATATTTAGATACTTTCGTATTTATGAATCGATCCATCAGATTTACAACGTTGTGCTGCCAAAGGATTCCTTATCCAATCTTGTCCCATGGGTGTCATTAAAAGGCTACTACAGAAATGTATAGCCTACCTAGCGACCTAGAATCATGAAATTTGATAAAAAGGAAGGTCAGAACAAATAAAGGAGAAATTCCAATAAATAAAAAAGGTACTGTAAGTAATAAGTATAGGTACTAAGGTAAGGTAAGTATAGGTAGGTAATAAGTATAGGTACTGAATTGATTGCAATGACGTCGCCATAAGACGTGTTAAAATATGGAAGAAGAATTCACGGTGATGAGCAGAGGTCGAGATGGCTTAGTGGTCAGAGCGCCTGGAGTATCTATCCGGGAGGCGCAGGTTCGAATCCTGTTCGCGACCGTATTCTTTTTCCTTTCAATATTGTAACTTTAGAGTTCGCTAAGCATGCGTTAATGCTTTTTCAAAGACATATCTTGAAATAAAAAAAGTTGAAAATTAAAGTTGAAACACATTGGCTCAAGTATTTTTTTTTTCATCATCCACGCCCTGTACTACCTACCACACGTTAGCAACTCCACCATTACAGCACACACACACACTTAAAACTTAGACACCAATAAAAATGATACCAATTTTATTATGGCGGTATAATGGGTAGGTACGGAACCCCCGGTGCACGAGTTCGACTCGCACTAGACCGGTTTTTCTATGTGGATAAATGAATTGTATGTAACTTTATAGAACCTCATCTGTTTTTATATTCTAGCAAATACGATTTTTCCTATTATTCCTAAACGAAACGTGGTCGAGAGATCGGGTGCTGCGATTGCGCGTTCGTTTCTCGCACGGATCAAATATGTGTATGATCATTGGCCTGCATTGAATATAGGCAAATAGGCAGTGCCTACCTCAAAACACTACCTAAATACAATCTATATCGATAGGTTGCATTTAGGTAATTTTTTGAGGTATACACTGCCTATTTGCCTATATGCAATGCACGCCACTGTACACTTGTACGATCTACAGATAACTAACTGTTCCAGGTCTGGTTTTGTGTGCATGTGAGATCGTGTCTATAAACAGACATTGCTTAAAAAAAATCTGATACAAAACGACGATTGATCAATGACGTTTTTCGTCCTACAAAATTATTATTTAAACAGCTTTCATTTTGTTTTGTTTTGTTTTTGTTTTTTTTTTTTAAAAAACGTTGCCCCACACTAGGAATTTCTTCCTATGTAGTGGGTGCGTTTACAGACATATAATCTCACAAGCACACACACACCCAGACCCGGAGCAATCATCTATAGATCGTACAAATATTTGCTCCGTGCATGAATCAAACCTGCGACACGTAGCGCAGCAGTCGGTCTCTCGACCACTGCGCGATCCGGGCTTTCGCGGTTTTAAAAATTATGTCATTAAACCACTTGCATCCTAACCCAGGCCAGTATAATCTCCAGTCCATTTTACCCGAAACTCGAGCCAGTACAAGAACGTTATTACTAGGTAAGCTAGCGAGGTCGAGTGGCCCACACTCAGTACAAAGGTGGCTCGGAAGACGACATGACGACCAATTTAGCCCTCACAGAAACACTGGGCTACGTCCCCATCCACGTTTTAATTTAGCCTTTCAGTACGTATGTGAAATTGGATAGAGTTTTTCTTCAATTGAGAAGAAACGTTAGTTGGGAATGAAATGATAATAGAATGAATCAAGAAGCGGCTTCCAGTTGTTTTTAGGAAATTAAATTACTATACTATGCTATGCTCTGTTGAAAATTGACGTTAATGTAGAACAAGGACTCGGGTCTAAGTGAAGTGGTCTCGGAGAGCAGATTAAGCCGTCGTTCCCATTTGTGAAATTAATATCTATGGTAGCCGTTACGGGTAGTCACAGGTCTGTAAGGCTGACAACCAGTCCTACCACGAGATATCGTGTTACCCTGTCAGATAGGCAGTCGCTCCATGTAAAATACTGGTATTAAGCTGCGTCCTTTTTGACTGCAAGCTGACCCCAATGTAATTGGAAAAAGGCTAGGCAGATTAGTAGATACTTATTGTTGTAGGACATACTTTACATAAAGTTAGAATGAGGAGCGACTGCTGAGCATGAGGTCTCGGGTTCGATTCCCGGGTCGGGCAGTGTTATTGAGTTTTTCTGTTACAAAATTCTCATTAGCAGCCCCGAGTTTGGAATTGTGCCCGGTAGATTGCAATAGACTCACCACCTATTACATGGGACTTAATAATAGCATTGGTGAAATGTGGGTGTACAACTGTGTAGACGTCTGCCTACCCCTTCGGGAATACAGGCGTGATGCTATGCTATGCAGAATGAGGTTGCCGTCCACCCATAAACATTATGATACCTTAGTTGCCGCTTACACATATACATAAAGTAATAAAGTAACTTACGACTAATACACTATATTACAGCCTGCCATAAAACTAAACCAAAGCTATAAACTATTCCAGAACCTTCCATAAGTATTTGAACTAAGTAACAGTACTACAATCTTCAACTGTCGATATATATATAAAAGTCGTATATTCGTAAACATACATTTTCTCCACAACCATCCACTGCCCCCCAATCGTGTGTGGTAGATAGCCGAAGGTCTCCCATTGATAATAAATGAGTTTGGTAGCAATATATGTGCGTAGGTGTGTTTGTTACTCACTCATATACACCAATTTAAATTACCGAAATAATGTTAAGAACACTTTATACAGAACCTTTTACGTAGCAGAAATCAGTATTATTAGAAAATTTTGAGCATTTTGGACTGTAAAATTTGAACGATGTCCTTATATACATATCTATTTATTGGATAACATCAGAACCTGGCACATGGATAACATTTGGTGTGATTTGAAAGGAGACCGTATCCCATGAAAGACAGCATTCCCCATGAGGGTTCACGTCAGGCAGGCGGCCGGTCATAAAACCTTGCCAATACTTTAGCAGCATCCATTTTCAAAAACAATTAGAAAGTGGAGGAAGTATACATGCTGTGCCGACCTCAAATAAATTGGCATAAGGGCAGGGGAATGATGATGATATTATTTCAATATAAATGTTATCTTACAGGTACTCACCACGTCTTTAAATGTTATATGATAATTAAAAATCTTTGGCGTTAAATGATCTTGAATGTGGCCACAGACCTTAAAAAAATACGGATGGAGCGGTGCGTAGGACCTGTGAGAAGCATGCCTAGTAATCCAATTTCGCTTGTCATACACGAGCTAAGCGCATCAAATACTTAAAACTCATCCACTCGGCGCCAGTACGCTGAGTGCAATTTATGTGTGTGTGCGTAATCTATGCTTCGCTTTTGACAGGGCAAGGTTCGATCCGTAATTTTTTCTAATCCGTGACATAGGCTACTTTATATCCAGATACCACGCATGCGAAGCCACGGGCAGAAGCTAGTATAACAAACAATAAAGAGAAAGGGCTCTCAAAGGGACGCTTGATTATAATAAAACAAATTGTATTGTCTATGATAACATTACGGAGACGCAATCATCCTTATTGCATACTTTGTTCTCTAACGATTTAGATTTTTAACGAATGAAGAGCTTTTTAAAAGTAAAATAAATAAAGCTGCCTCATTGGTCTAGCGGTCGCAATGACGATTGTTAAGGTCTGTGCAGGCTAACTGTAGCCAGCCTGCACAAATCCTCGAGTGTCTGTTGATGCTTTCTAAGGACCATAACCTGGGCTAGATTAGAGTGGGACCGTATGGATTTTAGTCAGTAGATTTTCTTTTCGATTTTCGACGCTTAGAAGATAAAAAGTCGATTCTTGGATTGGGCAAAGTGTGATATTACTCTTAGAAAATTCTCAGTAGCAGGCCGGAGTTTGAGAAATGTGGGTGTAAATGGCAAAATACTCAATCGACCGATGTACCTAGGCCCCGGTAATTAGGAAAAATAAGTAGAACACGGTACATTCAACCTCCGAAATATATACAAATAAAAGAGAAAAATATTAGGTTTTAAAAAAATACTCACTGTTTAATGTTGTTCCGTTTCTCAATCTGGACCTGAAAATAAATAAAATAGTTTTATTTGTACGCAAATAAATTAAACTGCGCCTTTAAAATTTACCAAAATATTCAAAAATGACAACGAATTTTTATTTTATTTAACTGGCTCAACAACAATTATTTACACTGCTACAATTATAATAATTAAATAGAAAATAAACTCATTGTACGAGTACTTAGATGAGCTCACGTGATTTTGCAACACTAGATACCGCTCGTGAAAATACGATACTGTCTAACGTTTATTTATTTATTTATTTTTACTTTAATTAACACGGGTTTGCACCAATTACAATAATTAAAGACATAAATTCTGCATTTATACAAAACTAGCTTCTACCCGCGACTTTGTTTGCGTTGACTTCAGAATTGGGTCCAGCCGAGATAAAAGTATCCTATAATTATGTTTTAATGTTAATCCAGGTTATAAACTATATGTGTGCCAAATTTCATCCAAATCCATTCAATAGTTATTGCGTAAGAGAGTTTCAAACATTCATCCATCCTTACAAACTTTCACATTGGAATCGCATTGGAAAATCGAAGGATACGAAAATTCTAAATCATATCAATATTTTTAAGACTGCTTACTGAACTAAAACAATCACAACAAACCAATGGAAATGTTCTACTTTAAAAAATAAAATAAAAATCTGTGTATAATACTAAACAAATGAACATAGAAATTTAATCAGCAATAAAAAAAAAAGTATCAAGAAAATAGCAACACACACTAAGTAATAACTTCGCTAGTTGCATCATTAAAAGCTCTTGAACCATTAATCCAACGAAACAAATTTTGATAAAAACTAAAGCTAAATGATCCGCTGCACTGCTACTGGCTACTAATAAAGAACTGTTATTAAATAGCTGTTACGCACGTCACTTCTATGAAATAAAGGTAACATGAGACTTCCTAGTAAGCTTTGAAGAGAACACGCTGAAGCGATTCGGTATAAGCGGAGCGATGAGCGTTAGTGATGGGTAGGATTTGGCATATGCGGCGCGATTTTTATTTTATGTTGAATGTACCTCACGTTTTGAGGTCTTTTTTTTCTTTGGTTGACAAAACTGTTTTACAATCGAACAAAAAATTATGCCATTTTTTTTAATCACTATTTACGTCAATTATTCATAACTTTTATAATATCGACGGTTGAAAGGCTATTTGGGAAAGGAAATGAAATTTTTATGAAAATGTCGCTATGGACTGTTATTTTAAGTTTAAGTTTTTTTAAGCATTACACTTGTACCAAATAGCTTTTTCACATTCGATGTTATTACTCCCTCTCGACCTTGATCACTACGTCTCCTTTAAAACACGTTAAATATATGCATAATTCTTCTACTTTCTTACTTTAGGTTATGATTAGGATCGAGGACTAGTATCAAAAGTTGTTCATGACGCCCGTAGGCGTCTTACTTGGCTTAGTGGCTCCCATTAATTAATAACAGCCAAAACCGACGGTTTAATATGCATACTGCTACGTCGAAGCATCAACGTAAGTAATTATAGTGATAATTAAGTCGGGAGCGTGTGCCAAAATACATTATCATTATGCTTAGTAATCTTAGGTATTAGATAATTAGTTTAGAATAATTATATACTAAGGTACAACCATTGGTTCTTCGTGGGTATTTTCAATAAATATCGCTAGGCAAAGGTCTCAACAAATAATCAATCATCTCAATAAATAATCATCTCTTATAAATTACTATGTGGTTGGAATGCTTTAAGTACTGTTTTAGAGTAGATTACGTACATTTTTATAGATAAAACGTACTACAGTGTAACTAAGTTCCTATCGAAGAAAAATATTAGTTCATTATTTGATCTACAACAGTAACTATCTGATCTATGAAATGATAATTGTAAACTGCCTCGTTGGTCTACAGGTCCCAAACGCGACTGCTGAGCAAGAGGTCTCGGGTTCGATTCCTAGGTCGGCCAAAGTGTTATTGAGTTTTTCTGTTAGGAAATTCTCAGTAGCAGCCCGGAGTTTGGAATTGTGCCCGGTTGATGGCAATACCACCTATTACATGGGACTTAATAACAGCATTGGTGAAATGTGGGTCTACAATTGTGTACACCTCTGCCTACCCCTTCGGGGAATACAGGCGTGCTATGTTATGTTATGATAATTGTAATTTATGTAAGATATCATTAATTAATGTTAAATAAATAATGTAAATGTTTGCATGCCGTATGGTAGAATATTTATGGAATATATATTATTATATCTTATGAACTATTGTGTATAACCCATATTTGCAAAATAAAATAATTTTCTATTCTAACAAAATGGGTGCCTGAAAATGGACGAGTGGCGAAGGGGAATATTTAGAAAAACTTAGGACGGGCCTTTGCCCAGCAGTGGTTTAATAAAGAAAAATATCACAACGTATTGGAACGCTATTCTCTTCTAACAGGCACAGCTCTAAAATCGATAAACCATAATTATCGGTCGTGTATCGCCAACGTAGTCTGGTTGGCGTGCGTAAACATCGATAGACAAGTTGAAACGCGCAGGAATTCGTGTGCGATAATGTATCGCACCATCTCCAACAAAATGGCGTGGCGAACATTTATTCTACCATCAGATTACAAGCTCACGCACACATTGAAGGGATTACACGCTCAAGCTTTTGGTCGGTTAACTTCTTTTTTTCATTTTCTTGTCTTATACATCTGTATGACAAACAAGAATTAAGGTCTATGACAGCCTTTACGGGTAGTCAGAGGCCTGAAAGTCTGTCAACCAGTCATACCACGAGATATCGTGTTACCCAGTGGCTGGGTTGTGGAGGTCAGATAGACAGTCGCTCCATGTAAAATACTGGTATTAACCTGCATCCGGTTTGACTGGAAGCCGTCCAATGTAATTGGGAAAAGGTTAGGCTCTTTAGGCAGCGGCACTTTACCCGCAAGAGCCCCCCGCAACATATATGTAGTAATTATTAAGACTTGGTTCAGTTCCACCAACATAACTTTAACCGTAACCAGTCTTCTTCTTATCGTGTGGTTGATGAACAACCTAGTGTCAGAGTTTAAACCACCCATAGGTCTCTGACATGGCTTTACACACAATCGAGAACATCTCTCAAGTGTGCTGGTTTCCTCACGATGTTTTCCTTCACCGTTATAAGCAAGTTATAATTAGTTTATAATACGCACATGACTTCGAAAAGACAGTGGTGCGCGCCTTGGATTCGAAATTACGACCTTTGACTTGTCAGTCCAACGGTCATACCAGTAGGCTATCACTGCTTTTACCATAACCAATATGGTAATGTGTCATTTTATCACAGAATTTACATAGAAAAGCTGTTAAAATTACACATCAACATGTTCCTTACGGTTAAAGTTAAGTTGTTGCAACTGAGCCTAAGTATTTATCTTTTGACCTCAACATTATGTGAGATGATTAAGTCACAGAGCATTGTGTAGAATCAACTTTCCGCTGTTTATGTAGTAACAGCAGAAATATGCAGTAACGAGGTGTAAGCACGTTGAAGCTTGTTGATAGGGAACTCCAACCCCCATTGTTCGGTGTTATGTAATTCAAGATCATTGCGCCGATATTACATGTATGCTGTAACGATACTAAACCTCTATGGAGGTTTAACGTTATGCAATTTTGTGTTTAGAATATGGTTGTAAAGGACATGTTCTGTGTGAAAATTGTTGGTTACAATTAGCTTAAGTTAATGAAAACAAATTCGAGAAAATACGAATAAAAGTAAAAAATAAAAATAAGAGAAAAGCAGAAACAGTGTTAACCTAGCTGGAGTGCTCGATATTTACGATCGCGCTTACATGTGTGTGTGTATTTGTTGGTATGCGAGTGTGTAAATTTATGTGTATATGTACGTGTGTGCTTGTGCGTTAAAAGTGTGTGTGTGAGAGAGAGTGTGTGTGTGTGCATGTGGAGGTTTTTAACATTTTGGCGAACTTACGTTAACATAATTATATGGTTAACGTAATTGATATATTTAGATATTTGTTTGAAAAGTGATAGGACTGCTTCATGGGTCTGTGGCCGGACGGTTGTTAGTGAGAGGATTCGATTGTCGGATCGGGAAAATTGTTATTGGGTTTTCCTGTTAAAAAATTCTTAGTAGCTGGAGTTGAAATTGTGCTCAATTGATAGCAACAGGCTAAGGGCTTAATAACAGCCCCTATATCAGTACATCTCTATCCCTTCGAGAAATATAGGCGTAATGCTATGTTATTTGGTCATTGGTAAGTTTAGATTATTCTTTCTTTTTTTAATTTGTGAGAGAGTGTGTGTGTGTGCATGTGGAGGTTTTTAACATTTTGGCGAACTTACGTTAACATAATTATATGGTTAAGGTAATTGATATATTTAGATATTTGTTTGACAAGTGATAGGACTGCTTCATGGGTCTGTGCCCGGACGGTTGTTAGTGAGAGGATTCGATTGTCGGGTCGGGAAAATTGTTATTGGGTTTTCCTGTTAAAAAATTCTTAGTAGCTGGAGTTGAAATTGTGCTCAATTGATAGCAACAGGCCAAGGGCTTAATAACAGCCCCTATAACAGTACATCTCTATCCCTTCGAGAAATATAGGCGTAATGCTATGTTATTTGGTCATTGGTAAGTTTAGATTATTCTTTCATTTTTTAATTTTATTCAGAAGGCATCTGGCTTGGCTTATTACGGGTATGTAAACATCATTTTATCGTAGATGCACTGATCTGTGATATATTAGTATGAGTTCTTATAAAGTGCTCTGAATAGCGTAGAACTAGGTTAAGATAGATCAAGTATAAATAAGTTAATAGTGTTTCAAGTCTGTTATTTATGGAGAGTAAGTTTTTAATCTTCTGTGTTTAATTAACTTGTAGCAAACAACTACTATTTTCTTAAAATAATTGTAATTGAGAGAAATATTTTAACAACCACTTACAAACAATTAAAAATTTAGTTATTGTTTACAATCTAGGCAGCATTGGGTTTAAATTTAAATTTTCAAACTTTGCTTAGGAAAAGTTATTCATGAAATCTTGGAAGCCTTTTTCGTGTTTTCTTTTTAATTTATTATTCAACCAATTAAAAACTTTGGAGCATCCATAAAAAAAATTACTTTTAGTTAAAATCGTTTAAATGTTTCATAGAGATACCTCATTGTTTTTATCTGTAAATGTTTTGCCTCTATAATCAATTCGGAAGTTGATAAAAAAACGTGAAAAAATTCATATTGCTATCCATATTTCAATATTTTTTGGACGCATGGCTAAGTAATTGAATTCTGCGGCGCTATAAACCGGTTTCCCTCCAAATTCATTTCAGTAATTTTAATTCTCCCCACAAATAAACACATTACTCAGCTCAATTTCAACATGTTCAAACCTTACTCCTAGCTATAAACAAACATGATATAGTTACTAGCTGTGCCGGGCAAACGTTGTTCCACCATATCAATTTTCTGGATAGGGCCACCCATATCACCTAGGGGTATAAAAAATAGCCTACGACATATACTAAAACCTACCAAAAATACACAAAAAAAAAAACAAAAATCGGTCACGCCGTTTCGGAGGAGTTCGATAACAAACACTGTGACACGAGATTTTTATATATTAGAAGAAGCTTAGAAAAAGAAGATGATAATTTCATTCATTGCTATAACTGTCCATTTAAGAAATAAACAGGTAACACAATATCTTAATATTATTATTGCTTATACAGATAAATGTTTCAAAAGCATTAATGCATGTGTTGCACTCTAAAGTTATAGGTAAATGTTTGTGAAAAGAAAAATACGGTTAATAGAATGTGATATAGATTAACAAATAGAGATAAATGTTAATGTAATTGCATCTGTGCGACATTGTATTAACTGCAAAGGTGGTTATGTTGGTTCGGTCAGCTGTATAGGGACTGAATAGATAGCAATGACCGCACCAAAAGTCGTATTAAAATGTGGAGGAAGAATTCGGGATAGTGAGGAAATGCCGAGATGGCTTAGTGGTCAGAGCGCCTGGAGTATTTATCCAGGACGCGCAAGTTCGAATCCGGCTCACGACCGTATTTTTGTTTCCACGAAAATTTATAACATTATTATGGCTCACCTATTTCTTCAACCCCTGCATCAACCCCTGTATGGCCGCATCCACCCTTACTTACGCACTTATTTTTTTCTAATACCCACTGTTATCATGCGTATTGCCAAGAAGTGGAACTCTTTACCAGTGTTACCCGATACGTAAATATATAATCTGGTATTTTACAAGGTTTGTGTGAAAAGGTTTTTGCTGGGTAAGCGTACTACCATTATGGACCGCTTATAAAATATACCTACACATGCCAATTGTAAATTCTCTCACTATTCAGCGGCCAGCATTATTAAATGAAAAATTTGACGAACCAAATTATCTTTCACTACAGTGTTGCCGTGTTTACGATATTTTTTTTTTTTATTTTTTATTTATTTACCATTTATTTCAGGCATCAAGGCCCATAACAATATATATAAAATACTATAACAAAAATATAAATATAAAATACTATACAATAACAATATAAACTTAAATACTAATTCACACGTTGAGTCGGCGTCGTGTGTCGCGCGGTGTCCGGTATCCGGCCTCGGAAACGCCGGAACACTACACCTCTCGGCCAAAATTCTTCCTTCGTGAAGGTCGAAAGATGTTCCGTCGGCACTCTAACCACAAAGGAATTGAAATTTACTTTGTGGCGAGAGTCCAACCGCTCGACCCTCAGAGTGAACTTCGTCTTGATTCTGATGTACTCTTCAATCTCCTCGACCTTTGTAGAGTAATGCAGCCGGGACACATACAGCGGCGACTCTGGCACAGCCGGACGCAGCAGATGGTTCGGTCCGGTAGGTGCGGTGCCGCACTGGTTCCGACAAGGAGGCTTTCTCTTCTTCTTTTCCACCTTGATGAAGCCATCCTTGTCGCACTTATCCTTCGCTTCACAGCAGCTCTGCTTACCCCGTTTTTCCTCCTGCGGCTTAGATTGTGGCGCAGTAGGTTTTCTGCAGGCAACAATAGCAGCGTAGGCACGTTTCGGGGTCGACGTACCTACACTTGTCGTTTCTACCGGTGTAGAGGCAGGCACGGCGGCGGGGCACGGTGCATCGCAAGCAATCTTTGTATCCGGTGACGCAGTTGAACTCGCCGACTCAAAACTGCAAACCGAAGCATTCTGTGCCCCACGACGAGTGTTTACGTTAGAGGCGACAGGCGACCTACTTACCGAAACAGCATTACGTAGTAACACTACTTCGGCACGTAGTTCACCTATGGTGTTATCCGACACCTCCAACTTAGACTGCACCTCCGTCAGGCTCGCTTTCAGAGATGTTATGTTCTTCAAGAGCCTGGTGACGTCGACGTGGTCAAACGTGACGGGGGGCAGCTTATGCAGCTCCTTCACCACGAAAGCAGGCACGTCATCCGGGTCGGTCTCCTTCATCAGGGTGATGATATCCTGAAGACTCTTCTCAGTACCATCCCTCCGGCGACTCGGCATCTGGTCGACTTTGCCGAGCGTTTGAAATAACAGCAGTTTGGCACTGCTTATTTCCTCTTCTTTGTAGGCAGACTTACAGATCTGCAAGATGCTGACCTCGTCCATGTAGTCGATGGCATGCTTTACGTACGCCAACAACTCGTTGGCTATGAGCGGTTGTGAACACATAGCGAGAAAACGGGCAACAGCTACAGCTGCGCAATTCGCGAATTAAATATTCGTATCGAGCAACGCAAACACGTCCGTACTCGACCGCGCATTGCGCTGCTATAATAACAGTAAGTCAAATTTTATGAAATCCGATAGTAAGTAAATTTACTGCTGTATTATTAAGTAAGCTTTGTAACAATTTAGATTATACTACTCTTATAATAACGAAATTTACCTGTTCTCGCGGAGATATTAAAATAGACATCAATTATTATTTTTTTAGTTCATTATTGCAGAATGTATCAACGTGAAAAATCTACAAAATTCAACCAAACAATTGTATACTTTTTATAGGCTTCGCAGTTCGGACGAGTCTATCGTGATGCGGAACGCTTGCACTCCGGAGACCAACAAATTGGATCACGGAAACCGCAAAACCGATTTTGGTCAGTTCACTCACGTAATACCCTCATTGATTCATACGATAAACACAGCGCTTTGCAGGAATTGCGAGGCAGACATAATGGTTTGGTGCCAAGAGCCTATATACTATGTGTTATATGTCTTAGATATTGGATCTTCTGAATAAATAAAGACAGAACTGTAGCAACGAAAAGTAACACGAATATTAACTTGAACAATTAATACATCTTTACAGGTAATTGCATCTGTACTACATTGTATGAATTGCAAAGTTAGTCGTGTCGCCTGTATACGGGCTGAATGGATAGCAATGACATCACCAAAACACGTATTAAAATGTGGCAGAATTCGGGGTAGTGAGAAGACGCGAGATGGCTAAGTGGCCCGAGCACCTGGAATATTTATCCGTGAAGCGCAGGTTCGACTTTTCTCATGAATTTATTTTTCTTCATACAAAAATTTGTGCTTTGTTATAAGGACAGTTAAAGTTAAGGCGGCCTGCATTTAAATGCCTTATTGGTCTACTAATCGCCAGCATGGCTACTAAGGGTTCGATTCACGGGTCAGGCAAAGTATTGGATTTTTCTGTAAGAAAAATCTCAGTATCTACCCGGAGTTTGGAGTTGTGCCTGTTAGACGGCAGTAGCTTCAACATCTATTCATCTATTAGTCACATGAGACGTGCATGCACATTGTACACGTGCTCTCCCTAACGCTACAAAGAATAAATGCGTGATGCAATGTCATATATGCTACTATTATATTTGAATCGTATCTGAATACCACAAAGTACATATTTAATATTTTCAATAAACTGTGCCTTTATAATATCACATTACATATCTAAAATTAAGCAACAATTATTAACTTTCGAAAACAAATTAATTCGTTTCAAGTTACACAACGCGAGCACCGAATAATTGCTTTAGCTTATTCAAATTTTAAACTTCTAAACAAAACAGAGCAATTCGCTGTCTTTTACGAACTGTAACCCAACTCCGACCGAAATCTTCAAAAGAACTTGGAAACTTTGGAAATGTTGTTTTCGGTGTTGGTGCAACCTCGCGGGTGTTGTTTGTTAAGAGTACTGTGAATAATAAATGATATTGCAGCGTACCGTTTGCATGAACGTTGGACCACAGGGATATGTCGGGGGCAGGCTTAGACTGTGGAGTGCGGATGACCCGATGCGGTCGCTCGAAGAACTTTGTGTCCAACTGTACATACAAATTGTAGGTACATTTAATTGACGTTGGATTAGATTTGAAATAGGAATTGGATGATTTCTCTGTTACGTAAGTACAAGACAATGTATTGTTGTAATTGTTTCACACATTGTCGATGAATTGAGTATCCTGCTTTAACTTTTTTCTATGATGACGTCCATGCGGACCACAGGCATTTGTCGGCACCAGAGACTGCCGAGTGTGGAGTGAGCCGATGCAGTTTCTCGAAGAAAAAACAACTTTTAACGTAATTAATACATCAAATGGAAGTTATTTCAGATGATTTGTAATAGGAATTGTATGATTTTTGTTTTAATTCGATGATCTGCAGATAGAGATCGGGTGCAGTTTGTTTACAGTTCTGTGAATAATAAACGATATTGTAGCATACTATGTGCATGAATGTCGGACCACAGGGATATGTTCGGAGCTGGCTTAGACTGCGCACTGATCCGATGCGATCGCTAGCAGAAAATATACTTTTGTGTGCATTCAAGGTTCTGTTAAAATATTATAAAAATTGGGCATGTCAGATATTGGGATCATTTAATTAAAAATAATTTAAACTGTAAGTACCTTATTAACTTAATTATTATACTAACTTATAGCACCTGTATTCCACGAACTGGTAGCGAGAGGTATGCATAGTTGCACACCCGCATTTCACCAATGCTGTTATTAAGTCCCATGTGGTCATCTACCGGGCACAATTCCTAACTCCGGACCGCAACTGAGAAATTCTTAACAGAAAAACTTAATAACACTTTGTCCAACTGGGGAATCGAACCCGAGACTCATGCTCAGCAGTCGCGCTTGGGACGACTAGACCAACGAGACAGTTTAAAGGAGGCTATAAAAACAGTTGTCAGAATCTATTGAAAACTTGTATGTATTCGCATAACTCAACTAAGTAAATTCATTTATCTATTATTATTAGCAATGGAAGCACCTAGAAAATCGTATAAAGAGTTAGATAGAACCGCAATTTAAACCGTCGCGTCGAGGAAGCAGATTACATTTATACGGGTACATCCACATGATGGACAATCATCGATGTTTCCACTACCTTTCCTCCAATGTATCCCTCGAAAACCATTTTCTCCCAACAACGTTACATTTAGTGGAGCAGGTCGAGATATTTCGATTTTTAGAAGTCTCGATAACACTGTTTTATGGCCATTTTCCGTTGAGAAAATCTCAAGCGATCCTTATTTTACGAGGTAATGTTGGCATTTACTCCGCATCTCAATGTTTAGTACCCATACGAGACTTATGTGGAATAACAATAAAATAAAACACCTCTAGCTATAACATAGTAATCTATATATAATATATATCTTGGTACCTACCCGTTTTTTTACAATATATATAAATAATTGAAATTGAATTGGATTGATTAAGTCACGTCAGTATTTGTGTTTCGTGACATAACATAGCCAGCCCATTATTGTCCCACTGCAGGGCAAGGGCCTCTTCTCATACGAAGAACGCACGAGCATTGATCACCACACTAGCTCACTAATGGTTGGCGATTTCTGACATTAAGTCCAGGTTTACTCACGATGTTTTCCTTCACGTTCCTTCACTACTGTATGTACTACAGTAAATAAGACATTTAAAAGTCACACTGGTACATGCCAGGTCCCGTAATTACTCAGCCACCACCACGGTCTCGTAACAAATATAAGAAAATCGTGGTGACTGTATGGACCCACTGGCTTCCACCGGTTGAACCTGACGCTAGTAGAATAATTTCTTACTTATTCTAAGACATCACAGAGAGACGGTTAAGGAAAGCATGGTGAGGAAACCTCGATCATCGAGCATCGCCATCCTGTAGCGAAGTGATCAATACCTTTGCCCTGCAGTAGGACATTTACGAGCTAGTTATGTTTTATGATTATTTATTATGTAATAATTTGATATAGAATTCTGATCGAAATCTGATAGCAAAGTTCGCGGTGTCAGTCAGGAGACACCCGGTGATCGCAATCACATTGTTCAGCTAGCATCGTAACAAATATTGCAATTATCCTAGATGTTACAAAGAGAAATACCGAATGGAATTACGAAACGGATAATAGATATCTATAATGCAGTCCAATGGTGAAATAAAAGATGAAGCCATTCACACATCGTTGCCTCATGACTGACTATCATTTAGTTATAATTATTATCATTGTCTGATATATCAGACAATAGTGACCTTGTTATTATGACATACTTTCTGACGAGCTGTATTAGAATCAAATGAATTGAGAACATAGATATTTTGACATACAGAATATTAAATTTAATGTGCTTCTTTCAATTCATGTCGGTAAGTATTTCAGTGTCAGTTCGGATTGATCCGTTTCGAACATATTTTAATATACCTACTTCATCAAAGGTTTAAAACAAGCAAACAAGTTGATTTCCACTAGCCCCGCCTCTCAATATTTCTTATACAATTAGAAACATGAAGACCCTTTTTAAACATAGCATAGCATCACGCCTATATTCCCCGAAGGGGTAGGCAGACGTGTACACAATTGTACACCCACATTTCACCTAATGCTGTTATTAAGTCCTATGTTATAGGTGGTGAGCCTATTGCCATCTACCGGGCACAATTCCAAACTCCGGGCTGCCACTGAGAAATTCTTAATAGAAAAACTCAATAACACTTTGCCCGACCCGGGAATCGAACCCGAGACCCCATGCTCAGCAGTGGACCTCTAGACCTTGGGACCACTAGACCAACGAGGCAATTCAACAAGTCCCTTTTTAAACTGTCCTTTTCATTTTTATGGTGTTTAAAAATTCTATGTCAGATAATTGGTCTTCTGTTAGATTTACACTATTTGTGTACAAAAATGCTTAGTAGTGTCACCGTCTAGTCAATTCACACAAACATAAGGAAAGGGAGACTTATTAGTACAGCCAACCGCACATCCAGGATAACAATTTGACATTAACAGCGTCTTTATGTCGTAGCTCAGGTGTCGTAAGGTCAGTTTTCGTAGTTCACGTATTCCCATTTGTTCGCTTTAGGTACAACCGATAACAACATTCAATCATGTATTGATCACTTTCATCCTTTACTTTATTGAAGCCACTCAAAACGAAATGACACCTCTCAAGTCCTAAAAAAATCAGTTAAACATCAGCAACTTAATAAAAATAAAAGATAAAAAATATCAAAAGATGGCTGTATATGAAAAGACGCGGCCGAACCTTATAATTATCTTTTTTAAGGCTTCGCTTTACATGAGATCTCATAACTTAATAACAGTAAAAGTGTTACAAGTAGTGCCAATATTTTTTTATATTACATGGAATGATTTTGATTATGTACTTTAATAAATAATCAAGAAATAAATATATTATTTTATGAAACGGAGAGCATTTGAAAACATGGTCTGTTTCAGCTGTTGTTAATGAATAGCAGCCAAGTCAGAAGCCTATGGAGGCGGCTTAAACAACTCTAAGTAGAGTTGTTTAACGATGACACTAAGCTTAAACTACTCTAAGTAGAGTTGTTTAAGGAAGACACTAGGTTGGCTCGTAACCGTACTACCTTACCTTACTACACATAACGTAAAGAAAAATAAGAAATTTCTATTAACAAATATTTGATTCGATCAACTATTTTATGTAAAATTGTATTAATCTACACCTATGTGTTCCACCGTATTTGCATAAACGTATAAGCCATATGTTCCGTTATGTCTACAAGCGTAAAACATAAGCCAAGTACCGTCAGCAAATACGTCATCCCAACACGTTTATACAGACAGCCAACATGTCGCCAATGTTGGCGCCACAAACCGAGTGTTTGCTGTCGCATGTCAGAGCAAACACTGCAGTAAAACCACACCCTAAGCCTGAATTAATAAAATAACTGGCTGTTTATATAAAGCCTTCTACATTTAAATAGTAACAGGTTAATGGAAAACTAAATAAATTTAAAAAAGGAATGGTAGTAAGTACGGTGACCTATTAATGTAATTAACTAGTAAAATAAAAGACTTGAGAAAATAGGTCTTTAGGCAAGAAAAGTCTATAAATGAGGAAATTATAATAATTACGCATAGGTTTATAATAAATGAAAAATATAATAAGCTGCTTGCTTTATTTGTCTAGTAGTCGCAAGCGTGTGGTCCCGGGTCGATTTCCGGGTCGGAAAAAGAGTTATTTAGATTATTTCATAATGGCATCCCGGAGTTTGGAATTGTGCAGTAAATGGCAATAGACTCACCACCATGGGACTTAAGAATAGCGATGGTGAAATGGGGGTGTACAACTGTGTATGTACATCTCTCCCTACCCTTCGGGGATGACGTGATGCTGTTACGTAAATGCGCAGTAGCCTCATCTTCAAAGGTACTTCACTTCAATATTTATTCACCGTAACCCTCTCACACGTTCTCTAAGTGCATTTACTTATATACCTTTAACTACGTAGTTTTCTAAGTAAAAGCTCATAGACCGACACCAAGTTAAGCACTAGGAACCCACCTTGAAAATTCCGGGAATAAGCAAAGATTTTACAAGTCGGCTTGGTTCAACGTCGCTTTGAAACTTTATTATAGCTAACAGGTATAATTTGTTCGCCTTTAAAGTCGTTTAATAAGTTTATAAGATGGTTTTGAAGTTGTGGCTTCGCTTCCTTGAAAAGATTGGTAAGGTTTAACTAAGTACAAAATTGTATTTATAACTATAAAAATCGATTGTGTGAGTAATTAATGAGCCAACAGAATCATGAAAAGCGTGAACTACTAGTTGTCTACGTGAATTGTTACGGCTTTGCTGTAACTGAATTCTTTGTAGATTAACAAATTGTGTCTTGATTGGAAGAAATCCTTTCAAAATATCCATACATCGAATGGAAAAGTATCACAAATATCCCTTCTCTTTAAATACTCTACTCGTAAGTGAAAACTCGAATAAAATTAATTAATTAATTATGGAGCAAATCTGCCCCCCGTTATCGAAACTACAAAATTTTATTGTATCTGCAAATATCTTGGCTTCTAAAATGTTGCTCAACAATTATTGTTATATCAAGTGATTGCAACTCATTGTTCACTACTGTGCATTTATATTTAATGATATAATGTAGCCTTTAGCAGATGTTAGTTGATATGTTATGAAATGTTACACATACGTATCTCGGAATTGTGACGTAATCAAGTATAATGTCTGCCTCGTTGGTCTAGTGATCCCAAGCGCGACTGTTGAGCATGAGATCTCGGGTTTGATTCCCGGGTGGAGCAGTGTTATTGAGTTTTTCTGTAAGGAAATTCTCTTTGGCAGCTCGGAGTTTGGAATTAGATGGCAATAGGCTCACCACCTATTATATGGGACTTAGCAACATTGGCGACATGTGAGTGTGCCTACCCCTTCAGAGAATACAGGCAAGATACTATGTATGTATGTAAATAAAATGTTTATATTACTATCGAAAGGATTTTATAAAAAAAAATGATACTTTTTCAAGTGGAACAAAGTAAAAGTTTAAATTACAAAGCATAAAAACGAAAAAAAAAAACAAAAAAAAATTATGTAATGTGAAACTGTTTTTCAAACAATATTGAGTAAAAAATGTATAAAGCCATTCGATTTCTTTCTATTGTCAACAAGATTGTTGTTCAGAAATATTTAAAATTAAATTGTTCTATATTTCTGCGTACCTAGCAACTAAAAGTTTCGCTACTAAATTCATTCCACTAAAATATCGCTATCTAAGTAAACCTAATCTACATGATAGTACGCACTATTCAGTTTTCACCAAACCACATAACAGCTGTACAATATCAACACGGAAAATACAATATTACACGGTGTCCCATTTGACAGCAACTAAACAATCGCACGTAAGTGGCCTATCTGAACCAAACTTTATGTTTACATGAATGTAGCATACCGTAGACATAACGGTCCTTGTACCTACACAATTATCCAAGCATGAACAGTCACCAATTAAGTTTATCGTACGAGAAGTACACAATACGTCGTATTTTGTCGTTTAAGACCAATTAAACCGTAAAGCCGTATTATAATTATTCCGATATTGGACATAGACCACCCGATAGAGAAATTATACCCATGCATGGTCATTGGACAAGCATTTAAATTACCGGAATATAACGGAAGCAATAACAACAAACGATCTAAGGAAGAAAAATAGATATTCCTGTCCTGCACATTTAACATTTTATAATTGTGCCCAATGCGCATTATGACGGCATTGAAGTAAATCCAAGCATTGATGATGCAAATAAATGGTCTTTAAGACCGAAATCGGTGACAGGTATCTCGATTTTGGTCTTTCGGAACATCATCATCCCCCTGCCCTTATCCCAATTTATTTGGGGTCGGCGCAGGATGTATTCTTGTTCCATACATCTTTATTAGCTGTCATATCGTCAGTCACCCCTTTTCTAGTCATATCATCTTTAACACAATCCATCCATCGCTTCCTCGGTCTTCCTCTACTTTTGGAACATATTTTTAACTATTACAAACAATCAAAATTTAAAGAATAAGGTCGTATCAGCAACATACACCAAAACAATCGCGAATAAGTGGTCCATCTGAACACACCTTTAGTTCCACGATGTGGCTTACCACAGTCATAACGGTACTTTAAGACAATTAGCTGAGCGTGAACTGGTGCCAATTAAGTTGATAGTACCATCACAAAACATGCTGTGAGTTGTCACAACAAATGTGAAAATAATACATGATTGGTGTGTGTCAAATAATTAATTATTGAGTCGTAGTGGGCTGGAGGTTTACCTCTTGAAGACGAGGTTAAAATTTGAGGTGACTATCTAATGCCAAACGTGTCAACTTTATATATTACTAACCACTAAATTATGTTTGTATAATAACTTTCGTGAGACATATTAATATTATTTAATAATTGTTCACCGGTTACTACTCACGTACATTCTTCGGGTTTGCCCGACTAGTTTCAAACTCGAACGGAGCCCTTAGTCATGAGCTGAGTCCGCGGCAATGGCGCGGACCCGAAGAATGTACGTGAGTAGTAACCGGTGAACAATAATTAACAATAACTTTTGGTTAACAGAAACGTCCTGGACTGGGACTCAAGACTAATAAAATAATAAATATAAATATAAAAATAATGACTAATAAAATCGGTCAGTTTGTGGATGGGTTAGTGCTAGAATGATTTCCATCTGAGCGTCTCTACCCTTCGGAAGGTACGTGTAACCATTGATCCTGGCCGTGTCAGAGTATATCACTAATTAAGTTCTGAAACCTAAAGGTGACTTTAATAACTTTGACATTGCTGCTGAGAATTTCGTAAAAACCAAAAAAAAATCCTATTAACACTTTGCCTAACCTTGCATACATGTAGATAAGGCACTGGATGGTGTTGTATTTCGAGATTATAACTATAGGTAAAGGTTAATATTAAGATTTACTTTAGATTAAAAACATAAATTATGAATACAATTTCTAAGTAAATTAAGTCCTTCAACATTTGCTTATCCTTATAAGGATACTTACTATGCAAACAATATTATAAGAATTCTTGGTAAGAAAATATCTTATTTTTTAAAGATGTTTTTGTAGAATCCCCAGGAGAGCATTGTGGGCTACCAAGAATGCTTGACATTGTATGTAGTAATTAAATAAAAGTAAACTGACGTAAACAGAACTCATTTGTGTTCTACGTAAAGAGAAATCTGAAGTTCGGCTTAAATTTGATGCAAGTACTAAACTTTGATAGTATTTAAATCGACAAAATCAAAAATTATTTATTCAAATTAGACTAAAATGTCGGCACACCCACACTCCACATAAAACAAAGAATAAGTTTATGTCCCTTGATCCACACTAACAATATACACTCCGTCGTCATCCCCTTGAACATAATTATGTGTGTGAACTGTAAATTCTGCGCAAATGCATGCCGCCTCACTTTTGTCGCGTAGCACTTCACTGTGCTTGACCATAGACAATCGCTACTAAAATTGTGATACAGCAACCAACGTTTTTACTTCTCTAATCCTTGTTATTTTGTCAACGGTTCTCTCCAGAATGAATGGAAGAGATGTATACCGAAACTCTTCAGCTTAAAGTGTTTTTTTTAATGACTCTTCATAGAAATAGAACATTTTCATTCACACCAGTTCTTGGAATGTGTGTCGACCCAGCATTACCGCTGCTAACACTAATGACGACTCGTGTTACACTAACTAAAGTTGCTGCAACTCGCACGTAATTGACTTGGTTGCGTTCTTAGAAAAAAATTTTTTTTGATTGCAATTTGTTGAATTGACTGGGAACTGTGAATGTGTATTTTCTTTTAAAAATAAATAGTCATCGAATCTTAAGTTGAATTACCTAATAAGGTATTTAAATTCGGTGTGTGTTCAGAATTATAATCGTGGAAAAACTTTTTTATGCGATAACATACATTTGGGTTGAAGTTCTTATCTTCGTTATTGTCTGTAGCAGCAACCAAATAATACTTATCTCTATAAACTCGATTAAATTCACATTTTATCGTATAACTGTATCTAGGTTATAAAACAATATGGACCTGTAAAAGCTGCCTCATTTCGGTGAGTCACGAAGTACTAATCTAATTTCTAGAACTAAGCTTTCTCCGGTTATCTCTTATATTATATCATAATATCTTTACTTAGAAATGTTCAAAATAACAACTTAATCTTAAACTTCCGCAAAAGACTGTAAGATGGTTTAAAAGTTTATTAAAATTCTTACGCTTTGCCCTTAGGTGTCATTACCACTACGTTTTCTCTCCTTACTCTGAGTTGAAAGTTAATGAAAGCTAGGAAACCTAGTAATATAGACGTCTATTATGGTCCACCTAGTTTTTCTAATTATGTTGGGGTCAACTCGATCAGAACATCGAGAAGTTCAGTTCCATTACCTGAGGTTCGATTATTATGCGGCCGAAGTATTCTCTTTGAATAAATCAACAGTAATTCCTGTATAATCCTGTTGTTTAACCGGTTTTAAGACTTTTGGGCATGTTATAGATATTCATACAGTAACAAGAACCGGTAAATAAAACAATAATTTTTATTCTATAAAGCAAAAATGAGCCCTTAGACATCAAATATGGTGAAATGGTCATACATCCACAGCTCAGAGCTGCGTGGAAATGTTTTATTTAAACATAACAAAAGTTATCTAAATATACATTTGCATTATTTACTCTTCTGTGAATACTATCTCTAGTAGTGTGGACCGAAAGTGTAAATCTGAAATGGGATTTCGTGAAACTATTGTGGTGAAACTAAAAGGTTGATACACAACATTTATTTAAAAACTTACTGGCAGTGTCAGTTCATGCCGTTTCGTAACTGAAATTGACATTTAAATCAGTGGTTAAAATTCAAAAATATAAAAATGATACAAATGTTTTGGCATACGAAACATTTTAATATCGTCAATCACAATACCTACGTATCTTTCAGAACCTCAGTTTAACGTGAACTCTTTCAGAACACGACTCAGTAAATCGGATTTCTAGCTCTCCCCGTTCGTACCACCGCGTTCCCGGATGAAGGAAATGAAAGGGTAAAAAGAAAACAGGACAGGTGCCGACGGAGACCTGATAACTGAATCGACACAGTACTGACGTACAAACCCAACAGACTAGAAGACTGTAATGACAACTTCAAATGGAATCGGACGCAGAAATGGAGATGCAGTTTTTCTTTATGAATACATTTTACACACAAAAATATTAGAACTAGGGGGTCATTTTTAAATAAACATGGCCAGGTGATCTTTGTATAAATGAGGTTTGTGTCTGTACACCAACAAGAGAAATTCTATGCGGATCAAGGTTTAAAAAGTTAATTTATTTGTGGGAAGAAAAATACGGTCGTGACCAGGATTTGAATCTGCGTTTCCCGGCTCTCTAAAGTATTGATCCGGAAGGCGCATTATAACTTTAGAGTTCGCTACGCATGCGATAATACGTTTGAAAGATTTATCTGTACTTATAAAGCTTTTACCCGCAACTTCTCATAACTGAAGATATCGGTAATGGCTATAGAATATCCTATTCTGAATGATTAACTATACCACTGTCAAAGTCAAAGTCTACAGTTTTTATAACTTAAACCTATTTAAAAAGCACTTAAGAAACGTCAAAATTTTGTTGCACGGTTCAAAAATAGTTGATTCCTATGGAGAAGGACCGGTAAGAAACTCCATGGTTACTCTTTCAACTGTAATTTTATTAAGTTACAGTAATATTATTATTATATTATTTTTGACATTTGTATACTTAGGAGACCGATCACAGAAGAACTAGATTTGTATCTAATTTAAGACCTTTTCTACATGTGTATCACAAATAGAGGATTTCATTTGGAAGCTTCATCGAAATCGATTCAGTTGTTTTTGAGTAATTTATTAAATATCTGTGCAACCTCACAAACTTTCGCATTCATAATATTAGTATCTGTGTTGTAGAGGTCAGATAGGCCGTCGCTCCATGTAAAATACTGTTATTAAGCTGCATCCAGCTAGACTGGAAGCAAACCCTAATATAATGGAGAAAGGCCCGACAAATAATATTAGGAGGATGTTGAGCACCGGTGTTCGTTGGTAACAAGAAACTGTGGAGTTGCGTACCTTAACTGTTCCAAGATGGCAACCAAAACATTACTGCAGTATGAATAAGCGTTGTTCTAACTAGTCCAAAACTCTACTAACAGCAACCACAAGTTCTACTGGATACACATATGATTTTACACTACAGTGAACTTAATTAATAACATAAAAGCATTCTGATATACTTGCCACAATCAAAGGAATGTTATAAACTATTGTTTAAGGACGTTGCATCATGCTTGCGTTCATAAACACGAATTTTTGGGGTAAACCGACGAAGTTTTGAACTTATTGCAAGGAGTTATTTTACGTCATATCCCACTTTAGTTCTACAACTTTTAATAATTCATTTTTTTTATATCTTCATGCGATATGAAGCGGTGAGCGTTAAGTCCTAGGTTCGATTTTCAGGTAGTACAAACTGTTATTGCACCTTTTCTGTTAGGAATAGTCAATAGGCCCACCACATGGGTCTTAATAACAACATTCGTCAAATGTGGGTGTACTCAGTACGTTCTTGCTTTAATTTTCATGGCATGTATACGTGTATATGAGAAAATTATGCCTATTGTCAATTTTCTTATTATATTTTTTTTTATAATATCTAAGGCCATTAAATGCCTATATTACTGATCAACTAAGCTATCCTGTCGATGTTAGTGAAGCTATTTAGGACTGACAGAGGTCGTGCAAAAAATTGCAAATTATTAAATTGGCAATAAACAGTTCGGCACAAATAACTCAATTTGCCGACACGGTACTCGTATTGGCGAAATTGAATCAACATACTTATGATTGGCTTCGGCATTCTACTGATTTTCACTTTATTTTTCTGTTATTAAATTGAAAATGTTGTTTTTATCAGTTTGTTTATTTATTTATTTGATGACTGAAATAACAATATAGAATTTAAAAGACGCGCTGAGCGTTAGGTTCGATTCCCGGGTTGGGCAAAGTGTTATTGAGTTTTTCTGTAAGCAAAATCTCAGTAGCAGCCTGGAGTTTCGAATTGTGCCCGGTAGATGGCAATAGGCTCATCACCTATTACATGGGACTTAACAACAGCATAGGTGAAATGTGGGTGTACAACAGTGAACACCTCTGCCTACCCCTTTGGGGAATACAGGCGTGATACTATATTAAAATTTAAAATAAATTATAGTCTCTTTTATTATAATCCAGAAATAGCGCTAGAAACGCAAAAAACAGATACATAAATATAATATCATCAAATCACAACACAATCCCATAATACCGAAAAGAAAAAAATACCTTTTCATTCCACGCGTATCCTATCAATCTTTTCCCCATCTTGTTATATTGGACTCCTATATCTTCGCAACTTGAAAGATATCTTCAATAATGAAAGTGTGGATACAATGACACTCGACACACAAAACTTGATCCCCACTCGACCGGTCTGATACACATGATATTCCATCGATATAATAATCGAAAACAACAATATCGATTTGAAAAGCATTCGATTAATCTAAGGTTCAACTTATAACGATAGTCGGTCTTGAACGATAGTGGATACTTATTAGCTCATCGATACCTATAGTGATTTCATACAATAATATCGATACGAAAAAACAATTTAATAGATCGCATTAGCAAGGGATCATGAACTATAATGAATTATTCAGAAACGAATATTTGGTTTGTTTGACTTTAAACTTAAATTTCTTTACGCTACGCATGCGTAAATGCGTTCAAAAGGTATAGGGGTATCTATTACCTAAATGACTTTTAGCCCGGTTAGTGGAGTGTGATAGAAGAATCGCCTCAGAATCTGGCGCATGGATAAAATTTAGTGTGATATAGCTAGATAGAAGGAAACCGCATCGGTGGCGGTTACCACCAACAACAGCATTCCCAAAGAGAGTTGACATCAGGCAGGCGGCCGGTCATAAAACAATGCCAAAACTTTAGCAGCATGCCAGATAGGTATATGCTACGCCGACCCCAAATAAATTGGGAGAAGGGCAGGGGGATGATGGTGATGATGATATTACCTAAATGTCTTTATTAGGAAAATTGAGGCCGTGAGCGCTAGAGTGGCCTATCTTTTTCGAGACATAACTGATTTTAATAAAAAATCTCTATTTTACAAAATATATTGTGGGGCTATAACCCGGCAAGGCCATGAACTAGTATACGTAGGTACAATCCATGTAAGCTACCATAAACTGTATGGATATACAAGCCACCCTTAAGTGAAGAAGGTAATAGGTAATTTACTTAAACGAGCCTCTCCATGTAGCCGTAAAGTTAACAGTAAACATCGATTGTTTACCAACATAATAAGCTACTAAATACTAAGAAAAAGCGTAAAGTCTCATTAGCTATTGAATGCATATGAGGGTGTGAGAGTAGTGTTTAATTAATCAAGTAACAGTTATTATTTCACAACGGATAACTGTGCCGGGTAATGACCGGGCGGAGTCATTCCCACGCTGACTCCGCAATTTAGATGGCGTGCATCCGAAAATGCCCGATATGCTCCGGTGACTACGCATAAATACTTTTTTCTCACTTTGTGCGGTCTGGGAAAGATATTATTGGCATTGACGGTACTGTGTTGCCATCGTTAAAGCCCGAAACCCTACTTTGCTCTACGTTATTTTATTATGGCCATATCTTATTTAACGGTTTAATAATCTGAAAAGCAATAAAATTTCAATTATTTATGACTATAATATTAATAAATAAGCTAGGAAAATATTTGGTATATGTCATGTTGGGACCAAAATACACCAAATAAAAATCCTTCGTATTTATTTTTATAAGCGTCATGTGTTTTAGCTATCGTGTGAGCTTTTCATTTGACAAGTGACATGAGCCAGTGAGCGAGATAGACCCGACAGAAGTCAATGGTCATCAGAAATTGGAATAAAAACCATTTGAATTTTCATAGTCAATCTACTTATAGACGAATGTAAATGTATATAACACAGCTAAAAACAAATCCTTTATAAAGTAGAGGATTTCCCTGGCTTTATCCATGTGTAAAAATTTAATTTACCGAAATGAAAAGTTCTTAATAGAATGAAACCTATCAATTTCAAATCTTATCATTCATGCTTAAAGCGGATGGACACACCTACTTTCAGATATTTTTGTAGTAATATAAAGTTAGTTTTTTTTTAAATGTGGTATCTTTAAGTGTGGATCCACTTTAGTGCAACATGCAATGTACAGTACAGGACTATTAATTGATGGTGGCATGTTATGTAATTAACATTGCATGTACGGCAAACAAATCAAATTAGGCAATTCACACGCATTGTAATTGAATGACACCGTTAAATTATTATATAAACAATTATTGCGTATACTATCCCTCCCGGTTAAATACTCCAGGAGTATTTATCCGGGAGGCGCAGGTTCGAATCCTGTTCGCGACCGTATTCTTTTTCCATTTAATATAATAACTTTAGAGTTCGCTAAGCATGCGTTAATGCTTTTCAAAGATTTATCTTTAATTATTGCGTTTGTCACATGCGACGAAAAGATGATCAAACCATTTAAGCAATATCGTACGGTAAGCTGCACGTCAGTGGTTACAAGACCAGTATAAGCTGGCTTCTCATACTATTTAAAATCTATACTACGACAGGCCAGCGGTCAGTATGCTGCTATGGACGTGCGGCCTGCTGGACATATGGATCAGGGGATTTTGATAAAATTGTTCTATCGGATCCCATCCTCAGTTTACGTGGATGGTGACTACGGGATTAGGTACCTGAAGAGGTAGGGTAACATGACCTCCGGGATTCTCACTTTGGCTAAAGTGTTATGTTGGAGATGAAGATTAAATACCTGTAATTATGGAAATTGGAAACTTTTTGTTTAGAAATTGCTGTCAATTAAAGATAAATAACACTCAATACAGGTAGTCAGATAGAGTCGAATGGGTAACAATAAGTCTTACCACGTAAACCAGTATTACTCAGTAACTGGGTTGTGGTGGTCAGATAGGCAATCGCTCCATGTACAATACAGGTATTATATTATGCTACATCCGGTTAGACTGGAATCCGACTCCAATGTAGATGGGATAACGCTACGAAGACTGAATTATGGAAAACTTTTCGATTATTTATTACTTATAGAAAATACTACAGTGGTTCACATTATTTATTATAGAAAAAACTATGTTAGTAAGTATTTTTTTTTATTTAGATAATAGTTTTTTTCTTATTGTTATAACAGTTTTAGTTTTAATAATAGTTACTTCTTTAGATAATAGTTTTCTTTTTACTTTTAAATTCAAAAATATTTTATCATGAACTATAATGAATTATTCAGAAACGAATATTTGGTTTGTTTGACTTTAAACTTAAATTTCTTTACGCTACGCATGCGTAAATGCGTTCAAAAGGTATAGGGGTATCTATTACCTAAATGACTTTTAGCCCGGTTAGTGGAGTGTGATAGAAGAATCGCCTCAGAATCTGGCGCATGGATAAAATTTAGTGTGATATAGCTAGATAGAAGGAAACCGCATCGGTGGCGGTTACCACCAACAACAGCATTCCCAAAGAGAGTTGACATCAGGCAGGCGGCCGGTCATAAAACAATGCCAAAACTTTAGCAGCATGCCAGATAGGTATATGCTACGCCGACCCCAAATAAATTGGGAGAAGGGCAGGGGGATGATGGTGATGATGATATTACCTAAATGTCTTTATTAGGAAAATTGAGGCCGTGAGCGCTAGAGTGGCCTATCTTTTTCGAGACATAACTGATTTTAATAAAAAATCTCTATTTTACAAAATATATTGTGGGGCTATAACCCGGCAAGGCCATGAACTAGTATACGTAGGTACAATCCATGTAAGCTACCATAAACTGTATGGATATACAAGCCACCCTTAAGTGAAGAAGGTAATAGGTAATTTACTTAAACGAGCCTCTCCATGTAGCCGTAAAGTTAACAGTAAACATCGATTGTTTACCAACATAATAAGCTACTAAATACTAAGAAAAAGCGTAAAGTCTCATTAGCTATTGAATGCATATGAGGGTGTGAGAGTAGTGTTTAATTAATCAAGTAACAGTTATTATTTCACAACGGATAACTGTGCCGGGTAATGACCGGGCGGAGTCATTCCCACGCTGACTCCGCAATTTAGATGGCGTGCATCCGAAAATGCCCGATATGCTCCGGTGACTACGCATAAATACTTTTTTCTCACTTTGTGCGGTCTGGGAAAGATATTATTGGCATTGACGGTACTGTGTTGCCATCGTTAAAGCCCGAAACCCTACTTTGCTCTACGTTATTTTATTATGGCCATATCTTATTTAACGGTTTAATAATCTGAAAAGCAATAAAATTTCAATTATTTATGACTATAATATTAATAAATAAGCTAGGATCAATTATATAGAGTCAATTAAAGATAAATAACACTCAATACAGGTAGTCAGATAGAGTCGAATGGGTAACAATAAGTCTTACCACGTAAACCAGTATTACTCAGTAACTGGGTTGTGGTGGTCAGATAGGCAATCGCTCCATGTACAATACAGGTATTATATTATGCTACATCCGGTTAGACTGGAATCCGACTCCAATGTAGATGGGATAACGCTACGAAGACTGAATTATGGAAAACTTTTCGATTATTTATTACTTATAGAAAATACTACAGTGGTTCACATTATTTATTATAGAAAAAACTATGTTAGTAAGTATTTTTTTTTATTTAGATAATAGTTTTTTTCTTATTGTTATAACAGTTTTAGTTTTAATAATAGTTACTTCTTTAGATAATAGTTTTCTTTTTACTTTTAAATTCAAAAATATTTTAAAAATTATTAATGAATATCTAAACAAAATGGAAAATAAAGTTTCAAATATTTAATATAAAAAAGATCACTATTGTTTACTCTAGACTGTCTGCGCAATTCAGTCGGTAGGTACTTACAACATTTTATGATTTCCCAGTTCATACGTCATCATTTTCTCCCCGTAAAGTTCTACTTAGGAGGATTTAAAGATCCTCATTTACCGTGAAAGAATATTCACAGGTTTCTCTTTATCACGATATCCGTTTATATTTTTCCTGAAATCAGATTTTTTAAGTCATAAAGATATTACACGTAGGCGTACGAACGCGTTTTTTTTTTTCGTATTTTGGTAAATATCTCGTTCTTTTGGATGTATAATATTTTTCTTATGTTTCGTTAGAAGAAATAAATAATGATGTGCTTAATGCAAAATGTTATGAAAAGGTTGAGTTTACTCACAATAATACAAGCGACGTACAAAGGAAATAATAAATATTGGGAAATTGCACCCGGAGCGTTGTGATTCTTTCGATTCACAATAATAAATATTTTAGGTAAGTATGTATGTATGAAAGTGTTACTACTACTCAGTAAATATGTGTAATATCTTATGAGAAGTACCTATTACCTAATTAACGTGTTTAAATGAACTTAATAACAAGAGACGAATAAAATAACTTTCTAACGGAACTTTAAGTAAAATAGAAAATGTCATCGGCTACAGTGAAACATAATTAATGGTAGAGACGATTGAATTAAAAAATAAATATTAAAAAGATAATAATTGAAATAGACACTTAAGAATCAATGAAAATAGACTACCATCACTTAAAAATGAAAATCCGCTATGAAGCCGAAAATATTACCAAACAAATAAAATAAAATATGTAGGTAAATGTATTATTTCTTAGAAACCAGGTCGTAGTGAAAAAAAGGAAAAATAAAACTTGCTCAACTCCATACATAACGCCACCACACATTTAAATAAATTCCAGAGAAAATTACCTAGGAAACGTAGCTTTTTGTTACAAAAGTATACATTTACAAAGAACATAATAAATGCGAGTTGTTTGTTGGCGAACTAGAAGTACCTACTGAGATAAAAAAATACCATCTAGTATTAATGATGTCTGTGGCACTATTGAGTGTTAGGCCTAAAACACATTAACGCTACTTTTGACATCCGATAAATTAAATTAGAATCATGTTACGCTTGCACAAGCATTCGATTTATGAAATCATTTAAATTATGTGACGTATATACAGTGAATGCAACTGATTGCCAACCACGTTGAGGTACATTATTACAGAAACACAGAACACGAAATTTCACTAATCACTCCGAACCATTCATTGTCAGCATTTCCCTTTGAAAATGGACCAATTTGAGCGGAATTCAACACTGGTACGTTTTGGAATGCACGCTGTAACGTGTAAAAGGACTCTTCTGGTACCCAAAAGATAGAGGTCAAGTACAATGATCATCATACTTACTCACTGCATATAACCGATTTCAGAGCATTAAGTCCAGGATGCCTCACGATGTTTCCTTTGCTGTATGAAAAATGTATCTTAGATTTACCAAGTAAATACATATTCATGAGCAAGATCTTTTGTGCAATTCTTAGGTCGGGCAATATGTTACTGGGTTTTTCTGGTAAGAAATACTCAGTAGGTAGTAGTCTGGAGAATGGAATTGTGGCTGATTAATGGCAATAGGTTCACCATCTATTACATGGGTTTTAATAACGGCATCGGTGAAATGTGTGTGTACAATAGTAGACCTCCACCTAGCCTGTTGGGAATAGTGTACATAGGTATGACATTTAAAAATCACGCCATTTCATACTCGTTTAAGTTGTACCCAAGGTTTTGGTAAGTAGGAGTCGTGCATGACAACCATGATTGATTTTTTCAAATCATAGATCATAAAAATAAAAAATAAAAAATATTTTTATTCCAAATAGACCATATTACAGGCACTTATGAAAATTCAAAGCTAAGTGCACGATTTCAAAGCGTTGATGTTATGGAGAAGAGCCGGCAAGAAACTCCAAAACATTTCTTAAACCAACTTGATGCTCAAGAATCTATAATCTCAAAACCACGACAACCCATAACACAGAAAATACAATACAACACGAAATTACACTAATCAAATGAGCCATTCCCCTTTGAAAATGGAACAGTTCGAGCGGAATTCAAAACGTTTTAGAACGTACAATATATCGCGGGTGTATGCCAGTGCCCTTACACCGCAAAGCAGTGCCCGAGGGTACGCGCCATAAACACGCCTGGCCTGGACTTTTTGCTCACTCCAGAAAGTCATTACAGGCCGGTACGTGTTTTCATTATAACTCCCGATGTGCTATAAGCCGTTTGTAAGTAATAGTTGCGTCATTGACTCTGCGGTGGGCTTTTATTTTGATATATTGACTCTTTCTTAAACTTTGTTTTGTTTTTCGAAGTCATTGTTTTGTCTGATGCGAAGGACACGTCAACCATCGACCCTGGTCTGGATTAATAGCTGTCGTTGCGCCAAGTCTGAGACCTAGGGGTAGGTGGCTTCAACACCTTTGACACTAAAGAAGAACCACACGAAGGAAGAAGAAGAAGTTGAACAATCTCAACACAAGAGAAGATAAAAGGGCATTCTGATATATAAGAGCTTTTTATTATTACTACACCACCTCACCTTTTTTTGATGTTATATAGAACACGCTTGCCCAAAAGAAACAGGTTAATGGGGATGCTCCATTAGGTAAATTAAAGTAAGATCATGTTGCCATTTCAAAAAAAGAATAATCCTTTATAAATGGGATTTAAATCCACTACATACAATCTGCCATATTAGAAGTTTCTTAAAATAGGTAATTCATTATGAATGTTTAGCGGGAACGTCTTGAAGACCTTTTACTTAAGTATTGGGAAACAAAAACAGGAATTCTATTCCTTAGCGGCGCGCATAATAAAACTATTAAAAGCTTGAACTTTGTTAAACAAGTTCCAAATTGTTGAAAGACCCAAAATCTTAAAATAATCTACGAATCTCCGAGCAGTACCTATTTATAAGTACACTGTATATTGATTTTAATAAGAAAATAGAAGCAAATCCGATTAGTACCTTACATAATGAATGAATGCTTAAGTTATAACTACGTTATGCAATAGAGATATTACCTGAAAATAAAGGTAAACATCAAAACCTAAATTAAATTCCCAAATCCATTTCAACTTTTCATAGCATCATTACTTAACCAGCTACAGGTCACCTTTAATCAAACCCGTTCCCATTTTATCAAACTCTCAAAGACCTATCTGTATCCATTTACATGTGACATATGTGATTACATCACTAATAGTATGAGACCACCTCTCATGTACATCGACTATTCAAAGACCCATCCGATTTCTTTGATCATTCAAATATGGAGCACGTCGGAATATTTTCAGTTACTATCCCGAACCTGACAAAGAAAAATGTAACAAGATTTTTGTTATCTTTCATAACTGCGATATTATGGAATATTTTTGTTCAAAACATTGTTTTTATACGACCAAATTATACTGAATATGTCAGAATAATGTTTCGGATTGTTCTTTTAGGCATTCAGACATAAGTGGATGATAGCAGATATCTAAATCTAATAATTTTATTCCGAGAAAGTGGAACGAATGGTAACAAATAACTATAATGCTCGCCACATAATCACGTTTAGTTAGGGTGCCAAACTATCCCACAATTTACAGGGAGTCTCGTATTTTACAAGACTTCTCCTGTTTTACAGGGCGTCCCGTACTTTACAAGACATCCTTTATTTTACAAAACGTCCTTTATTTTACAGAACGTCCCGTATTTTTCGGAGATCGTCATCGTAGATTTTAAGAATAGAATTACCGAAACATAAATATTTTTAAGGATAAAAATTATATCAATAAACGCAATGTCTCGTATTTGTCCCTCAATCCTGTAATTTTAAATCACATCTGATATTGGTCCTACACAGGGTTGGTCTCCCTACGTGTAGTAATAATATATGAGCTAGTTTCTGAATCTCATCTAAAATCTTGTATTTGCATAATAAAAGACTGGTCTAAGATAGGACCGTTGTGCGTTGGTTTAATGTTTTAAAACAAGCTATAAAGAGGTACACTAATTACTACATACTCCTTCTTCATGTGGTTGATGAACAACTTAATACAACATCTCTCACGTGTGATGATTCCTCACGGGGCTTTTATTTTCACCGTTTTAATTAATAATTAATGCATAAAACGCAAATGACTACGAAAAGGGCCATATGGCTCGTGCCTTAGGTTCGAAGCTCAGCTAACTTGCCAGCCCAATGGTCATACCACAAACCTATCACTGCTTCAACCAACACACTGATTTATTAGCAGGGATAGAGATGGGATTACGTCACACCCAATTGCAATTCCAATATTGGCCCGAACTGTCGTCTTATCAGGTATTCCGTCCATAAATTATTGGCATACGTCTTGGCGATAGGAAATTCGTCTTACATATCTCTAGGGATAAAGCGATATTGACGCGATGATATCTACCTAGGTACTTTGTTATTCTATATTCCACTGCGTCATACCTAAGATAAAGCTTTTAGAATTTGCATGTCACCGCGTAGTGGAAGAGCAATGGATAATATGAATTACAAAATAGTGTTTAATGTTTTCATAGTTAAAACCAAGCTTTGTAGAAACAAAGTACCTACCTACAAGCTTGGCATAATAATAAACGGCGTCATTACGTATTTCGAACGTTAACAAGGTCTAGTTTTTTAATTAAAGTTTCTGATGATTCAAAGGGATTAGAGGCGTGACCAAATTATTTTGCTAAAGTTACGTGTAATGAGACATGGAGTGAATATATTATGTGAATTTACAATCTCTATCTATATTTACCAAATAGTGTAGTGCTTTATTTCATATTTATAAAGAAAATAGAGAAAATAAATGTCTGTTCAACGGCCCAGCAACACGATTCTCAAAGCGCAAACTTTTTTCACAAACATGGGAACATAACTACCTATACGTTATACGATAAAGCCTGCAGTGTTCGTCAGAGAAACACAACCTGCACCAAAATATAGCAACAACGGGATCGGTGATTTGACAAAAAGCTTGTGCCCCGAGCCAACAATGTCTGCGGCAGGAAAAAAAAACATAACTTGCCGGTTATTTAACTTAGTGTGAAAGAACTCACGACTATTTTTATCTCACTCCAATGATAAGTATGAAACTAAAAAAAGTTGTTTCGTGATTCGATTACAACGATTATTGAGTCGACTTTTATACGCAGCCAGTCTTTTTTTACTCACAAATGCATACTTCGATGTCTATATAATTTAACGCCGACTAGGGTTGGGAGAAAATTAAATTTAGAATCAAGTTATTCGAAACGTTCCGTATTCAAATATTGACGTAGCATTACAATAACCTTTGGCATATAAAATTATTCGGAACCGTTTTTCGTCCGCGTCCGCCTTTAGGAATGTTAGAAGATTTTAAATATACTTAGAATCATGTTTAGTAGCAGTTAAATTTATAAAAAAATCACAGATGTTGTGCTCTACGTAACCATCAGAAGGCATTGAAAATTATATGACTTTATATGCTACAGAATTTAAATCACAACAATTTCAAAATCATTGAGAGTTAATATTTCTGATTCCAGAAATTTGCCAAAGGCATTTTCTCCCTTAGACATTTCTTTTTTCAAGAAACATTCCAGTTAGCGTTATTAGATGTACATTTTTTTCTTTACTCAAACCTTCGTCTAAATCGCCTTCATGTTTTGGACGTCTTCATTGTTAGTGGATAACTATTAATCGATAACCTGAGTCAGAGGTATTCCGGAGGCTTGAACAACTCCTTCCCCATCTATACTTCTTAATCGCAGGAAAGAAATAAATAAAGAAAATTGTCACAGACTGCCAGCCCTAAGCTACATAGCAAAGACTGTAATGTGTATCGAAGTGTGGAGAGACACAAAAAGGATCTATTTTTCTCTTTCCTTCGTCAGGAACCAGCCGGGGCACTTTTATCGCTGTTTTACTGTTTGCAATTTAACTTGAAACGTTAAACTAGACGCGGGCGAACAAACAACAATAATAATAATCACATTTTCACATCAATGTGTGTTAGTATTAGTGAGGTTTAAACTACTTTATATTTTAGTGTTTTAGCCAACCTTACTAATAATTCGATGAGACTTCTTTTAGGTTTTACGTATTATGTACATACATAAATCGGAGGCACGTTTATTATCAATACTTAAAGCAATAAACTTATTTACTACAATATCCGAAATCATACAAGAGAAGATAAAGGATTTATGCGATATTCAGACTATCAATTTCAATATGACCCAATAAATTCATGTTCATTTATTTTAATGAGAAAACTTATGGAAAAAATACTCGGAACGTATGTGAAGTGACTCTTCAAATAACGGATTCGTGAAACCCTACGGTTCGAAATGAAATGTAAACATTTCTATAATAATGTTACTAGAACTCAATCATACGGCTCGCCAAGCTTCGGGTAAGAAAATAAAAATCCTTAGAAATGAATTGGAAATATAGAAATCCCATAAAAATATGGTAAGTATAAATCGTATTTCCTCAGATCTATATGAATGAATAATAAATTCCGCACCATGGTGTTCGTTTCTGATTGACCTGATTGTTCAGGTGTTGGTACTTTCATAGGAACCCAAGAACTCAGATCTTCTATTAAGTTTTATATTTTATTTACCGATTATAACCTAAAATTAAAATATTATAGTTCAAACCACTGGGAAAGTAAATCTCGGACTTTTCCTTATATGGTCATTATAGGCGCCCCACAATACTTTATATAAAAAGGAATGTATACCTAGTAATTTGTACCTTATATATTACAGTAAAATGTATGATATTGGAAACCTGTCAAATCTACGAAAGTCCGCAAGCGGTTAGTGTTGTGACCTAATTTTTCTATAACCTGCAATGCAGTTGTAACTTACATCACTATTTTAAAGAAGAAATGCAATCTCGAACGTTGACGTGAAAAAAGCTCGCACTTTAGCTTTAAATCTAGACATTAAGTACTCTATGGCAATGTTAAGCCTTATTTGAGAGACAAGATTTAATAATACTACTCCCGACCTTATTTCGGTCACGGCTACCTATCTCCACGGAGATTAGCCAGGAGATATAATAGTGCACAAGTGTATGCGTAAACACAGGTGCACTCCCTCTTTCTTCACTCTCATATTCCGAGGGGACGGCAATCCGGCATGTCCGGGGAGAATCAGGCGCAGGACCGACGGCTTTACGTGCTCTCCGAAGCACGGGGGTGTCACACCACCAACTTCCTGACTATGGGCTGCTTCAGAGAATTTCCTAACAGAAAAACCCAATAACACTTTGCCCGACCTGGGAATCGAACCCAAGACCTCATGCTCAGCAGTCACATTTAACTCTATTTTCTAAGGCTTTATCCGACACGTTAATCGAACCCAGGATCATATGCTAAGCAGCCGCACTTATGCCCACAAGACCAATAAAGTGCTTAATAATAGATTTAAATTGTGTGATTGATAAATTCTTATAAAAAAAACTCTTTTACGAGTATGACCGTAACCTACCTCAATGCTGCGATAATTCAGTGTTAAGGTTATGTTACAACAGCGCATGCATACAAACTTGTTACAAGGCATATTAAAGTCGACGCGACGCTTAGTCGTGACGTGTTCGTCAGGCCACCTTATATGGAAGTCTTCTAAGATGTTTTGTGTTCTTTTTATTATTTTACTTTTTTAAATGAGGCCTGTGTAGTTTATTTGTTGGATGCGGGTAAAGTTGCCATTGTTGCAAAAATAATCTATAATTATAACTTATACCTAATTAAATTAGTTAATAAAAAGATAAAGACCTGCCTTGAGATTCAGTCATATATATATAAAATCCGTTCCTTACCTACTTTTAAGTTTGGCCATCGTTTTAGGCTGTACTGACACTCTAGTGAGGCACGGAGGTGCAGCACACCTGTACTTATTGTACGAACATCTACCATTTTTGTCTTAATATTTTGTAAAGACATCTTAAGTACCTAAGTATCCTTTGGAACCTCAAAGATGTGTACAAGACGAAAAAAATCTACAACTTTTTCCTTAACTGTGCACCCGCATTTTTCTGTTTGCTCGGCTCCTTAGACTTGTAACGTGATGTAAAATAGCTCATAACCTATCTCGAGAATAAGGCTATCAAATGCAAAAATAATTTTTCGACTCCGACTAGTAGTTCTAATGATTATCGCGTTCAAACAAAAAACCCTTCCCTAAGAGTGTCTCAAGTGTCATTTAACAACTCTATAGTTATAATTTATCATTCTAAAGTTAAACCCGATTATATATATACTCGCAGTTTTACTTATTCCACTTCAACTCAAAAGCTATTCCTTTTAAAACCTGCTTTACTGACCCATAAAACGTAGATATCCTTTCATTTTTGAGCACTGCACTCTCGTGCTAAAAGCCGGTGCATCTTTCACTTTCCGCTGTGTTGTCGTAAATGGTACATATGCAGGTAAAGTACATGCTTTTACGATGAGGGTTTATAGTTTCGCGTAGCTCGGCGTAGCTCCCATTGTTCACGTGGGGCTGAAGGCTGTGCGCCTCGTAAAATCCGAACGCATCGAACTTTACGCGCGATTCAAATATTATTGTTAACCCTTTTTTTGTTTTGAGATTGGCTGACGAATAGGGGTAGACTTTGGAATGGAATTGGGTGAGCGTATTATTGGTAGACCTTGCACATAGCTATGTGGACATACATTGATGAATTGGCTTCTAATGAAGTCGTATCATGACTGCCGCGTTGTTGTAGTGGTGCCAAGTGCGACTACAGAGCATGAGTTCTCGGGTTCGATTCCCGGGTCGAGCGACGTTATTGAGTTTTTTGTTAGGAAGTTCTTAGTAGCAGCCCGGAGTTTGGAGTTGTGCCCGGTAGATGGCAATAAAGTCACCACCTATTACATGGGACTTCATTGGTGAAATCTGGGTCTACAACTGTGTACACCTCTGCCTACTCCTTCGGGGAATACATGCATGAAGCTATGCTTTGTATGTTTGAAGTTGTAGAAGACAAAACAACGAATCACTTACTTGACGCTGTACTTACGTACATTTTATTGGGGGTACTGAACTAGTTTCAATCTCGACCGGAACCCAGGTTGATGAATAAATTATTTGAATATTATTATTATTCTGGAGCTGGTGAAGAAGTGGACTCGCGAACTGAATCAGTTCGTTGCCCAGGATTTTCAATAGGTTCAGCAAAATCGTATTGAATAACTATATAATTTAAATTTCCAAAAACAAGCCCTCCGGTATTCTTAATACGTTATCTTTATTTAAGAGCCGATTTCGCCGAAATGTTCGATACAAATGTAAAATTTGTTGATGAATGAATGAAATGAATATTATTATTATTTGCAAACAATTTAAATATTTTTGATCTGATTGCATCCAGCGGAATCCGGAGTTAATAATGATAATCTTCAAGCAAATGATTCGATTATTTAGTAAAAGTACTACATGTCACTACGTAAAACACTTTATGATTAGCTACTAACGCAATGACTCTTTTACTTTCAGAACATAGGTAAAAATGTATCTTCAATTAAATCACCCAATTTGCCAGAAACCCTAAGAAAAACTTAAACACTTCACGGAACCGATCGCAATACTCACTAACTTAGTGACCTCAAACTTCTTAAACAACAACAAAACATGCCACGACAAACTCAATCCGATACCCCATTCTCTTTTACGATAAAGTGCGAAACAAACAAAAGACGTTCCAAAAGAACAGCTCTTTAAACATGAGTTCGAAGAGACGCGTTTAAACTGAGAGATTTTGTTGAAAACCCACCGAGAACAAACTTCTATACAGGGAATTTAAAGCTGAGGACTCACGACTCCACAAACGGATCGTGACGTAACAACAGACGTGATTCTAAATATTTTTCATGTAACCACAGTTGTTTATTCTGAAATGCAATTTTGTTTCGCTTAGTTAAGGATCAGAACTCGGCTTGATGCATCAATAGTGATAAAGCAGTTACGTGTATAAGATTTTAAAAAAGAGCTTTGAATATGGCTATCACAATACCTGTAAAAGTGATAAATTACCTACATAACTTGTGTCACGAATTTGTCAAGTGACTTTCACATTTTTCGGAATATAATCTATTCTTGCATTACATGCATCGGATCCTTTACTGTCAAACCCAGGATCGAATTTTAGGGAAGACAACACAGGCTTTATCTCTGGGACGGAACTTATTTATATTAATATGAGGTTTCATTATTTTAGATAAAAAAAACATCATCCGTTTTGACTATAAATTATAGTACTACGATGTACTTTATCGTCTGATTTCAAAATTATTCGGGGTCTCCATTTCTTGGTTACCCAAGGCCTCCCAACCTTTAAATTCTGGCCTGTTTACACCCTTAGAGAAACAGAAATAAATACGATCCGATCCGCTTAACAATAAACTTACGAACAAAGGTCGGACTAACTCCTAATCCAGGACTTAACAAAGATGATTCTAAACTACGGTACAACGAAATAAACTTGGATTGTTGATATAAACTCAGCACCATTGAATATGGATTCTGATATAATAGGAAAACAATTCCAATTATTTGTAACAACAAAGTTAACAATAAGTTTCAGAACAAAGGAAAATCTGAATATCTAGATCTAAACTGAGTAATCTTGAAGTATCTTTAGGTCTCAATAAACATGGTTAAATAGACACTATGTCCGAGCCCACAGCGTCGTTCGCGTATAAGTTCTAGGTGTTGGTTGAAAAAAGTAAAAATAATACTTTTAATTCAAGATAAATCTTTCAAAAGCATGCTTACGCACGCATGCTTAGCGAAAAATAGAAAAGAATACGGTCGCGAACAGGATTCCAACCTGCGCCTCCCGGACGAATAGTCGAGATGGCTTAGTGATTAGAGCGCCTGGAGTATTCATCCGGGAGGCGCAGGTTCGAATCCTGTTCACAACACTGTTTTTCAATTTAATATTGTAACTTTAATACTTTTAATGTCGATGTAAATACGTAAACAGTTCCATGTTTGAGGTGATCAACAGACAAACAGACATACAGATCTCTATAACTTTATTTCCTGTGTCATTTTATTCAAGATTTTCTTCTATATATATAGTCCAGTGGGTGTTGATAAAACTCAGTATGAATAAAACATCAAACTCTGTTAAGATTCTAGACCACCAGTTCTAGATTTACTATTTTCAGATCATTAAGACCGAATTTGTAAACAGGTCTATTATTTTTATAACGTAGAAACTCTCCTAGGAGGCTATTTTCATAAAGAGTGTGAAGTTGTGCTCTTATAAGCTTTTGTCAAAGTAAATAAAACTTTTCTTCTTTAATTCAAATCTCCGGTATAGGATACAGAACAGTAGTAAAATCTTAGATAACTTTATTTTTTTGTAAACTGGAACATGTCTTCTATTAAAGTGTTAGTAATGAACTAAAAAATTGAGTTTTAAAGCTCCAACCGTCACGACTTTCGACACTTCGTGACTTTGTAATGGCTGACTAGGGTTAATTGACAAGTACACTGTACACGGAGCTTGTATAGTACTGTTAATAAAGGAGCTTAACAATCGAATCACATAATTAACTGGCCTTAATAATTTTGGAGACTTAAAAAAAATTAATTAATTTTACGAGAATAAAGGTTAGTTGTCACGCAGAATTATATATAACTAATATCTGTTGTCAGAATATTCAGGGGAAGCTATAGACGTAGAAAATAAACATATTTTTTTTATCAATGGGTGTATTTTACATATTATCTATATGTAAAAATATGAGTGAAAAAATCAGACAATTCACTAAATAAAAATCTTAGATAAAAACACAGAACATTATCCAAAACATCATAAATATCGTTATTAGTTCTCGATGCCTGAAAAATCGGCTGTTTCTTATTAAGATTCACTACTTTCAAGTTAAATGATGCATTAATTACATTAACTTTTATTCTCTAAACACCAATAAATAGGTTCTTATAATTTAAGCTATTAAACATTTAAAATATTTTATCTTCAAAACGTGTCTATAAAAGGTACTGAATATTCCAAAGCAAATGTAAAATAAATTCTAAAGTAAGTCAGCTCATAAATAATGCTTTACGAAGTATGACAAAAAAAATGTGGCATCATAACTTTGAGGCAACTATAAAAGCACTAACTTTCGTCTGCTTGGCCCGCGGGGGAAAAGAAAATAGACCTTTTTCTGAGAAAACTTCTCACTCCCTTGGTAAATAAAAGTCTTGAAAAAAAACTATGAGATCAGAGTTCATTTCTAAGAATAAGGCTGAGAACTCACGACCTCGGTAATATGGAATTCGTGACATTGTTACAGAGGAGAGTGCAGCAAAAACTTTGCAACTACAGTTCGCTATGAAATATATGAGTAACGTGTTAGGTTAGGGTTCCTGGTATATAACATTAGTCCTTGAAAAGACGAGACGCCTTTTAGAAAGATATTTTGCAGTACACAATATAACTTTGCTCTGTAGTGCAACATTCTTTTCCAAAACTCGGATTCTAAACATTTTTTACGCAACTGCCCAGATTTTTTAAATGTTTTTTTGCGTTTTAGCTCATTTAATTAATGGAGAACTATTCAATACACGTGGAGAAAAGTACTTACGAGTACCTTTTCATTTAGGGTTTCTGTTAAATTAAATAAGCCTTTAAAAACATTATAAAGAAATATATACATTACTATCTTCAATCACTTATAAAAAACATTACTATCAATAATTACTACCTTATCTGGCAATGCAAACGAAACCAAACTGATCTTCTTAAATTCCAATAAATATTTAATAATTAAATAAATTATAGTAACTTTAGCTGTAAAGGCCAATCAAAGCCAAATAAAATAGAACCGTACCCTTTATAATATTTGAAAGAAGGAGTAGTTCAAAGTCTTAATTAAAACCTTAATTATAACCAAGTCGTTCTTCTATTACCCATTATTACCGCCACAATGCACCGCCCTTAATAATGCCAACCTAATAATAAAAGTTTCTCAATAAAACAAGGAGAACTATACCAAGGATGAACTTTAAAGTTTCTATCCTTTCCGAACATGTGTACTAAACTTTATATATCCTTCGTACGTTATTATAACTTCTTTCTTTTCTTTTGAATGAAAAAGTTATGGCAACCTAGACATTTTATATACGCTATGTTACACTCATTAAAAAATAAAATTAGTCTGCGTGTCCTTCACAGAACGAGAATACCTAGATGCAAACAAACTTTTTTAAGCTTTATAAAAAAAACTTTGCAAAAGACTAACACACATGCACAGTTCGGCTCATCTCAGTTTTATAGCAATATAGAGTTTGACAAGCTATAATTTTGAATTTAATTAAAACATTGTAAAAAAGAGCCGAAGTATTATGAACTTTTTAGAAGAGCCTTTTTAATTTTACATGCCTTAATTTTTTTTTATCGTGTTGTTTTCACGTAGTTATAATCCCAAGTCATTGATATAGTATTGCTTGATAAGTTAATTAGTTTTTAAGAATGTTTTTTCACATCAAGGTAAAAAAATAAAAACTTACCGATAATAACTCGATCGCTTGCTAGAAAACTTCAATGCTACCAGTTCATTAAAGCATTTTAACTTTCGAACATAAATCACGAATAAATAATCCCGCCTAATTCAAAAAAATATTTAATAGCGTCCAATATTAAATATTTAGTTTAATCCTCGAATGTCATGCGTTTACGGCGAGTACAGGCGAGCGTCGCGTCGGTCCGCGCGCGGGCTTCGACTAGTAAGGGCGGCAACACACTGCGAGAGCGGCGTCAGGCTGCGCCAGTGCCCCCTCCGGCTATCACTCTACTTTCGGTTATTCTCTCGCCTCCCTCGAGACGGAGACCGATTTATCACGGTGGCGTATCTGTGTTAGCTCCCAGACAATCCAGACTCAACGCGAGGTTTGCTGTGCAATCTTTCTTATACACCTTACGTACCGGCAAAGTGTACTTGTTGTTTCAACGAAACGTCACTGACCGCATAATGTCGCAGATAATGAGTTGACGCCGGCGAAAATTGTTCGTTAACCGAATATGGCGATTTAGTTGCAATTGGGACGGAGGCTTAGTGAAAACATAAATTTTATCAGATTCTTAACTGTTTCTTGCGTGACAGGCCATTGACCTTTCACACTGGTCCAGTTACAACGGTCCAAACATGTAAAACACTCATTAGTAGTAAACAATCCATTCTACAACATAACAATAAAGTTTTTGTGTTTAAACTTTAAATTTATATTTTATAAAATACTTAATTTAATAATATACCTTTGTCAAAAGATTTTTTGAAGTTTTTATGGTTCACGGACTGTCACGGACATAGAATATTATTTATTATCATACACCCATTTCTCATACAGGATCATATTACAACTCAAACCGAGAGATAAACCGGTTACCAATACGTCATTAATTGTTGCAGACACAATCATTAATTAGCACATCAGCCAATCATGCTACAAAAATATTTATCTCAGTATAATAACCAACATGACAGTACAGAATCACAGCTGACCTAATTTCTTCGTTGCAAATGCTATTGTTATGTTCGAAGACGGACGAAAGTAAATTTCTCCTAATGTGTCAGCCTGAATACATCATAAGTGGCCACATTTGTATGGAAAGGAGCTAGTCCAACATGCACTTGTAAAGACCTATTGTAAGTGGACATATCAATTCGTATAGTCATTATTATTAATTAATTAAAGGAGGCCAAAGCTATGTTTAGAATAGAATAATGTCTCTGGTTTGGGCCACGCACATTTAATAATTTGATCTTTCACCATCAAAATTGTTTATGGTAATTCACTACACGAGATTTTAATAAATCCGTTACCAATTTATGTTCCTAAGTCGTGATTGCGTATAAAAAATTCTAAGCATTGTATTATTAGGTATTAGTCAAATCAAATAAGATCGAAGTTGTGTTATTAAAATTTTATCGTTATGCTCGATATTATTTTTGTTTGTCTTTAGTTTTATTATAATTAATTGATGCCGATGATTTCTATAAATACGGCGAACTGCTAGTTTTCTATAAATTATAATTATTAAAACATAAGCCAAAACGAATAACAATTCATGCGGTAATGGAAAATGTATCGAATGTTTTTCGTAATTAAGGGAAATATGAAGACGGAAATACTCTTTTTTTTTTATTCCAGTTAAAGATATATTAATTTTTCGGATACATAAAATCAGTAAGCATACGATTCCATCCTCCCGTTCTTTTCAATCAAATCCAAACTCCGAAAGGGTCACTTTGAGGATGATTGAATAAGAGACAAAGGGAAAGTTACCCAGTTTGCATAAAACATCATTGCCAGTTTGTTATGAAATAAGAATCACAGACCCTTCGTTACCGTCAATACGTTTTCAACACTTGCGTTACAACCACTGCACTGATTGAAACAAACAAAAAATAGATTTTTCTTATTTTTTATTAAATTATTGTAATTTATAAAATAAAACATGCAAGAATAATTAGTTATCTATTTATACGACTGGATTAACAACAAAGTACAGTAATTTAACGCATATTTTAATTAAAAATAATACAATCTGTTCTTGCAAACTATCGTAGAAATACGGGCTTGGAATCCATTTATCTTACCCAATATTAAATCACGTCAAAAAATTGCAGCAATTTATACGATAATCCAACGCCCTTTTGCGTCAAGCCCGCCATCTTTGCTCGCCTACAGCCATAATAAAAATGACAACCATTTCTCAAAACCAGATGTAAACACAAACAAAGTAATATTTACAGAAGGACCTGAGTTATGTTCTGCGTAATCTTCGTAAACCCAACATGAACGGCCCGACCTTAGTAATCATGTCAACGAAAGCTTCCCACGAGAATTTTTAAAAGTAAGCTCAAGTAAAAACCACAAAATTATGTCCTTCATCTAAAATTTAAAACAGCTACCTCTGGCAGAGTTAATTGCTGGTGAACCGACTCTTTGCTGAATAGTAACACATGAAATGTTGGAAGTCTCAAATTGTTCTGCGTTCTTTTATATAACGGTTGTGAAAATTTGAACGTGTAATTATATTTGCTTTCATTCTGTATCACTTTATGACTCTTAAGGTAATTTTGGGAGTTTTAACAACAAACAACGAGCCTGGTCATTCTGAGTTTCATATACCAACGTTATCTCATACCAACCATATAGCCCAAGATTGCAACTGTATATATGAATATACATAAAGAAAAAATTTAATACAACACTGTCTATACAACTGATAACGAAGTCCGGCCAAACTAACACTATTCCAGCCAAAACCACCAATTTGCTCTCAATAGTGGCCACAAAACTTCTCAAATCGGCAAAAAATTCGATGCTCAAAAAGCCTTAACTATTGACTCCGCTATGCAAGGCACGTCCTGTCGAAATATATGGAAATTAGAGTACTCGACGCCCGCGCCCTAGTTTGTTCCCCGGCCCCAGTAATTCAGTGATCTATTAGCAACTACCGTGACTTGATTAGGCCCTGATTTGTAAAAGAACAATGGTCTACAGGGTCACAAGACTCCGTTCCCTCGACTTTCCGTCTAACTAATTTCAAAGTGATTAAACTTTGCCCTTTTCAGTCCTAATGAGCTTGGCCAATTTTGTATAAACATTTTACTTGAATTTACGACATTTTAAATTGAGTCCTTTAGTACCAAAGGTACTATAGACATTACTTTCAATTTGTTCTTTTTGCCCAAGGAAACTAGTTTTGCTAAGCTAACGATGTCGGGTATCGTATAAATATAATCTAGTTGCCTGATATTGAATGTAGGAGTAGAATAATTTAATAGAATTTCTGTATAACTTTATTATAAAAATGAAAATTCTTGGTAGCAATCTCAGTTACTACAAATAAATCTATATATGTTTTTTTTTAATACATTAAGGTTGAGTACCAACACCCCCCACATAATGTGTCTCCAAAGGAGTTATTTATACTCTTATCAGTCTGAGTGTTACTGACTATAAATATTTTTCGATGAAGCTAAAACAGCTCTGCGTGCATGGTTCGTTTTGTCAACAAGTTTGTTTAATTCAAACGCCAAATTTGACACAAAGTGCCGATAAAACGATAAAATTCAATACCTAAAACCTTTTATCGAATCGACAAGTTTATCGAAGAGATCCGTGCTCGCACGCCAGACATGATACACAGATTTATTCTTCAACTTTCTGGAAGTTAAGACGTTTAAGATGATACATTTGCCCTTTAAGATGAATAACTATAACAACAATATGGCTATACTTTGTTTTTTATTTTACTCGCTGGTTAAAGTGATTGTAATTGAAAACTAGATTTTCCAATTAAGGAACATGAGATTAAAAAAGAGGCATAAAACTCTTCTTGTTTTATCGTGTGCTTGAGGAAAATAAACTGATATTAAATTTTAAACCACCCCCAGGCCTTTCACATGGTATGCTGGTCCCTACACAATGTTTTCCTTCACCATCTTAGTGGACTGACAATTAATATATATACGTATATTTATAATTTATAAAAATAATTACTTTGAGTTCATAAAAAAAATACTTTGAAAGTATTTTATCTAGAAATAAATATTAATTTACCTATTAATAATAATTCTTAACAAATGATCGAAGAATAAAACAACTGAACCAGGCCACGTTGCCCAGCGCACTCCAGGGAAATCTACATCGCTGGCACCGCAATGAACTTCATCATAAGAAATAAAATGGCTGACGTACTTTATCTCCCATGTAATTACATGTCATCCCATTAACTTTGAATTACGTTCCTGAATATTACTAAATATCCCTGAAGAGTGAAAAAATATGTTTGCCCTTGCAATTCTTTTTCATATGCCCAAAATTATGATAATTATTTTTGGACAATTATGCCTAGGCTTTTCCTAACTACATTGTTTGGGCTTCCAGTGGTTCTAGTTCTTAGAGTCTTAGTTTTTTACAAGGAGTGAATGTCTATCCGACCTCCATAACCCAGTTACTGCAGTTTTTGGGACAGAAAGTACTGCAGGTTGACAAAATTATTTAATAAAGATTTAGATAAAAAATAAAGGGAGAAAAGTCTGATAAAGTGAAAAAAGACTGGCTATCATACGTCTGTTACAGACTCCTAGATCATTGGAGGCAACCAATATTATTTATAACATAAACTTAAAGTCTAAAGAATCATAACAGGTGGCGTTCTAGTTAGTAGTTTCTGCCTACCCCTATGAGAAAAGGAATGAGTGTATGTATGTATTAATAAAAAAATCCTTTTTGCAAATACAAGTCGATTGCATGATACATTAAAAAAACATTTCTTCCGCCAAGATTTCCTTATTTAAACATTGCTAAAATAAACTCATGAAATCTTTTACAGTCAAGTCATCGTGTTATAATTGAGTGCAACAATGTCAGTTAACTTCTGGAATTACTAATGAGATCCACGTTCCAGCAATGTTCTTAATATTTTAACTTGTAATTTAACTTTTAAACATGTTTTCAATGCAGAGGTGGACTCGCGACATCCTTGCCAGCTCAACTCGTGACTTAGGGTTCAATATGAGTACGAAACTAGTTGGACAATTCCACAAAACTCACGTGAGAGAACAATAATTAAAATGCTTTCTATGTTTCTAGCTATCTGGCTATCTCTAATAATTGATCGAACAAAGTGTCGGTATTGTGCATTAAGCAATTCGATTATACGATTCCACACTTCAAAACACAGACAAAGCAAGACTTTAATACCTGCAATAACTTTAAACTGTAGAAAATAAATGCTACGCTATTTCTGTCTTTTACAATAGCAACCTAAGTACTGCAAGTAAATGAACATCGTTCTATGCGAACTACTCATTAAAGTGAAAAACTGGACAAGTTCGAGTTGGGTTGTGTTTTGGTATTCCGTACCTAACCTGTCGAGCTTTGACCGTGCTATTTTACGTTTTCAAATTTTAAAGGTATATAATAACTATATAATTTACCCAATGAACTAATTAGAGGTGTGGAAATTACGTAAAATTTTCTTTTCAATGTAAATAGATACTTTTGATTCAAGATATGTCTTTGAAAAAGCATTAACGCATGCTTAGCGAACTCTAAAGTTACAATATTAGATGGAAAAAGAATACGGTCGCGAACAGGATTCGAACCTGCGCCTCCCGGATTATCCGGATAATCCGGGAGGCGCAGGTTCGAATCCTGTTCGCGACCGTATTCTTTTTCCATCTAATATTGTAACTTTAGATACTTTTGAGCTTTCACTAGATAAAACATGTCTGCTGTCTTTGAAATTCCAATCTCAAATTTACTTATTTCACTACTGTAATTGGGTCACCACTCCAACTTTGTCGAACAACTTTCAGCATCAAAATGGCTCTCACAAAAATGTATATCTATGACAGACGAACGGCATTGAGTTGTTGTGAAATTTTAATGAGACCTACAAAATTCTCACGTAACTTTTTATAAATGTACCTTAATATAAACATTATATTAACTTAAAGTAAAATATTTTTTTTGGAGTAGTTCAATCACACAATAGTAGATTATTATTTTCTAAGGAATTAATATAGACATTACATAGCCTTATCATGTATAAAAAAGCATTTAAATCACCCAGTGATTACCTTTAAGAATGTTGTAAATCCTGTAAAATAAACCTTAACTTTTTGGATCTCTAAAATCAGACAATGAAATAAGAATACTGTAAAGTTATACAAGAAGTATTTTCTTGAGTTACTTCAAGTTTTATCTGTGTATCATTATAACTTGTAGTATTTATGTATAGTTCTATTATTTCCTCTCATTATGTTGCTAAAATCTTCTGTAGTAACTTCTGCTCAAAGATAACATGTAGGTACGTAAAAAAAGTTGATATAGTGTTTTGTCGGGTATTTCATAATTGTAAACACCTAACAATATGTTATTAACCCTAAATAGATAACCATGCGCAGGCTACTGTTAACAATTATAAAATAATAGAGTATTTGACACTGATGGAAATAAAATAAAATAAAAATAAATAATAAAATATGAAACATAGCTATAATGATAGAATGTATTATCTTAGAAATTTTGGTATTTTTGAAAATAATAATAATATCTCGTAAATACATTTAATTCGATAAACAAATTCATAATTTTTAATCTATGTGTCACGTGACTCGTAACACCAATGACTCCGTGACATCACTACTCAGACGATTGATTGTCAATTTGCAGTCACTGTGACACATGACACTAAATAAATCGATGAATTTGTTGATATTTCGGAAGCTAGTTGCAACCACTTTCTCCGTATTTCAGTTCAATTATCGAAGTATTGGTATACTACGCACTAATGTTATGATTTACAAAATAGTTTCCTTTGTTTACAATAATTCTGTTGCGTAATGACGTCATAAAATGGCGATCGTCATTATCGCGCCTTTTGGCACGACCTTTAAAATTTGAATTTTAAACAGCTATTATTTAATCAATAGGTACACAAAAAATTGCAAAATAATTTTTTTAGTTAATCTATACCATATTCTTTAAATTTAGGCCCTTTGTGAAATTTCGTCAATAACCCTATTGCTATTGACTAAATGTAAATGACTCAAAATACTTGTATCCATGATGATATTTAAAACAAAAAACGGTTTAGCTGTCATTTACTCTGGGAATTTTGGCTTTTAAAAATGGTGTGGTAATTAAAATTAACTGTTTCAGATAAATTGGAATTCTGGCTAAGTAATATGTATTCACATTATAAGGAAAATAAAATGGTATATACTTAATCATGTTGTTTATCTTCTGAATAGTTAACACTACGTAAGTTAACTTTTTTATTTATAGTTGGCAATACAAAAAAAAGCAGGCACCCTTTAATTTTGTTTAATCACAGTTTAATCGTATCATTTACGTTACCCAAAAACATGTAGGGATTCCGACAGTAGCCCTAACATATAAATCGAGTCAAGCGTTTAGAAGTTATGGTGGAATAAAGAAAATCACCATCAAACATACTTCTATACATGTATCCTAAAAGCATACCACTCCTTTTTTGGCCAGTCGTGTAACAATAAACCAAACACTCCTTTTTTGGACAGCAAAATAGCATTTCTCATACATCCCTTTATCCGGATTTTCGATTATCTAAATGACTAATGACAACAATTAGTGCGGTCACTAGTTTAGTACTGTACTTTGAAAAATACTGCAAATAAAGATGTGTTTATTAACCGAAAGCGCCAATTCACAGACATCATTTTCTCTGCGTATATCATAGGCATTATGACATATGTACACGTATATAAGCATATCTGTAACCTTGCATTGCCGGAGGTCGGATTACGTAGGCGTAACTCTTGTTCACATATTCGTTGTCTTTAAGACGGCTCAAGAGGGTTACGGCCGGCTTTGAGTTTCGGGTTAGCACGTGTCATTTCTTACATCTACATAATACTTCACCTACGGCTATACGGAGATGTAATTTGATTATGGTACTCTTGTTTCATAAAGGTTTTATTTCATTATTGTTCACCGGTTATTACTCATGTACGTTTTTCGAGATTGCCCTGCTAGTTCGAACTCGAACGGAGCTCTGAGTCACAAGCTGAGCCCGCGACAATGTAATAGGTATTTATCCTATGATAAGCCAATTAAACTAAAATTTCATAACATTTTAGTTTTAATCGGCACACTTTTAGGTATCAACTAAATTAGAGAGACATGAAATTAAAATTGTATGGCTGTTTTAGTTTGACGAGTCTAAATTCTAACTTGACGTTTCCATCCCGCTTTTTTATTAAGGACAGCAATGCACTAATTTTAAGTTTAGTCGGCTGAAGCTAAAATCGACTCCACTGTTATTTCAGTTTTAATATCGTAAACACAATTTTACAATAATTTCAAAATTTTTCAATTTATTGAATACTAATGATTATGATTAATTTACTTTAAATTCTCAAGGTTCAATAATCCCTTTCATCTAATTATTAATACTTTTATATTTGTACGCCGTAAAGGCAAAACATGACTGTAATATTAATTAAATGTAACATCTTGTATGCTGCTGTGTGTGTATACTCATGTTTGAACAAATAAATGATCTTGTATCTTGTTACATAATCGTGAAATAGGTACCTCATTTTGTATTTTTGTTTTAGTGAAAATTTAATCATCTGACCGACCTTTTTAATTCCCAGAATTTTATAGTTAATAACCGTAGAAAAACAGTTTTTTTTTAATACACGTCTTTATTCTAACGTATACATAGCATCATCTTCTTCCTGTCCTAGTTCCAAGTTATTTTGGGTCGGCGCATATGGTTTTCTCTTCCATTCTTCCCTGTTAACCGTCGCTGTATCGTTCACTCCCTTTCATTCATAAATATCATCAGGTTTTGTAAATTTTGCCTTTCAACTTGATGGGCATGCATTGGTCACAATTGAGAACCTACCCTATACAGAGGCAGGTACTTATTCAAATAAAATAAATAACATACTTATAAATATTTATTCACGTCAATATAACAAACACACTGTTTGTGTACAAGCAACAAAATGGAACGGAAATAATCTGAATCTTAAAATTTTGTTAAACTTCAAACAAACAGTAGGAGTGTAAGATCACAAGCTTGTGGCTTGTCAGTCTTGCGGCTGTGTATTAGATCATGTTTTTACGATTGTTGGCGGCTGAATTACATTACAGCTCTGTAATACACTAGATAGAATGTTGATGATTTTGGTTAAAATTGTAAGGCCTTTCCTGGCATTGCACGGGATAATAATAATTAATTATAGTTTAACGGTTATTACTCACCCGCATTCTTCGAGATTGCCCGACTAGTTTCGAACTCGAACGGAGCTCTTATTCATGAGCTGAGCCCGCGACGATGTCGCGAGTCAAACTCAGAATGCGCGTTAGTAATAACCGTTAAACTATAATTAGCGAGTTGGTGGCTAAAGGGAGATCCATTTTTGATAAATATAAAAGTTAAAATCTCGCATTTTCGATTTCCGCATGGATGAAATATTTGTACTTATGATCTAATTGTTTCTGGTGTGCACATGCATATGATATAATATATGTGTCTATTAACGCAACCACACTAGAGGAGTTTTTAGAGTTTGTTGTTTTCGGGGGAAAACTTTCAAAAGCCAATCATTTGGGGAGAAGACCGGAGAGTGTGGGATTTTTACCTCTCTAAAACCACCCCGGTGATCACCATCAGCACGTGGAGGAGAGCTTCGGGTCCTCTAAGGAGACCAGCTCCGCAAAACTCCTTATACAACGCCTGTTTAGGCACATCCCTGGGACACCTAGTGTAGAGGAACGTTTGAAAAGAAAATAGTACATAACTAATATCTAGTAAACTTTCTACAAAGAATTATTTTATAGGATACTAGCTGGTGCCCACGACTTCGTCTACGTGACAAAAGGTAGCCTATGTCCTCCTCCAAGGTCCAAATTTCATTACCATCTGTTCAGCCGTTTAGTCACGAAAAGGTAACAAACATACAAACAAACAGAGTTACTTTCGCATTTATAATATTAGTATAGATTATCAGTTCAAAGTTACATGAACCTTACACAATCCTCTATTATTACGCCACAGGAAATAAAATCAGTTTCGTATCATAGACACAAAGTGAATGATGTAAGTTTTCCTCTTAAAAGTTGAACACAACTTTATGGTCGGATAGGTAATACGATTCTGATACCGCCCCAGTCACGTGCTGAATAATCTATGGGGTTCAAAGATCGTTGCTGTATATTACATAGGTCGATGGGATTGACCATAAATACTATTGAAGTAGGTACCAACTCTATTGTGCAATAATGTAACACAGTTCACAAATGTTTTTTGTTATTGAAACTAGCTGTGCCCGCGACTCCGTCCGCGTGGTTTCCGGAAAATAATATTATTTCGCATATAAACACTAAGTAGTAATTATTAAATAAAATATATTTAAAAACTCGATATCTCGTTCGAATCCAGCAAACGCAAATTCTTTTTGTGTCGTACTAGTACTTGGTGGTTGCGGAGCTGTCCACATAAATTTAGAGCTGCCCAACCCCTTTAAACGCTACCATAATGATACATACTAAACTAAAATATTCAATTAAACAATAAATAGAATAATATTTATGTAAATAAGTTATCTAATAACTATTAGGTTTACTATTTTTTATTGTTACTGGCAGAGAATGACATATGATATAAAAAAGTATAAATAAATAAATATTTACTTTAAAATGTTCACCTTCAAGTATCGTTGCAGTGAAAGTACCATCTAATTCAGTCGAATTTTCAACTGTATTTTACCCATTGAAAACTAGTGTTTTTGTTGGTTGTCTTAGTAGACATGCTGCACTGCTCAGTCCCTATACGTACTACCGTAATGAAATATATCTAAGATGTTGCTCGGGATACTAAGCTACGCTATAGTTAAAACCGCATCAAATCTTTCTCAAGTTACAAGTGTTCGGACAGACAGACAACAATTCCACAAACAACCCAAAAAAAAAAATGAAAAATTATCTGTTATATGTACAGAAAGTACAAAGTACCTTTATAGGTTTATTATGGTTTAGAAGTGTCTATGTTAGTTTCTTGCAAGGTCTTCTCCATGAGACCAACCTTTGCCCACCCATTCGGTGAATACAATTATTAAAAAAAACTACAGAATCAATTAGGGTTACTCTTGAAATTGATACCAATTCTAATATTATAGCAGTGCCATATTTTTTTTTTATTGTTAACATAAATTTACCTACGTCATAGTTAACTTAATTTTGAAGCATTTCGGTTTATTAGTATCCCGATACTTTAATTATTTGAACTGACGTACTTCCAATGACAATCGAGCTGTTTTATTTTCAAGAAAGAGTTAGCCTGACTTTTTTATTGTGTCCTGTTTTAGTTGGAAGATAAAATAATTTTTCTTTCTTTCTTCTTCTTTCTTAAGTTATTATATTAAATGGAAAAATAATACGGTCGCGAACAGGATTCGAACCTGCGCCTCCCGGATGAATACTCCAGGCGCTCTGACCACTAAGCCATCTCGACCTCTGCTCACCACCGCGAATTCTTCTGCCATATTTTAACACGTCTTATGGCGACGTCATTCTTCTTTCTTAATGATTATATTAAGTATTCAAAAATTCAATATCATAGTACAGAAAGTTAGCTAAGAAACGTCATATAAAATTCTTTAGCAGGGACATTTTATGGTCCACGGAGTACTTCTCTTAACTTTGTTGTAAGTTTAGGAATTCGGATAACTTATACGGATGTTAAGTAAAAGTTTTTATAAATAATATATTTCTATGATCAAGGAATATAAAAATATTTAATTGCACGTATAACTTATGTGGTAGGTGGCTATTATCGACCTTTTATTTTTCTTTAATTTAATAATTACAAGGGTTTCTGTTTTTAAGTTAAATCAGTGATATATGATGGTGTTGAAAAATAAAAAACGATATAGCATCCCGAATTCCCCAAATTCCCCGAAGGGATAGGCAGAGGTGTACACATTTCACCAATGCCATTATTAATAGATGAGGCTATTGCTACGAGTATCTACCGGGCACAATAACATACTCTAAGCTGCTACTGAGAATTTCCTAACAAGAAAACCAATAACGCTCATAGGTTTTCAATTTTTTTATAAACCTTTGGCCCACACTAGGATTTTCTTCTTGTATCGTGGGTGCGTTTACAGGCATATAATCTCAAGCACACAAACCCAGACCCGGAACGATTATCTGTAGATCATACAAATGGGTGAATTTCAACAAGAGACTTTTATGTGTCATTTCGGTGGATTTTTTTTATTTCAATGCTTTCTACATATTTTTAGTGACAAATAAAACATTAGCCTTATTTTATAACATTGTGCGTGAGTGGACATCAAATATCATCAAAACTTATATAAATATTCAAGGATGAATTTTTAAGAGTCCACTGAAATGAAAAGTGTCTACCGAAATGATAAAAATTACCACCGAAATGATAGTCTGTGCACCGGAATGAAATAAATCCACCGAAATGATACAGCTAAGAACAACCGTGCCGGGCAGCCAGGGTTCCGTACTTTGGTAGGTTTGATTTCCACAAATTTTAGATAAACAATGAGATAAGACAGTACACAGTTATTTTAATATCATCATTAATATACAGATATTAGGTACAGTTAGTATTACATACATAATTCGTTGAGGTTACAATAACCTCAAAGAATTATATTAATGTTATGTTTCTTTATGTAATGTTTATTATGATATGAATGAATTGTTTCTTTATTTATATAACCTTTGGTAATTTTTCTGGTTGTTGTTGTGTGAAAATTTTGGAAAACTTTATCGTAAATGCTGGAAACCATAAATAAATATTTTTGTTTGTTTATGAACTAATACTAAGCGCGATTAGAAAGTTTAAAGCTTCTGATTAATATGATGGCTGCATTTGTAAGTTATGCCATTAATAGTAATACATAATGTCTACTTATTGCGCTAAGAGAAAAATGCTAGGTATAATTTTGTTAAATTGGTAACGAGACGAGAATAGTGTTTCTACAGGTATATAAGTAAAACTTCTAAAATTAAATCAACTCTTATATTTTTAAAACACAATAAATGAATAATAAACATTATAAAAATATCTTAGTAGTAATAGCTTAGTATTCTTAATCCTTTTACATAAACGTATGAAACATAACAGAAACCTGAAATTGAGATCACGTTATTCTTAAATTACTACAACAATAGAGAAACGTTCATACCTATCTAAATAGAACAAAAACCAACAGAGTTAGATCTACCTAATTACTTGTATAGTATAGTTACTTATATAGTTACTCCAATAAACAGTCTTTCTGGGTACGTATTTACGAGTAGGTTCAAGTATGTAGCTTAAAAAGATTTTTTTTTCATCATTTTACTTTAAATCACACAATGATTTCTCAAATTCACTAATCAGCCTCTTTTTATGACTATAAAATATATAGGTTTTTAATTTAGATATAAACCTACCTACTAAATAAGTCTTCTTTAATTATCACACCACAGCACGTCACAGCATTATTTTGTTGAAAATTAGTAGGTATATAATCTACACTGTGGTGACTCACACACTCGTCACATTATCGTTGAGCCGAAAAAATGTGTATCTAAAGTATATACATGTACTAACTACATAGATATATAATATTATATATCTTAAACACAAATATTACACAACAAATACAACCGAATAATCTATTCTACACTTACAAAACTATGACTTTGTATTTGACAGAAGGATCTCTAAAATTTTATGGTTTTATCATTTCGGAGATACATTTCATTCCGGTGGACTATAACAGTCCACCGAATCCACTGAAATGATAACACTGAGATGATAAAATAGAGGTTAGTTCTACAATTAACTCCGAAATAAAATTATTAAAAAAATATGAACACTACTCAAACAAAACAGTACTTACGGCGAATTTAATACACAATTTTGAAACAAATTAAACGAATCTAGCACGAGTTATAACAGCCACCGAAATGAAACTATTTTTGTCCCCATATTACTGAAATGATAAACTTACTTTTTTGGCGGGAAACCGCAAGACGTTGGGACCGGTGCGTTCGCGCCGAGAGCTTGAGCCGGACTGATCCGAAGTGAGGAAAGGTGAGAGGGGCGTAACAACGCAATGTTGACATGGCTATTTTACTAAAACTTACTGTCCTCTGAAATGATAACTTTTTTCCAGACAAAAGTTGACTGCCTGTCAAATCCATGAGAAAGAAGATAAACAAATAAAAACAGTTTTATTTGATTGAATATATAATAATATAATGATAACAAAATCGATTTAAATCCATATTACGAATGTATTTGCAGGGGAAGGTATTTCATGAGCGAAATTGGGTTCAGGACAGGCCACCGTGATGATAAAATACCACTTTGTATTTTTTTTTTTTGGTGTATTAGGGGGTAGAAATCAATGTATTTTTTTGTCAAGCTAGAAAAGAACTTACTTTGTTGAGAAAAAATATATAAAATAAAAAATCAGCACATTGCACTACCGTTCTCAGGTTTGCCGTGTATTTTTTTTTGCTTGGGCAATTCACCCAAATATTTGCTCTGTGCAGGAATCGAACCTGTGACACGCAACGCAGCAGCCGGTCTCTCGAAGTCACGACCACTGCGCCAACCGCGCCGTCTATATACTGCCCGACCCGGGAACAAAACCCAGGACCTAACGCTCAGCGCTTAACACCACTAAACAAAGGCGCTCATTCACTCTGCCAGCTAACAATTATATACAAACAAACTACTTGCGCGAGTCTTACTCGCACTTGACCACTTTTAGTACGTACTTCTTACTGCGTGGGCGAGCTTCCTCACGAATTACGAATACTGCTGAATGAATTCGTAATAAACTTTTTACTTACGATAATGTAAATAGTTAGTTATTCAGAGCCGTACAGAATCAAAGCTCTTTGATATCGGAAATAGCTACCTGTTTTACCCTCACGCCTACGATAGTGACCCTTTACCTTTTACTTTCAATACCCTTAACTTTGTAACATATGAGATACCTGTAGGTAGGGTAAAGGCCGAACCGTTGAGTTTAACACTGCATTGACAAATGAGGCTCTGACGAATGATGAAGTGGATAAACTAAACACTTGAATTCTAAGTTGCTTAGTTGCTTTTTGGAATTATTTGAATTGATATAGTGTGTACTATACAGGCTGGAAGGTAAAAATGTTGAAAGCTTTTAAAGATGGGATGTAGAGCCATGCATCGGCACGAATGGCGGCCCATTCGTGCCGAAGCATGGCTCTACATCTCGACTGGAGTGATACCACGGCCTCACAGAAAACCGGTGTGAAACAACGGTTGCGTTGTGTTTCGACGAGTGAGTGAGGGTACCGGAGGCCCAAACCCTTTAAAAGGCCGGCAACGCATTTGCGACTCCTTTGGGGTTGCGGGTGTCCATGGGCGGCGGTAATCGCTTACTATCAGGCGATCCGCCTGCTCGGTTGTCCCTATCCCATAAAAAAAAGTGTCAGGGTTTATACCACCCGTAGGCCTCTGAGATGACTTTACACACCATTAAGAACATCTCTCAGGTGTGCTGGTTTGCTCATGATGTTTTCCTTAGCCGTTTTAAGCAACTGAGTATTAATTACAATCTTTCTTATCGTGTGGTTGTTGAACAACCTAATGTCAGAGTTTAAACCACCCGTAGGTCTCTGACATGGTTTTACACACCATCGAGAATATCTCTCAGTTGTGCTGGTTTCCTCGCGGTGTTTTCCTTCACTGTTTTAAGCAAGTGATAATTAATTTATAATACGCACATGACTACGATAAGTTAGTGGTGTGTGTGGCTTGGAATCGAACTTGCGACCTTTGACTTGTCAGTTATTTTTTTCTATAGCAATAGTATATAGCCTAGTGGTAGTAGCATTGCGAGGGACTGAATTGATTGCAATGACGTCGCCATAAGACGTGTTAAAATATGGAAGAAGAATTCGCGGTGGTGAGCAGAGGTCGAGATGGCTTAGTGGTCAGAGCGCCTGAAGTATTCATCCGGGAGGCGCAGGTTCGAATCCTGTTCGCTACCGTATTCTTTTTCCATTTAATATAATAACTTTGGGTTAAATGAATCCTTATAACTTACACATTGACCCCTAAAAGAAAATTACCTAAACGGCACTATCAAAATAGCAGAAAATGGATATTATCGAGTTCAAAAAGAAGGCGCAATATCACTTAACACTCTGAAAATATATTTAATAATCTTAAAAGCGGCCTTAAATGAGGATGAGACCGATGATACATGCTGGTTAAATCAACCAGCATGTATCATCGGTCTCATCCTCATTTATCAAAAGTTAATCCAAGTTTATCAAAAAATTGCACAACGGACTTACAATGGCAATACATTTCATTTTGACATACAATGCTCTAAAAAGTAAAAATTCTATACCACCTACTCAATTGCGACAATGAATTCGACGCAATGTATATTATCAAACTGTCAAAATATAAGCTATTGATATTGGAATTTAGTTCCGGAATAACCCCGCTGGTAAAATAATAAAACTACATGAAGTTGAGGACTTCCAAAACTTTATACATGTTAGTGTTACCAATGAACAAGACGGTTAATTGATCTGTCGAATTTTGTTATTGTTTGATATTAAGATTTCTCTACTCTGTATAATCGCGAGGGTAACGTTTATATAGGCAGGGTAAGGTCAACTTACTGTGATATAAGCATTCAGTTTGAGCACCGCAACCATTTATGTAAGTCGAGACTATCGCGTCTTGAATTTCCCCTGGGCCACCCAGCATCGGCAACTTATTCACGAAGATGTGTGATAAATCCGATAAAAAAATAACGAGGCTTGCTAGGCGAGGTTTTGCTAGTTGCTGATCTAAAAATAAAATAAGCTCCGCCCACTTCCATGTATTGATTAGACAATATGAGCCCAAATACGTAAGTTAAGGTTTTTGCACAAAATAGGCATCTACTGAAAAGTTACACATAAAGCCCCGTACCGCACCGTGTTTAGATTTATTTATTATTCACAGAAAATATTTTTTACAGATATTTTTAGGATACGTGCTTACATCTTATAAGGAAGCCCCCCAGGCGAAGATGTTATTAACAATGGAGTGACCTTACCCCCAAAGGAAGTCTATTCACTCATGACTTTAGAAGATTTGAGTTATATGCACTTGTAAATACCTGCAGACGCAGGCAGAGAATACCACTCCACGGCTGTGTACATAAGGAATGATGTAGAACAGTGTTTGGTGCACATAGGTCTCCCAAGTAGGGATGATACCCTGCAGTTCATCTGGATAGAAAAAAGGTCAAGGTAGAACGGCTCATGTATCTTCAACACACTCATCAAAGTACAGTCTATAAAAACAATATATAACACAACTAGCGGTCCGTCCCGGCTTCGCACGCGACTATAATTTGAGATTTAAACTATCCTATCTCTCAAGTTGGATCGAACTGCACATGGTGTGCGAATTTTATTATAATCGGTTAAGTGGTTTAGGAGTCCATTGAGGACAAACATTGTGACACGAGATTTATATATATTAAGATAAAACACAAACAAGCAACTAGTAGAAGCAACAAAAGTACCAGTGATATTCAACCATATGGTTAGACTACAATCCGACCCAACTTACTAAATGCTCGGCAGACTGCCTCACACCATCTAAATCGGCTTTATCCAGCGTACCAAAATTTAACTTCCGCTTAAGCGCTGGTTAGCATACCACTGCCGTTTTGCTTCTTTTGCTAGAACACGTTCACTGCGGAAACGAAAACCACAGTGTGAACGATGAGTTACGGGACTTGCCCGTTACGGTGAGGCCATGAAAACAGCGGATTTTAACTAAGCGGATGCATTGGCGTAGAAAGGTTTTTGACGCTCCCTGATGAAAAGGTGCATTCGGTGCACATGGCGTGACACAAAGTGGAGATGGTAAATTATCTTTAAGTTTAACCAACCATTATTATCGGTGTCAAGAATACACAGCGGCTTCAGTTTCGTCAAATATTATTTCTTATTTCATACTATTTCACACTAATAACATGCTACTGCTAAATATCTGTCACATTATGAATTAAATGTGTAATCGAATGAATAAATGTTATTTTTTTTATTTAAAACTGGGTATCGCTAACACAACGCTTGACGTCATCAATCTGTAGATGGGAGCGCTAGGAACATTTTCACCAGACCGTCTCCATGTTTCTGCATCACCTTGTATATCAGTAGCTAAAATCGTTGACTTATGAACTCTGCGACACAGTATACGTTAACTCAGCAGAGATTTTGTCCCAATTTTTTTTTCGTCTTTCTGAAGTGTTATGACGTTTACAGACCCGCTCCTTATGCAGGACCAAACCTAATTTTAAGTAAGTACTACTGTCATTTTGTCAATGCTACTCATTAACAATAATAGTGTTATATTTTAAGTAAATCTTGAGACTCCTTCAGTAATCGTCTGTAATCGCGAAAAGCCATTGGCATCATAGAATTAGAATATTTTTGCTACCCACATTGGTATAGTATAGTATCCTCTTTTGTTTCACTCGTAATACTGTATAGTATTTATTTTAATGAGATAACAAAATTGCAATATTATTTCTCATAGGTCCTATATTATGCATTCAGCTTAATAACCTCTTCAGTACTTAAACCTACGCCATTGTATTGTACCTATTTTCCATCTCAAAAGCAGTATTTTGAAACAAAGCTTAGATAGGTTCTAGTAACAATTTAATGTTACAAAGACAATATGAACTAAGAATTCAGAACTAATCGAATTCTGTTTTCGGTCTTTCCAAGAATTTGCGTTAAGTTTACAGTTACATCAGAAATTTTCCACCGAACTCCCGTGAAGATAATATTATTTTAACATTGGAAGGATACCGAATTCGAGAAAAGGCGTTCCGAAGTGATTGTACCAAATGGAATATTTAGACACAAAGATGGATGGATGGGATCATAATTTGCCTTCATTCATGAGATCTTTAATTGCTAAAGTTAGCCATAAAAGAGCGAGAGAGCGATACACCTCAGTGCACAACATAGAAAATCAAGCCTTATCGCCGTAGCGGATATCCACTTTGAGTTATTGATAAAATTAGCTATACTGTGTATATGAACGACTGTGTAGTGAACCTGTTTGAGTTAGTGTAGTGAATCAAAGAAGTAAAGTGTAATAAATATATATTTAAAACAAATTAACAAAGCGTGTTATCTTATGATCAGATTTTCATAAAGTGCGATGAACAGTCGGCGACAGAAGTCGATTCTATCCCTGGTGTGCAAGGAAAAAAAATTATTTTCTTTCTTTCTTTCAAATTAACACGTATCGAAACTGCACCGACTGTAGTGCTGGTTGTTATGATATTATGAAATGACTTCTAGAATTTTCTGTATTTATTTGTAGACAAGATTGATGTTTAGTAGTCCAGATAGTTAGATGTATAGATTCAAGTTAATTGAGAAGTGTAATGAGAAAGAATTAAGTTAAGCCATTAAAAAAAAATTGGACTTCTTCAGTAACATTGTCACTGACTGTACTTATAGCAGCATATTGTGTCAAATTATATAAAAAGGACCAGGTCCAAAGTAATAAAAAAAACTATATCCTAGCCTTTGAATTGTTACTGTCACCACTCCCTACAGAAACACATTTGTCACCGGATTTTCTAGGCCCACATTTTCTCGAATCGGACGCACTCGTTACCGCCCTTATTACAATATAATTACAGTTAACTGTTCAGAAAAACGTGTCGCTATTGTAATATCCGCCACCCTCAAAGCCACTACTCCAAGTTCATTACTATTGGTCACTAAGTTTTTATCAGTAGCGTTGGAATGGAACATCAAAAAGTACCGGTCTTGCTAACTGATATACCGTAACGGCACGCTCGACAAATTCACGCCTCAATCGTTTAAGGGACAGCAGACATAAAAAAGAGGAGAATCCAAAGAAACAATACGATTAGTCTTTCTTCTCAGTTCTCAACCTGTTTGACCGTGTTAAATTAGGTCAATGAACTCACGAGTTGTATATAATTGTGAAAATAAAAGGATTGTGACTTCGTGGTTCTGATTTGTGGTGCATCTTTTTCTTGCGTAACTGTGTCGCGGTTGATACTTTTTTGAGCTTCAAGAAGATTCATAATGGATTATATTAGTGGCAGCATCAACATCAAACCCGATATGGTCACAACGGTATGATTACAAAAGAAAAAAAAGTATATTGTTTAATTAACTAGGTATATTGAATTTCTGCAATAACATTATTGAGCAAAAATTACTAACAATGAAAACCAATGAATAGGTACATATGTATATCTGTTTTGCTAATCTAGTACAACATCCTTTGACACTTTAACGATGAAAGGCAGAGGATATACAGAAGAGCTCTCAAAGATACTTCAAACAACTTCATTATAACCATCAAAGCTTCACAAATACCTTATACTAAAAGACGCATTATGATCTCGTACGCAACACTAATAAATCTCTCAAACATACAATTTATTGCAATAATCTAATTGCACAGTCGGACGTACATCACATATGTATTGCGATATCTTGATTATCTACGTCACATTAACATTCATAATGATGTTTGTACATTATTTACTCCGCCGCCGTATGTACGTTGAGCCGATGAATTATTAATGACCCTTTAGCGATGCCATGTGTACCTTATTTTGCAAGCCGTCAGGAATTTCGCGAGCTTTCTGTGTAAACAAAAAATTATTGTTGATTTTCAGTGTAACATTTATATCAAGTATATGTATGGTTGGCTTTTGTAAAGACGCTAAGGGCCATATTCATAAAAATAGATCTTCTTGAAAAGTTTCTTTAGAGGTATTTTAGCTAAAAAAGCAAGGTTACGAATACGATAAAAAAATTAAGGTTTCGATGCAGTCAGTTTTGACTTATTCTATTTAATCGCAATACTGAACAGGTGTCCGAGCTCGGATCTTTTCGAAAAACATGTCGACTTGATAAAAGTTTTTATGTATTGAATTTTATCGTTATATCAACACTTTATGTCAAATTTGACGTTTAAAATCGACAAACGTGTTGACAAAAACCGTGCTCGCACCGCTGTTATGTTAAATTTGTGTCTGTATCTTCCCACATTTTCAGATGCACTTATTTATATATAATTTTAATTATATACTTTTTGATTCTTTCTAACTTTTGGTAAAAGTGATTCATTCTATTTGATTGAAAGCGAAATCATTCTAACCCCCGTTAAAATGATTTATCACGCCGTAATATATGAACACAATCATCTAGATATTTCTCTTGTTAGTTTGGATATAAACATATGTAAAGTATAAAAAGCAAGGTAATGGAACTTAAAATCCTCTAAGTTTCGGAGATGTCACCTTAAACATTTAAATTCAAGAGAGTTTTATGTTGTGTCAACATTTTACATAGATATACCCACTTGATAAATCTACATGTCGCGATTAATCTGGTTAAAAGTTGTTTTATTATAACATTTCATTTAAATTTTACAGACTTGTCAGTGTTGTATTAAAGTGTTGATACATTAGTAACAGCCGAGGTGTCAATTAAGTAGGCACAATGCGCAATTAACGGGATCCCTTATTGACGTGTTTGTGGTTGTCGCAGATCCGAGGACTATGTGTCTAATGCCATCTACGCTTGTACGATTAACTCCTCGATTAATTATTCAGTACTGAGAATCGAATGATCAATTTAGTTTTGTGACGTTAATTGTCAATTAGAGGTTATTACCGTTGATGTGTCGTAGATCAGCGTGTCTTAAAAGCAATGTCATGTCTTTATTGAATATGGTGCTCCTCCAAGAACCTGCAATTAAGTTACCTGCTTTTACTACACCTTCGAAAAAGGGTTAGATATCTGTCGCACAGATCCATTATAATTCATAAAAGTTAAACTACAAGGTCCTAATGTATTAGGCAACTTCCTTTTAAAGGACCAATGTGTTAGTAATAAGAATTAATTAAAACCATCATTTAAAATTTAAAACCATTTTTTTTTCTTATGTTTGCCGTTACAGGTGCAGTTTTTTTTTCTTATGTTTGCCGTTACAGGTGCAGTTTTTTTTTCTTATGTTTGCCGTTACAGGTGCAGTTTTCTTCTTGCTGGTACTGTGGTAATTAAAAATAGTTTTCTATTTCCATTTAATTCTTGACTTACGTGAATGTATTTGACTTATTTATGAACCCCTTCAAAGGAATACCTAATTAGGACCTTACATAATTAAAACAGGACATGACATCCTGTTTTGTTGAAAGAATGTTTTTTTCTTTATAATTAAATTACCGCTCCTGCCTTGTATATGAATTTTAACTGCTCATACGTTGCATCGCTATCATGTAGGCACTACTCACAGCTCTAAACTTTATAACATACTGTATGAATTAAATCTAGAGAAATTCACGATCAACGGTGGTTGTTTACCATAAAAAAAACTTATTTTTTATCCACAGAAATGGTGATGACAATAAAACATCTAGATTATTCTGTCGTTATACTTAGATGTATCAAAAAAACATGTATAAAAAACTTATTTTTTATCCACAGAAATGGTGATGACAATAAAACATCTAGATTATTCTGTCGTTATACTTAGATGTATCAAAAAAACATGTATAAAAAACTTATTTTTTATCCACAGAAATGGTGATGACAATAAAACATCTAGATTATTCTGTCGTTATACTTAGATGTATCAAAAAAACATGTATAAAAATATTGCCCTCAATAAAAATATATTGAATGAAAAAGAAACAGTTTCCAGCAAGAAATAAAACTGTGCAAGTACTCGCGGTATTTGTTACCCCGTTGTCTACCCCAACTCATTAATAATTTTCTCGAGCGTGTGAAATGTTATAAGAGAGGCATAATTACAGGCAGGTGATAAGATAATTACCGCCCACATAACCTTTGCCATTGGTATCTTTCGACTAAATGATAAAAGATCCAGGAACTTGTGAAAAATTACAACAAATAGTAATATCCTTGAGTTTCGCGATTAACTACTACATATTATAATAAAACAGCTTTTAACCGGATTAATCGTGTGTTATTGGTTTTTGTTTTTCCTGACGTTTCAAACATTTTGCAGCGTGCTCGGTCCTCCTGCGACCAGGAACGTGTGAACAGCAGTTGTTGCCTCCGAACTATTTATTGGCGTCAATTCTAATGTAGTAAACTAAACTTAAATTAGAGCATTATCGTCTTTTACTAACACATGATTTAAGAGTGAGACACGATAAATTCAGAGACGTCAACCTAAAATTTCTCTACAATATTATTTTGTCGTATGTAATTTTAGTGGGTACATAAAATTCTACCTAATAACCAATTTTTTAATCCTAGGCGATGATTTAGCCAATGTCGAGGTAGAAAAAGACACTGACGATTTTTTTGAGTGACACTACTAATAAAAGATTTGTACAAAATAAAAATACAAAATGTTCTAAAATTTTAATTTGACGCGCCTCAATTGGAATTTGACATCTCTTAATTTGTCACGTTTTGCTCATATAGTAACTGTTAGTAAAAGACAACAATGTTCTAGTTTAGTTGGGGTACATCAGAATTGAAGCCATTATATCCCACTGACCATTAACCGCGACAAACATCTAAGCAACACATTTTACCCCAAAAAGGATACAAATGTTAGCACTAACGCCACTAAACCAGTACATTACCCTTCTAATGTACTACGATACCCACATAACGTCAGAAATAAACGGCAATCCAAGTAAATGGGCTCACACATTCATCCTTTTAGACCGAGAATTGAACATTAGGCGGCTATATCAGTTTTATGTGAAACTATGTGAGCCACTTACTGTATGAGATGAATTGGAAGAAAGGATATAAATGTTCTCTTTTTATATAAAGGATAAAGATAGAAACTTAGTAGAAAAATCTTACCCTGCGCCCCCTGGACGTTCCGCAAAAAATAAGCGCTACGCTTGCGTTATTACATTAGATAAATATTTAATAGGTTCAGGTTAGGACAGGATTTGTTGCCTTATGGCTGTCCATTACAATAGAGGCAAATCAATACGATATTTACCTACTTCCACAGTATTGAGCGTAGTAATGCAATTAGCTGTGCAAAGCCTCGCAGTTATACACACATACGCAGGCGGTGAAAAATCTAAACTACCACCAACTACTCTACACGTGCTTCGCCCCCTCACACAACATCATCAGACAGTGCAATGTCCACCACCGAGTTAGAAATTTTGTTGGAAAAATGTTTAAATACAGAATACACATACTATTTCTCAACACCGTAAAGTCTTCCAATCCTGAAAGACATACTATGAGTATTACATTTCTGGAAAACGGCCAGGCATTGTAACCAAGTCCCTAATGCTTCCTACTTAATGGTACTTATGCTTCATTATTATACGAACGCATACGTTGGAAACTCTCTTATTACCAACGGTAATTTAATTTGAACTTAGTACAACATTTATGCTTTACCTCGTATGTACGGGAAAACGGAAAATGTATGCACATAGATAATTTTAAGGTTATGACACATAACGGGAGGAAAGCTGCAATGTGCTGAGGCACGTTCGAAATCTCAATTGGAATTAATATAGTGGGTTTAGAATAGGTATACCTAGTAATAATTAAAACAGTAAAGTGGTACAGTGGTCCAGTTCAGCAAAATAGTTATCAACACATATTTTGTATAGTCCGATGTTTTTGCTAATACGATCGCGACTTCACGAACTTCACATGTAACAATGTCAAAAATCGGTTGTACTGTTATCTTAAAGATGTGAATGGGAAAAAAACTAATGAGTGAGTTGGAAATATGAAATTAGTGATTTGACAAAAATATAATGTAATTTATTTATTTAAATATATAAAAATTTGGGAATACACTTTTAACTGAATATACTTACTATTTTGCTAAACTAGACCTATTTGGCGCCGCCGTGAGCGCCACAATAATCGTATTTTAAGTTAAATCAATGGTATATTTTTTTCATTGGACAATGAAAAAAATATACCATTGATTTAACTTAAAATTCCTTTTTAATTTTCTTTTTGTATGTTTTGTTACCTAAATAATTGTGTCCTTAACTTGTGTACTTAAATTGTGTCGAATAAATTTTTTTTTTCTTCCTAACAAATTAAGGCCTTCTTATTAAACCAATCTCATGTGAGAAGCTCAGGCCGAGGTAAATAAACACTACTTAGCACGTGTTTTGGCTTAGCTTTGTTCCCATTTATAGTGGGACAGTTGTGTGAAGGTGACAAGAATAATGCGGCAACAAGTCAAAACACAAGAAGAGAAGAGAATGGCGCCTGCTCAAGTCTTGAAAATATCATAGATTTCACAATAAGAGCAGTGACAGCCTAAAAATCGAATAGGGAGTGAATAGTGGAAGAAGGAAAGAAAGTCCTTGGCCCCGCAGTGGGATAAATCAGTGGTACAGTCCAGCAGACCCATACGTCTGCTGGACTGTGTGCCGAAATCTAAAAACGAAAAATGCATCACAATCTTACTAAAATTTTGAGTAAAAATTATATTCATACAACAAGGATCCTAAAATACTAACTTACATTTAATTTAAAAATATGGTATGGCTGTTGAACAAGTTTTAGGTCGCATTTTTGAACCCAAGGCACACATCACTGACTTTTCGTAGTTTTATCGTATTAGAAATTAATGATCGCTTAAAGCGATGAAGGAAAACATCGTGAGGAAACCAGCACACCTGAAAGATGTTCTCGATGGTGTGTCCAACCATGTTAGAGGCCTACGGGTGGTTGAATATCTGATACTAGTTGTTCATCAACCACACGATAAAAAGAAGTATCTCAAGTAATATTAGATTGATCTTATGAATAAGCTCACAAATGTCATTGATTTATTAATACCTTTGGGGCTAATGACTGTCTCATTGAATTCATTGTCGCAAACGCAGCAGCTGAGTGTAATGCCCAGAGTTCGACTCCCAGGTTGACCTAAGTAGTATTCTGTGTGGAAATTCTGAGTAGCAGAGTTTAGGATTGTGCCTAGTTTATGGCAATACGCTCACCACACCTCTACATGGGAACCATGAGACTACAGCTATCTAATAATGACATCTATGAAATATTGACGTACAATAGATAAGATAAAAAAAAAAAATAGTACCTACCTATTTATTTTACGCCAAAATTTCTCTTCGTCTTCTCTGCGTCTAACCCTTGAGTGAATACAGGCGTGATGCTCTATTTTATGTCGTACTTTCACAACTAACTAACTGTTATTTTTCTACGTTAACCATGAACTCCAGCAAATTAGGCGCACGGCTCAGTAGGCGTTCCTCGGTTTACCGTGAACAATCAAATCAATTAAACGTTTTTAACGATTCAAGATAAATCTTTGAAAAGCATTAACGCACTGCGCCTCCCGGATAAATACTCCAGGCGCTCTGACCACTAAGCCATCTCGACCTCTGCTCACCACCGCGAATTCTTCTTCCATATTTTAACACGTCTTATGGCGACGTCATTGAAATCAATTCAGTACCTATACAGGTGACCGATCCGACACGACCAACTTTGCAGCTAATACAATGTCGTAAAGAATGCAATTACCATAATAATTCAATATTATATGTATTTTATGTATTCTTTTTCCATTTAATATTGTAACTTTAGAGTTCGCTAAGCATGCGTTAATGCTTTTCAAAGATTTATCTTGAATTATAATGGTAATTTCATCTTGTTTTACAAATTTACAAAGTATATTTAAAGGTACATTAACCATCATTATTATTACGATAATATAACAATACCTAATTGAACCTATTTACAAATGAACACAACAACTGCCTAAAGCGACAGCTTAGTTACGTAATACGCTACTTCATGAATGTACTTACACGTTTATTATCCTTTGCTGGCACCGACTCCAAAAATAATAATAATTGTATATTAATGTCCTAATAAATTGATTTTATTCAGAAACCTCTAATTTTTTTAAAATATTTGTATGTAAGTTGAAGTAAGTAAAAATGCAATTTTTTTTTTACTTTTTAGTTCATTTTTGGTGTCGGTTCTGTTTTTTCTTAAAAAATATTTTATTGTTTTCCCTGGCGTTTCGAACACTTTGCAGCGTTTGTGGTCGCAGGAGGACTCCGAACCATGAACCAGGACCACGAACGCTGCAAAGTGTTCAAAACGTCAGGAAAAACAAAAACCAATAATGCACTCGATTAATCTGGTTAAAAGTAGTTTTATTATAATGTGTAGTGATCGCGAAAACCTAAGATATTACTTTATCTATACTTGTTAAGGTAGTCGCATCTGCGCGAAATTGCATTAACTGCAAAGTTAGTCGTGTCGGTTCAGTCACCAGTAAAGGGATTGAATAGATAGCGATGGGTCAACAAAAGACGTATTCAAATGTGGAAGAAGAATTCGGGGTAGTGAACAGAGGTGGAAATGGCTTAGCACTCAGAGAACGTGGAGGGTTTATCCAGGAGTTTCAAATCCTGCTCACGGTCATATTTTTCTTTCCACTAAAATGTATAACTTTACAGTTCGCTACGCATGCAATAATGCGTTTCAAAATGTATCTGAATTTAGGTATAGGGCAATGTAAAAATTACATTACAGGGTCAAACTTGTATAATTTGTAAACTATCATAAAAAGTTAAATATTGTCATTTTATGTTTGTGTGGGTGTAAATTCCCCTAGCTTGTAATGTACTAGTGGTACCTATCTACTTTTAAACAGACCACATTTTAAAATATATTTTTTTGTAATATCTTTTACAAAAAAAAGACCCTTTCTAACAAGACGGAAGAACATGAGTTTCATGAAAATATATTTATATTGAACATTTAACAATAACAAAAAAATACTTTGTTCGGAATACGTTCAAAGGAAAAAATACAAAACCAATATCTATACGAAAGTAGGCGGAAAATAATCGTGCGTTTTCTTCTATTTTATATTAACATAACATAACATCATGCCCGTGTTCCCCAAAGGGGTGAGCAGAGGTGTACACAGTTATACACCTACATTTCACAAATACTGTTATTATTAAGTCACATGTACATAGGTGGTGAGCCTATTGCCATCTATCGTGCACAATTCCAAACTCCGGGCTGCTTCTAAGAATTTCCTAACAGAAACATTCAATGACACTTTGTCCGACCCGGGAATCGACCCTCATGCTCAGCATTCGCGTTAATAAATAACTGCTATATGAGTAGTCTTATTAAGGTAACAAACATTGTATAGACAGTGACCGATGTTAAAATAATTATAATATATATATATATATATATTATATATATATATTATTTGTATATAGTAATCAAGAAGACTGTTCAACCTTATCCCTCCTTCGCGCTTCTACCATATGTCGTGTCCCCATAACAAAAAGACCCACTCACACATCGTAGGAGACACTTGGTCATCACACACAACTCGTGTTACACTATTGTTTTTCCACGTACCAGCAAGATCTGAAATGGACTTCCTCCGGAGGATTTCCCGCGGGGCTACGATATGGAAACACAAAAATTTAAGAGAATTCTCTTTGAGAAGTCAGGCCACGTATCTGGTATTACAGATAGGCGGCGGTGACCATTTTCCATCTGAAAGGCCGCCAGCATATTCGCCACTCATAACAAATAAAAAAATTATATGTATCTATATCTATACATATAATAAAACAGTAAAAAAACTGTGTCTGTACATTGAATATATAAAAAAAACAATTGATGGGGGTTTAGAAACAATAATAGAGCACGAATCCAAAAAAAAATCTGTCTGTTTGTCTGTGTGTCTGTTTGTCTGTTTGTTTGTGCACGCGTTTGCTTTTTTGTTGTATAGATATTAAGTCTGGGCAACATATAGGCTATTATATTATTTATCTTGGAGACTTGAACACCTGATGCAGAACCGCAACAGACCAGCTAAACTATAAGAGATACAAAAATGGTACCATAGCAAAAATTGTTCCACGTGATGAGCATTTTCTGCTGAGAGAATAAATTTGAAGATCTGGAACACCTGATGTGGATCTCCAAGAGCCCAGCTACACTATAACATATATAGGAATGACGTTTTAGCAAAAGTTGTTCAATGTGATGAGCACTCTTTATTGACTTATAAAAATCAAAGATCTGGAACACCTGATGTGGAACACCAAGAGCCCAGCTACACCATAACACATATAGGAATGATGTCTTAGCAAAAGTTGTTCGGTCTGATGGAGGGGGGTTTAGAAATAAAAATAGTGTCTGTTTGTCTGTTTGTTTGTACACGCTAATACCGTTGTCGCTGGCATAAGCAACAGGATCCGCGTACGAAGTCGCGGGCAGAAGCTAGTGCATAATATATGCTGTATACTCATTTTCTATGATCTAATATACTAATAAACATTGCGTTCAACTTTAGCCCTTAGCACTCAACTAACGAACAACGATTTATTTGTAAGTATTTTAATGTAAGCAGAAATCTAATCAGCATCACACGTTGGTACGTAATTCCTGAGACCCGTCATTAGGGCTTGCAACATTAAGATGTAAAGGACATAGCAGATGAGGTTTAGATTAGATTTAGCTACTCATATAACACAAATATTGAAATCGATGTCTACTAAAAACACTATGTTATTTCCTTCGAGAAGACAAGGTACATACTTATTGACGATATTTATTTTAATTCTAAAATAGAATATAATTTTTATTTTCTAAAATGATCCCTTAAGCATATTGAAAGAAGCAGAAATTTGTTTGCTACCAAACTACTAAATCACTCATTAACACAGTGTGCGCATCTCCAAATCTTCAAAACAGCATGGGAATCAAAAGTAATCCAAAAAATATCCACTAAAGCAATAAATTACAAAATTATGTACGATTATTTAATACAGCTTTTGTAACACCTCGAAAATTTCGAACACAAATATTTATTTCGTAAATGATAGCATTCATTTACTCCGGTAATACTCAACAATGGGGCATTAAGATTCATCAAGCGCATTGCGGAGCTCATTAAAATTTTCATCACTGTCTTCAAGAATACGTGGCTCAATCAGATGATTTATATACAGGTGAATGTTTTAGCATTTTTATAGACATCACTTTTTAATGTTCGACTTGGCTGATGATGTCAAGGTTGCGATGTTGATTGATTGTGATGATGTTTCGTATTAAGTGTATTGTTTCGTTATTTTAATTGAATAAATGATGTGCTCTCAACTTTGTAGGTATAGAAATTAAATATTCTGCAGATCTGACAAGCCACTGAAGACGAAAAAACGTTTGTTGTGTAGTGATCGCGCAAACCTATTAAGATATTACTACGAAAAAACGTGTATAGTTTTTATTTATTTCTGTAATTCAACGTGGCAATGTTGCCAGTCTTCTGGGCACTTTACCACGGAACAGCAATGCTGAGGAATACTTCGAAGCCTAAACCACCGACACGCACAAGCATCCACGCTTGTTATATTTTTATTTTCTTTAAAATACTAAACTTGAACTTAGACCGTATTTTATATTTATAAATTTAAAAAATAATTCATGATTAGATTTTTTCATAAGATCTCTGTACACTGTTTATAGGCTATTGATTAATTTGTATATGCAAACACCCACGACATACAAAATCCTAGTCAAGAATCTACACTTGACATCTAACTGGATCAATGGCATACATCTTGTGCACAGTGTTACGAAAATATACATGTTCCAAACAATAAAATCTGTAGTAACAGCTGGTTGCACAGTGTTACATATAATTACGGATGATTTTTGAGGAAAATTGTATTTTTTTTCGTCAGATCCTACTGTTTTTATGCTAATTACTAATAATATTACTCGTTAATACACATTACAGTTCCTATTATTCGATTTGATGATTTCCTTTGTATGTTTTAGCTCAATGCTTTAGCAACTTTTTCAGAATTTATTTTTAAGTACTGATATCCTCACATATGCTTCAGTTATTAATGATTCTGTCTAACTAGATTCATGATTGAAAATTTTATGTAGTTAATTAATAATCGATAGGTAGAGATATAGATCAGTTCATTATTTTTATTTAAAGATGGGTCTACGTTTGGCCACCAACTCGCCTGATGGTAAGCGACGGTGTGGCAGAGGATGGAGCACGTATATCCAGCATAAATCTATTCACTCTTAAGTAGAGTGGATAGATTTTGGGAGAACGATAGTTGGGGAGTCGTCTCCCACAATCACGCGCACGGCATGGCTTCGTCTGGTGGGTGGTAACCAGCCGCGGCCGAAACCTCCCACCAGAGTTGTGTTGCCTGTTTTGCTCCACCCAGGGGCCACGTGTAGGGATTCCATTTTAAGGGTGCACTCCTACGGACGCGGGCAACACAGCCACCTAAAAATATAAATAAAATTAAACCGGAAATACCTGATAGACCTATTATTAATAACCGGATAGACCTGCACTTCAAGTACATAAATCCGTACCTACACTATACATATACAATTAATTACTTAGACTATGATTTGGCAGATCGCGTGTTTACCAGTGCCGTAATTGGACCATCGTATCGTGAGAATTGATGCGCCGGCGCTATTTTTTTACACATAGCAACATGGCCGACCCAGAAGATCACGTGACTAGATTTGATGCTATTCGCACACAAATTTAATTGGTAACGACTTAAGTAATATGATATAACAATGGATGTCTGAAAATTGCATTATAATTTTTGTTTGTTTGATAAATAAGATAAATGCTGCAATAAGCACTTGTTACGTAGATGAAGATGAGATGAGAGGATTAGTTGAGAAATAGATGATACATGTGATGAGTGATACTTCTAGTCGTGCTGGTATTACCTACATAAATGTTCGTAATAATAATGCAATGACTTATAATATTTAAATTGAATTGCAATTGTAAGCAATACTTCTCTGGTAAGATCTACTTTAAATGTTTGGACAGCCTTATTTGGTCTACTGGTCCCAAATGAGACTGCTGAGCATGAGTCGAATACCCGGGTCGGGCAAAGTGTTATTGGGTTTTTCTATTAAGAAATTCTCGATAGTAGGCCGTTGTTTGGAATTGTGCCCGGTAGGAACTTAATAACAGCATTGGTGAAATGTGGGTGTATAACTATGTGCCTACACTTCTGCCTACCCCTTCAGGGGATATAGCCGTGATGCTATGATATGGTATGTTATGTGTAAGATCTTCTATAAATTTTCTTAGTATAGAATTTCACATCACTTACTATGCCGTTTATTACAGTACCCTCAAAATAAAATAATTTATTGATATCATGCCCTTGCTACATATAAAAACACTTAAAAACTATAAAACTTGACCCGGGAAAATAAATTCGCAGTATTCCAAATAAACACCACAAAAATTCTGCATAAATAAACGGAACAGTGCACACGAGAATAATAATATATTCCACTCGAACAAAAACTACTTGGAAACATATTCATAACACAGTTATCTGACAAAGAGGCAATGAAAACAGACGGCACACGAGAGAGTTCATAAAACTATAACGAAGCAGCACTAAACCAGAAATGCATCAGTCCCATCCATTCAAATAAAACTTGTTCACATTGTCCCGCCGAATTCATTTTCACTAGGATACCGGATACAAAAGAAACAGTCCAATTGTAGATGACCCAAGTAAATTGAAATTTCACATATCACATCTCTGATACACGATTTTCAACTCTATCCACACGAAATAGACACGACAAATGATAAATTGTACATGTCTGACTGTAGGTCCAACAAATTTATCTTTGCCAGTACCAAAGAAAAGTGCTCTTGAAATCGAAATTGAATGTTGTGAAAAATTAAATGGATTAAATTCAACGACGGCAAATATAAATTTGTCGCCTGTCGACCTGCATAGTGTTAAGGACTTTCTCTGGAACGAATTGCGTACAGTCAACGTAACTAATTATTAATGTGTCGTGTGGACAAAGCGAATGGAGACAATACGTCTGTTGCCAAGTGTCGTTTTGTTAGACACAACGAATAAAATACTACCCACAAATAAATGCAATATTTCGAAATTAATTCCAAACACGTTTTCGCAAGGAAAGTTTTGAAAGATAATAGTGTTAGCTGGCTCTATTCAATATTGATTAAAAAGCTGGGCTTACCGGATAGAAGCTTTCCGACTACAAACTTTTTAAAGAACACAACTGCACTATAAGTTTAGTAGATGAATCTATTCATTTATTTATTATCATATTTCTTTCAAGAATATCAGTATAATTTTTTCAGTATAATATCAGTCGACAACTCACTAAATAATAAGTAATACGGTTTTATATTATTTTCCAAAACTTGTGTTTCTCCAAAGTTTAATATGTAATTATGGTGAATAATTAACCATTAAGTGTTCATGAATGTGGGCGAATTGTATAAAATTGAAAACCCTTCTAAACTCCATCGAAGACTCAGTAAAATTTCCACCGCTTTACTGGAGCAACGTGCGCAACAATTTTTAATACTGGATTATTCTGAATACTTGACACTGGCAAGCACGAAAAGTGTGGCGCCATATAATAAATATTCCCATGACGGGAACTATTATTACTTAATTGCTCCATAAACTTGACATTGGCTAAATGCACGAGGAGTGCGAAGCCAGAAGAGAAAAAAATGAAAAAGTAATAGTAGTATTTTATGTTAAAGCTTTAAAAAAAACATGGCCGTTTGTACATTCTTTTGACATCACTTTAAATTTAGAACTCTAATCTAGGTGGCATCACAAATTGACAAGCATTATGTCACAATTATTAAGGGTGGAGAGGAGTGTATACACTTTCTATTTTATACATTTTTAAGTATAAATATGCGTAACAGTTGTTTTCAAGTTTTATAAAATGTTCTATATTATTTTCTAGAAAAGATACGGAGCAAAACTGTAGTTACTTGGGATATAATACACATATCAAGGTACAATAGATGTTATGCTTTATTGTTTATTGTTTTAATATTTCGTAGACTCGCAAATACTCGGCAGAATAATACTTTCCTCAGATCCTCCTTATCCGAGAGGCACATTTTACCTGCTTTATGAGAATCAATGAGCAGGTATAATGTGCTCTAAATACCAAAGACTATGTATGCTTTTTCCACCGCTTTGTGTATAATTATTCGTTTTTATTATTATATATTATTATATATTTATTTAATCAAGTATCTGTGACTCATTGTGTTAGTTACAATTTACTTACAGGCTATGTTAGTGTACAATTTAAATTTATTCTAATTTTACAGCTAAAGGCTCACAGGTCCAGCTGAGACTTTGCAGCAGTTTCTTATGATTGCACAGTCCAATCTGCTAGCTATCATATTCATGATGCTATTGGCGCCGGCCCGAACCCGACGAACCAAGGAAGCGCATCGCTTCCGCATGACCGCATAAAAGCAGTCCACACGAGCATCGGCGAACATCCCCGATGCGCTACAGTACCGGGCCAGCCCCATCATCATCCTGAATGCGTTATTGTACTGGATGCGAAGGACGTTGTATGTTTTTTGAGTAAAATTTGTCCACAGACTACACGTGTAAAAAGAGGTGCAGTAGGCTCTAAACAAAGTACGTTTGACCTCACTAGACGCACGCGCGAATCTGCGGGCAATCATGTTTGCTCTTACACACAGCGCCCTCCGCTCCCTGTCAATATCATCATCGTCCTTGAGGCCAGTGGTCAATATATGTCCAAGGTAAGTAAACTTGGATACCCGGATCAGGGGTACACTGTTAATTTTAACATGGGGTACTTCTTCCATATATTCACCTCTAGCCCCAAAGACCATGATCACACTTTTCTTGACATTGTATGTCAGGCCGTGTATTTTAGCGTATTGTTCGCAAGTGGCCACAAGTTGTTTAAGTCCACAAATTGATGCGCTCAGCAGCACCATGTCATCTGCGTAGCTGATGTTATTGACACACACGCCATCAATATGACAACCGACACGCATGCTGCTGAGCTCTCCAATAAGCTCATTCATATATAGGTTGAAGAGCGTAGGTGAGCACAGCCCTCCCTGCCTAACCCCGCACTCCAACCCATACGACCCAGATTGAGCACCAGTCCACTTAACACTATTGACTTGGTGTCCATACCAATACTTTAGAATGTTCGTAAGTTCTGTAGGTAAATTTACTTTTTTCAACTTTTCCCACAGAAGGTCATAAGAAACCAAGTCAAAAGCTCTACTTAAGTCGAGGAAACAGGCGTAAACAGGAGTTTTGCGATCCGAATAGTATTTCACAGCGTGCTTAACACTCAATATTGCGCTTTCTGTAGACAGACCAGCACGAAAACCAAATTGATTGTCGTGAATATGTATAAACCTGTTAAGTTGAGTGTTAAGGACGCTGTCAAACACCTTTGATATGACAGTGGCTAGGGATATTGGTCTATAATTGTTTTTGTCTCCCATATCACCAGTTTTATTCTTCATAATAGGCACCACTATTGTTTTAATCATATCACTCGGCATGTAAGCGTGACCCAGGCAAAAGGTAAACAACATAGCCAAGACTCTCGACAAGTGCGGCCCTGCAAATCGGAGATGTTCAACGCTGAGACCATCATACCCAGGAGACTTCCCTCTACTCATGTCTTTAATTATTTTCGTAATACATTTAGCCGTGATTTTAGTGACTATTTCTTTCTGAGTCTCAACGTCAAGCACCGATCTAGAAGGGCCTAACGGAGATTGCACACTAAAGTGGCTCACAAAAAGGTTAGCTATCGCACTTGCATCACTCACACCGTCAACACACACAGGGAGGCCAGGTTTACCCTTCAGCTTATTAGTGTGCTTCCAGAATGATCGAAAGTCGTTCTTAGAATGATGCGAAGCTAGAATATCTATTTTAATTTGAGTTTCATGGTCTTGACACCACTTCAACCGTGACTTAAAAATCCTTTTAGCTTCGCGCATTTCGTCGTAAATAGGTCCAACTATTTGCTTATCATTTTGAAGCCAGCATAAAAAATTTTCTCTTGCCTCCCTATGTGCACTGCTCACATGAACACCCCAACCCACGACCGCCCCTCGCTTTCCCGGATAACCACTACATTTACTCTCAATAGCCGACTCGCACAACGCGCGAACAATAGAACTATACATTGTTTCTATGATCTCCATATGACCAGGGTCATTACAAGTATGTTCGCAGCATTGTCTAAAGTCTTCTGGAAAGTCAATAAGCCGCAATTTCTGGTGACATTTTTCACTATAAATCTTTACTTGATCTAGACTTCTCTCTCCCCAGATCACTCGATTTGGTTTTACATCGGCATTGGGTTGTTTTATCAGTATACATTGCAGATTACATGTAACCATCAGAGGGAAATGGTCCGACCAAAGTACGTCATATTTTACGTGGCAATTTACAACAGATGATACAGCAGCCTTCGTGACTAAACAATGATCCAACCACCGTTTAGACCCATGAGCGTCACTAATAAAAGTATGAGTATCCGAATAAAGACCCAATAAATCGGTATCAATACATGTCCACTGGTAGTCAACACAAAAATTTAAAAGTTCTCTATAAAAACGTTCTGTTGGGTGTGCATTAAAGTCCCCTAAAACATAACAGTATTCTATAGCGCAATTGTCAATAATAGCACTTACCGAGCCAAGGCAGTCTGTGAACTCCACCAAGTTAGCTATGTCGTCGGTAGGCATATAGACACTCACCACAACAATAGATTTGTTGCTTATCGACATCTTCACAGCACAAACACGCGAACTATGACACTGTATTACTGACACATCACGGAACATATTCTTTCGCCATAGTATAGCTACACCGCCATAGGGCCTCCCACGAATCAATCCTAATTTTATGAGTTTTGTACTCATATTACTCAATTATTTATCCAAAACAAATTGTTGTAACAATTTCTTTAAGAACTATAAAATTTTACTTTTGGGTATCTACCCAAATTAAAATTATGTTTAGGGAATATTAATATTAGTTTAAATGATCACCTGTCTTATGTAGGTACTAATTAAAACCTGTATCACAGCAGGCTTCTTAGGAGGAGGAACTTAGTCTTCCGTTAATTATTATTATTAGTCATTTATTTGTCAGACCCAGTATTGTTAGTAAGAACATAAACAACTTACAAACTAGTGTTAGTACAATATCTCAGTCAATTCATAAATTCACGTAAGTTAAACTTAAGATGACGTTTGTATTCCCCGAAGGATTTATTTAGTGCACATTGTACCTATACTTAGGGTAAAGTTATAAATACCATTAATTTATATTATTGACTAACCTAAACCTAACACGCACATGACAATGTTAGGATGCTGCAATTAATAATGATGTATGTATTTAATAGCGTTATTTGCATTATTTATGCAAATAAGACAATTAATTTACACAATACAATTTTAATCTATTATTATCTACCACTTTTCATCCATAAATTCGAAATATTCGACGGATAGGTTTACTGTAAACGCCCACATTCCAACGGTGTCATATCCCATGTGGTGAATCTATTGCCTTCTAAATTTCTGTCAGATATACCAAAAGCGACCTGTGAATCAAACCCAGGACGAGACGTTGGCATAAAATGAATGCAACATGCATACTTGTTTATTCAGCCCGAAGTATACAAATTTCTAATAACAAGAGTTTATTCAAACGTACCTCGACTTTAGGGTTGTCAGAGCTCAAACCTAAAAAATGGATTACTCGGCTTGGGCATTACACTAATATTCCGATAATTTGTAAAAGCCTTACACATAATGTCATTGCAAGCATTTCATTATCACCAAATGAAATTAATTAAAAAAATAAAAAGCACGCCTACCATTTTTTAAACCTAACATATGTTACCCGGGACAATATAAGATTTCTAACGATACCCCATACATCGAAATCAGTTCAGGCATTTAGAAATTATGGCGGAATAATGAAACTCACAAACACACATACATACATGAACCCTAAAAACATAACACTCCAGTTTTTGGGCAGACATGTAAAAAGGATACCACTGTCGTGTCAACGAGCCAAACAAGACCGGCTAGTCGATACGTAGCAACCCTACTCGCGTCTGGTGGCTCGGAAAACATACATGTTCACGGGAAAACGTTTCGAGCCATCCTGCTATCGCGTACCACGTTCCCGACAACGAACAGCTTGCGTGCTCGTTTCGTTAATTTGAACCATAGTATGTTTTATGTATACCTAGTAATGAGAGCTTGCATTATGTATCTTACAATTTTGTGGATGAAAGTCTAGTGTAAAAAAATACTAGCTTTGAGAATTATTATGGTTTTAGAACTGGAATGTCGTCTTAGATTTCGTCGTATCGCCGTATCGCCGTATTTCGGTCACGGCGGCCCATCTCCATGGAGATTAGCCAAGTACGCAGGAGATATTATAGTGCACAATTGTATGCGCAAACACAAGCGCACTCTCTCTTCCTTCACTCTCATATTCCGATGGGACGGCAATCCGACACGACAGGCGAGAGATCAGGCGCAGGACTGACGGCTTTACGTGCTCTCCGAAGCACGTGGTTGTCACACCACCAACTTCCTGACTGCGGACCGCTACTGCGAATTTCCTAACAGCAAAATCCAATAACACTTGCCCGACCTGGAAATCGAAGCCGCGCTTGCAACCACTAAACCAACGAGGCAATCAACGTCAGTAAGAACAAACTACTAAGCATTTCAAGCAGTTTGCAAACTCAACGCCAGTCGCGACTACAATGAGCGACCTCGTTTCATCTGTTGAATATTTACGTCTAGATGACGAGACCTGACACTCTGCCCTTCTAGCCTTCTTCCGTCAGACATCCGTATTATAATAATAATGTAATCAAAACCCTTTAATAACCATTTCTTGTTCAAATTATTCATAAGCTATTAAAACAGAGTATTTAATATTAATTTTATGGTTGAAAGGCTCTACGGAACTTTTCCCGAACCGGACATCTTTGTATCCCTTTAAGTGCAATAAACTTATTGTTCGATACAAGTTTCACTCTTTCATGAATAATTCACATGACACTGTGTGTGACCATGACCGTTCAATCGCCTTCTGCATACTAAGCTTTGACACAATGGTGTTCATTTCTCTTATGGATTTCCCGGGAAGTTTTGTTTTAGATCTCAAACTTGATAACATATGCTAGGCGCCTAGCATATGTTAACTAACTTCAATATGCAACATCTGATCGGTAAACGATCGTTAAGGTTAAGCAGCTTTTAGTGCGGCCAGTTGGAAGATGGGTGACTGCTAAAATATTTTTTATCTAAGCGATTCCTTTCCAGCCACCTTAGAATGACGGTCCCGAGTGGTGATAATAAATTGCAATCGCTGTGACAAGTCACAGAGGCCTTTGGGCAGTTTAAACAACGCTTGACATTAGGTAGGTACTCCTAAGCCACACGAAAGAAATAGAACGGGTGAGATAGCCCATTATGACAACAAATTATAATCAGTTTGTAAGTCTTCTGCGGATACCGTTTCTGACCTGAGTTACTCGTGCAAAATTGTAATCGTACAAAATTATAAAGTTGAAGTCAAGATCCAAAGAAATATAAATAATAAGTTAGAAAACCATCGTAGAAATTCTAGAACATATTTGACAGTTTTTCTATATTTCTATGTTAATTTTAAAATCTGAAATGTTTTGTTATAGTTATTATTAATTTTTATTTTTACCATGCCTTTTTTCGTTTTTTTTTGCTTTCACTGTGTCCCGTGTGAAATAAATACTTTCTTTCTTTCTTCTTTAGAAATTAACTTAGTTATAAAAAAATATATTTTATTAACATATCTACAAGGATTCGCTGACAACTTTACTTCACCAAACGAGATAAATTCTTAGAATAAGAAGTTTCTTAAAGTGATCACGCATGCCATCTTCTCAGAAATATTCTCAAGTTTCCGAAAGACCACTTGAAGATATATCAAGCATCTGTGTATTGAAACAAAAGTTATTTTACACCTCGAGACTTGCAACTCACCACAAATCACCTAGCCTGTTTGTGATAAAAAAAACTGATAATATATTTCGTATAGGTACTTACATAGCAATAAACCTAAAGTACCGCCCAATAAGCAAAGCACATTCTCCTCATCCGACCAAACTACTCTAGCGAACAAAGCAGGGCTATTCACCCAAATTATCAACCGAATTTCTGAGTACCTTTTGTTATTACGTACTTACATACAGACAATAAAGGTTTACAGTACAATTTTGGTAGCCATTTTTGTATTGAAAATTGTGAATTAGGTTTACGGTTCTCGAATATTGGCCTGCGGTTTGTTGAAGTCGTTATTTTTGTTGACAGTTGTCTACATAATGGCGTCGTCGAGGAAGCCTAGTATGGGATCTACGTAAGTTGAGATTTTGAATACCTAATAAAACTTTTTCAATATGGCTTACGGGTCAATGGATGGTCATAGGAAAGCACGCACAATTTTTGGAGATGTTAAAAATAAACGACTCGTTTACTATCAAGCAAAACTAATTTACCTAAATATAGAAATCTACTCAAATACACCACAACTTGCAAAATAATAAATAAATCTGTATTAGTAGAAATTATCATTCAAACTACTACAAACTCAAACCAAAGTCTTCAACATACCACCCAAGACACATGACAACACGGATATCAAACATAGATTGTAAATAAACTGTTCCACAAGTTTCCGTTAGGTAAGACTTGCCCAAACTTTGGGTTAAGCGTCTGCGTCGAAATGGAACACACTTGTTCCTATTTGTTCTGGCGCAATTGCAATGCTTGCATTAACTGTAGACGTTACTGAGTACACTGACATGTTTTGCTTTTAATTACACACTTTCGTTCCCTTTTTGTGTGTGTTCTCCAAGTATTATAGTCAACACGATCACTTCCTTTAAATGTCGTAAGGTATTACTTATGGTTGGTACCTTGGCCTTTCCCTTAGTACTAACGGTTTGAATACAATTTCCTGTGATAACAGCTTGATGGAGAAGTCTTCAATAAGATTAGAGCCACCATCCGTTCTGGTTTTCCCGTATTTATCCTAGATAGAAAGTTGTTTCGGTATTATTTAACACTTTGACAGTCCAATCCAATGACTCCATATTGAATTATAGGCGGTTGTTTAATTGTAAAACGTAAACTTAATTTTAAATAATAATAGTACTTTTAATATTGACATTCAGTTTAATCATAATCATAATAAATTTATTTGCGCATGCAGGTTGGTAAATGGGTGTTTAACAACACCAATAAATTACCAATAAATCTGTTTATCTGTTTAACTATAGTGTCTGCTTCGCGAGCTTTGAAAGTGCGTAACACGTGCTGTGACTGCTCTAAACCGTCCTTTTACTGAAGTCTAAAAATCAGAACTATTAAAAAAAAATGCTTGGCACTGAAACAAAATCTGTTAAAATTTTACCCGGATTTAGGTATATTAGGATATGACATCCCTTAATATAATCTTCTGGCTAGCGTCCGCACTCTGACGTGACTGACTGTGTCAGAAATCCATATCTTACCCTTCCACTATTTTCTCATTTACCTTAATTTGCTCAAAGTAAGCATATCCGACGCGTTGTCCATATCAGGCATCAGTGAGCAAGTAACAAAAACATAGCTCATTTCGACTGACGGGCTGGCGCAGTGATCGAGACAGCAGCATCTGTACCACGGGTCATACGTTCGATTCCCGCATGGTGTTTCAAGTAGACATTTGTGTCTGTAAATGCACTCATTTAACAGATTTCCTAGTAAGGGGAGAAGTATACAAAAATTACACTTACACATCCAGCCTGAGTGTCAAACATGGATAATAGCTAATGCGTCTAAATACATATCCATTGGTCGGATTAGCCTTTGACACATTTGATTTTAAAAGCCTTATATGATAAAATTAATCAACAATATTTTAGCACTGAATCATATATATAAAAATGAATCGCCGAAATGTTTGTACGCGCATAACTTCCGAACACCTGCACCAAATTGGATCATTCATTTTTTTGTGTTCGTTTTTCGACTAGGCTTGTATAATAGAAATTTTAAAAAAAAATGCGGTACGAAGTTCGCTGGGTCGGCTAGTTTATTATAATCCGGTAGTTGGTGGGAACCAAGACGAACCAAAGGAAGCGGGGCACTACCTACCTTTTTTGGAAGCGTTTCGTCGTATTTTCGAACCGTCATAGCGTCGGTCTGGATAATGCTAGAAAGAAAGTATCCCTTGGCCATTTCGTCATTATCGCACAAACTGTTCCTTATGGACTTAAATATTGTCACGTAATAGTTACACGAAAATTAAACGACCGAGCCATACTTTTTAACCAAGATGTAGAGTTTGTAGAGTCAGGGCTTATAGGTAAGAGGAGAGGTTATTTTTTATTCATTGTTATAAATGAGATACAGCCAAGAGCACGTAGTGCTATATATTTTGGACTTTGGATAGGCCCCGTCGACTATGACGCGTAATAAAAATCCGAGCGCAACTATGAGTTAGGCTCTGCTAGAGACTGCATAACTTTTTAACAGTGAAAGCATTATGCACTTGGGAGCTCTGGCAACCAATTTTAAATGTTTTTTTTTTCGGTGGGATTTTAGGTATATTACGGAGAAGCGTATATCGCAGTGGGAAGACCTCATGAGAAAGTTCTCTGAAGCCCACAAAGAAAAGTGCAAGTAAGTTTAGATATAGCATTATTTTAACCATGATGGCTAAAGCTACGAGTAATAGCTTTAGTCAACACATTAAGAAAATCTGTCTATAGCATATTTATTTATTAAGCCAATTATAACATACCCGACTGTTTATTAATTAGGTTTACACGCTTAATTTTTATTAATTACATTAGGAATAATATTTTATTATATTTACACTTAATTTAATTACGTGGATAATTCATATAGTTAATTATATTACTTAACAATAACCCTATCCGGTAACAATAAGATAATATGACGACACCAAGTACAGTCACAAATAAAATCCACAATTTGTGGCAGAAACCAATAAAAAAACCCTAATTTTGTGTCACTACACAAGAAATAACCCGCATATTGTGACAGGACAGTATCTCTGGACATACCTCGAGCGCCTCGGTCGACGAAGTTCTTCCCAACGGGCTCGCAGTACGAGGGCACGTGGGATGTGTTGGGAATGAGCGGCTATGGAGAGTACACTTACCCTAATGGTACGACGGTTTGTTATTTTAGCGCAACTCTTTAGCACTACGTAATATTGTAAGAATTAACCCCGCTGGATCTAACCCCCCGGGTCAAGCCCTGCTTGGAGGCAGTTAATTGGCATTGACTCAAGTCATTGACGAAAAATGGTCTCAAAGACCTTTTCTTTTTTCGTCAGTTCAAAAAGCGCTATTGACCACTGTCACATACAGAACTAGTCACTTTAGTCACCACTGTCGTAGTAATCTAATATAATTATTATAAATTCTTATCTAATTTAAGAAGTCTCGAGTCTTTTTAAATTTATATAATTATGATTGTAATTACAACCTAATAAACCTAACCTAACCTGTACATTTTTCCTTTTATAGGAGTCGTCTATGACGGTGACTTCGAAGACGGCATGTTGCACGGCAAAGGTGAGCTTCGATATGACGGAGGCGCTGTAATCCGTGGTAAATGGAAGAAGGGCGTCCAGACCGAGAGGACTCTGCTGTTCTCCGACAGTCTGGAGTACAAGGAAGACCTTTGGAAGTATTGCATGATGCCCGACAGAAGGTATGATTAAAACTTTTATTTATTGAGGTGGACAAGTGCTTTTATAAAGGGCGCTTCTGTCTGTAGACAGGACTATATGATTTTAATTTATCCTTTCGGCTCAGTAACGTACAGATCTGTACGATGTAACAATAAAAATCTATTGTGTCTGCTAATGACTGAGGCAACAGCTTAAATAACGCCTATTTAAAATACCTCTGTTATGAAGTTGTTAATTGAGCATTTGAGAATAGCTTCAGAAATTGGAATACTTTTTATCGACGTAAATTGATATAAAATTGAATATGCCTTTCAATACCTACCGGTTTAAGGTTTGTTGGCTTAGTGATCAAAAGCGCAGCTGCTCAGCATCTCATCCTTCGTTCAAGTCCCAGGGTGGAGGATTATTTTGTTAGGACGGAATTAGGTACCTAGTAAAAGATTGGAGTTGGAGCTTGGTAGAATGCAATGTGTTCACCAATGTGTACTGGATGTACCACCTTTGAGAAACACATGCATGATGCTATGGTATGTTTCTGACTCAGTTTCAACCCAAAATGGTTATGCATAATCCTTTGGTCTGTCTCAACACTATCACTAGGAAATCCTGGCTCCTTAACCACTTGTTCTTGCTCCTTAACTTGATACACTCAAAAACAAGTTTCCATATCCAGATAAAGGTAAATTCTTTTCACACAATTTTTCTCCCTTTAATAATACAACATGTAATCCCAACCCTCGTCTCACCACCCAAGACCGAAGTAACGCGGTTAGGGACCCAAAAGTTGTACAAAACCGCGAAAACATTTTCCAAATTGAATGTGAAATTAGATTATAATCTAGGACTCGTTTCGCTCCATATTGTCTGCGGATTTGCTCTGCGTTTGAATACGAAAACCAATGCCAAGCATACTTTAAGTTAAGTAGATGGTTTCAAGGAACATTAAATTGCTTACAAAGCTTATTTGGTGCAGTTGAAAATTCTGTATGATTTGAACATTTGAACTCTGGTTGAAGATCTAGTTCGAATGAAAGATGCACGATTGAGCTAATATAAATAGATTTGTTTGGAGCAACATAGCAAATTAAAAAAACTAAAACTTAACTAAGGAATTATAAGAGTAATACAGAAGATAGATTATACGACTATTTAGCATAATTTTTTAGGTTATAAGTGCGAATATCATTTTCAGAAGCAATATTTGCTGATCATGTGATTTAACATGAAGTTTTGTTCTAAACCCCAATACTTGATAATATTTCTACCTACTAAAAGTTATAACCAAATAAATCATTTGTCTGAAGGCACCATTATTTAATTGAATACAATATTTTTCGTTTTCGAGGTAAACGAGATATTAAGGCAAACTTACATCTCATCCAGTTTATAAGTACAAAAATGGCGGCAATGAATTGCGCGCCAAAAACATTTCCCGCGCATTTTTTACCTCACTAATCGCCTATCATAACGATTTGTTTTACTTAAACATGAATATTATTTGGGATTTTTTACCTGAAAAAGAGCTTATGTTCTAATGAGGATTAATGATGTTAAATCCTCTTTTTGAAATGTTTGTTTTATTCTATATCTAAACCGGGATGCGTGTATGAGAAGGGTAGGTATTACGTAGAATTAACAGTGTCCAAGCTGCGGTACAAGCGTAATTATGAAGGATATGAGGTTTTCATAATTTACAACGTTTTACCTTTAAATATATATACAAAGTTTTATATGTTGAAACTCTCAGATTTCGTATAAACAGTGCATATAAGGGCGATCTACACAAGAGCGTCCTCGTAAGTATGACGGCAGAAACACGGCTTTTAATAAATCTGGTTATGATACTATAACACTGCGTTCCTGTATTTTAACAGATCCAGCAACAACACCCATGACGGATTTTCCACACATAAAAAAAAGCCCGGGAACCAATCAATGTTTGAACGTGTGTATAACGTAATCATTCTGTTTATATTATTTCTTGTTGCCTCTTTTTAATGATATTGTGTGTGCAGGTTCGCGATAGAATACGACATAGACCTGCAGCCAGCTGGCAAGTCGTATCTCACAGCAGACCAGCCTACTAAGAAAATCCCGCCCGGCTTCTACGACACTGGGGACGGCTTCTATGATCCTAAGACAAAAGTCATTTATAATTATAATGACCTTACAGCAATAATCAGGTAAATAATTTTTATACGTATCATATTAGTCTCTTCAATCTGCTAAGACACACCCCAAAGTCTAATAGTTAGTTCAGAACACCGTATAATCGAAGACACAGGAAGTTATTTATAATTTCCCTATTAGAGATATTTTCAGATTTGTCCATACTAACCCATACTGTCTATACTTTCCTAAATAATCGGGAGTCCCGTGTATTCCAACGAGGACGGGTTATATTCAAAAGGCAATTCACTCGCAGGCATAGATATTAGGGATATTTTTTTCCTATGTAATGGTCGGAGTATTAGTGCATGTTAATTTGTTGTGCCTTTACTAACTACGATGATCAGGTAAGGAACCATTTTAAGACCTTTAATTGTTATGGGTCTAGTATTAGTGTCTGTGAGCCACAATTATCAATTTCAATTAAACTAATCAGACAAGAACATACTTACCGACGTAAAAGTTAAACATAAAGGGGAATGATATACTCGTATCAATATGAAATTTCGGTCAAAAGCCAACATGAAAATAGAAGAAATGTACAAATATGAAAGCTCAAAGCGAAAGCTTCTTAAAATCTCATAAACTATTTATTTGCCGCAGAAACTTTGTTGAATACAAATTAAGATTTCTCATCTTAAAGCGTGGAAATTTGAAATGTATAATGTATATTATTTTACTTAGAATGTAATACACAAAACACAATTTCAATCGTAAACAAAATTAAGTTTGTACGTTAAATTAAAGTACTATTGTGTAAAAGTAAAAACTGAGAGCATTGACCAGTCTTTTCGTAACCATAATTCAGAGCTGTTGAACGAACTACCTACTAATCATATTGACGTCTAAGCCAATTTCTGACAATCAATTCCCAATGATTCGTACCGTAGTCTATAATCGTAGCACGACTGTATAGCTGGACTGGATGACGCCACACACAATCGTGACTATGTTTTTTCTATACAATGCCATAACAAAGTAGGAAGACCAAGACCCTTGACTTGACCCTTCTTTATATAGTAATCCTTCAGATTTCTTCCCAATCATATTTATGGATACAAGAGGTGTATTTCCGGGAATAGGATCTCCGTACGCTAAGATACACAGCATTGTAAAATAAATTGTATTGGAACTGTCCTCGGAAACAAAATCCTTTTGGAAGCCTCTCGTCATAAAATAAGAAAGGATAAGCTTTGTTGAAACGGATGTCTTCGTGTTTGGGAACACACTAGAATGCCGACTTTCTGTAAAAGGCTTTTCTAATAATAAACGGAATTATCTCAATGTTTTTGAATCAAATCTTACATACTTACATATATAGCATCAAGCCTGTACCTATTTCCGAACGGGTAGGCTGAGGTATGTACACATGATGTACACCCAGATTTAACCAATGCTGTTATTTACCGGGCACAATACCAAACTACGAGCTGCTACTGAGAACTTCCTAACAGAAAACCCCAACAACACTTTACCGAATATCGCGCAACTCGAACCCGAGACGTCACGCTCAGCGGCCGCATTTGCGACAACAATGATAAAGATAAACAAATATGATTCAGTAACAGAAAGATGCCATCTGTAATTGCAAAACGCTTACTTGTCTCTCATTTTTCTCAGTGACTTAGGGTTTATTGGGCGTGGTTTGGGAAAGGCGTATGTTCAGCAGAGTCTGAAACTGGCCTAGTTGATTGATTGACTGAGCCCGAGAGTTTCATTTAATATACTAATCATAACTATGAGAAACTTGAATGATGGTTTAATCAAACTGGAAAGTCTACCTCTTGAAACTATTGATTTTATTAGTGAAATTCCGAATTGAATTCGTTCAATAATTACGGAAAAAATAGTGAATGGTTAGACAGATGCAGCGCATATAAGTATGTAATAAAAATGAACAAAATTATACTAAGTTCAAAATTAGAGCACAGAAGGTATCACAGACGTATTTGAACCTAATGACCGCCTTTAACTAAGCCTACTACCTACTACATTTTAAAACTAGATTACTTACTACTTTGATAAATATAAAACTTAGAACTAAGAATCAGGAAAGGCACTGTTTCTTGAGACACAGTTTGTTACCTGGGTCAGAAAACAGAACTTCTTTGTATTGAAACATAGGTATTAGTTGCTAATAAACGTTACCAAAGTGAAAGTTGAAAGATGTTTTTTTTTTTTATTGCTAACTTCATGGTCTTAGGATACGTAAAATGATTCTAGTTACTCTGTTTCCAAAAAAGTGGGCCTATGGAGAAAACCGACAATAAAGAATTGAATTGAATTGAACTCCAAAGACACTCTTTTCAAATATATAATTATACTAGCGGGCCCGGCAGACGTTGTCCTGCCCTAGCCCGATTGCAGTGCCACCTACCAGGTCCTATTATTAATTGGAACACAGTGATTGATACACACAAAATTTCAGCCAAATCGGTCCAGCCATTAAGGAGGAGTTAGGTGACAAACACACGTACAGAAGAATTACTCGTATATATATTACTAGCTGTGCCCCGCAAACGTTGTTCTGCCATATACATTTTCTGGATAGGGCCACCCTTATCACGTAGGGCAGCGTTTCTTAACCTTTTTCAGTGCACGGACCCCTAGAAAATCAAGCACAAATTATTTCAAGGACCCCCTTAATAAAAAAACAGGACTAAATTTCGGAAATTTATTTATGTACTTCAAAAAGAAAACTTTTTCATAAAATAAAAAATACTGTATTAATGTATATTATATAGGGTTTTGCTGTTTTTTTGCAACTAAATTATTAATATTTGGGTTGATGTTATTACTTAGTTGTAATCTCAAATCGGATTGCAATAATTTAATCTGTTTCTTTATTTGTTTTTGATATATACATGAGCAGATAATGCGTTTTCACAGAGGTATGAATGAGAAAAGCAGTAAATGTTTCAGTGCTTTACTTCACTCGGTCATTCTCGGTCTGATCCCGCATTTCGGCCTGCTGGCGCACGCTCGCCGTGCTAAGTAAGCGTATCGCCATCGAGACTTGCTGGCATTTATTTATTAATTTAAATATCCATAGTTAAGACCGCGGACCCCCATACACATACTCGATGATCTGTTCTCAGACCTACCAAATATACACAAAAAAAAACTTATAAAAATCGGTCAAGCCGTTCCGGAGGAGTTCGATAACAAACACTGTGACAGGAGATTTTTATTTATTAGAAGATATATTTACATAACCGGAGTGAATAGTTTATAAATTCAAATATTGCAGCAATACTCTGTACAGTATACGGGTTTAATTAGCGATCCGACGAAACGCACCTTAATTGCTGCTGTGTTAATTGATTTGCTGATTGGTGGCCCTCTACCTTCAACGTGCCTACAATTAATTCACGCTTATTGCTTGCAAAGAATAAATACTTAACCCCCATAAATGCAGTACTTGGAGTTTTGTGTTAATTTTATTTACTGTTTAATGAGAATTAGTCAGATACTGTTGAGAAATATGAGAACCTAAATTTAGCTGAATTGTAATCAGAATAAGGTACAAATTGACGACACTAACAGTCATAATATGTAATAAGAAATCATAACGGTTTACTGCTTAATCAATATTTAAATTGATAATGTCAAAATTATTACACTTATGTCACCAGCATCACATAGAACCATAGTTCATGAAACAACAACATTGAATAAATTGAAATCAAAATCTTCTATCATTAGTGTTTGGTCGCAAACGCAGCTGCTGAGCATGAAGTACTAAATGCGATTCCGGGACCGGGCAAAGTTAGGTTGTTGTGTTAGAAAACTCTCTTTCTAAGGTCTAAATAATGTCTCAAAAATCTTTTATACAAATTAAATTCTTCAGATTTCAGTTAATTCCCTCTTTAAGCTTACACAAGCAGAAAAACATTAAATCGGTGCTATTATTTCATTCCCACATAACTAGAACAAATGGCAAAAGAAAATGAAATTCATAAAAAGCAAACGCTTTACTTAGACGTGGAAATATTTATGCAGCTTATGTCGTTATTGCTCTCCCTTTGTTCAGCGTTTCCTCCGATGTAATTCATCGAATAAATAACTCTGGAAGACAGATAGCAATTTTTGTGCGGCTCATCAAGATTCTGAGCCTTGTGGTAGGTAAAAGGCTCATGCCTAATAATGGCACGGATCAACCGATAGAGCTTAATTAAAAGCATTTACCGCGGTTGATCTCCGAATGGGTGATCATCATTTCATATCAAGAAACGTGCCTCTGAGAGGAGCTTAAGCTGTCATTCCCAGACTCCCGGTTGTTAAAAGATCTATGACAGTCAATATATGAAGTCTGATGCCAGAATGCCCAACATGTCCCCAGTAACTGGGTTGTGGAGGTCAGACAGGCAGTCGCTCCATATAAAATACTAGTATAAACTGCATCCGGTAGGTAAGCCAACCTCGATCTAAATAGGAAAAAGCTAGGCAGATTGGTCAAAATATTTTAGAATAAAATTAGTATGCGCAATAAGAAAACGAAGACACATTGGTACTTAAGAGGGATTTTATGGTCATGATGATATAGGTAGATATGGTCATGCATGAGGAGTAGGCAAGAAATAGTAATGATAGAGAATTGAACCCAGAATCCGGTCCTCAAAAAGCAGTTCGGCTACAAAACCCCTTCCCCAAAATCTACTTCATAATTAGACCTAAAGTTTTAAGAAACACCATTCGCAAGTGCATAAAGCTTTTACGTGCCACAAGGTACTATCTTGGGGCCAATTTTTTGGTGAAAATACGGGAGAGTAATCTAGCGCCCGTGTCGTATGCGCCATTCTCGTCCTCATGGGAGGCATCATAAGCCACCTCTACTGTTTACCGAGCATAAAATAGATAATAATTAGGTCGCACAGTAAATTTTGTACTGGATGACCCATATCAATGCACACAAAAAATTTCAGGATTCAAGATTAAAAGTACTTAAAAAAATATGCTTTTTTTTTTCACCGTTGCCCTATCAGTTTTACTCAAAGCCAGAACAATTATTATATAAGGTAAAGCCTAATTTATTACGGAAATTCCTTTTGAAATCTCTTTCAAATATATAAGTCAAATACATTCACTTAGCCAAGAAGTAAATGGAAATAACTAATTACTTTTAAGCACCATTGTACCAGTAAGAAAAATCTGATTCTCTAACGGCAAACAATAAGAAAAAATAAATATTATGATATTTGAAAATAAACATACATAAACCATTTTAAATGAAGCCTCATCACTCACACATTACCACCTTTAATAAATTAGGACCTGATATATAGATCCAATTATTTTTTCCGTGCCAGAATTTAACCTGGCACACGCGGCGCAGCAGCCCGTCATTTGATCTCTGTGCCAATTATGTCGTCATTGAGATGGGACACCTACATTTCATAAAAATAATGCTCTCGATAAATCTTTATAAGTCACGCGTAGCGAACATTTAAGTAATACAATTTTCGTATTTATCTAAGTGGCGCATTTATCCGAGTGGCGTTCTAGTTAACCGGACTTCAGTCAACTACAGTTTTAATAGCACCCATTTCCTCTCATATTGATATATTTTAAGTATAATTGACATTATAAGGACCTTGTTTCTCGAGGCAAATACGCTGCTCACAGACCATTACAGTATTCTAATAGCTACTATAAGAGCGATTAGATACAAAATAAGAGAAATAAAATTAAAATTAAGCAGCTACTGGTCCATGAAGACGCTAATGAAGGGAAATGTTCCCATCTCCCTGAAGCGCAAACTCATCGACATGTGCATCCTACCCAGCCTAAGCTACGGTGCTCATACTTGGTCTTTGACCGAAAATCAGAAGTCCCGCCTCAAGGTTTGCCAAAGAGCAATGGAGCGCAGCATTCTCGGTGTGAAGAGGACGGATCGTGTCAGAAACACGCTGCGTTCCAGGGATTGCCGATGTAGGGTACAAAACTGCCAGACTCAAATGGGACTGGGTGGGCTAAGCCAGCAGGATGCACCCCAAGAGATGGGCAACCACTGTAACCAATTGGGTTCATAGCGATGGAAGAAGCAGTCGCGGACTTCTTAGGAAGCGGTGGCCTCGACGCTTTCAACCGAGATTGGATGGAGGCGTCAAGGAACCGAGATCGTTGGAAAGATGAGGGAGATACCTTTACCTAGCCGCGGGAAACAATAGGATAAAAAAAACTTACATTTTTAGTTAGCATAATTTGAGGTGGTCGATAAAATAATATCATTGCTAAAATTGTAAGACATACAATAAAATCAAGAAGAATAACTTTATATTTGTCAGTTTTCACATTAAATTCATTGCCAGGTCCCCATCGATTCGTGAGCAAAAGTGGATAGTGGACAATTGCCGCATGAGCCCTGAGACGCCTTTAGGGCCTCGTCCAGACTTGTACGAGAAGTGGTCAGAGCCCATGCCATACCCGCAGCCGCAACCGCCACCGGCTGCTGGGATCAAATCCACCACGACATCGTTCAGACAACAATCGTTATTCGAACAAGACTTCGACTTCGTAAGCATATCAAGAGTTTTATCGATTTTATTTTATCTTTTGTTTTTATATTTTGCCTGAGATAACGGAACTATGTGTCCTTACATAGTTTATCATAATTTGTGGTATAAGAATTTGACCGTCAGTAGGACTCAAGCCGGATATCCTGGTCACACCAGTCGCTCTTGTTAACCAGGCTACCACGAATCACTGTTCGCTGTGGCAAATTTTTTGAATTTTCTTATTAAAACATGAATATACGACGAACCTAAAAAGGGTTATCGTTAACATTAAAGTAGGCTCTAGATTTAGTTCAGATCCCTCACTCATCACACTCAAATAAAATTAAATAACATTGAAGGTTCCTTTAACAACGCATTCAGTATTAAAATAAATTAGAATAATTTTGCGTTCAAGACTTATTGTTGCTAAACAAAATGTTTTACTAATAAAATATTAAATAATTATCAGACACTACCTTTCTAATTGGCTTGTAACTTCCAACGTGACTTCCAGTTTCCAAGTTCCGCATCATACATTAACTCATAATCGACCTCACAGCAAGATGATCTTCATCCGACCGAGATTTTTGTCCACTTTATTGCCAATCGTTTTAAAGTTTAATATAATGACGGATATTAATTACTCTTGTCTTCAGTGCTTCAAAGGATTCAAATTTTTCGATACCGGTTCTCCATCGGAATCGTCAAGCAGTGACGAGGATTAACCACAGCATAGCATTAATTTTATTGAGTACATTATTTCAAGAGAAGTTTTATTTTCGTCCTAAGAAAAGTTTATTTTTAATTATTTAGTTGTAATTGGATTTAATGTCTATCTAAGTTCTTAACCTTAATGAATAAACGTTGATTGATTTAATAAAATACTTTCATTTCACATCGACTGACAATATAAAACGCTGTTGCCTCTAAATGGTATTATATTTCTTTAACTGGTCGTATGTACACATGGTCGTCTTAGAAACACTTTGCCATGAACATCGATGAAGAAAACCTTAATTAGCCATAAAGTCTAGAAGCCATAACTAACACACCGCACACATTTATTTTTATTTTTCTCTTACAAGACGTTTTGTTTAATTTACAGCCAGAGAATGTTCAGCAACAATCATTCTACGACTCTTCAAGAAGAGTGTCGACAGATGGAAGGTGCTTTGAAAGACAATTAATTAATTTCAAATTTGATCCTCGTTTTTTTCTTAAAAAACATGCGCCTGAAACTGATGAGGAAAAAGAAAAAAAAGCAAATCTATCTAGATCAGTTTTAAATTTTATGCACTAAGTATTACGTATAAAATAGTATCGGACAGCATTATTTCCGTTTTTGGGTATGCTGATGATTGGATTAGTTAATCTTTCAAAAATGTAAATCAACCAAATAAGAATAACAAAAACTGATAATTATGACAAATAAATGAGTTTTCTCCGTAAACTGTTTTTGCTTCAGTCTCCATAGGTATAAATATAAATATAAATACAAATTAGATACAGCTTGTAAGAACTTGAATTATTGTTTGTTCAAAACTAGTAATAGGTTTAAAGTGGAGTATTGCTATCGTAATTAAAGATGTATTTGGATGCTTTTATAGACATATAATTTCACATGCACACACATGCACAATTGCTTACGTATGATAACCAGAAATAATTTAAAAACTAAAAAGAAAGACAATATGAAATGAAAATATTTACTTACAAGACCAACTACATAAATAATATAGAATTTTACTACAAATTACTTATTAACCGTTATTTATTTCTCTGCAGGACCCTACGACATTTCAGAATTTGTCAAGAATGAGTTGGTTACTTCGTACATTTTATTTAGCAATTATTTTAAATATATTATAATTTTAGTTAATTTTACATTAGTTTTAAAAATATTTCTTTTTTCGATATGTAAACTGAAATTCCTTTATTGGTAATTAATTCTTATATTCGTAGTTTTAATTTACAATAGTTTGTTTATTTTCACTTCTATTTCAATTGTTTGATTTTTTCATAAATTAATTAGCAGACGACTTGCTTTTTTTTGTTTATTTTACATACAATATTGAAGTTCGTAAGTTAGGAAATTTAAGTACTTATAATATTTTACGCATGGATCGTTCATATATAAAACCAGCGGTGGGGGATGAAAGATATGATATGAGAGCGATAAGTGGTTGATGAAACGGTAAAATTAAATAATTTAAATGTGCCTCAATAAGTCTGTCAACAAAGATCTGTGCTCGGACGCCCGATCTGACATCAAGGAGGCGACCCTACCAACTGATTTTAACTTGAGCTGCAGGCGTCACGAGGTCGTGACATCGTGACGCCTGATCCACATTATTTTGTGAAAGATAATTACACTAAAACATCTCACGGCTACAAAGCCCTTATTCCTTTTGGGGAAAATTATAATTATGTAACAATTTGCATTCTCCGACGCAATTCATTGTACCTATCTGATTGAAGTAGATAGTTTAATTTTAATTATAGAGAATTTACTTCATGGCTTTGTTTACTGACGTCTACTTAGGTACTTTTACACTGTGAGGGCAGACGTATGGCTGTGTAGTGTACAAATTGGGCTAAACAACCCACCACCTGCACGAGAAGGGTTGTGCCACTACTGGTAGAAGTCATATAATACTAGCTGGTGCCCGCGACTTTGTCTGCGCGACAAAACGTAGCCAACTTTCATTACGATCCGTTCAGCCGTTTAGTCGTTAAAAGGTTACAAACAAATACACAAACTTAGTCACTTTGGCATTTATAATATTTTATATTATGGATGTAGGTACCATGACGTAGTTATGCTTACCTAAAAAAATATGAAAATTTTCGTGATACACGCATAAGTAAATTCCTTGTATACTTGTATAGTCTACAAGTCACCCGTTTCTTACTGTCTTGGACTGCTCTCTATTGATGACAACAGGGTACAGTTCCTCTTATTAACAACTAGCTTCTGCCCGCGACTTCGTAAGCGGATCCTGCTATGGTACCATTTTTGTATCTCTTATAGTTTAGCTGGTCTGTTGCGGCTCTGCATCAGGTGTTCAAGTTTCCAAGATAAATTATAGCCTCCGATCCGTCCAGTAGTTCCGAAGATTAGCGTGTACAAACAAACAGACAAACAGACACACAGACAGACAGTTGTTTTTTTGGATTCGTGCTCTATTATTGTTTCTAAACTCCCGTCAATTGTTTTTTTTATACATATTCATTGTACTGACACAGTTTTTTTACTGTGTTATTATATGTATAGATAAGCTTATTGACATTTCCTTGAGCATCATGAACGGAGTGGACAGAATTCGTTCGTTAAGGTACGACTAGACCAAAATCCACAAATTTTCTGAACAGATTCAGACTTCAGCGGACCTTTGTAGAAATCCAATGACACGGCCAATGAGATAGTTTAACCGGTATGACCGTTGGACTGACAAGTGGTTGCAAGTTCGAATTCCAAGGCACACACCACTGACTTTGTCGTGAAGTTATGTGCGTATTATAAATTCGATGAGTGAAAGGTTATTTAGTAAAAGTGTAATTACAGTGCTTTAAAAAAATTAACTTTATTACAACAGCCTTTCGAGACATTTTCATATTTATTATTTTTCAACGGTTATTACTCACTTGCATTCTTCGGGATTGCCCGACTAGTTTCCAACTCGAACGGAGCCGTTAGTCATGAGCTGAGGCCGCGGCGATGTCGCGAGTCAAACTGTTTGACTTTTGGTTGAATGTGTCTCACGAAAGTTATTATTTTCATATTTCACGAAAATGTCGCTTGAACAAATAGCCTTTCACCCAACGAATTAATTATTACTTGCATAAAGCGGTGAAGGAAAACTTCGTGAGTAAACCACCACACCTGACATATTCTCGATTGTGTGTAAAGCCATGTCCGCCTCTGATACTAGTTGTTCATCAACCATACGATAATAAGAAGAATGTGACGAGTGCAGACATTGGACGCAGAGTTTCTATTACTTTGATTTAATTAAGTTGGGCGCAGTAAATAAAGTCAGATAGTTATCAAACGAAGTTATAAATTCACAACAGCCATCTTGGCGGGCAAAATTCGAATAACTATCATAGACAATTTCCAATTTTCCATAGATCTTGCAGATAAAACATAATAAGCTTACTTCCACAAAATTGAGGGTAGTCATGCATTACCTGTGCACCGCCCGCCCGCCCGCAAATATATGCGCATACGCAAGCGGTGCAAATTCCGATTAACACCAACTACTTGTATTTATTTGCATCCATTGTAATGAACTTCCGCAAAGTAACGCCTGAATCTATTCATTAATAAGCTTAAATGACAAAATATGTTGAAGTACGCAGTCGCCGCTTGTCAGTGATGTAGTAGTGAAGCTGAAGGCAATCTTTGTAACAAGAAGAAAGGTGCGGGGTGGAATGGGGCAGAGTGGATCCAGCTATGCTTTCTTTCGACTTCTAGTACAATGTGCCAATCAATTACGTTTCTGCCTGCAAATCTTAGTTTTAAAGGAGAGTAAGATATATGCGGAGCTTGTATTATCGTGACTATTCCTCGTAGCTGCGATGCGTGCATGGTCTCCTTTTTGTTGACTTTTTTTAAAACTACAAATTTGACATAAGTTGTTGATAAAACAAGGATAGAACGATAGATTTAATACAATAAAAGTTTTATCAACTCGATAAGTTTGGCGACAAAAATCTCTACTCTACGCCTGACCGCGTATATTTTACTGGAGAAGGACTGATAAATCTTTGTTGTATGTACGTCTCCTTCAACGCAGCAATTTCAGAGTCCGTATAGTCCGTGTGATGGTCGGTATCAATTGCAATAAGCAACCTTATGAATTCGATACGTTTATTTCTAGTACCTTCTGAGTTAAACTATACTAGAATGAGAATCAACAAATAATTAGTGTTCTGTGTTCCCAGCGGAACCCTTTACCAATTTGAGGCCCTCAGACCGTAGACCAATAATTCCAAGTAGGGTTTGTATTAATTAGTAGGTACCTGAAAAAAACGATTTTCTTTCTTTCTCATCGTCAACAGTTTCAGGGGCCCACAGCTTCAAAGCTCTATAGCAGCGGTTCTTAACCTTTTTGGCTGGCGACCCACATTTCAAAAATATTAGAATACCGCGACCCGATAAAAAATAAAAACATCAATTTTCTACATTTTCTTTATTCAAAGTAAGTTAAAAAATTTTTTAGGAATCAACTAACACTACACCGGTTTTGAACGCGGCCTAATTGTAAAAAGTCGAAGATTGAAGATTTCTATTACCCGCCTACTTTCTATAAACATTTAATTCACAATAAAAAAAATCGCATTAATAATAAGACAATTAACGAATTTAAATTCTTGTAACAAATTAACTCAATACTTATATTTTATTTCTAACCTACAAAATGTATTAGAAACCATATAAAATATACATACCTTATTTAATCGCAATAAAGAATGCGTGTTGCATACACTTTTAATAATAGATAATAATTTCAGCAAACACAATTCTGTAATACTTAGGCAGATCTAGTATAACTTGGTTCGCCAAAATAGCGTAAAAAAATAAAGTGCACTCATTGCCAATTACGCTAGAACATGCGGCGCGAATTCGATACCTACGTTATACCTACCCCGCCCCCGCATGGCACGTGCATTTCGAGTCAGGATGCAGTGATTGAAGACGGCCCGCTTTGTCAAAAAGTCCCGCGGGTCTCGCGACCCATCTCAATATGGCCCGCGACCCGAGGTTAAGAAACGATGCTCTATAGCTCCATGTTGGCAAACCGGATCCTTGGTCATTCTTATTATTTATTTCAATAAAATCAATGGCCGCAAATAAACATAAACATAATTATATTATTTTTTTAACCGACTTCCAAAAAGGAGGAGGTTATCAATTCGGTTGTATTTTTTTTTTTTTTTTTTATGTTTGTTACCTCAGAACTCCGTCATTTATGAACCGATTTGGAAAATTATTATTATTAAAGGATTTACTTTCAGATTGGTCCCATTTAAATTTTATGAAAATTGGTTTAGTAGTTTGGTATTTAAATCAAAATAACTGAAAAATAATACGTCGTCGAAGTAAACGAAATGGTGTATTTTGCTTTCTTGTGACTATCCGGTGGTGTTTACGGTCTCTAGAATAGTTCTAATGAACTAACTATTTTCCAGCTTCATCATCAGATGATGATGATGATGATGAAACCGGAAGATAAGCATCGGAAATCCGTCATATTTTTTTTGCTATTTAATACTTTTTAGTGTAAGACCGCATTCTCAAACATCTTAAGATAAATCTTTGAAAAGCATTAACGCATGCTTAGCGAACTCTAAAGTTATTATATTAAATGGAAAAAGAATACGGTCGCGAACAGATTCGAACCTGCGCCTCCCGGATGAATACTCCAGACAATCTGACCACTAAGCCATCTCGACCTCTGCTCACCACCGCGAATTCTTCTTCCATACTTTAACACGTCTTATGGCGACGTCATTGCTATCAATTCAGTCCTTATACAAGTGACCGAACCGACACGACTAACTTTGCAGTTAATACAATGTCGTAAAGAATGCAATTACCTTAATAATTCAAGATAAATCTTTGAAAAGCATTAACGCATGCTTAGCGAACTCTAAAGTTATTATATTAAATTAAAAAAGAATACGGTCGCGAAGTCGCTCAGTGTGTATAAGGACTGAATTGATAGCAATGACGTCGCCATAAGACGTGTTAAAATATGGAAGAAGAATTCGCGGTGGTGAGCAGAGGTCGAGATGGCTTAGTGGTCAGAGCGCCTGGAGTATTCATCCGGGAGGCGCAGGTTCGAATCCTGTTCGCGACCGTATTCTTTTTCCATTTAATAAAATAACTTCTCAAACATCTCTTTTTACACGAGTGCTGAAAAAACGGAGTGTATATAAGTATGTATGTATGTAAGTATGTTTGTGAGTTTTTTTACCTATTCCACCATAACTTCTAAATACCTGAACTGATTTCGATATATGGGGTATCTTTAGAATCCTTACACTGTCCCGTGAGTAACATACGCTAGTCAGATTTTTTATCTTTTTTATTAATTTCATCTTGTTTTACGCAGTTTATTACTCTCTTTTGAAATAGCCTCAGATCTAGATTTCCTACTTTGATATGGATATGTCGCAGATGGATTGTAGAATAAGCTGTTTTACAAAACTGCTAGCTGCTTTACAAAACAATTTCTTTCTAACAAGCTTTACAAACTGTTCGCTCGCTACGCTCGCTCACGGGCCCCCGTCATTCTCTTCGTGTTTAGGTTTTTTCTAACCTTACGGACACAAAAATAGGAGCCCCGCTAAGCGGGGCTCCGTCGACCCAGCCACGGAAAGTCAAATCAGAATACAGTATCGCTTTTTTACTTGAATGGTGACTATCCATTTAATATACCTATACAATAAACAAACCTGTCCCACTGTAGATATGTCATTCTGCATTACGTCTAAATCTGGGTAGCAGTTTTGTTAAACGTATCGCAATGGCAATCCAGCTGAACGTTGTTCTATAAAACAGTATTGTTTTGTAAAGCAGCTAGAGATTTTGTAAAACAGCAGATTCTACAATCCATCTGCGACAAATATATATACAAAGCGCGTTGAGTAGGTCTACCCATATTCACTTCCGATAAATCAGTTATGGTACGCAAGATTCACTAAAAAGTAAGAAATAAAATAATTTTAAACAAAAAGGAACCGACTCCTAAAATCTTTCTGTTAAGTAAAATTGCACTAAAAAGTTATAAAATAATTGCATTATTTACTTACTACAATTTATATAAAAATATTTTTTTAATTTTAGAGGATTCTGAATAAATCAATTTATTAGGACAATAATATACAATTAATATTTTTGGAGTCGGTGCCAGACAAACTTTAAAAATATTATGGAAGTTTCCTAAAATTTGCAAAGTATATTTAAAGATACATTAACCTTAATTATTTTTACGATAATGTATTATACCTAATTGAACCTATTTACAAATGAACACAACAACTGCCTAAAGCGAACGTAATGTCTTAAGGAGACGCCTGGTGATATTTAGGTATCTAGTAATCATTACAGATTTAATAAAAATTCAACATGTATTAAAAAATATAATTATATATGATTTATAAAGGATTGGGATGTTGTTCGGCGATTTACAACTGTAAAGTGGTAACGCTGAGTTTAGTAAATCTGTAATGATTACTAGATAAATATCACCAGGCGTCTCCTTAAGACGTATACAAAGAGGATTGAAAATTCAATAGGTTTGAACATGACAAGGTAGCTCAGTTGGTAGAGTGATGACACGGAACGTCAAAGGTCGCGGGTTCAAGCCCCGTTCTTGTCTATTATTTTTTCAATGTTTCTTTGAAAAATAGAAATTAATATAGGCATTACATGGCCTCAACATGTATTAAAAAATATAATTATATATGATTTATAAAGTATTGGGATGTTGTTCGGCGATTTACAACTGTAAAGTGGTAACGCTGAGTTTAGTAAATCTGTAATGATTACTAGATAAATATCACCAGGCGTCTCCTTAAGACGTATACAAAGAGGATTGAAAATTCAATAGGTTTGAACACGACAAGGTAGCTCAGTTGGTAGAGTGATGACACGGAATGTCAAAGGTCGCGGGTTCAAGCCCCGTTCTTGTCTATTATTTTTTCAATGTTTCTTTGAAAAATAGAAATTAAGGTACAATACACAACGATACATTACAAGAAAATTATTTTGCTTGTAGCATAACGGGCTTGAAAAAAAAAACGGATGGAAACTTGCCTTGTCATAAGCGAAGCATAGATTTCGCACACACACACGCAGTGCACTAGCGCCAAGTGGATGAGTTTTAAGTATTTGTATGCGTTTAGCTCGTATATGACAAGCGAAATTGGATGACTAGGCATGCTTCTCACATCATCGTACGCAACGCTCCGTCCGTATTTTTTTAAGTTCCGTGTGTGGCAATTAACAACTCAGTAACTTGGTAAGAACCTACTTAATCTTTAGTCATTGGTAATAACGAAACGTAATTCATTTTGACGTTGAAGTCTGGTAGAATGACTGATTATATTGTTACCATCAGTAATAAAAACCTACAGTTCAGCAAATAAAAAAATATTTCTTAGATTAATTTAATACTACATAAATATTATTTAATCAGTTTTCCGATGATAAATATGAAGCCGGCACATTAAATAATGATATAAGACCAAATACGCTATATATAATGAAATATAATTATTATTACAATGTAAAGTTTTACAATATTGACAACACTACACCAGAAAAAAACAAACCCGAAAGAAGCATGGACGTCGTGTCTTTTTCGCTGAAATCTTCAAAATAGATCGATACAATTTTTCTGCAATATCCATATGAATATATGTGCAAAGTTCCTTCTTTAGTTCGCTAGTCAAGTAGAAACGATAATTGTAATTTTCCCGCTTCATTCCATTGGAATTACGGAATTTATTAGTTCAGGTTAAATATTATAAGAGGCTGTGAAATATTGTGAAAGTTCTCGTAGAATGATATTATAATGAAGTGTCACTATGAAGTATTGTGTTTACCGAAAGAAGCAACTGCCTCTGAAATAAAGAAGGCTTATCGGCGCCTCGCACTACAATGGCATCCCGACAAAAACTTAGAGAATTTGATAGAGGCGAAAGAGCAGTTCCAGCTTGTTCAGAATGCATATGAAGTGCTTTCTGACCCTCAAGAGCGAGCTTGGTAAGTCCTTGGTAAATCTACAGTATAAATAACTGTAATGTGAATTTTTTGCACCACAATGATTATTCAATACATTTATGATATCCAAGTAATTCCTTTCTTTTAGGTATGACAATCATAGAGAGCAACTGTTACGAGGAGCCGGTAGTTCTTACAATGATGACAGTCTTGATGTTTACCCTTACTTTAGTCCGTCCTGTTATAAAGGCTTTGCTGATGACCCTCAAGGATTCTATGGAGTATACACTGAGGTAAGTTATTTTATAATCTATAAGTTGTCATATTTCACATAAATGTTGCTTGAACCAAATATCAATTGTTGATATTATTATGAATGATTAACATAAAATTACTTTTATTACAGGTATTCTCCAAATTGGCAACAGAGGAAGCCGACTTCCTCGATGACCCTGAAGAAGTTTCTAAAATACCTAAATTTGGCAACTCCACTACTCCATATGAAGATGTGCATGAATTCTATGCTTATTGGATGTCATTTTCAACAAACAAAAGTAAGTCGTCATAATATTTTTTTCATATTATTAATCATTTCACATGAATACAAATTAAAACTTTTCCAATTCAGATTCAATTAAGATATTATCTATTCTTCTTCTATTTTTACTCTATTAACTGATAATAAGCAGTCTGCCAGAAGCCTTTCAAGAGACAATCAAACTTGGCATCTAAATATTAATAATATAGATGGGTGAAAGGCTATTTGGTTCTAGTGTAATTACAGTGCTTTAAAAAAATAAACTATAAAACGACAGCCTTCAGAGACATTTTCCTATTTCACTAAAATGTTGCTTGAGCCAAAAAGCCTTACACCCATCAATATCTATTTTGTGAATTTCCAGGTTATGTGTGGCTAGACCAGTATGAGATTTCACAGGGTGACAACAGGAGAGTTATTAAGTTGATGGAGAAAGAAAACAATAAAATTAGGCAGAAAGCTCGCAAAGAGAGGAATGAGGAGATCAGAAGGCTTGTAAGCTTTGTGCGAAGGAAGGATAAGAGAGTTATAGAGCATACCAAGCTGTTGCAGGAGAAAGCTGAAGAAAATAAAAGAAAGGTAAGTCTGACCAATAAATAAGTATGTATAACCAGTAATTGCACTTGTGGAATATTATATTATATTGTCCACTTAAGATTATAAAATTATAGATAAATGTCACTCATGCAATGTATGTATATTTTCTGTAAACACTTGAGTGGCCCAAGATTAGTATAAATTTTCCTTAGTCAAATTATTACAACATTTCTTTCTGAATGCATCTGAACTAAGTTCCATATTGGAACATTGTTCTTGGTGTTAGAAAACATTGGGTTGTCCAGTGTGATTATTCTTTAGTCAAGTTTTAAGTCACCTTAGGCTTACATTTACTGAAAACAATGGATTATACACCATATATAATAATTTTTCAGGCTGAACAAGTAAGAAGAGAAAGGATAATACAGCGGCAAAAGGAAATAGAAGAAGCAAAGAAGAAAGAAGGTGAAAGTTCCTTCTTACAGAGTGAGGACTATCAAAAGAAATTGAGTGAGATTGAGTCTCTTTTAGCTGAAGAGTTTGGTCTATCCTCCGATGATGACACTATCAGCGAAGGAGGAATGGAAAGCAGCAATGAAGAAAGTTCTAAGACTGAAGAGGTAAAAAAACAGTTTCCTCTATGGTTAATTTCTCTTTATAAAATTCTTCTTTTGTTTTTCTTGACAAAATTACTGAAATTTATTTCAGAATATTAAATTATAAACTGTAATGTTTACAATCTATCCTAACTAACCCAATTTTATATAGCTCTCTGTTTCAAAATGTATAATAAATATGAATTTTAGTTATCAAGTTATACAAAAGTTGTGGTTTATCAAATTGCTTATCAAAATTCACTTACATATTACTTAATGAGACACTGAATGATGGGTAGGGCAAAATACGCATCACATGAATACTTCATTATGTACCTGAGGCCCTGACACTCCCTGCTTTTGTATTGTTAATGTTAGTCGCTTTGTTGATAAAAGTACTTTTAAATTACAGGCAAGTGAAGCATCAAAGGCAACAGCAAAATCATCAACAAAATCCAAATCAGCAATCAGAAATCTTTACTGTTCAGCTTGCAATAAATTGTTTAAAAATATCAAATCATTTGAAAATCATGAAAATAGTAAGAAGCATAAGGAAAATGTTTCTAATATGACATTAGATGATGATATAGATATATCAGAGAATGAAAATGAAGATGTTGATGAAGTTTTGTTGAAAGAAGAGAATGGTGAAGGTGATAAAGTGAATGGTCAGACTAAAGAAGAAGAACATATGGAAAACTCAACTTCAGATATTGAAGACAATGAGGATAATGATTTTAGAGAGACTCTGAGTGATGATTCTGATAAAATCCAGGTGATTAAACTCTCGACAAGAGAAGATCTACTAACTACTGAGCCACAAGGCCCAATGAACTTTAATAACTCGTTGAAATATTTAGAAATAGAATTTGATAAACTTTTTAAAATTTTTTTAATGAGTCTACAAATTCTTCTAAATTATTAGTTATTTTTATGTTTCAGGCATTACCCAAGAATCAGAAAAAGAAGAAGAATAAAAAGAAGTTTGTACCCATGCCAGAAAGTGAAGGAAATGACAGTCATGATGAAATGAGTTTCAATGAAATAGAAGGTCCTTCACGAAGCAGAAAAGCTAAGAAGTTCAATATGTTAAAAAGTCAAATACAGGCTAAAAAAGAAGCTAACTTAAAGAAAGGTTCCCAGTCTCAGACCTCAACAGAAAATTTATATGAAGTATCCAGTACTACACCCACTGATGATGCATTAGGTGAGGCAGCTTTACCCAAAGATAGGCCTGCATTACCCAAAACACAGAGGAATATCAAACCTAAGAAGATGGTAGATAGGAAACAAGTGAGGACTAAAACTAGTGAAACAGAAGACTCAAGCACAGCATTGAACCTTAGGTGTGCAATCTGTCAAACAGACTTCCCATCAAAGAATAAATTGTTTGAACACTTAAAAAAGACAGGGCACTCTGTACCTCTCCCACAAACTAGCTTCACACCACAGACTAGGAAAGGTAAAAGAGCTAATAGATAAACATGTGCAATTTAGATAGGATGGAAGTATTAACTAATCATTGAAAATCAATTGATTTTCTTAAAAATCTCTACCAAGTTGTAAAAGTGACTTTATCAATCTATTTATTAAAATTATGATCACTGTCATTAAAACTATGCCTAAATTTGTGGTTTTATTATGCACATACCCAAATAAAATCACCATTGTACTTATTGTAATGTGTTGTATTTCTAAAGTTGAACACATAAAACTTATTTAGGAAGCTAATAATTGTCTTATATATTATAAAATCACATTGATAATAATTTATATTACATATACATATAAATATAAAGTCAAATATAACAGTAGTATTCCAATCAATCTAATTATGCTAATGAGTAATTTATGACTTTTACAGTGCATGGGCAATACAGTTTATGTAATCAACATTCAAGCTATGTGACTAATAATAAATTAACTTTTTGTAATTTATGATTTATAACAATCGTAAAAACTACATGGAAAACAAGTAACAAACGGATCTAACACAACAATATTCTATACAGCAAAAATACAGACGGAGTCGGGTTACTCTTGAAATTAATACCATTTCCAATATTAAATACATGCCTTTTTATCGAAATTGCAATTGTAAAGCATTTTGCCTTATTAGTATCCCGATTCTATAATTCCTTTTAAGATATTTTCGCATTTAAAAGTATGAGCAGAATTATTTTCAAGAGTAAGCCTACAGAACTATCAATCATTCAAACTCTGGAATGTCAGCAAAACTATATCCAGGATACTCCTTATATGCATAATAAGCTATTCTTATATGGTATGCACCAGGCAAGAACATTATACAGCCTAAAACTATCATAGGCCACAAACGGTCAGAATACTTAGTGTCTATGTGTCCAGTTACAATCAAACTGCCTACAATTAGTAATGATGTGCCCACAACAAATAGGAACGCTGCTAGCGATATAGCTTTCCATGGTATTTTGGGCGGTGGTCCTTCAAATTGTGCATCGGAAAAGCCGCTGTCGTCATTTGATACTAGACGATAGCCGTCGTGCTGTCGTCCAAATCTAAACCTGGACATCTTCAGATTTTTCAGTTGTTCTGCACACAAAATATGTAACGATCAACAGTAGTCTAATGTAAACAAATATTATCGGTCATGCTAGGGCTTGTCATAGCAACAAGCTTCGGGGAAAAAATATTGAATAACGGGACTAGGTACATACATAATTACGCTACTCAGAGCTCCAATATTTTCAAGCTAATAGCTATAATCACATATGATATTTACAAGGTTATATTTAGTACAGTGTTTTTCAATGGCACCAACTCTACTCCAATTTAGAAGAACCCGAAACCAAAACATGAAGAAACAAAAACTGACAAACGAAACGTCAATGTCTTGGCTTGCTGTCATAACATTATGGCAGATGCCAGCCAAGACAGCGAAAGACGCATGCGTGAATTTTTTTTTTCTACTGTGGGTACCAGCAGTTTAGCTCACTTATACACAGAAAAATCGTTTATTATCAATATTTTAGCGGATGAGATTTCAGGATTCAGGAGGAGGCTCACCTTTAATCTGACGCAGGAAAAGCGTCATTTAAAATATTAATTCCCACTTTGTATTTAATAATATTTCCTAAAACTTGAAATAAGTAAAGTATAGGTTACTATGCAATGACCGATGATCCGTTAAGCCTCGTGACGTTAATTTGCTCAAACTCGGATTTCTTAGATAGGTACTCCATCTGAAAAGTAATATAGAAAATATTTAGGTATCATAAATAATGTTAACTAGGTACCTACCTTAGTAGGAATAAAAAAATATACTTTATCTAGGTACCAGGATGTACTCATCCTGGTACCTAGACAAAGTATTTTTTTCTACTAATATATATATAGTTAATACTAATTCTTTTCTATTTAAAATAGAAAATAATGTTATACTAGCGTATAATTTTTGTTTTGTTTATTATTTGTTAAATGTCAGCAAAGAGGTTCTAGACACCAAAACTCTGCTGTTATAAAATAAATATAAAGCATACGTGCGTATTATATACGGTATGTTGAAACTAAAATCGATGCAATAAGAGCCACTTTAAGAGGAAGTGTGTTGAAAAATCCATTACCGCTAGGTAGATACACCTAGTTTGAATCGGTTAATATTATTAATACCTAGGTGTAACCGACATAAACTACCTATAAATAAAAAAGTACTCTGTACTAACTACCTATTAATAGAATAACTTAGGTAACACTGGTGTGAGAGCCCTGAATGTAAAATTATGTAATGTAAGATCAACAGCTAGGTAGGTATATAGCTTTTTACCTAACGTTGGACCTCACATTGTATGAAAAATGTAACAATAAAAAGTTTACCGAACGCCTATCAGGCCCCGGGTGCCCTGTGGTGTCTTTCGTAAACCTCTCAGGAGTCCCAGGTAAACTTATACCTACCTACCTATAGCCTATACCTATGTAGGTACGTTGTACAATTTGGTTCCATTCATTTTCTCTAACAATCTGGGATTCTATTCTATTCGCCGCTACGCCTGCCAAATACTTATTCAAATCTATTCAATCGAAATGGAGATTGAAAAATAAAACTACTCTACCTACTTAATCTTTACCTACTTAAGTACCTACATCAAATCTTCGTTGTCTTGCATTTATTTAATGTAAAGCTGATCTTTTTTGCAATATTTCACTGCCGGTTAAACTTATTCGTTCCAGACCCGGTGTTACGTAAGGCTCAAAGTTTATTACATTCCTGAAGTACCTACTTAGGTACCTTACCTACCTTTAGCAAAGGCTAACTCGCGAGACATGACTAGGTAAGTAGATATTCAAGTGCCTGGTATTTGCATGTGTCTACAACTTCACCTACTTAAATATACTTACTCAATTTCATGCATAAAATTCAAGCTGTCAAAATATCTAAAGTAGTGAAGGAAATAAATTCCCTAGGTAGCACTGAACGAACATATCTACTTCAGTAGATAGGTATGACTTAATATTGTGATCTTGAATGTCGACACGATATTTCTATTTATTTTGATGACTTTTTATAATAATAGTTCAAATAAGTCGTTAATATTTCGAAATGAGGTGAACTATTATCATGGAAATAGGTTAGTAATCAGAATTATTGTTATTATTTAGATGTAGCTCATTTTAGGCCTTAGTTTTTTTTGTTTAAATATCGATAACAAATAAAAATAAGGAAAGAGAGTAATCTAAGTTATTCTTTGGCTCACTCACATACAAATACGTATTTCATAACAATAAAAATCTATTGTGTCTGATAATGAGCGAGCCAATAGATCTTGATTATGACATAGTGTTAATTAGGTACCTAAAATCTCTCATAGAAACCCATTATTGTAATTTGGAATTTGAATGTATTTTGCCGAATTTGCAGCGTGGTCCCAGACACTCGTCGCTACTTACGTCACGCCACTAGTACCAAAGCCCAGTCAATCGAGTCAATTCATTGAAGTATGTAGGGATGCTACCGGACGTTTCCCTGTTTTTTTTTTTGTAGAGGATTCGACGGTCACTTCACCCGAAGCTAATGTCTATCCAGTGGAAATCCGGCAAGGATGTACTTCTTGTTCGGTCCGTCTCGTGAAAACAACAGACGTCTACGAGAGCTCGAAGAGAGTGAAGGTTCGTAACAAGGTAATTAAACAGTTTACTGCCAACTTTTCAAAGGAATCCTTTTGTTAATACCCCAAAAAAAGCTGAACAAGTGAGAGTCGGCTCATGCACATGGGGTTCCGTACAGTTAACATAACTAAAGTTTATAAACTACGAAAGCACAGAACATTGCTTTAACGAAAACTTTTGAAACACAAATAAAACAATGCAGTAGAAAAAATATTCTCCTATACTAGAGGTATATCTATATTAGAGGTACGTCACGATTTTCCAACTGCAATTGTAAGTTTGTACCAAATTGCAATTCTTTTAATGTGCTAGAAAACATCAATTTTCGTTTTTTTTTTGTTTTCTTTAATTTCACTGTAAGAGCAAATGTCAATGTGATGTCCAATTTCATTATTGCAGGTCAACGAGAAATAACCAATAGCAACTTTCATGAGACATATTTATATCAATTAATGTTCACCGGTTCCTACTCACGTGCATTTTTCGGGATTGCCTGACTAGTTTTGAACTCAAACGGAGCCCTTAGTCATGAGCTGAGCCCGCGGCGATGTCGCGAGTCAAACTCATGATGCTGCTGATGGGCTATGAATAAAAATGCACATGAGTAGTAACCGGCGAAAATTAATTCATAATAACCAATAGGTTTCGATTTATTGGCGATTGTCAAAATATGCCATTTTTTTTTTATTGCATTGATTTAGAAGCTTGATATTTTTATAGCTCCGAGGGACCCCTACGCGTTCCTGAGAAAAAGGATCTTGACAGACAGGTGAACAACGAAGATATCTTTTTATGGATTAATTTTTTACACGACTGGCCAAAAATTGAGTGTTATGTAGGTATGTATGTTTGTGAGTTTTTTTTTTCCACCATAACTTCTACACACCTAAACCGATGTATGGGGTATCGTTAGAATCCTTAAATTGCCCCGGATAACATAGACTAGTCAGACTAAACAAATAGTAATATAGTGGCTATGCTACACAGAAAAGTGTAAAATATAAAAAATAACACAAAACGCAGGCGTGCTTTTTTTTTTATTAATTTCTTCTTGTTCCTTTTGAGGAAGGAACCCTAAAAATAGCGATCACTAGAAAGGCGTTTGTAGAATAGTTAAGGTTACCTTCATTAAATCTTGCCTATTTCCGTGAAATATATTTACTAGTAGATAGAATAGATAACTAACATTTGGACTGGGTGACTTTTATGGTACCTACGTCCTACACATCTGCTAGGGTTGCCGTCTTTTCAGCGGTATTAGTCAGCGAAAGCAAGTAACTTAGTTAAGTAAAGGTACAGTAAAGCTTTTTGAGTTTAATTAATAACTATCGACCAATACCGAATAACAAATTAAAACAACATCACATCAAAATATCAGTGGCGATCAAAACAGTATTAACGGGAGTTGACGACGTAATCAGTTTGGAATGAATTGGTAAAATCGATCCGTAAGCCTTTTGACGTCTATCTGACGGTTAATTAGGTTACGTATCTGATCGAGCTAAAAGCTTATAAATGCTGCTTAATTACAAAAAAAGTTGCGGATCATATCCATGAAATGTACAAATGTAGTCATGGCTAATAATAACATTAATTTTTGTATAATATTTCTTTCGTGAAACACATTCATAATAATTATTTATTCTCGACCGCTTACTACTCACGTCCGTTTTTCGGGATTGCCCCACTATTTTCGAACTCGAACGAAGCCCTTCCGTCGGAGGCAGTCAAACTCACTTTTGACTCGGGACAATCCCGAAAAATGCGTTTGAATAATGAATGGTGGACAATAATTAATTCATATTAAGACTCTTCATTCCTTCGCATAACATGTCCATTCATTAGAAAACTTAAGATGAAGCTTTAAACTCGCATATTTAATTTTAATTACATTGTCCGTATAGTCAAATGATTTATTTCAATTAGACCCTTTACAGGCACTTTTGAATTGTCAGAAGCTAGTTGCTAGTATATGCCATACGCCTCCATGTTGCAATGTTTGTACATGGTCAGTCACTATTTACGAGTGTTCCGAGCTAGTTAACTTATGAGTTTAACAGAAGTGCAAACACTGCCAACAGCAACCTTGTTGGCAAACTGATACCTACCCGCTTTTTGTATAAAGCAATGTGTAGGTATAGGTTGAAAGTGTAGAAACTACGCACCCATATCAACCTAGATGAGACGATTACATGTTCTATTATAATTTTTATATTACATATATAACCGTGTCTTTTGTACGCCAGCCTTTTGCAGTCTGCCGGACATACTAGTTGTGTCTAAAAGAGCGTTGACGACTAACTATAATGTTCTTAAAGCTCTTTGAGTCGCCCAGGATCTGCAGACTAGATTCACTATAACCATTTTGGTTTCCAAAACACTCCCACCGTCAAGGTGTCCACCGAGTCGTATTGCCCCGGCGGCAGTCTTCAACGCGTGTCGATGACAGCTGGGCGAAAGCCGCCGAGCGTCGACGACTGCAGTAAGATACTAGAGTGGTCAACAACGTGCCGCTCGTCTGTAAGAGCCTTTAAATTCTGTGGTACCTTAAGCAAGTTTAATTGATTACCTACATTTCTCTTGCGAGCAACGCTAACAATATTAAATAGACATGGCAACAAAAAGGCACTGACTCACACAATCCACAAAAATGCAACATTCTGACTCATAGGAAAAACCTATAAGAGGGTCCTATAGTCACATAAAATGTTTTACTTTGGCCAACCCTTAAAGCATTATCGATTTTAAAGTTTTGAAGGATTCCTTATTGGACAGACTGAAACTGGACTGATGTAGAGACAAATGGACAATTTTTTATTTAAAAAGAGGTACATCGGACCAATCGGGGCGTGAATCATTGCCAACTATGTTTAAAAAAAAATGTATGGGCTATTATGAATCGATATTGAGACCACGACATAACAGATAACGGGATAACTGTTGTTAAGTCCCATGTAATTGGTGGTAAGCCTATTGCCATCAACCTTCCTAACTCCAAGCTGCTACTGAGAATTTCCTAAAAGAAAAACCAATAACACTTAGCCCGAGTCTTTGTTTTTTTGCTGACCTAGGACCTTACGTCCAGGAGTCACCCTTGAGACTGCTAGATCAATGAGGTAGTTTAAATAAAAATAAAAGAAAAATATAATTTATTAAAGCAAAATGAATAAAACTGGAATAAAGAAACCCTAATAACTTAAAAAATTTGGCAATATTCAAAAAGTCTACGGGACATTTTTTACTTATTTTGTGTTGAAAAGTTTGGCCTACTTCTTTGTATGAATATATGCCAAAAGTCTAATTATTAACGCTTAACGTTAACATAGTAATTAAGTACCCCGAAATAGACTGGCGTAAAGGAAAAACCGAGCGAGGCCTAAAGCCGGGCCCTAATGAATTTCTTTGTTAATTTTTTTACGTTTTTAAATGCTGTCTGGAAATGTTTGAAATGGTTTCTCTCTTCCTAAAAGAATGAAACTTTAGTCTGAAGTTTACATAATAACTGTTTTGGCAATGTCTGTACTTCTATGATTACAATAAACTCTTGAGTATTGAGCATTCTTCTTCTTATTGTATGGTTGATGAATAACCTAATGTCAGAGTATAAACTACCCGTAGGTCTTATACATTTTAACTATGTATTGTATAGTTATAAAGGGGCTCGTGGCTAAGCAACAGCCGCACAGATCGATTGATCGAGGTTAAGCTGCGTTGGCCGCGGTTGGTCTGTGGATGGGTGACCATCATTTCATACCGAGACCCCTCCGTCCCTCGGAGAGTACGTTAAGCCGTCGATCCCGGTTGTCAAATTAAGATCTATGACAGCCGTTACGGGTAGTCAGAGGCCTGAAAGTGTGACAAATAGTCATACCACGAGATATCGTGTTACCCAGTAACTGGATTGTGGAGGTCAGATAGGCAGTCGCTCCGTGTTAAATACTGGTATTAACCTGCATCCGGTTTGACTGGAAGCCGTCCAATGTAATTGGGAAAATGCTAGGCAGATACATATATTGTATTGCCATAAACGCACAGTTTTGTTTTTTTATAAAATCTAAATTTTCCTCCCCAGCATCACTCCATCCCATCACCACGGAAATTAAATCTTAAGAGCTTTAAAACAATATCTTTTGGTTTCAGTCGCTTTTTTCTACTTCAGTAATTAGTACCTATTTTAGCAAAATTTAAAGAAAAAACCAACTCCATTTTATCAATACGGTACTTTAAGCATCACACATGCAATAGTTTTTATTGTTATTAAGTCCTGCGGTAATCGGTGCTGAGCCAATTCCAATCTACCGTGTATAATTACAAAGTCTGAGCTGCTATTGACTGAGAAATTCTTAACAGAAAAACCAACTACACTGAAAGCACTTGCGAATATTAGGAGAGCGATGAGACAATCATTTTTTTTATCTTAAATGGATCTACGTTTGGCCACCAACTCGCTTGATGATAAGCGACGGTGTGGCCGAGGATGGATCACGTAAATCCAGAATAAATCTATACACTCTAAGTAGAGTGGATAGATTTTTGGAGAACGATAGTTGGGGAGTTGATGCAACTGCACAGACCCGTCTTTCTGGGAACAAAGGTTGAACCGGACTACATCCTAGGCCTATACTAGGCCTCTTCACGGCATGCGTTCGTCCAGTGGGTGGTAACCAGCCGCGGCCGAAGCCTCCCACTAGAGTTGTGTTGCCTGTTTTGCACAACCCAGGGGCCACGTGTAGGGATTCCATTTTTAATGTAAATGTGGGTGTACAACTGTGTACACCTCTGCCTACCCCTTCGGGGAAAACAGACGTGATGCTATGTAATGTTATGTTTTACGAAAGAAGTACGATGTTTAACTATCGATTTCGTATTCAGCACGCCCTAGTGATTTCATTTTGTCCAATTTCACTGGTCACTACTAATGGAGAGCTAATTTCCTGCCCACGTACAAAATAACTACTCTCATTTATAGGTTATCTAAGCACCAATTTTGTCTAAATACCAATTAATTAACAATTTAGGTTATATATCACTGTACGTACGATCAAGGAAATGGAATCAAGACCCACCTACTTTTATATGATACTGGCAAATCAATTAAAACCCCCTTTAGTTTGTCGAATAACTGCACTTACGACACTAGGACTTACGTACTTGACATAAATGTCAAGCTAATTATTACCTAGAAGAATTACAATGTCAATGCTAAGAGTAGAGTTATATGGGTGGGTCTTTACTAGCTAGCTACGGCGTAGTCAGCGGTAGCATTCGTAGTAACTTAGTTATGTGTGCTACGAGAATAAGTAGCAAGTCGAACAGATTAAAAAATTATAAAATTTTACGAAGTTAGTACTATAGTACTAAAGTCTTAAGAATAAGAAGTGTACAAAATATCGATATTATTATGTTTTATGCAATTTAACGAGCTCCATAGAAAACGTCATTACCCCTTTTATTTATTTTGTGCAGAGATTCTGTCCTAGAAGGTATACCTATAGTCATTCTATTTCTTGTGTATGTATCTATTCATGAAAACCACTTTTCAGTTGATAAAATGCATTAATTTTACTTTGTTTTATTCATTAATTTTAATTTATACAGACCTAGCTTGAATTTCAATGTATTTATTTGCACAAAATAGTGAATGTTGATAGACACAGTCTAAACACAAACCAATTTAGATTTAAATTAGAATTAGTCATCATTTATCTAAGGTTAAAATAAGATTGAATAAAAATACTATCAAAATAAGAAGCAGAAAGTATTGCTTAAGAAGTCATTCAACCAAACAAAATAAAAATAAATAAACATTCAAAAATGCAATTGCGTTCAATTTACCCCTCACTTAGTATTCCATATTTTAAAATCTTAACGGCCGGTAGCAAAACTACCCTTGTAAATGATCGGACACAACGATAGGGGAGCCAAACTGGGGTGTATGCGTCACAAAGGAGACTGCGGATTTGTGCAATAGCCTTGACCTGATACCACTAGCCGCAGCGAACACATACGAACCATTACTGCTAAAATACTCACAGCTAACGTGTTATATGGGTTTTGGTATGGTAATGAGAAGAGAGTTATATAAGAACCAGCTTCTACCTGCGACTTCGCCTGCGTGACTTCAGAATTGGGTCTTCTTCTTAACGTGTGGTTGATGAACAACCTAGTGTCAGAGTTTAACCCACGTAGGTCTCTGACAAGGTTTTACATACCATCGAGAATATCTCTCAGGTATTCTGGTTTCCTTACAATGTTTTCCTTCACCGTTTTAAGCAAGTGATAATTCATTTATAATACGCACATGACTTCGAAAAGACAGTGGTGCGTGCCTTGGATTCGAACTTGCGACCTTTGACTTGTCAGTCCAACGGTCATACTAGTCTATCACTGCTTTTAGAATTGAGTTGAACCGGGATATAAAGTATCCTATGTGTTATAATAAAACAACTTTACATCGTTCATACTACAACGTGTCTGAAACGTTAGGAAAAACAAAAACCAATAATACACGCGATTAATCCGGTTAAAAGTTATTTATGTAGTTTTATATAGTTATTATATGTCTTTGAAAAAGCATTAACGCATGCTTAGCCAACTCTTAAGTTACAATATTAAATGGAAAAAGAATACGGTCGCGAACAGGATTCGAACCTGCGCCTCCCGGATAGATACTCCAGGCGCTCTGACCACTAAGCCATCTCGACCTCTGCTGACCACCGCGAATTCTTCTTCCATATTTTAACACGTCTTATGGCGACGTCATTGCAATCAATTCAGTACCTATACAAGTGACCGAACCGACACGACGTATTAAATTATGGAAGAAGAATTCGCGATGGTGAGCAGAGGTCGAGATGGCTTAGTGGTCAGAGCGTCTGGAGTATCTACCCGGGAGGCGCAGGTTCGAATCCTGTTCGCGACCGTATTTTTTTCCATTTAATACGGTTAAAAGTTGTTTTATTTTAATGTATAGTGATCACGAAAACCTAAGATATTACTAAGTATCCTATGTGTTAATCCAGCCGGCAGCAACACCGATTATCTTCAATATTTATGAGATACGATCGAGGTACGTTTTTTAATAAAAATAATAACCTACGCCTCTCGTCGGTAAGAAATCAAATAGAGGGTTTCAAATAAAAACCTCCCCATATATAATAACACTTCATTATGTTACCCCATTTGACCTAGATACGCCATCTTTTAATTTTGACTTCTCAATTTGGACTCGCCCTCCGTTGACATAACTCCATATGTCATTTTGAGATACTCTAAGGTGCCATCCATGTAATAAACCTTTCGATTCGATAGAACCTACAGTATAAGACGGGAGCCGATGTGACATAATATTATGTATGAAGGTACTAGGTACCTATCTACAGAGAACATTACGGTAAAGTCCCACCATATAGTTCGTATGAAAGAAGCCAAAACCCTTAAAGGTACCACATTAATCTGCTATTGCTGATCTCTAAAAATCATCACCATCCCCCTGCCCTTATCCCAATTTATTTAGGGTCGGCGCAGCGTATACCTATCTGGCATGCTGCTAAAGTTTTGGCTATGTTTTATGACCGGCCGCCTGCCTGAAGTCAACATTCTTTGGGAATGCTGTTGTTGGTGGTAACCGCCATCGATACGGTCTCCTTCTATCTAGCTATGTCACATCAAATGCGCCATGCGCCTTTGGTGTGACGCCGTGCGCCAAGTTCTGATGTTATCCTACTATCAGATCACACTCCACTCTAATGACACTGATCTCTAAAAATGCCAGTCTGAAATAAATAATTTTAATAATCCTCAAAATTTTCTTTTTAATTTTTTTTTTATTATTGATAAATAAAAAGGCTTATTTATGTGTTTTAATTATTTCCATTACTGAAATTTTGCTGTAATCCAACTGTCTACACCTCTGTCTACCCCTACGAGGAATGGAGGCATGATGCTATATTGTGTTTTAAGTTATTGTTTTTATCGGTATTATTTCATCATAAAACATGTCCTTAAGTCCTAATTTCTGTCATAAAGGTTGAGATTGAGCCTAAGACAATTAAATTAAACTGTTTTAATATTCCTACTAACAGTGCTCATGGCAAAAAATAGTTTAGAGAAACGTCATCATACACGTTATCATATCCCTGCCCTTATTCAAATGCAGGTAAGTATCTGGGGAAGTTAAAAGTATGTATTAAGTTACTATTAACAATGGAGTATTAGGTACATGTACTTATTTTATTTTCAGGAAGCGTAATTGGAACAAATCTTCAACTTAGCGCATTAACTTGTTTTTTTTTTGCTGTCGGTACTATAATATGAGAAGTTTTACCAATACCATGGTATAGACTGCTTGAAGAAAATAAATGGCAAAATGATTTAAAAAATTTCAAGATTTTCAAATTCAAATGTGTGACCTTAAAAAAATATCGGTTCTTTTATATATGATTCAATATTATTAAGTATTACACCTTTCGAGTTTCAGCTTTCTAAAGTTCTCCTACTGAGTAACAAACATTAAAACTTTGCCATATATTATATAATATTTGTTTAGCACATACGTTATGCTGAGTTTATGTAATAATGACGTTAAAACTACAGTTTCTATACAAAATAGTCTATATTCCACAAACTAGAACATTAAGGGCTTTATTGAGGCTTTAGCGAATTGTGTATGAATGCAGAATGTCCATTGTCTGTAACTGGAAGCATCACAACATCACGCCTGTATTCCCCAGAGGTATAAACAGTTATACACCCACATTTCACCAATACTGTTATTAAGTCCCTTGTGGTCAGCCGTTGGTGAGCCTAATAGCGGCTACCGGGCACAATTCTAAACTCCGGGGTGCTACCTAAATTTTTCTTAACAGGAAATCCGAATAACACTCCGGCCGACCTGGGAATCCAACCTAATACCTCATGCTCAGCAGTCGGGCTTGGGACCACTAGACCAACGAGGCTGTCGAAGTAAGTTTATCAGAGCTATTTAAAATAAAACTACTATTTTAATCATTCATATAAAATGGTAATAAACAGCATCACGCTTGTATTCCCGAAGGGATAGGCAAAGGTGGAAATTCTCTATAGCAGCCGTGAGGTGCCCGGTAAAATTGGAGTGTACCATGAATACGCTCTTAGCTGTTTTAGGACAAAAGAGCGCTATCTCATATCTAAATTATATTTTGAACATTTTAGAATTATTGGGATTGGCCATCAAGTCAACATTTTGATATCTCCAGCGAATCAAATAAAAAAAATTAAATTTAAAGGAAAGATTTCACTTAGCGAAGTTTGTAGCATTGCAGATACTCCGTTACGTTCCTACCTACGCGTAAACACGTTAAGATAGTGATGTGTAAGCAAATTCTTTTCAACAGATTTATACAGTGAAGTTTTAACTGAAAGTAATCACTTTATTGAGAATTGTGGAATATTTATTTATTTATTACTTTATTGAGAAAAGGTATCACTATGAATTGCAAACTAAAAATGCAAAATTATTCTGGTGATTTCACATTTTATCTTCAAATTACTTCTGTATGAACTATAAACTGTTGCAGTGAGAAAATTAGGTTGTTAAATGAAAAAAAAATTACCTACTTCTTCCAAATTGAAATTTTCAGAATAGCAGACGTCACTATAACATGTTTTTTAATGTCAAATGTGTTAATATTAACAACAAAGCACTGGAGCCGCTCCCCAAAATACTACAATTGGCATGTCACGAATCAAATGAACCATGAAAGATAAAATATTCTATTTGAACTCTATACAGCTCTATTCCTTCGACCGAATAAACAACAGACATCATTATAGAACATTTTATATCATAACATTTATTTTTAAGTTGCTAAGTAAGTCATAATTGTTACGCGAAAATGGCGTGTGCTTAGTAACAGGGTGGGTGTCCGCCATTTCTGGAGCGGCGCCAAAACATAGAATAACAGTAACTGTTCGCGCCCAGCGGAGAAAGTGCCGCCAATCGATACCACCCACCGATAAACTGATACAAACAGCTGATCTTAGCAAATACACCACCAGGATCTGCACCATTACTACGCAATTTTTAAGAAATTATACTCGAAAATTCGTTAACGATAGTAAAACTGGCAATAGAAACAAAAAGGTCACGCTATTGAAAACTGTTCCATTTACAAAAAGAAAGCGTTCTCATATCAACGCTTTTGTTGATGTATTTTGGCGCTTCGGGAACAGAAATTAGAGCTGTCGTTTATTTTGTACTACCAAACGTCTAACAATAAGTCTAAAATACAATAACTAAGAAAATAATGTAGGTCAAAACCGAAGATTATAATAAATACGTATAATGCTCACCTCGATATGTAGGTAAGGCAGCAGCACGCCAGTATAGCACATGTAGTCGCGCTGCGTGTTGGTGTATTTAGTTTAATCGCTTGCGGCGTAGCAGGGCGCATGCGCGGTGGTGCAGGCGCGCGCACCCTCGCCGGCTGTGACAGCGCGGCCCACTCCGCCGGCAAACCGAGCTCGAGGCACACGCGCGCCCATCGCTCGCTACGCGCAGCAACGCCGGCCCCTCGCGGCCAGGAGCCCTCCTAGGCGCTTCCAACACCCTTACACTTCACACACAACCACCGGGGGCTTACCGCCACGGACGCCGGCGTTCGCAGACAGGGCTCGCCGGATAAAAGGTATACCTTTCATTATGTTTGCAATGACATGTCCGCCCTGGATCCGCTATTCATTTGCGGTACAATGCCACATTTAATTGTTTGACTGCAAGCAAAAAATATCCGCTCCCGGTTGAACACCTGGTTGCTGCATTATGACAAAAGGGTGTGAACGCGATATAAAATCTCGTTCCTCTTCCGCCAGCTGGCGTATGTTGGTTATGCCGTTAATCCTCTAATTGACGAGTAAGGCATTGTGTTGACCTTTACTCATTACGGCTTCCACGAGAGCCTGCATTATGTGGTATGTGTAGCTAGAAAATAATTTATTTTATAGTACTTATGACGTTTTACTTTTGTGTCAAGTTCGTTGTCTAGGACGTCTATCACACACGCACTTCGTGATCAAGATTCCGTAGTTACGTGTGTTTCCTGATCACAATTGCTAACATCCCTTTTATTTTGGTTTAAAAAAATAGAACTAAATGAGCAAAAGTTTAAGTCGTAAATTTTTGTCCAAATTGCGTCAAGTCTACTAAGGAGCTCCAAAATTACATTTCATCAATGGAACTTCGCGATTTTGAAGAAAAGCTATTACAACTATAGTGAAAAATTTCACTAGGATCTCGTGCGGTTTCTCACAACAATAAAATTTTTAACTAACCATACGGCTGTCGTGCTAAGCGTGTTGACGGCGCTATTTCGCGAAACGGCAAAGAAACATTAAGTTTTTGAACGTCTTTGTTTCCCACACTTTTATCAGTCGTTTGAAATTTTATTTCGCCCAAGACAATTGCATCTAGATTTACTGTTCAAACATCTGTATAATCTTTTTGTATTAGCATTTTTGGATCATTAATCTTGAATTCACAACTAAACCTCTCTTTTATATTTCCGTGTGCACTATGCATATTGCACTTGCCTGATATTCCTATTTAAAAAGATTGGGCTAACACTCAAACCTACCTCAATGCAGCTTCCATTGAACGGAGCGCATCCAAATGACGCGGGTCGCGGTGCTTTTGTACTGACATAAGAGAAAACAAGCTATGTATTTGAAAGCCTTTGTTTATCTATTGAAAGAAACATTTATTAAAAGAAAGCAATAATCTCGGTTTACATAACGTCTATCCAACGTTTTTTTGCTTTGTTCCCATTGTACATTTGGTATTGTTCGGTTCTTTCATCGGACTGTGTCAGTAAGCCGCAATGGACACGACTTTCTGTAGCGATTCAAACAAATGCGGTTCAATAGATCAACGCGACGTAATCGCCACTTAACTTTTTTTGTTGATCTCACCAATTCGCGGTGCAGAATTCAAAAGGGCACCCAAATACCTTTTCCCCTTGAAGGAATACTCTGAAGACTGTAATTTTGGGGATTCTTTCAAATGTAGCGATTAGCATTTTTCTTTTATTCTGTCAAATCACGGTGCGGAAATCTTAATCTGCTTCCGGAGTAATGCAATTTTTATAATAGTCTTTTTATTTGATGGTCATTTGGGAGCTTTTATTCTCTAAGCCTAAGGGTGATGTGACGCAGTAGTACAGTGGTAATAGTACACCACTAATACTAGTGTCACTAACTTGATACGAATGTAGACGGGATTGGTAAAGCACAAAAATTTGGGAGAGTACAGTCTTGCTAGTCTGGGCTACACTGGGCAATGTTCCCGCGCCGACTCTACTCGATCCATATATGCGGTTAGTAGAGTAAAACTTCTTTTTAGTAACTAGACTTGCGACAATGATGGCGTAACTTCTAAACATTGATTACTGTAATATATATATATATATTGGATTTACGTATAAACAGTTACCCTACGAATACTGGCCGAGAGATGATGCTACCGTTTACGCTGCCCGTGTAAACCAGGCCTTAAAATTCTAAATGGCGACGGATAGTCTAAATTCAATAATACATAATTATTATTTCCTAGCTGTGTAATTACCCCATTTGTATAGTGGTCGCGAAGGCGACTATTAAAGGTTAGGTCCTGGGCCCGATTCCCGGTTCCAGCAGGGTTATTTGATTTTTCTGTTAATTCGTTCTCAGAAGCAATTACCCGGTTGTGGGACTTAATAAGAGCATTGGTGAAATATAGGTGTGTGACACGTAGGTATGTATATTATTTCCGATTGAGTAGCGATTCTATCGAATTATGCATCCATACAATTGCTACGATTAGATCGATTGAAACACGGACATCGTCCATTGCCAGTATCACACGTAAACATCGATACACATCGTTAATTGACCTTGCGACAATGCAGTCGTGTCCTTGAATTGCACCACTATCGACTGTGTCGGTGGAAAGTAGCCGTATGCATATGTTGCGGCAGGCTAAAGCCGCGCGCAGTTCTGGTGAACAATGCAAATAAAGTAACATTATTTATAGAATTTTATATATAATTATTTATAGAATTATATAACATCACGCCTTTATTTCAAGAAGGGGTAGGTGGTGTCTACTGTTATGCTAATGTACAGTTACAATTCACCAATGTAATTATTGAGACAAATACTTGGTGCAGTGAGCCGAAACTCAAGAAATAGCTAGAAATTCCTAACAAATAAAAATCATTTTGCCCGACCCGGGAATCGAAACCAAAACATTGAGTTCACAGCCGCACTTGCAGCTAGAAAACCAAGGAGGTAGTCAGATTTATCGAATTAAATGTAATTAATAAATTATAATGTTTAACTTTAGTATTAATCAATGTCATAAACATCGTCCTATCTAAAATCCAGGCGTTGTAATAATAGCATGATCAGTAGTAACATAACATATCATCACGCTTGTAGTCCCCGAACGGGTAGGCAGAGGTGTACCCAGTTGTACACCCACATTTCACCAATGCAGTTATGAAGTGCCATGTAACAAGTGGTAAGCCTATTGCCATTTACTGGGCACAATTCCAAATTCAGGACTGCTAATGAGAAAATACCTAATACAAAAATCCAATAACACTTTGCTCGAACCCAGAACCTCACATTCTGCAGTCGCGATTGCTTGATTGCAACACGAGAGATCTCTCTGTTTAGTATTTTTTTGGGTGGTTGTTGACATAAAGCTATTCATAAAAATAAATTAATTACAAATTTATCTAATATCTGCCTAGCCTTTTCCCAATAACATTGGGGTCGGCTTCCAGTCAAACCGGATGCAGCTTAATATCAGTATTTTACATGGAGCAACTGCCTATCTGACCTCCACAACCCAGTAACTGGGTAACACGATATCTCGTGGTATGACTGGTCGTCAGACTTTCAGGCCTCTGACTACCCGTAACGGTTGTCATAGATCTTAATTTGACAACCGGGACCGATGGCTTAACGTGCTCTCCGAGGCACAGAGGGGTCTCGGTATGAAATGATGGTCACCCATCCACAGACCGACCGTGGCAAGCGCAGCTTAACCTCGATCGATCGATCTGTGCGGCTGTTACTTAGCCACGAGCCCCTCCTTATTACAAACATATCTAATAGAGAAAAAAAAAAATGGTACCGGTGTCTAACAGCACATTGTCTTTTGTTTTTAAACGTGTAAAATATCGTTTTTTTTTTATTCTCTATTACTTTATAGATAGAGGACTTCAAATGACGGTTGGTATTAATCTCTTCCTATGTTCACCTCAATGCGATAATCTCGTTTAAAACCAACAGCTACAAAATCTTTTAGCGGTTTCGTTTAAAATAGATTGTTAATGTTTTATGCCGTATTAACCGCGGCGGTGTTTTTACTGATCTTATCGGATCCCACAGATTTAGGAGCGATTGTTACGTCATTTGACATGACGAAAAACCCTACCGTAAATCTATTATAAGCTTCGGGTTTACATTACGTTTTCTCTACGTTTTTTTAAAATTTGAATTAATAATTATTATTAAAATATATAAATATATTGCATACATTTTGAAGCACCTACTTAAATTTTAACTATGTTCAAGATAAGAATATTATGTCTTTTAATCAACTTTTTAGGTAAGCCAAATTCATGCCAGCACGAGTTACTATCTGCGATAAGCTAATTTATTTATTCATTGAAAATCAAAAGGACAAAATTGCGCAGTTCCAAAACTGTGAGCAATCAAAATCACATTAATACAAACAATCCGAACATTAGAAATAAAACAAGAAACTTTATCTACTGTGTACTGTATTCATATATATCAAATGACATTAGACAAGATGAGGCGGGCGGACTTAACGTGAAAATCCAAGGCAATTGTCCTTGTACCGAGTAAATTCTGCTAAGCCGCCACAAAAACTAGGCTATCGAGACAGCTCCCATTCCGTGCGGCTATCGATCTCCACTCCAGAACCACTTCTCTTAACAAAAGCCACCTTAAACTCGATCGTAGGTACATTTTACTTTCGCTCAGCTTTAAAATCTTTAATAAAACCTTAGAAGCACTTAATTGTACGCCTGTCCCTATTAAACGTGTCTTTATTGCGAATGTTACGAATCAAGTGAGGGCCCTAAGAAATTGCTTGTAACCGCACGCTATCTCTTTGAGCCGAGAAGTCCGAATCCCAAGTTTCGCTAGTTGCTACGCTCTCAAAAGTTTGTAAATCGAACTTCGCTTCTAGTAACTCGCTTCGTTGAAATTGCGTCAGATCAGACGCCATCTTAAATCGTTTTGATCGATTCTCAATTCAATTTTAAATGCGGAATATATTCATATTTGAATTTTGAGATGAAAGCTACCGCTTTTATACAGGACTTGGCGCTCATACAAATAAATCGGGTCAAAAGAATATAATGTCAGTTGAAATATTATACGGTATAATATATGGTGCATTATCCGTTTTATGCAACTTACATGAAAAGAATTTCATATAATTTTTTTTATTAACTGTAAATAGACGAAGAGTTAACAAGTATTTTCTTCAGTAAATACTCTTTTTCCATTTAATATTGTAACTTTAAATACACTGGATTTTAGCTGCGATCCAAAAAACTAATTTTAATTTTCATAACCCGTCCCTCAATAACGTAACGAAAAAGGTTTTTCTTGTGAAGGGCATAATAATATTGGAATATAATTCTATAGCCATCTATGATCTGCCACGCTTTGAATATCTTGTGAAGATTCTCGATTTTTACGAGAACTAATAATACTTAGCTACGAGTAGATACATATGTTGCGTTTTATCTACAATTTATGTCTGTCTGATATTGTAAGCTGATTGTCGTGTTTCATGACTTAAAAACACGATGTGTTTTGTAATATTTATTTAACTAAACAAAGGATTGATTAACATAAGATCTGATGGTTATTAATATGAGCCATATAACCTCATAGTTCTTTAACTGGCGATACTTGTTTGTTGTTTGCCAATAATAATGAGATGAAGTTTAATCGGGACGAAATACTTAATCTACCAATCAAGATAAAACCACTGGTTTATCAAAATCATATGAATTCGTTTACAGACTATATAAAGTCACTGCTGATCAAATGATAATGACTCAAGTATCGCTACAACGAGCGTATCGATAAATATATAAAATCAAGTTGCGGAAAGTATTTTTTTTTGTATATTTTCTCAATATTTCCCTCTATATGTTCCATTTGAGAACAGATATTAGAAGGAGAAGGAAAGTATATTTATTTTGTAGTACATTAATTGTGTCGTATATTGTAGCTTGTCTGTTTAGAAGAAATATATACAACGCAATGCAATACTAAGGTCACTTAGTAGTAGTACTTAGTAGAATGATGATCACATCATTCTGATGTCAACTCAATTGACGATATACCTGCAGGTTGCGGGAAATATATTAGGTGTTTTTTCTTCTAATTATTTCAAAATGCGTTAATCGCAATTAATTGTGATAAATTACAATGAATTTTACTATTATAAGAATTCAATGAGTAAGCCGATGAACGGAACGATGGAATAATATATTAATACTATGAAGACATGGACACAAGAATGGGACATGAGATTCTTCTCATGTCCGATAAATACATGTATCTTGGCTGTAGTAAGTATATTTGCATGGTAATAAGAAAATGTATAAAAGTTATTTACTGTCTGCCAAACGTAGATAGATAAAACAATAGACAGCTTATTAAGTTTACGAGCTATTCCTGCAAGAAAGGGAGGCGAATATAGAGACCACTATGATAAAAAAGAGATAGAGCTTCATAACTTTCATCTTACACGTGCTGTGGTGTTACTCTGGAAATGAATACCAATTCCATTCCAATTTTAATCTTAAATGTCAAATAAATTTAAGTAAAAATAAATTACGTACTTATACTTATCTCAATGCTATAGCAAGTTGGCATATTAGTATAGCAATTCTTTATTTATTATCAAGAAATTTTGGCATTTAAAAGTACGTATTGGCATATGTCCAATGTCAATCGAACGGATTTATTTTCAATAGTAGGTGATAACTTTGATTTTTCATTCATCACCATCAAATATGTATTACAAATATTTTGGCATCAACATTTGAATAATTCGTTTTTTCCTAGTCCGTTTAATTTGTAGGCACAGAAATCTAAAGAAATAGGTGTACACCCAGACATCACCAATGCCGTTGTTAATTCTCGTGTAATAGGTCAAATGTAACACCAAACTCTTAACAGAAATATCCAATAGTAATTTGCCTGACCTGGGAATTGAAGACGAGGACGTCACGCTCAGCAGTCGTGCTTTCAACCACCAGACCATTGAGGCAATATCGCATCATTTTTACGCCTTTCTTACTTGTTTTGGGCCAGTTCTTTTCTGCGAGCTATATAATCGATCCATCTTGCAATAGGTCTTCCTACACTTAAACTGCCTACTGTCTACTATAGCATACCTTCACGCTTTAACTCCTGAAGGGGTCGCCTGAGGTGTACATCCACATTTCGATGGTACCATTATTAAAGCCCACGTAAAAGGTAGTGCCTATTACCAAATACAATTCGGATCTGGATATTTCCTAAAGGAAAAACTCAATAACATTTTTCCCGTATCGGGAATCGAACCGAGGACGTCACGTTAAACAGGAGCAGGCACATAGTCTTGTGACAGTTCTGATAGATTAGTTTAATATTATCAAACATTGCTCTTTATTTCTAAATTACTCATTCATTAAGTACTAGGTAATCAGTATGTACAAAGAGTCGGTATTACGTTACATAAATTCTTAACATATGTTTAATGTTTGTTGATACACATTAATCATATAGATAATATTCTGTATGATTAATTGATTAGGTAGATTAGTAACATGATACAACACTTGCATTATAAGTATTTAATTAAGGCGCAATTGATGCAAATATAAGCTAATTGCAACAATTTATATATGTTTGAAAGCCATTTGCATTAAATTAAAAGAAACATTATTATTCTGTTGACTCGCTCATTACCAGACACAGTGGAAATATTACTATTATCAAGTACATTTTTGTACTTTCGCGATTATACAGATCATAAATTAAATATAATTAACAAACATCCTTTGCTTTCCCCGCGGTTTTGAAATTCATTATGCCCTTGCCGTTCTCCTACCTCATCCTAAAACACACATTCCTGACTAACTTATACCGATGTTTTTGGATCGCAGCTGCATTTTCTTGCCGGCAACGGACTGGGGTAGCCGGTGCCTGACCAGCAACAGGCCCAAAGATTTCGTAGAGAATTTGAACCCCAAAACCATCCCTGGCTACGGCCACGTTGTAAAAACACCCAGGACTAAAATTATCAAAATCATTGAGCCGAGCTTGTTAGTTCAGTGATTTGCATTATTTCCATGAAATATATACACCGTGCAAAGCTTCCACGCAACTCCAAACTCCTTTGTTTGTCACAACATAATATTTAGAGCATAGTAAACCCTACATGCATATTTATTCAACCTCGTTTTGTCGACTCAATCATAACTCCCTACGCAAACGAATCAATATCCGCGAACTTCTATGTTATCGGCAACATTTTCATTCAAGCTTTGCTTAAATATTGTCGTTTTACGGCCAAGGACACGCTAAATATTAATTTCTATCACCCATAATTCATTCCACACAATCTAAGTATAAAGGCGGAGGCCTGAGAAACACCATAAATCGTGTGGTGAACTTAGTTTACACGCCAAACGAACGACCACGCAAACATTCTAGTAAAAAAATATTAGACACAGAATATTACATTAGCTAATTAACACTGTAAGTGGGCGTGAGATATAAATATATCTTTAAGACATGCGCTGAAAACCCGAATTTTTTTCTTCGCACAGGTGACGCGGCTTGAACAGCTGTCACAAACGCTATTAAATCAAACATGTCACCTGTCTAGATGTTGTTCACAAGCTGAATGATCGTTGTATGTAATATTTTTGCATTAATTTACCACTTGTCACCTATTCCGAGTTGGCAGATTAATTCACCGGATCATTTAACACGCGTATCAATTTAATCTATAACGAGCTGCACATCCGCAAGTTACAAACAATTACAAGAGAGTTAAATTAAATTTATTAGCAAAAGACGCTTAAGAAGATATGAAAAGCAACAAAAAATAACTTCCAATTTCCATTTATGTTTAACGTTTATAGGGATTTTGCCAATGGCATAAATTCTTACTAAAACGAATAATGACACGTCAAATTCGAATTTAGACACGTCAAAGTAAATTGCGGAACATATTTAGTAGGTACACTTTTAGTGGTCACTAAAATTAGAGACGTCAAACTAAAATATTATGAAAATTTTACATTGATTAGACTACATTTTAATTTGATGTCTTTTAAATTATCTCGTCCCGCTCTTATAGTACCTAACTGTTAGTAAATAATAGACAGCAATGCTGTTATTTTAGTAAATTTGCCTATATCAGAATTTTGATATTTTCCGGTATTTGTAAATCAATTTTGCATGCTGCAACAATACACTATGCAAATTGTTAATTGACACAGGTATTAACCTCAGTTAATAATAAAATAGTTAGTCCTTCGGCTTGACTGGATTGTGTTACTTGATACACAAATGACTCGACCAATAACTGGTAAATGGCGGAAATCATGTTACGAAATCCAAGAACTTGCACTCATGTTTTTACTCATTATGCCTAGATATCAATTCACGCGAATAATTTTAAGATGTTCTTGTAATGAGAGAAAAGCCCTTCTGAAGCCAAAACCACTCAGAAAGCAGGAATTTAATTACGAAAACACTTTTAAATACCGCTTCCTCATATTTGTACATCTGAGTCGTGCAAATGTGTTTAAAATACGAATCTTTTGTATTATAAACGCACCGTTAATGAAATTTGTATTACAGAAAGTTTCAGCGTAGGTTTCAAGATGAACTTCCTAAAGCTTACTAAGTACTTTGTGGAAATTCATAATTGATTTTACTTGAGAAGTTAATTTATGAATTTTGTTTTTATCTTCTTGAAATTGGTGTATCAACGAGAATTAAATTATGTAGTGTAAAACCATATTGTGCTTTAATATATTTTTATCGAATTTAATCTACTTTTTCACAAGCTTTTATGTAGCTTCACCTGTGAATATATTTGAGACCAATCTTTCAACTGAATTTTAAACCAATTTCCCCCAACCTGAAATCTAGCACATTAAGTATTTGTTTTTATAATGGTATTTATTATTACCTACCACGTATGTCTCCTAATATCCCCGTAATTTCCACATACATATTTTATTGATTTTGATTTCATTATGAGATTTCTTATGACTTAAAGGAACAACTTTATCCATTTAATAGTATTATGATCTGATAAACATGAATATTAAGTAAAGATTTGTGTTTTTTAATCAGTAGGAGTCTGGCATGATGGGATTTTCCACACATGTATTTTATTTCCGATGCAATTTTTTGCAATATATATACTATCATAAAGCTCTTAAGTACTGCTTATTTCAATAGAAATTTAGTAAAAGCATAAATGAGCTAAAAATCCCAGTAGATACAGTGTGTAGGAAGAGGAAACATTTAAGTAAACATAAGATTACAGAAAATGATTTTAAACAATAAACAAATAAATAAAACCAAACTAACACAATAAATACACTAATATATATACACTAAAATATACAAAAATACAAATTAAGTGGAGAGGTAGTACTCTTTTACTCGTTTTTTAATTACGGAGATAAACTGAGTTTCGTATGTTATCCGGAAGAGAGTTCCACAATCTTGCTGCATGATCAGTGAAAGGTTTTATGGGGTTGGAATTTAAGAGGGATCTGAGGTGAGACTTGCAGGGAGCATCAGAAGGGCGAGCATAAGTAAATCGCTCACGCAGGTAGGAAGGATAAGATGGATTATGGAGGATGTTAAAAAAGAGATATCAAATCCGACTGTTCCTGCGAAGGCGGATAGGGAGCCACTTGAGTTCTTTACGAAAGTGAGAAACATGATCGTACTTGCGTAGACCAATGACATAAAAAATACATAAGGTTTGCAAGCGCTCAAGATTGTTAAGGAGCTCCTCAGTGGCATCCAGATAACAGGCATCGATATAGTCAATGATAGGCTGAATGAGAGATTGGGCAAGGCAGATCTAAGTTTTCAAGGGCAGTAGATTCTGAATGCATATATAGTTCTTGTATGTATGGATGTATGTGAGTTTCTTTATTGCACCATAACCTCTAAAAGCCTGAACCGATTTAGATGTATCTTTAGAATCCTGACACCTGAGTAACATAGGCCAGAGATTGTTTTTTTTTGTTTTAATAGTGGCTATGGTACACAAAAAGGTGTGAAATAAAAAATTTATTCGCACATGGCAGGCGTGTTTTTTTTTTTTTTTGTACTACCTGCTATGTTGTCTTTACCGCACCATGTATTGTTTTGACATCCTATTATACATAACACTGTAGACGTACCTACTTGGTAAGTTCAGGGTGACCTACTTTATCCATTGTTTTAAAGGAGATGTCAGCTAGAAGACTTGGAGTAGATGCGTTGCAAGTAACTTGGCCTGTTACATGATAATAATAAAAAAATAGAAGGCACCTTTTCGGAACTGTAATAATACTACAGAAATTAACTAAACAAAACTATTACTCCTGGCCGTCTTCCGTGTTTCCTGAGAAATACGATCTAGGCATATTCAAGGCTAGAGTGAATAGATTTCTTCTGGATCTACGCGCTCCATCCTGACTCACAACGTTGCTTACTGTCAGGCAAGTTGGTGGCCAAACCTAGATCGAATTTTGATAAAAATAAAATAAAACAACCTTTTCATATTTATCGATAACTGTTAGCAAAAGAAAATAGAATGCTAAAGTTATACAATTAAATGGAAAAAGAATACGGTCGCGAACAGGATTTCATCCTCCCGGATAAATACTCCAGGCGCTCTAACGACTAAGCCATCTCGACTTCTGCTCTCTACCGTGAATTCTTCTTCCACATTTTGACACGTCTTTTGGTGACGTCATTGCCATCTATTCAGTCCCCATACATCTTTTTTATCTTCAAATAGAATGCTGATTAAATAATTCCAATAAGTTTTTAATCTGTGCACTCTACAATCTGGTTATGTAAAGAAAATAATAAACGAACTGAAGTTTCTTTTTACTATTTGAAAGGCTGAACGGGAAATTTGTGCTATGTTGCTTGATTTTATTTTCGAATTAATCATATAGACATTTTAATTCATTTTCACTGTCGTGTATCGTAACTTTTTTTTTTCCAAGCTGCCCTGTCCTGCCTCCGAGTTAGTTTAACGACTACTTATTAATTAAAATCTATCTCCCCCCCCCACACACATGACTTTCCATTTATCTTACATGCACACACACCCAGACCCGGAAAATTATTATCTCTCATACCAGCTCATACATCTATTTGCTCCATTCGAAAAATGAACCCGTGATACGCAGCGTAATAACCGACTGCTATAGGTACCACTGCACTAACCGCGTCCAAATATTAAAATATTATTCATAAGTATTTGCCCAAAAGGGCTCCGTTCGAGTTCGGAACTGGTCGGGCAAACCCGAAGAATGTACGTGAGTAGTAACCGGTGAACAATAACTAAGTATTTGCCCATTAACATTATTTCTATACGATATTAAAATATTGTTCAGTTACCCAGAACAGCTAAATAAATTATTTTCAATGGATATTAATTAAAATTCAGCGTCGATTGCGACCTAATAAATAATTTCAATATGTAATTATTAATTATGAAACGACTGGAACCGACCAAATAATTCGTTATACTTTTAAATTTAAGCAAATTTTTTTTTTGTGATATACCTATTGAGTTTTAAGGTCTTGTAAGAGTAGGTAGATATTTAGCCATGTGGCATATAAATCTAGAAAATAATAACGTTTGTCGTTTATGAAAAACAAAACAGTATTTCGTCAAGAATAACGTAATTTTATAATCGATATCAATAAATAAACAATTCATAACATTCACAAAATAAATTGACGTTCCTTTATCAAACACTCATAATTCATAATTCGAATTGCGAATACCGTGTTACTTTTTTATGTCTTTCTTTGTTGGTTTAAAGAATTCAGTAATTCATCCTTTATAACATACTGCAAAATAGTATTGATTACATTGAAGTCATGTTAGGAATCAAATAAATGGCATTGTTAAGAGATTAAATAAGTTAATCCATCGATCGTCGACGCGTCGACCACTGCAGTACTCCGCAGATTCAAGGGCGGCGCGCGACGCTGCCTCTTTCACACGCAATGTCGTTGCTAACTTGGCTTGATATGGCTGGTATTTGGTAGCGTGTAGGAAATTTAACACATTCGTTTCATTTTCATGAAATTAAACTTGGTACTGTAGGAAATTATACGTAGGAAATACGTAATGTATGAAAGTTAAGTATAAACACGTGTTTTTAAATTAGAACAGCTGACTGAGTTGGGATTCGGGAGACAGAACAGCTTGGAAGATTCGGTTTTAACGGGTTTATTTAAGTATATATTATATTATTGTATATATAAGTATTATATTTTATACAATAATTAATCTGGTTAGTAACAACATCAAGGTTATTCCAATTAGTAATAAGTTAAGTGTTTTTTAAAAGTTTATTAAAAAAATTGCATTTATTAAACAACACGCTAGTCAAAATAATTATGAAATACATATTTTGTTTTTGTTTTCTTAGTTATGAAGGTTAGATGCCTTTCATTGATATATTTTTGTTGTAATTAGGTCAAATTACTGCAACTTACAGTCTTCTTATCGTGTTGTTGATGAACAACCTAGTGTCAGAGTTTAAACCGCCCGTAGGCCTCTGACATGGCTTTACACACCACCGAGAACATCTCTTAGGTGTACTAGTGTCTCACGATGTTTCCCTTCACCGTTATAAGCAAGAGATAATTCGCGGTGGTGAGCAGAGGTCGAGATGGCTTAGTGGTCAGAGCGCCTGGAGTATTTATCCGGGAGGCGCAGGTTCGAATCCTGCTCGCGACCGTATTCTTTTTCCATAAGAATTTATAACTTTAAAGTTCCCTAAGCATGCGTGAATGCTTTTCAAAGATTTCTCTGTATAAGAGATAATTAGTTTCTAATACGCAAATGACTCGTAAACTCAGTGGTACGTGCCATGGATTCGAACGTTTGACCTTTGACAAGACCACTGGCTATCACTGCTAATTAAGTAATTTTTTACTTCATTTTCTACCTACATATCTACCTAAATGGAAAAAAGTAGAGCAATTTCGAGAGTCACATTCCATTTATACCTATGCGACAAATTAAGCCCGCAATTTTCTTTGTTTGACAGACATATGTATCTCTGATTCTCAAGCGTCCCAGCCACTTTTTCCCCACCCCTTCCACAATTATACTGTGTACAAAGACATTAGGTATTGTTGTACTGTACAACTTTTTGAATATCTGCGAAACAATAACTCACGTTATTATCACGTATTTAGGCAACAATTTATGGATTTGCTTTGTGATCTGCTGTAACTAGTCTTAGCCGCTCTTATAGGTGAGCTTGCTTTATGTGTTGATCTGCTCTATTACTCTTGAAAATGATTCCGCTCGATTGACATTGAAAATATGTCAGTTCGTACTTTCTAATGCCAAAATGTCTATTAAATAATTATAGATTCGGGATATTAAGAAGACAACATGCTTTAAAATTAAGGCAACTGTAATGTGGGGAAATTTATTTTAAAATTACGCGTTGTTTTAAGGTGTCTATTTGATATTGAAATTGGATTGGAATTGGTATTAGTTTCAAGAGTAACCCCACAGATATGAATTGAGGTTAACTTCAAATCCTAAATGTATGAAATTGACAAGTTTGAGTAGGCGCCATTTGTAAATGGGCGGAGCTTAAGAAACGAGACTGGTTTATTTACCGGCCATAATAGATGAAAGTTTAATAGAAAAAAAGCTTTGAAAATAAAAAAGTCAACGAAATGACATTAATTTACCCTCAACAAAAATCTAGAATACCTTTACGAAAGCTGGATAAGCGACCAGTATAAATGACGAAACTTCCGCTATCGTCAATTTCATCTGATAGTCGTGCACCAAACTACCAAGGGAAACCACGGGAATATATTTCGTATTAATCTTTTGTACCTTGCATAGCATTTTAACGAAGTGATATATTCCCAAGTTGGACTATTAAGTACATAGTAGACGAATGCCAGACATTGGAACTGTTGAAGCTGAGTACTAATGATGATATGCCTGAAAAAGGTCTTTCAAATTTACTAGATTCATAACAGACGAATGACTAAACGGGTACTTTAAAGAATTTCCTGTACCTACACAAAAAGAGGTCGGACATTTAAAAAGCGCAAAAGAGATCCTATTTCTCATATAGCATCCCCGCTTCCGGGTTTATGTCACGACATAGACGACATTTCTACACGTTTCCCAAACCACTGAGCGAAGTAATAATTCAGCAGACGAAGGTTCCGTAGTCTCCCAGAGCAGTTGAGGTAGAAACATTAATCCACTAGATACATATAAATTCTCGCCTTCCTCCCTATCTTCCCACCTAGTTTAATTCTTTAATTGAAACTCGAACTAGGATGAAAAGGGGAATTAAACTTACTGAATGAAAAAAGGATTTCAATTTACCTGGATCTTGATGCTTCCTTTGTGCGTTTGAAGTGCGCTGAAACTTTTTATTTCATATAATTTTTCTATGATTTAAAATCCTCAGTAGAAAGTGTGCCTGTCATTATTTATAAGTATGCATATTTGATGTGATCGCAGCATCTTCACTAGTGCATCATTATTACCAAATTTCATATACGAAACCTCAGAAAAGTTAGAGTTCTAATAACTACACACAATTAATCAATGTCAAAAAGACCTTTTTGAATGTGTGTTTTAGTCACCCCACGATGTTTCGTGAGGTGACTAAAACACAGAAGGATATAATATCACTATGATATGTCTCTGCTCAGCACCAAAATCTTACTAAGAGTCTATCTTTCAAATAAGCGTGCATCCCGCAAACATTCGTGTGAAAAATGATATGGCTTAGTGGTCTGCGATTATGAGATATACTATTGAAATCATTCGATTATTAAGATGTCTCGAAATATCTCGATTATAACAGACTAGTAATTACTAATTTAATTAGTAGTCACGGAAGTAAACTTTACTGTTAAATTACTCTACACAACTCCACCAAAAAATCGTCACATCCATCACCACCGGAAAAAAACAAAAAAGACGATGTCAGTTCTACTTAGAAAAGCCAAAGAGTGACTTTCGAGTCTCTCAACTTTTTACAATAGGATTAGTAGTAGGTACAAATTAGTAACGTCATTCGATTATGAAAACATATTAGTAACTAATTTCATAATCGATTATCAACATTAGTATTACACAGTAATTCGATTATGCCAATCATTCATAATCGCTGACCACATGTCATATTATGGCTCGCAAAAGTGTGAACACTGAGATGACGGCTGGTAGCGACGTATGGCAGAAAAAGTCGAATAAATTGACACAAACCACACGATGGTAGTTCATAAACCACACGATAAGACATTTATAATTAAAGATGAATTAATAAAGGCCTCAGTGCTTATTTATTATTTATGTACGATCTACTATCATCGTATACTTACCACATCAAAACAGGTAAGCATTTTCTACCACACAACTTTTCGGTTAAATGAGGCACTGAAAGAATTACAAAAATATTAATTTTAGAAAACCACAATTTAGTCAATGCTTTATTAAATGGACATATTACTAGCTAAATTATAACTTAGTTTCATAGAAATTTAAGTATAAATATGCTTACTAACCTAACTTTATTTCAGTTTATGCGAATTTTTACGTAAATATCTTACCAACCAACGAGGGATTTATCATAAACATGATTATATTTTTGTACGTCTCAAGGGGAACCCGCCTGAAAAAACATCGTGGGACATAAATAAATCTTAGACATTTTTCTAACAAAGTTCAGTTTCTATACTAATCCTATTTGTCTAGATCTAGGTCAATCTAGTCTTAATAAAGGGTATTTGCTACTAAATCAAAAGATTTATGTATGTGTCTAGCCAATACAGTGTCTGTTTCGGATATAATATAAAGGTATTAAAACAGTCCAAACGCGTTTTAAAACTTATACCTAATTTTATTTAATACATACATATGAAATTTAAACGCAGTCGCACAAAACGCTCTTAAGATCGTCACCATCACAAACTTATTCCCCGAACCGCTACGTAAAGATGAACCCCCAGGCATGTGACCTGGCCTGGGCTGTGGGTGACGGACTTAGGTAGTTCGCCACCAGGCCCGGAACAACCGCGCGCCGTGCTTCGGCACGCGCCATCTGTGGCTGGCCTGCACAAATGCTGGGGCCCGTCGATACATTCAAACCATAATCTGTCGAAGTTATGGTGAATGCAGCTAAAGGTTAGAGAAGGAATGTATGCTTTTTAGTCGGCAGAAGTCTTGCACAGAGTCCACGGTGGATTTACCGCGCTTAAAAAAGTCTTGTGCCCTGGTGTTAGAGCTAAGGTGCTAAGTCTTAAGAGGACCCCAGACTCCCCTCCACGTGCCGATGGTGACCATCGGGGTGGATTAGGTGAGATAAAAACCCCACAATGCACTAGGGCTATCCGGTGGTGGTTACCGCGAACAATAGCATTCCCAACGAGGGTTGACGTCAGGCAGTCGGCTGGTCATACCACATTGCCAAAACTTTAGCAGCATGCAATTTCAAAAACAATTCGAAAGTGGAAGAAGAATTCATGCTGCGCCGACCTCAACTAAATTGGGATAAGGGCAGGGTGATGATGATAAATCCCTAGTACTATCCCCAAAGGCTGTGTGCCTTTTGAAGCTTTCCGCGTTAACAACATGATGCGATGAGCTTATTACATTACCAGGCACATTTCCAACATCAGAGTTGCTACTAAAAATGTCTTAACAGGAAAACCCGATTACACCGCTCAACCCCGGAGTCGAACCCAAGACCTCACGCTTAACAGTCTCATTTACGAACACTAGCCCAATGGGGCGCGTAATAAAACAACACACTGTTTATTCCTTTGTTTATTAGCATTCTCCCATTACACCTTCCCAAATGACGTGCTAAAACACAATTTAGTTTTCCACGGATGGAATTTTAACGGCTCTCAGTCGAGGCTTGTAAAAGCGCTATACGTTTTGCACCTCTAAAATGTAATCAAATTTTTTTATAGATTTTGACCAGTGCTAGTGGACGAAAATAAACGTAACTGAATTTTATCAAGTGAGACTTGCATGACATATGAATAGCAAACAGAATATTTCTCAAACACTAAGGTGTTATTAAGGCTCGCTCACACAAGTCATAAATATTCAATTACCTGTCTTGCTCGCTATTTCTTTGAATAAAGAAGGCCATACCTACATCTTATTCCTGGCCTTAGCTCATACGTCATTCAGACAATCGTTAACTGTCCGATTCGGAATTCAAAAAGCAACTGCAGCTTTGATAAATGTAAAGTTCCCTTTTTATGGTTTGATACTATTGCTCGTGTCTGTTTTACGTCAATGGTCGTTAGAAGTTTATGGGAGTTGATTGGATAATTAACTGTAATTTTCCTTTGTGTGTATTTTTACTGTAAAATCTTTGTCTTCTTTTTTTATTTTACTTTATCTTTTTTAATAAATATTATTCTTATCTTTTTTGTAACTTATGAGTATCAACTAAATGGAACCAAACTAAAATAAAAAGCTTCTGTTGATAAAGCAACTGCAGGCACTCGTTTGATAAGGCAGTCAATTTATAGAAAGATTTAGATAGCTGAACCCTTCGTAAGGAGGACCTACATACATAAAACTTGCTTCCAAAGATTTCCTATATATTCTTACTATCCTCGTTTGAACAAAGGGAACCAGTCATCAGTGAGATAGAAAAAGAATCATTTCTTTTTCACACAAATGTGGGACTTATAAAGTGCTTGTGAAGAAAAATGGCAGAGTTACCATTTGACTTTCTCTCCAGTCAGAACCTTTAAGAATAGAAGCTAATAAAACTGAAAAAGAGTGTCATCCCCAGTTTTTGAACTAAATGGATTTATTAAAACATAACGGAAAGTAACGATAGATAGGTAATAGTTTTTTCTTGTTATTATAATAGTTGTAGTTTTAATAATAGTTAGTTTAGATAATAGCTTTTTTTCTTATTATTAAAATTGTTTTAGTTTTTTGTTTTTTTTTTTTTAAATTGTCATTGTTAGTTCACGTCATCTGAAGGCTGGTCTATTCTTCGTACAGAGAATAAGCATTGCCATTCAACGTGGCAATGCTGCCAGCCTTTTGGGCACGTTACCAGTTGACAGTGATGCGGATGAATTTTTCGACGCTCTATAGTATACTAGCGGTCCGTCCCGGCTTCGTACGCGACTATAATTTGAGATTTAAACTATGCTATCTCTCAAGTTGGATCGAACTGCACATGGTGTGCGAATTTTATTATAATCGGTTAAGTGGTTTAGGAGTCCATTGAGGACAAACATTGTGACACGAGATTTATATATATTAAGATATAACAATTATTATTTTATTTATAAATATTGTTTAAGTAGTTTATTATATTTTTAAACGAGCTTAAATGATGAGATTATAAGTTTTTAGTTGAATTAATGTAAAACTTTGAATACGATAGATACATTATATAGCTTAAATAAATAAACTTGAATCATATATCATTATATTTTTTAATACATGTTGAGGCCATGTAATGCCTAATAGTAGATCTGAAAATGATTGCTAGATAAATATCGCCAGGCGTCTCCTTAAGACGAATACAAAGAAGGTTGAAAATTTCAATGGGTAATAACGAGACAAGGTAAAAGTTGTAACGAGACAAGCTCAGTTGGTAGAGTGATGACCCGGAACGTCAAAGGTCGCGGGTTCAAACCCCGTTCCTGTCCATTATTTTTTCAATGTTTCTATGAAAAATAATATTAAATAAACTTGACTTAAAAACAACTTCGAATTTTCACTGGATTACTGAGATATAACGAGCATACAGATAAAAAACATCACATAAATAGCTTCAAATATACACACAATAATAAAACCAACACATAAAACAAATATTCTAAAAAAACGTGATCAGATTTATAGCGTAAAGGGGTAACGCAAATACAGTTTGTAAGAGTTGGCTGAAAAATAAATATAATAAATATTGATAAAACAAACGCTCACTTATATTATTCGGGTAATCAGCTAATTTGAATTGTCTCCCAAAGGAAATCCTTCCATTTGAACTCGCAATTGCTTCAAATTAAATCTCTCTTGATGCCTTACGTAATTGGACCTCAATGCGATAAACATTCAAAATACCCGACTTTAATTTTCTTAGTTGTCTTTAAAATATTTTTTTATATAGCTTACCAATTGTATAGATTCAGGCGTGGAATGGATGCAAATAAATACTTCCACAATATTGAGGGTAGTCATGCAAATACCGCACGGGGCATCATCAGGAGCGTGAAGTGTCCGTCACCGTGACGGCGGTGCACAGGTATTTGCATGACTACCTTCAATATTGTGGAAGTAGCTAAATAATAAATTGATTTGCATCCATAACTTCCGAACTTACGCCTTGTGCGAAAGGCTGCTATTCTGAATAGTGATGTATGCGATAAAATAGAGGATGGACAACATTTGCTGATGGATTGTGTTGAGAACAAGTAAAAAGAAAGGGCACATAAGAAACAAATTAACTTTTTTTAACTATTTTAGAAACCACAAGTCAGAGACTGCAAAAAAAAATTGGTTTGCTATCGCTCAATGATTTTTCTCTTTTGTTTTTCTTATAAGAAGTATAAGTTCTACTAAATGTTTGCGGTATCACTATCACTACATAATATAAAACAAAGTCCCTCGACGGATCTGTCTGTTCGCGAAAAACTACTGAACGGATTTTCATGCGATTTTCACCAAAGTGATTCATGAGAAAGGTTTAAAAGTATAATTCGTTAAGGTTTTGTGTAAATTGCTTGAAATATAACGATGTTTGTTGAAGGTTTCGGCAAAAATTAAGCCGACTGGGAGATTTCATCCTAAAGGCTACCTAATCTCTTTAAGATATAACAAAACACTATATAGAAAGAAGAAAGAAAGAAAGAAAATGTGTTTTATTACGTGATTGGAGACGCATACATATACACAACAAATAAAAAATATAAATACAAAAACTTTTGAGACATAAGGGGGTAGTATGCGTCACAAACACGCAATACGGCCCTCGCACAGCTTAATGCTGCGACCCTATGCCAGACAGAGCCCCAGCGCTGATTTTCAGCGATAGCCTATACAGCGATAGCATATGGTGGGATTGTTCCTCATTTTACATGACTGCCCTAAAGAACAGTCCATGAAGGTATATATCTATCTTTTAAGGATAGTTTACTACCATTAAGCGCGCGTTACCCTATTTTAATCAGACTTTCGGAGCAAATGGTTACAATTGATAGTTTTTTGCTGACGCGACACTGATGCTCTAGGTACTACCCGTGCGAAGCCGAGGCGGGTCGCTAGTACTTTATAAGATACATTGATGTTGACATAACCATTGTGTATAAAAACCTCTTAATAAATAATACCGAATGAATAAAATCTCCATAAGGTTCTATGGTTAATTTTAAAATGATCGGCTATTTGTAAATGGGTGAAAATTCGTTTACAAAGTTTAACACAAGCTAACAAACAAACACACAGGTGAAGTTGATTAAAAGGCGTGTGAGGCGTTCATAATCCTTTGAAATCTCGTATCAGTAGTTTATTAAGGAGCGCTTGAAGCGGATGGTAAGGTTAGGTTAGTTTATGAGCAAAAATATAATTAAAAAACTTCTAACATAACATAGCATCACGCCTGTATTCCCCGGAGGGGTAGGCAGAGGTGTACACCCGTCCCATGTAATAGGTGGTGAGCCTATTGCCATCAACCGGGCACAATTCCAAGGCTGCTACTGAGAATTTCCTAACAGAAAAACTCAATAACACTTTGCCCGACCCGGAAATCGAACCCGAGACCTCCTGCTCAGCAGACGCGCTTGGGACTACTAGACCAACGAAGACAAACTTCTAGCTTAATATAAATCAAATATTAGTCTGTAAGAAAGAAGTTATTAATTCTTAAAGGTTACATTTTCCTAACATCTAACTTTACTAAACCCTAGGACCAGGATCCTAATCCGAGAAAATGTTATTTACCACTTAATGTACATTGCGAAATTGCCAATAAATAATATAGAAAGAAATAAATTGATTTATTTTAGTTCAGTGTAGAGTAATATGAACGTGGGTTGAACAGGCGTCCAAACACGGATCTTTTCGACAAACTTGTCGACTCGATAATCGTTTTATCAACACTTTATGTCAATTTTTTAAGTTTAAATCGACAAACGTGTCGACAAAAAAAACATGCTCGCACCGCAGCTGACATCAGGATAATTTTTTAATCTCAAGACATCGAGATATAGAAATGTAACGGTTGCCCATTATGTACTTTATTAACAAAGTCCTTCTAGATCAAGGCTTTATGGTACAAAATCCTTTGAGGTTCCTTACTTTCTCAAATACAATTTTATATTACAAATATCTACATTAGGATCCAAAATATAAGCATTAACTACAAAACCTATTGCTAGTTTCATATTTAAATCCCTACCATTTTACAAGCACTACCCTATTATCGTGCACATAAAAAGTTCCACATACCTACTCAAAATATAGGTATGTATAGCATATAGACACCTATGAATACTAATATAATAAATAATGAATTTACACCGACGTGTATAACACGCCCCAGGTGGTAGGGCTGTCAGGTTATGAATAAAAATTCTCGGTGTTTTCTGTGGCAGACAGAAAAAAGGATATGAAGGAAACATATGTTTTTAGAACGTCATATCATCAATACATGTTTGTTATGCCGCGGCCCTAAAAACGAGGTTATCAATAAATCTTAGTAGATTAAACATATTTTTGTTATTATTAACTACAGAAATTGGTTAAACCACCGTTTTGGCACTAAGAACAAGGACCCATGAGAATAAATGTTTTCATTACTTTTAAGGACTTTAGAAACTACAGTATAATTTATGTTTTTGTAATACACTGCCTCTCTTAAGTGTTATTTTTTTATGTTAGGCTATAAGTCCCAATGCTGGGCAAAGGCCTCCCTAAAGTTTTTGTGAATAGATTTCCCCTGCGCCGCCTCAAACCAAAACACAACTAAAATTAACTTGTTTCTTTCCATAATAAAATTAAATACTGCTATTATTTGTATTTTTTTACTAAAGTGCCTTTGACAACCCTAGCCTAGACGGAACGTGCGGATATGACGTCACGCGTGTCCTTGAATGGCCCGCTGCATTCGACCACCCCTTCCTGCCAACTGCAGAGGTGTAGCACCTGCTTTAAATTGCAAATTAAATGGCGACCAGCTTTAGTAAAGCGACGTCTAATTAGACAGAAAAATATGAATAATATGAACAGGCAATTAGTGTCAAAGAAAAGCTAGGTACGTTATGGGCTTTATTGAGAACGGTGGAAGTTTGGAATTATATTTGCGGTAAGTGATCTTTATTTAAATACTACCTAGATTATGTAGACGTGGTGTGAATTCGCTTCAGTCCAGTTTCACTATATAGGCATTTATATTTTGGACGGTGTCATGGGCTCATGGCGTCCTTTGTTACGTTAACCTTTCTTTTGTAGTGAAATCCAGTCCACAATACTTTCGGTGGTTCTTTTGTTTTCGAAATGTCTATCAATGTCACACGAAGGTAGCGTTCAGGTTAGCAGCTAAAGAAATAATAAATTAAAGCCTAACATAACATAGCATTACGCTTCCTCCGAAGGGGTAGGAAAAGATGTTTACATTTGTACACCCGAATTCCCCTTAAACTTAAAGGGAAAATCTATAAAACAATTATTAGACCTGCTGTCTTGTATGGTTCAGAATTTTGACCCACGAAGGGAATGAATGAAAGACAACTTCACGCAGCTGAGATGAGAATGTTAAGAGGGATGTGTGGTGTGACGCGGATGGCTAGAATTAGAAATGAATGAGAAGTTGTGTAAAAATCGTTTAAATTGATATGGGCATGTGATGCGGAGGGATGAGGGTCATGTGACCAGGAAAGTTTTGAGTATGAATGTAGATGGCTATAAGAGTAGAGGAAGACCGAGGAAGCGATGGATGGATTGTGCTAAAGATAATATGACTATAAAAGGAGTGACTGACGATATGACAGCTAATAAAGATGTATGGAATAAGAATACATGCTGCGCCGACCCCAAATAAATTGGGATAAGGGCAGGGGGATAATGATGATGATGATGATTTCACCAATGCTGTTACTAGTCCCATGCAATAGGTGGTGAGCCTATTGCCATCTACCGGGCACAATTTCAAACTCCGTGCTGCTACTGAAGATTTCACCAGACCAACGAGGCAGTAATAAAAATATTTATTAGTGTGTGTAACTGAAGGCATAACTCTATTTTAGTTGGGCAAAATCATTTTACTAACCTATCTATCTACACATGTGGTATGTATGGAGAAATTGTATTTTATATTACTATTTTTCAAGGAAACATTGAAAAATAATATGCAAGAACGGGGCTTGAATCCGCGATCCTTGACGTTGTCCGAATCTATTGAATTTCAAGTATCCTTGTATTCGTCTTTAGGAATAACTTGTATTAAATTGAATTAAATTTACTTAAATTGTATTTTGCATAATATTAAAGACTTAACACATGGAAATTCATATACCAATTATTTATTATTGCTAATCACTCAAGGGAACTCTAGCCAATTTCTCAATAATTAACAGGATACTGTAATATCCGCGAATAGAATATTTCGACAACATTTTACATGACGGTGGTGTAAGTGTTGTTTGTGGTACGTACATTAATGCATCACAGCCCTAGATTCGGGTAATCCCAAAATAGGCACGTGAGTAACGATACCGACCTAAACACGTGATTAACTAATATTTGGAACTCGATTCGAGGTAGTACTGTTATTAATTATGTGTCATATATAATTATATTTTTAATACATGTTGAGGCCATGTAATGCCTATATTAATTACTATTTTTCAAAGCAACATTGAAAAAATAATGGACAAGAACGGGGTTTGAACCCGCAACCTTTGACGTTCCGGGTCATCACTCTACCAACTGAGCTACCTTGTCTCGTTATTACCCATTGAAAATTTCAACCTTCTTTGTATTCGTCTTAAGGAGACGCCTGGCGATATTTATCTAGCAATCATTTTCAGGTCTACGAAACTGTACTTACTCTTACTGTTTTCTTTGAAAAATAGTAATTAATATAGGCATTACATGGCCTCAACATGTATTAAAAATATAATTATATATGATTTATAAAGGATTGGGATGTTGTTCGGCGATTTACAACTGTAAAGTGGTAACGCTGAGTTTAGTAGATCTGAAAATGATTGCTAGATAAATATCGCCAGGCGTCTCCTTAAGACGAATACAAAGAAGGTTGAAAATTTCAATGGGTAATAACGAGACAAGGTAGCTCAGTTGGTAGAGTGATGACCCGGAACGTCAAAGGTCGCGGGTTCAAACCCCGTTCTTGTCCATTATTTTTTCAATGTTTCTTTGAAAACTAGTAATTAATTATGTGGTTCGATTCCGTAATCATTCTTACGAAACAAAGAGTGTGAGTGAGTGTAGACATGAATCTGTATCACGGTATAAAGTTCTAAAGTAATCAACAATTTATGTAAATTTTACCAATTTTCGTCGTATTTATTTTATAAGTCAATTAAGAAAAGATTACAGAACGCAGGAAGTATGTGACAGAGAAGAAAAAATTGCAGATTGTCAAAAGACTTTAGTAAAAGGAAACCGTTTCATGTTTTAATTTGCATAGTAAAACATAGCGAACTACTAAGATCTTACATATTTCTCAATCAATATGTTAAACAAATAAAAAATCTGTTTATGATTTTTATTCTGAAATCATCATTAGCTCAAATAAATCTTAAGTATTTAATCTTTTTATCGCTAACTCGCTACAGTCAAGTCTTAAAATAAAGATTATTTTATATAAATCTCTCACTAATTAGCGTCATCCATTTAAAATGATCCCTCTGGTGATAAGCAGCGTCCGGAAATTGGCATTAATAATAAAGTGACCTCTTGATAGCTAATTATGTATTTAACTTCAATGCCGGCGAAACAAGATATGAGGTAAATGTTAGTGTAAGAAGTTCAAACTAAAATGTTACCTCACACCTTGTTGATAATTAAGAGTATGTATTAGTAGTTTAAGAACGCAGCAAATGGGCATTGTTCTTCGAAGCTTAAATATTAATTGTAGGATTTCTGGCTAAGTTTCCTAGTTTTCAAACTCTAGTGATACCCATAAAATGTTCTAGAATTAAGAATATTAAAAAAGAATCGCTTTTTTGCACATGTATGTTTTTTAAAGTTTTTCTTTATGTATTTCCTATCTCTACTTCCTCCATACGAATTTTATTTATTTATTTTTAACCGCTTGTTTACTGCGAAATATTGCTATGCACTGCGTCTCCGCAGCGTCGTGTAGGAAAATCTAATGCGTAATCTTTTTAAATCAAACTTCGCTCAACCTGTAGAACTATTTATATAGTAATATCTTAGGTTTTCCCGATTATTACACATTATGATAAAACAACTTTTAACAGGATTAATCGCGTGTATTATTGGTTGAAAAAAATTGTTGAGACGCCTGACACCTTAGTCTTCCTGCGACCACAAACGCTGCAAAGTGTTCGAAACGTCAGGAAAAACTTAATAATACACGCGATTAATCCGGTTAAAATTTGTTTTATTATAACTATTAATATTTTTTGTATAGAACATTATTAGTAACATCGACAATTGTACATTAGTAGAGATTTTATAGCAAGAACAAATTCACAATATTAAAATATGCATGAATGACGAAATTATCTTGTTGAAAGGCCTACGTTGAGCTACGCTGTTACGACCGATATATGTAGCTATGCTACGCAGGCGCTGCTACGAATCACAGTAGTTCGTGCCTGGAATAACTGAGATTAGGCCTTTGCTATGTTCAACTAATATAATTTCATTTATATATTATAGTGGCTGTACACTAAGCCACACATCCGTGGTAACACTTTGACATTGAGCTGGCCTATCATAGTAGGGGGTTTCGATAGTATGCGAGACCAGCTTATTCGGGTTACTACTGATTTGTGGCCTACTGCACACCGTATAGTAAATAAAAGAAGTGTTTTAACATTTCGTAATTTTCGGAATTATTTATCATCAATTTTAAACTCTAATTTATATTCAAAATTTTGCTAAATAAAATTCATCTTCCTAAATATTTTTACTAAAAATATTATCTTCAAATTTGCCACGAAATATTGATCCTAATTAATAAGTGAACTTCCCTTTAAGGGGTCAATGTGTAATTTTATAGACATTAGAGCCATTTTAATTTTATTGATAATATCTTTTTCATTCTTAGTTTAAATGATTTAATAAAAATAATAAAGAACAGATAGAGAGAGGCTTTACATATATTTAAGCAATCAAAAGACCACAAAGAATTTTAAAATATTAACCTACTTCTGTTACTGGCTATAGCACGCATTCGTCTACATAATGCCCATTCCCATAAAAGGCATTAAAACCAGTGATTACCCATAAAACGACACAATACGACCTCAGTATCCTAGAAATCGATATTCAGCGTGTTATGAACAGAATTTTAATGCCTTATCACGTGGCTATACAGTAGTCGATAACCTTTTTAACAATGATACACGTTTTTCGTCCCACCTGACAATTGCCGCAACGGCAGAATAATAACAATAATTTGATTTCAATTTCTATAAGGTTACTTTTTCTTCAAAGGCTAAAATTTTCCTGCTTCACAAAAACTTTTAATGGTACGACAATAATTATTGCCGAATGTTTTGATTTCCACAATCGTAGGACTTCTTCGTTACGTTTCTTAATAGGTTTTTTTGAGGTACTTGCTTTTTTCTATATTATAGCTACTTTGGCATCAAGGGCAAAACAGCCAACGCTTATTCGGCCATTCGGCCCGCACTGTTTGTATGAAGGTTCGCGGACAATCAAATCATTACATTAATCTCATTCAAATTCATAGTTCAACTTAACCCAAAATAAGGACAATGAATATGGTTAGGTAATTTGCATATCCCACAGTATAAGTAGGAAAAAATATAAGTATCTTTTCTAGTTTTGGAAAGCTTTATTTTCAGTCCTTCACAGTTCCGCCGAATTTTGTCAGTGCACTTTGTTAAATATATGGTAATTCTAATAAAAAAATCCATGATAAAATCCACCATGGTCGTAAAGATTAGATTACAATAAAATAATTACATCTTATGTACAATACGTTAAAATTTATTATTTCTGAATAAAAAAACATTATAAAGTTATAATATTAAATGGAAAAAAGCTTTTCAAAGATTCAACTTTAAAAATCATTATGTTTCGTTAATGATACATGTACATATTCAGTATTTCGAATAATAATACCCAACACAAACAAATACCTCTAATTCATACCAGCAGTTTGTAGTGGCACGTTTTCAGTAAAACAAAACTAAGTTAGCATACAGTTTAATAGCTTTGGAACTACAACAGATAGCTAACTCCATAGAGGCAGGCTTTTGGAATGATGTGCATACTGCGGCCTCACTAACTTTGAACATCCTTGTTTGTGTCAACTAGGTAGTATGTGTAACTAGGTACCTACTTTGAAAATTACACTATATCTATCACCTTTTACCTGGTTTCAAAGATGTCTTTTTTATCAGTTTTTATATAGGGACTCTTTTTCTAAACCAAGACAATTCCATCGTAACTATAAGAACATAATTTTCTCAAATTTAAGTTGATAATGCTATATTCTATTAACAAACAAGTGCCGTCGGAATTTTTCCTGTGATTAAATAGAGAAATATTGAAGGTTTCGACAGATTTTTTATAGTGCCTATTTTAATTTAAAAAAATTCTTATGTTGGCTGTCACACCCTTCGAGTCTCTGAGAAAAAAACATCGTCAAATCATAAGTTAAGTAGTACCAAATATCCCTGAGTAATGTTGATTAACAGTGAGTGTTATATTCTAGATAGTAAGATTTTTAACATGCTTTTATGAGCTTGGTATGTATTCTATGTAACGGAATCTTTGAACGTTAGTTTCATCCACTTTAAAACGTCGGACTCAATTGAAACTTCGCACACTTATCAAGGAGCAATTATCTTGATCAGGATCTTTAGGATTAACGATTCCAAGACCAAAAAGCAACGTATAGAAAAGTATTTTCTACTTTTTGGTTCGGCTAATTTCATATTTTTTTTAGTTTTTTTAGACTATTATCTATATTAACAGGCCTTAATTGCCACTAGTAGCCGTAAGATTCTAGACAATGTCCACAGTGAGCGGTTAAAGTAAAATTAGCATTATCGCCACAAAAGAAAAAAGAAAGAAAGGATTTTTTTAAACAATACCTACATACGGTGTTTATTATAGTTTGGTTGTATTAGCAACATCACATATAATTTCAATACATTAACAAACAACAAGTTGTAACAATTTATAACCTTAATGGTTTAGATAATTGGTAATTAATTGATTTTCATCAACCATACGAGAACAGCAACAATAGATTCTATTTCTAATTGTCTATAGAAACCCAGTGTATGGGGAAGAGTTACTGTTTGCGTATTCGTTTATTTACATACTAAATCCATACCACAAAGCAAGGTCACTAACGAGCTTCGTATTAAACTCAAGGATTGCAAATTGCACTGTATTTACCGAACCGCATACAAAGCGTTGGAAATAACCCATGAAACGTCACGACATTGTTACCCATACATATTGTATGGCAAACATTCACCGTGGCTTTAGTGTCGTGCAACATGCAACTTGCGTGTAATGATTGTTTCCTCGCAACGTGTTACCGTAACATTTAGATGTTGGTTTCAGTTTATTTTAGTTTACTGTTCAATGTTATTGCTTCATATAAGTTGGAAAATACTTACGAAAATCAATAATTTAAGTAAAGCTTTACTTTTTATCTCTATTATGTCAAATTGAAGTGTGCATGTGTTCGTAATACGCTTTCTCCTAAACGACTTGACCGATGTTGATGAAATTTTGTTCGCTTTGTTCCTATGGGGTCTCTTAAATGGCTCTAAGCTTGTCAGTTGGACCCAGTGGGCGATGCTGTTATCGAGATCTAGAAAAACATCCGCTAGTTTAACAATAAAATGAAAAACCGAAAACTGTTATAATTTATTTCTTTTCTCTCTTGTTTCTGTGTTCTTTCTTCTTAATGTAAAATAAATTAACTTGTTTCTGTATTTGCACGGAATGGGCAATATAACACTTTCAGCAGATACAACATAATAAACTAAGACATTTATTTATTTCTACACATATTGTTTAAAACAAATTTAAATTACTATAAACTAGCAAAAATAAATGCGCAATATGCGCCTTTGTACCGTTTAACATTTCGACCTGCACTGATCGTGGACACAAAGCAGATTTGCCTATAATAGTTTCTGCACATTATGTAAATAGCTATATACATATAGATCAGAACAATGCCTCATTGGTCTAGTGGGGAAGAAGTTGGTCATGTGTCACCATCATGCTTCGGACACCACGTAAAGCTGTCGCTGTCCTGCGTCTGTTCTCTCTCCGGTGGTCCGGATTACCGTCCTATTAAATATGCCAGTGAAGGAAGAGTGGAGTCCACCAGTGTTTGCGCATAGACTTGTGAACTATAATATCTCCATTGAGATAGGCCGCCGGGACCGAAAACTCGATCAGGAGTATAATATTATAAATCGAAAATTCATAAATATAAAATCAAATAACAGTTGTGTTATACAAGATGCAATGTAGCTGACATTGAGCAATCCAATCGCAACGACACTCAGGTGCCTTGGCACGAATTTCACTTACACTGCACTTTCCTCTCAAAGATTCCATATCAAAAATATTCTCTGCCGTTGAAGTGTTTCTGTTTTCTATATTTTATTACAAATTATTTTATGACGTCACCGTCGCGTCTTTCCGAGACTTTTCTCGTACACTTTACAGAAAGGTCAAGTTATTTCTACCTAATGTAGATGTACTTCGCAATTTCGTAGCATCTTATGAAGAATTTATGTAACTCGTAGCCGTAGCGATGTCGTAGACGCGTAGTACGGTCGTAGCAAGCAAATTACCATTTCCTTTATTACCATTTCTTTTGCGTTTACCTGCTCTTACGCAGATTGACTATTACAGTCACAAGTGATTAATAGTGTTTAACACATTACTTAACAAATTCTATAAGCTTCTGTAATCTTGTTTAAACCAGTGGTTCCTAACCTTTTTAATCTTGTCACCCCCATGGCTTAACTAGGGAAATTGATTTTAACCCCCAATTCCGAATTGGCCGTCACCTCTTCATCGTTAACAAAAGTTATTAATCGTAGAAAATTGTTTTAATATTCAAAAGTTGGACTGACGATTATCCATGTATGGGAAATATTGCTGCACTGAGTTTATTACTGACGACAAATGCCGAATCACGGAATTTTCCAACGTGATTTTGTCAGGTTTTTCTTTTTCCAGTTGCTCACAAAGTTGTGTAAACATCGATACATGCACAGGCGATTTGGACTAGATTTCAACATTTATTATACTTTTAATAAATGCATGTAAAACACAAATATATCAAAAAAAAACTTTTGGAAATAATATTTTAAATCTCTAATAGAGTGGAACGATAGAATACAAAATACTACAAAACATAATGACCGTCAAGGAGCCGTAGCGTGTTTGTAGTTGTTGCTTTCACAAACTTTCACGAACCTTAGTTACCTTATTATATTCTCGGATATAAACCTTATTCGAGATTTCTATTGTGATAAAACGAGCTAGGAGTTAACAACCTCTTTCAGGCGATTTTATACAAAAGAAAATATTGTAACTGAAAAATATAATCATAGAGGTGTTTGAACTTGTTCTTTATCAAAGTGTTCGATAACACCATAATTGACATGGCAATAGAGTAAGATTTATATTCTTAGCGTGACTTATTATGTAAATAATTGTTGTTTTTTGTTTTGTATTTTTGTTTGTAATGAATAAACTCAAAAACTACTGAACTGATTTTGAAAATTCTTTTGTCAGTAAAAAGCTAAATTATCACTTAGTAACACAGGCTTTTATTTCAGTAATATAAAATTTTAGCCTGAAATTCTACGTGGGCGTATCCGCGAGTACAGCTAGTTACTTAATAAAATACATTATAACTTACTACCCTACCTTTGAGTTTGTTTCGGTATTTCTTCTCAGGGATAGTCTTAGGAAGTACCGTCGCGATTTAGTTTTAAATATGTATCAGAAACAAAAATAATATTACGAATTTTATCAATTATATGTACGGTAGACTGAAATAATTTAAATAAACTGTTGAGACGCCTGACACCTTAGTCCTCCTGCGACCACGAACGCTGCAAAGTGTTCGAAACGTCAGGAAAACCAAAAACCAATAATACACGTGACTAATCCGGTTAAAAGTTGTTTTATTATAAAAGGTAGCATCTCAAATGTCCAGTCGTATCACAAGTTTATCAGATTATTATATATTTACTCCTTGCCAAATTTAATTACGATCCGTTCTGCCGTTTAGTCGTGAAAAGGTAACAAACAAACAAACAGACATACAAACAAACAGAGTTACTTTCTCATTTCTAATATTAGTAGGGATAAATTACTGCTTAAAAAAAACTTTGCATCATGCCTGTATTTCCTAACCAGAGACGAAAACTGTTATACCACCAATTTCACCTATGACGTTAAAACCAATATAAAATAAGTCGGTAATGTTGCAATTCCAAACTCAAGTGCAAATTCTTAACACAAATCCTATAAGAATTTCCTCAACCCGGTAATCGAACCCAGGACCTCATGCTCAGCAGCCGCGCTAGCGACCAACAAGGCAGCTACTTGATACTGATACCGTAGAATACTCGCTAACAATTCACAGCTCTTAGAAACTATAGGTTACGAAGGCTGATAAACTTGCGATACGATTGTTATGAACGATAATGATGTTTCTAGCGTGTTCAAAGTTGGGAAGCGAATACACATTGTGACATGGGTAAATATTATGTAAGGAATGTGACGTAATAGATTATTACGTATTAACAAGGATGACGTAATCAAAATGTTGTGTTTATCTGTTCGTTCCATTTGTATTATAATACGGAATTAAATACAATAACCACCAAAAAATACTTTGAAACCCTAAGCTCCCTTACCAAAAAAGTATACTAAACACCAAAAAATTAAACATAAAATACAAAAAAAAAGCTAAGCATGCGGTAATGTTTTCAAAGATTTATCTTGAATCATAAAATACACATTAAAATGTGGTTTTAATTTTGGTGAACATTTACTATTACTGGTTATAGGTGTATAGTGTTTTTACGTTACATTTTACTATATCTGGTGATAAGTTAAAAATAATACTAAAGTTATAATAATAAATGGATAAAGAATACGGTCGCGAGTAGGATTCGAACCTGCGCCTCCCGGATAAATACTCCAGGAGCTCTGACCACTAACTAAGCCATCTCGACCTCGACGTCAACATCGTCCATAAATTTATGGTAAAATTCCTGGTTTTAATCCCTAAAACTTATATTAAAATCTGTTGCGCCCATTCAGAGCCTATTCGAAACAAACTTTAAGACGCGCAGGCAGACAGACAGATAAAAATTCTAAAAACGGTATTTCATGATTAGACATCGTAACTGTTTTCACTTTTTATTTTAACACGGACAAAACAATTTCAATTTTTTAATAGTATGAATAATGAAAATATACTGAATGTAACGATATCTGATTTAGTATCTAACAGTAAATCCCAATAACACTTTACCCGAACCGGAAATCGAACCCAGAACTTCACGCTCAGCAGTCGCCCTGGCTACCGCTACACCAATGAGACGGTTAAAGAAAGACCCATTTAAAAACAAATTGGCATTACGCATAGATACCTCTGCCTTCCATTCTATATTTGAAACACAAGCTCGTTTCGTTTTCCGCCATTCACCTGAACGAAATGAATACAGTTACAACGTTTGTTTCAGAGATGGAAATCGTGCCCGAAGGGAAAAACTTTCGATTGGTTTCAGAAGAAGAGCTCCCAGCTGTGGCCGATATCTTAGTGCAGTATATGCCTGAATCTTTAAAGGTAACTTTTAATGAGGTTTCACTTCAAAGGCTAAGTTGTACGGAATTATTTTTCGTTTGAAATCGGTAGGGCCGTAAATAAGTACGCCAATTTAAAAGTATAATTTGGAATTGGAATGTTGTTGAATATTAATTTTGTGTTAACGTGTTTTATGAGAAAGAAGAGACAGAATTATTAATAATTGAAGTCTACAACGAAGTTATATTTTTGACAAAATATATGACCATAATAGTTTTAACTGGCACCTCCTGGATGGGTACTCCAAATACTCTACCCATCCAGGTGCGAGTGCAAATCAATCATTTAACTTTCTATACACAAAAAGAATACTGATCACATGATATACGATAATGCGTAAAAAAAATATATCAGATACAACTTTAGCTTAGAAATATTTGAAGCATATTAACAGAGGGATGACTTATTAATGTTATTTATTTTTCTATTAATTTCTAGTTTCATCAAACGATTCAAACATATCTAAACAATAAGGTGTGGGACTTCCATTTTTATGTAGCGAAGAACTGGCCCGAAGATCCGATCTGTCTGCATTTCCCTGGGTGTACGAGCACGGTAAGGATTTCAGTAAGAAATGATATTTATTACTATTATTCTAGAAGGTTTCTTTTGCTTTTTACGACGTTAGAATTCATAAAATATATTGGGCCAAAGCCCGACCTCTTTCTTTCATGAATTTAGTTTTTAGTTAAGCATTTATTTTTTCTTATCATATATTATCATTTTTACAGTCTACCCAAGGCCTTTTCATTTTAAAATGTAACACAATAATTACACTGAAATATGGAAGAGCCTGAGTCCTACTAAAGGCATTATTTAAATAAAATGAAGATTCCAATATATTTTTTTCATAGCAAAGCATTCGTCATCGTTTAAGCAATTTTCTACGCCTAACTAAACTGATTCATACTAATCTAATAAACACTCCATAACCATATTTTTGATACTTATAGAAGTCTTATACTTTTTCTTTAAATAATAACTAAATAAAGCATCCATTCTTTTCAAAATGTCAAAGAAAAGCACCCCGCCATTCATAAATTCTTAATACCTCAAAGAGTTCCATTTTCCAACTTAACTGAGAAAACTGAAATTTAAAATATAAACTACATACTTTGGTCCATTTTCTCTCAAAAGGCTTTCATTATATTATTCAATAGTTACCTTTTGTGCCTCGGCGACTTCTTACTTGGCTCGAGATTAAAATTGAAGTGGAACCTAAAAAGGTTTCCCCGACTTACCTATATTCTAGGTTATATACGTACCGATAAATATCTCTTTACATAATAAGAAGTATTAGTTGATATTTTTAAGTATAAATTACTTTATTACTTTATATTTTAAATAAATATATATTTTTGTTAGTAACCGTTGGTCTGTTTGTTTTTTACTTCATTTACTTCATTTTCTTTAAAAAAAATGCACAAGGCCGAGTGGTTACGGGCCCGCATCTTGAACCTCAGGTTGTGGGTTTGTATCTGGCTTGTACCAATGTGACTTTTTCAATATAATATGTACTTTCTTAGTAACCTGCAGTGAGCTAGCGTGACGATTAATGTTCATGCCTTCTCTGTATGAGAAGCTTTTGCCCTGCAACCATGACTGTCCAGTCATGGACTGGTTTTGTTATGTTTATATATTAATTTACATTTTTATTGGGTAAAAGTATCTACTTTACAAACCTCTTACCTGTGATGTTACTAACCAGATCTACTACATGAATATATTGAAAATGCCGCTGTGGTTATCGTTCTGTTCAAACAAGAACGAAAATGTCCATTGGACACTGAATAACGTCACCATTTTGTAGATGTTGCAAGATCAAAGAGGATGATCTGCCCAAACAACACGTACATACGATCAAAGCATTTTTTTTTGCATTCAACGCTATTCTAGGAGGCCAGTAACCCCAATAGGCACACTTATCTACCCACCCAAAACTCATAGAAACACGATACCGACTGCAAACAAAAAATAAGTGCTACATTACAACCCAAACATTAAACCAATGTAAACGAAAATGTCATTACTTATCGTAAAGGTTAAGGGTTGTTGCTATTTTAATCCATAAAACGCGCCTGCGGAAATGAGTTTGGAACGTGACGTTTGCGCGTTTACTTAGCAACATAAAATAAGAAAACACAAAAGGCCTACTTAAAAGAACACGCGATAAGGCTTGACATTTTCAAAAAAAATGGTCCCTTTATTGGCACGACTTGTATTTTGACATGCATATAGACTGTATTGATATATACCTATATGCTGATTTTAAACATGGAACAACACTGGAAAGTAATCCCGTTTACTTGTATCTTACTTACTTAATATAGACCTCAGACTACAAGATTTATAGATATTAGATGGATTTTTGAGCGAGGCCTTCGCCTAGCAGTGTGTACACCGGAATAGACTAATAAAAAAATAGAAAAAACAGACTTGCCAATGTGTTCAGAAACAATATTTTTCTTTCTTTCAGATTTGTTTAAAAATACTTCACATATCATATACCACCTTATTCATCTTCGTTATTATATCACGTTTCGCTTCAAGCACTGTTTAGTTCAGTAGAGACGTAGAATCGCACAAACAGACTATGTAGAGATGCAGTAGCTTTTTTTGTACTTTTCATCAATCCACCGCTGTGGTTAAAATAAAACTAATGTCAAAAGTCTCTTTACAGCTAAGTGGGGTGGTCGTAGTATCAGCTATCGTATACCGTATACCGCCGTCGCTACTTAGCCTGCCAAAGTGAAGGGTGCGTTACTTCATATCCGTTTCCGAGAAGGACACAGGAAACTGAACTGCCATTTGTGGAAAATGGATGGTCTGAGAGCGAAATAACGTATTACCCTCGAACCAACACAGTTACAAATTCATAATTAATTCATGAAAAGATAGTACGGTCTCTACAATTTTATTTTATTTATGTCCTGAAACTTTATTATTGTGATTTATGTGCACTGGACACTCTAAACCTATCTTTTGCCGTCGTACCTTAGAGATTGGCGTCACTGCGAGCGACTAACGAGCTATGTTACCGCTGTTTGTAGCTACACTGTGCTACATGCATTATTAAACTATGCTCTATGAACGTGAGGCTAGGAATCCACGAGGGATTAAGACGAGAAACTTGCGCTGGGGAAAGTAGTTTTCTTTTGTTTCCAGACTTTGCCTTTCAAGCCTCAATGGTATACGACAAAAACTTATATTTTCTTGAGTAATGGAAAAAAGGTTTGCTGTTGAAATTTTTTTTTAATATAATTAGAAAATAAAGTACCGAGATTCGAGAGGGATAATACGCAGGTATTTTAATAAAATCTAAATTTTTATTTCTGTGTATAAAATACACAGATATAAAAATTTGTTATGGGCCAAAGTTGACTAAAGTAAAGGTAAAAAAAAAATTAAAGGGCATCTAGTAAAAAGGAAACGTGTGCTTCAAGAAGTGTTTCTACTTTAATTGAAAATTAATTAACTTTAATAGAACAATAGTTGTATTAACTACTTTGCTCCCATTTAATGATTAGAAAACTGAACTTATTTATTATTAGAGCAATGTCACGAAAATCATTGACGTCACGCCTTGTCAATTTAATTTTAGCACCGGACTTACAAGAATTGGAAGCAAAAAAATCCAATATCCGTTGTATTATTATACCACTCCCTAAGAACGACATTAAAGTCTCCGTCGTTTCCGACTTTTCCCACATAACATCACTTAGTTTGTGACGTAAGCGGTCACAAGGGCTCGTCGACCCAAGTGTTTCTTTGCCCAGCATAGCACAGTTCCCCTTCTAGATTCACCCAACATCAGCCACTTACATAAAACGTCGGAATAATAAGATCACTTAATCAGGTTTTTTAAAGCCTGTTTAAGCTTTCCCAAGACAGAAATAATTGATCCGATTGGTTGGGATAACACTGTGTGATATGTTTAACTCTGAGAAATTACTAACAGCTTAAATTATTAATTAATTAATGTCCAACGGTTGTTACTCACTTGCATTCTTCGGGATTGCCCGACTAGTTTCGAACTCGAACGGAGCCCTTAGTCATGAGCTGAGCCCGCGGTGATACCGTGAGTCAAACTGAGTAATAACCGTTAAATAATAATTAATGTGAATGTGTCTCATGAAAGCTTAAATTACCTAAATTTTAACGATATATTTTTATTGTGTGTGCTTTCAGGCAGTTTGGGGAAACCTAAATTTGGGAACGTTATACCGGCTCGCGCGTATATATTTTTATATAATAAAGTTATAACTGCGATAACTTCGAAAGTAACTTGGTTTCTCGTCTTAACTGCTAAGAATGAATTTGATAAGGGATGAACAATTTACAAGTTTCTTTTGAGTTCTAAAAGATTATGGAAAACTTTCTGGATTTACGAAACAGGCTCTTTTCTTATATTTTACATAATTATGATGGAGATACAACAAATCCTAAACATAAAACAGATTAGCACGATGATGCTCTGCTGTATGAAATAGCTCATGACACTCTTAAACGTGAGGCTAAGTCTACCCACAAACTTTTCATCAAATATCAGTAAAAGAAGATGAATTTTAGGAACATCAAAGGTTGGTTGATGGAGTCTCGCCTTTTTTGTCTGGCATAGAAATCCCAGCTTCAACACTAAGCCGCATTAATTAAACAAAATGCCGTCTCTAATAAAACCTATATATATCATGCTACATAATTATATTCCAGAAGTGCAATCCCAATGTTTGATTAAGATAATCATTGCTCCATCTACTGCTGATAGGGCCTTCCCGTTTATGATATGGATCAAAATTGAGTCCTTTCGTGCTCTAATATCTTAGAATAAATTAGTTTCGCCTATTAAAAGCCTATTTCATAAAGACATCTAGGCCGAGCCCGGTTTAACGCGGCCTCTTAATTATATAGAGTAGTCGAGCGTAGACGATAATCCTCGAAATCCATATAGACGGAACTCTAAACCTAAATGATTTTCAGTCTAATAACTTGCTAAAGGTCACGTATAAAGGCAAGATTGAAGCTTTTTGATTTTGTATTTTAGGACCTGACTGCTGTATTTAGATAATATTATAACAACAGAAATTTTTTGTGTGTCTCTTCAATATCGGTCAAAGATTATGTAGCATACCAAGTTATTAATTCCTTCTAGTCAAATAAAGGCTGTTTGAAATGTCAAACCTGCCGCTGATTAACACTAGTGGCCGTCAACTAATCAACCTCAGATTATAATCCTTCAAGGTCGGCAATGCAACGATGGTCACGCTCACAATTTTCCTTTAAATATTTATGAGCAATCTGCTAGGTTCACAAAAAAGGGAGATGTTTATTTATTCATATTCGTACTACAGCTGGAACGACCAATTACCTATACCAATTAAAGGACTTGGGTTCGTCCCTACGTCTCTCGCAGACGATAATTCCATATTTCCACCCGATGTGTCATAGATTCTTTATGAGAGTAGCTTTATCTCCACCAAATTAGAATAACTGTTCCCCAATCATTTAACACACTAACGAGAATATATTAAATGCACTTATGTAGGTATTTTATCAGCAGGCCTTCATGGAAAATGTAATTTAAAACCACCAACAACGTGCAACGTTTGACAACACACCTTGTCTGCTAATGACGGCTCATGGGACCTGAAATAATTATGATATATAAGCTTGATTAAGCATACGTAGATTGTGATGAAGTGTCAAGTTCCAACCACATTAAGTAATTGATTACACGTTGATTACAGCACTATCTGATTAAGAAACTTTAGCAGAACATTTACCGAACTGTTATAAGATTAAACTATAATGATCTCGTCAAAGAAATTCATCTTACAATATTATATCCTACATCCAAGATAATAACACTCAAAACGATTAATATTGAGAGCATCCGAATGAAAAAAGAATATATGAAAATTCTTATCTTTCCACACGATTATCCGTATTTGGGTCGTTTATTATGCGCAATAAGGGCAGGCTTTGGGCGTTGCCCTGTTAATAGGTACTTAGTCCTTTGAATGCTTTTGAAGCAATCAATTTTCGTATATAGTACAAATAATTTAAATAGAATCTTTAAGACATGAGACAGATCCCGACCTTTAAAATATGGATCCTAATTTAGACACAAAACTCCTTTGAATGACTTTACGTACGGATCGTGAGATTAAAGGGTTCTTTGTATACATCAAAGTTTCTCAGACCTGACAACTGGATAAGTCTAAGCAGGCACTTGGTTTTCATCTATATTTATTGAAAACGTTGTGTAAAGAAAATTGTTACTGAGATATGCCTATTTGTAGTCAATAGGTAGGTACTCGTAGACGCATCATACGAGCAAATGTAATGTAGCATCGTATAGGAACATCCTATTGAATTCTAGAGCTGCCACCCTAATCGAATGTGACCTAGTTATCTAATTACCTTGATGACCTAAATTGTGGAGTACGATTTTGATATTGGGGACATTTTTGGTAGAAATATATTATAAAGACGAGTCCAGAATCCAGTTATGAATGTGTGTAGAATTGCAGATGATATAATATTTCGTGGTAAAACTGACTGTCGAACTTTCCGGCATCTGATTTCCCGTAACAGTTATTTTGACAACCGGGACCGTCATTTTAACGTACTCTCCGAGGCACGAAGAAGTCTCGTTGTGAAATGATGGTACCTCATCCGCAGATCAACTGCGGCAAACGGAGCATACACTTGATCGATATCTGTTACTTAGGCAGGTACCTCTCCAAGGAAAGTTATCAAATCTTTTCGATAAGTCTTAGAAACAACCCGGAGGTTAGAATTATCCCCCAATATCCTTTAACGGTGATACGATATCGATGAGTACCGTGAAAACATCCTACCCCTCCCTTTACGGATTAAAAAAGTACTTATCTGTTTATATCTCCATAATTATTACGATCTTGTTGTTTTTTGTGAATCTGATTCTAATTCTTTTGCATTGTGGACATCCACAATTTATTAGATACTAGTAAACACATGTTTACTAGTATCTATTATACAATACATTGATCCAAACAATTGGCCTGCCAATATTAGTTCCATGCCGGAATATTATTAACTTTAACACTTTTATGTTATTAAACTTTTCAGCCAAACCAAACAACATACGAAAGCGTGACAGTGTTTTGTCCGTCGGAGCGCGCAGAATTGGTGGACCTGCTGACGTCAGAGGACATTCTCCTGGACCTCACTCAGCCGTTGTACCTGAACTTCACTCACGAGGCCATCGTTAACCGCCTCGAAAAGCACTATGAGGGGCACGACAAGATTACTGGCGATGTCTACGTCTGTGATAACCCACCTAAGGACGCCAGTACTGAGGGGTAAGAAATTCAGTTATCTACACCTAATTTGAAACTGTAACCTAAGTTCAAATTCTATTTTTGATTCCTACAGTTACTTTAATTTATGAAACAGGTTCTTTAGCAACGGTATGGTTAATGGGTGCGTCAATTACATTCATCTCTAAGTTTCTCCGCAGATTTTTAACAGTAGTTTTTTGAGAAAAACCTCGTTTTGACCTTAGATGGATCAAGAAATTTAACGAATTCGCATTTTGTTCAATAAATTTTTCTTTATTAGGCACACAGTCAGCAACATAAGTAAATTAATATGTTAAAGTGTACTATATTCTTATTTTACTTCAAATAAAAAAGCTGCACCAATAAATTATTGTTCAAACTGCTTTAGTAATTTTATTTCATTCTTTATTTCAGATTGCCATCGGACGTGGAGTTAGTTCGCTTGCAGCCAGAGCACATGAAGGCAGTTCACGACCTGTACCCGGCGAGCGACATAGAATGCCGCGAAGTGTTCGAGAAGCTGGTCGCCGAACTGCCGGCCTACGGCATTTTTGTCGAAGGACAACTAGCTGCTTGGATGGTCCAGTCCTACTACGGAGCCATGTTCTCCATGCAAACTAGGCCCGAGTTCCGCAGGAAAGGTTACGGGATCTACCTGGCCCGTCGCCTAACTAAGGAAGTCGCCGCCCGCGGCTACAAACCCTTTGTCGTCATTCGTCCGGAAAACGACGCGTCCCGATCTCTGTACACGAAGCTCGGCTTTGAGAAACGTTTCCGAACGGTGCGCGCCGTTTTGCGTCCCCGCTAACGCGTTAAAGTTGATCACTAGCAGATTTTATTTTTTTAAGACTTTTGAATAAAATCAATTTAGCTTGCGATCTTTGATCGCCTAGAGAATTTTAGTAGTAGCTTTAAGATGGGGCGGCTAGTGCTCTCGGTCCGGCTCGAGTCGATACGACAGGTGTTAGCTGCGTTATGGCGCTTGTACACGCTCGGAAGATCAGCATTGTCTATGCGCACTTTAATAGAAGAAATGTAAACAGACAGGTGACTGATGACCGTGCGTAGAAGCGACTCCAGCAACGAAGTGGAATCTGGTTGAGTGTACAAGCGTCCTTAGACTTCTATACATAGGGCCTCTGCGATATTTTTCTGCCGTTAGCGTTTTTAATCTCCTAGTATCTACTTCTTGATAATGACAACGAATGGCTTTCTTGTTGGGCGTTACATACAAGTCTGCCTACATTTTGATACGTCTATGCTAATGCCTCAGCCCTCATCACGCTTCAGTCAGATTCGAGAGCTGTAGCCGTTTGCTGCGTTCTCTGGCGCTAGCCTAGTTACTGATCTCAACAATACTCGTTCACCATTACTTGGATACCTGACATTTAGGTACTGATCTGCAAGCTGGCTTCGAGTCATTTATTTTGCTGATGTCATTGCATGCGTGATTGCCTCTAGTTCCAGGAGTCCCCGACTCTCGTACACCAGAAAAATCGCCAACATTTTAACATTCCTTGTATTCCTAAGAATTTGGCGCCTCGGCATGGAATTATCATCAATTTGCGATGTGACAAGGGTAAAGTTAACAGTCAAGTATTTATATATCATGATACCAATATTTGTGAACGTGGTTACTCTACTCATTTAGGCGAACGCTTCATTACCACTCGTTGATCGAGCGGAAACTATTCTGTCTCATGGTTTATAAAATTTTTGGGACCCGTTATGATCTGTTTGATAAAAAAAATGTTAGCGTTTAACATTGACGTACTTGAAAATGTATAAAAGTACATGAGAAAGAAAGGTTGCCGACGTTGCACCCAGTTTGCACAATTCGAGATATTTAATCAAGCACCTTTTAAATGACAAACGCGACGAATATTAAATTATGATAAAAATTAATAAAAAATCTATAAAAAAAACATTTATCATTTAATTTGATAATGAAAATAATGGAATGGAATATAAAAGCAATGGAAGGACATGACAATTACGTTGTTTTAAAATATAAGTTAAAAAAAATGTGATTTGCGAAATAACCATATACAATAATATACTTGTTGTCTAGATATTTTCATAAACGTAGAGTAAACATAAAAATAAACTGTGACTAGTTTTCAGTTAGTTATTATTAGTTTTTTATAGCAAACCAGTTTTTTATATATCAAATACATGGAAGAATCATTTAAAATTTGATACAAAAACGTAGATAGGTAGGTATTTTAATACGGGAATGTATTTTACGATTATATCAACGTATCTAATAAAAAACGTTTGCTATTCTTATGTATACCTGAATATTACTTAGAATTATTAAGTTAATCATCGATTTATTATTGGACATTATTGTGTGATATGATAATATTTATTGCTTTACGAATATTATTTAATAGTTTGGCCAATTTGTATAATAGTATATATTCTGTCTTCCTAAAGACATCTAATTAGTACCTATAATGAACAACTATATTGACTAAAACGGGTATTATAAAGATTACCTAATTTGTATTTATTTCACTGTATACTGGATAGAAAATGCACTTGTATCCATTTTATTTTTAAAATTTATTGTCTCTACTTTTTTCTTTTTAAGATTGGCAAAAGCCTGAAGTTGTAAAATAATTGCTCAATAATTGGAGCTTCCAATTATTAAATTCACCAAAGAAAAATATTGCCAAATTATTGATTGTGTATTGTTCTCGCATTTTATTGTAATAATTTATTTAATTAATTAAAATGTGCTTGTCTTTGTTTGTGTCAAATCTATTCAAACTGGATGATAGGATAAAGAATTTTATATACCTACTGTGAATTGTTTTATCATCTACGTAAATATTTTTCTTATAATCAGGTGTTTATAGGAGTCAATTGTAAAATGTTCAACTGTTTGTCTGACGTCAACGTTACACTCATACCATGCAATCATGCTACAAGCTTCCCTACTTCATGTAGGTACATGTCGAATAAGTAGATCGAGATTTCTTGAAAAATTTATTAAATGTAAGTACATTTTCTCTGAACACTCCCTTACCTACTTACTTATGTACCTAAATAAAATATAACTAAACTAAACGGACACGTTTTCCGTCCTATGCTGCAGTTGACATGAAAATCGCAGTGTATTACAATAATGCAGAAAATTATAAAGAATGTAGTATCCATTATGTATTGTTTATCAGTTTAACACTTACCAACCTTGCAAAGGTATTGAGAAAACAATAAAAACTAAACCTAACACAAAATGTTTTATTTTTCCTACCTACAACACGAAATACAGATAACAGTGTAGTTCCATAACATAGCATCACGCCTGTATTCCCCGAATGGGTATACAGGGACCAGGTATCATGTATTACTTACACTCATATTTTATAGATGCCGTTAACACATCCCTGTGGATATCAAGAACGATCATGAGGAGTCGTAATTTGAATTTTGATTTTTCTGCCGGAATGATACAGTCTCATTGCTCTAACTTCCTCGTAGTTCAGTGGTTACAAGTTCGGCAGCTGAGCCTGAGATCTTGGGTTCGATTCCTGGGACGAAGATCAGAAATATTTCTTTCTTGTGATTCTTCCCGGCTTGGACAATGTGCCTTTTAGAAAATACGCAGTAGCAGCCTAAAGTCGGGAACTAACTAACAGCATCGGTGAAATGTGGGTGTAGGTAGTTACTACACCTCTACCTAACCCTCCAAGGCATAAAGGCATGATGCTGTGGTATTTAACATGATAAGTACCTAAAGCAATTAACGCGACATACTGCTGTAATATGGCCTCGACTAAAACTATTTACTCATGCTCTTCTGTGGAAAAATATAATTTGTTATGAATACAACATAGGTATATCACGCCTATATTCCCTGAAGATGTAGGCAGAGGTGTGCACAGTACACCCATATTTCACCAATGCTGTTGTTAAGTCCCATGTAATAGGTGGTGAGCCTATTGCAGTCTACCGCACACAATTCCAAACTCCAGGCTGCTACTGAAAACAGGACCTAATGCTCAGCAGTCAGACTTGGGACCACTACACCAATAAGGCAGTATTAATACAATGTATATATACTTATTTCAGTACTCAATAAGAATCTCTTACGATACTCGTACATTCCTAAGTCCCTATAAGTTAGTTTTAACATTTTAAGTGAGTTCCCTAAAAATTACTAATTAGCAAGGGCCTACCCTAGATGGTTGACACCAATGATACGAGGCCTATACTCAGAAATAAAAGATTATGGACACTTTTTCGTAAACTTTTGGGGCACAGCGCATAAATGAGATAGATGCATATGACTCCATACCCGTAGGTATTTAATTAAAACAAAGTACGTCATCAACACAGTCAAGACATCAGGCAGCCTACCTCTCTCGTTCATTCTCTCACTCAATCGCTCCACCAACGGAGTACCTACATAGGTACATACGCCGCTATACCTACGCTGCTTGATGCTTGCGAACATGGACATACAAACTGTTTGCCCAAAGTGTCTCTGAAAGAAAAGAACAGCATGGGCTCTCTTCTTTTCTCTATTGTGATAATATATTATTTCTTTCATCCAGTGTTAATTGTTCTAGACCTTAATAATGTACCTTGTCGTACAGAATCTAAAATTGAAACCGGGACCGGAAATCAATTTCAACAACATTAAAAAATAACACTCAAAGGAATAAAACGCAATCGATTTTAATATCATAACTTTGAACTCGACTAAACATTTTTGTATTTTTTTCTGTAATATTCACATTTTGGCGTCAATGTTATTAATGAATGCGAACAAGAATAATGAATAAGGTACTGAATAATATTCATCGCAATCAGGAGGACCTTTATGAAAATGTTCCACTGAACTGTCCCACAGATGAAATGAAAGTCTAAAAATAAAATACTAATAATTTCACACATGGCATTAGTCTGGAAAAATACTAGTCATGAGTGTTTTTAAAACATCTATGGATATCGGTCCATCTGCTCACCGCACTAAGACCAACTGTCAAGTCTAATCAGTGCTGCCATTACTACGGCAGTAGCTGTGTTCTACGGCAATCTGGCTAATATTACTAAAAATCTACTGCCTTCGGTAATATCTTCATTGCCGGAGCTAAATCTACGACAATTTCCTGCAAGCCTTTAATGGCGGGTTTTTTTATTTCTTTAAAGGATGTTTTCAAACTACAATCGGTTCTGTAGATAAAATTGCATAATAAATCAAGATAATTCGCTCCCACTGGCAATAAGCGAAGCCGAATGATGTTTTTTAGCAAAATATATATTTATTTGTCTGAATACTTTTTAAGGAATATTTGGAGTAGTTTTTATATAATACAATTTTGTTATCTTTACATGCTACGGCAATCAAAATCCCAAGTTCCATACAAACACGGCAATTTCGCGTACCAAACACGGTAATTTAATATTAATCTCTGGCAACACTGAGTCTAATGTATGTAATGCTAATGTCAAATTTCGCAACATGGCGATAAAGTAGTGTTTGCTTTTGTGTTTTGCTAGCCGTGTGAATTTTGTTATGACTGAAGAAGGGTAAATTAAATTTACTGATGCAATGACGAGCTTAATAGATAAAATTGAACAACTAATTAAAAGGGAGAAGACTACTCCCGAACGTAAAAAAGATGATTCCAAAAAGTCGTCAAGTGAGATTTTATCGGAATTGTTTAGTGCTTTTAACGCGGATCCACCTAAAATAGAAGATGTTCCTATTAAGAAGTCTAAGAAAAGCAAGAAGAAACACAAGAAGGAGAAGAAGAAACGTAGTCGGAGTACTAGTAGTGTCAGCTCTCAGAGCAGTGAATACTCCCACAAACGTAAAAAAAGAAAAAAGAGTAAGACCAAAAAACGATCTAGAGAGAGCCGGTCGCCATCGTACCCATACCCGTTAACGCCTGTAATAATTAAACCCGAACTAGAACATGTAAAAATCAAACATGAGAAAGAAATCAAGACAGAAGATGTGAAACCAAAAGTTAAGGTCGAGAGGGATACAAAGAAACTAGTGACTATTAAAATAGAGGATAACTCCTTATCACCACCACACCCTATACCCTTGCCACCAGATATAAAAGTTGGGACCATAGATCTAAGGAATAAACTAGAAAGTAGGAGAACTGAATCAAACAATACAGACAGTGATAAAGCTAAAGGTAAAATTCAAATTAAGAATCTAAAATTCAGTACAGTGTTTGAGGAAACAGTAAAGAAAGCAGAAGAAGAAGCTAGAAAGAAGGCGGAGAAATATGAGGAAGGTGAATATACTGACTCATCCAGTAGTACTGAGAAGGAAATTGTATGTAACTCACACTTCCCTAAAACCTCTGATCCTGGAGGTATTCTTAAGAAACAAGCTGAGGAAGAAATGAAAGTGTAAGTAGAGCTCAAAAATATTTTTTTCTTAATTCTTACTTAAGTCCGGTCCACTACTAGAAAAAAACAAACAGTATTACTACTGTTATTGAATATAAATATAAGAAACTTACTATGATTGCCATAGTATTAATTTGTTTAATTGACATATTATTTTATAAGAAGACATAGTGATGTAAATTGTAAAGAGTACGCGTTATAATGGTTTGGTCATATTGAGAGAATGAATTAAAGATGGTTAATAAAAGATCTACAAGGTGTAAGTGGAAATGCCTTATTAGTGATATCCTGCAGAAAGGTAAGGTGCATAGTACTCGCAACCACCGCACATATATGACCAGATATATATCATTTTTATGTAAGGATCGTAGTAGATGGCATTCTGTAGTTTCTGCCTACCAGTGGGAGAAAGGCGTGAGTTTATGTATGTATGCAATTTTATAATCAAAACTATAATAATTATGCTGAAGTTAAAATATTGACGGTTAAAAGTCTATTTGGTTCAATGGACATTACTGTGCCTTAAAAAAATAAACCTTAAAATAACAGTCTTTAGATACATTTTCATATTTGACAAAAATGATGCTCGAGTCAAATATGTCAATTGGGGTTTGCTTGGTTAATAAAATTATTTCTAAGTATCTTTCTCTTTCATTGACAGTGAGATATGTGAAGATGAAAAAGCAGCTGCAAAGAAGAGCAAAAAGACTGAAAGCTCAACTAAAACATCACGCAAGGATCGTAGTAAATCTCCTAAAAGGTATTTTATTTTAATTTTACATATATTTTTCTAATTCAACATATGCTGTTTAACTTCAAAAAATACTGTACTATGATAATTCAATATCACTCATATTATCACAGGAAAGGCAAAATTACTCAACTGCCAAAGAAATGTTTGGCAGTTAATCAATTTTACCTTTCCTTTGATGATTTATTTGATAGTATTTGCCATAACAGTTTGTAATGGTTACTTTGTCCCAAAGCAATAAGTTTCTAGTCATCAGGGAGGATTTTAGGTGCTAATCTGAAAAAAAAATACATATTTTTTACTATATAAGTGACACAACCTTCAAAGATTAGAAAAGTGCACCTTTTTCTGCCAACTTCACCCTCATAGCCCAATTAATTTACAATTAATATGTGTCTACTACATAATCATGCTAAAGATATTTTAACTCATTAATTTCTTAGGTCAGGCAGTAAATCCAGGCGTTCAACATCAGCATCAAGGAAACGCCACCACCGCTCCAGTTCTAAAACGCGTCATAGTAGCCGCTCCCGTCACCGGTCCACATCGAGGTCTCGAAGGAGGTCGAGGTCACGCTCTAGGAGAAGGTCAAGGTCACGGTCAAGACATAGAGTGAGGCGATTGTCGCCTAGACATGGAGGCAGGGGAAGGAGATCTAGGTTTGTTATTACAAAACATAATTACCTTAATATTTTAAATTATAATATTCTTAGTATATTAATGTTTACCATCCCTATGATGTTTTTAATTACTCCAGTATTGGGAGTGTGTCTAAAAACAAAAATCTCACATGCATAAACATCAGATCAGGAAAATATCTAAGTATCTAGTAAAGTCTCTCTTATATCTATAGTAAATGGTTTTCACTTTAAGTCATTTCTTATGACCTTGGTTTTGAATTACAATTGATTATTGAAAGCTGTAATTTTATTCGCCTGATAAGCTATTTATTTACGCATTAACAATTCAATTACAAAATACATTTAACTACTTAAACAATTTTTGAATGAATTTAATGCTTTTCTTTTCTTCATTTGGTTGAATTGTCTTATTTAATTTTACCTATTTACAATAGGTTACATTCCTAACAGTCTCTCAACTGTAAAAAATAAAACTTAACTAATTATTCCGATTCTTCATAAAACGAGTTCCCAGAAAAGAGTCTTAGAATATATCTAGAAAATATGTTTACATTTTTTTTCCCCTATTAGCAATAACATTGACTTAACTCCTTGAAAAATAATATAAAAATATCATAACTTCAAGGTCGCCAACGGGTGTGAAACTCGCTGACAGCGAGAAAAAGCGTCTCCTAGAAGTGGCTAGGAGGAATGCCATCAATATGCTCAAGAACGGCGCAGTTCCGGCAGGAGCAGCCGCACTGCCGCCACATACTAGGAACCAAGTTATGGCTGCCATACAGTCTGGAGGTAAGCAACATATGACATAGCTCTAGTAAATTTTCTGAAAAGTAGTAAAATAGAGGTTTTTAATAATTACGGATTACTTTTTGATACCCTAGCCTAGTGACAAATAATAAAAATTACTAGAAATAATAGGTATAGTATAATATATATAATAGGTTGAAACTACATTAACTACTGAATTTTGTACATAAGATATGACAGGATTTTTCAATAACAATAACTAAATTTACTCTCTACAGGTAAATCAGTTGACGAACTGACAGACTTCTGCAAACATTTATCAAAGAAGGAGGCCCTTGGTGAACTTTCATCTGTTTCTTCAAACGACGATGATATGAGTGAGAATGAGGACACACTCGCTTTCCACCATCCCTTCCTTGTGAAAGAAAAGGCACCTATAGTTATGAATATAAGGGTGAGTTTCCTAATGCATATGTACTATTCTTGTTTGAAACAAATTAAAGAATAAATAAATAAACTTACACTGCACTTAAACAATACTACAAGTCCTGTCATACATTTTTATTTGTTTTCCTGTTACTCGTGCATGCCATACATTGTATGTCTCTGACGTCGCCATTTTTATGTTTATTTCAATTTTAATATCGCTCTGTAAATAAGTACCGTAAATGTAACGAATGCAGTCATGCCTAAATCATTCCTATATCGAAACATTTAATTAAGCTCTTACAGCACCATAGGGAAGTCAAAACACAAGCAAATATTCAACTTAACATACTTTTTTGGGAATTTATTTAAATAATTTGTTACCAGGCATTTTAAAACAAATAGGGTTTATTGCAAAAGATAGTATTTTACAATTTCCTTTCATAGATTATCGACAATTGAGTATGTGTGTGTGTGAGTGTTTGTAACTTCGACCATAACAGAAATATGTTCCTTTTTAGGGAGGAGCTCCACTACCCATAAAGACGAATCCCCTACCCATAGCCAATAAGGAAGAGTTAAGACTTCAGTTTCCTGTGTCATCGGGATCACAGCACAGAGAGAAGGCCTCTGAATGGGTGCCAGTCTCTCCACCTAAGAAAGATATGGTAACTTTTATTATATTTGATATCTATTGTTTTGTAGTAAATAGGTTTGTGTTTTTATTGTTCACTAGCTATGCCCGCGACTCCGTCCGCGTGGATGTCGTAAATAACAAATGTTCGACGTGATTATTTAAATTGGCATAACTTTTTATTTATGAACCGATTGACATGAATCAAAAACTAAATGTTAAGTAAAGCAAAACGTAAAGTAAAACTAAATGTAAAGTACCACAATATATTAGTGAAAACCACATCTAAATCGGATAAGCCATTTCTGAGACTAGCGCGCTCAAATGCACAGACGAATATACAAAAATTCTAACAATAATTGTTTTGGGTGCTATTTGCGTTGATAAAGGTCCCAATAATATTTTTTCTCATATATTTTCCATGTACAGACAGCGATCCGTTACATTTTTATTATATGTATTGATGCTTGATGATAATCCACAGACATTCCACACTTCATTATTTATGAAGGAAATATGTAATATTTCCTATTCGATCCCTTGCTCCTTTTAATGTGGCATTAGGACGAACTAACTCATTTGCATATTTGTAATATTATTTCTGGCCATTATTCCAATTAAAATTGAATTATTTTTATTGCAGCAAGTCGCCAAATTGAACTCTAGCAGTAGTACTAAAACGAAATCAAGTACCACTACTACCACCACTACCACAAACACAAACACATGCACAGAAATTGCAAAGTAAGTACAATTTATTATAATACAATATACAATGTTAACAAATACCAATCATTCTGGCAACACCCAATGTAACACAAAAATTTCGAGATGGCTTAGTGGTCATAGCGCCTGGAGTATTCATCCGTGAAGCGCAGGTTCGAATCCTGTTCGTTCTTTTTCCATTTAATATAATAACTTTATTCTGGCAACACAGAATAATCATTAGAGTAAAATGCATTAATGGTTTTTTTATATCCGGGTCAACAAACTTTTACCCATGCGACGATATGCCAGGCAACCAATCAGTTCATATAACATAACATAGCATCACGCCTATATTCCCCAAAGGTGTAGATAGAGGGGTACACAGGTGAGCCTACACAATTCCAAACTCCGGGCTGCAACTGAAAATTTCCTAGCAGAACAATACTGCCCGACCTGGGAATTGGACCCAGGACTTCATTCGGCAGTCGCGCTTAGGACCACTAGACCAAAAAGGCAGAAAAGAGTAAAAGTTCCTTGATATTTAATTAAATAAGTATGTAAATTCGAAAATAAAATGTACTAATTATTTCTCTCTTGTTTTAGAATATCTGAGAGATCTTCTAGTCCGCCTGCTTATATGAAAAGCTTTACGTCGGGGAGCCGTAAGTGTATAGTTTGTTATGTAACTAAGGTAACACAAAATGTGTTTACTTAGAAACAGATTTACCCAAGCTGCAGCAATATAGTTATATGTTTTAATTTCGAACCCCATTGCTTGAAGACTAATAACATTAATAGATAAGGTACAATGTTTCACGTCATTTGCCAATTACAAGCATCCACATTTAGAAAACTTAATACTACTAGTTATTACACAAAACAAAACAAAATATGTATCTTACACAAAAAAGTTTGGAAATTAATAAAAAAACTATAATTTTAGAGAACTTTTAAGACTGTTAAGTTTGAATTAATATAGCCATTTAATAGCTTATTATCGATTTTTGACCTATAAAAAATTCGAATAGATTTTACTCTATCATTCCAAAATCCAGCCTAAGTAAAAATTGTTTAAGTCTTCTATTAAAGAATAAGCTGTAAGAAAGTGCTTATTTACTAAATATTGTATTTCTAGAACTGAACTCCGTGCCAGTGGTGCCTGCGCTACCAGCGCTGCCGGCGCCGGGTCCTCAAGCTTACCCTCCAGGTGTTGATGCACAGAAAATGGTATGTATTGTTATTATTATATATTATTAAATCATTTAATATGTATATTGATTTTTGTTTATTGAGACTACAACAGAGCCCACTCAAATCCGATAAAGTACGCGGTTTTGTGGATCCCCATCATTTACACAAATAAGTAACATTCAAGTGTTGTTGTAATGTCAAAATAGGTTTTTACTAAATGCATATGAAAATATATACGGTACTTATATCAATAAAAAGTAATTTAAATTTTTGTCTAACTGTTCTGTCTAAGTTCCGAAACGGCTAGACCTATTTTGACGGCACTTTAATTGGCAGATAGCTGATGTTGTAAGGAGTAAATTAGGTTTCTTTTATTTTGGAAAAAGATTTGGGGTTCCACAGGCTAATTCTTCAAGTCAAGTATCAAACCTTTAGCAATTTTTTAATGTAATTTGTTGATCACTTTAAACTTCTCAATTACTAAATAAATAAATTCTTTTACAGCAAGATGTAGCGAATATCGTGTCACAGAAGCTGTCTTTAATACGTAAAGAACAAGAGGAGACTGAATTGTATACTACACACGGAGTAAGTGATATCTTGTATAATATAAATAAAAACTGCACATACATAACATAGCACCACGCATGTATTCCCCGAAAGGAGAGGTAGATGTGTGCACTGATGTACATTTCGCCTTTGCCTTTATTAAGTCACAGGTTTTCTTTTTGGTTTAGTGTTCTTCTTACCTTGTGACCAGTCTTCCAGACTATAAGCAGATTATTTATGTGCTGTTTGGTGTGTACGGCACAGCTTCCCCTGAAGCAGACAAGTCGAGTCGAAGATATAGGTGGTTAACTTATTGCCGTCTACCACACAATTCCAAACTCCAAGTAGCTACGGAGAATTTCCTTACAGGAAAACCCAGTGCCCGACCTGGGAATCGGACACAAAACCTCACGCTCAGTAGTGGCGTTTGCGACCACTAGACTATCGAGGCAATCAAAACTTCAAATAGGCTGTTCTAATTAAAAACAAAAGCATATATCATAACCGACTTTTTTGGGTAGTCGGGTGTAAATAGATAAATAACATTTTCAACATAATACACTATACTACGCTAAATTCAGCAAGTACATACCAGATTTTTTGTACTGATCTGTTTTAAGAAGGACAGGTTGCATTTAAAGTGTTCTTATAAAAAATACATGATCAATGTTAAGATATATTTTGGGATTCCCTTTTAGTTCTGACTTCTGTTACAATCTATAATCTGTGGCTTAGCCCTTAAGGAACAGTTTTCTTCTTTGTTCTTATAGAATTAATCAATTTAAATACTCATATTAATATTTTCTTTTCACAGTTTGGTTGGTCCGCCGGGGAATCATCTCTCGGTCAGTTCACCGGTACGACGGGAGCACAAATATTAACTCCGAGGGAACTAGCTAGCGGTACACAAGCTTGGGCCAAAAAGGTACCCACTTTATACAACATTCATAGGAATATCATATTGCTGGCTCGTAATATGACTACACAGAGATTGTTCTTTCATTTTCACAAATTATTAGAAGATATTAGTTATCAAGCCTTCGTATATTGCGGTCCCAAACTTGCACATAAAGTTAATTGACTTGAATGATTAAAAGTCACTTGTAAGGGCTTGTGGCTAAGTAACAGCCATACGATACGATCGATCTGATCGATTAGGTTAAGCTTAGCTTGCCGCTTTTGTTCTGCGGGTGGGTGACCGTCAATTCATATCGAGACCCCTCCGTGCCTCAGATAGTACGTTAAACTGTCGGTCTCGGTTATCTAATGAAGATCTAGGATAGCCATTGCGGGTAGTCAAATGCCTTACTACGAGATATCGTTTTACCCAGTAACTCGGTTGTGGAGATCGGATAGGCAGTCACTCAATGTAGAATACTGGTATTAAGCTGCATCCAGTTATACTGGAAGCCGAGCCAACATACTTGGAAAAAGGCAAAGTAAAAGAAGAAATTAGTAGTGACGTTAGATGTAATTTTACATCTATTAAAATTAATATACGATTAAAATCACATTGGATACTAGGTATTTTTCTATCACTTTATATCCGCCGCCCAAAGACTCTATTGATATGCTGCTAGAAGTCTTGCCAAAGAAGTTTAACCATAACCGACCTGTTACTGTATTAGTTTGATAGTGTGTCTATCCAAATACTGTCAAAATGACACAATAACACGTTGGTTACGGGTAAAGTTATGTTGGTGCAATTTAGCCTTAGTGTTTTTGTGCTCTGTTTTGTGGCATGTTAACACTTTCATTCAACATAGAGAGTAAATACCAGAACTGCAGATCAAAATGTATTCATTAGCTAAATATGTAGATAGATAATGTGTTTAATTAGTGCAATACATGTCCTATAATATCCAATTTAATGTTAGTTTTTTTGTAAATTACGGGTGAAATACATCTTTTAAATCTAATTTGTCTATAGTAGGAAAACGCTGGAATGTAATTTCAGCCAAAATAAAAATATATCAGTAATAATACTATAATATTTTTATTTTGACTGGTGGTATCATTCAGTTGTCGTTTATAGCATCCTAAAAAAAAATCTTCATTCACTCAAAATAAAGTGGTCATGATGATATTGTGCAAATGCTTGAAAGGACCTTCCATACCCAAACTGCATCGTATTTTAAAGTATGTTTCTTACATGTGATTATGAAAGAACAATGTGTTTGATTGGGTAAAACATAAAATATGCGTTAAAGTATCAAACGAAACCACATAATCATACCCAGCTGTCTTATTGTGAACTATGTATTGAGTTTAATTTTGTGTTAGTGGTTTTGAAGACAGTGTAAAACATTAAAAATTTTATAAATATAATAATCATAATCGAGAGATATTCCAAAATAGTCTTTCTGCAAGTTTTTTATTCAAAACCATTATAAAGAAAAGTACTTATTTAACCCTAAATCCCTAAATAAAATAAAAAAAACAACTTAAATGTATTATCTTGCTGGAGAGAGAAAAAAATATAGTAGGATAGTGTTTTATATTTTTAATTACTGAAATATCATGTAACACAGAGTAGTGAACAAATGGAGTGCTAATATTCAGCAACAAAGATATACCAAAATTTTATTTAGCCGCTATGAGAATGTGTCATCTGAAATATACTTACTGCAATTTTCAATGTAGAAATTAAATCCCAGTTCTGTGCATTATACTTTTTGTTTATTCTTTACTGCTGTTCGTATTAATTTTATAAATAACACAAATTCAAGCATACTCTTTATTTATTTTAGTACACACAATTAAACTCCATACAGCTTACCAATACTGACATTGAATGGGCCAACGGTTTCGTTCAATACTTTAATAGTGTGGCAATAACTTTTCTTTCAGCTGATTGCCTCGCCGGTCGGGATCGACGTACACTGCGCGTTCCACCGTGCGGTCAGAACTTATAATACATGTTGTATTATACTTTCTGACCTTTTTCAATATTACTGTGATGGTTGCAACAACTTATTGTGTACTATTATATCTTTATCTCACTCTTTTTGTAATTCAAGCAGTATTATAGCACATTGTTTACGTGTATGTAATTCATTTATATAAAGTTTTGGAAATGCTTAATGTGTTGACTTGCATACGCACTCAGTCTTTCAATTTTTATTACTGAATAATTATGATATCCTAGTTACCCATAAAGGAGGAAGCTACTCGTTCTAGTACTTTGTATCAAAAATGTTATAATAATATCAATGCTCGGCTTTTTGAATATGCAAAAAATTTTTTACTCTATGATTTACATTTTCTCTATTAAACCGAATTTATTTAACTCATATATTTACTAAGATTTAAAAAACTTCCATTTATATATTATACGATTTTATTATAAGTATAGATATTTGTTAACTAACTGAGAACATAATGATTTTTTTCAAGTATTGTCTCAACTATACACTTAAGTTCCTACACATTTGAATGCGTCCTATTTTATCTAGAATATTCCATCACATTTATTTATCGTATAATTCTAAATCTATATAATTCCTAAACTTATATTATTTAATGTGTTACCTCACTATGTAATGTCCAAATTATTTGTTGCTGCAACCATCACGACCCACCGTACATTCCTTGTTTGTGTAAAGAGGGAACTGTTTAGTTCGCTCTTTACACCGCACTATTCTTCTAACGTGATGGTAATTCTCATGCCATCCCCTTTGGCATGTTAATCATCATTACCAAAGATTGCGTACAGATATTCAGTTTTCCCCTTGGTTATGACTGACTTATTTGTTTAATGTTTTCTTTTGTTTACGTATTAAGTTTTTCCATAATAGTCGAGTTATTTAATTAGCAATATGATTTTGAGTATACATACCAGAGTTAAATATTAATACTTTTATTTCAATTGCTTTTCCTAATTTTGTTAACAATATTCATTAGAATAATTTATATATTTGTGTTTATTGTCCTTCACTCGGCGAAAATAACACTTTGGGTTTTGGACATATTTATGTACGTAATGTCTACATATTTATAAACCAATCGACTTTAAATATATTTTAGTCAGTCTTCAAATGATAAGAGCCCAACGATTCTTTGAGCTATCTTCTCGAATACTAACATAATAGTTGAACTTAGATACATATTTGTGCAAAGCTATGTGCGAAGTTTTGCACAAAACTCTCAACATAAATAAAGCCTATGGATAAACCTGACCAATTAAAATAAAATAAAAACTATTTTGTCAACTTATTCTAAGGCATTTGGCAAATTTTATCACACTATTAAATCCACAATATTCCCGTCTGATGGCTCAGAGAAAAGTATGGTCCAAATGGGGAATTCATGAATATTTGTTGCAGCTTTTAAGTGATAAGGAGATGCGTGCACTTCGATGTCTACGATGATAGGTGCTAACCTTACAATGTTTTCAAAGAGGTAAGTATAATACGGGAAGGGTGTCAATGTTACTCAAAGAAAAGTATACTTAATTGTTGTAAATATTGAGTGGAGAATCGCAACTTGTCATTTGGATTCGATGGAGAAAGTTGTCAAACTATGCTCTAACGACTGCTTTTTTCAGTCTGAGGTGATACGACTGCTTCAAGACAAGCATTCTTAAAAAAAAAAAATATGGAATCAATTACCTTTCCTGACATTTTAAATGTTTACAAATTGTTTTCCTCTTATTACCAAAACAAATTCATATAATCACCATTGCCTTTGCGTTCTCTAAAGTGTTCTTATGTATGTAGGATCAACTCGTACGTGCCGCGCCCGTTGAAGGCGGAATGGGCATGCATTTACTCCAGAAAATGGGCTGGACACCCGGCCAAGGGTTGGGTAAGGAAGGCACTGGAACTCTCCAGCCTTTACTCCTTGAAGTCAAGTTGGACACTAGAGGTCTACAGGCCAAAGAAGAGGTCAGTAGCTGTAGACGCAGTAGAGGTGTAAGTAAAAGTACATTTTTTTTATTGTTTATACGCTTGGTGTAATTTTTAAATACGATTGTTATTTGATCGATACATTTGCACGTTTTAATACCATGTAACTGTTACATTCGATTTTGATCACTTATGTTTGTCAACTTACATGTAATCTCATTGGCATCAAACGCATATAACGCATAATCATCTCATTGGTTGAACATTAATAAATTCCAACATTATTTCACTTTAACTCTATGAAACTTGAACATTTTACAGATGAAACCACAGCGGACAGGGCGTATTCGGGGCCCCGCACCGCTCGTCGCCGGTGGCAAACACCCAGTATCATTACTAGGAGAATACTGTTCGAAACAGAAACTAGGACCGCCAGAATATAACCTATGCTTTGAATGCGGCCCTGATCACAAAAAGAACTTCCTGTTCAAGGTCTGCGTACGTTGATATTTTATTGTTTTTTATTTTTAAATTAGTTTTTAAGTATTAAGGTAAGGTTTTTATGTTTGAAAATAGTAAACGCCACACTTCCGTGTCCTCAATGTAATCTTTAATTTTATTATAAGCTTTTTAACAAGAACTGACTAATTTAATAGAAGCTTTAAACTTGTTACCAGTAAGTTCTGTATTAGTTTGTGGTAGCTTGTTATAAAAGCATATACAATTACCTAAATATGATTTGTTTGTTTTTGCTAGTCTATATTTTGGCACTACTATTTTATTTTTATTCCTAGTATTTATGTAGTAAAAGGCACTGTTGATACTGAAAGGTTTTAATTTTTTTTCGGACGTACTTAATATTCTCGAAAATATATAGTGAGGGCAGTGTAAGTATATCAATTTCTTTAAAAAAGTCTCAAGGATTCACGAGGGCCCATGTCATAGATTGCCCGAACTGCCCTTATCTGTAGAATGAAGATAGATTCTACCCTCAGCTGCCGATTCCCACAATAGAATGCCATAATGCTATGAAAATATGCAATGCAAAAATATGTTGCTATCAACAGCTAGACTAGTTTACTGTACAATGTTTATGTGTACATTAATAGTTATTAAAATTTGACAGCTGACAGACATAGGTCTGTCAGCTGTCTAATTTTAATAACTATTATTGTGATTGTGAATTAATAGGTAAACTTAAAATTATCCTCCATTATTATTGCATTTTTAAGAGCAGCTACATTAAGTACATAAGTACCAAATAAGGGTTCTGATAACAAAAACAACAGCTAATAATTTGTCTGTTAATGGACGATCTCTTAAATCGTCATCACGTCAAATTCAATTCAATTCAAATTCAGTATTCAATCGGATATCTTGTTCGCTTTTTACCCTTATCTTATCACTCCATTTACTTACTATTCCTTGGTAAATAAATATACCAATATAGTAAAGTAGATATAGTCAATAAACGTTGTTGTTATTTTAGTAAGTTGCGTCATGCGATGCAAATAAGTTTTGTATTTGTATGGCACCAACGTCATTGCGAATTCTTTAAGACAGCCAATGCCAACTCCTTGCTGAAGAATCTTTTTATAAGACATGCACGTGGTGCGTGACAAGACTTATCACAAGTTAGGCATCGATCTAAATATTTCAGCTCATACAATATGTCATACAATTAGTAATATTGGTAAATATTATGTAACTTTAGATCTTACTTGCTTTCACTGAATAACAACATTCTTGCGAATTATTTATATATTATCTTAAACAATGATACCTTCTATATTTTACAGGTAAAAGTAGCAGGAACAGAATACCAGCCCGCAGTAGCTAGTGCAAACAAAAAACAGGCGAAAGCCGATGCAGCTCAACTGGCATTACAAAAACTCGGCATAGTGACGTAGAGTGTATACGAATATTTAAACCGCTCGATTGTTATACTTGATTAATACTACATCCTTGTAATACATTGCTAGAATACATATTTAGTTATAAGGTTGTGACCTTTTATTTAAAATTCCCACTAAATTTAAAGGTTCATAAGCTGATTTAGAGGTAGAATATTGGTAGGTATTTCTATCTATTTGCATGAGTAAAGACCTATCTAATAAATTTTATCTTATTCAGTCTTCAAGTGTTAGTTAATCACATCAACGACGTGATGTATGCTATCAATGAAGTGTGTGACAAATTAGTAAGTAGGTACCTTCAAAACACACTTAGAATGACTATGTGAACTATATAATTGATATCCTTAATAGCAAATATTATTGAAGTCAACGTTTACAAACAAGTGCTAACTGATAAAGCTAAAAATAAACATATAATATTTGGAAACAAAGGCTTCCACTAAAAGAGTTTGTTTTGTGAGTATGTGAAATTGTGGCACATCCTAGTAATATAATAAATGCAAGTTTGTGAAGATGGATCTTTGTTACCCATTCATACAATGATTACTGAACAGATTAGAATTAAATTTAGCACACGGATAATCTGGATTAACGCATAGGGATGCTTTTAATCCGAACTGAAGTCGCGGGCAGAAGCTAGTGTGAAATATCCTAGGGGCCGTTCAAGTATTACGTAAGCAGACTTTTGCACCTTTTCAGCAAATATAAGCAAAGCTGTTACACCCCCTCCCCATGCTAACGAAAACATTGGCACATGCATTTTTCAATGTTCTGGTTTATAATAAAACAACTTTTAACCGGATTGATCGCGTGTATTATAGGTTTTTTTGTTTTTCCTGACGTTTCGAACACTTTGCAGCGTTCGTGGTCGCAGGACTTAAAAGTTGTTTTATTATAATGTGTAGTGATCGCGCAAACCTTGGATATTACTATGTGTTCTGGTTTCTTTAATGATTCATGAGCAGCAACTATAAGTCTAGAAATGTCAAGTCTTTTCGGTTTTAAGTAGATTTATATACTCGATTCTAAGCGAGTAAACGTGAAAACGTGTTTCGTTTTCAAGCATAGACAAGTAGTTAAGTTCAAGCAGTCATTTACGCTATCTACGGTTCAAACCAAAATCGTATTTTTTTTTTAGTAAATCTGAAAAGGTTTAAAAATAAATACTGCTGACGTAATCACCATCCAGACCCATCCCTCACGTCATCAAAAATAAGCAAAGCAAAGACCCCCCTGTAGTGCTTACGTAACTTGAATGGCCCCCTATTAATATTATAAGTAAATGCGAGTTTGTGAGGATGGGATGGATGTTTGTTACTCTTTCACGCAATAACTACTGAACGGATGTGGATAAAATTTGGCAGGTTATAAGCTGGATATACATAGCATACTTTTTATGCAGACTGGACCCAATTTTGAAGTCGACAGAGTCACAGTCGGAGTCCAGAAGCTAGTAAATAATAAATCACAAATAATTCATAATCAGTTTAATTTCTGACAAGATTACATTAACTACTTTCAAAACATCGATATAATGTCTCAATTTTAATATCTACTACTAATATCGTGCAAATAAGATCAAAGTCCAAACAACTATAAAAAATAACAACACTAAATCATTTTAAACATTTTAAAGTGCAGGTTCGGAACTATAGAATATATTGAATTTCTTACAGGTCCTTTTTCTTCCTAACATAGTACCTACAATTACTTCTTATAATGTAATAGATACTTTTCACGCCTCCTTATGTTTTCTTACTAAAATCACAGATCTGTTCCTAACTCCATCCAATGTAACCCTTTACTGCTTTTCAGCTGATTGTTGCTTGATCCTATAGTCTGATAAGGCTGCTTTAATTGCATCTTCAGCAAGCACTGAAAAAAAAACAAACCAAATAACTACAAATTTGCAAAGAGTAACATCTCAAATTGTAACATTGCTCTTGAATAATCATTGAAATATTATCAAGATCTTAATCCATGTCATATCTATAGACACTCAATAAAAACTGTAAATGTTATCATTCAGTATGTTTATGAAGTTATAAAAAGGAAACATTAAAATGTTTACTAAAACTTATCTCAAATTACTTGTCAGGTCAAGATATTGCTATTAACAATGTCATATTTTTATCAAGGCATAGTAAGACAGTACAATTATATAATTATGACAAAAAAAAACTATGAAATACTACTATTGTTAACAGTCTCAAGAAAAACAGCAGCTATATTCATTTCTAATACTAAATCAACTTACTAGAGCAATGAAGCTTGACAGGAGGCAAAGACAATTCTTTAGCAATATCAGTATTCTTCAGCTTCAAAGCCTCATCAACTGTCTTGCCCTTCACCCATTCAGTGGCCAATGAGCTTGAAGCAATTGCAGAGCCACATCCGAAAGTCTTGAACTTGGCATCAATGATCTTGCCATTTTCATCAACTTTGATCTGCAGCTTCATTACATCACCACATGCTGGGGCACCAACCAGTCCAGTGCCAACACTCTTATCTTTCTTGTCCATAGAACCAACATTGCGAGGGTTCTCATAGTGATCAATGACCTAAAAATTAGTTATGATTTAGAAGTCTAGATTTATTCATTACTCTATTGTAAATTCACAATAGTGCTATTTCTTTTAATTTATGACAAAGATGTAAACATTTTAATGAATAGATATAAAAGTCTGCAGAATTTCTATATAAATCCAAGTATATTTATGCAAATGTAAAGACAGAATGCTGTAAATATAATTTACAAATTTCATATCAAAGGCAGTAAGTTTTACTTATAAAACTACTGTTTACTTAGTTGGCAGTCTCATATTCATATTTACTTATTTCCATTATACTAATAATATTCAGGCTTACATAGGTATTATTTTCACAATATAGCCATGGACAAAGAAAGATTAAGCATTGTAACTAGTATTGTATCTGGTATTTCAGTAATCATCAATATATTTTCTATGTTGCCGTGCCCTACAGGGTCCATATTGTACTGTAATTATTACTATATTTAACACCTTTATAACTTATGGAGTGCAATAAAGTATTGAGTATTGATTAAATATTATCAAATAAAAAAATAAATATTGAGTGATTGTCCTAATTACTTTGTACATGGTAGAACATTCCAATCAAATAGTCCAAAAAAACTTAAGGAAATCTAGCAAATATGACTGAATTGAAATTACGTCGTTCTACTTGCCGGTGGTAAAATCGATAATCCTCGACGTTGCAACTTACATTAGCGTGGTACGATGTGGTTTGCACAATATTGGGGGTGCTGAAGCTTTTCAAGCATATGCATCTGCGTATATTGGTTACCAAGAAAGCCATCGTTATTCGGTTCTCAGAAAAGAATTACAACAATTTCACAAGCTTATTATCCAACAGACAACACTCGGTGCTATAAGATTTTTTCTGATGGAAAACTGCAAGTGCAAATTCTATCAATCTAATCTCAAGTCTGACATAAATCTGACAGTGACAAGGGAGAAAGAAAGAATCCAAGCACAGACTACATATAATCCGAGTGACACTTGTCATGGAGGATATATTCACTAGATCGATCCTGGATTAGGTTGCTGAGATCGAGTCACTCGTTGGATCGAAATATCGGACTTGTACAGTGTATTCGATACTAAAATAAATAAATAATAGGTATATTAGATAAATAGCAAAAAAACTGGATTATCGGGAGGACGTTCTTCCTATGTAAACTTCTTTTATCTGTGGCGGGCAATATACCAATCGATAAAAGCAGCCGGTTGTCAAAGATTAGACAAGTAAATATATTTTTTATTTCTTCATACAAATGATTGAGGAATTCTAATTACTCAGTAAACTGCAATATAAATATGTTGAGCTTTTTATTGCTTATTCAAATGTATCATAAAACTGTTGTGATACTAAAGTATTTCGTACTATGAACATTATTGCTCTGTACGAACGATTATAACTTGAGAACCAGCTAACCAATTTTGATGGGGGGTTTTCACTATAGCGTAGCTTAGTGGTCCGAAAAACATAATAAATGTATTTCATAATGCTAACACGTATATGTACTGAAGAATTAATACAATTGAAGAATCAACCAATTTATTTAGAGATAGAATTTTCACTCATGCTTTTTGTACCGGACGGGCGGTCTATCGAATCCTAGAAACGAGCCGCTGACGTCCTGTACCTATAGGTTCGGGTTCGACGTATGCTGAAACCTTGTATTTCTTCAGGGACTATGAAGACTATAACACTATCGAGGTCACCGGGAGAACCATTCCATGAAAATAAAACACCGACTTGCACTGTCACTATGAAAGCTTGAGGTTTCTGCTTACTCCATTGAAGATGGCGAGGCTTGAAGATAAATGAAATGGTAGTTTTTGAGCTACGAAGAAAATACATGCGCATTCGCTTAACTACGACGAATCCTTACCGTAACGAGACCCGCAAAAACCTCGCACTATCTATTTTATATTTACTTAATAAAAACTACATAATATATATAATACATAACATACTATATATATAGCTATCTATATACCAATAGATAGGTGCTGACAAGACCTATCTATTGACGTATGTGTCAACCATCTCGCTATTGTACTTGGGCACCTGACACCAGAATACCTTTGTCAACATACTCATTTTCAGAAATCGGGGTTGTTTTTCTACGTTAATGTGTCTAAACCATAAGGGTTGAAGCTATAAAACAATCAGCACCCCCTAGACGAGTATGCCGGCTACAAATGAAACAACATTCTGAAAAGTTTTTATTGCATATAACCATAGTTATGTACATATTAAGATTACAAAATTATGTATGAATTCACAATAAAATATTTCATCATCATCTTTGTTTACATTCACGCTATTGCTTATGGAACATGGCTGCTACATTTAAAAACATTAAAAATACCTTAATTCTAGGCATATGAACACGAATATAAGTGTTTTAATATAAATCTAGGCATCAGAATACAAATCTAAGTGTTTTAATACAAATCTAGACATTCTACAAGCACTAAATTACTATATAGTATGAATATCACTGTTATTGTCTCTAAATTGTTCTATAATAACGTCATAATTTCACACACGCGAATTTACTGTCTTTCTGGATAATAACTGCAATGAATCTATGTAAACACAGGGCTTTCTAAACGGGAATAGCAGGGCTGTCGCGAACACTTTTGATTTTGAGATTGAAAAATCAGTCAATCTATATTGTATCTTTAGATGTTATTGTTCATAAGTGAGTCACTGTTATTACTTTAGGGTCTGAATCTCGTATTATTGTCCGTAATCAGAAAGGGATATTCTGTTGGAGATGAATAAAGTAATAGAACTATTAATTTTCATTGACATATAATGTTCCAAAGTATTACAATATATAAGTTGATACTAATTGGATGTGTACACTACGACAGGAGGAACACGACTGTGTCGCGACGGGAACATGAACGCCGAGCTTTACAATTCATCGCATCTTACTATCGGGTTACATTTCGTGCCGCTACAGTATCCAGGATAGATTTCCGGTACCGATAATGATTATATGAAAAAAAAAATTTTTGAATTGACTTTCTATAATCTGATTAAATCAAGAATCGATTCATACGGTTTCAATTCGAATCGATTCAGACATCGAATTTATTATGTGAGAATTGCATGCATAAATGTCACTGACAAGTGACACTTTGACTTGACAGAACAATGAACCACAATCAATAACGAATCACAGATTAAAAAGTACAAAGTAAATTGTAAAATATGTACAAGAAAGTGAACACCATGCACTCACCAGTCATCACCTTTGTTCGAAGAAAGAAAGAGGATTTGCACTAAATAGTTTGCCAGTCAAAGAAATAAAACTAAGCCAAAGCACGTGCACTTGTGTATATTAATGTTAATTTAGATAGCGTGATATTAGTCCGTAGTCCACGAGAGTTTTAATGTTTCGTTATCAATAATTGATATGATTATGAATATAAAACTAAAAGATACATGTTTTGTGGCTATTCTTGAAATTACAATTATTGTTTATATTTAGTAATTACATTTTCGAACAAATTTTCGAATGTTTCGAACAAATTTTATTTGACATTTAAACTTGCGTTCAAAACATAAAAAATACTTTATCAGGTAGAAATTTTGAAATAGAAAATTGGTTGATGATTTCGTGTTACTGAATGGCATATAAAATAACTAGTATATTAAAAGAAAGAAAGAAGAAAAGAAATTCGGATACTAAAAGTGGGATAATTTTTAAAAATTTTTACATAGCCGCGTCCAAACCGTCTCGTCGAAAAAAATGATTATAGTTTACGAACGGTACTAATACTTTTTGTAGGGAACATGACAATCGGTTTTAGAGCGATTTCTAAGCTTGTAGCGCCTATAGTAGGGAACGTTATTTGTTTATCTCGAGCTCAATTAAGTGCAGTGTGAGTCTATAGTAATTAGTATTCCAGTTTATTGTGTAAATAAAATGATTAACTGTTATGCAATCGGTCATTGAGCATCATAAGACCACCGGCACCAATCACCGGCATCCCTTTTCATTTCGTGTACATCACAAATCTTTAAAAATCAATCTTCAGTTGCCATCCCGATATTGAATAAGGGAAATAAGGGTCAGAGGGTCGTCTTAGGAAGGAATATTATATATTCAATTTATAGACTTGCAGTGGGCCTGGTAGTGTTTTATTAATTGTGATATTATATTCCAGTAAAATGAGTGATCCTGATTACAAAACCGCGACCTCGATCCATGAATTCACGGTCAAAAATATAAAGGGTGAAGATGTGAAATTGGATGTATATAAAGGTCATGTTTGCATCATTGTGAATGTGGCCTCTCAGTGCGGTCTTACAGCAAATAACTACAAGCAATTGAACGAATTATACGAAAAGTATGCTGAGGAAAAGGGTAAGGTGTTCCTGACTACTAATTAGCATAATAATAATGTAGATGTTAAACATTAAGCTGTTGCGTCAGTCATTAGCAGACACAATAGATTTTTATTGTTACAACGTACAGATCTGTACGTTACTGAGCCAAAAGGTTAACTCACTTGTTACATTGTGTTTATTTTTAGGTCTTCGCATTCTCGCCTTCCCCTGTAACCAGTTTGCTGGTCAGGAGCCAGGTAACCCTGAGGAAATTGTCTGCTTTGCTTCAGAGAGGAAAGTGAAGTTTGATCTGTTTGAGAAAGTTGATGTCAATGGAGACAATGCCAGTCCACTGTGGAAGTTCTTGAAGGTAAAGGTTCTGTATATTTTTTAAATCATTTCAAAAACTAACACGTTGGATATGCATGCCTACTTGTAACTCCAGCCGGGAACCAAGGAGGTTGGTATTTAAAAAAAGAGGTGTATTCTCAGCAGTAATAATTTCATCCTGTAGGATATGATTAATTTATTGGATGACTTTAATATGTTCCAGAGTAAACGGCTTAAACATTATAATCACTACATCTTTTAATTACTTTTGCAGGATTGTTGTAACAACCCTGCAAAAGTAATCATTTGATTGATTGCACAACTAAAGTAATACATAATAGCATAAATATTTATGCATATTTTTTTAAGTTGAATCATTAATCATAACTAGTATCATTAAAGTAATGACAAAATTTAAGTTCTATTAATAAAACTTGATATCCATAAAATTTACATTATCACATAATTTGTGTATTAAATTCATATTTACACACAATATATTTTAGCCCATTGAAGGACAGTCACTACCCAAGATCCAAAGTGAGGATATGGAATACATTTTTTATATAATGTTACTAATGTAAGGCCTCACTGCCTCATTCGTCTAGTGGGCTCAAGCAGCTGCTGAATGTGAGGTCTTGGCTTCAATTCTCAGGTTGAACAGTGTTATTGGAGTTTCCTATTAGGAAATTATCAGTAGCAGGCAGGACTTAGATATTTTGCCTGGTAGATGGCTTATATAACTTGAGACACCTTTGCCTAACCATCATTTAGTTGACCTTGGAAATGTGATGAGTATCCTCAACTCATATATTAATAAAAAAAAACATGTCATGGTGTTATTCAATGAGTAATATTTCAATGAAGTACTCAGTAGTACTTATTAATAGAAAGTTGTTGAGTCCTTATCATGATTGCTATATAAATATGTATAATGTATGTGGCAACATACAGATGTTTAGAAGGACAACCTTGGGTAACCTATTTTCTGTTAGGCTGTGTGAAAATCAATATGTCTGTTCTATTATTCATGGTTATATGGAAATGGCCTTTGTGGTACAATAGTGATTATGCACCAATAATGTGTTTTCATTACTAATTTTGCTCTAGGTATATAGCTATATGTATTTTGCAAAACAATACTATTTAGTATGATTCAAAATAAAGTGACTAAACTAAATACTTAAAGTTTAACATAAAATCTAATAATTGTAATGATATTAGTTGAGAAATAACAGTAGTCTTTATTTTGATTATATGGATGTAGCACTTCTCTAATCTAATCAATTATTATAGGTATCAGAAGTTGCTTTTGCTAAGTCTGGACTGTTTTACCTAATGGAAATAACAAATATTAAGGAGTACCATAAATTATTATCTACTGATAAATATATGATAAATCCACTAGAGAATTTATGAAAAATCACATTACTTTTAGTAAGGACAATGCTACATGGTGTAAAACATTCTAAAAATATCCAGGTATAATGTTCAGAATACTTTTTCATATTAATATTGTGTTATGAAAGCTGCATGTAAAAACAACATTAAGTTAAAGGTCAAGCCTTTGCACTGCTGAAGGATATGAGATAGGCATAATTATGAATACATAAAGGTCACATAAAGTGGACAAGACCTGATTGTGTTAGCAAGATGCAAGGTCCCATAATGCTAGGGAAACTTTAAATTTTATTTTGTAACCGTTATACTCGCCATATCATCGCCATGACTTTTACTAGTCATGTACGCCTGGGAACATTCCCACTCCCGGAAATTTTCAAAGAGATTTTTTAGCTACATAATTAGTGCTTGACTGCGCTTTATGAATTGTAACTACTTGCAACTTGCTTGGCCTCGATGACTGCGACTGAGTTTATAGAAAACTATCTGAGCAAAATTCCTAGTTTTGTGGACAATGTTCCCATAAAATTTCCATCACTACCAATGTCTTTACAATTTTTATTTTCCATCTACAAATCTATGTATTGCAGCTTTCATGTGCCTGTCTCTGGACACAGGCCTCCCCTCCATTCATCCATGCCCGTCTGTTTTGCACATTTTGGTTTCATAGCTTTATGTTAATTGCAACAACTATTATAATAGGTATATAAGGTCCTAATTTATTAGGTAATTTCCTTTTAAGGGGTCAATGTGTAAGTGATAAGGATTCATTTAAGCCATTATTTAAATATTTACAACAATTTTATTTTTTTCTTAATGTTTGCCGTTCATGGAGCAGTTTTCGTCTTGCTAGTACTATGTTAATTACAAAAAAAATGTTATATCCATTTAATTCTTAGCTGAAGTGAATGTATTTGACTTACATATTAACCCTTTCAAAGGAAATTACCTAATAAAATAGGACCTTATATAAAACGTCAATATGAACCCAATTTGAACCGTTGAAAGTTAACCATCTTTTTCTGAGGAATAAGTTCTTATACCTCGATAATTGGCATACTACTCTCTTGCTTATGTGGGCAGAATACACCGGTTACTAACCTTGCCGGTCATGACAATACGCAAAGCCTATTATAATCCGACTATCTTTAGGTATTTATATTCGCGTCAAATATTGGAGATAATTTTAATTATTTAGGTATTTCTTTGTATCAGTATTAGTGAAGGTATACTCAATTGACAATCGCCTTACTTTGAACTTTGTTCTACATAAGGTTTATATTTTTAGTCGGTTAGGAGAATCAATCATGGGCTAATTAATAACTGAATAATTTAATAATCATATAAACAGTAGACGCGAAAATCCTGTTGTTAAAGTGCAAGTCAAATGTTCATGTTTATCTACCCACTGCATTTTTTTTTATGATTTATTGGTGGATACCTACATGTATCTTTATATTTTATAGCATTATGCAGTTCCTTAGGTAAACATAAGTGGTATTTTTTATTGGATTGTTGGATTGGTTAAAGTTGATATTTGGTATTAAATCCCACTAGAATTGGGTTTTCCTACAGTGTGCGTACAAATGATTAACTAATTACACAAACAAAGAAGCAAATCAAAACGTTGATTTAACAATACTATATTTTGTTCACAGCATAAGCAGGGTGGTACCCTGGGTAGCTTCGTCAAATGGAACTTCACCAAATTCATCGTAGACAAAGATGGTGTGCCCGTCGAACGCCACGGACCTAATGTTGATCCATTGAACCTGGTCAAGTCCCTCGAGAAGTATTGGTGAACAAAATAACGGAAAACGGCTATGCATTTTATTTTTTTATTATAGACAGATAGATGGTTTAGTAGGAACTACTGTAGGAATGGAGCATTTAACTTTATTTCCAATATAACTTTGTATCTTTAATCTCATTTACATCGGGCAATTTAATTGCTCCCTGTAAATGAGCCTTTATAACTCACATCACTACTTTCTAGCAACTTCAAGTAAAATATACACAAAAGATAATTATAGTGACTTTTGGCAGGTCGAAAGAATAAAAATTATAAATTAACTAAACTTGTGAAACTTAAAATTATCTTGTAAACGCACGAGTGATATATTATGTAGTTTTTAAGATTTATTGTTTATTTTTGTGATAATTATATCATCATAATAATTTTGAATTTATGCTTTTATTTTTTAACTATTATTTTTAATTCTTTATATTGATATTATACTTTATTTTGAGACTAGTGGGCGCGGTAGACATTGTCCTGCCTTGAACACGAGTGCAGCGCCACCTACCGGGTCCATTGTGAATCTAAACCAGCCCAGAATTAAGGCAAACAAAATGAAAATTCAAATCTGTCGAGCTGTTTTCGAGTTATTCCGAGCAATTGATTTTTATATGTATGTGTAGAATAAAAAATCTGCACGGTTTTGGTGCAATAGATTATATTCACCTAACTACCTACTACTTAATTTAACTTCCTTCATCAAAGCATGACAACAGTTTTAAAATTCCGAGTGTTCAGCAGTATCATAATATTAGCCACAAAACTACTACTACCGGAAGTAAGTTATTTATTTTTCTGTCGCTAGGTAATCACGTTTGTGTCAGGTTAGCCGTCCCAGTCCCACGCCCCATTTTTCCATTTATATCTGATTATCTTACATACTCGCTTATTGCATTAATAATACCTACAATAGAAAATGCGAGGCGAGGTACGCCTTTAGCCGCAAGTCGGAATATCATAGACTTTAAATGAGAAGGTAGTACTTAGGCTCTTCTCTGGATCTTGCCCTGTGAAATTATAAAAAATCTAGATGTCAAGCTATAATTATTGTCAACAACAACAAACATTTTCGGAAAGCATCATGTTTTGATATTATTAAAATAAATCATAATGTGAACAAAATTAAAAATATGACTAAAGCAACATCATGACGTCAGTTAACAATCCTGACTATAGTCGAGCCAACAACATTCACGAATTCACTGTTATTAACATAAAGGGCGAACCTGTACGGTTAGAGATATACAAGGGACATGTATGCTTAATTACTAATATAGCCACTAAGTCCCCCTTCACTAAAGGCCATTATAAGCAATTCAATGAACTAATGGATAAATTTGGAGACAGTAAAGGTATAACTCAGCTACTAATTTAAACGATCTGTAAACTTGCTTTATTATAATATACCTGATAATTGATACCAATGTCTTAGAGCAGGGTTAAGTCGAACAACTGAACTGTAAAGAGAAGGGTTGTTAAATTGTTTATAACATCAGGCTGCAAATATTGCATTAAGTACTTAACTCGAGCGATGAAAAAGAATTGATTAGATCAGTTCACGCTTTATTTAGTTAAGTATAACTATAGCCGGTTCCGGAATTATTTAGAATTTTACCAGTATTTAACAGGGTAACACGACATCTCATGGTATGACTAGTTGTCAGACTTTCAGGCATCTGACTACCCGTAACGGCTATCATAGATCTTAATTTGACAAACGGGACCGACGGCTTAAAGTGCTCACCGAAGTACATAGGGTCTCGGTGTGAAGGATCCACTCTACTTAGAGTGATTAGATTTCTCCTGAATAGATTTACGCCATTTGTGAGTCTCCGCTGCCGCAACAGCGGCGTCAGCACAGCCCGCTGAGCTAGAAAGGTGCAAGGACGTCGACACATGTTGCGTCCCACACCAGACGCCTAGGTACCTACCCAACTTCCATGGCAATAACGTCATACCATCTGGTCTCTTTCCATCGTCTCGAACCAAGGCATTGGGTTCTAAAACAGCTGGTACGCCCGGGATGGCAAGAGCCCGGCGGACAATTTCGTTGATACTGGCGTGCCGTACTATGCGCTCTGCACTCCTGCTACAGGATAGGCCATGATGTCCGAGGCTGTCGACAGCTTCGCCACAGTGATATACGTGTCTTTCAAATTAATGTCACATTTGCTGAGATGGACGACGGAGTTTCAAAAAGTTTCCACGGTCTTCAGACATGTCCTGGCTATATTCAGCTTCTGGCTTATCGCCTTTATAGCTTAGGCCCCATATCGTGTAAAGAAATTTGATTGTGAAAAAGTAAATTGACGATATCTGTGTTGTTGGATCTTAAATAGTACCTAAGCTTCCGCACAAGACTTTTAGGGTTTCGTGTACCTCAACGCTGATGTAAATAAATTTATCATATCTTTCGTTTCACGTAAAAGCTGTTATCAAAATTTGCAAAAAATACTAAGCACACTGAACAAAAACGAGCATTTTGTTCCTCACTATAAGTCAACCAGTTGCAATTGGATCCGTCTTTACGATATATAGATTTTCCATTTGAAACCACAGAAGTATCGTACCTTGATGCTTTTTTTTAATAAATGACAAAAGAAAGTCGACAAGCAAGAGGCCACACCAGCCCATCGGGCATCTGCCCGATTTGCCCATATGGCCAGTCCGGGATTGGCCGGTTCAGTGCAAGTACAAGGATTAGTGATATAAACACGAAACGCCTACAAAGTAGAACATAGCAATCTCTTTCAACTCCTGTGTTTAAGGTAGAAACGCACTTATGGAATATTAGGGGATTTCCACACACGTAAATTGAGTTAACTCTACAAGTAGATTTTTTTAAGGGTTAAGAATTTTGGCTTTCCCATGCAATCAGTTCGGACAAGAAGAACCTGGTACACCGGAAGAAATAGCAGCACATGCCGAAGAAAATAATATAAAATTTGATATGTTTGAAAAAGTAGACGTTAATGGGGAAACCGCTAATGTTGTATGGAAGTACATGAAGGTTTGTGAATTGTGTTGATTTTATATTACATTCATACAAGCTGTAGCAAAACTACAACAACCTTCGACTAGTAATGAAAAAAAAACAATGTGCAATGCGCCGAGCAATTTTCTAATGACCAATGGAGTCTAACCTAACGGGAGTTACACAAAGAGAGTACCTACAGATGACTGTAATTTTAAAAAATTGTGTGGGGTTTAGTGTATTTAATTACCTAATTATGTATGAATTTGAAAAATACCTAAAATATTCTAAGCACTCCACTCTCAAAAACAAATTTCGGTCATTATACTGCTGTGCTCAGACTCTTTAGGCAATACAACACCATGTCGACGTCTCATGATGTGGACATTTGCGCTCCTCTTCCATAATATAAAAAAAATATTTAAGACAATATAGGTATCTAATTCAATTTAATTTATAATTTACAAAATGTTATATTGCAATTACCTACTATGATTATATTATTACTTATTAAGTACTATTTGTCCAACAAATTCTCTTATTGTTGTATAATTATTACCTAACTACCAATATTTAATTTTAATATATCATGTAGGGCAAAGCAAATAGATTAAATTTCGTACATGCTGTGGTCTCCTATCTCAATTATTTAAGTGTATGTTATCCCACTTGTTGGGGGCCCTAAATAAATAAATTCATTGTTTGGTTTGCTTCTAGCACCATCTAGCCGGCAGCCACAAGCTAGGTGATATGGTGAAATGGAATTATACCAAATTTATTGTCACTAAACATGGTATCCCCGTCGAACGTTACGGCCCGGAAATAGAACCAGCGGCATTCGAAGAATTACTTACCCCTTATTGGTGACTTATTAAAATATAGGTGTATTTTAATAAGTCACAAATAATTTAATTATAACATTCTAGGCGACTCAGTGTTCTCATAATAACTAAACAGTAGCCTGCGTACCTACATAATATGATACCAGTACCGACGATCAACGACTACGTCGCTTTACGGAAAGACATTTGAAGACCAACACATCTTTCATCTTAAATGGGTTTCTAGTTGTGAACAGCCAGAAAGAAATTTCCTGTCATTTTGTATGGATTCTGATGAGGTTTTACGAATACTTGCTTCATTATTAAAGAAAAAGTATCGAAGACGGAAGAAACTATTACATTCGAGATCTGTTTCTCATATAGCTCCTACGTATCTAACTAGCGCCCGCCTGAATCGTGCATTAGCATCTATGAAATTGAGAAAACGCACGGATTTGATACCGCGACCGATTGCTGAAGACAGTCATAACGCTACGCAGCATCGACACGATGCAGGTACTGGCACTTAGGTTGTCTTAAATTTGTCGATAAAATGTACCTACATCGTAATTGCAAAATTACTAGTATGGCGTGACATGATGAAACTATAAGTGCAGGGTGGGCCTTGATGTTACTAGCTTCTATTAATTTGATAAACATTTCCGAGTGTGGCAAGAACATTAACATGAGAAAATAAATTTAGAACTTCAAGTTTTATGCTCAGCTGTTTTAAATTATTAGACATTAAATAAACCACACATTAAGTTTGTGTGCAGTGAGCCATACAAATGATAAACATACGCAATGTAACTTTTATACCTATTTAATAATCATGTATATAAGTATCGATGAAATAAAAGATTCATATAATAAGTTGAAATTTATTTTGTTATTGATGTGCTTGTAGATATCTAAGGGCTCTTACAAAAAATTCAAGCATATGTAATAATTAGAAAATGCTTTTATTTTCAGCAAGACTTGAATAGCGAGATGTTTTCTTTTCTGGCCATTGTTTTTATTGATACTAAAGTTGAGAAACCACTCTCATTTATTTGGTAGGTACCAAATGGTATTACATTTTAGAGCTCTGAAAACTTTAATAGGATAATCGGTAACTAGGTAGTTACCAACTTTTTGCCAAGGGACGCTTCATGTATTACGTAAGTAGATTTTAGCCACATTTTGAGCATCCTACGTATGTAAGAATAAAATAAGTATGTATTGAGCCTTTAGCTTCAGAGGTTCTTCTACCTAGACAAAAACCAAATTGAGTCTCCGACAAAAGCTTTTCAGAAATTTTTAGAAGACGGTTAATGAATGCCATAACAAACACTTTTCCGGGGCACAGAGAGCAGGGACACACAACGATAAGACGATAGGAAGTTACACTCAAATGTATTACCCTTATTTTTATATAATGATCTTGAGATGGGGCATTTTCATGAAACATCGTGCTACATCCGAATTAAATGCTTCCACAACATAGTGTGTAACCTCTCACCACTGTTCTGGAGCAGTTCAACAGGTATACCAGGAATAGGCAAGCTAGGTACCTCCGTACGACAAGCCAGACTTTTACAAATTACGAGCTAAACCTTCCAAAATAATTTTACGACCAGATAACGGTTCTGAAGTGACAGACAAGTAACCAGATCCTTGCGAGCGATAAAACCGTGAGGAGATAACTACATGACATAAACCTTCAGCTCGTACGTACACCACTTTGGACACCAACTTTATGACAAGGCATTCCCGGGCAAAGACTACAATGAGCTAAAAACGTTTAGCTTAGAGCGATCGCCAATAGATCCTCAAATAGATCGGTATGACTTCCATCATTTCACATTCGTGAATATATAGTTGGCGAAAACTTGGACGTGAGTCCAAGAGAGTAAAGTCCCCAGGAATTCTATCCATATCAAGGTGGAATAGTCATGGTATGGGCGGAATTACAGCTTGGCTGGAGAATTGACCTCGTTTGGGTACGCAGCGTTTGGGCACAGTACCCCCCCCCCCAGGATTTTGTATGCTAAGGTACTTGCTGTGTAAAAAGTGATAAAAGTTATGATAGGTCACGTTACTGCTTACTTTATAATAACTTTTTTGGTTTTGGCATTGGTCATGTTGTATTCAACTAATAATGCAATATGCTAGCACAACAAGGCGGATCCAAGATCAGTACAATGATCGAAGTATTTTTTTTTACCGCGGAAGAGCCATGCTTCGGCACGAATGGGCCGGTTCGACTGGAGTGATACCATAGCCTCACAGAAAACCGGCGTGAAACAAAGCTTGCACTGTGTTTCGCCGAGTGAGTCCTCAGATTCCCAGTCCAGAGGCCCAAACCCTTTAAAAGGCTGGTAACGCATTTGCGACTCCTCTGGGGTTGCGGGTGCCCATGGGTGGTAATAATCGCTTACCATCAGGTGAAACGTCTGCTCGATTGCACCCCGTCCCATAAATAAAAAGACAGGTTAATGTTAAATGGGCTCAGAGTATATACAAAATTTGTAAACAGTAAGGGCGATTCTTTCACGGAAGATTTTAAAAAGGTAACAATTACTTTTAAAGTAGATGTTTGATTAAACAATTTTAATTAGGTGTATACAAAGCGGAAGACTTTCTTTCCTTCTTCAATTTACTATCCTACAGCACTATTTTTAAAATCTACCCATTTGCTACCATGGCGCTACCTTAATGTTCCGTTTTATTAATTTCCAAACTGTTCCAAACACTTCACTTTCGTATATTAAATTCATATCATACCCTCTTGCTATGCTAGCGCTATTTTGTGCTATATTTTGCTGTTTATAGCTGGAAACTTTTTCAAATTCTCTCCTATACATGATGTTTCTCCTTACGTCCACCCTACCCTAAAAACCGTGCAATAAGATCCACTTTACGACAACAACACGTTTTTTTTTTACAAGTGCGCTAAGTTGGTAATTTCATTCGAGGTTGAATTGCTAGCCGAACCGACAAGCAAGGTAGCATTAACCGAGAATTGTTATGATCATAGCGCACGCGTCTCATACGACGCTTTTCAACACATTTCGAAAAAAAGAGTAAAATAACATAACATTTTGCAAAGACATTCAATAATATACATTATGTAATTAAAATGGCGAATGTATTTTCTTTTTTCGTACGCCGAATCCATGATCAATGTGAAGTGTTCAGAATTAAATAATCCTGATATTTGACAAATGAATAAAGTTAATATTAAATTACCACCACATCACTATTAGTGTCTGGACCATAAACGTTGATGTAGCAAAATTAATCTAATTCTATGGTCTAGACCTTATTGGCTTATTTTAATAGAGCTTAGAATTTCCGAAGTAAAAACCGTATATTTCGGGTAAATACGGTTATCATAGGAAATTAGGTTAGCCAATATAGAAAATAAAATGTGTTGTCTTTTTCTTTCCCATCACAAAAAGCAGGATAGCATGTAGAATCAACTATTTTTAGCCAATCACAGACAGCGTTTTTAAATTCATTCTAGCGTCGTCGTTCGTTGGCGCTTGGCTTCTATTGCGTTCGTTCATGGTGTTTATGTTGAGTACTTTTCATCTCGCTTTTGTGGTTTTGTGTGAAAATAGTTTTCTGTTATTGTGGTGTTTGCTTGTGTACAAACAACAAGGAGTGATCTCTAACGAAAAACAACTAAATCCATGATTACCATATTACTGTGTCAGGTATAACATCGCGTGTGGTTTTTGAGATAATTTTAGACGCTACAATAAAGCGTCTGGTTTTATAACCCGTTGCCTTATTTTATTACAGAATGTCTACTAGAAGCGGTAGAATAAGAGCTAGCATTATAGAAGTGAGTCCGTCTAGAACACGTAAAGGTGTTTCACCGACACGTTCTCCCGCCAGAACGCGGAAAAGTTCGCCTCCGCCGTCGAGGAAAACTCCGCCTCCCTCCCGCTCGTCCGGCCGCAAATCTCCCGCGCGGAAATCACCAAGCCGAAAGCCAGCATCGAAGTTTCCCGCTCGTAAGTCTCCGTCGAGAACTACCAAGGAACAATCGCAACCTGAAGTTCCCAATGTGCCGAAGTCTCCGGCAAAGCGACCTCCTATCGAATCTGAAGCAGCTGTAGCGGTCAAACTTGAGGACATATCTAGCAAACTAGCAGTTTATCGCAGTACCCGATCTAAACGCATAGATTACACTATCAAAGATTTGACATCCAGTATCACTGAAAGTGAATTTTCGCTGGATAGAGTGAATGGCTTGGAATCTAGTGATATATACGGTCTGAGAAATAGGAGATCTGTCGAGGAGGTCGCGCCGCGTAGGTCTAGTAGGTTGCGAGAGTTTATTGACAATGTTCCTGACATCAGACGGAGTTTCAGCAAATCAATGAGTCACAGTAAATCAATAAGCAAATCTGTCAGTAAATCTATAGAACCATATTCAGATGAGGATAATTCTGAAGAAGAATTCCGTAGAGGGAAATCAAAGTCTGTGACAAGGAAATTAGCAACTCCACTGAGAAACAGTATCAATAGCCTGACTCAAGCTGCAAACAAATGGGAGTTTGGTGGAAGACTTGGTTCCTTGTGCTTAATACTCATAATCCCTTTATCAGTATTCTCTATATTAGTCTCTTGCAGTAAATCATGTTCTCTGAAATCTCTTTTAGATCTGTCTGCATATAAATCTATAGAAGTTTTTAGTTTACAATCGCTGGGCTTTGTTCTTGTACAAAGTTGTATACAAGCTATCTTTACTATTGTACCAATATTAGGTACCAGATCTGACCGTATGGATGAGACTGGCTCAAGGCACTGTTTTAATGCATTCTTCTCCAGTATAGTTACTGTCAACACTCTGTTCTTATTGGATTTTTTCCAAATAATTGAAAAAGAGGCTTTACTGAATGATTATTTGAAACTTGCAGTCATATCCTACATCTTTGCTGCTGTACTTAGCATTGTATTATACATAAAAGGTTCTGAGATTAATAAAAATGAGTTGAATCAGTATGGAAATACAGGATATACCCTGTATGACTTCTTCATGGGACGGGAAATTCATCCCTTTATCAGCAAGCTGGATGTGAAAATTTGGATTTCAAGGATCTCCAACATAAGTTCTGTAAGTTTAAATATTTAATAGATTTTAGTTTTACAGAAATATCTTATTTAAAAATCAAACAAATATTTTAAATGAATTTACTGTAAGTCATTATTATACCCATAAAGATTTATGTAGAGTTTTAATTGTTTTCTAAACCAAACCAGTAATTAATTGAAATGCTGTATAGCAGGAAAAAGATACTATAGTACATAAGACTACATTTTGCTTCAACATTACATTTTGAATGGCATGGACTTGTCAGCATTATCATGCCTTCAGCACTGTGTCTTTATTAGAAATATTCTATGGACATCAGTAGTAGCATCATAAAATCATGGAGCTGGAGGCAGAAAATTCTCAGAGGCATAACTTTTTTTCCATTATTGAATAAATAGTGTTTAAAAGGGAAGTTTATTTTAATTTTATAATTTCATAGAATATTTCCGCGTTGTTACTCTGAAAATATATTTGTTTCAGCTGATATTCCTCTCACTGATCTTCACACAAGGACTTCAAATAAAACTTTCAGAGAAAAACAATTTCGCACTTGAAAACCTAGAACAATTGCTGAACAATGTACAGTTGAAGCCAACAATTATTATATTCTCTATAATGCAGATAGTTTATATTCTAAACTTCATAATGAGGGAGTATAGGATAACAGCAACATTTTATTGGCAGTCCGAAGGGGTAGGGTACCTCCAGACTGTTTCAAGTGCACTGTACCCATTCTACTTCACTACAATATCTAAATATGTGGCAGATACTGACCTAGTTCTGTCGACTAACACCTTAATCTCTGCTTCTGTACTATTTGTGCTGGGATTCTTCATAATGCTTATTAGTAACAATATTAAGTATGAGTTCAGAAAAAATCCTCTACATCTCAGCTTGGCAAGTAAGTAACCCTATGTTATTTAATTAAAGCAATTTATTAATTTGTATGCTTTATTATTCCATGCTTATTTGGTGGTGTTATAGAGTTCAAACCTGTATGTGTATTTTTGTAGTAAATTTAGATTAAACACCAATATAAGAATAAGATTGGATAAGTTGAAAGACTTTTGTCTGTCTCCGATTTAGGTGATAATTTACAAGTTTAGCATTATTTTTGACACACTTGTTGCAAGTTGCATGTTATTATATAAGTCATAACTTAAGGTACATGTTGTTTATGGGCACTTATGTGTGTCAACTAAAATTGTTTGGGGATTTTAGTTAGACATGCCATAATTTTAATTTGATATCTTTTAATTTATCCGGTCCCACTCTTAAAGTAACTGCTCCTATTTTAGTTTAGTTGGCCTACATCAGAATTGTCTTCAATTTTATTAACAAACTTTTAATATGTACGCATTTAATTTTTAGATTCTGTCTTTTGATATTGAATACAATATTTCATATTATCTATATATTTTTATCAAAATATTAGAAGTGAAATCGAAATATGACATAAAAATTATTTTAATTTTCAGACGTAGATTCCATGCCGACGTTTCATGGAAAGAAATTACTGGTCTCCAACCTATGGGGGTTCCTACGTCATCCGAATTATACTGGTGACATACTGATTCATAGTGCTCTGGCGATGCCGGGGATACTCTCTGGCCAATACGTAGCGGCCGCACCGGCGATCTTGACTATCCTAATGTTAATGCACCGCGCGTGGCGGGACCATGGCAGATGCAAGCAGCGATATGGAGCTGCCTGGCAAAGATACTGCAAAAGAGTTCCTTCAGTACTACTACCAAAACTTCTATAATTTCTATTCTATTTATTTAATACTGCCTATCGCAATCTCTTCTTTTTCCAGAAAGGCTATTCTATGACAAGTGCTCTCAGCCTTAGACCGTATACTTGAATAAATTATGGACATTACAGGAGTAATGCAGATTTGATTATATTTAAATAATTATGTATTTTAGATTTTTATGTGGTAGAGGATTTAATTTGTGTAAATAGATCTAAACAATGTATTTCATGCAATATTATGCATCACATATAATTTTATGTAATTGAATTAATATTTTCGAGATCTCTGTGTGAAGATTTTATATTGAAGTTTTTACGATATTTCTATTGATATAATAGATTATTATTTGAGATTAATTACTGCCTACGAAACCACCGTACGAAATTCGAATACTTAATAATTTGCTCTCTTTATCATTATTTTATTATTGCTATTATTTTTAAATATTGACTTATTATACAACTCATATTTTGGTAATTTAGTTTTCATATTTGGAGTGGCGTGTCGTTTTCAAGTTATTTTTTGAATCTCGAATTTTTTAAAGCGCTCATAAATACATTGGAACATAATGACGTAGCTTACATTTATGGTGTTTCTCGTGTATTCCCTAATTGTGTGAATTTTAATTTACAATTAAATATTTTTTGATACAATTGTTGCAAGTTGCATGTTATGGTTAAGTTGTAACTAATGGACATGTTACGTTTATTCTATATTGAACTCTGAACTAAAAAGAACTTAAAAGGATTAACAACTTAGTAATAAACCGTCTAAATTTAAAAAAATGTAAGAAGACTAATTAGGGTAAGACATCAAAACATAGTTAATTTTAACAGTTAATCTGTAAAATAATAATGCTATTTACGAAGTAATGAAGTATATCTTATAGCATTATAAATGTACTATGAGTTGAAATATACTAGAAAATGAATCTTATCGGAAATGAATTCGGATTGCTTATTTATATCATTGACGATTACGAGGTGTTCTGTGTGTCTAGAAGGGCTAATAAAGTTTTAATAAGGTATCTGAAATATTGGACGTTTGTGTGTATTTTTAATGTCAGTGCCTGAGTTTATGCGATAACTGCAAAATTGTTATGTAGATTATAAATTCTAGATAGATTTTAACTGTTTTATAGAGATATGCTCAATTTTTAACAAATCTACTTGCTCAGGAGAAGCGCACAAAAATTAATCTATCTATCAATTAAGTAAGTTAATAAATAAATAACCATGCCGCCTTTTCGGATCAAATATTGACTCTAGTTGTAAACTTGCCATGCAGCAAACTTTGCCATATTAGAAAGAAATTATTGTTTTGTTTGGAAAATGATTAATTTAGCCTTATATTTTCTTCGGGAGTGTTCAGGACTAGTAGGTACACTGTTTAATTATGCTGTCGTCACAATTTTAATAAATATTTTGTACAAAGTTTATCGTGCTGTTTTATTTTTAGGTGCTGATGTGCTGATAAATATACAATTTTCAGTTAGATTTGTTAAATTATCGATTTGTTTGTTATAGCGGCTATATTACCACTGTGATTCTATTGGTTTGTACTAATTTCCACATAAAAGCAATTAAGGTAACTGGAGCCAGAGTTAATTAAAACAAAGATTAATCGTATTTATTTATTTTTCTATAAAATACACATACAATTTGTAAATAAACAATTCAATATTCAAATATCTAATTTACAGATTTCGTTCCTAAACATAGGTATTAATTACGTCCACGTTTTAATTTACTATTACATGGATGCTGGATCATTTAAGTTACAACACAAAATAAATTATTTATATTATAATATTCTAAAAATAATGCTGGATTCTTGGACATAGCTGAAAACTACAAATGACTGATATGTACTTCATTTCCCGCGAACATTTGAAAGAACTAATAAGTACGCAACAAGAAGTAGAAAAAAAGGTATTTAAATATTTTCGGAAATCAATCACCGCAAAAGCCTTTGGATTTTACCATTATATGCAATTTAATATTTAAGTCATAAGGGATAAAACAGCATCTATACTAAAGTAACTAACATCAAGTACCTGTAGATTTTAGACTAATACATGGACCTTAGACAAAATCGATATTAATTTACCATTCTAGTAGGCCTATTATAAAAACTCTGATCAATTAACTGGTGCAACCTTTTCAATAGGAATAAAAAAAAGGAAATACGACATGCTTACAAAAGGCTGCACTTATTTAAGGGTCATTTTGGCACTAAGATATCTGTTAAACATATACTTACGTTTGATTTGGAACCATAAATAAAACCTATGTTATTAAAGTATTACAGTAAACAAGGTTAAAACAACTTAGGATCGTATGTACATAGCTGTTTTATATTTTATCTAAGTAATAACTTCTAATTTTCATCATAAGATTGTGTTTTAAACCTATACATTATTATTTAATATATTCGTTTTCTTTGAAATTAAAATAATGAAAATAGTAGCTCTGCTCACATCTTTGTTAATATTCGATTACAGGGGCGATGGTTTTAATCATGTGACAATTAAGTTGTCAATTGGCGTAATATTTTGATGGGTATGTCTAATAAATATAGCATTACCTAGGCAATTCTTATTACATAGCTTCATACTAAATTGCATGTGTATTCAGTTCACATGCATACTTTGATAACCAGGGTACCTACATCATTATTTTGACAGCAAAATACAATTGTAAGAGAGTTCGAACGTAACGGTATTATTTGGGAAGACACATAAACCTTATCTATGTAAGCTCGACCAATAAAATGACGTTTTTAAAATTTACACGAAAATATTTCCATGTGATGAAATTTAGCTAAAACGTTCTAAGCACAATATGGTCGCCTAATCGTGTATCTATTTCATAATTGTAAAATATCTTATCATCATATAGATCATTATTTCATCACTTTTTAATCACATTACATAATATTCATAAATACGTTAGTGCTGTTATTATTTCTGTCATTTATTTTTTCAATATTAAAATACGATGTTAATTAATGCCATCATATTATTTGGTTCCATTTAACATTCACTATGAAAATATACACGTTTAAAATCTATAATTATATTTACAATGTAGGTATATTTACATCCATGGTAACTTTTTAGAAAATATTAATTTTCTGTAACAGTGAGAAGTGATAATCTTGTAAATAATCTGGTTATTTAGCTAAAAATATTGAATTGTAGACATGGGTAAATAAATATAAGATATACACAAGTAGGTATTTAGTACGTTTTCATAACTATGTTAGATAAAATTATTGTCATTTTAAATAAAACAGAAAGGGTAATGTTGAGATATACATTTTTGTAGAAAGAAAGACGGTTTTAAGCAGGATTTGAACCGCCTACCGAGGGAATTGAATTTTAACCTTCATAGGTAGGTAATAAGAATCAAACTGGTAAGTACCTACAAGAAATTATTTTATGGCAGTGCGTAATAGTGTTACATTTTATCATGAAACCTTTCAGATTGCAAGGAATTTTTCATTAAAATAAGTTACAGCTCGCTCTACAGCTTAGCTTAGGCCATCTCTCTTTGGAGAAATGCGTCAGTAATTGATATTTTGAGTTAAGTACTAAGCATAATTATGATAAGAAATAAAACGTGGGTGTTATCCTATCTAATCTGCAATCAGTGATAGAATTCGATTAGATACCTACTTAAATGGTATGTATAGGTACTATAAAATATCATAAAGGAAACATTTATTCTAAATACTATGAAAAATGGCCGGAACGATTCAAAATGAAGGAAAAATATGCGATTGATCATTTTGAGAAGTGAAGTCAAGGAGGGATTTTCGCATTCAACACTAGCGTTGTGATTAGTGCGAAGAAATAACTATAACCTATAATGCATGGTGGCACGTGTTTATGAAGTTTTAATTTAGGCACTGTTATTGAATTATAAATGATAAAAAAAAACTTTATGATAGCCTCACATAGCAAATGAGTAGTGAGGATTATTTCAGGGCATGTTCTGCAGTCCTGTGAGGTTGCGGTGAATCGAGCTATGATTCCGGAATTCCGATAGGGGTTGATGAAGGATCGTCGGTATCTATTATACCGTCAACACCGTCCACGACGGATTTCCACACAAGAAAGGACTGCAAAATTGTGATATAATTAACTTTTTTTTTTAAATCCATTTACTTTATAGTTATACATTTTTGTGGAAAAAGAATACGGTTGTGAGCAGGATTCGAACCTGCGCCTCCCGGCTAAATACTCCAGGCGCTTTGACCGCTAAGCCATCTCGACCTCTGCTCACTACCGCGAATTCTTCTTCCACATTTTAATACTCCATTTACTTTGTTGCATATTTAGCTTATTCCAAACGGTCCAAAATAGGTCTATGGATGGCACGTCGTATTATTATTAAGATTGTTCCAGGTGTAAGAAGAAGTATTCTATATCTAGTTGAACAGCATTAAAATATTTAGTTTTAGAATTAATTATTATCAGTGATATTCAGATAAAACTACCATTTTTGAATACTTATAGAAGACTAGATAAAAGACTACATACTTTATAGTTAAGTATCTTAGAATTTTGACTACTAGTTAAAATCCATTCAATAAACTAGTCTTCGTTACATTTAAAATGGTTTCAGTTATCTTGTGGAGCTAAAACACAAAGATCAACAAATAATACATAGGTTATTAGAGGACAATTTTCTATAAGGTTCATGCTATACATATAGATGAATGCAGTAAGTAAAGTAGACAAGTTTACAGAGTTACAGTTCAATCAGGGTGGCAACCTTAATGAGAGTTCTTTAGAACCTTTATATTGGTACATTATTAATAACATTGACGACATAAACGGTTATGGGAATGTTTATACAAAGCCAGTTTAGAGCTAAGAAAAACTAGCGATGGTCTAATAAAATGCCCTTAAGAGGCAAGGATACAGCTAGAATTTACAATAAAAACTATATGTGGAATTATAACAAGATCTTAACTGGACACATAATACTAAGTTAGTAAAGGTCCTAATATAATAATTATTAGTACAAAATTAGCCTCACATCATCCCAATGTTTACGTCATACCTATCTATATACTAATTACCGGTCATTCTTCACATATTACACAGTAAGTGGTGCCAGTTATAATAACATCATTTCTATGAATCCACTTTTTCTTTGCTAAAGCTTCATAATAAATAAGGCATTTCTTATACAAATGTATAGTAATCAATCAAATATACATTGTGTATTCACAATCCACGTCATTCTTAAATTGGTCTGGCAATAACAATTAGGGGGGATGGTCAAAATGGTAACATAAAAATCTATGACACCAAGTGGCATATACAATGTAATACCGCTACCTAACAACATTCGTTTTCCTAACTACCTTTCCATTTTACTTTTCGCGTACGTATGGTTGTAAGAATGATGCAGAATCATCGTTATGTACAAAATGACGTAGTAGGAGATAGTGGGTGATGTCAAGGGACGCGGCACGTGGATGGCCGCGCGCCGACCGCAGGCCGTCAGAAGTTGCTGTCGAACACACCCATAGACCTTGAGATGTCCTCGTCGCGCAGACAACAGTCGAGAAACTCGTCTAGTGTAAGCACGCCATCGCGGTTCAAGTCCATTTTCTGAAAATGATTTTATAAATAAATAAAATAAATATTTTGGACTTGTATTAGTATGTATATTTGTGTGGAACCTAACCACATCATTATGTTGCAAATGTGGTACCAACATCAACTTAGTTAAGATGGTATTAGATTAATAGGGAATTTTTAACTTGCGTGAATCCTAAGTGTGAATCAATTATATATATAAATATATATTACTTATATCTAGTCATCTAGCTAGACTGTATAGCGTGATAAGATCCGGCTTTATCTAGCTAAAGCTATATAGCTTTATCTGAACCATCTCTACTTAGATGAACTTATATCTTCATTAGAAAAGATAATGAAGAGATCCTAACCTGAAACAGTCTTTCAACCTTCTCTCGTATCACATCATCTTCCAACGTCGGTTCCGCTATCTTCCCCATGAGATCGTATATAGCTGAAACAATCTCCGTCATTTCCTCCTTAGTGATGCATCCGTCTCCATTAATATCATACAGCGTGAATGTCCATCGTAGCTTTTCTTCCAAGGTCCCTCTCGATAATATTGATAACCCGGTTACAAACTCCTGCAATAAAAATTAAAAAAATTGGCGTACCAACCGAATTGAGAATTTCCTTCTTTTTGAATCGGTTAAAATTAGTGTTTATTAATAAAGCCTTGGTGGGACTCAACTGTTATATATCTACTCTGTGGACTCCTCAGTCTTCACTACTAATAGTAGAATCCTTGAGGGTTCACAATAATGGTGACGATAGCATCTACCTTACGAGCGTATGATCACGAACCTGTTAGTCTAAGGTGTTTGGTGTGTTTTAATAATAAACCAATCTCGTCATGGCCACACCCAGTCGAAATCCCAGATAATGAAATTATTTTTAATACCTATATTGTTAACACTTGTTCCATATGTGAAAAAGAAAGGTTAACCCCCCCCCATCAATTCTCTGCTACGGCCTATGATGTTTTTATGTTCTGTAAGTGGGTATGTATAGGCACCGTTTTGATAAAAACTGATCTGATGAAATTGGGTTACCATAATATTAAAAAAATATTTAAGTAGGTAAGTATATAACTCGTAGTGTACGGGAATCGAACTTGTAAGCTGTAGTGTTAGACGCATCTTGCCACTTAATAAAACATTTATTACCATCTTAGAACTCATTCTGGAGGAAGTTTTAAATTGATCAGTGTTAGTAGGTATTACAATATTTACCCACCTCAAAACTTAACAGGCCGCTTCTGTCTTGGTCCAATGTGTTGAAAACGAAGTGCGCGTACTGAGCGGTGTTCGCTGTAAGAAAAGAAACATTTAGGTAGGTAATGAACCTATAAATCCAATCTCCCTATGATTAAAGAAACACGTAAATGCTAGTTATGATTAAAAATAATATGTAGATATATACTCGTTATGATATTTAGGCATAGTTGTAGGCACCTAAATAATCAATTTCTATTTATTGGAGTAATAACAATACACTGACTATGGACAATACATACCTCCCTACCTCATATACATACTCGTACATAGCATCACGCCTGTTTTCACCGAAGGGCTTACCCCTTCGGTGAAAAGGATGGTGTATAAGGTGAGGTGTATAATCGTAAACCTAAATTTCAGCATTGCTGTTATGTGACTTAGGTCCCATGGAGGTGGTGAGCTTATCGCCACCTACCGGGCACAATCCCAAACTCCGGGCTGCTACTGAGAATTTCCTAACAGAAAAACTTAATGACACCGTCCTGGGACCTCGTTCTCAACAGTCGCACTTGGGACTATTAGACCAACGAGGCAGTTACCGAGTTCCCTTAATTAATAGCAGTTAGATGTGGGTATCCCCTAGTCTTGCTGGAAAAAAGTAGGCACGGCAGTGACTTTAAAATGCTATACGAAATTGGACAATTACTGGCAGATTTATTTCTTCGTTTCTTAAGCAGATGCTGCAGTTCAACTAAGATATAACTATCGAACAGTTGATTAAGATATACCCCCAATAAAAGATTCAATTATTGTTTTAGCAGGATTGTTATTAATAAGTTTATTGTGGTCGTAGGTTGTAACAGATTATCTCAGATAACTGGAAATATTTTAGCTATGCAGTCATTTGGTGGACTTTGTACGAATGAGTCACAATTCTACTACCTACCTAGAAATAAAGGTTATACACTCAAGACTAGGTATTTGAATACGAATATAGCCATGGAATGCCTATATTTTTTAAAGCTTAAGGAATATAAAATTAAATTCAATTTAAGTATTTCTTATAGGTATAATAATCCAATAAAGTCCACAGAGTGATTATACATTTTTAATTTGGTAATTCGTTCGGGCTCATCGGCTTAGAGATAATTACGGCATAAGTTACTTCTTATATTAAATACACTACATCTCGCTTAGGGCATGAACGCCTTTTAGGCTGCAAAGATAATCGACAGATTAAACTGTACATACATTTTACAGTAAAAAAAGGTGTTAAGAACATATACAAAATGAAGTAAAAAAAATATGGTTTTAAATTTAATTTATTTCAGTTATTACATTAGTGGTTACAGACTTGACAATGGGGTTGGACCTATGTCCAATAAATTATTTATTACCACATACAGCTTACAAGTGTCTTGGCCACACTTAAAAAGTTAAGAGCTGATCTGTAAAAAGTGTCAACTAAAAAAATTATCACAATGGAATAATTATTGAAGTTACCTAGAACATTTGGTTTACCTCAAATTTTCTTCTTAATTAAATAGAGTATACAGTACTACTGTTTTAAGATACACAATGCTAAGGTATACAAAGCTCAGCTATGCAATTGTGTATCTCAAAATTTCACATTTTATACTTGCATCGTTTTATTTAAAATTAACTTAATGTTAAAGTTGAGATGGGTTCACCATAGCGTTCTTCCCATGGGAAATGGACAGTTCCTTAAGATACAATTACACTAGAGGCGAGCCACCTGTCTGCTGCTGATAAACCTCTATTGTGTCACCTTCTTCCATCTCAAGTGATGTTGGTGTGTCATTTTCATTGATTGGCTGCCCGTCGAATCTGAACCGCACTACTTGCATTGATAGACCCTGGAATGATTGATAAAAGAATAATCAGTATTTTGACTAGATATTGCTCAATATTATGACATTAGTTCCACTACAAAGAAATTTTTTACAAGATCAAGTTCAATTGAAAATTATGGATCTATCTAATTAGCTATCTGCTATTGCCTTATTAATGGCAATGTTATAATATATAACAATATAACAGTGCATAATATTCATTGTTTAATTTAGAATAATGTAGGTATTTTAAAGTTAATGATGATGTGTCATCATTACTTTGAGGAGACTTATGAACTTTGTCGGCAACCTTGTGCTGACAAAGGATAAAGTTTTAGGTCTATCCTGATGATTATTTAGAGCAGTTAAAGCTAGTGTTAACATTAGAATCATAATAAAATTTGTATACCTCAAATTAAATTATGACAGCAGCATTATTAGTGTCAGTGCTATTATTATTAAAATGAGAGTCTAGTAATCTTTTCTCATTCATTTAAGCTTATATTAAAACACAGCTTGTGCATCCCTAACAAAAGAGCTGACCATCAAATATGGATGAACAATAATGACAAACAATTAATTAGTAAATATCCTATAAAACACCTGTATGTGCATTTGCCACCCAAACTATTGGGACAAATTGGACTTATACACATAGACATAAGTATAACCCATATGAAGCATAAATGTATAACCGAACTGACCCACCCAGACTTGAGGGTCATCGCTCCTCCAAAATTTGTTTACAAAACAGTTAATAGCTATTGTTATTTTCAAAATTGACCAGTATTTTCATCAAAATTATATTATCTATTGTGTAGATAACCAAGATAACTAAAAATGTGCTAATGGGCAATGGATATTGTAGGGAAAAACTTGAAAATAGTAGTACAGAAAATTATATTGGTTGTATAAATGAGGAATACACCCGTGGAATGACATAAATCTAAAAACGACGCTTTCTTTTTTCAAACTTCACTGGTGTAGGGATCAGGCCTGATAAGTTCATGGTGTTCAATACAATACAGACTTTACTCATGAGTTTGTGAGTTTAGGTGTTTCTGTATCAAATTTATTATTTAATGCTCATATACCGCTCAATAAATATAATGAACTTACCGCTCGATCACAATAGGCATTCATTAACTTCCTCAGAGGTGTGTGTTTTTTGATTTTGAACTGCACAATAGCATTATCTTGACCTAATACTTTCAAGTTGATGTGTTCGCTTTCTCCCTGAAAAACAAATATAATAACCATCAAAAATCATCTCAACGAACACAATGCACTTCTCTCATCTTCAATCAGTTAACCACATTTTACTAATAACGCCATGTCGGTGAAACACTGTTTCCCACTTTTCATAACTACACTGATATTATAGTAATATACGTACCTTTTTCTCGTCAGACATTTTGGTACTTATGTATTTAAAGGTACTATCAACACAAGAATAACGACTCCGCAGAAAATCCAAAGATTATCAAACGAAAAACGGACTACTGACAGATTCTAAGTCCAATGGCGTGGTAATGGCGTCCGGTCGTGGCTTGGAGGAAGCAAAGCAGGTTTGCCAACACATGCGCAGTTTTAACGGCAAAATGGCGCGCTTCTGCGCACAAACGCCGATTTTTTTTTTATATAAAGTATATTTAGTTAACACTTACGAGAGTGTTTAAAATTAATAAAAACCTTTAAAATGCAAGAGATATGTAAAATATGGAAATATTATAAATTTGCTGCGTTCATTTGCCCATGAAGTATGCTCTCATGCTCGAAACTCACATTTTAGCATTTAAAAATTAAGTTTATTATAATGTATTATTTCTCTACCTGTAGAATCTATCGAACATTCCAGAAGCAATATATTAATAGAAAATCAATTGACTTCAACCATATTGCCAACTACACCAAGCTATTTCCGCTACTAGTGTTGTACAATATCGATAGATGACGTCAAACGGAAGCCTCTAGTGCTGTGCAATGTCACTTTACGTTTCGTTACAACGTTAAAACAAGAATGGTTTAATAGGAATGCTTTTATTAATGACGTGTGATGTGCTGATTTTGCCGACTATAGGAAAATGAAGATTTATCCTTTTTACACATTAGATCATGGATCTTCTATGACATTTTCAATTAGTAGTTAGGTTTTACCATGGAGTTTTACTTCGATTTTGAAGGAATTATTTCTTCGTTGATGCTTAAGATATTTAAAAGAAATATTTTTTAATTAAGTAATTCATTACTTATTTCCAATTTAATTTCTAGGGTATTTACACTTATAAGAAAAAACAGAAATATGTAGACCGAATTTTCCTTATAATCATAATCATATTCTTTATTGCTTTACCTTATATTATAATATTAAACAAGTAAATATGTGTTGTGTTGATTTGTCTAAATATTTTTAAGATATAAAAAAAAATACATATATATATATATATATATAATATTATATCTTTGATTTGCAGAAACGTGCCGTCCTATTTTTAGAAAATATAAATTGTTAACTGTTCCTAGTTTATATATCCTGGAGTCATGCTTATTTGTGAAAAAACATAAAGATATTTTTCAGCAGGCTACTAATTACTATAAACCTAGATCACTGAATGCGAATAAGCTGTTTCGCCCACGGTGCTATTTAACAACAACAAATAACAATAGTTTCATTATGTGCATTAAAATATACAATAATATTCCTTATCCGTTTAGAGATCTACCATTAAATAAAATGAAATTGAAATTTAGGCAGTGGCTCACTGAGAAATGTTTTTATAGCATTAATGAATTTTTTCAATATAAAGTGTAGAATATTCCTGTTTGTATCCGTTATTATACTTTATTCTCATTAATGTAATTGATATTGTACTATTTGAGTTATGATTCTATGATTATTTTAATTTTAAGATTTTGCATGTCATGAACTTGTGACCAAACATGTGGAACATTTTTTATGTATTTCAACACCTGTTATGTAGCATGTTTCTTAAGCAAAATAAAATTATTCTATTCTATTATTCTATTCTATGAAAAGATCGACTCAAAATTCTAACGCTGAGGAGTACACAAACATGTTTTTAATCCATAGTATCCGTTTTTGTTACGGAGTCCCTTACACCCCGTATAAATATACCTACTGGTGGGAATTCAACTAGATATTCATAGATAATCAATGCCCTCCTACGCTTTATTTACGTAAGCTATCGGCAAAGTACTAGTATTTGTTCTTAGTATGAGTTTTGAATGTAGATTAATACAGATTATTAGAACAAACTAACTTTGAAATTCTATTACATAGAAAACTATTCAAATTAGTTATCCTTACTGTTCCTAAAGCTAATATTTGTCTAAATGTAAAACTAAAGCTGTAATGTATGAACGTAATAGATATTACTTAACTCGATTGTATTATATTGTACATAGCTTTTTGATCATAGCCCTAAAGTCAAAATTGCAAGACTTACCTACCTGTTTAATCAGATGTTATTTAAAAGCAATAAACATAATCATGTGCCCAAATAACCCAAAAACAATGTTCTGTAAATATAAAGTGTAACAAAAACAATAATAAAAGTAAATTTAAAGTGTAAGTTTCATAGCTTATCATCGTGTGTCAATAAAATAAATTAACATTCTCATAACGGAATTATTAAATTTAAATTCAACTGTAAAATGTAACCAACCATTACTAAATTACATGTAGACACGTAGCATTTTAATTCAGGTTCGTCGGCAATTATTTCCAACGGGCTCGAAGCTGTTATCAGCGGGAGGCAACCCCTACAAATCTCTGATTTCACGACACATACGTTACGCGAAACGTTGCGGAAACAACAATCATCGACCATAAAACACACGTGTTGAGCAAAAAACGGGATTTACAGCAGTTAGGTAACGTTTGCCACGTAACCTAAAATGTTTGTGGCGGGTGAAATAAAAAGCTGTTGAAAACGTGAGTGAATATTAAAATAACGTAGAATAGGTAGGATCACTATCTGCTGTCGGATTTCATACCAATAACCGTAATGTTTTTTCTGTTCATTAAATCTAGGTATAATATTAAAACAACTTCTAACCGATTAATCGCGTGTATTATTTTCGTTTTTCCTGACGTTTCACATACTTTGCAGCGTCCGTTGTCGCAGGATGATTAAGGTGACAGTCGTCATAATAGTTTATTTAAAATTATTTCAGTCTACCGTACATTTTTCACTGAAAAAATTACTAAAGTTATTTTGGTGTCTGATACATTTTTTAAATTAAATCGCGACGGTATTACCTGAAACTATTCCTGAGAAGAAATACCGAAACAAATTCGAAGTTTTATTTTATTTACAATTTATCGCTTATAGGTATTATCGCTTATCCGGTTAAAGTTTTTATTTTTATGTGTACTGATCGCGAATACTAGTACCTAGGTATTTATATAAGGTCCTAATTTATTAAGTAATTTCCTGTTAAGGGGTCAATGTGTAAGTGACAAGGAGTCATTTCAGCCTTAATTTAAATTTCTATAGCAGTTTTATTTTTTCTCACTGTTTGCCATTCGAGGAGGTTTTTCTTACTGTTTTCCATTCGAGGAGCTTTTTTCTTACTGTTTGCCATTCAAGGAGCTTTTTTCGTCTTGCTAGTAGTTTCTATGGTAATTACCTACAAATAATTTGTTATATCCATTTAATTCTTGGCTTATGTGAATCTATTTGACTTATATATTAACCCTTTCGAAGGTATAATATTCTATTAAAGTAAAAAGTAAGTAAGTAATTTGATAGGCTTACTTCTGAACAATAGCCAATACATTTACCTATTAAACGATTATTGCTACATACCTATATTTCTTTTTTAGTAAATCATTGGAATAAAATTATTTTTTACTATAAATACAATTTTTACGTAAAATTCAACCGACGCAAAATTCCAACGCTTAGGAGTATCATGTTTTTATTTCATGGTACCTATCAGTTTTCGTTACGATGTCCCTTACACCCATTATATTGTATACTATAGTGAAAGTGTAAGTAAAGATCGTTCGGTCGAGGTTAAACTTCGCTTGCTGCGGTTGGTCCGTGGATGGAAGAACATAATTTCATATCGAAATCTTTCCATGTCTCGGAGAACATGTTCTACTGTTGGTCCGAGTGACAAGACGTTGCTGGTAGTCAGATTCCTGTAAGTCTGACCACCAGTCTCGCCAAGACATATCGTGTTAACTACTCAGTTACTGGGTTATGGAGGTCAGATACTGGCAGTTGTTCCATGTAAAATACTAAGCAGATTTTTATAAGTAGGTAACAATATCAATAAATTCATTGCTCATCGGTTAGTATTCACGTGCATTTTTCGGGATTGCCCAACTAGTTTCGAACTCGAACGGAGCCCTTAGACATGAGCTGAGCCCACGGCGATGTCACTAGTCAAACGTTTGAGTCGCTCGTGGATATGAATATGTCTCACGAAAGTTATTATATAAAATATAATGCTTACCCTCTCCATCATCTAAGTAGGTATTTGAATAGGATAAAACTTATTTTCTCATTTCAAGTTAGCTCGGTTTTCATTCGAGGATTAATTTTCGATAAAATTTTGACATAATAATTATTTAAACGAATGTAAAGGCACAATCAGATCTGAATTTATAAGTAGAGATAATCATAATTTGAGTTATTTATGTGAATGGAATACGTTTTTTATGCTTTGAAATTATTTTGTAGCACGACATAGATTGAAAAAAAAAACCTTAGGTATCTGGCGATTTTGATAGGGATCTTATAGGTACATTAACGGGTATAATATGTAGGCATACATTATAACGGTCAGTAGCGCTTTTAAACTACTTACCTCTAAAAAAAAAATTATTCAGATACTTCCGACTATTCCAATTATGTTACAATACCAACATTCCTCAAAATACAATTTAAACACATCTCGTCACCTAGGTACACACTTAAGAAACTATAAAAAGGTGTAGTAGAAAAAAAAATACAAATTGTTTCCCCATTCTGTTGGCACATACAAAAGGTGATTGTTGTTCCTAGCGTAGCTATTGGGGTTTAGTAAGTGAGCGTACCTACTTGTTAACTGCACTGAAAGCACTCACGGTTGCCCGTTGCGACTACTTGCACTGCGCGCGTTCCACAGCACTTTTGCTTTTAACATTACATTGTAATGATATGCATTTGCTGACTTGTGTAATGTGTTGGGTGCTTGTGTATACATGTGGGCCAATTTTAAAATGTGCATTCAACGATTTACATAAATACTTTTTGGATGGAAATCTTGGATGCGAACAGAATTATTAAGTTAAGTATTATAAAGTAGATGATAAAAAATATAACTTTTTACAGGAAGAACTTTCGGCTCAGCCACGTACAGAATTATACGTAGTAACAATAAAAATCTCAAGCAGATCAAAAAGAAACGTTTTGAAAAAGGAAAACATTAAAATTTAGTTTTTTTATATCTGTAATTTTAGAAAGCAATGCAAAAGGCTTAGATTAAATGGAAAAGGCATATAAGCTAATGATAATAATCGATACTGGGAATAAAATTGCGGACTATTTAACTTATTCACTACAAAACGCATATGTGTGTCGATTATCTTTTTCTATGGTTTTGTTCACCATCCTCTTTGCACCCATTCATTGCCTTCACAGGCATTCAGGTTTATTCTGAGACAATTTGCAATTGATTGTAAGACAGTTGGAATAAGTCTTGATCAGTTAAATTTGGATACAATTGTTTCTTAATGGAGTGTAAGTATTGTCTGCTATCAAAAATTGCGAGAGAGATTTAGAGATTAGTAGAAATACTACTATGTCTGTCTGTTTTATCTCCAGCTCGATTTGGGCCAAGTGCCAAGATTGAATGATCCTTCTTATAGCCGATAATGATAATTGGATTTTCGCAGTCTACGGTGCTGTTTTATGAAGATTGCTGTATTTTTTATTCCGTATTGGAGGATTAAGGGTATTGGATTTTTTTTACAGGTGCATTAAGTATCGGTTTTAACGATATTGTTGGGGTGTTGTTATTTAAAACAGTGCCTGGATTGGTATTTATTTCGAGCCCATTGTCCATAGCGTAGCATTCATGCAAATGAGATCGTAATTGCAAAATATCACGCAGAATATTGGCGTAAAATATAACTATGGTTTTTACTGGTGGTCTAGCATATTTTGTAGCAACTCACATGAATGGAAAGTTAAAATTTATAAATCATTAGGTACATTCGTATATTTAATATGGCCTTTCACATGAAAACAATAGGTTATTCCAAAAATATCAATTTGTTATTCATTTATGTTGTGTGTAGCTATTATAATAAATAATAATATTGTAGATTAGACTTTAGGTAGATAATACGTGTTTCTAACAATATTTTGCTAAGAATACATTTATATGGTTCTTTTGAACATTATACCACTGCAATGTAGACTTTATATATTAATTCATAAAACTCATTCTTTCACTAAAGGGCATAGGTTCACGAATTTACGGCCTCGTAGACAATTTGCGCGAATGTAAAGCAGTCCCGGGTAGGGTTGCCCGGTCCCGAAGTTGGATAGTTGTGCAAAAAATCGGTAAGCTTAACACCTCACCTTATGATATATAAATTAGAAACTCTTATAATTAAAAAAAAGTGTTTGAAATAATTATATGGTTCACTATTTAAAGCTTTACTTCTGTAAATAAAACTTTGCAATTAGATTTACAAGTTAACATTTGCCTTTTTTTAATTAGATGACGTCGGCATTTCGTACCTGACAGGGCCTGAATCAGCCTACCGTGAATCGTATCCTGCTAAAGATACGAGGCAGCCCTAGGCTCGGGTCCAGGCCACTCAAACTGATGGGTCATGGGGTTATATGATTATGTGATGCGTTTTTCATGTCGCCATTTTATTCCTTTACCGTAGTAAAGGGCGGTACTTTAATAACATTCTTTACATAAAGTTTGACGTGTGTTCGGTAGTCTTTATGTGTTAAACATTGTTGTAAAGTGTAGGGCAAGAATGTAGCGTGAATCGTTTGGATTAATCCTCGATTTAAGCTGTAAAATAAGCGTTTTCGTAGAATTTCAAAGAGGTTTCTCATACAGATTTGTCTCGTTTTGAATTTACCTTTGTATCTTATAAAAGTACTTACACAAATCTGTCGTAATATAAATGAAGTGCGTACTTAACAAGGAGCTTAACTTAGGATTTACAGTATTAATCAATTGTGCAAAGTTTTTGTTTAGACGCGTGTTACTGAAGAACTGCAATAAATTGTCGCCTAAAATATGTATAAACACAAGTTAGCATGTAATGCCATTTTTTGTACGTGTATCGAATAGGGAATGTTTGATAAAAATAGATAGATTTTAACCGACTTCAAACAAAAGAGGTTATCAATTCTTTTTTCTTAGTATGCTAGAAACACACTTACCTTTTCTTCACGGAGTCCTGTAGATTGTCTTCCCGGTTCGTTCGCTTCAAGGCTTCGAGGAAAAGGTTGAGGGCAAATAAAACGAAACACTCTTCGTATTGTTTATTGAACATGGTTACCTTATTGGGGCTGTATTTGTATAGGTATATCGATGTTTACCTCTGCTGTTTTATTGTAAACATCTTATATAGGAATCCTATAAATTGTTGAAAGTATTTGTTGACATATTTTAAACTGTATCATTATCGCAGTAGTGTTGCTATTGCTAGCACAATAAATACGCAAGATCTCGGAGAGATCGCGCAGTTTTATATAGAAACGAGGTTGCCATAAATCGATGAGGATTTCAAAACGTTAAAAATGGCGCCAAAGCAACGGCGAACTATTGAGCTACTAACTTACCATTTTTGTAAAGTAAATCTCTCCATTTGAAATAGTCAAATGTTGTAACTATTTAGTTTTTTCATTAACTGAATAATAGAAGTGATATTAACTTCACATCCATTAAAAGCTGTTGGCAGACACAATAGTTTTTTTTTGTTATGAAGTAGTTGTACGTGGGTGAGCGAAAGGGTTAATTGCGGTTAATTTATTGTATGGGAAGTAAATAAAAATGTCTTACGACCGATGTTTCTGGGGAAAGGCTATTCGGTTTCAGTGTTGTATATAAGAGCCTGCGCAGATTTGCTGCTTTAAGCAAAGGCGATCAGCGATTTTAGTCTCTTTTCGAAAGTTCGCTGAAACGAGTGTATTGGCTACCGTAACCGAATGCGAAGAGTCACCAAAACGCAATGCAGCATTGATGCAGTCGCCATCGATTAGACGAGCGGAATTTTGTCGACGAGATCTCGGCGGCAGTCGTCGACACTCGACGGCAGTCGTCGACACTCGACGGCAACATCCATGACTGCAATATGGGGACTGCATCAATGCAGTCTCTTAATTCACCTGTATAAAAATACATTCCGAACAATGTAATGTCAAAACATTCTGAAAACTTGGTTCACGTTTAAATTTAATGTCATTTTACGCATTGAAAAGTTTGGATATATCGATTAAAGGACAGAAGGTACTTTATTTATAAATTTTCTTGTTATCTGTCTGTGTAACTGTCTGTTATGGACTGCCTCGTTGGTTTAGCGGTCCCAAGCGCAACTGCTGAGCATGAGGTCGTGGGTCGGGTAAGGTGTTATTGAGTTTTTCTGTTAGGAAATCCTAAATAGCAGCCCAGAGTTTGGAATTGTGCCCGGAAGATGGCAAAAGGTTCACTCTCATGGGACTTAATAACTGCATAGGTGAAATGTGGGTGTACAACTGTGTACACTTCTGTCTACCCCTTCGGGGAATATAGGCGTGATGTTATGCTGATGTGGAAGTATTTACTATTCGATAGTAATTTATAATCTCACAGTTAATCCTGCCACGAGGAAATACTTACCTGTAATATTCCAGTAAGTACGTCGTCCTTATCGATTTCTAAGTTAATATTAAGACGTTACTTACCTCTTTGTGAACATTACTTCAAGTACAAGAAACTTAGGAGTGGCCTCCAAAAGTTGGTGGGGCTTTTCCGTTTGAAGCCCTTTTGTAGACTTCTTGATATCGAACTTTATGAGCACGTTGTTTTCAGTATACTTACCTATAAGTGCGTAACAGTAAAACTCAGCTAGTATATGATCGTGAAAGGAGACGCCGCGCCACAGTCAGTTATATAGTAATTTAATTTATGGTCTATATGCTGACGTCGTCAGGTTAGAGGTTAGCTGAGGACTGTGTGATTTTAATTGGTAGGAGTCCAGGAAGGAAAAAAGGTGACTTCAGCAGGATTCTCCTAGGTTATACAATAAATGTCTGAACTGCTAGTAAATAAGCTTGAAAGATTCCGCCTACAGTCACTGGAACGTACACGTGGGCGTGATGCAGTGCCGGCACCGAGTCCTGTCCGGACTATGACAACATACTCCTCACCGGCTATGACTAAAAACCGCCCTGAAGTCCATTTCCTTAGTAATATCTTAGGTTTGCGCGATCACTACACATTATTACACTTTGCATCGTTCGTAGTCGCAGGAGGAAATCCACGCTCCTGCGACCACGAACGTCAGGAAAAACGAAAAGCCAATAATACACGCGATTAATCCGGTTAAAAGTTGTTTTATTATAATCCATTTCCTTACCTCAATGATGAAAAGACTGCAATTACAACATCCTTGATACTTCTCTACTACTCTCTTTTGAGAATAAGCCATTTCAATAGCCTCCCCTTTGGTGATGAATATACAGAGTTTTTACCTACCTCTTTGGGAAATACGTTTCTGACGTTCTTTTTAGAATGATGTTAGATGGCGTTCCGTGTTTCTTCACTTACCTCCTTGCGGGAAGAACTGAGAGTAAATAAGCTTGAAGGTTTCCTCCTTGACGACTCCTGTGGGGCATTCTGCCTTGAATCCCCTGTACAGTCGCTTGAGCTCGGGCTCCGTGAACCGTGTGGCTCGACGCAGCGCCGCTATCGAGTCCGGCCGGTACCGCGGCAACTGCTCACCCAGCTCCTCGAGTTCCGAATCTGGAAATGTAATGGAAAAGTGAGGTTAGATTGTGAAAGGCAAAATATATTGGCTAATTAGTGGATTTCAAGATCTTGTGAGTGCAATTTTAGAAGGTGTAAATGTTTCTTTTTAATGTTCGTGGCTATAGATTGCCTTTGCTGCTCGAAGAGGAAGTTTTTATCATGGGAGAGCCATGCTTCGGCACAAATGGGCCGGCTCAGCTGGAGTGATACCACAACCTTACAGAAAACCACAAGTCAACAAGTGTTGTGTTGTGAAACAAGTCAACAAGTGTTTCGCCGAGTGAGTGAGGGTACCGAAGGTCCAAACCCTTTAAAAGGCCGGCAACGCACTTGCGACTCCTCGGGGGTTGCGGGTGTCCATGAGCGGCTGTAATCGCTTACCATCAGGCGCTCCGTCTGTTCGTTTGACCCTATCCCATAAAAAAAAAAGTAAATGTAACAGTCATACAAACACAAAGTTTTGCTGTCTCCGTTTTAAGGACTGCTAATGGCAGTTGATTTTGATATGATGATATCATCAGATTACATACGCCTTCTACGTCTTTTGACAGTAAGCCTATTGGACAACAAACCCATGGCAGAACAGTCAGTTATCAGAATCTCGGCCCTGGTTTTTGCCGTGGCCCCTAGGCCATATTTGATTTCTTTAACAACAAATGTTGTTAGAGACAATTCAATAACACAATTCTTTATTTTTATAGAAAAGGGACGAACATGTCCTGAGGGAGGTTCAAAATATTTTTCATGTTACTTGTGACTTTTCTGAACCTAAAGATTTTACAAGTCAAAAACACAGGAATAATGCTCAGGAGGCCTTTAGGCTCTATTTGTTAATAACATATATGTTTTGATAAATCCTGCTATAGGTATAGTATATAAATAGTTCAATTGCAGTTGTATTTAATTAGCGATTTGAACCTGACGAAAGCGCTTCTAGTGGCATCGCCATCGATTCGTGTATCGGCTTTACAATGAACGAACAATGACGCTTGTGTTTGCTGTCAACGCAAGGTATCTGAGAAATTGAATTTCCGACTTCAGCCAGATATATAATGTTATCTGTTTAAATTACGGAATTGGCGTTGAATATTCTATGTCAGCCATGTTGTTTCTCATATTTGAGGAGAGATTCGGGTATAGGTAGGCGTAGATTAATGATTTGATGTATTGACATTCTCCACGTTCAGCGTTACAAACATTATATCGCCTTTAATCGATAAAGCTTTCAGTTTTGATGTTTATTCGGTAAGCGAAGATTATAGGTAGGTACATCTATAATTATAAAATTGGTATAGGTGTAATCCAGACGTCGAATTTAATGACTCCGATCTCTATTTAATCTGGGACTGAATAAAATTTACCTCATATATTACAAATTTGATTGTCATAAGAGTGTAGCGACATCTATCTCGCTACATAGATAATACGCGCACAACACTCTGCATCGCGCAATCAAAGTTTGACGACGAGTGTGTATATATACGACCTCCCGACATTAACCGTTGGGCCGTGGCCCGCCAGGCAATATCACCCGCCTGGTTGGAGGATCCTCCCTTTTCAATGGAGGAACACCACACCTCGTTCCTCCATAAGAGTTATAATTCAATGACTTGGAGTTAACCATTGGTTTGTATTATGTGATATGTAGATAACTCTTTTGTCGCTAAAATAATTGAAGATACCAAAATACGACTCAAGCTAAAAATTAAGGTACACTCGAATGACTACCGTAGTAACATAATGAATAATAGAGAGCGTTAGTGTAGAAGCAAACAGATAAATAAACTACGCCCAACTAATATGCAAGTATAATGTGTTAATCACTGGCAAAGTTAGCGATGCCAGAGCTACAGAGCGACCAGTATATCTTGGTGGGTGGCGAGACAGGGAACTGAAACTGAAGCTACTGAATTTGGCATATTACTGCTTCTTGCTTTAGCGAGCAGCGCTGCTATGAAGTGCCAAAATATATTGGACGGTTGTCGGCCCTGAATGCCTATTGGCACTATTGTAACTATTAATGTCAAAGAGCTTGGAATGTTCGTGTTTAAGTGGAGTTTAGTTCCATTTCTTTTGCCTTTCTTTGTTGAGATGACACGATGTGATGTGGAGAAGTGATGCTTCTTTGTATTCGTTTTTGGCAAGAGTCCCCTTTTATCGGATTAAATAGATTTTATAAAAAGAATAATGATTCTTTGCGCATACCTCTTGATCTAGATAAACTATTATTCTACTACGTAGGCAAAGTACTGAATGATTCCAGATAATTTTGGTTTACATTTGGTTCTTTGGCATAAATCACTGGCTCTCTTCAAATGTCCAAAATCAAAAAGTAGGTGGAAGAGAATTATATGGTTTTAGTCGGTTGACGTCGATAGCATAAAAGAGATATGATATTTGTTTTAGAATTAGATGAAACTAGATCCATACTAATATTATAAATGCAAAAGCAACTCTGTTTGTTTCTTTGTAACCTTTTCACGACTAGACGGCTGATCGGATCGTAATGAAATATGGCAAGGATAGATTGTATCTTGGGGAAGAACATAGGCTGACTTTAGTCACGCAGAAGAAGTCACGGGCACCAGCTAGTTTACAATATTTCCCTACGCATAAAAAGCGTAACCAATCAAAATAAAAAGTCTATCATACCTCATTACGCTCGGAAGAGGGTTCGGAGCAATGGACTCGAACATTGCTTCCTCCAAAATTAATAGTCTTTCATCTCTTGGAGTTTTTCCAGATTTTTCATAAGCCAGATGTCCCTGGCGTTGAAATATAAATACAGTAAGACTTCCAATTAATTAGTTTGATAGATTCTACGTGAACATATTTAGGATTTTTTAATATCTGATACGTATACCGTATGCAGTATGGAGGGGCTCGTGGCTAAGTAAATGCCGCACAGATCGATCGATCGAGGTTAAGCTGCCCTTGCCGCGGTCGGTCTGTGGTTGGTGATCATAATTTCATACCGAGACCCCTCCGTGCCTCGGAGAACACGGTAAGACTTTGGTCCCGGTTGTCAAATTAAGATCTATGACAGCCGTTACGGGTAGTCAAAGGCCTGAAAGCCTGACAAGCAGTCATACTACGACATATCGTGTTACCCAGTTACTGGGTTTTGGAGATCAGATAGGTAGTCGCTCCATGTAAAATACTGGTATTAAGCTGCATCCGGTTTGACTGGAAGCCGACCCCAATGTTATGAGGAAAAAGGCTAGGCAGATACGTAGGTATTATTAGGATATTAAGAAAATTGATTAAAAATTATATGTGTTTTTAATTCCAGTAGATAATTTTTATTTGCCAGAAATTTCGTAGATAAATTGTGCTGTTACTTGGCTGGAGTAAGTCACATTAACATTTTGCCATTAAGCTTATTATTATTAATATCCAATGACAGGAAGGTGCTGTTCACAGAATCCAACTGTTGTGTTGATCATTACAGATTATTCAATATATTACTGAGATACATCTATCACTTGACCAATAGGATCTCACGACTAAAGGCTACTCACGTTAGCCGTACAAATAAACAGTAAGTAAAGGTTAACATTTCAGGGAAGAATGGAAGAGACAAACATATTGCGCCAACCCCAAATAGCTTGGGACCAGGAAGATGGTGATGAGAGGTTAACATTTCAACAGGATTTAGTTTTCGTATTTCATGTTAGGTACTGCGTATTTTGCAGTAATCAAAGAATTGTGCCTCAAATATGTGCTTATTTCAAATTTAATGTACCCCAGCATTTCCCGTTAAACATATAGTTTAGTACTGGCTTCCCTTAAAATGTTACGCAATTCTCGTTGCGTACTAATTAGAACTCTTACATAAGAACTCGTAAGGACTCTCGACATCTTGTGCCTCGTTTAGAACGTAAGTCCCAACTTGTCTAGACCCGTGAAGCTCAGCCAATTACCTTTGAGTACCGTTCTAGCTGTATGATTTAATATATATAAGATGATAAATTTATTTAGGTAGATACTATAAAATTTTAAAAATGCGACTACGTACATTGGAACTTCTGTATCGTAGATTTATATTTAGACCTAAATCTTGCTTGCATGATGCCCTAAAACTGATCAAATAAATTAAATATTGTAATGTGCCTATATTGTGTTCTTATGTAAGTGAATGTAATTCTTTATGAGAATAAAGTATCTAAAACCCGAACTATGTAGCCCATAGCATTCAATTATTCAGGCAATAATTATCCCCAATCAAGTCGACGATTTACATAATTATGAGACACAAAATGTTAGAATCGAACATTTTACGGTCGATAAATATGTGGATAATAACGTGGTAGCACGGTACATAAAAACAAACTAATTAGTCTGTAAAACAAATTAAAACTACAACTCAATATGTAAAGTCATTTGCTGAAGATAATTATGTATATTTTAATTAAACTGTTGGTACATACGTATGCAAGCTAAAACCGTAATACGAATTAGTTTTATCATATTAATTAAAACTTTAAGCATAACGGATAAAAATGTTTTAACTTAATTTGAATCAAGATTCTGAATAGCACCTGTGTCTAACTTTCTAAGTATTAGACGTCAGCGGCAAATTGTCAGTAATTTGGTATGTCTTATGTCTAATTGCTGAACCCCAAATTCATCTGGAATTCGCATTCCATTTCCCTTGCAATTAGGGCTGATAATAACGAGCAATTTATTGCGTTGAGCGATCCTGACGGGCCCGTTTTGTGACGTCACGACGTGTGAACCGCACTGTAGATGATTTAAGCCTTTTTAATGATGTGCGAAGTTGCGGATATCATTAATGCGTGTGAAAAGTGCACATCATGCACGTGCAGCTTTAGTTGTCTTCCACGTTAAAATGATTTTTGCCATCGAAATGTGAAGTAAGTTAATGTTTTAGATTTTGTGCCGTTATTTTTACAACACAATAACTTATGGGTTGGCCGAGCAGTGCCTACTGCAGTACCTACACTAACAGTTAATCTTTTCAGTTGTTAAGTCCCATGTAATAGGTGGTAAGCCTATTGTCATCAACCAAACACAATGCTGGACTCCGTGTTGCAACTGAGAATTTTCTAACAGAAACCCAATAATACTTTACCCGACCCGGGTATCGAGTCCAGGACCGCACCCTCCGCTGCCGGAATTGCGATCACTAGTTGTGTGTGATGTTTGTTGTTTTATATACTCAAGTCTGTTGTGGAAGGTTCTTCATGAATGATTGCATGTCTCACGTCTTTACATACTTTTGGTATGAAATTGTTTGAAATATTGGATACAGAGTTACTTCATATTTTAGAGGACCGACGACTGGAGACGGCTTTTGACTAAATATCCCACAAATTTGTCCGCCACTTTTGGCGGGGGGTGAGGTAGCACACTAGCACCAAAGAACTTGCGCTAAAACAATAGCTCTCGTCATTACGTTAACATTATTAACACACATAAACAACTATACACAAACATAAAATTATATCACACGATGAAAATCGTGTACTATCATTGTAACCATACACGTTATAGGTATAAAGGTATTTGATTGGGAATCACATGCCAGTGGCGAGAGGGGTACGCCCGCTAAAACTACTCCAATACTAATTCCTTCAAGCTTCAAATTGATACACAAACACTTCAGACAGACACACAAACAATTGTAATGTATGCATAGCTCTTATCCTGTCTGGCTGTATCGAGATGTGGTACGTGACCTCATGTGCAGTCTGCAATATTGTGCTTGAGATATTGGTAAGGAATATAGATGCTCTGTTTCTGACACATATTTAAATCATAGTTTTCTCGGATATGTTTTGTCTGTTTATTATATATTTTACTAGCTGATAGCTACATGGATGTGGGTTATCGCGATCAAAAGTAATCATGAAATTTAGATCCCGTTCCCACTTTCCAATTACCGCTTTATAATTGCCCATTTTGTTTGTATTAAAATGGATATAGTATGTTATCCTTAAGAGATAGACATATGCCATCGCGGACTTTTATGTAGATATATAAGATACACAATTCCACCATACATCATTTTGTTATATCTTAAGGGTTTAGGCAGCGTCTTCGTTGAAAGACGACACCTCCAAACAATATCGTTATATTTTAGGCAATATTCAAATATTTACACAACAAACAAACAAATTATATACTAAAACTTTCACCGAGAACCACTCTATCCATTGGTGAAAACAGCATGAAAATCGATGCAGTCGTTTTTGAGTTTATTGCATACAGACAGACAAACAGACGCGGCGAAAGACTGTTTTTTAATAGTGATACAATAAGTTGAGCAGTTCATAAAATAAGCATAGCGTGTTGTTTTTCTGTTACTACATTCTAGGTGTGGTTTTTGTGTGGTTGTAGCTGAATTCTGGTGAAGGAAGATTTTACCCAACATTGACAGAAGTTTCTCATATTTGTGTCTATATGTTCTTTAAATTTAAAGATACAAACATTCTATTAATATTATAAATGCGAAAGTTTGAGCTGTGAGGATGCATGGATGTTTGTTACTCATCCCCGTAATAATATCGTACTGAACGGATTTGTACGAAATTGGGCACACAGATAGTTTACAACCAGGATTACGAGTGTTTAGACTAACTGCCTTGTTGGTCTAGTGGTCCCAAATGCGCCTTCTGAGCATGAGGTCCTGTGTTCGATTCCCGGGTTGGGAAGTGTTATTGAGTTTTTCTGTTGGAATATTCTCAGTAACAGTCCGGAGTTTGGAATTTTACTAAGTAGATGGCAATAGGTTCACTACCTATAACATGATATTGGTGAAATGTGGGTATACAACTGTGTATACATCTGCCTACCCCTTCGGGGCATACAGGCGTGATGCTTTGTTATGCTTTGTTATCTTATTACCCTATGTTAACCGGGACAATGGAAGGATTCTAACGATACTCCATACATTTAAATCGGTTCAGGCATTTAGGAGTTATAGTGGAATAAAGGAAGTCACAAACATACATACAACACTCCTTTTTTGGGCAGTTGTGTAAAAAGATTTCGCTCAGTTGAGACATTTCCAACCAGAGTATTACCTCATTAACTCATGTTTGTAAATTATGCTGTTCATCATAACATATGAATAGTCATGTACATAAGCTGATATAAGATGTTAATGTACCCGTATATGAGCTCGGAGTTCTAAAGAAACATGTAACATAATTATTACAACCCTACAACTTACAAGGTCGTGGTGGCTGAGTGGTTAGGAGCCCGCCTTTTGAACTACAGGTTCTGAGTTCAAACCTGGCATGTACCAATGTGACTTTTTCAATGTCATATGTACTTTATTAATTACGGCGTGTACTTTATTAATTAACTGACGGCGCGGTTGGCGCAGTAGTCAGTAGTCCGGCTGCTGCGTCGCGTGTCGCGGGTTCGATTCCCGCACGGAGCTAATATTGGTATGATCTACAGATAATTGTACCGGGTCTGGGTGTGTTTGTATGTGAGATTATAGGTCTGTAAACGCACCCACAATACAGGAAGAAATTCCTAGTGTGGGGCAACGTTTTTATAAACAAAACAAAAAACTTAGACTTCACAGACGGTGAAGGAAAACATCGTGAGGAAATCTGTACTTAATGGTTTGAAATCGCTAAATCGATAGGGTGGTGATCAATGCTCGTGCCTTCTCTCTATGAGAAGAGGTCTAGCAGTGGGCTAAATGAGCTGGTTTTTATGATAAATACTTACACCAACGATGACTTCGTAATTTGTATAATAACTTTCTTGATGCATATTCATATTTATTATTGTTCACCGGTTAAAGATAAATCTTTGAAAAGCATTAACGCATGCTTAGAGAACTCTAAAGTTATTATATCAAATGGAAAAAGAATACGGTCGCGAACAGGATTCGAACGTGCGCCTCCCGGATAAAATACTCCAGGCTCTCTGACCACTAAGCCATCTCGACCTCTGCTCACCACCGCGAATTCTTCATCCATATTTTAACACGTCTTTTGGCGACGTCATTGCTATCTATTCAGTCCCTTTACGGGTACCGAACCGACACCGGTTCACCGGTTACTACTCACGTGCATTCTTTGGGTTTGCCCGACTAGTTTCGAGCTCGAACGGAGTCCTTAGTCGTTACCTGAGTCCGCGGCAATGTCGCGAGTCCGACTCTGAGTAGTAACCGGTGAACAATAATAAAGATGACTTCGTAAACGTAATATTAACAAAGTTTTATTTGATGTCGAAAACAGCGTCGAAAACTCAGTACTGTGTAAGTCCTAATTTCCTTTTCATTCCGTTTGTTTCTATTAAATTTCTTTTTCACAAGAATCGATTTAACTAAAGAAAGGCTATTGTATTCTGCTCCAGAAAAAAATACGATAACAAATTGTTTTTAAAAATGTCTTCGTTTCTTTTTAAGTAGTAAGTTATAGTACTTTTTAAACACATAATTATTGAATTCAATCGGCACTTAATCGCGCTAAAAGTCTGCTCGTGACCACGAGCAATGCAACTTGATCGAAACGTCGAGGTAAATAAATATTATGCTTTCAGCGCGATTAAGTTCCGTTTGAATTAAATAATGAAGTAGTAAGTTGTTTCTAAGGCGTGTGTCTTATAGTTTTACCTTTTAGTCTTTTTTTCTTATTATTATAACAATTTTAGTTTAAGTATATAATAGTTTTAGTAGTTAATCTTTATTCTGTAAATTGTACAAAATAAATTCTCAATAAATATTAGTTTATTCGGAAAGACTTTAGTTTTTATCAACTAAATCTCGTAAAATAAGTGTTGTATTGTTATTCGAATAAATATAAAAGAAGATTTGCCTATCAATAAAGTTTCTTGATTTAACTTGAAATAAACTTTAATGCCTTGGGGCGATAGCTGACAATGAAAATAGCCATTACAAGATTATTCTCGGTATCGGCTTTGGTATATTTTGTTTCAAATACGAACCATTAGTACTGTTATAAAATATTGTTATTTTGTGGTAGGCAGAGTTTTAGGTACAGTCAGTGACAGAAATCGATTATCATGCATCGAAATTGCACCGACTGTTGTGCTGGTTAATGATTTCTTGCATTTTCTGTATTTATTTGATTACAAGATTGTTATGTTTTGTACTCCAGATAGTTAGATGGATAGTTTAAGATATAAGTCATATTAAAAATTTTGATATGCGCAGTGACTTTTGTCGCTGACCATGCGTTCCTATACCAATAGTTGTATAAAATAAATGCAATCGCTGTTATTAAGTCTGATGAAGGTAATAGGTGAGCCTATTGCCAACAACCGGGCACAATTCCGAAATACAGGCTGTTACTAAAATAAATCTAATAGAAAAATACAAACACTATTAGACCCGGGAATCGAGTCCAGGAACTCATGCTTAGCAGTCTCGCTGGACATCGCAGAAGCAATAAAAGACAGAAGAATGCAAATCCTGCCTCACGACCGTATTTTTCTTTCTAGAAAGTTGTTTAAAGCGTAAAGAGTTAATGTGTTTAAAAAACTTATCTTTATTTTCAAAACAAATTTAAAATGCCGCGACCATCCGCAATCACAACACCAATCGCTTCATTCCGTGTCCAAAACCAACAAACAATAACAACAACGGCTTACATTAATGTTGTGATTAGAATAATAAATTAAGTAAACAACGGACGGAATCTAAAATTAGGCAATTTTCCGGGGCACCAAGCCTGTTCGCGATACTGGAGTTCACGACAGATCCTATACTAACGAAATTTAATTTTATACCCATTTCTATTAAAGGTGCGACCCGAAACCTTTGGGTATCGGATTAGGATACGTAATTTAATTTAGGCTTATTACAAAGAAGGTTGTTTAGCAATTTTAGTTATTGAAGACATAAAAAATGCCTTTCTAGCTGTAACAATTGAGGACCTTGCAGCAAAAGAGAGGCAAGTCCAATTTTCAAAACTGTCAGGTATTGAGGAAAAAGGTTTAAAAAAAAATTTTTTTTACACTGATGCCTATTTTTTTTTTTAAATTGTGTCCATTTACATTTCTTAAAAAGTAAAACCACACTTCTTCAGAAAAGTGTGTTTGTAGTGGCTCCAAAAATATATAATAAACTACCAAAATCTATAAGAAATTTGGATGGTCTGAATCAGTTTAAGAGTAAACTTCTTTAATAGAGAAGACATATAATGCAACAGACGATTTTCTAAATGACAATAATCTATAAAAAAAACTTTTTAAATCTTCATGTGATGACCATATTTTTGATGACAAATGTTAATGTTTAGACAATAATTAAATTTTTCATTTAAACAATAATTAACATTGTTTTTTTTTTACATTGTTATTTTTCTTTGATTAATATGCTGTACATTTTATATTATTTCCTACAATATTGTATAATTTGGCAAAGATGTGTTTTGATATAAAACTTTGAATTACGTATCTCAAATGACATTATTTAGAATGATGTAATTATTAATTACCACATTGTCACATCTAATTTAAATTTTGGCAATATAATAACTGTTTGTACACCAATTTTATTGGTAGAACTTAGAGATCCATTTTTATAGCAAGACCTTGTACACCTTTGTTCACAAATAAATATTGATTTGATTTGATTTGAATTATATGGTATAATATAAACATGTTAACATATCTTGTTTTCCCCAAGGTTTTTAAGAGGACCTTAGTTCACCCAATATTCAAGAGTGGAGACAGGGGCAGTGTCAATAACTATAGACCCATTTCAGTATTAACGATTTTTTCTAAACTCCTTGAAAAAATCTTAAACAGGCGTCTACTTAACTACCTCAATGTACATAATATTATTGCCAATAATCAGTATGGTTTTAGGACTGGCAAAAATACTGAAGACGCTGTCATGGATTTATTAGACACAGTAGCTAAAAATTTGAATAGTAAGCACAAGACAATCTGTATCTTTTTAGATCTTTCTAAAGCCTTTGACACTGTCTCTGTCCCTCTTTTGCTGGGGAAGATGGAACTCACTGGTATAAGAGGACTTTCACTAGAGCTATTCAAGAGTTATTTGGAGGATCGCTCACAGATTGTAAGAATAGATGATTACACCAGCAAGGAAATGTTTTTAAATTACGGAGTCCCGCAGGGTAGTGTCCTTGGGCCTACCCTGTTTTTAATATATATCAATGACCTTTGTGGGCTCACCCTTCCTAATTCCAAAATGATTATGTACGCTGATGACACTGTTCTACTTGTACATGGCAGTGATTGGACTGAGACTCTCGTCAATGCAGAGTTGGCCCTACACGCAACTATGAGATGGCTTGCGCGGAACATGCTTACCTTAAACTTGGATAAAACTAGCTTTGTTACATTTAGTTCAAGATCGGCATCACAGCCTCCTTCCCTCCTTACCTTGACAGCACACAAATGTAGTTCAGTTTCTAACATTCATTGTACTTGCACCAAAATCTTGCGAACGGGTGTTGTTAAGTATCTTGGAGTTTTGATTGACGATTCAATGACATGGAGTCAGCAGATCAATGCTTTAGTACCTAGGGTAAGAAAATTAATATTTGTTTTTAAAAATTTAAGAAATTCTGCTGATTTCCCTACCCTGAGAACAGTATACTTTGCACTCGCTCACTCCATTATCACGTATTGTGTGACGGCTTGGGGCAATGCCGGTAAATGTCTCCTACTACGTCTTGAAAGGGCACAGAGGGCTGTTCTTAAAGTCCTGGCACACAAACCCATTCGATTTCCAACCAACGAATTGTACCCGTTGTGTAAAGTACCCACAGTAAGGCACTCCTTTGTACTAAATGTAATTTTACGAAAGCATTCTGAACTGGTTTTTGATCCTGAATTTGTAAGATGTAAACGTAGATCAGATAGAGTTTGCCAGTTGTGCTCAGCCAAACTTAATACAGTGCGACGCCAGTTTGCGTTTTTTGCCCCCGTTATATACAATAAGGTTAATAGGCTACTTAATATTTATCCTTATTCTTCCCGTGATTGTAGAAGGCTCACCGACCAGTGGTTGTCTGGTCTCACGTATGAAGAACTAGAACATTTTGTAAGAACGTAAATCCATATTTCTCCTTTCACACCTCCGTACACGCGCGCAAACACACACACACACACACACACACACACACACACACACACACACACACACACAACACACACACACACACATAACACACACACAACACTGACACACACACACACACATACACAATTAAACATAATTTATAAAATTATATTGTAATATTTTAGATGTAATCTGGAACGCTGCTGTCTTCTTCCTCTTGGAGGTGGGCGTTAATAGCTGCGACACAGTTCCTAACTAATGTGGCTATTATCGAACACAGTTTAATTGTAAACCTGTTTTTAGTTCCAATAAAGATTATTATTATTATTATTATTATTATTATTATCTTCGTCGGATCTGCCTCGTTCATGCATCAAACGATAGCCCTAATTTTTGTTCAAATTGTAGGTGAAAAAATAAGCAACGGCAAAAATTTTGACCTGCACCCCTTTTGCTTGCTTTAAGGTCCTCAATTTCTGTTTACCTTAAAAGTAGCCATAAATAGATTTGTTTAAATTCTCAGCTACTAAACGTCATATTCTCGGTAAGATTCCCGGGTATTTGGAAATTTTCAGTAGCAGTCTGACATTTGGAACTGTTTCGGAAGATGGAAATAGACTCACCACCTATTGCATGGGACATAGTTAATCGGCCTCATTGGTCTAGTTGTCGCAAACGCGACTGCCGAGCAAATGGACCTGGGTTTGATTCCCGGGCAAGGCAGTGTTATTTAATTTTTCTGTTAGGAAATTCTCAGTATCAGCCCGGAGTTCATGACATTTTATAACAGTATCGGTGAAATGGGTGGGCGTACAATTATTTGTGTTTACCCTTCGGGAAATACAGATGTGATGCTATGTTATGTTATGTATAAATGAAATGCGCAACACTCAATCCGTCACCTCTATTCAACCCGTTAGGAAATACTTATAAGCGTGATGATATGTTTTTTTTCCAGAACTAAACATTATTAATTCTAGCTAGTATTAACTTGTTCCACAAGTATATGCTTCGCTAAAGTTTCTTATTCACGCGGTGCAGGTAAAGTTGTAGATATTAACGTACGTGCGTGCGCAGCTCAACTTTTGAGCGCTTAGTACATATATAATGAAACATAGTTAACGTTTCTAATCGTGTTATACGAGCTTCAGGCAACGCTTACCTATAAGAACCATTTCTCTTCTTATGACCTTCCAGCGGTGCCAGAGTATTATAAGCGACTCGGGCGCATCTGTCGCGGCTGCCTTGACTGCTATATTATGTCAAAAACATGGATTAACTGACTAATCCGTTTGGTGCATTGAGAGCGTTAGATACAATTTTTGCTAGTGGTCAGCTATTTACAAACCAAAAATGGGTTACGAACTATTGAAAACAGTTTTAAAATTCTACGCCAAAGCTTACACATAGTATATTTATGAGTAGGTCCAAGTATTTTCTTTATTTTTCTTTCATACATATGTTAGAAATTTGCATGGAAACATACCTCCATCTGAGTTTATCAAGTGCCGCATAAATCTCACAAACTGAGCAATATATCTCGAAGATCCGTCGGAATAGTTCCGTGGAATCGTAAAAAATATGCGTAAAGGAACACGACGAAATTGAACGGTGGCAATCTGTGGCTCCATATGCGTCGATATTATCTGCCCAAAGTTGGATCCGGATTATGTTGAAGGGTACGTGCGTAGCGTGCGAACCGTCGGCGCCATGAATATCAACTACGTGCGACTGACACTTCAGATGCTGTGAAAATGCTCGTCAATGACTATCTTCTCATCTTCTTACGCAATGAACCGCAAGCGACTTCCTAAATTTTGGAGTGATTACAATATTTTGCATTGAGCTGTGTCAGTTCATATACGATCAAGGAAGAGGGAAGTTTTTGTTGACACATGTATGAAAAATAGGAGTAGATACTGTAGGGATCTAAAGCGCTATCTAATTGACAAATAAACTTAGTCATTGTTTAGACATGCACAGTTACAAAAGTAAATGTCAAGTCCAGTTTACAGAATACTCAAAGGGCTTTCAGAATGCTGAAAAGACTCCTAAAATACCTTGACACGAGATACACGAATTAGTGAGGTAGACTACAGAATAACACTTTTATTTTATACTCTAGCAAAAAGAAGTTTTCCAATCAAAAGTTAGGAAGTAACGATGCGAAAATGCGAATTTTTTCGGCAAGCAGTTTCACTGTTTGGGTAGGAATTGTCATCGATTGCAAAAGTGTTCCTACCTGTATTTTTGTTTTGCTCGAGTAGATTTTTCGAATACAGAAATTCCGAAACCCAGTCCTGATTGGTCTACCGCATTGCGTCTCATTATTGGCGGCCGGCGGGTATTTGAATACTCGGAAAGCACCGCTTGCGGTTACAAACGATGGAGTTGGCACAAGTCAGGTGTTTGCTATCGGTACAAGTTTCAGCCTATCAGTGATTCGGAGCGCAGTGAATTATTACGAGTAGGCGCGATTGTGAAAAGTTTTCAGTAATTCTTGACTGTTCGGAATTGATTTTAGTGTGGTTATGGTACTTAGTAATAAAGTTGTATGTATAAATGTTTGAATTTGTTTAGAAAACTCTATCAACTTCGTCAATTTATCCGAATCAGAAAACATTAATTGTTATTTGGACCTTTTATTGTTTATTTGTGATTAACTGTAACCATGTATTTATATTGAAAACAGCTCCAGAACAATAATATTTTAACCGTAAAATTAACTAGTTAATCAAACCGACTGAAATATTATACAAAATTTATATTTCATCCATTCTGACCGCAGAAGGCTGAATTTCTTAGATTAAATGATAACAATCCCGAAATAGATCAATTGGAGATCTCATAAATATCTGTCAGACCCAACCCTACGGATTTAGTTTATGTGAAAGGAATGGTTGAAATGAAATAGATCAGTCGAGACAGCGAATTAAATGCATTGTACTATTTATAAAGTAGATATATATTTGTTCGGTTGAAAGAGGAATTTTTAAAAACCAGTGCGTTTTTATGTATATATTATATATTTATTTATTTATTATTAGAACTATTACTCGGAAATACCTATGAAGATAGAGAAGCCTACACCCAGTAGTGAGTGAAATGTGCTTCGGATGATGATGAATCTTGCGTTTTTTACTTTTTTATGACAGAAACTGAAAACTGTATCGACTCCGTAACTTAAAAAAAGCTCTCTCCAGAATAAAAGTGCGTAATAAGATAAAGTTTTGTTATTGCTTTTATCTATTATTTTTATTTCTAGTAGTATGACCATTGGACTGGTGGACCAGTGAAAGGTCGCAAGTTCGAACCCAAGGCACGCACCACTATCTTTTCGAAGTCATGTGCGTATTATAAATTAATTATCACTTGCTTATAACGGTGGTGGAAAACATCATGAGAGATGTTCTCGATGGTGTGCAAAGCAATGTCAGAGACCTACGGGTGGTTTAAACTCTGACACTAGGGTGTTCATCAACCACACGATAAGAAGAAGAAGATCATCTATTGCGTTATCATAAAACTAACAGGTATTTACGCGACTGGCAGTAAGAAGTCTGTTTGTTAACACGATCAGTGCAACCTGGTCGAAATTTCACGCAATTCAAAGGTATTTATTGCGCGTTAATTCTTGTTAGTATATAGTAATATCATGCAACGCGATAGTTTAAAAGTAAGTATATATTGCGTTATTAGAATGCTTCAAAAACTGCCTCGTTGGTTTAGTGGTCCGTAGCGCGACTGCTGAGCAAGAGGTCTCGGGTTCGATTTCCGGGACGGGCAAAGTGTTATTGAGTTTTTCTGTTAGGAAATTCTCAGTAGCAGCCCGGAGTTTGGAAATGTGCCCGGTTGATGGCAATAGGCTCACCACCTATTACATGGGACTTAATAACAGCATTTGGTGAAATGTGGGTGTACAATTGTGTACAACTCTGCCGCCCCTTCGGGGAATACAGGCGTGATGCTATGTTTATGTTTCAAAAACGTTTTATGATTATGGATATGTGAATATATTTCGGTGTCTTTAATACAGCATCACGTCTATATTTTCCGAAGGGGTAGGCCGAGGTGGACATAGTTGTACATACACATTTCACCGATGCTGTTATTAAGTCCCATAGTGGTGAATCTATTGCCATCCACCGTGCATAATTCCAAACTTCGGGCTGCTATCGATAATTTTCTAAAATATATATGCAATGACACTGCCCGATCCGGGAATCGAACCCAGGATCTCATGCTTAGCAGTCGCGCTTGGGACCACTAGACTAACGAGGCAGTTTCTAAGTTTACCTACTATATTAATAAACAGACGCGAGACTTTAGAGTTCGCTAAGCGTGCGGTAATACTTTTCAAAGATCTGTATTTGTTAAGGTAATTGCATTTGTAAGACATTGTATCAACTGCAAAGTTAGTCGTGTCGGTTCGATTTCATGTAAAGGGACTGAATAGATGGCAATGACGTCACCAAAAGACGTTAAAAAGTGGAAGAAGAATTCTGGGTAGTTAGCAGAGGTCGAGATGGCTTAGCGGTCAGAGCGCCTGGAGTATTTATTCGGGAGGCGCAGGTTCGAATCCTGCAAAAATTTAACTTTTGATGTGAGAGAAATTCAAAGGGCTTATTTAGAACCTTATAGTTACGCTACATCACCACGCCCTCATTTTACGCGTAACGTCTACAGAATTTTAATAGAGGTAGCTAACTATCGCGTAATTACTAGATTAGCTGATTAAGCATGCAAATAATCCATAATACTACTGCAGAGAATAATTAACGATTAGCCGTCCGTGGTAAAATTGTCTTGACATCTTATATTATCTCGGTGAATAATGTCTTGGTTTGATCTTGACGTTGGCGTCGGGCGCGGGGTGAGAGTCACCGTCGTCGTCGCGTCGCTTGCATTGTGCAAAGTTTCGCGCCATTTTTCAAGGGGTTTTCTTAGATTTCCCGCGCTTTTGTCAAACGAATGAGTTAATACGTCTTCGGGCTAGATTTATGGGAAGTTTATTGGAGTGGATTTTTTGTAATGATTTTACGTTGGATTTTGTTAAGAGTGTTTGTGACCTGAAAGAGTAACTCTAACCCTAACTGTCCGAAGTTTTTGCTCTCTTCATTACGTTTATTTTTAGGGACGTTTAGAGTTCCCAATTTTATATTCATTATTGCTAATTCAGTTTGAAATTTGACAAATATAATTTAGTTTATATATCTTTCAAAACAAACACAATTTGAGATAACGCTATTATAAAGTTCATATCTTATGCAAAAGATCATAAATAATTTAATTTTTTTTTTGCTCATGACACTATACCATTAAATTGCCCAAATATAAAAACAGCACGGAACAGGAATCTTTTCATCGAAACGAAATTTAAACGCTTCGAACGTAAAACACGTCTGAATAATGCTTTCTAGGTACCGGCACAGGAGATTGAAACAAAGTCAACTGTGTGATCACACTGCAAGAAATATGATTTAAAAGATCTTGAAATTGAAATTGCCGTTGGTCTAGTGGTCCGCTGCGACTGCTGAGCATGCGGTCCTGGGTTCAATCCCGGATCGGGCAAAGTGTTATTGAGCTTTTCTGTTAGTCTGGAGTTTGGAATTGTGCCCGGTAGATGGCAAAAGGCTCACTACCTATTACATGGGACTTAATAACAGCATTAGTGAAATCTGGGTGTACAACTGTGTGCACCTCTGCCTACCCCTTCGGGAAATACAGGCGTGATGCTATGTATGTTGTTGAAATTCATCATTTTATATTTAGTTTATTTAACCACACAGATTATGAATAAATTTACGCAATACTTATAAATACAGCACGAAACAGATTTAAAATTTAGAATCCGTTTACCGGAACGAAATTCAAACGCTCCGAACGCAAAACATACCTCAATAATTTTCTGGCTTGCGACACGGACACCAAAACAAAAGCTTGCTTTGTCACCACACGGCAAGAAACCTGATAGATAAAGAACAAACAGTCCAAGGAAATTGCTTTTGCTTGGCGTAGAACGGAAATTTCGCCGAGAGGGCGCGTGTGGACGCGAGCCAGAGACAATGTTAGAAACAGTGGAAATACGTCGAGACTCGAAAAGTTTTCATACATCGTAATGAGGATTCAATTTATCATTTAAGTTGGCCCACTGCCTATTGTGCTGAGTAATAAGGCTTATAATAGGAGAAATGCTAGGATGCTTTTGATTGAAATTGTTGCCAAATGATTGGGAAATGTGATTTCTTGTTTAATTCGCTTCTGGATAGATACCTAGTTTAAATGTAGGTACATTAGATGTCCGTCTAGAAAAGAAGTATTGTCAGGCTTTCCTACCTTTGTCTTTGTTCGATCTGATCGCGTTCATGGTTGGAATTAGAAATGAGCTTTGGCAGATCAGCCCAGTGTTTTCACTAGGTATCATACATTAAAAGTAATAGAATAAAACCTTTCCATTTTGGGGGGCTTGGGCACTGTTTTTTTTATCTATGTAGATAAAGTATTCCATTTTTGAAATTGTGTTTTGTTTTTTATTAATTTCGGATTACATTATGAGAGATTGACTCATTGGCATTGTGGTCGCTAGTGTGGCTGCTGAGCGTGAGGTCTTGGGTTCGATTCTCGGGTTGAAGAAAGTATGATTTTGATTTTCTGTTAGCGAGTTCCCAGTAGCTGCTCGGAGTTTGGAATTGTGCCCTGTTGATGGCAATAGGATCGCAATATTACAGCATTGGTGAAATATGGGTATGTGTAGACCTCTGTTTACCTCCTCGGGGAATACTGGCCTGATGCTATGTTATGTTATGATTAGATCTTCTATGTTAATACGCGTAGCAGTTATTAGGCAATAGATTTCACTAAACTGGTCTCTTGTCAAAACGTAAGAAAAAAATGATTACGCACGACGGTATAAAAAATGCTGAGTTGATTTGCATCTTTTTTCTCTGCAGAGATAGTATACGTGTGAAGTAGCGAATCCAACGGAGTGGCATCGAGATTGCATTCACGACGACACGTTTGCCTGAGCCGATTATCCGATATTGAGATTTGGACGAAATTCAATTTCGGTGCAGTCTTTCGCGATCAATCCAGTCTAGGAACTTCGCCATTGGTTTTCCACTTGCAGCGCTGCAGCGGTGGATTTCGTAACTCGACTTAGATGTCTTTGGTTGGAAGTTATAATTGTATACTGTCGCTGAATTCGCTTCAATTGCTGTAGGTAACTTATTCGTTAGTTCAGAGTTTGTGTTTAGTGCTAAAGACTGTGGCTTGATGAAGCTAACATCGCATCTCATATTTTTTATATCTGTCTTTACCAGAGGGGACAGTTTACAAACATTTAACTGTAATTAAAAATACTGCTTTTTTACATGACTGCCCAAAAAAGAGTGTTATGTTTTCAGGGGTGAGTTTGTATGTATGTTTGTGAGTTTCTCCATTTAATGTTGTGTTCTCAATTAAAAGGCGTTGTGTGTTTTATTGTAACATTCTGTTTATGAGAGAATAATAAAAAATACGCATATCACACAACTTTTAGTGATACAATTAGGTGTCTGCTTTGGGAAGTCACTGATATATATTATCGGGAGCCATTGTATTGAAGAATGATATGAACTTTTAAAATAGTGTTTTTAACATAACATCACGCCTGTATTCCCCTTAGGGGTAGGCAGAAGTGTACACAGTTGTACACCAACACTTCACCAAAACTATTTCACAACCATGGGAGCTAATAACGGCATTTGTGTAATCTCTTCCCCATATAATTCTCTGGAAAAAAAAACACCTTACCAAGGTGTCACTCACTAAGGCCAGACTTATACATGTCTCCATGACAACAGAATAAACAATGTGTATTACTACTAAAAATATCGCGGATTAACAGTGGCCAGTCGATTTGCTTGGGACTTACATGTAAATAATATTTGTAAAAAACAACGTTTGGTATCAGGAATTCCACAATCTAAAATATATGGTCAGTAAGCGTGTATTGTTTATGCTATATCATGCTTTTGTTCAAGCTACAGTGGCTTACGGATTGGGTGGTTATGGACATACGTTTTCAGTACATTTAAACAAAACAACAACGTCATAGGTTAAATAAAAAAAAAGTGTGTACACCTCTGCATACCCTTCGGGGAATACATGTGTGATGCTAGGTTATGTTAATAACTATGTGAATTGTGTAAGGTATTTCGCTGAATATAGGTACGTACCATTTCATGCAATGTTACGGTTTGCACCGCATTACATCGTAAATTTAATCCTTTGTTGCATCACGTGAGTAATTGCAGTAACTGTGTTTGTGCCCGTCAAACTACACGTAGGTAAACGTAATCCGTTCTAGTGAATATTTGTATTCTACTAGACATGCAAGCTATAGCACCCACTTACACACCTACACACTCCACCACCTTCCCCTATAGGGTAATGTATTTTTTCTCTCTAGTATATAGAGAAAGAACAAGCATCATAACCAGGCTGTAAATGTTTCACTGTTGGGTACGAGCCTCTTCTCATACAGAAAACGCACGAGCATAGATCACCGCGCTAGCGAGATAGTGGGTTTACGATTTCAGAATTTCAGATCATTTAGTCTAGCTTTCCTCACGATGTTTCCCTTCACCGTATGTCTATACGGTGAAGAAACATCGTCATCGAAACACTTAATCTAAGACATTACAGTACAGACGTACTGTAATGTCTTAGATTAAGTGTTCATACACGATTGAAAAAGTCATATAAATCTAGCTACATTCCAAGAATGAAGCATGACACGTATTCTCACAGCCAATGCCAGTTTTAGACCATTTAACCCAGGTTTTCTAACAATGGATACCTCCATTGTTAGTTGAAAACTTTAGTCAGATGATTTGGTCTTTCCTCGTTGAGCTAATATGGTCTCACCCTTAATCATGAAATACTAGCGTCCAGATGGTAAATTACCTCTATTAATTTTATACCACAATCTCACAAGAAATGGGACGAAAAACACGAGTAAGTACGGTACGTGTTAATTACTAATTACATGTATTACGCTGTCAGGACCGGGCTGTGTTTTGCGGTTTGTAGTAAACCTAAGACGAGGTGAATGTTATCCGAGAGGTCTTGTTAAAATCTCTCAGAAATATATATATATTCTATTTTTGTGGATGGCATCTCGCAGGTAAACCAAGGAGGTGGTCGACTGCTTAACCGGGCTTTCCTGTGGTTGCCTTAATAATTTTAAGGGCCCCAGCCAGGGCATTCAACTTATAAACTAAGCGACAACACGCTAAGGGTACCCTGCGGTGTACGAGCCTCGGCGTCGCTTATGGGAGGACAGCAAGGGAAAATAATAATAATGATTTGAATCCATAAGAAATATCTTAAATCTTATGTCATCTTAAATCATATAAGTAAAATTATAAAACCAAATTTTTTACCATTATTTTGAGCCCAGATTTTACAGATTTTTTATTAATAGGCTTTACTTGAAGTATGGTGTGACGTCGTAAATTAAGTCAAACTGATATTATTTAACTCTAGGGTAATGGTCTATTTGATACAGTCATCCTAGTGGTGAATCAAGTGACCTAAGAAATAAAACTCATATAAAATAACCCAGTCTCAAAGAAACTTTACTAACAACGGAACTGCAATATCCTTTAGTCGACGAAAACAAATAAAAAGTGCATGTGCCATGTGCACTAATTGCCGATCTTTTATTCAGAACAGTCTAGTCTGGCCGCGTGAATAATTTCCGACCGCACCGTGCAAGGAAATCGGCTTGGACACGCGTTGCACTGCAATATTCACAAGATTTTCAACACATCGTTGAATACAATTTTAATAATGCAACGTTCTTAAATACGAATATTCGAGACATTTATGCCGTGGTTTTACAACAGTGATGTATTTTACGTTGACTTATGTTTATGTTTTATGTAATTTTTTATTTTTGTTTTGTAACCATCGTGAGACATATTCATACCGAAGGGCTCCGTTCGAGTTCGAAACTAGTAGAGCAATCCCGAAAAATGCACGTGAGAAGTAACCGGTGAACAATAATTTGTAATTACCGGACTTTTCCTAATTGTAACAGAAATGAGTGATTTAGGTAATTTAGAACAGAGAGAGAGATAGAGATATATTTAATTACAAAAACATTTGTTTACTTTACTAGTTATTATTGCAACTAAAATCAATTAACGTTTCATCAGTGAAATATGCCCAAAACCTATGTGAAATAAAAACTTTTGACTTTGCCTTTATTACATCAGGATATAGGTATAATGACTCAAAATAAGAGCTACCTATACCTATAGCTATAGCTAAAATAAGACGATTAAAAAGAACTTAATCTAACTTATCTTTGAATTCAGGACTATCCGTTTAAAAATATAGTTTTTACATTTTCAAACATAGGTTTAACATTTGAGTGTGTTTAAGTAGGGCCTTTAGTAGAACCTTTCAGATCAGTTACCTCGCCATCCGTTCGTCGACAGAGCTTTGTCGGTCAGTGCGCAGTACCCGGTACCATGTGTAGGTTCGCTGATTTTTGAAGCCGCACTCATATCTATGTAACTGGTTAGTTTGTAATTAGAAAAATAATTTTATATCATCCGTGCCTACTTTAGTAGACATGTTAGAACTCAGTATTTTTTTTATTAATTTACAATATCCGTCAACATGTCTGAATGATATTTGTGCAGGGATTTAGTGAATATACTTGTACAATTAAGTAATTTAGCATAAAAAAACGAGTTTTCGAGTATTTAGATCCTTAGAATGTAAATCCTCACTGCGTTCGTGTGTTACCTTATTCCAACAACCTTCAAAGTCAAATATTAACCCTCTCAAACTCGAAATTTGTTTGATAATTGCTTTTATTTTATGTTTCAGAACCCTTCGAATATATGTTATTTGTACATGTATTACGGGTGAGGTAGTGTAGTTAATTAATAAAACTTCGGTAGATAATATTTGCGATACTGCCGTTAAATTTAAATGTGGTTTATATTTGGTGCATCTGACTTTTGCAAGTTTCAATAAGTGGATTAAATTTTCCTGTTTATTATGGGTAGTTAGCTTAAAGTAAAATAAACATAGACCAGACTCGGATTATGTCTGAAGAAAGTATCTTAAAACACGTGCGACGAACGCAAATGATGTCAGATTTTGTACTTTGAGAAGAAGATGCTCACTTCCACTAGGTACGGAAGCTTACAGGCAAATAAATGGAGATAAAGCAGAATATGGAATATTAACTGCTGCTAATGCTATAGATACATTATCGAGTTTTGACGAAAATTCGTGTCAACGCATGCTGAAAGTAGCCAGCATCGCATCAAGACGAAATTTCGGAAGTCGGAATAGTGTCGTCTTAGCATATCACATAATATCCATTGGGACATGGTTGTGGTGCGCTTTGGCAATATGTGATATAGTTGAATAATCCGATGTGAGCTTAGAACAAATCTCATCTCGCGAAATCTTAAGCGGTTTTGTGTGAATTTGTTATGATGTGTCTGCATTATAAAATATACAAGCTGTTGAACCGTGCCATATTTACGGTGGTGAATATACGGTCAATATAACGAATTAATAAAAAAATCAATGCCTATAAAATTCATATGTATAAAGGCCTTATACAGGTGACTGAATCGACACGCAGTTAATACAATGTCGTACTGATAATTTTTTTAAACGCATTAACGCATGCGTAGCGATCTCCAAAGTTATAAATGTTTGTAGAAAGAAACATACAATTATAATTAACTAGCTGATGCCCGCGGCTTCGTTCGCGTGGATTGTCGGTTATCGCGACCAAAAGTAATCATGAAATTTTGATCCCGTTCCCGCTGTCCGATTACCGCTTTATAATTGCCCATTTTTTAAAGTATTAAAATGGAAGTAGTATGTTATCATTAATAAAGAGATAGACATATGCCATCGCGGACTTCAAATATCATTATATTTTAGTCATTGTCTTTAAAAACTTGACAAATTATATACTAAAACCTTCCTCGATAACCACTCTATCCATTGGTGGAAACATCATAAAAATCGGTGTAGTGGTTTTTGAGTTTTTGCGAACACGGACAGACGGACAGACAGACGCGGCTGAGGACTTTGTTTTATAATATGTAGTGATCATATTTTTTTGTAAACAATGAACCAAATTTGCTCCGTTTGCAACGCGCAACAAAAATGAAACAGTACAATACCATAAAGAATAGACGTCGAAATTCGCCAATGACAATACCAACAACTTATTCTTAGAGCTGTTCGAGGTTTATTTCGGAAATTCACATTGTTTAGAAATTATAATAACACATATACAATGTACAATCTTTAAAGCAATTTCACACGATTAGGCACATTTTTTATTATTTGTTCTATAAATATTGCAAGGGTTTATCAACGCTTGTATAGAACCAGGTAATAAATAGCAAGTTACATAACCTTTTTCGCTGAAACTCTACAAAACATATCCCGATTGACGTCATAATGCGATACGAACCGTTGAAGGAAAGATCTTTCGAATGCATTTTGTCTGCACGACCTCCAACGCATTTGTTCAATCGACAATACTTTTTGGACTAAAGCCAGGCTCACGCGAAAGCACACGTGAATTAAATTGTTTAGTGTTAGAATTATGACCTCTATTTCCACGTTTTCTGTTAGCTATTGTGTGAGATTTTGAGTCAAAGTTTATAAGGACTTAGTAGGGTTAAAAGGTTGACTTTCAGGCACTTTTTACGTAACAAGGTATGTATGAAGTTGTTATGCATTTTGTTTTCAGTAGTTGTTTTGGCTAACAGTATTGTTATAATTTTTTTGCTTTATGTCTGTAGCCAGGTTTAGTCATAAAAATGTTTTAACTTTAAACATTTGCTGTTCAGCCGAATTTTCGATATCTTTATGCAGACAGTCCATTGGTTCAACTTATTCAGGTAGAAATAATGAAAATAAATGGGTTATAAGAAACTTGGGTACGAAGTCGTAAACAACTGTAATAAATTAATTTTATGTTACGTAAGTTGAAACTTTTACTATAATGTCTTAGACACTTGTGTAAAAGATATATTAGATAAGATTTAAATGGGTTGTTTCTTAAATTATGTTTTTATTTAAAGGTTCAAGCTAACTCCAGGCATTCAATCTACTTATTTGCTTTTACAAAAGGATTGGACTTCAAACCCAAAACGAAATATAGCAAGGTCATTTCATATTACCCGAAACAATAAATACAATAAATATGACTTACCTAATTCACTATCTTAGCATTTTAGCTGAAAGATTCTAGAAAAATCTACATATTTCTCGTTCCACGTACAGTTGCTAAACAGGCTTGCGATTATGTTCTAAGAAAATAAAAAGTAAAAAAAAGATATCTGGAGGCAGTGTACTGGCAGAAATCAATTTATCTTTATTTGCTCCAAAGAGGTAATTCCCTCTACAACGATTCTTCTCATTATTTATTTTCCTCTATCTGCGTAGGTTTTGTTTTTCTTACTTATTATTTATGTTACCTTTTCATGTTACTATTAAGGGTCGATGTTATTGAGGGTGATTTGTTGATTTGGCACGCATTTTCTAGGTGAACGAAATTGGTAACGAATGTTGTAGTTTGCGATAGTTTTTTTTATAGGATAGGGGGCAACCGAGATAGACGGATCGCCTGATGGTTAGCGATTACCCACGCCCATAGACACCCGCAACCCCAGAGGAGTCGCAAGCGCGTTGCCGGCCTTTTAAAGGGTTTGGGCCTCCGGTACCCTCACTCACTTGGCGAAACACAACGCAAGCGTTTCACGCCGGTTTTCTGTGAGGCCGTGGTATCACTCCGGTCGAGCCGGCCCATTCGTGCCGCAGCATAGCTCTCCCACGGTAAGTTAGTGAGAGAGGACTATTTAAGGAAGGTCTGGATTAAAAGTGAATTTTTTTAATAGATGTTTAGGAGGGTTAGTTGAAGAAGTAATTAATACGACTATATAAAATGCAGACTATACAGATAGGAAGCGTTTTCTGTTGTTGTTGCGGATGAGGTCACATATAAATACGGTTAGCGACACCTTTCTATACAGAGGGATTAAGATAGTTCAGTATGGACGTATCCGAAATGATTGGAGATAAAAAAAGTTCTAAGAAACTTCTAATCCTTCAGGATTAGAAAAATTCCATTTAAAATATTTTTAATAATTTGTCTGTATGGCATTGGTTTGTGTACTAAACACTGTATATAATGTTGTGGAGAAAATATATATGATTGTCGAAATCCCAGTGAGAGAAACTACATCGAAATCTCACCCACAAACCAATGGTAACACAACTCGATAGCGAAAAGGAACCGCGAAACCAACCCATAGTAGAATCGGCGTCAAGTGAACCACCATGATTTGTGTGTACGACGCTTTGTTCCCACTTTTACACCTCTCAATGAGTCTCCCCCCTTCCAGCTCATAAGGAAAATGTATGTCGGTGAAGATAATGGAAAAATCATCACAATAACTCGGGGAATCGTGAAGAGTGCGCGTTAGATTAACCTCTGAATGATTGCGTCTGTTCGGTGGCTACTATTGATGTATTCTCGGTTCTTTTCGTATTTGGCGTTATTTGTTTTTTGTATCTGTAATGTCGAAAAAGAGTTCGTTACAAAGTTCTTAGTGGCATTGTTTGTTACATGTAATATCTTTAGTTAGAGAGCAATACTAATAAAATGCTATTATAACATTACAAACGTGAAAGTTGTTGTTTGCGAGTTTGTGAATTTGGATGTATGTTAATCATTCACGCAAAAGCCACTGAACGGGTTTCGATAAAATTTAGTTTATACTTACATCAAGTTCTAGACATCATCCGCCGTGCCCTCGCCACCGCCGGCGTGCCAGCTGTACTAGAACCCAATGGCTTGGCACGGGACGATGGTAAGAGACAAGATGGTATGTCGTTAGTGCCGTGGAAGATGGGTAGGCCTTTGGTGTGGGACGCAACATGTGTCGACACCCTTGCTCCATTTCACCTTCCAAGCTCGGCTGGCTGTGCGGGCGCCGCTGCCTCAGCCGCAGAGACCCTCAAACGGCGCAAATACAGTAATTTAGTCGGCTGTTACGACTTTGAGCCGTTTGGGGTCGAGACGCTCGGGACGTGGGGTCCGAGTGCACGACTACTGCACAAAGAAATTTCGCGGAGACTGGTCGACACTTCGCGTGACCAGAGGGCTGGCTCAGAGAAATCTCGGAGAATCTCGGTCAGAGAATAAGCATTGCCATACAACGGAGCAATGCTGCCAGTCTTCTGGGCACTTTTCCTGAAGACAGCGACGCGGAGGAATACTTTGACGCCTGAGTAAATTTTCTTATTTTATTTTAAACTTAGAATAGTATTTATTTTATAGTTGTATAGTGTATAGTGTTTAATTGTAAATATTTGTCGAAAATAAATTAATTCCAATACATTAAAAAAAAAAAAAAAAAAGTTCTAGAATATAGTTAAGGATACTTTTATACCGGGAAAATTTTAAAACTAATCTAAAACAACTGGCCTACACTACCCTTTACAAACAATGAATGTTTTTTTTTATAATTTTTACTTAATTACCTTCTTACAATTGCTGTTACAGGTAAAGGTCATGGCACACTGTAACGGCACGGTAAAGGCACAGCTGCACCACTGCTCGCACGCTTGAAGTGTGCGGGCCACTACGAGTTGTTATAGTAGCAAGCGCGCAGACACCCCGCTGTTGGCTTTTATGTTGACATTATGAAACATATTACACGACATACGATTTAAGGGTCAAATTCAAATGACAAGTTAATCGCTGGGTTGGAGCGGTGCCGTTGCCGTGGTTGCATAGTGTGCCATGCCCTTAAAAATGCACCAATATCTTTCGGTGTGCTGGTATGTGTTCGTATGATTAAATAGTAGTTTTTTTAAGCATCTACGGGAAAAAGGGCACTCGGTAGGACACAGCTAGTTAGTAAGTAACTATGGTTTAATACCACGTATTTTTCGTTCGTTCATAGTTCATTTCAAATACATACACGCATTTTAAACACAATAATGAATCATCATTTATATTATTATATATTGTACATTATATACGACATGGTAAATGAAATTTAAGCGTATTTTCTATCGGACTGTTAAAGTAACAGATTAAAGTCGCTTCAAACAGCCTTACTTAATGTCGAGAGCTTATCCAGCTTTAACTTAAATGCCATTTTAAGCTGACATTTAACAAGCTGACTATTTCACTAATTTTGACGTGTCGGTTTATCTCTCAACGGATATTTACTAACGCCTAAGTTTACCAAAAGTATAATAGACTTCCCAGACAAAATTGACGTTTAGAGATAAAGCTTTGAAAAGCATTAAAACATGCTTAGCGAACTCTAAAGTTATAATTTTTTGCGGAAAAATGAATACGGTCGTGAGCAGGATTCGAACCTGCGCCTGCCGGATAAATACTCCATCTCGACCTTCTTCTTCTCGTTTGGTTGATGAACAGCCTAGTGTCAGAGTCCGAGAATATCTTTCGGTGTGCTGGTTTCCGTATGAGTTAACAGCAGTTTTAATTTTATGCATCTGTTATATTACTGGTGAAAATGGCTCTGAAATATTGTTATTACCTAGGACGAGATATCCTTAATATTATATCTGTATGTATGGAAATACTTGTATATTAATAATATAGAAGTATTTCAATACAATCATCTTTATTATGATGTTGTGTGACCCTGTTAGTTTAGTAAATAGGGACAATTCTGTGGAACATGTTCTCTTCTTCCTTGACTGTGATGAAAATTCAGTACCTACCTTGTTCCCATTCAACACTAACACAACTTGTTTTTAACTTTTAAATTATACATGGGGGGGGCATGATTTTATATATATATATATATACCTATATATATATGTATATAATATAAAGGTTAGTAGGAGTTAGTTAATTTATTCTGTGGAACATGTTCTCTTCTTCCTTGACTGTGATGAAAATTCTTCAGTACCTACCTTGTTCCCATTCAACACTAACACAACTTGTTTTTAACTTTTAAATTAACACATGGGGGGGGGGGCGTGATTTTATATATATGTATATAATATAAAGGTTAGTAGGAGTTAGTTAATTTTGATTTCACAATTGTTGTACTTAATAAATAAATATATCAGCCCATAACTGTCCCACTGCAGGGCAAGGGCCTCTTCTCATACAGAGAACATCATTGTTGTACATACTTCTTTTTTTTTTTAATTCTTACTAACCTATGTTATCCGGGAAAATACAAGGACCCTAACGATACAACAGCGTTTAGAACTTATGGTGGAATAAAGAAACTCACAAACATATGTACATACTTGAACTCTAAAAATACAACATTCCTTTTTTCGGGTAGTCCTGTAAAACGGGAACGTGTCAAAAAAATAACATAAAAACGACTAACTACCTTATGTGTTGGTCAAATCTATTTAAATAAAGCACTATATTTGTCACTTTAGCAAACCGCCCATTTCCTAACCGTACCTATTTCCGTCCGTTCATAATAATATTATCTTAATATTCGTGCTAGCGTCCGCCTCGGAGTGTTGGCTTGGAGTCAAGAGGAGGAACTGTTTACCCTCCGAAGTAACGAGGTAACATGGCGAGGTATCTACACGCTCGGATAGTTATTGCTTAAGTTGGTACGTGCTTTTGATTTTGTGTGGTGTCATTTTTATGCTTGTGCGAGTATTAAAGAATGTTTACAGTTTGTTTACGGAATAACATTTCACTTAGTAGCATTAACTTGATTATAATCGTAGCCGGCGCATTACTTTGTTATATTGAGAGCTTTTGCCATAGCATTTTTTAACCGACTTCCAAAAAGGAGGAGGTTAACAATTCGGTTGTTTTTTTTTTTTTTTTTTTTTTTTTTTTTATGTTTGTTACCTCAGAACTCCGTCATTTATGAACCGATTTGGAAAATTATTTTTGTATATGAAAGGATTTAGTTTCAGATTGGTCCCATTTAAATTTTATGAAAATTGGTTTAGTAGTTTGGTATTTAAATCAAAATAACTGAAAAATAATACGTCGTCGAAGTAAACGAAATGGTGTATTTTGCTTTCTTGTGACTTTCCGGTGGTGTTTACGGTCTCTAGAATAGTTCTAATGAACTGCCTATTTTCCAGCTTTATCATCAGATGATGATGATGATGATGATGATGATGAAACCGGAAGATAAGCACCGGAAATCCGACATTTTTTTTTGCTATTTAATACTTTTTAGTGTAAGACCGCATTCTCAAACATCTCTTTTTACACGAGTGCTCAAAAAACGGAGTGTATATAAGTATGTATGTATGTAAGTATGTTTGTGAGTTTCTTTACCTATTCCACCATAACTTCTAAATACCTGAACTGATTTCGATATATGGGGTATCGTTAGAATCCTTACACTGTCCCGTGAGTAACATACGCTTGACAGTTTTTTTTTTTTAATTAATTTCATCTTGTTTGACGCAGTTCATTACTCTCTTTTGAAATAGCCTCAGATCTAAATTTCCTACTTTGATTTGGATATGTCGCAGATGGATTGTAGAATAAGCTGTTTTACAAAACTGCTAGCTGATTTACAAAACAGTACTGTTATGAAAAACAGCTGAACGACGTTTAGCGGTTTTACATAATTAATGGACTATAACACGCAGAATTGAATGAACGTTTTGCGTTTATCAATGCCCGCTGCATTGTCAACGATCAGAGATTATGTAAAACAGTGTGAAATTAACTGTCTGATTGTTGATTTTAGTTCGAAATTGTCGCATATGGCTCTGTATGTCCTAACAATAATAACCTAACTTATTTTACTTGTAAATAGCAAAAAAATTATGAAAATTTTTAATGACGTAAATACTAAACCACTATAATAGTCGACAATATATCGGGATTATGAAAGAAAATAAATTAAATTGATCCATGAGCGAGCGAAGCGAGCTCAGGAGTTTCGTGTATCCCGGCACGGACAGGTTAGGTTCGAAGAGGATGACGGGGGCCCGTGAGCGAGCGTAGCGAGCGAACAGCCCCCGTCATCCTCTTCGTGTTTAGGTTTTTTCTAACCTTACGGACACAAAAATAGTCGACCCAGCCACGGAAAGTCAAATCAGAATACAGTATCGCTTTTTTTTCTTGAATGGTGACTATCCATTTAATATACCTAAACAATAAACAAACCTGTCCCACTGTAGATATGTCATTCTGCATTACGTCTAAGGGTGGGTAGCAGTTTTGTTAAACGTATCGCAATGGCAATCCAGCTGAACGTTGTTCAGCTGTTTTATAAAACAGTACTGTTTTGTAAAGCAACTAGAGATTTTGTAAAACAGCGGATTCTACAATCCATCTGCGACAGATATATATGGACAGCGCGTTGAATAGGTCTACCCATATTCACTTCCGATAAATCAGTTATGGTACGCAAGATTCACTAAAAAGTAAGAAATAAAATAATTTTTAACAAAAAAAAGAACCGACTCCAAAAATCTTTCTGTTAAGTAAAATTGCACTAAAAAGTTATAAAATAATTGCATTATTTACTTACTACAATTTATATAAAAATACGTTTTTAATTTTAGAGGATTCTGAATAAATTCAATTTATTAGGACAATAATATACAATTATTATTATTTTTGGAGTCGGTGCCAGACAAACTTTAAAAATATTTAGGAAGTTTCCTAAAATTTGCAAAGTATATTTAAAGGTACATTAACCATCATTATTATGATAGTTAATGTAAATAATGCAATTATTTTATAACTTTTTAGTGCAATTTTACTTAACAGAAAGATTTTTGGAGTCGGTTCTTTTTTTTGTTAAAAATTATTTTATTTTCAAAATAACAAAGTAATGCGTTAGTTAACATTCAGTATATATTCCTAAAATACTCACACCAGCTTGAAAAATACAATCGACTTAATTGTTAAAGTCTTTTAAATGCTAACATACGGATTTATTTTATGTCTTATTTAGCCCTGAGACACAGCCTCACTGTCTAGTTTGGGGCTCACAGTTTCTACTTTTGTAGTTTTCTTTTATTTTAAATGTGTCATAGTTTATTTTATACAAGCCTGTAAAACATGTCTTTGGACAATAAACGATGTTTAAATTTTTTAATTTTTCTGAACTCTGCTTAAACGAGGATAGGAATATCCACTCTTAGGGTATCTTGAGAGTGGGTATTTGCATTAGAACTCCATGTGACTAATTGCATTTGAGACATAGTAGACCACCTCAACTACGTACATACATTATACTACATCGAATAGATTTACTTAGAATATTTCTTCTTCTCTTTCTAAATAAATCTGTTAGATATAGTTACTAACTTTCGAATTCCTTCTTTAAGTGTTTCTAATTCCTACTTGAAATGCCTCTTTGATTTCAAAAACAAGTTTATTTAAACTTCAACAAGCGTCGGTTTAGGCGCCGGTCGCGATAAAGTTGGCGCGGAGACACGCCATCGCGTGTCGACGAGTCTGTTTCAGCCCTTGACATTGTACTCGAATACGATAGTACTGATTAGCGCTGCCAAGTATGTCGAATTTTGTGGACGTTTTGCTTTTAGGTTATGTCTAGGTCAACGAATGGGTGGACACATATTCTGTTTGAGTATCTTGCCTTGAACTGGAGTTCGATGGAACTGATAGTATTAAACTTTTTTGTTTTTTGTTTTTGGGTGATTTAGCCTCATTTTAAAGCTGGCAGGTTAACAGTTCATCGTCAGGGATACAAGACTTATATAGAACTTTAATTGTGTCTATAATTTGCCTCTCAAAATGTTAATGGGTGAATAGATTGTGACAGTCTGTTCTATCAGCCTATGTCAACCCATTTAATATGGAACCAGCTGTCTCAGTATTTGATATAAGATATACTTTGGTCAAACGATAGCGATAAGTGTTGCCAAATAAAGGATTTTGTCAATGTATCCGGTGTCTGGCTCAAGGTCTCGGTCAATAACTGGGAGCGTGAGGTCTTGGGTTCTATTCCCAGGTCGGGCAAAATGTTATAAGATTTTTCTGCTAGAAAAGTGCTTCGGAGAGCATGTAAACCCTGCGCCTGATCTCTCTACGTTCGTGTCGGATTGCTGTCTCATCAGACTATGAGAGTGAAGGAAGAGGGAGTGCATCTATATTTGCGCATAGACTAGTGCACAATAATATCTCCTTCGTACTTGTTTGATCGCCGTGGAGATGGGCTCTGCGACCGAAATACGGTGGGGAGGAGTATTATGTAATTGTAAAGGTACTAGTAGTATTATGGTCTGTTGTAGATGTTTACTTCCTTTAGTGGGTTTATACATTTTTATAATTGTACATTTCAGCTATTGTTTACTTCAGCAGGCAGTTACAAATGGAGCTCACTGAATAACATAACATTTAAATAGATACTATAAGATCACGTTTTAACTAATCCTTTCTATTTTCTGCAAAATTTATTGTTACGATAAGTATTTGTTCTTTTTTTAAATGATAAAAATTTGAATATATATATAGTAATATCTTAAGTTGTCGCGAAGTCTAATTAAAATTTTAATCCGGTTAAAAGTTGTTATAATATAATGAAAATATATAATTTCATAACTGAGTCCTATTTTTGAGCCTCTCTTTTTATTTCCCTGGTTTAAATGTAACGCTAATGTCTTATTTGAAAATATTTTATACCTTAGAACAAGTTCGTTGCCGAAGCAAGGCCTTCAAAATAATTGTCCCCGAGGATTATATTTCTAGTATATGAGTCCGTGTTGTTTCAGAAAATAAATTCTACGTACGAAGTTATAAAAAAAAAAGGAATTTCTATAGCAACATATTCAGGTAGATAGGTACTTCAAAATGATGATGATTTGAGTTGGTATTAGAGTTTACTATATCTGCCTAGTCTTTTCCCAATTGCATTGCACACCGGATGCAGCTTAATACCAATATTTTACATGGAGCGACTGCCTATCTGACCTCCACAACCCAGTTACTGGGTAACACGATATCTCGTGGTATGACTGGTTGTCAGATTTTTAGGCTTCTGACTACCCGTAACGGTTGTCATAGATCTAAATTTGACAACCGGGACCGACGGCCTAACGTGCTCTCCGAGGCACGGAGGGGTCTCGGTATGAAATTATGGTCACCCGCCCACAGACCGACTGCGGCAAGCGCATCTTCACCTCGATCGATCGATCTGTGCGGCTGTTACTTAGCCACGAGCCCCTCATGGTCTTAGAGTTTACTGAATGAGTAGAAATCCATATCTATAGGCAGCATTGTTGTGTGTACACAGTTGCACACTCACAACAATGTTGTTATTATTAAGCCCCATGTCATAGGTGGTGATGACTATTGCCATTTACCCGGGAATCTCGAATAAGTCATGCTCAGCAGTCGCGCTTGGGACCACTAGACCAACGAGACAGTTAACGAGGCAACGAGGTGAAATAGTAGAAATATATATTTAAATTCATATTTCGATATTTTTTGAGGCAACAGTCTTTAGATAGAACAAAATATCTGTTGTTTGTTACGCTGCTATTTATCAACACTTTTATACTTTTATTTTCTAGATTTATTCCATATCACTCAGAACATCGTCAATAAGACCATATTGTTGATGTTGGCACACTGTGAGTTGAAAAGGCAAAGGCGTTTATTGCATACAGCCATGCTAGACTCTGACATAGACAATAGACAAAGTTTACTGTGTTGGCAACATTTCACTGAGCTTGCAATGTTACTTGTTTCGAGTGCTTTACTTGTTTTATTGGGGTAATACATGCTCTTTGATGCTCGTGGAGCTAAAGTGTAGGTATGAGATGTTTTGAGGGATTATGACGTTGAAATATAGAAGACAGATGAGTATGTAATTGTACAAGGAATTAGAGTAGCCTGTTTTTGAACAAACTCATTTTGTTAGCGGTTTTTGTAAGATTATGTGTATACTTTTCTACTATACCTACGTATAAGTTTCAACCAATACTTGATTGCCTTATGCCATTTACTATTTCTCAAACTTACTATTTTTATCATAACACAACGCAACAACAACATGCGATTTTCAAACTTTTGACAGCATAAATTCTGGGTAAAATCTGCTGGGACAAATTTTTTTTAATACATAATGCATACATACCAGCGTCAATAGGAATTTCAAATTCCTCATGGAATTCGAACTTGCATTTTAAAATCCGAACTACATCTACGTTTTGTTGCAAGTGTTGTTCCTAAAATTGAGTATAGACAATGTAAACAGACTTACCTTTGTCGTCATAGTATAGATTTTCAGCCAGGTTTATAGCTGAAGTGTCGTTCATCTAATTCGCTATTCGGTTCGATCGTAAACGCCTTTATTTACGATATCTTTCGAAACTGGATCATTTCATGACTACTATAAAACTGTGATGTGCCCATAGATAGATTTCACTCTACTTATACTAACTTAGGGTATGTTTGTTTTTATTATTCGATTTTGTTAATTAATATTCTAATCGATCTCGCATAGCATACATAGATAAATGTTATAAAAACAGAGTATTATATACTATAACCTGTTTTTAGTGCTGGTTATTAAATGAATAAATATTTATTCCTTAAAAAGTATTTATATCCATTCGATTTCCTTTTTGTATTTCCATAATATCATTTTCGATTAGCGATTTACTACTATTAGCTACAGCTACATTAATATTTAACAAGCGAATTGTTTTCAGGATCAATGAGCGTGCCTTTTGTTGCCAACTTTCTATCGTAGGCATTTTCCAAGATTTTTGAAGCTTTGTCAGTTAAACTGGCCGAATGTCAATTAATATGAAATGGTAAAGGGGAAAATATTAAAAAAGTAACTCCTTCATTAATTTGAAAAAAAAAGAAGAATCGTATTTCAATAGTAATTGCTTTGTAGCACAAAATTTAATTTTCCGTTAAATAATCGTCTGGCTAAGTAATCAATTAAAGAGTTTTTTGGTGTATTTATTATTTCTAGGTATCTTAAATAATAATGGAGTTTATATTTTATTTTAATGCAGTATTAAAACAATGTTGTTTGGTTATTGTTTGGGTGAAAGGATATATTTATTTCTAAGTTTTACGTGTTATTGTGTTAATAGTGTCTCTAGTGTTCTAGTGTTAGTACTTACTTATTTTATTACTATTATTTATTATGTATACTGACTTTATTGTAGTGAGTCTACCAGAGAGCCGTGCATTATTTAGAAAATAGTTTTGTCCCTTACATTTTATTATTGAAATTTATAAAGTTTCTTAAGCAGATTTTCCGTTTTAGTATTTCATTCTTATAAAGCAAAGCAAAGTGCTCATAGAAAATATTAGGTATTTTCATTTATCAAGCCTCTATTTCCTGGCAGAGGTGTGCACAGTTGTACACCCACATTTCATAAGTGCTGGTATTAAGCTACATGTAACAGTTGGTGAGCCTTAATATTACCATCAACCGGGTACAATTTCAAATACAATTTTCGGGGAGAATTTCCTAACAGAAAAATCTAATAACACTTTGTCCAAATCGGGAATCGACTCAAGCTCAGCAGTCATCCTTGCGACCAGATACCATATTAGGTATTTCAACTACAATCGTCTATAACGAGGGCACGAGTTTATCATTAGTAACTTTAGAACCAAAGCAGAATAATTCTCCATTATTTTAAAAAGACTATATTAATACACAGTCCGAAAAAGTCAATAGGTCAACCATCACAGCGACAATAAAAACCGGATAAAACTGGACATTCCGAACGTCGGTAGGGGCGATGACAGTTGGCATTCAGGTTAACGTGTCCGGAAAAAGCCCACGTGAAATGTGGAAATAACTTATATTACTGGCCTGCGATAAAAATATAAAGGCATTAGACCATATAAATACGTTGACTTTTGGAGCGTGAAAATGGGTCTAATAGAGTTGGGACACTTTTTGACCTGAGTTCGTTCGTTCCGAGGGAAGAATTGGTAGTCCCGATTTTACCCGTGGGAGCTACAATACTGGAAGCCGACTTACATATCTTATGAGAGGATAGGTCACAGTTTCATCCTGTCTCTACTACTGATACGTCTAATAAGCCTGGTGATTACAATAATGTTACTACGAGTAGGTGAGCACCCCGGCTTCGCGCTCCACGTTCAGAAACAACTTTCGTAAGAACCACTGATTTTTGTCGGCTTTGAAACAGTAATTACATATCCAAAAATCACAAATACTCTTAAAGCTTTCTCTTAAAACAGACTGTTCATTATGAAAAACCTATATAGAAACAGTTCAGTAGTTACAAATAAAACCATGCGCGGTTCGATAAAGGTTATTGGGACTAAAACTATGTTGTAGAAAAAAGATAACATTGAAATAGCGTAATTGTAGTTGTCTATGGAAGGCTATGGATAATCTGATAACAGTGGCCGACATAATCAAAAACGTTACGCGTACTTTTATACTTAGATCGGCATAATAATTGTGCGATATAAAACTGCGGAAAACCATAATATTGCGTCATAAATGGTGGTTGGAAGGTATACTATTAAAGCCAATGAAATTACGTATTTCATTTAGTTTTATTGCAGAAGTTGAAAGCGGAGTAAGTTATTATGTGTAGGTATAGCAGTTTCATCAAAGTTATTCTCGCACCCTTTTCCAATATAGCATTTTAGTATTAAAGAAGCGATTGGCATACATTTCTGTAATTTTTTGTATCATTTTATCTGTGCTTTTAGTTTTTATCTGTGTTCGTGGTAAAGGAAGTGTCTCACGGAGGTATTGACCAAAACTATTAATAATACGCGATACAGGAAGAAATTCGTAGTGGGGGGCAACGTTCTTTAAAAAAAAAAACAAAAAACGCAGAATAATGGCACCCATACTTTGGGCTCTTTAACAGCAAATTAAAAGAGCAATGCAATGGACAAGTAAATTTATGGACAAGTATTTTAATTGCTATAGGATTTTTAAATCCTATTTTAGGAAAACATCTGTAAATTTTTATTTTTTTTTATTTTTTCCATTTTTCCTAGGTATGTATCTGACCCACAGGACTTGTTATTTGATGAGCATTAAAAAACCTGCGGTTCAACATTTGATAATTACAACCCCTAACTGATGATGGAGAATCTCAAACTATCATATGGAGCCTATATGATGAATAATTCTGCTTTTTCCCATCACATAAAATATAATACCAACTCTTCGCCGTATATAACGAAAGCAAATAACTGCGCACAAAAAAATGAGCGTGGATTTAACTGAAGGTACTCTTAAAGCCGACCCAATTAGTACCGAAAACCTAACTCGACTCTGGTACCCATAGGATGTGAGAGCTGAGCATTTTTGGAAAAGGGTATGAATAAGACAAGGTGTTATGTAACTTCAGCTTAAGGGGAAATAATAAAATGTGTAGGTGTAATACAAAAGTCATATTTATATTTAACATAAATAAATAAATAACCAGCCCATAACTGCAAGCGCCTCTTCTTATATGGAAAAGGCACGAGCTTAATCACCACGCTAGCTCACTACAAGTTGGCGATTTTAGACTACCAAGTCGTCACGATGTTTTCCTTTACCGTATGTCAGTGATGTCTTAGATTAACTAAGAAAGTACATAATTATGACATTGAAAAAGTAAAACTGGTACATGCCAGATTTGAACCCACAACCTGTCACATAGGAGGCGGGCCAGTAATCACTCGGCCACCACGACTTGATACTTATATTAATGATTATTTATGGCATTACTCATTTACATTTTTGGGATTGCTCGATTACTTTCAGACTTTAACGGAGCTCTTAATAATGGGCTGAGCCCGCGCGGTGTTGGAACTAAAACCGACTTGAACTTTGACTCTTGATACTATACCTATAAATAATTATACCCATTATTTTCAAAGGAGCAGTCGTTAGTTTTCTTTTACCTATTAACTCTTCCTAGTGTACGCAAACAGTAGTTCCTAAGTTATAAGCTACTTTTCAATTCCACGATATTTCTGACGTCTCGTTGTCCTATTTCCCAGGCCAGCCTCGACGAGATGTCAACCTGTCGTCACCTGCCTCCCTTGACAGTGTCACGACAGCCGACTGGGAAATTAAAACCTTTGATTAAACCATCCTAATGTGGAATTCAGGCCAGATTTAGGAGTATGCCTTGGTAATTTGTGAAGGTATTGAATTGAAAGTGTTCAGAGTGAAAGTAGTTTATTTTCATATCAAGCGATATATACATACATTCACGCCTGTTTCCCACTGGAGTAGGCAGACACTTTACTGAAAATTGATGGTTAGAAAATATGTATGTCTGTGCGGTGTGTCAGAATCGTAGCACATGGAAATTGATAGTCTCTGCCTCCCCCAATGGGATACAGGCGAGATTATTTATCATGTTTGTATGGATAAAACATTTGATAAAACATATTATCCTAAGATAATTAGCAGAAGAACATAGCACATCATACTGATTTTCAGATAAATTTAGTTTAAAAGCTTATGAGATATCACTCACAATAAATGTAATTAAAATATCTAACCAAAGCAACTGTTCAAATCCATCCGTTTGGGCGCACCCTGTGTTGCTCCGCATCGGTGCCACTGTGGCGAAGCTGTCGACAGCCTGGGCCACCATGGCCTGTCCTGCAGCAGGAGTGCAGGACGCATAGCCCGGCACGCTAGCATCAACGACACTATCCGTCGGGCTCTTGTCACCGGTGTACCAGCTATTTTAGAGCCCAATGGCTTGGTACGGGACGATGGTAGGAGACCAGACGGCATGACGCTATTGCCTTGGAAGTTAGGTAGGCCTTTGGTGTGGGACGCAACATGCGTCGACACCCTTGCTCCATCGCATCTTCCCAGCTCGGCTAGCTGTGCTGGCGCCGCTGCTGCTGCTGCAGAGACTCTCAAACGGCGCAAATATAGTAATCTTGTCGGCTGCTACGACTTTGAGCCGTTTGGGGTCGAAACGCTCGGGTCATGGGGTCCCAGTGCACGCCAGCTTTTCAAAGAAATTTCTGGCAGATTGGTCGACGCTTCGCGTGACCAGATGGCTGGCCTGTTTCTTGGTCAGAGAATTAGATTTGCCATTCAACGTGGCAATGCTGCCAGTCTTCTGGGCACATTACCGGACGACAGCGATGCGGAGGAATACTTCGACGCCTAAACAACGCTTGGTTTTTATGTTATATATTTTACTTTTATTATCATTTTCTTGTACATAGTTAAGTAATTTAATTTGTTTGTTTTTTTTTTATATTAAATTAGAACTATAGCCTCAATATTATAAATAATAATAATGAATTAAATAACGCGCAAATTGTTTATAAAATGTTATACAATTCACAGCCGTCGCCGTTCTGAGGCTATTGACATTTATTTTATACCCACGAATCAGCATTGGATTCTGGAGGGAAGTGAGAATAAGCTATAAACAGTTTTACGACTGGGCATATTTGACCAATAGATATATATGTCATTTTAGACGCCATCTTGTTTTGAGTGCTTGAATACGGCGGGTTGAGTGAAGGGAATGCTAAAAACAATTGAAAATGAAGAAAAAAAATTATCCAACATCAAGTCATAACGTAGGTATACATTTTATTACGTTAGTCAAAGTGCTTTTAAGGTATAGTCTAGCTTCATCATCCAACGCACCAGTGATACAGTGATTACGTTTGTTACATAAAAGCTTCACATTAAACAAAAGGAGATGATATAATAATGGGTGAAACTCAGAAAGAATACAAGAATATTGCTTGCGGTCAGCATACCTCATAGCTAAAATATCTGTAATTTTAATATCAACCTTTCTCGTTATCGAACAAAGACCCAAACATCGAAAGAATGTACCTATGATATTTTCGGTTCGAATTACTTCGAACTGTTTACTGCGGAGACACAGTCTTCAATAGAGAAAAGTAGCAAACATAGTAGTAAAAGGAAGAAGTGCGGTTAGGAGTCTTCATGAAAATGACCCGGTCAGTATATGTTCTACCCAAAACAGCCACTTAACTAAAACACCTCTTAGGAGATATTATCTAGATTTTCTGCCGAGCCTTTTTATATAACATTTCAAGTAAGTAAAAATTATTAATTTATTAAAGTATCTTCATTATTTCTCCTTGGGTGACGCGGAGGAATCGAGTTTTATCGTTGTGTGATTTTAAAGACCTTAAATTTCTACAATGACATAATCAATTAAGATGTGTCATCTCACACATTTTGTATGCCGAGTTTCAAAGAAAAAATAAACAATTTAAATTACGAATGTTAAGTCGATAGAATAAAATATAACTCATGTTTTAAAATAATAGATGGCGCTGTCTGCCTCGCTTCTGTGAGACACTTACAGATGATTTTGAACATAATCCACGGCAAAATGAGTGTTGAATAACTACTACATCAGACAAATATTTTTAAATTAATTGTTTAGGTATGTATTTTACAGGAGCTTCAGCTCCTTTTTAGTATAAAATAAAACATTAGCCTCATTCTGAGGTAACATTGAATATGAACGTACACCTTCAACAGCACACCTAAATTCGACCCGTAGACATCATGCATCACCTCCTGGGCTACCGTGCCTTTTAATAAAATTATGCCTCCCTCTCAGTGTTTCGGTGAAAATGATGAAAATATTCATGACCACGCGCGTCAGATTTACATTCTCGTGATACGCGTAGTCAAGTTATTGTGTTTGCTTATTTTTTTAATTCCCACGCGTTTGCGGGTGCGTTTGTCATTCTGTTTATTTATTTTTTGTAGGTTGTTATTGCTTTTGCTGAGAGCGTTTTTGTGCTTGTCACGTGAAAATGTATCGGCAGTTTGTTTGACGATAAGTATACATATTAATGGAAAAATTGTCGTTGGTACTGCCAAAAAAAAAACAAAGACAATTTTAATGTGAATATTCTACGATCACATACAAAAAAATGTATCGCCAGTTTGTTTGATGATAAGTATACATCCAACTATTTATATACATATAACTATTTATCTGATAGTCACTTACCGCATCATGCCCTCTACATGCAGGGCAACCCTGTGAAGATAGCTGTTATGATATATAAAATATTTTAATTTTATACCCCAGTTACAAATTATAATTCAAGATAAATCTATGAAAAGCATTAACGCATGCTTAGCGAACTCTAAAGTTATTATATTAAATGGAAAAGAATACTGATTCATTGAATACAGGATTCGAACCTGCGCCTCCCGCTCCCCGCTCTCGACAAATCGAGATCGAGATGGCTTAGTGGTCAAAGCGCCTGGAGTATTTATCCGGGAGGCGCAGGTTCGAAACCTGTTCGCGACCGTATTCTTTTTCCATTTAATATAATAACTTTACAAATTATAATTTCTGAATTGCTTCCAAAATGAAAAAAGACGTACAAATACTGATTAGGACAAACGCTTAAAAGCTATTTTGTATAAAAAACCCAATATCTATCCAATTCCAAAACCGACTCGATCGATATTAATGGAAAAATTGTTGTTGGTACTTGGTACTGACAAAAATAAAATACACAATTTAAAAGCGACTATTCTACGATCACATATAAATTCACAGTATAAAGTTAGGTTATTTGTTGTATATCTAAATAAATTCCACATTAAATTGCCAATGAAGAATTAATTCACACTAAAAACAATGGAAATTCCAAATTGAATTTTTGATCTAACGCTAAAGATAAACACAAACAAACAAAACATTTTTCTATTACCATAACTTAAACAGCGTCGGAAGAATCCATAGAGTATAATAAAAACAGGATTGCTACCGGTTTCGTTAAAACAGAGCTTGTACGCCAAACTGCAGAGTGAATGGCTCTCAAGTTGCCTCGGTCCGGAAGTTGGCGACGATTCTTAAACTTAGCTTTTCGGGAAGTCCCCGAAGCTACATGTTCTGAATTTATAAGCGTTTATTTTGGTCGTAAAATAAAAGATTCGCTATACTCTAAATAAGAGCTCTCTAATTATGAAAAGTTACATTAAACCCTGAACTAGCTACACCGAAACTACAACATAAAAAAACCAGTGGAAGTCGCACGAACATATTTGTCAAACATCGGAAACTCGCAACCTAAACATAACTTGTTTAAATTAAAAGGATTACAGCGCAATCTACCAACGTGCGAATTAATATAAACGTACACATGAGAATAAAAATATTTTCATTTATGTCCCACGGTTAGAAATATTAAACAATGTTATTACGTCATATTAAAGACGACTACATAGAAAAACAGAAATTGCAAACTAAGAAGCAAAAGTAACAATACATTCAAAACAATAAGGCTTTATAACATAGACACGAGAGCATTGTTACGACCAAAACAACATAAAACGAATGTTTTAAGCTCATAACAACTGAAGATCTCGTTCACAATAATATAATCTCGCAGTGAATACGTCAATTATATTCAATAATCCACAATCACCCGTTAATATGCGTGAAACGGCTATTATGCTAATACCCCGGCTTAATAGCGTACAGCAAAATGTAAATCAGCAATAATATAGAGCAATAACAATGCTAGCAACAAGTGTGTCGCGGCCCTTAGTAGTGGTGTGTTTTTATTGGTCTGGCGTTTTAAAAGCCCTAATATTGGTAATAGATTTTGGATGAAAGGATTTTGTATAACAATATTATCAGTTCTTTAGAGAGGTTTGTTATTAGATACGTGTTTTCTTAAGATTTGAACATTTGAACAGTTCGGGAGGTATGTTCCACTGTTCGTCCGTAACAGATAAAACTTTTGCATCGATCACTAAGATCGACATAGTGTATATGGTTAGACTGCCAGAATGGAAGCCACTGAAATTGAGGCTCAATTATTCCGCAGACCAGTATTAGTATCAGTCTGATATCCTACCTCCGCTCCTTTAATACTCTTTATGGTAGGGCTCTTTCGTTTAAAAGGACAAATAACACTCCGCAGAAAATAATAACGCCCACCTTTAATGAGCTCGAAAAGTCGGTGCCGATGTAGTTGGGTTGCTGGTTAAAAAGAGAGTGAGTAGTGAATAACATCCAAATGTTGTATGTTAGATATTGCTGTTAGCGATAAGACCGCCATTATACCCTAACATAAAAATTAGATAAACATATAAAACATACATAGCATCACGCCTGTATTCCCCGAAGGGATAGTCATCAGTTCATAGTTGAGAGTCAGTCAGTAGTTCAAAGTTGTACACTCACATTTCACCAATGCTGTTATTAAGTCCCATGTAATAGGTGGAGAGCCTAGTGCCATCTACCGGGCACAATTACATGGGGCATAATACAAGATATTCCAATTCCTAGTTCACACAGCATGGGTAATGAATTCAAGATGGACCGCGTGTTCTGAGAACAGTGACTGAAGCACACGCCTGTATACACTGCACCTAACGTTGAAACATTGATTGGCAAGCAATCTCCACGACTATTGACATACAATACTGAATACGTATATACAACAGTGTTGTCTTTGGTTTGAGGAAGACTGTTTGACTACTATTTGACTCTTAACAGTTGAATATATGATAGTATATTCAGCGACAAAAGTCGATTATAGACTACCAAAACTGCACTACCTGTAGCGCTGCTTATAGTGGCCTAAAGTTATATGATATCCATGATTGATTTATGAGGACAAATGATTCACAGATCGGACATTTTGTTGTACTCAGCATCTATTTGTCTCCGTCCGAACCTATACGTGCGTCACGAATCAAGTGAATTAAATTTACGTGCAGATTTTTTTTGACGGAAATGCTATCTATGTGTGACAAAACTTGTTTGCACTTTTGGTTGTTCTTTTACACAAACATGATCTCAGTGATCATAACATTCAGACAATTCAATCAGGGTCAACATTCACTCACATACTAATCCCCTATAAATACTAAAAGGACTTTCTATATTACAATATTAATATTCTCAAAAATAATAATCATAATCGTTTCATGAAGGTCATTTTATAATAAAAAATATACACAATATTTTATCTGCGTAAATCAATTAATTAATGTTATGCCCATTGGTACGTAAAATTATACCCTAGGTAATCTCAAATCAATTTATTCAAAGCTAAATGAAGCCTAATGAAGCTTTGTAAAAGTCATTTTCCCGAAATCAGGATGCCATTAAGCAGCGAAATTATTTAATTAGAATTTCTACTTCGTACTTAAATTATTAAAATTACATTAAACAGGGTGGACTCGAAAACATTTACATATTTTAGAGCTAGGTATTCGCATAATTAAATTCGGTATAATAAAGGTATATACATTCTACAGAAATAGTTTATTTGATTCTTAAAAACGTTCTATTTTATTTGTTTACTCTATATTGTGGCTCTTTAAATTAAGGGATATTATTCTAAATATAAAAGGTCACAATATAAAATAATCTATTAAGTCTATGAGCTAAATCCCCAATTGAATTACAGCAATGGGATCAAAGAGCATGGAGTGAGCCACGCTCGACATAAATCTTCTTGACCGAGTCCGCAATATTGAAATTCACCATACACTAAAGTCTACGACACCAGTGTCAGGGCGATAAACCTTAAGTGTAGTTGGGCGGGACATCTGGCTAGACGTGATGATGACGGATGAAGCAAAGTTTTGACCAAACAGCGAAGAGACCCGGGTCATCCGAAAGCGCGTTGGATTGACGACATTGTAAGACCCGCGGGAAACATTTGGATGAAGGACGCATAAATTCGAAGAGGATGCAAAAAAAAAATCGGCCAGCAGAGGATGATTCAGAGCTGAAACGACGATGATGATGAACGGGATCAAAATTATTTTCCGTTTTTTATAATTACGCCTCCATTTTATCTATCTAATTTTTATTAAGCGTCAGCACTACGACCACGGTAACAATGCGAAGTTTAGTAGAGAGAGAATTCAGAACTGCTCGCGAATATGATAATAAAATTTTGTTTTGATAAAAAATAAAGGTTTTTTATTTTCAATACGTTAATTATGTAAATCAAGACCCTAAAATATTATCCATACCTTCATATAACATGTTGTATATGATATTTTATACGAGTCATATTATAGTTAAAAAGGTTTTTCGTCAAAATGGGGATTTCAGTGGCAAAGTCTAATTAAGAAGCTTACTGCTTTTCATTTCGTTAAAAGTTAATTAGTTGCATCCGACCCTTTTCATACACATATGACATTTTTACGTCCCTCCGCCTGTTATATTTTTAATGTTGTATTTTATGAAGAAGAAGGCTTTATGCTGCGTGTTTTGTTTTCAATTTCAATCCCTAAGGTTAATCCGCTTCTTAAGCCCGTAAAATCCTATAATTATATTTAAGCTTGTTAAAAATGATGATTTAATATGGATAAATACATATAAAGAAATATCTATTTTAGTTTTAATTCTCAATAATTATATTTAAATAATAACATTAAAAAAACATATATTGTCTTTATACATATAAATCTTTCAAACCATAACACATGCAGAGCACATGAATTATTTATCTGTATTTGGTATGGTAATTGCGTCTGTACGACATTATATTAATTGCAAAGTTTGTCATGTCAGTTCAGTCACCTGTAAAGTGGCTGAATAGTAGCAATGACGTCATCAAAAGAAGTTTTGAAATGTGGAAGAAGAAGTTATTATATTATATTAAATGGAAATCCTGCGTTAATGCTTTTCAAAGATTTATCTTGAAGGGATGTGGAAGAAGAATTTGGAGTAGTGAGCAGAGGTCGGGATGGCTTAGGGGTCAGAGCACCTGGAGTATTTATCAGGGAGGTTCGAATCTTGATCACGCCCGTATTTATCTTTTCACAAAAATGTTTTTTTTTATATAGATAAATTGGTAAGTTCAGAGTTTTGCCGCTATTATAGCGCTACCGAAATGCGCTTGGTTTAAGAATGGTACTCACCCACACCATGCCTTTACCCACAGTACGGGGTACCCGGCTTAACATAATGGTGGCAATTAATCAGGTTGAAAGAAAGAAAGAAAGAAAGAAAATATATATTTTGGACTCGTAAACAGGTGATCACATACAAAAAAAAAAACAAATTATAAAAAACTAAAATTAGGAATGCTAAGAACCTGCACGAGACCAAAAAAGGCCCCTATCTCAGCATAAGCTACTCCATCGAAATGAAACAGCGCTGGTTTTCGGATAGGACCGGTTGCAGTTTAAAACCTGACCTGTGCCAATGTGGGTCTCGCAATATCATAGGTATTTTTCGAAAACACAAGGAATATATCCAATATCGTGGGTCGTTTACGGGTTATACACAGATTTGGAAACGTTATCTGAAGGTCATACAAATATTTGCTCCTTGCGGGAATCGAAACAATGACAAGCGGCACAGTTGCCGAAGGCTCGAACAGCACACCAACCGCTCCGAAAATGAATGGTAATCCCAGATATCACTGAATTACGTTGAAAACATAAAAAACTTAATATTATTGAATAGTCTAAAATATTGATTCCTTATCCTTATTAAATGTGACTGTCTTCCACATGCAGATACTACCACAGTCATATATAATCAGCATGTAAGTATACAGATGCTCTTTAATAAAAGTCATCTATCTATCCATGAACGTTACTGAAATACGTTAAAGGTACTCTTGTAACCCTAAAGCTTTTAGAAAACAATTTCAAATGCAAATTCGATCAAATAACCATCCTCCCCCCATACCTATGCATCCCACGAACACGTGATAGGCGTTGCAGGTAACACGCCCCATTGTCTTACGTCACAGAAAGAGCTCGAATGTTGAATGCAAATGAATATTGAAGCAAAGTCAGGATGCTCTGTGGAGATGTACCGCAGACTCTACTCGGCGTTCTCGATTCAATATGAGATCTCGCTTTTTGAGGAAGGAATAATCGCTTTTCAAAAGACACTTGTCAAACCTTAGCTAATGTTTTTCATAGATGGAAGTTTGAATCTAGCACTTCCATCTATGAAAAACATTAGCTAAGGTTTGACATTTGGCCTCTGTATCTAAAAATTTTATGAATGTACCATAAACATCACCAGCCAAATGGTCTGTTTCTTTTATAGACTTAATTCAAAAGCGAATATGGCCTACTATAGAAAAAAATATTCAAATTACGAGCAATAAACAAAAACAAGAAAAGAGGTTCACAAGACATCATTATGTAATATTAATGCTTTAAGTATACTAACAATTAGTTGAGAATGAGCTATAATATAAGACCTCCCGGATATAAATACACTTTATCCCCCGGTATTATTCAAAGTTCGTCTCGAGATTTCCATGGATGAACGGATGCCAGCAGATTGGACGCACGCCTGCATAACACCCGGAAGACATGCATACATGCATGAATGGAAGACTACCTAGTAGATTGCAGGATTCAAACTAAAGTACAGTACATTAGAACATTCTAGATCTCGATTGAATTTACTACAGCGAAGATTAATTCAGTGACATGCAACGCGTGGTTTTGAAATTATATTGTGTTGTAGAGCAAGATCACGTATGGTTTGTGGATTTGAATACATTTACAGTTATTGGTGGATTACGATGAGCTTAAATGTCCAACAATCCTTATTTAAACAAGTGATGGCAGAGTTGTGAAGTAAAAAGTAAAAAAAAACCTTCTTCCCCCTATATTATCAGTTGAGATTTAAGAAATTTATTGGACAACCATCTACTAACTAACTATTTATTGGATAATCTGTCTAATCTATATCATACATATATAATAAAATATTTGTTCAGGGTATTGGCCTACTCCATAGATAGGCATGATAGCTCGGTTAGTGGAGTGTGATAGTAGGATAACATCTGAACCTGGAGCATGGATAACATTTGGTGTGACATAGCTAGAGAGAAGGAGACCGTATCGGTGGCGGTTACCAACAATAACAGCATTCCCGATGAGGGTTGACGTCAGGCAGGCGGCCGGTCATAAAACATAGCCAAAATTTTCGCAGCATACCAGGTATTTGCTGTACCGACCCCAAATAAATTAGGATAAAGGATGATGATGAGATATGCATGAAAAATAAATACATTAGTTCTATTTAATTAAGCATTTCACTAAAGAAATTGAATTACTTAAAGTATAAGAAGAATATTTTCTTGACAAAGAAAAGATGAGGGATTTCTTTGAGAGTAATTTATATTGTTTCTTGGATTATGAATGAGCATGTCCTTTCTATTTTTGGCGTTTCAAAAATTGGTTTTGAAATAAAATCATGAGATATTTTATAAATGAGGAATGTATTTTAAGAATTTCATTTTAATTTGTATCATGAAGAGATGTACTTACTTGTATGTTGAATACAATTTTAAAATATTTGTAATGAATACTTAAAGCATATTTGATTTGAATAGTAAGTCTGAAAGTTGGAGAAGTTTATCGCTAACTTATTAAATAAAGATACGCCTCGTTGTTGGTCTAGTGGTGCCAAGCGCGACTGCTGAACATAAGGTTCTGGGTTCGATTCCCATATCGGGCAAAGTGCTATTAGGTTTTTGTTTTTCTGTTAGGAAATACTCAGTAGCAGCCCGAAAATTGGAATTGTGCCTGGTAGATGGCAATAGGCTCACCACCTGTTACATGGACTTAATAACAGTATTTGGTCAAATGTGGGTGTACAACTGTGTCCACCTCTGACTACCTCTTCGGGGAATACAGGCGTGATGCTATGTAATGTTATGAGAATTCGACTTCTAAATTCACCTATCTTAAGTTATTAAAATGTACAACCATAAGATGTAACTTAATTAATTATGTAGCTTTTTGGAAAGTTAGAGGGATTAAGGGCGCGCGAGTAACACACGTTTCATGAAGGCACGTACGAGGTAGGTAGGTACCTACTACTTAGAATCTTAGCGCTCATTTTTCGCTTTTACTCTGGAACGACTGTTATTCCAGAATAAAAGCAAAAATGAGCGATGTTTGTTTATAGGTGTTGTTTATACTGCAACGAAACTTCTTGATCGTTGAGTTCTACGAGTCACGTTTTAAGGTTTATTGTTATGTTATGGTTCGAGCAGTGACACTAAACTTCTAGTGGTATGACCGTTAGGCTGGCAAGTAAAAGGTCGTCAGTTTGAATCTAAGGCTCGCGCCACTGACTTTTCGAGTCTTTTGCGTATTAGAAATTAATCACTAGCTTAAAACGGTAAAGGAAAATTGTACATTGTTAGGTAACCAGCGCACCTGGAAGATGTTCTCAATAGTGTGTAAAGCCACGTGAGAGGCCTACGGGTGGTTTAAACTCTGACACAATTTTTTTTTTATCCCCGTGCAGTAGATTGAGTAATCAAGTAATAATAGTTCCCATCATTGGATTATTTATTATATGGTGCCACACTTTTTGTGAACGCCGGTGTCAAGTATTCAGAATAATCAAGTTTTAAAAGACGTTGCGCGCGTTGCCCCAGTAAAACGGTGGAAATTTTACTGGGTCTTCGATGGAGTTTAGGAGTGAACACAAAAAGTCATGATTTTCAATTTTATACTATTTGCCCACACTCGCACACTTTCATAAAAACTTAACATAACATCACATAGCATCACGCCTGTATTCCCCGAAGGGGTAGGCAGAGGTGGACACAGTTGTACACCCACATTTCACCAATGCTGTTATTAAGTCCCATGTAATAGGTGGTGAGCCTATTGCCATCAACCGGGCACAATTCCAAACTCCGGGCTGCTACTGAGAATTCCCTAACAGAAAAACTCAATAACACTTTGCCCGACCCGGGAATCGAACCCGAGACCTCCTACTCAGCAGTCCCGCTTGGGACCACTAGACCAACGAGGCAGTGGTTAATATCCACCATAATTACACATTAAACTTCGGACATACACAAGTTTTGGAAAACAATATAAAACCGACAACATGCTCTTTAAATTTTCCCGCCTAAACTCCGACACTAACTTATTCATCAACTACACGCTAAAAAGAAGAAGTTATAGTTTTCTATCATCCTCGTTGCTGAAGTTGGAGGAATACACATTATGACGACACGATTGGCGCAGTGATCCAGAGACCGGTTGTTGCGCTACGTAACTATTGCGGATATGATTTCCTCACCAAACAAATACTTTTATGATCTATAGAAAATTGTTCCCGGGTCTACGTGTGAGTGAGATTCGTGTCTGTAAACGCACTCACGATACAGGGAATATAGTGCGGGGTAACGTAAAAACAAAAAAAAAACATAGCTGGTGCGTGAAGTTAACATGTGTTTTACGAAGGTACGAAGGAGTTTGGTATCTACATAGACAGTTATTCCATCGTGTGAGCGAAAAATGGACGATGTTTGTTTACGCTGAGCTCAAGTTTATAGTGCGACGAAGTTCTTGATCGTTGCATTCTATGAGTCACGTTTTGAGTTATAGTGTTATGGTTTACAGTTTTGTTTGTTTGTTCATAGTTTGGATAGTAAAAATTGTTTTTCTGATCCTAATAAACTTTTATTATTGACTACCTTTTTCGCCCAGAATTGGGTCGAGAAAAGCATTTTTTTTGCAATAAACAATATCTCGATTTAGTATTGATTAATGTTATACACTTAACATGTGATTAATTATTCTGAATATTTCAAACTATAGTTTAATAGATGACTAAAAAACAAAAAAAATACTACAAGTCAAAAAGCTCTCAAGACCCGTCTGCATTCACTCAAGATGAATAATAGATCATAACTTCTACAGATTCATAACAAAACAAATTTAGATTTTGTTCAGAGTGCACCGTAATTATGAAGATAATGGAGTGACTGTGGTTCGGCGCCGGAGTGCTTACGTACGCGTTGAGTTATCTTCAATATTTTAGTAAAAAAAAAATTATGCGATCATATTGTTGCGTTAACGGTACAAAAAGAGTTTTGTTGTAGATAATACTATAATATTTTAATGAAGAAAAGAAACGGCTAATACATATTATTTTTTCTTGCAAATCGTACTTAGCGAGTGACAGGTAGAGGTTATTGACGTTCATATTTTTAACGTGATGATATAGTAATGTCATCTTGAGCGGAATTACTTGCATTTGACAATTGCACAGTGTGCGGCAACCGATCTTGCTGGAGAAGCAAATTTTACAAGTTGTTAATTTTTTACAATAATTATTTAACAATACCTCATTTATGCGCTGCGCAGATAGCGGATAAAAGAGTATCGGAAAATTTATCCACGACGATAAAGTGTATGAAATCCTATGCAACAACGCACACGTTGGACATAACGTTCGCCGGTCAATATGTCCGCGGGTAAGGCTGGTAAAGACAGGAAAGAACAGTATGTGGAAAAGGGAAGACGGGAAAGGCATCTACCTACCGTTGAAAAATATGTTTTCCGAGTACGAGTTCTTAGCAATCAAGTCCGCGGACCATAGTCACTCTTCTGCATAGTGCCTAAATAGACCTAGATTACATTTACGACACTATAAACTAGCCATGTATGCCTATTAAATAAATCCATTACATTCAATACAATAGAGTACATTTTGATCATACGCACGTACGCACAATTACATGGAAATACCGTATTTGTTCACAAACTCGGATCGAAACGCCAATATCAATTACAAACGTACCAACATTGCATATAGGTCTCGTTTGGGGCTCACGTATAACCAAAATGTGTGGTACGTGACGCGAATACCACCCTTTGGCTAATAGGATTAACATCATGTCACACGGGGAAGAAATGGCGGTCGCACGCGCCGCTTGTGAATAATTTGTCTGCTGTATTTTTTCGTTACAATATTTTTTTAGGATTGGTTTTTTTAGTTATTTATTTGTAACAGAATATTAAGTGCCTGATTTAAGGTTGCTACTTCCGTTTTTGTACGGTCAGCGGCTGGAATAATGTATTATTTTGTATTCAAATAAAATTTCTCGTATTTTATTCCTTGTGTGAAACTAAAATGATATGAAAATATGGAGGAACCAGGTGTGGTGTTCCTCCATTGAAATGGGAGGATCTTCCAACCAAGCGGGTGATATTACTTGGTGGGCCACGGCTCGACGGTTACTGTCGGTAAAACATACATTTTGTGTGGCGAATTTTGTTTGTGTATACTCTGTAAAAAGGGCTGTGATCAAATCTGATGAGAGATAAAAAAAAACTAGCTTCAATTCTTCATCCAATTCTGTAATGAAGCTATTAATTTAACGATTCTATAAATGAATATCGGGAGGGATAGGCACTCACGGTGAATAACAAAGGCATAAAAACTTATTTAAGCAGCAATATGACTTAGTGGCCTGAGAACACATTGTAACTGAGACTTTTTTACTTAGTACGTAATTGGTTTCGTTTATGGATTAATTATTTGTTTGAAATACAAATTATGAATGAAAATCGGGGAATATAGCATCATGATATGTACCATCATGCTATCATAATGGTACATACCATGATGCTATATTCCCCGAAGGGTAATAATAATGATAATTCCCTACCGTATTTCGGTCCATGAAGATTAGCCAAGTACGCAGGAGATATTATTGTGAACAGGTGTACACGCAAACACAGGTGCACTCCTTCTTCCTTCACTCACATAGTCCAATGGGACAGCAATCAGATACGACCGGAGAGAGATTAGGCGTAGGACCTGCGGCTTTACGTGCTCTCCGAAGCACGAGGGTGTCATACCACCAAATTCCTAACTCTGGGCTGTTATCTACTGAGAATTTGCTAATAGAAAAACCCAATAACACTTTCCTTGACCTGGGAATCGAACCCAGGACCTAACGCTCAGTGGCCGCGCTTGCGACCACTCTACCAACGTGGCAGTCCACAGAGAGGTGTACCTGTGGAACACTTACATTTCAGCGATATTTTTATTAAGTCCCATGTTGGTCATCCTATTGTCATCTATCAGGCACAATACCGAACTCCGGACTGAGACTTCTTTTTAAAGAAAACAATAACAACACTTTACCCAACCCAGGAATAGAACCCAGGACGTCTTAGCAACCACACTTGCACAGCACAAAACACACTTATTAATTATAGAATGGGTCCGCTCTTGACCTCGATCTCACCTAATGGAAAGCGATGGAAGTGACAGTAATTCAATTAACCTAAAAATAACAATGTTCAGAATGATGTTCTATTTCCTTAAACACCAAAAAAATGCAAAAAGACTTTCGTCATTGTAACTAACTAAAAACTCCAATTTACTGTAACACGCACTTGGCAGTTACAAATTGATCAGTGACCAAATTAAATTAAATAGTCCACAACCACGGGAGACTCAAGTTGGTGACGTCATCCGTGACGTCATCGGTGACGAGGGTTACTTCCTTCATCCATCTCTGTACATATTCAATCACTCACGATTATTGCACAGTGGTATTTTTTTATTAGCTTCACTGATAGTTATTTGGGAAAATGAAGGATTAACATCCAAGATTGATCATTTAATCACAATTTGATGTCGCGGGTCAAAAGAATTTCGCAGGCTTTACGTCTTTGTTGTCGTTTCAAGCTTACATTATGAATTTCGGAGAATATCAATCAACATGCTTTGAAAGGAGGTCGTTTTCTGTTATATATTCTTTTAGGCCCATTTATTAAGATAATTCACTTATTAAGAATAAACTATGTTACATATTTTCAATTATTTTATCATGTCTCTACTGGTCGCATGAAATTTAAAATATGAGTGTGTAGGTAAACACCAGCGATTACTATGGTCGTCATATTACCTGGCGACATTGGGTGAAACTTTACACAGAATAATTAATGTGTACTAATATAATAATAATAAGATCATTGATACTCATACTATATGGGCGTAGCCTAAAATATATGTGGATTATTATATATATATATATACGAAGTCACGGTTTTCTTTAAGAATAATCTGACATTATAAAAAAACTATTGGAATCAAATACCCGAAGCAGTTTAACTTGTTTAATATTTCCGAATTCTAGACTGAGAAACTGTGCAATTAAATTGTAATTGGATTTTAATTAACAATGAATGTAATTGAATTTGTATAGTTAACTCTCATCACTTAAAATGACATGTACCTAATTTTAATATTAAGTATTTTCTTTTGAATAGTTACTAAAACTGACATTGTATTAAAATAAGTATATTGACATATTATTTCCTTAATGTATTTTTTAACTATTATATATGTTGATTATTTACATGTATGACATAATGATGTTAACTACATCATAGTCTAATATTTGCGCACCAGTCACCTAGTAGAGTATGATGGAACTTATTTTTATGAACTTTGTCAACTTGCGGTACTCGTATTCTTGCAAATAAATAATTCTTTTTCTTATTATTATATAAACCATTTTTTTTTATTTCAAGTGTCACATCACCACAAAGCACACGAGTCCTCTAGTAGCCTATACCTGGTTCTAGGATCGCATTAACTGCAGCCCCGACAAGTTAAACGGTCAAAATTCATATTTTATTACTTCCGTAAACATAATAAATTATGTTAGTATACGTTGTTGTGTTGATTATAGAAAATGATTGAACTGATTGAACCGAAATCTGGCTGATCGGATTAATAATATTCCCAATCAGGATGCTTAGCATCCTGATTGGGAATATTATTCCATTAACGAATGTTGTAATTATTGTGTTTTTATCAAAGTTAGGTTTGTTTTTGCGTAGTTATTCTCATTAAATAAATGCTGGGCTTTGTTCCTATAATTGGGTCCTGACACTCATCGGCCATATACATTCCATATACGAAAAATGAGTGGCCGTAAAAACATCGTACAGTTACAATATATCGGTATTTTTAGTGTAAATTTGGTTTCCATTTCACTGCCATTTTATTTTATTAAGTTATTGAGATTAAACTATGTGCTATTTTACATATTTACAATTCTTTAATCATGTCTCTACTGGTCGGATGAAATTTAAAATATCAGTGTGTAGGGGGAAATCCACTTCTCTACTCTCACTTCACTATCGGAACTTTTTTTATTTACAAAAGTAAGATTTTTTAGTTCAGAGCCTCCAATAAAACATATTTTTAAATTTTTCAGTGTACGTAGGTGCATAAGTAAGACTTTGGTGAATTATAAAGTTTAAGATCAAATGATGTCTGGTGATACAATTGTCCAATACAGTTAAATGTAGACGAAGAATTCGGGGTAGTGAGCAGAGGTCGAGATGGCTTAGTTAGTTAGACCGCCTGGGGTATCAACCCGGTAGACGCAGGAATCCTGCTCATGATCGTATTTTTCTTTTCACAAAACTTTACAATTGTCTAATTTGATGTATGACGATGATGTACGAGTATATTACTTAATTCGTTTTTTTTTGTAAACATTATTATATTAGTTCAAGGATTTTTGGATGCAAATAGAGGGTCGTCAAAGTAGTCATGCAATACCTGTGCCCTACCCGCAAATATATGCACATACGCAAGCGGTGAAAATTGCAACTACCACCAACTACTCTACACATGTTTCGCTCTCCCCTCCCCCCAACGGGGCATCATCAGGATCTGTTAGACCGTGAAGTTTCCGCCACCGAGAATCTATTCAATATTTCAAACCTTTTTTTCATGGGAATAGATAGATACTACAAAAAATCACCCGTTACGATCCTTACATACTCCTTTCGTGACTGCCTCGTTGGTCTAGTGGTCGTAAGCGCGGCTTCTGAGTGTGAGGTCCTGGGTCCGACTCCCAGGTAGGGCAAAGTGTTATTGGGTTTTTCTGTTAGGAAATTCTCAGTTGCAGCCTGGAGTCAGGAAGAGGTGGTCTCAGGTCGTGTTGGATTGCTGTCCCTTCGGTATATGAGAGTGAAGGAAGAGGGAGTGCACCTGTGTTTGCGCATACACTTGTGCACTATAATATCTCCTGCGTACTTGGCTAATCTCCATGTAGATAGGCCGTCGTGACCGAAATACGGTCGTGAGGAGTACTACTCTTTTCGATTTTTGCAATTATTATTATCATCAGCGTATAGCAATTCACTATAGAGCAAAGGCCTCGCTTCCCTCCTTCTACTTGTCTCTCTCCACTGCTACTTGTGGTCCATCCTTTAAGTAGGAGTCCAATTTATTTATTTCCTGCAAACCCCATCTGGGCCTACCGTGTTGTCGCGTTCTGCTGTCTGGGGTCCACTGTATAGTGGTTTTCGCCAACGATTATTGCAATTTGTGTAAAAAAAAAAACGTCAAATATGTTATAAATAGGCCTTAAAGTTATAATTTTAAATGAAAGAAGAATATGGGCGTGAGCAGGTTTGGAATCTGCGCCTCCCGCATAAATACTCCAGGCGCTCTGACCGCTAAGCCATCTCGACCTCTAGTAGGTCGAAACCTGCTCGCGACCGTATTCTTTTTCCATTTAAAATTATAACTTTAGAGTTCTTTAAGCATGCGTTAATGCTTTTCAATGATTTATAGGCCTTAAAGTCATAACGACGATATAACAAAAATATTAATAACACGGTATAAATAACCACGATATCAAGTTTTCCCTTTTGATGCATAGTTAATAAGAGGGTTTGCACGTGTTACATTATGCATATATAATGAAGTGGCTAAACGGACCGTTTTAAAGTTTAATACCTCTATTAAACTGTCAACTGTATAAATAAAATGCAGGGCGCCTGTTTGCCATTGATATTTGAAATAATAATAAATATAAATTTCGACATAGCATATAGAAATTACATAACACAGCATCACGCCTGTATTCCCCGAAGGGGTAATCAGAGGTGTACATAATTGTACACCCACATTTCACTAGTGCTGTTGTAATAGGTGGTGAGCCTATTGACATCTATGGGGCTCACTTCCAAATTCCGAGCTGCTACTGAGAATTCCCTAATATAAAAACTCAATAACACTGCCAATGACACTTTACCCGACCCGGAGATCGACCCCGAGACCTCATGCTCAGTGGTCGCGCTTGGGACCATTAGATATAATTGGCGGAATAATCGCGTAACAAACATACAAAAAACATACAGTCGTATTGAGAACCTCCTCCTATTTGAAGTTGGTTATAAAAGCAATGTTTGTTTCACATATAGATGGTTTGGAGTTTAAATCGGACAATTTAATTAATTTTATTTATTTATATAAGTGTCGCCAACAAACGATATAAAGAAAAAAATCTAAAATTAACATTAATTGGGTAACAATTAAGTGTACCCCCTCAATTATAGGAGACCACAGCAGGCAATCAAATAACAACTAAGTTAAGATAATTAACAAATTTAATCTAATGGTAAAGTTTAAAAAACAATAATTATGAACACGCGTTCTTCCTATAATAATTTTAATCCTCGAATCTTTAACAAAATACATTTAAAAATGTTAAAAAACATAATATTTTACTGTTTGATTTAAAAATAAGTGTGTGTAATAACAACCTATAAAAATATCTTCACATTAGCTCTAAGTTAAAACATCTCATACATAACCCATCCAATACCAACGTATTTTATTTGACAGGTTTCAAATAAAATCCAGTGAAATTCTAAACAAATCTCTTCATCTTACATTTTGTTCACGTCTTGTAGCGAACGCGTTTCTTGATAGGAAATACAGAGATTTGTGTGCACTGCAGCCAATTTGAACGGCTTGTTACATCGGCTTACAATACAAGGGCAAATAAAGAATTGTATCAGGTGCCGCGGCTTTTTGTATTTTAACCTTTGTTTTACTAGAAATGGAAAGTAAGAAGTGTTTACTTTGATCGATAACCCCAAAAACACAGGTAATAATATAAGAAATATAGTTACGCAGATATTACATAACATGAGCAGTGACTGTTGGACTAGCAAGTCAAAGGTCGCAAGTTCAATTCCAAGGCCCGCACCACTGTCTGTGTCACGATTTACCGAACTCTTAACCAATAAACAAACACACGGTGTGCTTGTCTTCAAAAAAGTTTAATAAAAATTAATGAGTACCAAACCGTCATCTTGGTTACGGTTCTTTCTGTCATCGTCCTCTTTTGTTATTTTTTTTTGGACGTTTCCTCTTGCCGTTTGCCGTAGGAGTTTGATCTGCGTAACCTAACAATAGTTATGGCGAGGTAATTTGATGCCTCCAACCAGTGCATATTTTAAAAACTAAAGAAACACAGGTCTAGAGCCGTTCTCTGCGGGACCTGAGCCTCGGCTTAGGGCGATGCTGGGGTCATCATCCTCCTGCTGGTATCCCGTTTATATGGCGTCTACGCAGCACCTCTTTTGCATCCATCCCATTCTATTCTTTTCATTCTTTAAGCGCGATCTAAGTAATCACATCCTTTCTAACAATATTCAAGCAATGAATGGATTACGTGAAGACTGATATCGCAAGAAAGGGTATCTATTATATTTGTTTCCTTGGCAGGAAAGGAAGATCCTCTATTATTGTTCACATCCAAATCTAACTTTGTTTTATTAGTATTCTGATAAAATATCCTAATTATGTGATATGATATTTTTCATACAGGCTAAGCTATTTTTTGAGCTGCTATGATTAGGCCACACGTCTGATGTCACACTTTCATATTGAACTGGCCTATTGTAGTAGGAAGTTTCAATAGTAGGTATGTGAGGTTAGCATATACAGGTTTTGTTACTACTAACGTGCGGCCTACTGTACCACCAATATATTGTATAGGCTATAGCTGCACAGTAATTTACGAGTACACAAGTTACTGCTTCGGCTTTTATTAAAACCCTTCGGAATAGGTTTCGAGTTTTACGCGTTTCTCGGACCTTCGATACTGTTATGTTTTTTTTTGTTGGTTATATTTTTCGATATTGCTATTGCGATATTAGGATTTCTTATCATATTTTTTATAGATTTTATATAAGATACCAAGCGTTATTCGAGAGTTATCATAAAGTTTGAGATATGGAGATGAGAATGTTCAGAGGCATGTGTTTCTCGAATGGATAGAAATATATGTAAATATAGTATGTAAGAGTCTGAATGTGGGACTAGTGGTGAGAATTTGTGTGAAAATCCTTTGTTGTGAAGCGAAAGATCATGTCGCTAGATTTTTTTTGATTATAAATGTGGTTGGATGGATTCTCTTAAATATTATATGGCTAAAATATCATATACAAAAATTCTCAGTAGCAGCCCGGAGTTTGGAATTGTGCCCGGTAGATGGCAATAGGCTCACCACCTATTACATGGGACTTAATCACAGCATTGGTCAAATGTGTGTGTACGACTGTGTACAGCTCTGTCTACCCCTTCGGGGAATACAGGCGTGATGCTATATTATGTTATGTAAAATATCATTGACTAATAAGATGGCGGATAACATTATATATTTCTCATACTGATGGCTGATAGAGATATCTGGAAAAAGAAGATATGTCACGCCGACCCCGAATAAACTAGAATAAGAAAATATATAAATTTACTTCTCGTGCGTGATAGTAAATTTTTTTGAGTTTTTTTTTTTATTGAAAACCTTGCCCCGCAATAGTGATATATTCCTGTATTGTGAGTGCGTTTACAGACATATTGTCTATACACATACATAAAGACTACTATCAGTAGATCACCTAAATATTAGCTCCGTGCAGGAATCGAATCTGAAACGCTCGAAACAGCAGCCAGTCTCTCGCGCTAACCGCGTCGTTACCAGAGAGGGTCAGATTATAATAATATTTTTTTATATATAAGCAGCAATAATTTTGAGAATTAAGTTTGCAAGCGAAGACTATTTTTAAAACTTTTTGATTGAAAGGCTATTTGGTCTAAGTGTAATTACAGTGCTTTAAAAAAATAAACTAACTAATAAAACAAGAGCCTTTAGAGACATTTTCGTATTTCACTAAAATGTCGCTTGAGCCAAAAACCTTTCAACCATAGATATGAATAATACTCGTTAGACAGTGTAAATGTCTAGATATTCACCTAAATGTTCTTAGTAAAGTACTGAAACGAACAAGTTTCAGCCATTGTTGAATTCTTTAGCGATGTAATAGATAGCTGCGATTTAAAGTCGACGATTGTGGTATAGCTTTTTGGCTAGAAATATGTTTGTTTGTATATTTTACGTTTTGTTCATAATGACGGGATTCATTGTTTCAGACATAATGATAGACCTGTAGAATTAAAATACTTTAGATATCTAATTATACAGATAAATCTTTGAAAAGCATTAACGCATGCTTAGCGAACTCTAAAGTTGTTGATTTTGATGGAAAAAGGATACGGTCGTGAGCAGGATTCGAACCTGCGCCTCCCGGATAAATACTCCACTGCTTCTCTTTTCCTACTTCGGTTTCTTGTAAAGGGACTGAGTAGATGCCAGTGACGTCAGTGGCGGTACCTTCATATAAGCCCAAAAGCCGCCTTACTAAAATGCTCGATAGAGAATCAATATCAAACCCGAACTATTTAAAAGTTCGCGCGCTTAATTCTTATCAAAATAACACAAAGTATCTACCTATGCCACACTACTACACATTGCGCGCGATTGTTCGCGCGCAGAGTTTCGCATTTGCAGCATCTACATATAGCTATCTCGCTTACACGTACCGGCTTTTACCGGGCTTTCAAATACTATCTCTGTCACTTTCGCACTTATAGCGATGTGCCGTATAACGAGTATATACCTTGTGCGTCTACAAATCGATCAGTATGGAAGATTTAAGCCATGCATGCGTATGAAATTGCACGCGTATGCACACCTTGCCAACTCTGCAGTGTTGCCGTTTTAAGCGACGTTGTGAGAGCTTGGAGATTTTTAACGAGTTTGGAGACATTTTTTAAGATTTAGCAACAATAAAAACTAGCGGCTTTTTAAAATAACGAAATTAAATATTCAAGCAATATATTAAAAATAAAAAAATTGCGACATCTAGCTAGATTTTTTATATACCTGGCGACTTTTTTTGCCTAAATGACATCACTGCAACTCTGCGTAAGTAGTTCCCGACAACCGAGTGCAACTCACTTCAGTTTCATTTGCTTGAGTCGGAAAAGTTTTGTTGTTAAAGTTTTGTGTGTGTTTTCTTAGATTTTCTCAGTGATACAATTGTTTTGGTGACTTACCTACAACAATGGAGGTAATTGTACCTTGTGAGGATTTAAAATGCGTTCAAGTTTTGATTGGCGAAGATAAGGTAAAATCTTTAAACTTTGCTCAGAAAAAACAGTTAATTTCTTCATTAAAACCGACGCCTAATCTGTGTATTTCTCAGACTAGTAAATGGCATAAACGAAAATTTAATAGATCGATCAGTGTATAAAACTAGTTGGATTGTTGGCTGTTCGCACACTATTAAGTTGTATTGCTGGTGCTGCATATTTTTTTCGAATGAAGATTCCGTTTGGAATACATCTGGTTATAATGATTTAAATAACATATCTGGCGCCATTAAAAGGCACGCAAATTCCCATAAACACCTGTGTGCAATGGTCTCTTTCGGTAATTTTGGTAAACAACGAATTGAGACATTTATATCTGAGGAAATTTCAAAATATAACACGCGCGTTGATAACAACCGTAGTGTATTTCAAAGATTAGTCGATATTGTTTGTCATTTAGCACAACATAAACTTCCTTTAAGAGGACATGATGAGTCCAAAACTTCATTAAATAAAGGCAATTTTTTAGAACTGGTCTCGTTAATTTCAAAATACGATGTCGTTTTAGAAAAGCATATGCAGCATCAGGAAAGTGACAAACCGGGGCCGAGAAGAAGATGGATGAATTCACTTTTAATTTATTGTACCTTACCAGTAGTTTATGAGAAAATTGCGATGATACATACGTAGCCGTAGATACCTACATACTCAGTCCAAAAATGAACTTTCTTTTTTTGAAATCGGTTAAAATTTTATTGGGCTTGCCTTATTTTGAAACCCTAGGCACGCCACTGAGTGACGTCACCAAAGGACGTATTAAAATGTGGAAGAAGAATTCGCGGTAGTGAGCAGACGTCAAAGCGCCTGGAGTATCCAAGGGCCGCAGGTTCGAATCCTGCTCACGGTCGTATTCTTTTTCCACATTTTTTTTAAGGTACAGTAAAGTTACAAATAAATCAAAGTCCCGTTTGGCCTAATATAAGTATATCTAACTCTCTAACATTAGTATAAGCAAGTATAAGCACAGACGTCGAAATAATTAACTGTCTAAGAACGAAAACGAACGAGGCGTGAAGCGTGAACCATAAATCCATTGTTTAATTAAACGTTGATTAAGCGAAAGCTTTAATTTTAATACAATATTTCGCTGACATTTACAATTAAGGTTTTATAACAGTTTATTAAATATGGAGGCGTGGTAAATGACAGACAAAGCAGTGGGTGTAAAGACTTTTCTAGAAAGGTAATGATTTTATGTTTTGCTCTTATGTGGGAGGAAACAACGACCTGCTGGCTCCATTGTTGTGGTAGGATAATGTCATACAATATTTTCAATATTTTATAGGTTAGAGAGTTTAGTTCAAAGTTTCTGTTGGATGAATAGATTTAAAACGATATATAGTGAAGGTCTACGGAAATTGACGTAGGCTGCTACGAGAATCTGTAGCAGCTACATCAGCTACGTCGTAGTAGGTCAAAACGGAGTCAGGTGTAACGCAGTCCTTATGTACGAATTTTTTTGTGTCATTTTAGCCAATCACTGGTGAGTTATATGAACATATACTTATTTACCTATACACGTCTATGCGATAGTATGATTAAGGAGTATTGACTCCTAGGGTATTTGTAAATAAATAAATAATAAATAAACACAGTCATGTAAGAGACTTAACTATTGCAAGAGGGCGAAGAGGATATTGTTTTATTTCATTTACATGTATCATCAGGTATTAGCTGCTGTTACAAAAATGTGCATTCATCATGATTTGGAAGATTTGCTCCCCTATAATATAAAACTATTTTCTAATTTCTTCGACCACGGCTGGTTACCACCGACTGGATGAAGCCATGCCGTGAAGCGACCTATTAGTTTTTTGGGACGTAGTCCGGTGCAATCGGTGTGGGAGACGGGTCTGAGCAGATTCATCAACTCCCCAACTATTGTTCTCCCAAAATCTATCTACTCTACTTAAGAGTGAATAGATTTATTCTGGATATACGTACCCCATCCTCGGCCACACCGTTGCTTACCATCAGGCGAGTGGCCAAACGTAGATCAAATTTTTATAAAAAATACCTTCTTTTTTATTTTCAGTAAAACTGTGGCATTCTAAACACCTCCTTACCAACTTAACGTTCAAAGTAAGGCCTACCATTGTTCTGCCGACTACCTAGTCAATTATATAGGGCAATAATTACTGGCTCCACGTCTCGTGACGTCAGAAGCTCGCTTATTTTATTTGAGCTCGGATTTTAATTAAAAATTGTGTTTTCTTACTCACTTGCTACGACTCACACATGTGTGTTATGTGTTTTAATTAGGTAAACGCACACTGTGGTAATGTAGCATTATGTATGTGTTTATACTGGTAACTACTAAGGTTACTTTAACCATTGGCGCTTTGTGACAAAGCAAAGCAAATTCAAGCAGTTTTATTAGCTATGGTTCAAACAATACTACTATGCTGTGTCGTATGACACAAAGCTTTAATTATAGACTATATGAACACTACATAATCAGTCCCACTGCCTCGTTGGTCTAGTGTTCCCAAGCGCGATAGCTGAGCAGGAGGTCCCAGGTTCGGTTCCCGGGTCGGGCAAAATGTTATTGAGTTTTTCTGTTTGGATGTTCCCAGTAGCAGCCCGGAGTTTGGAATTGTGCCGAGTTGGTCGCAAGAAGCTCACCATCTATTACATGGATTAATAACAGCATTGGTGAAATGTGAGGTGCACAACTGTGTACACCACTGCCTACCCCCTCGGGGTATGTTATGTTATGTTACAATTCCCAATTATTTTGGGAAAATAATTATGTTAGATTAGCAGGTGCCTGCGACTTCGTCTACGTGACTAAAGTTAGCCTATGTCCTCCAAGGAGCAATCTATTTGTGTACTAAGTTTCATCGAAATCCATTCAACCATTTTTCATGATTGAGTAAGCACTCAAACGTCCAAACATACAAACTATTAGTAGGATAACATTCGTATTATTTTTGGTATTATCCACTATTGTAGATAATAGATCATAAGACATTACATACTACACGATCCCCACATTAATAATCTCCGAGTAACATGAAGTACGTGTAAGTAGTTTCGCGTACAAGAAGTGCTCCTTTATTTCCATGACAATGTTATTATCATCAGAAACAAACATTGATGGCTGAATGTGAATAGAGACAGAAATCCGGAATACCTTAATCATCATCATCATCCCCCTGCCCTCATCCCAATTGATTTAGGATCGGCGCAACATATATTCTTCTTACACTTTCTATTTGTTTTATGACCGGCAGCCTGCCTGACGTCAACCCTCATTGGGAATGCTGTTGTTAGTGGTAACCGCCACCAATACGGTCTCCTTCTATCTATCACACCAAATTTTATCCATGCGCCAGATTCTGATGTTATCCTACTATCACACTCTACTAACCGGGTCAATACTTAAATAAAAATACCATAAAAAACTGCCCTATTTCAAAAGGACAAACAAGGTTTGACATTAAATACAACACGATCTACACATTAATAATCTCTCTAACATGAAATGTGCTGTTGTACTACAGTACAAGAGGTATTCCAAGTATAGTGCGCCAGTAGTTATCGCGGCACGGGGGACCAACTTACACAAAGCACTAACTTATACAATGCGGGTTCTCGGACTTACTTCGTGGTTTTATTATATCCAAGTTATTAAGTGAAGCCGTACTTCAAATGAGGTATGTTTGATACACGTGTTCTGTGAAGTAAATTTTTGGTGAGATTTCTGTGAGGATTTTGGGGTTTGAGAGTATTGTATTAGAGATTAGAGGAAGCGGCTGAAGGCCTCTTAGTCACGGTAACCTACAAAGATCTATTGTGGCACCTCTCATAATTTACAGCAATTCTCCTAGTCCTAAGTAGCTAAAAAGGTTGACTACAGGCTTAGGGTTTGAGGATTTGATTTCTTCTGGTGAGATGTATGTGTGTCCTCTAAGGTGCTGGTTTCTTGCGAGGTGTACCGCATGGTTGTTTGGCCGTTTCATAATTTTCGCGACAAAATCTGCAGACTGTTGTGTCACTTAGGCCCATTCTGTGATGGTGTTTGTTGAGTTTGCAGTGCCCAGTAAGGATACTTACTGAAATTTATAATTGTTCAACGACAGCGCCTCCTTGGTAAACCTTTTTGTGAAGCCTACGAGAAGCGGCTATGGTAAATACAGTTTTACTAGAAACAGAAACATAACAAAAAACGAAGTTTTTTATAACAAATATTATCCATGCCTAATAAGCCACAAAAGGATATGCGGCAGCAGGCGATAGCCGCTCACCTAGTGACCAACAGATCTACTCCTAGAAACCCTGTTACTCCTGCATTTCGAGGAGGAGTAAAGGTAAGAAAAAACGGGGAATAACTAGACAACATTTTGTGTAAAAACCACGAAGAAATTTTATTTTTAGTTCCTTAGTACAAAATTACATTGAATGTAAAACAATTACATTCTTATATGCACTCCTTAACTATTTATCATTGTAATAAAAATATTTTTTAGTACCATCATATGTTGCCGATTGTAGAACAAAAAGGAATACCAGAATACCAAAAATAAAAGTGAATATAGTAAGTATAATTTTCGCAAAAATCTAAAATCATGGTCTCGTATGCCATTAGTATTTGCGAGGTAAACATTGAGCGTACATATTTATTGTATTATTTTCATCCAATATTAAGTCTTTTGGGAAATCTATTCAATTACTCCGAACATGTTTATTGTAATAAAAGTGTGTTATTCAAATGTATTATTAAAATATGTGAAAAAGTTAACATAAATACGAGTATGTACAGTCAGTGCAAAATAATATATGTGCAAAGTTATATTATATATATATATATATTATAATATGTCGTTAACTCTATCTTTATATATGCCTATATAATGTTTAATTATATTTTATTAAGATAGATGAGCTCTTTTATCATCGTTTTTGAATAATAAAGATTTATTTATTTATGTCTGCTGAGGATGAGGTCTGAACCTGAGGGTGCGATCCCCGTATCGAGCAAAGTGCTTTTTTATAAAGAAATTTTCGATAGCAGCCCGGAGTTTGAAAGCCCGGTAGATGGCAATAGGCTCACCACCACAACGTACTTAATAGCAGCATTGGTGAAATGTGGGTGTACAATTACAGTGTATAACTCTGCTTATCCCTTCGGTGAATAGAGGCATGATGCTATGTTATGTGTTATACACACCTTTAGTATTGCTATTAGTGCTTGAAACGAGTTTTATGGGTAAAGATCTCAAACTGGCAGCGTAAAGGAAGGCCTCCTAGGGCTAGGTTGGTGGAGTAATGATCTACGCAAGTCTGAAGGGGCTGGATCAGAGAAGCCGATAATCGTGGTCAGTAGGAGTAGGAGTTTTACTTAAAAAATGCGCAAAAATTTGGTCTCTCTCGCTCTGAGCAATGAATCGTCTGTGATATATGCAAAGACCAACGATGATGGCTTAAATAATACTTTGACAAACTTATTGTATTTTTAGCCTGCCAAAACTCAAAAGGATTCTTATGATAATATTTTAAGCAAGTTAAAGCTTCTAGTAACTTGCTTTTTCAAGTCATAAACTAAGTCAAAGCCTTTACGTCTAATGCATCCCGCTTAATTATTTCCAAGTCTTTAACACTGCTGAATAATAAACAAGCTGAACAGATTTTAATGGTTGCCTTTAAGGGGAAGTCTGTTCTCCTATTTATTTTAGACAAAGGATAGCTGGTTTCAATGTTTGCCTAAAATAAATTTAAAATGACACGGCTTAAATAAAAATATGAACAGACATAATTTTATTTATTGGGAGTTTTGATTTAACAAATTACTTTTTATTTATTTTGCCTGTAAAGTAGATGTCGTGGTGGCCGAGTAGCTGTGGGTTCAAACCTAGCAGGTACCAATGTGACTTTTTCAATGTCATATGTTCTTTCTTGGTTAATCTAAGACATCACTGACATACGGTGAAGGAAAACATTGTGACGAAACCTGGACTTGGTAGTCTGAAATCGCCAACTCGCAGTAAGATAGCGTGGTGATTACGCTCGTGCCTTCTTTGTATGAGAAAAGGCCCTTGCCCTGCAGTGGGACAGTTATGGGCTAGTATTTTTTTTTATTACAATTGTATAAAATATATCACATTTTGTTTTATGACATAATGTAGCAATGTAACTAGAAATTAAGTTTTTTCTATATATTAATACGTGAAAACAAACTTTGTACGCCTTGTTACAAAAATTACGCGGACGGAGTAGTCTGAAATTTGGCACAGTTAAAGTTTATATGGAGAAGGAGTGCAGAAAGCTAATATCTTTATACGATATGCATTAGGAATACATTCAATTATTATTAAAAAAACACTAGCATGGGTTTGACACACACACACACACACACACACACACACACACACACACAGAGACAGATAACCTTAATAAATTTCGGTCACTCCGGCCTATTTCCACGGGCATAGCCAAGTACGTAGGGATATTAGAGTGCACAAGAGTATACGCAAACAAAGGTGCACTGCAGAGGCAGTAGTTGCAGAGGCAGAAGGAAGACTCCTTCACTATCATAGTCCGATGTAATCCGACACGACTGGAAAGAGACCAAGCGCAGGACCGACGGCTTTAAGTGCTCTTCGAAGCACGGGGGTGTCATACCAACAACTTCGAAACTCCTACTGAGAATTTCCTATCAGAAAAACTTAATAACGCTTTGCCCGACCTGGGAATAGAACCCAGGACCTCACGCTCAGCGGCCTCCCTAAACCAACGAAGTCATCACAAACAGAAAGCTAACTTAAAGACTGTAATTATGCATATAAAGGAGACGAGCTTCGCTTCTTTTAAGTATGTTTTTTGTTAATTAAAAAGAAACTCTACACAATGGACTGAGATGACTGGGCTTCAGGTATTTAAATTGTCATTTAAGAGAAACCAATATTTGATATTTAATGTAGGATGTCTACGCGAGACACTGGAGCTTCACGCTCAATAAAACGAAGCGATACGTTGCAGTACTTGATTTTTAATGATAACTTGCCCTATATTACATTGATGTGGTTATTACGAATTATTATTAGCAAGTAAAGTGGAACATGTCTTTTCGATAGATCAAAGTTACGAGTCATTATATAATAAAAAAGGAAGGTAGAATTTTTTCACTAAACGAATGATTTTAGGTGCAAGTACCGACATAAAAATATTAAATTAAATATAAAAATGAATAGCAGTTAGTTGCCGCGCGGTGGTCGTGTATGATGATTCCGTCAAGCGCCAACATCTTCCCCGCCGTTAAAAGTCTCCAACTTTTAACCTTCTATTAAATGTTCGGTTGCTGGTAACGGGCAGAGCCGTGTGAAGGGCCTGCGGTAGCATCCATGGGCTGTTTGGACATCTGCTACGCGACTCACTCCATCGGCTCCAGGAAACAACCTGCTGACTCGACCCATTCGCCAACACAATGGGGGCAGGTTCTCCTCCTGCAGGAGCACCAAGTCACCAACTTGTAATGGAGTGCTCCTGGTCCGCCACTTGGATCTCTGCTGCAGTTCAGCAAGGTACTCCCTTTGCCATCTTCTCCAAAAGTGCTGACGGATTTGATCAAGCCTTTGGTAGCGTTTCAGCTGGGTGGACTTGCAGTCTTCGTAGTTCGGTGAAGGTAGCGCGGTGAGCGGACGGCCAAGCAGAAAGTGCCCTGGGGTAAGGAAAAGTAGGTCATTTGGAGACGAGGACAAAGGATAAAGTGGGCGACTGTTCAAAATGGCTTCTACTTGAGCGAACAGGGTTGATATTTCCTCAAATGTTAAATGCGTATTACCCATTATACGCCTTATATGAAATTTTGCCGATTTCACCCCGGCTTCCCAGATACCACCAAAGTGGGGAGCATATGCAGGAGAAAATAAAAATTTAATCTCTTCTTCGTTCGAAAATTCTGTAATGGCCCTTTGATTACATCTTAAAAAATTACCAATTTCCTTAGCTGCAGCAACAAAATTACGGCCATTATCGCTAAATATTTCAGCAGGCTTACCCCGACGGGATATAAACCTGCGTAAAGTAAGGATGAAAGCATCCTTTGAAAGGTCAGTTACGGCTTCCAGGTGGACACATTTGTATCTCAAACATACGAAAATACATAAATAGCATTTTGTGACTCTTGATCCGCGTCCCTTCCCATTTAAGACAAAAAAGGGGCCGGCAAAGTCTATTCCCACACTTCGAAACGGGAAATCCACCGTAACGCGCTGAGAGGGCAAGTTTCCCATTATGGGTGATAAAGTCTTGCCCTGCGCTCTCCTACACGTGATGCAATTGTGCACAGTTCGCCTGGCGAGGTGCCGGCCATTGATAGGCCATATATACTCCCTGATGCTAGCGAGAAGGAGCTGAGGGCCAGCGTGCAATTTATGTAAGTGTTCACGCTCAAAAATTAGCTTGGTGAGATGGTGAGATGAGTGTAGAAGAATAGGATGCTTACTGCCTAGCGGAATGGATGAAGCATCCAAACGGCCTCCTACCCGAATCAAACCAATTGTGTCTAGGAAAGGTGTAAGTGCTAAAATATTTGATTTTGGACTAAGATTTTTCTTCTTGGAAAGTAAACCGTACTCTACAGGAAAGGATTCCTGTTGGGCCTTACGACACAAAAGATGGAAGGAATCTTGTAACTCCTGTAAGCTTAGAGCCTTTACGCGCTTAGAAGCGGGATTTTGTAGGTTATGCATGTACCTCAATACATAAGCGTATATTCGCTTTAACTTGTGTAGTTTGCTAAAATCATGAAATGGAATCATTGACAATTTATCGACATTAATATTAACATTAATTTTTATTTCAGGCAGATCGCACTCTGACTGGGACTTACTGAGGGATAAAACAGGCCAAGAAGATTCTTCGTGCCGCAAAAATTTTGGCCCTGTCCACCATAGGTTATGATCTTTGAGTTCCTCAGGATAAATGCCACGTGAGACAAGATCCGCTGGATTATCGGAGGTAGGTACATACCGCCAGCAAGAAAGGTCTGACAGTTCCAGTATTTCAGCGACCCTATTTGCCACGAATGTCTTCAACTTTCGAGAGCTGGTATGCAACCAAGCTAGAACGACGCTGGAGTCACACCAATATAACTTACGTTCTATTGGTAGCCTCAGAGAATCAACGACAGCCTTGCACAAACGAGCAGCGAGCAATGCAGCACATAGCTCTAGACGAGGTATCGTACAGGCCTTGACAGGTGCTACCTTTGACTTGGAGCACAAAAGATTAACGTGCACATTACCTGCTCTGTCGATGGACCGGACATATAGACAAGCGCCATAGGCTCTTTGGGAGGCATCGCTGAAGGCATGCATCTCCGTCACTACAGGTGAATCACATAGGACCTGCCTTGGCAGTGTCATTAAAGATATATGCGGTAAACTGCTGGAAAACTTACGCCAAGCACCTTCTATATCTCCTGAAAGAGGATCATCCCAACCCACTTTGTCAAGCCATAACTGCTGCATCATTAATTTGGGTATGACAATGCAGGGGCTAACAAAACCTAGTGGGTCGAAAATCTTAAACGAAGTTGACAATATGTAGCGCTTGGTAATTTTATCATTATTAGGAGGAATTTCGAAGGAATAATGCAATCTATCTGTTTTTGAATTCCACCCTAACCCTAAGGCATTTGAGGATTCACTTATTATTAGTGTGTCTGTAGAATTTTCAGATAATGACTCAAGAATCTTAGAAGAATTCGACTTATATTTCCGTAAGTTAAAACATCCTGACCTTAGTGCATCCGCTATGGAAGTTTGAATATGCTGTAGCTCCTTTTCAGAGTCACACCCAGTTATTAAATCGTCAACAAACAGGTCATGTTGAATGATTGTTTTAATAAAGGGGTCGTTGCACTCCTCGCCTAGCTGCCAAAGACACCTAGTACTTAAATAACTAGCGCTTGCGAAACCGTAAGTAACAGTATTTAATTGTAAGGTCTTTAGGGGCAGATGCTCATCTTCCCTCCACAAAATTAGCTGAAGATTCCGATCGGTCTCGTCTAGACTGCATTGGCGATACATCTTTTCTACATCAGCAGTTAAAAGGTACTTGTAGAGACGAGCTCGAATTAATATGGAGAAAAGAGAGTCTTGAATTTGAGGCCCAACCAACTGTATATCATTGACAGAAAGGCCCGAAGTGGTGCGAGCTGAAGCATCGAAGACCACTCTTATTTTCGTCGACTCGCTGTTTTCCTTAAACACAGGATGGTGAGGTAAGTAATAGCAAAAATTTGATGTTCCTTTTAATGAAATTTCAGAGAGGTGACCCAATTCTGCATACTCGTTAATAAATTGTATATACTGTGATTTAACTTCAGGTTGTCTCCTAAAACGTTTTTCTAAGTTGTAAAACCGTTTTTTTGCCATGTTATAGGAATCACCAAGACAGTCAGGTGAGTCAATTAAAGGTAACTTGACACAAAATCTGCCATTCTCTAAGCGGTAGGTGTGTTGCAAAAAATGCCTTTCACATGCCTGCTCGCTTTCACTTAGATATGATTTTGATGGGATTTCTTCTAACTCCCAAAATCTATTTAAATTCAATTCCATATCTTTACTATGAATTGAATTAGTTAGAGTATGATTACATTTAATATTGATTTTTGCTTGCAGGCATTGTGGCAAGGGGCCTCCAACCAACCAGCCCAGCTTAGAGCTGTGTAACCTAGGTAGTCTAGGACCTAATGACCGCTGCTCACCACCTATGATGTCCCAAAATAAATCTGAACCTATCAGTATGTCTACGAAACGAGGTTGATTAAATTTGGGGTCTGCAAGGACTATATTGTTAGGAATGTTGAACGATCTAATATCAATGAATGAGTTGGGTATTGAACCTGTTAGCTCATTCATTACATAAAAGTTAGAAATGACGCAAAATGATGTATTATTTGATTTTAATTGGGCAATGCAATATTCAGATATTGTTGCTGAATGATTGTTGCCAAAACCAATGATTCTAGTAGCGTCAATAGGACAATCTTTCAAGGATAACCTTTCCTTGAGATCCTTACTAATAAAAGATGATTGGCTGCCACAATCAAGTAAGGCGCGAACTGTTTCAGATTTACTAGTCTTAGGGTTCACGACTTCAATTAAGGCAGTAGACAAAAGGGCTTGTATTTTGCCATGGTTATTGCAGGTGACTAATGTCTCTGAAGGACTATTAGCACTAGACGTATTGTCGTTTGTAGCAGTAGGAAGATGTAATATTGTATTATGTCGCTTGTTGCATTCACGGCAACGACCCAAACGACATTTAAAACTAGGATGGCCCGACCTTAAACAATTAAGACATAGTTTTAGTTTCGTTGCCTCAGCTATACGCTCATTTATGCTCTTTGCCTTGAACAAAGGACAGTCGAAAATTCTATGATCAGCATTACAGCACGGACAAAGGCATGATGAGGATGATTGTGTTTGGTTACTATTACTAGTGTATGCATGAGACTTAAGGTGGACGTGTTCGGATTTGTTAGAGTGACCTGAAGGGCGTTGCTGACCGTGAGTAGGTCTAGAAGAGCTATCCGTCTTGCTGCGGTGCAAGGATTCAAGTACAGTTGCACGATTATTTAAAAATCTATGAAAATCCTTAAGTGTGGGTGTGTCAGTTGAGAACGCGTTACGGTGTTCCTCCCATTTCATAAAGGTGTGATTGTCCAGCTTGGACGCAACTAAGTGGATTATAATGACATCCCAATGCTCAGTAGCTAATCCTAAATTGGAAAGGGCACGCAAATTTTTAGTCACGTGGTCAACTAAGAAACGCAACGACCTCTCAGACTCCTTGGTTATAGCATGTATGTTAAACAATGCACTGAGATGATGACTTATTAATAAACGCTTATTGTCATAACGATCAAGTAGTAGGCTCCAAGCCTCTGGATAGTTATTAGAAGATACTTCTAGATTCGATACGGTACGTGCCGCCTCTCCTTCTAGGTATGAAATTAAATAATGGAATTTGTTAACCGTACTTATTCTATTATTTTCATGAATTAAAGATCGAAACGTATCACGAAATTCCATCCAACGGAAGTATGATCCATCAAACTTGGCTATCTGTATTAAAGGTAGCTTGAAACCCATTTCGCTATGATCAAGAGCACATTGCGTTATGTTGTGAGGACTACTTGAGTCGTGGATGCTGTCATCTTTACCATGCAGTTGCAGTAGGCTTTCCGCCGTTACAATATTACTAATAAATTCCTCTTCAATATTTTCTCGCTCTTCAAGTTCATCCTTCAACCCACTACAATTAAAAATTTCTATTTGACTTTGTAAGTCGTCAAATTTGGAAGACAAAGTTTTAAATTTGGTTAGCTTTAGCGTAAGTTCCGCTCTTTGTGTTGCAGTAAAAGTATCTAGTCGTGATAACTTATCTAAATAATTTCTAAATTTCGTGACTTGGCCTTTGACAGAACTACGTTTAACGTTTAACTCCGCCAAGCTCTTGGCAATATCATCCTTCAAACTCATTGTAATCGTAGAACAAAAGATCAAACGAAAAAGAAATTAAACGTTATCAAGAATAAATTTGAATTTATAACGTTAATCAAAAGTCAAATAATGGAAAATAATAATAATATACGCTCACGCCCCTCGTTGGTGATATCTGCTGCCCGGAAGGCTGATCGGCCTAATCAAGGCCGCTCGGTGTACAGCGGCAGCCGCAAGCAACACGGGCGCGCAACGACGTGCGGGAAAGCCGGGCACAATCTGGAATGTTCGGCGGAATAGTCACTAAACGGAAATAGATATAAGGCACGGCAACCTTTAGCAATGATAATACTAGAGAAATAATTATAAGGTAAAAAAAATATATTCTTATGTAGGTACTTTAATATTACTTATGTTAGAAATTTACTTAAATTTTCCTTAAAACGGCATGAAACTCAAACTCGGTTTATGGGAATAAACATCCTTTTTGTTGGTATATTAGAACTATAAAATAACGGTTCAATGAAAATATGATGCGATCAAAACGCAATATTGAATTTAGGAATGTGGACTTTGAACCTTGAATTTGCACAAGTAGAAACCAAAAGATAAATGGATGGGTAAATAGGCTATGTGATCTAACGGATATTAAGGAACAAAGGAAGGGCACTTAGCTGCATTAGTCCTGCTGCGCTGCGGTATGACGCCGTCACAATCACGCCAAAGTCCGGCGGTACTAAGTAGGTTCTTCCTGATGTATTCCCTCAATAAATACGGCTGGTTTCCAAAGGCTGGTTGCGGTGCGGTGCTGACCGGCTGATGGCTGCGGCGCTGTGCTGCCCAAAACCAGCTAGACCTTGGTACTCGTGATCCGAAGATTGCAGGTTCGTGTCCTGTCACGGTCGCCAATTATGTCTACGCGAGACACTGGAGCTTCACGCTCAATAAAACGAAGCGATACGTTGCAGTACTTGATTTTTAATGATAACTTGCCCTATATTACATTGATGTGGTTATTACGAATTATTATTAGCAAGTAAAGTGGAACATGTCTTTTCGATAGATCAAAGTTACGAGTCATTATATAATAAAAAAGGAAGGTAGAATTTTTTCACTAAACGAATGATTTTAGGTGCAAGTACCGACATAAAAATATTAAATTAAATATAAAAATGAATAGCAGTTAGTTGCCGCGCGGTGGTCGTGTATGATGATTCCGTCAAGCGCCAACATAGGATGAGTATGAAATGAATAAAATATTATTCATTTCATACTTTCATATTGATGATGTAGAAGTATTTTATAATTATTCTTTATAATTTCGGTGAGAATTTATCCAGTTTATGAGAGAAATTGAAATGTAGTGTTTTAAAAGTATTTATCAAAGTTAGACGCGTGTCAGTTCAATTATCTATAAAGGGATTACAGAATAGATAGCAATGAGGTCACCAAAAGATAGATTAAAATGTGCAAGAATTCAGGGTAGTGAGCAGAGGTCGAGATGGCTTAGTAATCAGAGCGTCTGGAGTATTTATCCGGGAGGCGCATGTTCGAATCTTGCTCACGACAGTATCGTTCTTTCACTTAAAAAAAAAATGTCTAATTTTATATTTTTACATAATTCTGTTTTTTTTTTCTTGTATACATATTAACTCAAGCCTTATTCTCATGGCGGTAAGCAGAAACTACAAACCTCACTTTCGCTCCGCACATGTTAATGCGTTTGAAACATAAAGATGTATTAGAAAAAAGTACTTAGTACTTATCCTACATATAATATTCTACAAATAGTAGCACCAAATAAATTGAAACAGGCTTTACGTTACCCTATATTTGTGGTGCACCGTAACCTCAACATGTCTCCTGTTTGGGGACCTCACCACATTGAAGATACCCGTGTATTTGATTATTTGAATGCATCTGCACGACTCTCGTTTACCCTCGTCTGTTTGGAAGCCTCCGTTGTACGATTTTCCAGTTGTTTTCAGTACAGGTCTTGTTTACGTTCACGGTTTTGTTTCGTTTTTTATTGGGATCAAGCATTGGACTGTGAATGGATATTGGAATGTAGGGAGTGGTCAATAAATATTAGTTTTAAGTTATTTGAATGAGGATTGTATTTAGTTATGTGCTTAATTTAAGTAAAGTATTTGTGTTTGTGGATGCTATTATTATAATGTTTAACTCAACAATATTTTAGAACATTTAATGAAGCTAACACTATTCCTGTGTGGCTAAATATACCATAAATATTCACATAAACCAATTTAAAAGGCACTTATGAAACGTCAGAATTTAGATGGATGTTTTGTGTCATCTATATTTTTGTTTCGAAAATATATAATTTATTTCGAAACTGTAGTCCACCATTACACATTTGCCCAACTTTTCGGGGACAGTGGCATTATGTATGCGTGCGTTTACAGACATAATTATAATCTCACAATCACACACACTCGGACCGGGAACAATATGTAGATCATACAAATATTTGCTCCGTCCGGGAATCGAACCTCCAACATGCGACGCAACAGTCTGTCTCTCGACCACTGCGCCAACTAAACAGTCGAAATTAGTACCCCCGCATTCCTCGTCACTCCTATTAATGTAACAATGAAGTTATTAGAAGCCGAGAAAGCTCTAAGAACCGTTTCACAAAGTAACACCTAGTACAATTCTTAAACACAACAATGTATTATAAAGGTAAGGTAGACTCTGTAAACTGTTACCGGTTAATAGTTTACTTTAATTCCCTTACCTTTAGAGCAGCCATAAACAGGCGAGATTAACAGTAACTATTGTATTTTATTATCTAATTTAGTGTTTACTCAGCGCAGTTTACTATACTCAGCACTAAACTTTAATTTGTAACTGAGTAAAGGTAGCAGTGTGTTAGTGTAGATAACTTCAGTGTTTACATGAGTTATGTGTTTTCATAGTAATAATGTGTCTTCATGTTTTTACACCTCGTTTGTAATGTGTTGTAAAATATATATACTTATTTTGCACTGCATTGGAGCCCTTAGTCATGAGTTTGACTCACACAATCGCCGCGAGCTCAGCTCATGACTATGGGCTCCGTCCGAGTTTGAAACTAATAATAATAATAATAATTTATTTCAAGCAAACAATATCTTAATTTCTAGGATACAAACACTGAGATACAGCTTAACAATATATACAATTCAGAGAACATCTGTGTCTGAACTAGATAACTTAATATCTGTGCTTCAGACAGCAGCGCTCTTCCCTTAAGGATTATACATTTCACTGTATACAAAGATCATCCATCAATATATATATATCAATAATCGGGCAATCCCGAATATTGCAGGTGAGTAATAACCGTTGAACAATAATTAATATGAATGTGTTTCACGAAAGTTATTATACAAAAGTAATACCTCATTGGTCTGTAATTTGACATCAAGTGCTGTGCCACTTACATCACTAATTTCTCTAAATTTATAAGTTTTTGTGGAAAGAAAGATACGGTCGTGAGCAGGATTGAAACCTTCGCCTCAATTCGTACTTTTTAATGTTATGTTATGTTATTACTTTCAAGAATCTATATATATAAAAATAAATCCCTATTACCCTTGGTCAAGCCATAACTTGAGAACGACTGCACCAAATTGGATATTTTTTTTTTGTTGTGTTCGACCTTGTTAGGACAAGCTTTTCACACATAAGGTTATTTTTGTGGCGGGGGAAACCGCGGGGCACAGCTAGTAATCCTATATAATTTTGAGCAGTGAGCGATTAATTACTGCTTACAAGCAATGAATAAAAATATCGTGAGGGAACCAGTACACCTGTGAGATGTTCTCCATGTTTTGTAAATGGCCTACGGGCGGTTTAAACTCCAGTAGGTTGTTCCTCAACCATACGATAAGAAGAAGAAGTTTTGATCCTTCTCAGCTCAGGTTGTTACCTGTATCTTTATGGGATTCGTTTTACAAGTTACCATCACCATGCTGTGTATGTATAAGTCTCAAATCGTCGCTCGTGCGCGTGTAAAAACCGCTATGTATTTATTTTTGGTTTGGTTTAATTTGGTTATGAAGATAGTAAAATAAATTAATAGATAACGGGTTTCACAGGCATGTGCTGAGATATAGTATAAAATAGCACCAAAAACTGATTTAAAAACATAAATACATAACGGTTTTTACACGCGCAGCGACGAAATTCACAATGCATTTTAGTATATAGTAGCGTGTTCAAATTGCGTGCCTAAGAGTCAGTCCTCTCCTACTTTATACCATTTCCTTTAATCTTTTCAAAGTAGGTAACACATCATTAACGCGGCATTTGCCAAGCTTCCGTATAAAGAGAGCATCTACGAAATAGTTTTCTAATATTTTAAGGGCGCGCGCAGTTAGGTACTTAGTCCATGGCTTACTGCTCTTGTACAATTTTCTCTCGAAACAACGACTTCTATATTTAAAGAACTTTGAACAACTAAATATTTGTATGGGTTATTATAGGTTAGGTAGGTTACGAACTAGGAATGGGTACCGTATTATTAAAATTTAAAATACTAATGTAGTAAACAGTTATTTATGAAGCTTAAATAATTTGGCGGTATTTTTAGTTCATTTAGAAGAATATGTTTAATATTAGATAATCCACGAATAAATTTACTAATTTTTTTTAATATTATTATATTTACGATTCTAGGTGCATGATAAAAACGCACCTACCATATAAAATGAATTCAAACGACCCATAAATATCCAGTTAAACAACCTGACATGTAATTGTAATATTATTTATTGGTTATTTTCTTCCCGTCGGAGGACCCTAAAACCCTTTTCGCGAAGCAAAAACCATTATGTTAATAGCATATTGCGTGTGAGCGTGCATAACGATACTGAAGACGGGGTGTTAAAGATTATGAGCGATATTGTTTACCGTTTTAAGGACATTTTCTTGGGACATTAAACGCCTGTTTATATTTACATACTGAAAGTTAAGCGTGGTATCGATTGGGTATCAAAGGACAAAGAGTATTATTATAAACTCATAACTAATAAAACATTCTACCTTTTTTATTTAAAAATTTGGTCTACGTTTGGCCATCAACTCGCCTGATGTTAAGCGACGGTGTGCCCGAAGATGGAGCACGTAGATCCAGAAGAAATCTATTCACTCTAAGTATAGTGGATAGATTTGGGCGAACGACAGTTGGGGAATGATGCAACTGCCCAGACCCGTGTGCCACAACGGTTGCATCGGACTACATCCCTAAACACGACTAGGTCGCTTCACGGCATGGCTATGTCCGGTGGGTGGTAATCAGCCGCGGCCGAAGCCTCCCATCAGAGTTGCGTTGCCTCACCACCCAGTGGCTACGTCTAGGGATTCCATTTTAAAGGCACTCCTACGGACGCGAGGAACTTACCCCCTAACAACCTTATATTCATATATTTATTGAATTCTCATCGATGTTTTGCCTCATCAACTGCAACATTGGTTTAGTAGTTACAAGCGCGGCTGATTGTTGCGAGGTCCTCGATTCAAAACCTGGGTCGAGCAAAGTGTTCGGCTTTTCCCTTAGGATTTTTTCTGTAGCAGCCCGGAGTTCCGAATTGTTCCCAGTAGGTAAATTGTAATACGGTATTATTAATGATAATGTTATATGTAGCTGTACAACAATGTACACCTTTCTGCCTAAACCTTTGGGGCATACAGACTTGATTTTATGTATATTTTTCACGCCAATAAATGCTATATAAAAAAAAAACTATTTTGTCCTAGCATAAACATATTTTTACACGTAACCTGTTCATTTTTTACAACCACATGAACGTTATTTAAGTTTTATGATTTATTATGACTTGCCAGTAAAGGCTTTCGATTTCGATATAAAACCTTTTTTCCAAAACAACGCACAGGTCAAACCTACTCAGGCGGAGAAATTCAGGATCGGTTCGATTAAAACCTATCGAAAAATAAACGGTTCAAGCTACGCCTATCGACTGAACGGTAAATTTTTTGTATTAAAATTATGACGAAATTTGTTTTAATGACGTAAATTTCGTCTACCTATGAATATCTCAATGACTGATACAATAAATGGTCAAGTAGATATAATATACCATTACGCCTATATTCCCCGATGGGATAGGTAGAGATGTTCTAGTGTAGCTCTTTATTTCCCGTTGTCGGAGCTGCTAGACACTTACTCACTAACTTTGTCACGCCACCTACTTCCTGACTCCGGGCTGTTTCCTAACAGAAAAACTCAATTACACTTTGCCCAACCTAAGAATCGAACCCAGGATCTCACGCTCTGCAGTCGCGCTTGCGACCACTAGACCAATGAAGCATTTCAGTTCCACCAAAACAACAAAAATTCAAATCAGGTATAAAAATCTCTATAGGTATCTACGAGTACTATAGTTATATTTGCACTGTTCCAACATATTTCACGTCTGGTCGCCGTACGAATGCATGGAACGGACGGTAGCCGGCCGGCCCGTGCAACGGGTTGCATCAGCACCATTCATGTGAAAGGGAATGCTTTTTTATTGGTCGTTTTTTATTCGATGCCTATTCATGAGCTTTTTATATACCTCAGATATTTGATGTGGTGTAGCGTTGAAAGGTAAAGCTTATTGGGTGGTCGTTTTGTGTTCGTTATTTACAATTTTATGTGAGTGTAATTTTAGAGGGGGTAATTATATTGTAGTCTAAGATGCGCTGTCAAATAGCAAAACTGTAAACAGACCATTTCACCAGATTTGGTAGAGTTGAATTGTAGCACACTCACATTTCACGAATGCCTTTATGCCCCATGTGGTGAGTTTATTTATTACCATCGATCCGGCGCAATTCGTAACTCAGGGCACTGAGAATTTCTTAACGTAAAATACGCAATAACACTTTGCCCAACCCGGGAATAGAACCCTGAACCTCAGGTTCAGCAGTCACACTTGCGACCACTACATTGTTGGTGGCAGAAACTGTAAAATCTGTGCATGTATAAACTTATGGTGTAAACATGGTTGGTTCATGAAGCACCAATATGTAATAGAATGTTTTCAAGTTCGGTAAGAAGAGGTATATTTTTTTAAGAAGAATTATTAATACGTTTTAATACGTATGTCTTATTTTCTTTTTATAAATTCAGTTTTGAATAGTAAATCAGTCAACCAAAAAAAAAATCTATATATTTTAAATATGAATAAAACATGTATTTTTGATTTATTTTCATATGGCCAAGTATTTTATAAACGACATGAATACAAAAGAGATATCCTGAAAATAGTTGGTATAATATTTCATATAATTATTTTGCCAAATGAAACGTAACGTATTTTCACCGGGTGAAATTACGAAACAACCTATAATTTATGAAATGCAATCATGAAATGAAATGCAGCGGGTGTGCATACGCGTTCGTAATTAGTGATATAGGTTTCAATATAGTTCCATTAAATAAATAAAAATTGTGTTTTTAAATATATTACAAAATTGCTATTCAACTAAATTGTAAATTATCATTTAATTAATTGTAAACCTAACCATATTTTATCAGTAAAATTAATATTTGTAAATATTTTTAATTATTATACTAAATTGTTATACTGTTGCTATTATATTTACTCTCTAGATTTACAGATGCATATGTAAAATTCGAAGCAAAAGTTATACACCACAATTTTTTATAACCCTATACATTGACCGTGGACGTGTTGAGTAACAGAAAAACAACATTACTATCGAAGAAATGGAAGAATGGGACATATTTTTTTTAAAGAATTAGCGCACTATTGTAAATATCATTTTAGTAAAAAAATATTGTTATTTTTGGGCCTCGTCCATTTTAGTCGAAATTTTCAGATATGTCAAAAGCGAATGACTCCACCAGATTTCATAAAATTTTGTTTCTGATATTGTATGCATTAAGAAAAGGTAAAACGTTCTGCATAAGCTCTTAATTTTTATTCGGTAATTAAAATATTGTGATTGTGGTGAGAGCCCTTTGGAGTCCAGAAGGAGGTACGAATTAAATTTCGGAAGCATTTTTCTCCACAAAAACTGTTGCTAGGTTTTGAGAAGATTTAATTTAGTAAAATCTCAGGTTTTCGCGTTTACTACACATTAAAATAAAACAACTTTTAACCGGAAATCGCGTCTATTAATAATTTATTTTTATTGACATTCCGAACGCTTTGCAGTGTTTGTGGTCGCAGGATGATAAGGTTTTATGCGTCATAACAGTTTAGTTTAAATTATTTCCGTCTACCTTACATATAATTGATAAAATGAATAAAAAAAAAACTATTTAAATTGACAACTTTTAACCGGATTAATCGCGTGTATTATTGGTTTTTTGTTTTTCCTGACGTCCACGAACGCTGCAAAGTGTTCGAAACGTCAGGAAAAACAAAAAACCAATAATACACGCGATTAATCCGGTTAAAAGTTGTTTTATTGTAATGTGTAGTGATCGCGCAAACCTAAGATATTACTATATTTAAATTGAGTTTTAACAATGTATAAAGATTTAATTTATTTATTTTACGCATATATCTACTGTTATTTGAATCTGAATCAGATGAGATATTTATTTCTCTGCATTGGTTTAATGTAGAAATATAAAATGTTGATGCCATAAAATTGCGGATGGACTGTGATGGCAAAATTCAATAATATCTAAAAGGTTGCGGGAAAACACTCTGATATATATTTGCGATGTTATGATCTGAATACAATATTTGCGTATACCTAAAATGGCGACTCTGTTTGATTTTGAGGCAAAATGTTGTTGAAATGGTTAGGTGCTGTTATGATAGTGTTTCTATCACTATTATGTTCTAAAAACATGTCTATTAATTGTTACTAAGTGTCGCCCATCGCTCTATTCCACCACTATAGCTTTCTGCACTCCTTTAAACTTACTATAACTAACTACTCTGTGGGCGCACTATGTTTGAAAGGGCTATAAAGTTCTTTTCAAATATTAATAGCATATGTAAAAAGCATAACCAGCCCCTAGCCCACTGCAGACCGCGAGCTTCTTGTCATACAGAGAAGCTCATTGCGGGTTGGCGAGTTCAGTCCATCAAGTCCAGGTTTCTTCACGATCCTTCCTAATCCTGATCCTTAATAATTGTATATATTAACTTGGTTATTGGGCTGAAGAAGGAGCTGGATGGATTTAAATCATAAACAGTTCAGCTAGCCTATTGTATTCATATTTTTTAAGTAAGTCGGAAGAAAAAGCGCTACCGAACGTAATGGTTAGTGATACGAAAATATAATGTTCAACAAGCCCTTAGTACGTCTTAAAAATTGTTCGCAATGCCATATGCTTATCTCTTATACATAAGCTACAATATGGGGTATTTTGTCCCAAAAAATATTGAACATTAAAATGTAATTTTTCAGCATTATAATTAACCATGGCATATTAATCCTTACAAACGAAAAGTACTTCATCAACAAAAGAATTTTATGAAGATAAACTTTGACCTTTATGGCATGTTATTTGGACGCATAGTTTAGGAGATAATGTAAAATGCAAATTCAACACTCGCGTGAACGAGCCGTATGACGCATAAACCCCGCTCGACGAGATGAACTGTGATTTATTTGATATTTGTTGGTTAGTACTAAGTAGGTAATTAAAATATATTTATACTCGGGTGAAACCGCGGGGCACAGTTACGCCGCGTGCCGCGAGCTCGATTCGCGCACGGAGTAAATATTTGTATCATTTACAGATAATTGATCTCATGTGAAATTATATGTCTGTAACTGCACTCACAATACAGAAAGAAGAAGAACGTATTAATAAAAAAAAAAAGAAGGAAAGAAAGAACTTGAATGGTTAAGATTCATTCTGATGTTGACTTTTGAAGGCAGTATTCTCTAGATGAAGCAAATCTATACTAATATTATAAAGCTGAAGAGTTTGTTTGTTTGGTTGAACGCCCTAATCTCAGGAGCTACTGGTTCGAATCGAAAAAATATTTTTATTTTGGATAAATGGATTATCGAGGAAGGCTATATATACATCACGCTACGACCAATAGGAGCGGAGCATCACTGAAAAATGTTGCAAAAACGGAAAAAAAAAATCCTTTTAACGGCTTCCGTTGCAAACGCTACGTAAACGGTTAAAGTTACACAAAAATCATGTATGACGGAATTGATCCTCTTTAAAAGTTCTAAAAAAAAATCCGCGACAGAATATGTCTACCTTTTAAGATTGACTCACTATAAACTTTTTTATGGTTATCAAATTGAGTCCAAAATAATGCATTATTTGCGAAGGTGTTTTTTTAAAATATGATATTAATCCTTATCCAAATAAATACGTTATTCATCATAAGTATTTAATTTTGAACAAAATTGCCCTACACACTACTTACATCATTTGATTTCAATAAATATCTTTGGAGGTATTGTAGTTTTAAAATAACTCGGCAACAAAATAATGATCAAGTACCAAGCGCGTATTTATAACATAACATTATGACGCCTGTATTCCCCAAGAAGAAAGGGTATGCAGAGGTGTACAAACTCGTACACCCACATTCCACCAATGCTGTTATTAAGTCCAATGTAATAGGTGGTGAGCCTATTGCCATCTACCAGGCACAATTCAAAATCCGGGCTGCTACTGAGAATTTTCTAACAGAAAACCTCAATATCACTTTGTCCGACCCGGGAATCGAACCCGAGACCTCATACTCAGCAGTCGCGCTCGGGACCACTAGACCAATGAGGCAGACGCAGAAAAAAACCTACTAAAATATATTCACCCCAATGGTGAATATCTAATATATAAAATTCTCGTGTCACAGTTTTCGTTGCCATACTCCTCCAAAACGCATTGACCGATTTTGATGAAATTTTTTGTGCTTATCCGGTATCTATGAGAATCGGCCAACATCTATTTTTCATCCCTCTAAATGTTAGGGGTAGTCCACCCCAAATTTTTTTATTTATATGGCAAAACAACGTTTGCCGGGTCAGCTAGTATTTTAGTAGGTTTTTTTCTCAAATTAACGGGCGATACCGCGGGGCACAGCTATTATATTATAATTAGCCTAAGTTACCCCGAATTAGGGTTTCACAGGCTAAGTGTTAGTTACCAAACTCCACGCGGACGACGTCGCGGGCACAGCTAGTTAAATATAATCAGGATTAGAAACTGCCTCATTGTTATAGAATTGACAAGCGTAGCTGCTGAGCACGAGGTCCTGGGTTCGATTTCCGGGTCGGGCAAAGTGTTATTGGGTTTTTACGTTAAGAAATTCTCAGTAGGAGCCCGGAGTTTGTAATTGTGATCGGTGAATGGCAATAGTTTCATCACCTATTTATTACATGGGACTTATGAACAGCATTGGTGATGTGTGGTTAAATCTACAACACTATATGCACCTCGACCTACGTCTACAGGCGTGATGCTATGTTATGTAGAACCAAATTAATATTTGCATATAAACGGCGTAGGTAATCGTTTTTTTAGATAACATAGCATAGGCAGAATAACATCCATTAGGATGTTTACTACCTTTACCTAACTTCCTAATCCTAACTAATATTATAAATGCGAAATTAAGTTTGTTTGTTACCTGATCATCCTGAAATTTTGCATGTACGTTGTCAGGTGTACCTTTAATCCCGATGAAAAGTATTGTTTCTTAGGAAAAAAAAACAATATCATGCGTCTGATAAGATAGAAGATGGCGCCACGTATTTTTAGAATCATGACCGAATTTTAAATTTAAGTACCTAATACATTTCGTGAGTCTAGAGTATCGATAGACCGGTTTGTCCTCCTAATTAACGCGAGCGAAGCCGCTGGCAAAAGCTAGTTAAAACATATAAAATATCTCCCGATTTTACGTTCTATAGGGAACATACGTGACATTTACCGTTTCTCATACCAACGACCTATATGCAAATAAGCCAACGTTTATGTAAACCAACCCCATTATAGGAAGTTCCCAATACGTTTCGTTATCTCAAATATTGACTGTGCCACCGTTGTCTCTTTCATCATTCCCTTTCGAGTGAAGAGTTCGTTTTATTCGTATAGGCCCAATAAGACCTACTTACCCCAAAATTTGCTGCAATTTATCAAGACAAATGATCGTAGAGATTTTTCACTTACAATCTGAGTAATGAGGCGAATCGTAATAGTAAATTGTTTGGCTCTTCTTTTGTTTTGAGAATATAATTTACTTGAGCTGTTGTATTTTTTTTTATTTACTGGTTCTCTTTTGTGAAGTTGCGTTATGCGGAATTTGTGTATTTTGCGGCCTGTTGCTCACGTTTTGTATGTACCTTCTTAGTTATCTTTCAATATTAGCTTTGTTTGTCTGTTTTATTTAAACATTTAATGATCCATTCTTTAAAACTGAATAAATACTCTTAAGGAACCAGCACACCTCAGAGATGTTCCTTAAGGTTTGTAAAGCCGTGTCAGAGACCTATGGGCGGTTTAAACTCTGAGACTAGGGTGTTCGTTAAATAAGAATAAGATTTATGCTTGCGACCGTATTCTTTTTCCATTTAATATTATAACTTAAGAATTCGCAAAGCAATGCTTATGGTAAATCTTTAATTGTTAAGGTAATTACGTCTTTACGACATTGTATTAACTGCTACTGCCTAGTTAGTCGCGTCGGTTCGGTCACTTGTATGGGGACTGAATACATAGCAATGACGTCACCAAAAGACGTGTTAAAATGTGGAAGAAGAATTCACGGTAGTGAGCAGAGGTTGAGATGGCTTAGTGGTCAGAGCGCCTGGAGTATTTATCAGCAGGCGCAGGTTCGAATCCTGCTCGCGACCGTATTTTTTTCCATTTAATGTTATAACTTAAGATTTATGTATCTGCTTAGCTTCTTCCAATCTTACTGGATGTAGCTTAATATCAGTATTTTACATGGAGCGACTGCCTATCTGACCTTCACAATCCAGTTACAGGGTAACACGATATTCCATGGAAGGACTAGTGTCAAACTTTCAGGCGTCTCACCACCCGCAGCGGCTGTCCAAAGATCTTCATTTGACAGGGATCAACGGCTAAACATGTTCGCCAAGGCATGGACGGATTTAAAATTATGGTTACTTACGCAGACCAGCCATACCTGGCGCAGTTTAACTCGATCGTTCGATCTGGGCGTCTAAAATGGCCACTTTGAACATTTCTCCTAAAAATGAATCATTATTTGAATTGAGTAACTTCATAGGATTCTGCTAATTGACACATTAGCAATTCCTATTTTGTGAACCATTTTACGAATTCCCATAGAAAACTGTCAAATGATTTGTCCATGAAGTAACCATTTTACGATTTGTGAAAGGAATCATATTAGGATCCTATTTAGCCACGAGCCCCTCAAGAAAAATCTTATTTAAAGGCAGATATTGTACTACCCTCAGACTAAAATAAAATATATTACGATACTATAGTGAAACCGTAATCTACGCTGCCTTTCTATTTTACAAGATATGAGACACTTTTCAATAAGAATGATATTACCCATCCCATGCACTGCGCGGTCCCATGAGAATTTAATAACCTAGTGCAGAGGACGTCGGCAAATCCTCTCCTATCTAGCTTGTTGCTCGGCTTTGTACCATTAGACAAGAATATTGAAAAGTTCCACTCCTACATACTACATATACTCGTATATGCAGTCGCATTGATTACTACATATTATAAAATAAAATCCTCAGCCGCGTCTATCTGTCTGTCTATTTGCGATAAACACAAAAACTACTGAACGGATTTGCATGCGGTTTTCACCAATAGACAGAGTGATTCATGAGGAAGGTTTAAATGTATAATTCCCGTAAGTTCGCTAGTAAGGAATAAATTATAGAGTCTTAATTACCTTCACTGCTTCGTTGCTGTTGTTCTTGTAAATGTTGCTGCTCAGCCTGAGGTTCTGGTTTCAATTCCCGGGTTTGTAAAGTGTTATGATAAAACAACTTTTAACCGGATTAGTCGCGTGTTTATTGGTTTTTGTTTTTCCTGACATTTCGAACACTTTGTAGCATTCGTGGTTGCAGGAGGACGACATTAATAACAAAAACCAATAATACACGCGATTAATTCGGTTAAAAGTTGTTTTATTATAATGTGTTTTGATCGCGAAAGCCTAAGATATTACGTTGTAAAGTGTTGTTGAGATGTTTTATTACAAAGTTCTTATTAGTAGCTTGGACTTATTGTGCCCTGTTGATAGCAATAGGCTCACTACCTATTACATGAGATTTATTAACGGCATTTATGTAATTTGGGTGTATAATTAAACACTTATGCCTATACCTTCGGGCAATACAGGCTTGATGCTATGTTACCTATGTTAAACTTCTTCAGATCGTCGTTTAATGTTTGTTCTATATGTTAAGTTCAGTTCTTTTGGTGGATAATCTTATGGTCGTCCATAAAACGAATATCCTTAAAAAACTTCTGAAACTATACCTATCTATGTCACTTTAAGGTAGTTGGAAAGAGATGACAATAGATTTTATAAGACATTTTCATTAAAATACATTTTAAGCAGGACTTTAGATAACCGCTTAGTTTTACGTTTTTTGGTTAAGATTATATTTTTGGGTGCGGTTCTTGTTCTGAGTTAAACTACATAGTACATGGAAATATATATTTTTGGACTTTATAAGATCGTGTTATTGATTATTTTGTGCCGGATGTATATGATATACTTGTAAATGATTTTGGAATGACCTAACTTTTATAAAATATAAGGTATATACCGACGAGTGAACGGCTATATGTTTTTGTAAATAAAAAAATGCTTCTAATGGCTAGTTTCAAAAGGTTAATTTTGTTAAAGCACAGGAATGTCAATAAACAACAATACACATAAACAACAATAACAAACAAAACAAAGTCACACGATGGTTTATAAGTGTTGCTCCACACTAGGAATTGTATGTACCCACATAAATCCCGGACACACACACACACCCAAACCCAACAATTATCTGTAGATCATAAAAAAATATTTGTTCCGTGCGGGTTGGAAACCCGCGCCACGCGGTGCAGAAACCGATCTCTCAACTACTGCACCAACCACGCTGTCAAATAAGTAAACATAGTTTTTAAGTATTTTACAAGTGGTTTTGGTTGAGTTGCCCGCGTTCGTAGGAGTGCACCCTTAAAATGAAACCCCTACACGTTGCCCCTGGGTGGTGCAAAACGCGGCTGAAGCCTCCCACTAGAGTTGTGTTGCCTACACAACTCTGGTGGGAGGCTTCGGCCGCGGCTGGTTACCACCCACTGGACACCATGCCGTGATAGAAATAGAAATATTTATTTGTTTATTTCTATTAATATTTTGATGTGTCCTAGTCGTGTTTCGGGATGTAGTCCGATACAACCGTTGTGGGAGACGGGTCTAGGCAGTTGCATCAACTCCCGAATCATCGTTCTCCCATAATCTATCCACTCTACACTTAAGAGTAAATCGATTTATTCTGGATATACGTGCTCCATACTCGGCCACACCGTCGCTGACCATCAGACGAGTCGGTGGCCAAACGTTGATTCATTCTTAAAAAAAGAAAAATAAAGTAGTAGATTGAACTTGTTCAAAATAACTATTCATAAGGAACAAGACCATAATTAGTGTGAAGTAGTACTTTTGCGTACGTTTCCGTATCTCATGCTGATAGGTGTTTAGCGGGCTCAGCGTTGCCTGAATAAAACATTTAGCCAACGGATGAGGGCGATGCGATGTTAGCAATTTGTTTCACGCACTATATTTCCTGAGGGAACTCTTGTCCAGATTTTCTTTACGTCTTGGTTTCAAAATTTAGATATTTGGAACTGTGATCTATTTTTGATTCTGTCATGAATAAGCGAGATCGTTTTGAAAATATTGTACTCCTTGGATAGTTATTATAAATGGAGTTAGGATACAGTTATCTTTTTATAAACAGTTTATAGCAGGATTACGATCCAGCAGTAACAGTTGAAAAGGGAAACCAAATTCAGTATCATTTGTATAGTCAAACACGATAAAAATGAATAACCCTACTAATGCGCTGTATTCCAGCGTACATAAAAATAAGAGTCGACTTTTCGCGGTCGGCATTAAAATGAAAAGTCGGCTATAGAAGAGACAGTCTATTTCTTTTTATAGGACTTTGAGAAGTCAGGGAGCCCAGTCGCCGAGTTTTCTACTTTTCTTAATGTTATAATAACTAACGACACTTCTTTGAGTAAAAGTAATATACTTAGCAAAAACGAGTACTTATGTAATAAATAATAAGTCTAATTTATTAAATCTAAAGTAATATATTTTTGTGGAAAGAAAAATACGGTCGTGAGCAGGATTCGAACCTGCGCCTCTCGGATAAATACTCCAGGTACGGTAAGAAGGAACTATCCGGAAGGTGCAGGTTCGAATCCTGCAAGAATGAAATGCTGAAAGATTTATTTCTAATTCTACTGTTTATTACCACTGAGATTTTTTTAGGGGTAAGGTGGTAAGGTGAGTGGGGTGTGGAGAAAATTTTGGTAATGTACCAGCAAATATACTTTTCTCGAGTGACTTTTTGCGTCACAAACTTCTTAATGTACCTGTTATGTTCACGATCCACCTTTAAATTTAATACCATTTACTTGGCGGGTTAATATATTATTAAAACTTGGTTGGAAAGCATATTCTTCATATAGAACACGTAACATTTACGTCGAAATTCATTGCCAATTTACTTCAACCCATATTTTCGTTGGTTTATTTTGCCTTACGCCAAAATTTCAAATCGAAGCACGTACAATTCGACGTGTTTCCGACATGTCCCGATGACCACGATAAGGCCACGTCGGTCCCGTGTCCCACACGTTAGCCCGGGGACTAAGCCTTCGACTTGTCGGCTTTGGCTCGTACTCATCAACTCTTGAATAAAACATACTGTGGTTGAGTGTTTCAACGTCGTAGGTCGGAAGTGTCTGAAGTCAAGTTGTCATGTTTGTTGGCTTGCCCTATAATCTGTCTTACAATTTTAGTATTGTGGGAGCTTTTTGGTGGATGGTATTTTGTAGGAAAGACTTCTTCAAAAGTCTACTTATATTTATGTATACAGGTATATAATCTAAGCCTTTAAAACTAATACTACTAATACAATGAAAATAACAACTAAAAACTAAATTAAAACTAGAGGAGGGTGACTAACTGGGAGTGTACCCAAAAGGCTGGCAGCATTGCCACGTTGAATGGCAATACTTATATTTAAGGTTTGGCGTTAAAAATTGCTGGAGTGCAATAGACGGTCATTGTTGGTTGGAATAAAACATACGAACTATATTAACTGAATCGATTATTAATGTTTGCCATTGTTGATATTTCTTACATTTATAAACGTAGATAAAATTATAAAATAGCGGCAGTAATAAAGTAAGCTTGCAAACTTTGCTTGCTTTCTAACATTTTCTACAAATGAGAAACTACTCCCGCAAGATGATAAGTGGTTCATATTCCGTGCAAAAGCAAGAAAATTCCAGGTACTTAATAGCATTTTGTATGAGCTTTGCGGTATAGTGTGGTTTTTGAATTGAATAAAAATATTAACACAGTATTTTATACCGGGGAAGAAAATGAAGAAAACAATATTTAGATTTCCACGGAACAATTTTATTGTACATCAAGACTTAAATATTTCTAATAGTGCAATATTTTGCCAGTCAACCGCAAAACTTATGAGGCTATAACGATCAAAACCACTAGCGTGTGACAGAGAGGGATACATAAATATCTCATACGTTAGAGAGAGACGGTGGTGTCGAATTGCGGACGCGTCGATCGGAAACGGAGCGGAGCGAGCGCGGAATTCACGGAAGTGGAACAATGCGGAGAGGCTTTTGTGAGGCGATAACCACCGCGTTATAATTTAAACGTAGCGTACGAACAGCAACGAACTGCACGAACATGTAGGAATAGGTGAGAACGCGATTTAGTTTTGTTGCCGCGTAATTTGAATTAATTCCACTGACTTTTGCGAGCGTTTACGTGTTTCAGAGCAGACGTGTTCAGGTATGCATTATTTCGGTTTCACTATTTCATTCAAATGGAAAATATTCCGTTTCTTCTTTGTTGAATGGGCAAGATTTTCAGTAGTGACACTGACAAGTGTTTGGCCGCTGAGTTTGCTGAGTAGTTGATGATTGATTGAGACGTATACTTCATTTTAAATGATTACATATTTCATAAAAAAACTCACTAAGTCATCTCGTATGTAAGTAATTATAGTAAGAACGCGAGTGAACGTGATGATCAATGCTGTTATCTTCTTTCTGGATTCAGTTGTCTTAAAGTAATTTTAACTTGATAATATTAATGAAAGTTCTAACATCTCCCGTTTTACAAAACCATTTAGGGACGTCTCAAATATGTAACTAAGTCAATAAAAATATATATACAAAGCGGGCCAAATAAATGGCCTCCATTGCCAGATCGCAGATTCAAATGGTAAATTGCGATACCGTAATCTTTGCAACGGAAGTACTGTGTGAACGGACCCCGAACATTTGTCCGAGCCATTTGTTTTTTGAGAAGCCCTATTATAAATGAAAATTATTCTTACCAAGCGAGCTTATGGTCAGCGGTTAAGATTTTCAAGCCACTTAATGAGATAAGGGAACGCAAGATACTTATTGTGAGGATGCCTTTAAATGGATAATGTGTATTAATGGTTGCCTTCTTGAAAAATGGTGTCAGTAATGTTGGTATTGCTCATTCAGTTTGTAAATATTGCATCTGTATTATTCTATTCTACTTGAAATTAAACAAGAGACATTGTTTTAGCAAAAATAGGTGTACGTTTTGTCATTAAATCAACTGATTGTAAGCGGCGGTGTGGTAGAGAATGGAACACGTAGATGCAGACAAAATCTATTCACTCTAGCCTTGAATATGCCTAGATTGAAGGAAACAGCAGCAAAGAAAATTGGAAGATGCAATGTCAAATTAAAGTATACTGGTGGTCGACTAGTTCCATAATTTTAGATTTCTGCGGTCTTTCTCTATGAAACATTAGCTATGCCAAATCTTACAGTCTTAAGTGCACGCACTATGCTTAGAAAAGGGTACAAAGCTTTCTGTTTAGGTATTAATTTACAGATTAATCACGTCGATAACTCGTGTTTTACTATTGTGTGCGTTTAGTTCAGACATAAATGGGTGTGATAAACCCATTGTTTGGAATAAACCTTAAGCACTTCACGCTTCTATTGATATTATTGTTACTGTGAGCTTGTCTCAGTTCAGCAAAGACATCGGCCCGTGCGCGCAAGTTTGTACGCTCCATAGCTTTTGTAGACCGGTTCTACAAAAAGTTCTTTCGATTTTACATACCATTACTATCCCTTTGAAGGGCAAGGGCCATTTTTCATACAAACAAGGCACGAGCATTGATCACCACGCTAGCTCACTGCGAGTTGGCGATTTCAGTTCATAGGATGGTTTCCCCATGATGTTTTTTTTAACCGTATGTCAGTGTTGTACAATAGATTAACTAAGAAAGTACATATGATATTGAAAAAGTCACATTGGTACATTCTAGATTTGAACCCGCAATTTGTAGTTCAAGAGGCAGATCCGTAACCACTCGGCTTTCGATATTACTCATCTTTATTTACTTAAAATAAGTTCTTGACACTTAACTGTGTAACTGGATTGTAAAACGTTTTAACTAAAGTAAAATAAAGAAACACTTTAGCTGTCCGTAAATCAGATAAACACGTGTACGAGTAAACTGTTGACGTGTTATCTTTAAGAAGTTATTTTAAGTAAATATAATCGAATCAAAAACATAAATCGTATTGTAGTTTATTGTGTTTACACGCACACTATAAAGCACGAACCTTAGCCTTATCTTGTGCAATATAATTTTCATGAAAAGAAAAGGGAACTATGACTCCGAATTTATTGAATGTTCAACATTTTTAAATGAGGGAGCATGTCAACTCATTCCGTGGCCCTATTTTTTCGTCCGCCATCATGTTTTTTCCTCTTTGGTAAATATTGTGGGCATAATAAAAATAGATGAGACCGCCTCACAACGAGCCTGATCCTCGTCAAAGGACCACCGGTATGTCTTAGATATGGAATTTCAGGAATTTCACAATATTTTATCGTAAAGAATTATTTATCGTAATGCGCAAATATAGTTACGCGACTTTTTCTTTATTGCGGATTATTTTCGGGCCAAGAATTATTATATTGGGTAAGACGTAAGAGGCATTAAATCGGTACAAAATTGAAGTACCTATTCAGTATTTTTATTTGTATTCTAGTATATAAACAAATAATATATAGTACTATGGTTAGAAGATACGATTTGCAAGTTAAGCAAATCCTTATTTAAACTAAAATGTTGTTTAGTTCTCTTTATATGTTTATCTCAAAGAACATCTCCGGATATGACCACCAGGAGCCGTTTTAAGCTTATCTTTAAAGTTACAGTGGAAAGCGTATTTTTGCTGGAAATACTTCGGTCTAAATCCTGAATTCTACGAAGTACTTCAAAGTATAATACTGTGCCATCAGATATTTGTTTAATATTCAAGAATATTTATATAAAAACTAAACGTACACTAACTAATATATTACCAAATAATGGACATGAATTACGGGTTAGCATGAGAGTAATTTATGCATTTGTATACACAAATCCCGTTGCAAGTTTCAATATCAATAAATCTACATCTCTTCCTGTCTGATAAGAAACTGTGGGGACAGGAAAATACCTCATAAATAACGTTGCTGCGACAGTTCGCATTTAACAATAGTTACCAACTTGAAAATCTACGGCATTTTGATTTCAAGAGAACTTTACAAGTAAAAACGGATGGAATATCAGCCCCGATTCAGATCATTAGTCGACAATTACCGTGAGAAACTTCATTCAAAAAGACGAATGGCAGAAAGTTTGAGAAGTAGGAGTATTTATCAACTCAGTGCAGCTTACAGCTGGGAAACCCTATTCTGTTTCACGCCTGTCCAGTTTACGCTTTGAACATCGACCAATTTATCCTTTATGGTTGAAAAGTATTGAGCAATGAATTTTACGGTCATTTGAGCAGTATAAATGAGGCGAAAAGGAGTCGGGTTGTGTAGCAAGGGTAAATTAGTTTTTTTTTTATGATTTATTGGATCGTTTTTATGATACTTGTTTTTATAAATTAATTGATTGAGGGCCGATTTTTAAATCATCTGATAACTTTGATCAAAGGAATAATTTTGACGTTCCACTGAACAAGCTAATTCTATGTAGATAAATCATCGAACAGCATTAACGCATGCATAGAGAACTCTAAAGTTATAATTTTACTTTTTTTGTGGAAAAAGAATACGGTCGTGAGCAGGATAAATACTCCAGGTGTTCTGACCGCTATGCCATCTCGACCTTTGCTCACCACCGCGAATTCTTCTTCCACATTTAATATGACTTTTGGTGACGTCATTGTTATTTATTCAGTCCCTATACGAAGCTATGCCTTTTCCACAAAAAAAGTGATAACTTTTAAGCTTATTCTATATTATCTGGCGATGAAACCTTGATCTTATTTAGTAGTACTAGTTACGTAATAGTTACTTAGTAGTTTTTTTATCCCTTATCATATTTTGATTTTCTTTTATTTTAAAAGGTATTGAAGCCAGCATTGGATTCTTATGTATGTAAGCTTGAGAAAATGACAGCAATATTTTATATTATCGTACAATTACATGTACAGAAATAAAGTAAAATCTGAGAATTGTGTATAAATAATTCTATTGAGTCGCTAATTACAAGCACAATGGAACTATTACTGTTATCAAGTACAATTTTGTATTAAGTGTAGTATTAAGATATAATAATTGTGATAAGAAACATTATAGTGAACTACAAAAGTGCGGACATGGCTAGGAAACTACTTCAGAATAAGGCGCCCAAAAGTCGGACACGGCAAAGATTTATAAAGAGCAAGTTTGAAAAGTCGCAGGAAAATATCCGGATTTGGTGCAACAGCAGGGGACGATCAAGATTCTTGGCGCCATCGAGAAATTAACCCCGTTCCTCTAAGCAGTTTTGTTTCGTTTAAAATTCTTTTATAGCTTTGAAGTCATAACAATGTATCAATGGTAGCATCGTATATACGTACAAGTGAAGATGTACATATTATAAAACAAAGTCCCCCGCCGTGTCAGTCAGTTCGCGGTAAACTCAAAAACGATAGAACGGATTTTCATGCGATTTTTACCAATAGACAGAGTGATTCATGAGGAAGGTTTAGGTGTATAATTCCCGTGTGAAGCCGGGACGGGGCGCTAGTGAAAATTAAAAAATAAATTTCTTAATGTTATATTTTTTTATTGTGGTAAGAAAACTTCGATGCTGCAAGATTTTAACCTGTGCCTACTGGATAAATACTCGTCGTACGTAATTTTCCTTCAAAGTGAAGTTAGAAAGACAAGGAATCATTAGCTTAAATGTATGGTAACTGCCTTGTTGGTTTAGTGGTCCGTAGCGCGACTGCTGAGCAGGAGGTCTCGGGTTCGATTCCCGGGTCAGGCAAAGTGTTATTGAGTTTTTCTGTTAGGAAATTCTCAGTAGCAGCCCGGAGTTTGGAAATGTGCCCGGTTTTTGGCAATAGGCTCACCACCTATTACATGGGACTTAACAACAGCATTGGTGAAATGTGGGTGTACAATTGTGTACACCTCTGCCTACCGCTTCTGGGAATACAGGCGTGATGCTATGTTATTTTATGTTAAATGTATGGTAAGTAGAGCTTGGGAATTCGATTAACATTGTTTGTACACACATTGTTAAAGATATTAAGTTTAAAAGAGTAACGATGGAGTTTCTTGCCGGTTCTTCTCCATAGGTAACAATTATTTTCGAACCGTGCTACTAAATTCTGACCTTCCTGCCTTTGTATGGTATAGGACATAAAACTTTCAACTTGATTTGAAAAGAAAATATAAATAAAACATATACGAGTATATTGCTGTTCAAGTCATTCGATGCAGTCATTGTTATGAGTTTTTTACCAATGTCTATATATTGTACTCGAGTGGGTCTTTGAACATTTCATTCGATTTATACCTTCTCTTACCTGCATTGTGGGGCTTTTCAGAATATTAAGGAATCTATAAATCATTTTTGCATGTCAGTTGCGCGGAATTTATTGAACTCGATGATATTAAATGGATAACTTTGATTTGCTAATATATGTTGCGTAACTTTGCTTTTTTCTTTGCGAGATAAAGTTCTATGAGATAAAATGTATGAGACACATGAGACGCGACTTTTCGACACGACTAAAATCACGTCGACACGTCATAGCAACGAGTAGAATCACTTGAGACTTGATGTATAATCGCAGTCATTTAGCAATTGTCGCATCTATATACGAGACCTTTTAAGAATAAAGTTTGGAATTTATTTCGTACTCTTTATTATTTCGAACCTCTTTGCTCGTCTACTTAAATGCCAGGTGGTTAGCTCCTGAATAAAAAAAACAAACTCAATATAGTAAAAGAAAGGAACTTAATATTATACAACCATGTAGTACTTACCTAACCGAGTACATTCATTATTTAAAATTACATTGCGCAACGTATGCTAATCGTGCGATTTAGACAAGAAAAGAAAATTGTCTCTGGAATTGCCCTCGTTTAGTCAATGCAATCTGTAGGAAATACAAAAATTGCTATTGGCGATAAGTTGGCAACTGTCGGATAGAACAATTGTTCTACAAGGTAATTTTAAATAAATATATCTACTATTTTCTAAGCAAATGAGTTAAAATAAAAGTAGAAAGTAACAGTGAAGACTTTTTATATCCTACTTTTACGAAGGAGGCTATCTGGCAAAAATAAAATTTTATGTCTATGGAGCCCAACTGTAAAACAGGGATTAAATGTATACGAAGGACTTCTTCAAAATTCCAATTTTGTTCAATGCAATTATTGCTAATTGTTAATTAGTGAATTCAAAATGCTAGTCGAATGATTTTAAAGTTTATACAATGAGAATCAATGAACAGAATATAAACATAGTATATATAGTATATTCGGTTTTCGTGATACTACGAACGTACGACTACACAAGTACACATTATAATAAAACAACTTTTAACCGGATTAATCGCGTGTATAATTGGTTTTGTTATTTCTGACGTTATATAATATAAACATTACAACCAACAGATTTGTTGTGGGTAGCGGCAAAGTAATTTCAGAGATAAATTAAAAATGTATATATCTATGTATTTTTACATACAAAGCTAGAGTTCCCCAAAGTAAATCCTCCCATGAATATTTGAGTTTCAATCAATGACCGTTCGTCATATTTTGTACAATAAATATTTGCTTGATATTTGTTCAGCCAATCCGCTGTGATTACTATAAAATAACGGTCTCATATTTTAACTGTAAAATGGGTCAGAGAAAAAAAGTAAATACATTTTCATAGTTATATGATGAATATTTGGTAGGTTAAAAACCCTATATGTATCTATTCCGTAGTTGGAAATATATCTGTGACTTATTTGTTGTGCTACCTTATATTAGAGTCTTCGTAAACTTACTACTTTTAGCTTTTAGACATAACTTACTGATGCAAAAGTCGAGTAGCATTCTATACATTAATCTTAACATAGCTTCACGCCTGTATTCCTCGAAGCGGTAGGCAGAGGTGTACACAATTGTACACTAATATTATACAAAATAAACGCATTGATGAACAATGCGTTTATTTTGTCAATGTAATAAGCGCTGTGTAATAGGCGCTACGCCTAGTGCCATGTACCGGGCACAATTCAAAACTCCGGGTTGCTACTGAGAATTTCTTAACAGAGACCCAATAACAGTGCCCGATCTGGGAATCAAACACTACACCAACGAGGCAGTTATTCTATACATTAATTATGTTTTAAATGTAAATATCATAAAAACCACTAGAAACTAGAGCTAAAATATCATAGGGCTCATTGCTGGACTTGGTTGATAAAGGTCAGTGGAGGTCGTGCGGCTTAAAATGGTAAAAAACCGGCAAAATGTTCTAAAAATATTAAGAAAATGGATAGTGGTTATCACTAGCTCAGCTTTGAGTAGCAGGAGAGAGAAACCCGACCATAGTACCTATCGCTATCTACATCAATTATTATACTAACCAATGAAAGCTTTGTCGAGTAAACTCCCCTCTCCTCCTCCCTCTTTATAAAGGTAGCGAAGATCCTGGTGTTCGTAATATCACATAGACTGCTAACTTAACATCTCAAATGTCTATAACCTCATGAGCTAGTGGATGCAAGGGTAGACAGACGCAATGTAAAATATCTGTTATATTATTTTTGTTTCCATATTACAGCTCTGTAAAGGAATGTTATACATACAGTTCAGACTAAATATGTGCTTAGGTATGTCTGTAAATCTACGACATTATTGTTGGACGTGACCTGAGATCCAGTGCTTTGGGATTTCTATTAAATATCTCCGTTCATTTTGTAGGGTCAAGGGCAGGATAGACGTTGGTACCTCCAGTTATTATGAACATAAGTTAGTGCTTTCATATATATAGATATGTTTAATTAAAAAACAAACATTTCAATTCTTTCACTTTATAGTTAAATAAGTCATGAGACACAAATGATACACATACCTGTCTGCAGAAAATTATAATTTTTACTTATGTATCTACTAAAAATCGGATCAAAAATGCCATTGCATAGAAATCTGATCTCACCTTAAGACAAACTTTCAGATACAGATATTTCTAACAAATATTGGAGACAATAATAATCTTAAATTTCCAAAACATTGGGAGTAAAAGTGTCGTGAAAGCTTGTACGTCATTGAAGTGGTCACTTGACGAGAAGTGCCCTTTGGAGGACGGAGCAGACTGCTTACATAGCCAGTCGCTGAAAGATGGTGCTTCAGCGGTAATTTACCATGCTTAGCCGCCATATTTTAGGGAGATATTTTGAATATTTATCGCTGTAAAAGGATTTTTGGGATTTAGAAATTGAAGGGTTAGAGACATGGCTTTTTGAAATGATTAAAATCTGACTGAGTATGCGGTGTGATGAAAACCGCTTGTAAACGGTAAAAAATTATCAGGTACCATCTTTATATAAGAAGATTCGTAAAGTTAAAAAATTTTGTGAAAACAAAAATATGCCAGTAAGTCTGCGTATATAATGTTTTAGCTCTCTAGCAAGGAGAGTTTAAATCAGCGATACTATGTTTATTGGACAAAATAAATGAATATGCAGACTACGTGTTCTAAATGCTGAAAGACTAAATATTTGCCATTCCTAGCCAGAATATGTTATTGTTAAAAAGCCATGACGCAATATAAATACCTTATACTTAGTGCATCAAAGTTATAGAACAACATACTTAGTTGTGTGTTGCTGCAGTAAAAACTATTGAGATAAAGGGAATGCAAGCTCATCAAGACAAAAAATGCTTCATCATCACGGAATTAAAACAATAAATATTTGATTGGCAAAATGTAACAAAAAGTTAAAATACGCCTGCTTCACTTTGCCCGAGCTTCATGTAATTGCTATGGCCTGATATTCATGAAACAAAGTAACAGAAAATCAATGGACCCGTAATTGGAATCGGACGATTGTGTTATTATCATCTCATGAATGTGAATTTATACGGGGAGCAGTTTTATGGCCTTTATTGCGTTCGCTGTAGGTCGCAGGATTGGAAATAACTGGAAGTGAAGTGGGGTGTGTAATGATGTATATTGACTAGAATGATATATAACAAGATACTCGGAATAAGTGTAGAAAGTTCTGTTAAGTGAAGATAGAACACTTTTTGAAATACTGAACACAAAAAATATTTTGATTAAATAATTACGTATTAGAATTTAATTTCATAACAACAAGAACATAAACATTTTGCAAGAATTAAAGCTTACAAATAATCACACGATAAAATCTTATTTTATGTGTAGAAATCTAGTCTTTTATAACATAGCATCATAAACATAACATAGGATCCCGCCTGTATTCCCCGGAGGGGTAGGCAGAGGTGTACACAGTTGTACACTCACATTTCATCAATGCTATTATTAAGTCTCATGTAATAGGTGGTGAGCCACAATTCCAAACTTCAAGCTGCTACTGAGAATTTCCTAACAGAAAAACTCAAAAACACTTTGCCCGATCCGGGACTCGTAGCCGAGAGATCTCCTACTCAGCAGTCGTGCTTGGGACCACTAGACTAATGAGGCAGTCTTAAAAGCCATAAGCAATTTTTATAAAAAAAAAAACATTAATGCAAACAATGATTACTGTACCTATAAATAACCTTCGCTGGGGTTACGAGACTAACAAAAAACTATTCGACTTCCAGACAGAAATGTGTTCAAATATGTCCTTTACCAGTCATTAAACTAAAACCCAATTCACACGTCCTAAGCATGTCAAAACCACAGAAATTATGACGTCCACTCTCCATCTCTCATGACATAATAATGTCTGTATCACGTATTATATTAGTCTTGCAACTCACTTGGGAACAAAATGGGGACCACTCTAGGGAACGCAGGGAAAATGTCAACGGCATGAGTGGGGATTATGCTTTTACAGTGTCCAGTGTTTACGATGTACAGGCCGTCTGTGATTAGCTACGTATTCAGAGGCTTACCACGAGCCTGGGGTTAAACTGCTAAGCCAGATAGGTATGTATGTCTTTGAGGAATATATATTAGGATCTGTATTACTCTAAAACATTCTCATTTGAGGGATTGTTCCTACATAACGTAATTCTCCTGCCATTTTAGTATGATATGACGTACTGATTACAAAATTGAACATACCTTTTAGCGTAAATACTTAATTAAGATGGTGAATATAATATTATATTCTTTTTAACATAAAAAAGATTATAAACATAATTATTGTAACTTTGCGAGTTGTACAAAACCTATCGTGAACAGATTCTCTGTAAATATTTATAAACAACTTCACCACAAATATGTTTATAAGGCTTGAATTGTTGCGAGAATATGGTAAAGTTTCAAAAATATCTTAAACAAAAGGCGCGTCAGAAAAAGGAGACCGCTTAAACAAACTCCGAAGAAAAATGTGAATATTTCATAAAGTTTTCGGGATTACGTTACTTTTGTTGCGTATCGTGCGAAGTGAAGAAAATTCACGTAATAAACTGTTGTTGGTATGAACATTTTCGTCAACGCGCCGATGCCCGGAGGTTCTAATGAAGACGTGCAAAGCACTCTATTTGATATTTTTTCCTTCAGCAACAAAGGCCGACGTGCAATTTCCTTTTTTACAAATAGCAAAGTTAAGAAAAAGCGTGAAATTGCCTCAGTAAGACATGAGATGTTGTTGAGTTTTAAATTCCTTATTTCTGCTTTTATATCAAGTTTTCATTTTTTTCCATTATGATACAAGTCTTGATGTTTAGAGACTGAAACTTTTTAATAAAATAATACGAGAGCATTGACGGAATCCCAAATTGAATTTCGCATCAAACATTTCTTAGAGTTTGTGATTTATGATTTCATTTTATCTGTTTTCTTTAAAGATCAGACAGATGGTGGAAGATGTTTGTACATAAAGGCGAGTTAATTTAATTCAACCATAAGTTCCAGTCATAAAATTCAACGGAATCGTGCCATCAGCCGAGGAAATGTCGACGGTCTGCACAATGTAATTCAATGGAACTTACCCAAGTTTAATTTGTCCACGACAGAATTCGAGATCGTTAGTTGGAACTGTACTTACGAACTTCTTGACCTTAAGGGGAATGAAACGGGGTTTTTAATATACAATTTACTTAGAAAGGTAAAGATTCTTAGTTAAGGTGCGGAGGAGGATAAAAAGTATTTTTTTTCAGTGGCAATGTCGCGGGTCGCAAACTTTTCCTTTTTAAACGGACTTTCTTTGCATGCTTCATTAAGTTTTGTTATGAATATGCTTAGAAGTTAGTGTAGAACATTTGTTTAAGACCCTTTAATTATAGTATATTCCTAAAAATTAAAAAAATATGTAGTTAAGTACTTAGATTAAATTTGCAGGCCTCGAGGGGTAGAATGCAGACTCTAATTTAAGACCAACATTTATAACATATTTTAGCAAATAAATAAATACCAGCAAGAAACACACAGTCCTGATTGTGATCTTGTCGATTTTATTTTATAAAATCTATCACCGATGTAGTTTCAGAACCGTTTTAATTTAATACATAATTATGTATACTCACCATTAGCATATTAAACTCATTTGAATATCTCGTTCATGAGGCTGTAAAATACTACCGCTAATACAAATCACAAAGGTATTTACTTCACAAACACGACTAGTGTCAGTACTAGGTAAAAAATATTAAATGAAATGTTTCGTCATGTAGTTGGAAACTACGTCATGCTTCAACAGTAGGTGGATCGGAAGGCAAAGAGATTAAAAAGGGGAAAAACTATGATGCTCTCTAAAACAATCGGGTTGTAAGACAATGCAACTGCAAGCATTATTCCACAAATCGATTTTGACGTTGTATTGTTGCAAACGCACGATAAAATATAGCCATTAGAAAGGTTTAGGAACAAACTCGATTCTCTAAGTTGAACTCAGTTGCACATCGATATTTGTTACACTTTTGGCCAATAAATGTAATATAAATTTCGTACTACGTGCTAATAAAAGGACAATACACATGGTGCCAAAATAATGGGACACATATGTCGTAGGCGTGTAAAACACGTCTGGCACTATCGATTTGCAAGTAAGTGTATTAGAAATAGTAATTCGGGGTAATGTATTCTACTGTCTGTTGTACTACAATTAAGGTATGTGTGACAGTGAAATAATATATCTAAATAATGGTCACAGATGTTTGGTGTGAAGTAAAGTTTGTGTAGATGGTTGAAAATCTACAAGTATACATGCTTAGTTCTGATCCTGGAGCTTACTTTCTGACTGCGCTGTGAGACCTGGGAAATATAGTAATGCGTTAGTATTGGAGGGTTACGCTACATGTAAGTAATCGAAAAATATACATGTTTTGAAGATGTAAGAACAAATAGGATAGGAAAACATGGGTGTATGTAGTGGTAAATAGATAATATTAATATCATACTAAATAATATAATCAGGAATGTATACTTGATTGGGTTGCATGAACTAAGTATTAGGGTATATTTTTAAAAATTACTTTAGCGTTCACGAATTATTTACATTTACATATTTTGTCGGAATTACCCGACTAGTTTCGAGCTCGAAGAACACAGCTCTTGATCATAAGTTAGACTCGCGAGACTGCTGCGGGCTTAGTTGTTGATTAAGAGCTCCAATCGAGTTTGAAACTAGTCGGGTAATCACAAAAAACTTACGTTATTTCGTAATAAGCTCTCTCACAAAAAAAAACACGCTTGTTTATTGTAAGAATTTCAAGAGAGTTTCGACTATAATATTGGCTCCGCTGTTGAGCGATGTTTTCGGTATTACTGCATGATAAATTTTAATAATTAAATAGACGCAAGACAACGCTGTTTATGAAAGTTCAGACAAAGATTGTCATGACGCTCTTCCGTGATAACATAACATAACCCCCACTATCCCACTGCAGGGTTAGGGCCACTTCTCATACAGAGAAGGCAGGAGCATTGATCACCACGCTAGCTTACTGCGGGTTGGCGATTTCAGACCATTGAGTCCAGGTTTTCTCACGATGTTTTCCTTCACCGTCTGTGATGTCTTAGATTTACTAAGAAAAAACGTATAGCCCTGAAAAAGTCACATTAGCACGACCTGCGGCTCAAGAGGCGGGCCCGTAACCACTTGGCCTCCATGACAATTCTGAGATAACATAACAAAAATCTCTCGGGTTCGATTCCCGGGTCGGGCAAAGTTTTATTGAGTTTTTCTGTTAGAAAATTCTCAGTAGTAGCCCGGAGTTTGGAATTGTGCCCGGTAGATGGCAATAGGCTCACCACCTATTACATGTGACTTAATAACAGCATTGGTGAAATGTGGGTGTAAAAGCTAAGTGCACCTCTGCCTACCCCTTCGGGGAATACAGGCGTGATACTATGCTATGTATAACAAAAATAAAATATGCATATCCTCCAGCTATATCGTACAAAAACTAAAATAAAAATCATAAAAATAACCACGCCACCGTTCACATAAATGGTTCCGAGCGTAAAATATTAGCTACATCAGTCAACGTAACATCACTTACACGCATCGGGATAATCGTCGGCCAACGGTGAAATATTATCCGGATAACAATGAAAATAAGAAACATTGATGTATGTTTGTCAATTAATCATGCACGCCAGTGTCCTCTGCGGAATCAATGTATCAAATGTTTGGGATCCCCGATCATTAGCCGACAGATTGAATAACCACGTTATTGGTGGTGTTTTGGTGAGGATTTTGCTATACCGAGTTCAAGTTGATTGACTGTTTATATTATTTATTTGATTATATTACACGTCCATTTTTTGAAGATTGCCGCCTAATTTCTAGTTTTGAGCTCGAATGAAACCCATGACGATGATCTGAAACCGTGGTAATGTTCAGAGTCAAATTAAATTGAGTATTGAGAATATTACTGTATTTATAGTTAGAGATAAAAGTAAAATCTGATTATATATTATATTTTAGTAATTATTAGATTGCCTCGTTGGTCTAGTGGTCGCAAGCGTGGCTACTGAGCGTGAGGTCCTGGGTTCGATTCCCAGGTCGGGCAAAGTGTTATTGGGTTTTTCAGTAATAATATTCTCAATAGTAGCCCGGAGTTAGGAAGTTGGCGGTGTGACACCCCCGTGCTTCGGAGAGCACTCAAAGAATGTCGGTCCTGCGCCTAATCTCTCTCCTTTCGTATCGGATTGCTGTGCCATCGGACTATGGGAGTGAAGGAAGGAGTGCACCTGTGTTTGCGCTTACACTTGTGTATATATCTTGCGTACTTGGCTTAACTACGTCGAGATAAGCCGCCGTGACCGCAATACGGTCAGGAGGAGTATACTAGAGCTGAACAGTTTGTTTGTTTGAACACGCTAATATCTGGAACTACCACTCAGATTAGTAAAATTAGTCTTTGTATTTTATATAAGGTCCTAATTTATTAGGTAATTTCCTTTTAAGGGGTTGATGTATAAGTCATAAGTATTCAAATGCACAAGGAAATAAATTGCCAAAGCACACTTAAAATTAATAATAATAAAAATTATAATGTTCGATTATTGCTCTTTACTGATTATGCTGTCCCCGAGCCGCGCGGAGGGAACTACCGCGACATGCCCAGCAAGCCCGCGCGCCCCGCCGCCACCCCGTCTCCTCGTCGCGTCAGCTGTTACTACCTACTTCTCTCATCGTGTGGTTGCTGAACAACCTAGTCTCAGAGTTAAAACCACCCGTAGGTTACTGACATGGCTTTACACACCATCGAGAACATCTCTCAGGTGTGCTGATTTCCTCACATGTTTTCCTTCACCGTTAAAAGCAAGTGATAATGAGTTTATAATACGCACATGACTTCGAAAAGATAGTGGTACTGGTCGTTGATTCGAACTTGCGACCTTTGACTCAATCCAACGGTCATACATCTAGGCTATCACTACCTACTTAGTTGGCACGACCTTTTCCCGCGCTAACAGTCAACGCACCGGGCAGCCGGGGCACATGACCGTAGGTAATTACTAGGTAAAAGAAGGCCACGACAAAATTCAGAAAACCTACAGATAGTGACGTTGTATACCTATCCTTTATGACAACTTAACTAATAAAAAAGTTGCAGGATCATTAAATGTTATAATTTTACACGAAATCATCTGTGATTCGAAATTCCCATCACGCATAAACCGGGCTTTGGACTGACAAATTAGTGTAATGCTATGGTCAATAATTACGTTAAATTGATAGCATGTAGGTACTACGTAGGCATAGGCTTGCATTAATGTACAAAGGTCATTACAGAAACATGGCATGTTGAAAAGTTTGAACCACACATAAGTACCTACAACGACTTTAATTAATTGAATACTTAATTACTTACCAATAAATTAGAATAAGATTTGACAAACATTTGTAAATAACTCTTGTCCTTGAGATCACATCACTTACGTATTCACTTGAAGTTACTGCTTTACGAGACACTTATTTACACGAAATCAGTATCAACAACACTGTTTGGTTGGAGACTTTAAAACGGAATCACTTAGGTATCTACTTAGATCTGTTGCGGCGTACTTGTTGTTTTCCACTAAGCTCGTAGTGACGTAGCAGAGCCCTATAATCATCACAGAAGTATTCTCCAAATAGCGCAATTATTAGATTTTTGAACCTACGAATTTTTCGATTGTACAAAAGCGCCGTGCTGCAACGCTTTGTCGTCATCGGATCATCAAACGCGCCGGCGCCGACTGAATTACTTTGTAGGCATACAATCACTCGCAGCGGGCTGCGGTGGCGAGCGGCGGGCGGCGGGCGGCGGGGAGTGGCGGCGGCGTCAGCGTCTGTTGTGCTATCTCTTCCTTTCGTATTAATCGACGACACGCTTACTCTTTCTTCCTTCCGGGAAGTATGTGTGCGAACTGTCACCGTCGGCTTCTTTAACGGTCACGTACCTACTAAAATTAGTATTTAATTTCGCTTGTGTCGGATACCATCAAAGAATATCGGCTTGTTCTGTCGGCGATAAACAAAGCATAAGAAAGACCATGCCTACCGAGTAGTTCAAAAATACTTCCGTACCTACTTCGTAATTTCAGTCAGCTGCATGGTGCGGTGCGGTGATGTACGATGGTTCGGTGACGGGTGACGTTGCAGCGGAATGACCGCGACGCTTTTGTACAATCGATAAAAAATCGTAGGTTCAAAAATCTAATAATTGCGATATTTGGAGATTACATAAATGATGAATATGGTGAACAATCAGTATGTTGCAACAGATCTATTTTGTGATATCTAAATAATAATCTCGTAACAGTTGTAAAATACCTAAGTGATTCCCATTAAAGTCTTCAACCAAACAGTGTTGTTATAACTGAGTTTGTTTAAATAAGTGTCTCGTAGAGAGGTACATTCGAGTAAATACGTAAGTGAAGTGATCTCAAGGACAAGGGTTTTTTCAAAAATTTTGTGAATACTTAATTTAATTTATTGGTAAGTAGGTAACAAATAAATTAAAATAGTTGTACTTAAACTGCCTCGTTGATCTAGTGGTCCCAAGCGCGACTGCTGAGGTCTCGGGTTCGATTCCCAGGTCGAGCAGTGCTATTGGGTTTTTCTATTAGAAAATTCTTGCAGCTTAGAATTGTTCCCGGTAGATGGCAATAGGCTCACATGGGACTTAATAACAGCATTGGTGAAATGTGAGTGCACAAATGTGTACACCTCTGCCTACCCCTTCGGGGAATACGGGCGTGATGCTATGTATGTTGTACTTATGTATTTATGATTCAAACTGTTAAACACGCCAAGTTATTGTTATAACCATAACATTAATGCAAGCTAATACCTACGTAGTAGTGCATACTATCAATTAAACGTAATAATTGATCATTGACAACTTTCTAGTACCTAATCGTTAAAATTATTTGTCAGTCTAATCCAAAGCCTGGTTGAGTGTGATGGGAATTTAGAAATACAGGTTTATCGTGTAAAATTTTTACCTTTGCATTTTTTTTATTCGAGAAGGTATCGTAAAGAAAAGTTGCAACGTCATTGTCTGTAAGTTTTCTGAATTTTTTCGTGGCCTTTCCTAGTAATGTAGTTTCTAGCTCTAGAGCCCCGGGTCACTTGGGTCACTTGGCTGTAACGCGGGAAAAGGCCGTGCATAAGTAGGTACTCAGTAGTAAAATACTGTGGCGGGGCGGCGCGGCGGGGCGCGCGGCGCGCATTTCAGGTAATTTACCTACGCGCGGCTCGGTGTGTAAAGCCATGTCAGTGACCTACGGGTGGTTTAAACTCTGACACTAAGTTGTTCAGCAACCACACGATGAGAGAAGTAGGTAGTAACAGCTGACGCGACGAGGAGACGGGGTGGCGGCGGGGCGCGCGGGCTTGCGGGGGGGGGGGGGGGGCATGTCGCGGTAGTTCCCTCCGCGCGGCTCGGGGACAGCATAATCAGTAAAGAGCAGTAATGAAACATTATAATTTTTTATTATTATTAATTTAAAGTGTGCTTTGGCAATTTATTTCCTTGTGCATTTGAATACTTATGACTTACACATCAACCCCTTAAAAGGAAATTACCTAATAAATTAGGACCTTATATACCAATTATTGAGGAAATTTATAAGCTACTAGCGGATACCCGACGTGTGCTACTACGTTATTTAATTATTTTTGTGGTCTAAAACCATCTTCACATTATTGCCTTTGCCGGTTTGGGGCAAATCGGTTAGATGGTTTCAAAGTCTTTAATGGACATAGGTAGAAAAAAAATGTGTTTTATATATTAGGATTTAATATTATGTTACGACCCTTCGCTTTCGAAAAGGTGAAACTGCGGTGCATAGACAGCAACTTATAACAATATTAATAACAGTGCTTAAAACAGCCTTCATTAAACATTATATGCATTCAGTCATTCAATTTCCTATTATATTGGCATTGCTGGCTTTATCAAATAAAAGTAGTACCAATTTGCAAAAGCCAAGAAATTTTAGAAATAGTAAAAGTTGTATTAATGTAAAAGCTTAAAAAGAAGTTACGGTCCGCACTAGTCTTGTTTTTCGCTTTAATCTAGCGTCGCCTATTTTCTACGTTAAAGAGGAGAAAATCTAGTATTTTACTTACTTTTTACGCGAACTTGTCTAAGAACGACCACTTTAACGGATAATATCTGGAAATCCTTACATTTTAGTTGTGAAGTTTCCACAACGTAACTTTAAAATAAAAATTACTTTGTTTTCCGTTCATAAATAATGCTTGAGTTGCCAACAATACGCTTTTAATGTGTCGTGAAAATATGGTTTAAAAATATTGGTAGCGTTGGCGAACCCTGCGTATTGTATGAAGTACCTTTGATATTTTTTCAGGGGTAATTAAAATCATATGTGTATGTCACTGGCCTATTCAAACAGTAAATTGTTTGCCGACGTCGCGTCAGTGCGTGATTTTCAATTCGATTTTGATTAATTTTGTTTTGATTTGAGACTTTCTGTGTTAAACTTTTTTGTAATTCTGTGTACTGATAGACGTTCTTTTACCACAGTAGTGATGTTGATAAATTAATGATGTGTGTAATGAATGTAGGTAACATAGATAAAGGTGTTAGAATAAAATGGAATCCAGTACATTCTACCATATTAGCACGCAAATATAAGGTTATTTTTACATTATACAATACAATATTATGAACATTAAACCGCTAAAGAATTAAAATTATTATTACGTATTATGTAAAGTGAAAAGACCGCGTGCGTAAGCTGCATTATGAAGCTAAAAGCAGTGCGATAAGAGTCACTTTACGAACAAGTGTATTGAAAAGGCTTTTTTAAAATTCTGGATATAAAAGCAGTCGGATAACAGGCAACTAAGTTAATAATTGCTTATAACTTAGAATATTTATGATTATAAGCTCCAGAGATCACTGTAGCATTAATAAAATGTATAAGACATTCGGTTTATGAACAATTAGAACGACATAAGTACAAATAAATAATATGATGGTAACAAACATTCCCAGTTTTAGAAATCGACTTTTGAATGAAATATTTCTGTTGTAACCGTAATGTGTAGTGATTGAATCAGGAAAGTAACTGGCACGTGCAATGTTGAAGTGTTGAATTTAAATTTCAAAAGTCATATTTTATTGGATTCTATGAAATAGGAGTTTTCTATGAACGGTTTCTTTTCATTTTATTCGAAGCTGGTTTTGATTTATATATTTGCGTTATTTATGTGTGATGATGCGTTGAATATTTTACGACCTAAACGTTATTGAACTCCATTTAAAAACGTAAGTGATTTTCTTAATTTCAGTAAGTTTTTGCAATAGTAGTATTTTGTATTCGCGTTTGTTACTAAAATCTTTAACGCATAACTAAGATATTTACTAAGATGTTTTCTCGCATTAATCCGGATAAATCTTTCAAACCTATGAACCCTTTTCAAAAGATTTGCTTAGCGAACTCTAAAGTTATAAGTTTTATAAATAGTTATTATTTATAAATTCCTAGAGTATTCATCAGTTCAACACCACATTTTTTTTCTAATCCAAAAAATATAATAATTGTTTTAAATAAACTTAGTGGAACAGTCGTTTTACTAAACAGTGAGATATGTATGTACCTTATCGATGTCCTTACACAATAATCAGACCTCTTACAGCCATCATTTATACAGTTCTCTTCACCTCTACCATAAATATATAAGCTTGACCGCATATATAAAACATTACGGTAATATGTCAAAAGTTCCCCATATGTGCGTAGTACCGCTCCCAACCGTTTTGTGCCAAAACGTGACTTATCTCATTCTCCCTTCCCTCCAAACGTGTTTCCCTTTCTTTGTGTACGATTTACGAGTAAACCTTTAATAGAATATTTATAGTTTTTCTATAAACCAATGTATAGAGGCAATTCATGTGTGTGTCCCACTTTCTCGTTATTGGGTGATTGTCCAGAAACTGAGAGTAGTGAAGTCGAAACTGATCGTAAATATAGTGATGTACTACTTAAAGTCTGAATACTAGATATTTCACGGCCTTACTATCTCATCTTCAAAGAAAAAATATAAATTCTAGATACATTTTTATGTCCAACTTAGTAAAATATTGAAATATGTCTCCTTTGTCAAACTGATATAGGCTATTCCGATAAGGGTCGGTTCACATTTTATCATGCCAGAGAGTTGTCTGATAGTGACAGGTATAAATGTCATAGAATACATTTCACACTGGACAGGCGCTGCGGAGCGGCCGACAATTGACGTATTCGGTTTGTACAATATTTCACCTGCGTCTGTCGTTGACAGGACGCTTGTGGTGGAGTGTGAATGGACCATAAAAATTAAAGGTATAAAAAAATGTGTTTGTCAACTTTTCAAAACCTTTTTAATCCCATATATTTTGAGATAATGCAAAACTTCATAAAACATGTAGAAAGAAAATTATTAACCAATTAAACTTTCACGTATTCTTTTGTTCGTTAAAAAGGATGCGTGGAATTTTGAAGCGCTAATGATGTGCTTCAGGTCTCTATACAATTTACTGGTCTCTGGTATTTGTACAAGAAACTATGTTGCAGCTTGGATTAACGTTACCAATAAGGATTCTTCGAAAGTTTCCAAGCACTGAACAAACTTTTAATTTAAAAACAGCTTCCTTAGATGCAGGCATTAATCTTACTTTCTAGAGAAGATGTATCTTAATTAAGAATATGTATTTTCTTTAGTTACTTCTTAGGTATACGACGATCTCTTTTTTTTGCAGAACGTTGGAAAGAGGAAAAATATATTTAATTATCAGACAACGAAATAATACTTCATTATTTCACCTAAATATTGTTTTCGATAGTGTTTCAGATTGACAGGTAATGATTTATTTAGAATACAAACAACTTTTCTGAAAAAAAAAAACGAAGACAAGACTGAAAAATACATGGAAGGCAGACCATTCCACCTACATTGAGATGAATATAAAAGACACACAGAGACTTTGAGTTGACATAGAATAGTCTATACAAAGAATCTTCTTAACTATACATTTCATCGCGTCATATATATCTATATATATATTAGCGGGACCCGGTTGTCGAAGTCAATACCAGCTCACTATCCGCACTTACCACTTGTCTAGACTAACTAGCAGTAAGGCAGGTAAAGGTATACAGTTATTGAAGAAACATAGGCAATGTTTCTTCAAATTTGTCCACGAGCATGAGACTGAAGAAGAGCGGCACAAACGGGAGAGCACAAGGAGAAAGGATCTCCCAACAAAGAGTGTTCCTCATCTTGATGTGGTTAAGCATAGCACGTACTAAAGGTCAGTCAAAATATTTAATAAGCTGCCCATAGAAATTAAGAGTCTAATCTATACAAAAGCATTTCAGAATAAACTTAAAATTTGCTTGTTATATACATAGTTGCGTGATGGTGACATTAATTACTGACATTTAATATTAATTTAATCTATTGTTCATTTAATTTGAACAGTTTGACATCATAATTATTAATTTTAATTAGATAATAATAATTAATGTCAAATGTTATAATTATGGTAATGATTAGTTATGTTGCAAATGTTTAGTTATAAGAATTTCAGACACAATGTAAAAATTGTTAATGAATAAATCATTTGATTCTCTTTGCCATATTCGGCACAGAATGTTAAAAATAATGTTATTTTTTGTCATACAAGAGACATCCTTCGTATCCAAAGTACTAAAATTTTGGTACTTCAAATAAAAATAAATTATGAGTTCAGTATAGGGATTACCCTTCAGAGTTATAAAAAATCTTAGTTGAAGTTATGAGACTTTCAAGTTGAACTGAAGAGATTGTAGAAAAGTTTTTACTTTGCACATTTGCTGAAACAGGGTGAATAAAAATAAAGATAATAAAAACCATTCAAGTGCGAGTAAGGTTTGCGAATGATGGGATAACCTGATCTTAGTGATAGTCGACTTGATGATACCTTAAACAGTTTCTAAAAGGAATGATTTTGACAAACATGAAAACAGCTTCCTTAGATGCAGGAAAACAGGTCAATAGACAGAATATAGATAAACTAACACAAAGGCAGCCAGACCTCCTTTCTATTCAAAGTTAAATCTCTCAAAATTTTTGATCATTGTGGGCATAGCGACCCTATTACAATTTACGGACCCTTTTATTGCGTGTCAGAAGTTTCGAACGGTTCAAATATGGTGTGGTTAAATAGACTTGTGGGTAAGTAATAAAACCGTTTTCATATCGGAGTTATATACTGTAGGTTATAAGATAAAGTTCGCGAAAGATGGGGTGATAACTGCCTTCCTGAGGAAATGTTGGCGTTTGTGAATGTATCGGCTTCTGTGAAGCAAATCCGGGGAAATATGAATTGAGGGTTGATTTTTTATTATATTAAAACCCTGCTAATGCCTAAGTAAAGCGTACGTATAATATAATTTTCTAGTTTGTGTGAACATACAAGAATTGCAGTTATACCAATATTTTAATAAAAAAACTTTCAACCGGATTAATCGCGTGTATTATTGGTTTTTTGTTTTTCCTGACGTTTCGAACACTTTGCAGCGTTCGTGGTCGCAGGAGGACTAAGGTGTCAGGTGTCTCAACAAACTCAGGGGTTTCGGTATTTCTTCTCAGGGATAGTCTTAGGAAATACCGTCGCGATTTAGTTTTAAACATGTATCAGAGACAAAAATAATTTTATGAATTTATCAATTATATGTACGGTAGACTGAAATAATTTTAAATAAACTGTTGAGACACCTGACACCTTAGTCCTCCTGCGACCACGAACGCTGCAAAGTGTTCGAAACGTCAGGAAAAACAAAAAACCAATAATACACGCGATTAATTGGTTAGAAGTTGTTTTATTATAATGTGTAGTGATCGCGCAAACCTAAGATATTACTATATACCAATATTATTATATCGTATCACATAGATATTTTTGTGTTCGAAACGTTAGGAAAAACATAAACCAATAATACACGCGATTAATCCGGTTAAAAGTTGTTATATTATAATGTGTAGTGATCACGAATCTGTTTTTTTTGCGGTTTTTATTATTTTTGATAAAATCTTTCAAATGAATTTACGCATGCGTAGCAATTAGCAAAACACTAGTTATGAATTTTTGTAGAAAGAAAATACAGTCTTGAGCAAAGTTAAAATGTGGAAGAAGAATTCGGAATAGTGAGCAGAGGTGATAGCTCAATTGGCAGACCATTTGTAGTATTTATCCGGGAGGCGCAGATTCCAATCTTGCTCATAACGGTGTTTTTATTCCATAAAATTCAAAACTAATTTTATTTCCAATTTCAAGACTGAAGAAAACTACATTCCGAATAGGTAAAACACAACATTTTATTCAATTATACAGTTAATTTTTTATTATACCGTTTTTTTTTATTATACAGTTTTGTGTCTCTTTCAACCGTAAGCGGAAATAACTAATTCCAATAACTAATTTGGGCTTTGCTCCTTCTCACTTTACAACTAAATATTAGATTGATTTTTAATCTATAGAACTTCATACCGAGCCTCGGAGAGCACGTTAAGCCGTCGGTCATCCGTTACGGGTAGTCAGAGGTTGAAAGTCTGATAACCAGTCATACCACGACATATCGTGTTACCCAGTAAATGGGTTGTGGAGTTCAGATAGGCAGTCCCTCCATGTAAAATACTGGTATTAAGCTGCATGTGGTTTGACAGGATGGAGCGCCCCCAATGTAATTGGGCAAGGGCTAGGCAGATTTTTATGCTATTGTATGAAACTTGATAACGAAATCTTACACAAAAATATAACATAAACAAATCATCACGCATCTGTTAAGCTCGGTGTACATTATATTCCACCCGAAAGCGTTAATTCAGTCCTTTTAGGAGAGTGGCTGTTTGTGCGAACGGGCGAACTGTCAGGTCTTGTACACTTGCCTTATAAATACAACAAACACCTTTTGACTGCAGCATTAAGTTGCCTCCGAGTCACCCTTGTTTTACTACAAACTGGGAAACTTGTGACATTGCCACAAAGCACAAGAGTTTTTACTGCACAACTTTTGTACTTCATCATCTAAATCTGTAGCTAAACAAAAGGATAAAATTAAAAGAAACGAGAAGTATAAAAGATACACAATTTCAAATTACTCGTTAACTTACGTCCGATTTAGCTGAAAAAATCTCCCTCTTCCAGAAATATTAATTATGTTCGAAATTATCAAAGGGGAAGGAAACGCCTTTGGCCACGGAAAATTGGGATGTCCGGGAAAGTTGGCGCTATAATAATTTCGCAATTTCCTTAATTAAATTCAAATAATTGTTTTCGTACTGATCCGGCTATGAAAGCGGAACGTGTAATGCGTAATAGGAACATTTTCAACGAGAACATAACATGTTTTGTATATTCTGTATTCCTGTTTAAGTCTAAATTAATACGTTGTTGTAAGAATACTTGGTTGGTATTATTTATGCAAGGCTACGTTTTGTCATTGCGTAAATAGTATTAGTACACAATTTAGCATGTATAATTTCCTCAGTAATTAGTAAAGATGTCCCACAAGTAATATTAGGTATGAGTGGAATTTTGGCAAACCCGTTTTTAGATGGAAGAACAAACAGTCATCTGTTGGCTCGCTAATTGGCAGACACAATATATTTTTATTGTTATGAAGTATGTATTGGTATGTGGCTGAGCCAAAGGTAGGTGTAATATCGCGGGTAAAATAATCAAAACCTAATAAAAAATGATAAATGTACGATTAGAATTAGAACCATAAGTTATAAGGGTATAGATATCTTTAAACTATCATAAAAGAGATCGTTAACATTATAAGGGTACAAAGCTCAACAATTTTGACAATGCTACGATATAGTACCTATGTACTACGAGCTACGGTGCTACGCGCTACGAGCTACGAAGGATGTCTGCATTGCATGCAACGTTGTAAATTGTATACAACTATGACATCAAGTTTGTCAACACGCAACAACTATGTGTAATGTCATTGATAAAGTTTCGAAAGTTGTTTTGAGACACAGTGCAGCAATATTCATGTTTTCATAAAGTAATGAAAAAGTTTTCTGGTATACCTTGCAACAAAACTCTCCATATAAATCTGTTACCTAAAGTATGACATAGTTGTAGGAAACTAAAGCTATTCGTGGTACATTATTGTTAAAAGTATATTGATTTTCACTACGTTATTACTGCTTATATTAGGAACGAAATTGTGCGTAGCCGTGATTTCTTTACGAATATTATACTCGTCTTGTTCGTTCAGAAAATACCGTGATTTTATACCAGCCAGTTTTCGTTTATTACTATGAAAGGTTATCTCATCTCTATTCAAAAGCTTTAGTATCTAAAAAAATCTTGTAAAATAATTTAATTACTTACTGCACATCAATTAATTACTGCAGCATTTTCTTACACATGGTATTTGGTCTCTTTGCTATAATAGTCCATGCAAGACTCGAACCGGCGACACGTGATACCAATAGCCAATTTTTCAATTATTGTGTCAACTAGCCGTCAAGTAATAAGTATTGAATAGATTCAGGTGTTACTTTGTGGAAGTCCATTACAATAGATGCAAATAAATACAATATCTAGCTACTTCCACAATATTGAGGGTAGTCATGCAAATACCTGTGCACCGGCCGCAAATATATGCAAGCGATGTACCACCACCAAGTACTCTACACATGTTTTGCCCCCCCACGGGGCGGATACTAAACGGTCGCGGCTCCTGATGATGCCATGATGATATTGTATTTATTTGCACCCATCATGAACTAATAAATTAAAGAGTTGTCACAAAACTGCTAAACACATTTTTTTAGCTTTTATAAAGTGCCCAATGAGGTACTTTATTTATATTACAATCTAGCCTAATGACTAATAAGTAATATAATTTTAACATAAACTGATACGGTAATATAAATTTTTAAGAATTAGTACAATAACTGTTCTTAGTCTTTGTTAAGGGGAAGACACTTTTTGTTCATGTTTTCTTAATTAAAGTATTCAACACTTTTTGTCACTCACTTGATTTAGTGATCACGTGAAATGTGAGTGTACAATTGTGTACACCTCTACCTACCCCTTCGGGAAACATAGGCGTGATGCTATGTTATGCAACCATTTTACTAACACAAAAACTACTCCACGATCCCGAGCGAATTCTGTTCTGTAATCGTTAACAGTTATCGGCATACAAACGCAGTTTATTTAGCTGGGCCGTTAGTTAGTGTATCAACACTTAATTTATTTGGCTTGCGGATAACCCGGGCCATATGTTACAGGCACTAGAGTAAATATTCTAACAGAGAGTGCGGTTCATATGTTCGGAAAACTGTATAGTGCCTTATTCAATGTAAAAAAATCTTAAATCTATTAAGATTTTCTAGCGAATAAAGCACCTACATCATGCGTACATTGCACACATAGATACAATATTTAATAACTATGTTACTACACACTCCATTTTATTACACGCCTTATAATATCCACGTAAGATGATTAGGAAGGTAGGCATCATTAAAAAAAAAACAGAAATGGATCTATCTCCGCTAACTTGCTTGACGGTAAGTGAGGATGAGAACGGAGCACGTATATCGAGAAAAAATCCATTTACTCTAACCTTGAATATGCATACACGTATTCTGGTGGAAGGCTTCGGCCGCGGCTGGTTACCACCCACCGGACGAAGCTATGCCTTGAAGCGACCTAGTCGTGTTTCGGGATGTAGTCCGGTGCAACCGTTGTGGGAGACGGGTCTGGCATCGACTCCCCGACGCTACTTGGAGTGAATAGATTTCTTGTGGATCTAAGTACTCCATCCTTGGCCACACCATCGCTTAGCATCAGGCGAATTGGTGGCTAAATGTAGATCCATTATTCAATAATAAAAAAAAAAAACACTATAGACGGCAGGGACTTCCATTCATGGGCATATCAGGTACATATCACGAACGTCGATCCAAAATGCTTCATAATAATTTTTTTTAGTTTTCAGTATCAAGCGAGTTCTCTGTACGGTGTTATTTTCCACACATAAGTGGAGTTCTGGATAAAAATAATCCTTGTACTCGACGAAAGAAAGCAGTGGGGATCGAGGAACAAATGTTCCGCTGTGGCTTTATCTCGCTTTGTTCAATTAGTACGAGAACAATTGGAAACGGTTTCTTCGTTCAATTACTGGTATTGCGGCTAAGTAAACGTTGCGGACAATAGGGTTAGGTGGAAGAGAAAGTAGTTGATTTTTTATTTAGTTTTTGTGTCAAGCTGTTTTAATTAAAGATATTGTTCTTTATGTACTTGGTAGATAAGTAAATACTTATTTATATGATTTTTAAGAGCAAAGCTATATTCCGGATTTTGGTAATGCATCAACCACAGGCGATGAAACAGAAGTTTGACTCGCGACATCGCCGCGGGCTCAGCCCATGACTACGCTCCTTTCGAGTTTGAAACTAGTCGGGCCATCCCGAAAAAAGCACGTGAGTATTTGATCTGAAAAAGAAGTGTATATTTACGAAATTATGAATATCACAGCCAGTGATGACTCAAGAAACAAAAAGATATTAATTAAATAAAAGTTTAAAAAAAAGCACAAATTTGCAATATTTAACTTAATCTAAATTATGAAGTCTAGATTCGGACAATGCTAGTACCAAACTAATCGCTGATTCTAAGATTCGACACTGGCTACCGTCACACGAGCCAACGAGTCAGTGATTCCGCGGTTGGCCCTAAATCGTATTGCAACATTTCCTTTACTTTTTTGGTATAATAAATTGTTCTGATTCATGAATTACTATATACTCGGCGCTCGTAACAACCATGTATTGTGTCTTTACTATGAGTACGAATAGATATTATAATCTTACTACACATAAAAACTCACACATGTTTACATTCATAGACGGTACACAGCGACCTATAGTTCATAAATGAATTTAATTTTTGTATAATAAGTAATGCGAACCTATGTACAATCTATAAAATTTAATACTTATATTTAAAACCACCAATATACTCGTATATACTTCCACATTTAGTTCGCTCTAATTTGTTCAAGGTTTTCCCCAATCCAATAATTATTCTCCAGTAAGCCTAATGAGTAACCGGTGGAGTTTGTAAATTGTATACCGGTTTTATTCGCCTCACAAGTTTTAATTAAACTACTCTGCGTACCTACTACATATTTGTGTTCCCAAACCGCGATGATCATTATAGTTTACGATACACCGACATTTACTAGAAGAGTGAAGGTTTTAACGTAATTGCTCGAAGGAGTCGGTATACCGGTTTCTAGAATTAGTATTTTTTTAAGGAGTAAGTATTTATGAAGGAGTTTTCTAGGGTACAGGTAAGAGGTAGCAATGAGAAGTTCTTTTGCATAGACTGTTAGTAAAGTATTTTTAAAAAAAACTTCATAACACACCATCACGCCCGTAGGTATTCAACGAAGGGGTAGGCAGTGGTGTACACAATAGGTGTGATGACTGATTTTGAACTCATATTTTATAATTTAAACAGGCACACGTCTACTATCTCCGAAAAACACATTATTTCAGCAATAAACTAAGTTTTTACACAGACTATTGCATTTTAATTTACCTAATTTGAATAAAGCGCGAAAACGCTCATGGGTCATGGCGCCGCTTATGATGGGTTTTGACGTCACGCTTCGATAACATTTGACAAAAGTTCAGGCAACACCACGGCGATATTTGACATTCAATTGAGGCGTGACGTCATTCGCCGTAATTCGCGTTTCGATCAACATGGCAGTACTTTTATTCTGTTCAAAATCTTATATCCTGTGTACATAATTATATTAATCTCAAAAAACATTTATTCTTTGATTATTTTATACTGTCATCATGCCTATTGTAGGTACACCCACATTTCACCAATGCTGTTATCAAGTCCCATATTATAGGTGGTGAGCCTGTTGCCATCTACCGGACACAATTTCAAACTCCGGGCTGCTACTGAGAATTTCCTAACAGAAAAACTTAAAAACACTGCCTGACCTGGCATTCGAACCCGAGACCTCATGCTCAGCAGTCGCGCTTGGGACCACTAGAACAACGAGGCATTTTTTTTACGTTATTACAACATTTCCTTTATAACGATTTTCACCTATATATAATAGGAGGCGAGCTATATCTCTCCTAATTTGTATATAATATATCTCCAATTTTTTGGGTGCCCAACAGGGTCCACGATGTACTATATTATTTTTCTTAGCAAATAAAAGTTTGAGTTTGAGTTAAATAAAGTTTACTAAACTCAAATGTCCGGACTGGTACTGAAAATATTAATGGAAAAGGCATTGAGCTGATACTATTTTTCACAATATAATTCACTATTTCATCACTAGGTTTTATTCGTTAATCTGCATATAAGCCGTTCGAATTAAAATGTATTCGAATCAAAATAATATGGAAATGTGATTGGGGTTTCAGTTAAATAAATTCAAAAGCAGACACTGAATCCTGTTTTAATTGGAATATGGAACTATATAAAATTCTATATTTTCGCTATTTGTTGAGTAATCTCAACTATTCAGCACAGTGATATTGATTTATTTTATGATAAATATTTCCACATTTGTCAATGTATATATTTATTTTTAAGTAAGTTATGTTAGTATAAAAAAAATTATGTTAAAATTTGTGATTGTTAATATTAAATATAAGTGTTTTGGTTATATTAAACTGTAAACTTATATTTTAAATAAATAAATAAGTAATAATTCGTATAAACATTTTCTTGTTTATTTTTTACAGGTTCGCTCAAAAAAAGGAGTGTTATCTTTTTAAGGTTCATGTATGTGAGTTTTTTTTATTCCACCATAACTTCTAAACGCCTGAACAGATTTATATGTGTGGGGTTTTCATTAGAATCCTATTTTTTTCTCGCCGCTTCTCATATACGGAAGAAGCGAGAATTGATCTCAACCCCACAGTGTATTTATGTATAATAAAGTGTTCCAACAGCACTAAGCAACAACAACATTAAGTTCGGGTATCTTTGGGAAAAATTATTTTAACTTCCCTTTTCTTTAATGGAATAACTAATCACAGACTTCATATTATAGCCCTAACACATCAATTAGCAAATAGAAGTCTTTTAAATCTATTAAAGCTTAAATACATAATTAATAAACGCCAACAACATTTTAAATGGCGTACATTTTTAGTGAAACGAACCGCTTTGTCGACAGATATAGACGTTGGGGTGGAGCCAATGTGCGCTTCGGAAAAATCTCTATTCAAGGGAAAATGAAGGGTGCTCCACTTCAGAACTGATGACGTGTAAAAACCTGATAGAGCCATCGGGGGTTCATTTAAATGTCGCGAATGGGATGAGAATCTCTCAAGCTTTTGTATAATGCTGAGGATAACCGTAGTTTGGGCACGATTGGATCTTCAACAAAGATTTTTGGGTGTTCAAGAGATTTTCTTGTGGAAACAAGTAAACCAGTCTGTGTGATATTAGGTATGTAAGAATTCCAATATATTCTTAAAATGCACCAACGTATGCGCTTATCATTTGGCGTACTGATTTGAAGGTTGCATGTTTGGACCTCACTCGCGGTTGTATTTTCTATAAACAAAAGTAATAACTTCGTTTTTATTAAGGTTCCGTTCTCAACAGGACAAAAGGAACCGTGATTATAGGATCACTTGTTTTTTCTAATAGGCTCTTGTTTAATCAAATCTCATGATGTTTGGCACACTTGACTAAAAAACATCTATTTACTATAGCCTTAAAATATCCAAATTATCTTGAACTATTATATCGTAAAAGTTTTGGAAAAGATGTTTGTTTATTCTATAATATGCATTGTGTTGTTATTATGCAACATAAGTTACTGTTAATATTTATTATTTGAATAGCTGCAGAACTATTTAGTACTTCTTCTGCATAATTAATGCAGTTATACAATTAGTGTAACTCAAATTCTATACCGACTCAAGCGATAAAAGATAAATGGTATCCTACGTAAGCATAAATATATTTCTATACGTTTTCGTTATACGTATATATATCATTGTAAATAAACGGGGATGGTTTCCCTTAAAAAAGTAAAAGTAACGCAATTCCCAAGTAATATAAAGCAGTATATTATTTACGATTGTGCCGGTGAACGAATTCACTTACCAATATTGACTAGGGAGCCTGAACGGAGTTGCGACAATCTTTCACGTCCTTACACTGCCAGTGGTGTTGCCAACACCAATAAATTACAATTTGGACAGAATAAAAAAACGTACGAACTGTACATGGTTGATTGAATTCGAATTTGGAAAGTTAGTTGCTTGTTTTGAGTTTGGAACCCATTGTGTCACTCAAAAATTAGCGTTAAGGCAGCTTAAAAAAACCCACACAGTTTTAGAAATAAAAAATAGGAAAACATTTAACATAATTTTTTTTTTTTTTATTCCACTTAACTTTTACGCTGACGATAAATGAAAGCATTGCAGAAAACTTAATGAATTTAATATTTTTTCCCACTTATTTTAATTTACAAACTTAGATCTGGCAATACCAGCCCTGCGGCAGTATTTCCCAACCAACTTTGAACTGTGCCATTGTTTCTCCGGTGTCAAGTGGGGCACGGGTTAACAATTCTTTTGTACGGATGTTAGCAACGCCGTGTAGCTTGTGAATTACTTGAATCAACTTATTTTTAAGACAGGTCACTTGTTGCAAAGACAAAGTGATAACGGTATTATTTTCGTAAATATCATAGATTTATATTTAACTATACTTCATTTAATATAGCATTACAAAAAGGAAGCTCGTTGGAAGGAGTGCAAAACATTTTAGGACACAAAAAGACAAACACGCACGTTGACAGCTCTATAAACCGTCAAAATTAAAAAGAAATGTTGACACATAGAAATTAGGTATTACACTTTTTATTTAGTAGAATTATGATGAATGGCTCAAGTACAGAACAAAAAATTAATTTCATTCGTTATAAGTGCTTATTTTCCAATTTGAATATATAATAAAGGTTTAATTTTGTATATTTTATATGGTTCAATTAAGGCATTAATAAGTTTGCTTAATCGAATGAATGAATTATTAAAAGCCACTTATTAAATCAAATTATCTTTGATTAAAAGATAATTACGGAAACCACAGCATTCAGGTAACATGTTTTAATGTACAATATTAAATGGAAAAAGAATACGGTCGCGAACAGGATTCGAACCTGCGCCTCCCGGATAAATACTCCAGGCGCTCTGACCACTAAGCCATCTCGAACTCTGCTCACCACCGCGAATTCTTCTTCCATATTTTAACACGTCTTATAGCGACGTCATTGCAATCAATTCAGTACCTATACAGGTGACCGAACCGACACGACCAACTTTGCAGCTAATACAATGTCGTAAAGGATGCAATTACCTTTATAATTCAAGATAAATCTTTGAAAAGCAGTAACGCATGCTTAGAGTTCGCTAAGCATGCGTTAATGCTTTTCAAATAATATCATAATAATATGATACAAAGTGTAGTAAAGTAAAAACAAATATATATTTCATGATATGTGCATATTCAACAAATGTACAAAAAAGTTAGTACGTTATATAAATACATTATATTATTTTACCATTTAAAATATTTCGCTACTTATATAACACGTTTTAATAAATAAGACAAGTAATTATAAAGGAATTAATGTTTTTTCACGCCGCCGTTATAATATAGACAAAACAAAAATAAACTCACCGTATAAATTCTTAAGAACTCTCTCCACTAAATTATTCTGTTAATTAACTAACCAACTATTAAGTTTGGCACAAAAGTGCCAAAAGCGCTATAATGGCCAGACATTTTAGACAGAATTCACTTTAATTGAAAACACGGCGCCGGTAGCATCATTATATTATTTTAAGATCCTCTATTGTTTGTCGCAAAGCTCACGTAAGCCGTTTATGATGTAACGTTCGAACTCTTCATTGACCTAATTTAATCCTACTAATATTATAAACGCGAAAGTTTGTAAGTATGGATGGATGGATGGATGTTTGTTACTCTTTCACGTAAAAACTACGGAATGGATTTTAAAGAAACTTTACAATAATATATACGACATCCACGCGGGCGAAGACGCGGGCGTCAGCTAGCTATGATATAAATTAAAAGAAACTTAAATTAAAATTTTATATTACTCCGTAACAATTTAATTTAAATTTTATTTCAAGCCTTTTGAACTTTGTATCTATTCATTTGATGATTGATACCAAAAATTTGGAAAAAAAATGCAGTAATGAGCAGAGGTCGGGATGGCAGATCGTCTGGAGCATTTATCCGGTAACTGCAGGTTCAAATTCTGCTTCCACAAAAATTTTCTTCTAAAATTACCACACATTTTAAACAGAATTCACTTTAATTGAATTCATGGTCGTTTGAGCAATATATTTGAGAATGTAGCTGTATTGTAGGTCGCTAAGCTCACATAATCCGGCCCTGGACTCCTGGTGCATCGCGCTGTATTTACTTCAAATATACGAACTCAGCAATTGCTAGCAACGGATTCGGTAGAAATATTTTGTCGTGGTTTCATGTACTAATTTGCTTTAACTTATCACCCTATAATTTGATTGCTTTACATAATTTACATTGGAAGAATTAATTAAAAATAATACATAATTTAAAAAAGTAAAAAAAACACGCTTTTGTTACTAGCCGACCTAAAAAGTAGAATATAATTTTCTATAAGTTCCAAAAAAAAAAGAAATTCATAGATTCTTTAATAAATAAAAAAATCCTTTTATGATAAAAAGCGTGGGGTGCTTCGATATTTTATATTATATATATATAAATTCTTTATTAAAGTAACCAAGACTCAATAATGTTAGTATTACTTAAAACTATGTAAGTAACATTTTATAACTTCATTTACCGCTGCTTCATCCCATGCGAGACGGCACAACAATGTCTCACGTATGAGCAATCCAGACGCCCAGCAATCATACCCAGGACCCTGTTGGAGCTGGCCCACACCCTGCACACCAGAGAAGCACACCTCTTTCGCATAGTCGCATAAAAGCAATCTACGTGTGCGTCAGCAAACATCCCCGATGCGCTACAGAAGCGAGGCAGTCCCACCAGTATCCTAAACGCGTTATTGTATTGAACGCGGAGAGCGCTGCATGACTCTTGAGTATATCTGGCCCAAAGGCTGCACGTGTAGAAAGAAGTACAGTAAGCTCGGAAGAGTGTGATCTTTACCTGAAGGGAACAACGTGCAAACCTACGGGCCAGCATGTTCGCTCTAATCGACAACGCTCTCCGCTCCCGTTCAATGTCGTCATCGTCGTGGAGCCCGGGGGTCAATAAGTGGCCCAGGTATTTAAACTTATACACTCTCTTTAATGGTATCCCATTGAGTGCAACAGGTGGTATAGCACTAGTGTTTTTACCCCCAGCCTCGAAAACCATGATTTCCGACTTTTTACCATTATACGTCAGGCCATGCTGTTCTGCGTATCCTTCACAATGGGCCACAAGTTTTCTCAACCCACAGACCGATGCACTTAACAGCACCATATCGTCTGCGTAACTAATATTATTGACGCAGACACCATCTACATGGCAACCGACTCTGATGCTGCCAAGCTCCTCAATCAGCTCGTTAACATAAAGGTTGAAGAGCGTATGTGAGCTTAACCCCCCCTGCCTTACCCCGCACTCCAACCTATATGGTTCAGACAGCTCTGCATTCCATCGTACATTGTTGATCTGGATTCCATACCAATATTTAAAGATGTTAAGGAGTTCTTTTGGCAGGTTAGTGTTTTCCAATTTTTGCCATAACTTATGGTAGGAAACAATCAATGCCTTAGAAAGGTCCAAAAAGCAGGCGTAAACGGGCGTTCTCGTCTGTGTATAATACGTGACAGTATGCTTAAGACCCAGCACTGCAGTCTCCGTCGACAGCCCAGAACGAAATCCGAACTGGTTGAACTACCGTGGCGAGTGAAATTGGCCTATAATTGCTGCTGTCTGCGAGGTCCCCAGTTTTGTATTTGACAATGGGCACAACAACTGTACGCATCATCTCATCTGGCAGGTAACTATGACTCACACAAAAGCTGTACAACATGGCAAGGACCCTCGGCAGATGTGGACCTGCATATTGAAGGTGTTCAATGCTCAACCCATCGTGGCCAGGGGACTTACCACGCGTCATAGATTTTATAATTTTAGCTATTTCGGCCGCGTGAAATTTAACCTCTAATTCCACTCCGGGTTGAGCATCCAGCACCATACGTGACGGCCCTAGTGGCGATTTTACAGAAAACCGCTCTTTAAAAAGGTTGGCTATTTCTTTTGAATCATTCACGCCGTCCACGCTCACAGGCACACCTGCTTTACTCTACAACCTGTTTGTCTGCTTCCAAAACCCTTTAAAATCATGTTTAGCATGACATGACGCCAAGACATCCATTTTCAGCTGGTCTTTATGATCCTGACACCACTTGACACGTGACTTAAAGATTTTTCTACTTTCGCGCATTTCATTAAACAATTTCCCAGACGTGGGCTTTCCATTCAGAGCCCATCGCAAAAATTGCTCCCGCGCGTGCCTGTGAGCGTCGGCAACATGGGTATTCCATCCTACAATTTTTCTAGAGGATCTGTTGCTATCAACCCTTCCTACTACAGCTGCTTCGCTTAAGGCGCGTACAATTTGTAAATAAAAGTTATCGATTACATTCCTGTGACTAGGGTTATTACAAACATAATCACAACACTTACTTAATTCTTGAGGGAAGTCAATTAATCGTAATTTCTCATGACATTCTTTTTGATAGATACTTATTTGACTTAGATTTCTATCCCCCCACAGAATTCTATTTGATATGACACTATTCACAGTTTTCTTTGGTAAGATTGTATTAAAACAACATTCAATGACTAGAGGAAAGTGATCAGACCATAAGACGTCATTTAGCACATACACGTTCCTAACTGATTTCAGGGCTGCTTCCGTTACTAAGCAGTGGTCAAGCCACCTTTTAGACCCGTAGACCTCACTTAGAAACGTATACGTGCTCGATCCCATTCCTAATATTTCTATGTCAATACATTTCCAATTTTGTTCATTACAAAACTGAGACATTTCCTCAAAAAACTGCTCAGACGGATGAGCATTAAAATCTCCTAGGACGTAAACGTTTTCTACACTACAGTTATCAACAATTGCACTCACCGAGCTCAAAATATCCGTGAACTCCGTTAAATTTGCCACTGAGTCTGTGGGCATGTAAACACTAAAAACTAGAAAACACCTTTCCTGTAGCTCAACTTTTATTGCACACAACCGAGGGTTATCGCACTCAATCGTTACAACATTGTAAAAAATACTACGCCGCCACAAGAGAGCAACACCACCGTACGGTCGACCGCGTAATATTCCCACTGACGTGTCCACCGCAGATACACCAGTGTAGCTGAACTCATCACAATATCATCAACAATATCTGTCAATAAAATATTTACAACAATTGACATTTAGCACCTCAAAAGCGTGTATTTTTTTTAAACTGCTTTCTTTTTTGTTTTTTTAGTTAATTGTTAAACCTGAAGATCCTGATCAGGTTATTCGGAAAAATTTAATAATATTAATCATCGAGTCAATGGAGTGTGATAGACGGATAACATCAGAACCTGGTGTATGGATAACATTTAGTGTGACATAGTTAGATAGAAGGAGACTGTATCGGTGGCGGTTACCACCAACAATAGCATTCCCAAAGAGGGTTGACGTCAGGCAGGCGGCCGGTCATAAAACATAGCCAAAACTTGAGCAGCATGCCAGATAGGTATATGCTGCGCCAAAAGTTGCCAGCGTAAAAAGCGTAATATATATTAGAAAATTCTTAGTAGCGAGTTTATACATGGAACTTACTAACAACATTGGTAATGTGGGTGTACTCTACTGCCTACCCCCACGGGGCATACAAGGTTGATGCTATATTATATTTATTAGTCCATACAATTATATTTGTATAGTCTGCTGCGGCAAATAAGGCGATTGACACAAACAAATCAAGAAAGCTTTATTCCATCGTGTTATTGCTTCAGTAATGTAATGTAGATATTTGCTTTGCGCTAGTAATGTATTCGCATGCATAATTAAGTATCGCCTAATATACACAAACCTTAGAGCTTGTATGTTTAAGCTAAAATATAGAGTTATATTGACTACGTACGGCCTTGGTTAGTTACTTTTATTGTGGGTCTTATCTCTTCTGCTTATTACTCATATCATCTGTTTTTCACTTTGACGATCAAAAATGTACGGTTCAAATTTTTCGGTGTGTATGGTGTGGAAATGTTATGACTCTTCATAACTTATCTTTCAAACAGTTTTTGCTTGTGAAGAAATCTTTATATTAATACGTGAAGCAAAAACTGTGTACCCCTTTTTACGAAAATTATGCTGACGGAGGTGTATGAAATTTGGCACAGTTAAAGTTTATACGGAGAAGGAGTGCACAAAGTTTAAAGTTTTTTATATGCATTAGAAATACATTAAATTAATAAAAATAATATTACACAACGTCATACAACCATGGGTAATTATATAGACACAAATAAATAGAGACAATAGAAATCTTTGAAAATAGAACTTTAATAACGTTCACGTTTTTTTAATTCAAATGAACTATGGTCGGTATCCGGCCAGTGGGCGACCACTAATATTTATAATTCGTTCAAATAACGTTAGAATTTAGAACTAGTTTTTGTTGGTAAGTAAACTGATTCTGACTTTAATTGCGTATTTCCAGAAGACAAGAAATCATCTTTTATGCGAAATAAAGGCGGTCGTCGATTCAAAGAACGTAATTTTTTTGGAATTATTTATAATTTACAGTGTCCACAATGAGGTGTAAGCCATATTTTAAAATAATTGCTGCATACTCCATCCTTGGCCACACCATCGCTTAGTATGTATGACGTGAGCTGGTGGTCAAATGTAGATTCATTTTCGATAAAAATAGTATAAAGTTAAAACTCCTTATTCAATCAAAATGTTTTATTGCCGAGGTCTAGTATTTCTAAAATGCTAGATGCGCTCGATAAAGATACTGCACCCTCACCACAGTATGTATACATATTAAATTCTACACATAACTGGTTAATATTCCAAAGTGGGAGCAAGCATATTTGTACTTTATAACTCGCAGTACAGCAAGTATGAACGTCGGCATACTGTATAATTTTATTCTGCGGTGTTTCAACTATGTTACTTTTGAAATGAGTCAGTACCAGTTTATTAGTGCTGTGCTCGCATTTTATATGTACCTAAGAAACTCGTTCGTGTATTACTTGGGTATTTTCAAATTGCAAGTAACTCTGAGTCTTCGCCGTCGTCGTTGAGAAATTGTGTCTTCGCAGACAAGACCAAATACCTTAAGAATATTTCATTTCACTAAGAATACAGGTAGGTATACAAATTAGTGATGAAATAGAGTGTAAAAGTGAAAAATGAGAACTTTAGAGTTCGCCATGCATGCTTTAGTGCGTTTGAAAGACTTATATACGTAAAAATGAGAACTTAACATTAACTCAGTGCTAAAATATTGTCTTTTTAATTCTGAATACGACAGATTTCTGGACGTTTGGGCGCCAGCGCCAATACCGGGCGTTCAGTGGTCGTTTTTTTTTTTGACTTGGCATACAAATATAATTTTATGCATGCTTATTTTGTGGGACTTATCCCATACACATTAATGCACGAGATTAAACGAGTTAAAAATTATTTAATTAAAATGTGAACAGGTCGCGAAATCCTAAAAAATAGGTGACCTACCAGTGTGTTCTATGTAATTTTTGATAACATAATTATAATAATTATTACTACCTTTTAAACTATCGCGTTGCATGATATTACTATATACTCGCTGAATCAGTCTGCTTGTGACCACGATCAGTGCAACCTGGTCGAAACGTCAAGCGATTCAAAGGTAGTTATTGCGCGTTAATTCCTGTTAGTATATAGTAATAATAATTATTGTCAACGGTTATTACTCACGCGCATTCTTCGGGATCACCCGACTAGTTTCGAACTCGAATAGAGCCCTTATTCATGAGCTGAGCCCGCGGCGATGGCTATATATATCAGTGATATATTATAGGTGTAAAACAGCACATCTTTGTTACCCTTTAAATAATAAAGGCGTACATGTAACTCTGTTGACTCTTTGTCTGTTATATCTTCTCTAATAGAACGCTAAAACCATTCCAATAAAAAAAAAATTACCAAGATATCTTGTATCTTCAGAAAACAGGACATTTTCCATAATGGAAATGAAAAGAAATGTATACGTGGGTAGAGCTTGGGCTACGGAACTTAATTTATACCACTTCTGCGTAAATAGTCGCTTACATAATGTAATTGAATCTTTACTACATATATTAAAATATAGGAAGAATAAACTACGAAACTTCCGACTTGAAAATTGGTAGGGTACCCTAAAGTGTGTGATCCTGTACACCACCACGATTTTGCTCCCCCGTAACGTACCATAGGCACAGCACAGAGGGGGCAATGGTTTGATCTACCCGAGTTAACGGTGCCCCTTCTTATGTGCTGGAACGGCCTTATGGTTTTAGTTGCTAGGAGTTCTGCATATGCCTCGCCACCAAGTATGAGGAACCATAATAAAAAGATGATGATCAAATATGTGGATTTAGCTCACTAGCTTGTTGTTGGACGTGAATTCAGCAATCATTGTGCCGATAGACGTGACGGCCAACGGACTGATAGCGAAGAATCTCGACCAACGTCTTAAGAGGCTCTTGTTAGACAGCTGGGTCAAGGGCCTGATACAGAAAGTGGTACGCCTCGACAAGGCACGCATTGTGAGGAGGTTCTTCTCTCTGGGGACCTAATCACCGGTAGCTTGGACACTGTTCCCGATGCCGGTGGCCTGCTATGTTTTATATTTTTTAAAGTATATTGTTTATTTTGTATGAATATATTGTCAAAAATGTAATTTATATGTATAGGTAAGGAATAAACGGGACAAGATCAAATTAATTAAAAAGCAATTATAGCCACTATATTACATTTTTTTTTTATATTACTATTTATATGTTATCCGGGACAATGTAAGGATTCTAACGATACCCCATAGCTACAAAAAAAAAAACAGTTCAGACGTTTAGAAGTTATGGTGGAACTCACAAACATACATACATACCATCCATCCATCCATGAAGCCGAAAACATAAGACTTCTTTTTTGGGTTAAATCAGGTGTATGACAATAAAACAGGACAAAACACCTCTGATTAATAACTCATTTATGACGATGATGTTTTCTGGCCGATTTTGACCACAACATAACATAGCATTACGGCTGTATTCTTTGAGGGTTAAGCAAAGGTGTACACATTTTTAAAGTCACATTTCACCAATGCTGTTATTAAGTCCTATGATGGTATCTCTCGAGTAGGCTCAATGGATTGAAATAAAACTTTTAGGGATTAAAACAGAAATTTTAACTTATTATTACTTGTATATTTTATATCAATATCTTGCAGAGATAGGAATATAAAATACTATTTATTCAAGTAACACACGAACAAAGTCACGGGCACAACTAGTACAGAATATACAAAACGAATCATTTTAAGAAAAGGGTTAAATATAACGGGGAGAGCTATATAAATGCTTACATAAAATTATTTTATTAGATTACACAGAATATTAATCAGGGGATGTTATCAATCACGTGTGACGTCATTGAGCTCACGGGGGTAATTACCCATAAAAAACGGGTAGCGAAGAAAATGAAAGAATTTTTTAGTGATAAGGGTGTTTTCTTTTGGGATTCATTTTGGAAAGTGACTTATAAAAATAACATGGGATATGGCGCTGCAACAAAGTAACTACATGACCAACATTTGCACTAACTCCCTTATTTATGTATAGTCGTGCTTGCATTATATTTTAGCTAAAGGCTGTGTAAAGAGGTTTGAAATTTCGTGATATCCCATGACAGGTTTAAAGCCATCTACAGGTCACAACTCCAAAGTCAGGTCTGCCTATGAGAATTATTTCAAAAATCATAAAATAACGATAATACTTTGCCTGACCCGGGAACCGAACCAAGGTCATGGGCAGCTGCTCTCACTTCCACGAGACCTATGAGACATCAATGTAATGGAATATCTATTTATATAATAATCTTCTTCTCATCGTGTGGTTAATGAACAACCTGGTGCCAGAGTTTAAACCGCCCGTAGGTCTCTGACATGGCTTTACACACAATATTTTCCTTCACCGTTTAAGCAAGTGATAATTAGTTTATAATACGCACATGACTTCGAAAAGACAGATGTGCGAGCCTGGGATGCGACCTTGCGACCAACGGTCATACCACTATCATCACTGCATACTTATAATAATATTGTTGAGATCGAGGTTAAGATATGTACTGATATTGTCTTTGACATTTATAGTGACGCTGCAACGTTAAGGCTTCCAACAGCATATGTGAGTGTCTGATATTTTATGTATGTAACTGTAACTATGGTTCCTTTCAGGGATCGTACTGCTACAAAAATCTCCCCAAAACAAAATTATTATAGGCAGCCGCTAATGCTGTCAATCTTGATGTAGACCACTATAATAGCATTTGAAATTGCAATTATTCCTCCATCGCTGATGTTGTTAGCACGTCTGTCTATATAAAAATCGTCGCTAGTGTCGTTCTTCGAAAGCTGAGTATGAGAATGTAGTACCTATGTCGAAACTCGGAACAAATCTAAGGCCTTCACAATTATTGGCCTAGATTTGGGAATCCAATTCGGTAGCGTTCATTGTCACGAGTTTGATTCCTGCATCGTATTCACAGGAGGCAGAAGTTTCAGTTCTCTATTTAGGTCGTCTACAACATGTGCCGGCAGAAGTGTTAAAATTTAGACCACCCTAGACAAAGAAAAATATATTCCGTGTTAAAAAAGTAATTAAGGTGAAAGTGATTGAGTTGTAAATGAGGTTTGCATTAACAAACCAGGTAAACTTTTTAAGTCCTAAATCTAGAACTGCAACACAGCGGAGTACCTCAAAGTACCACCAACATCAAAACATGAACAAAATAAATTAGGATCTGTAATAAAACCGAACACAGAACACCGTATCTCTTCGATATCATCACCATCTTCCTGCCCTGGTGCCAAGCTATTTGGGGTCGGTGCAATATGTTTGTTTCTTCTATTCTTCCCTGTTAGCCGTCCCTCTATCGAATATATATATATATTTGATTTAATTAATTATTTGAAGAGTATATATTTTTGATAGCATTACTATAATTTAACCGTATTTATTTTCGATTTAATTTAATTATATGGCTGTTTTTTCTATCGTCTAATGTTTTGATTCTACTTTTAACTTATCCATAATTATGATGTCTGACAATAATCTCACCAGTTTTATTATAAGGTCTTAACACTTCTTGACGACATATGAGAAAAATTAATAGCCTTTCATGAGATTCTTCACGGCATGTTTCATGTCCTGTCTACCAATTCTTGTAAAATTCAACAGGCTCATATATTATACACGATCGTGACGTCATTGGTTTCCTGTTCCTCGTAAAATGCAGTGTCATCCGGCCTGATATATTCCGCCATCGATCCTATCTCCTTCGATAATGCAGAATGGAAATCAGTTGAGATATGTATATTTGATTGGGTGGCTAGGCAGTTTGTGGCTGATTGTGTCCGTTTTGATTACAGTGTGTTTATGTTATGTTATTTATGCTATGTTGCGTTAGATTTTGAATGGGTGTTTTGCAGTAAATATGAGTTCAAGAACGTACGGCCCTATACTTATAACAACATAACGGAAGGTAATGTTCACAGTGACGTAACATGCAGTGATCATCTAGTGGCATGACTGTTGGACTGATAAGTCAATCGTCGCAAATTCGAACAGAGAACGTGTGCGTATTATAAATTAAAAATTAGTCACTTAAAAAAAAATTGCGAGGAAACCAGCACACTTGCTAATGCAAAGCCATGTCTGAGGTTGCAGTTGAAACTCTGACACGCGGTTCTTAATTAATCATACCATAAGGAAAAATGCTCATGAATCTAATTTTGATGATAAGTGCAATGCAATGCTGTTAAAAAGAATGGATTCAGATCTAGAGCAATCTATGTTTGTGGGCAGATTGAATGAGGTCAAAACCATAAAAGATTAGGTATATCGTTTGGCAAATATTTTGTATAAAAGGCACAAAGTGTTTACAATGTAATTTTATAAAAGCTAGTCAAATTAATATCTTATTCTAAATGCAAATCTTTAACGGGCTCATTAAATCTGTTGTCGGAAAATGTCACAGCGAATTGTCTCAAGGAAGATTTAAGAGATCATCTTAGTATAGTCGACTAAAACAAATTCGTATTTTACAAGTACAAATTTATGCTTATTTTCCTTAGAGCAGACAAACGTCAACTGTAGCAAAATTATGAGGTAGAGAGGGAAATCGTAAGTCTACGGCCCACTGCGCCCCCTGTTCGTGTTCCATTTGCTATAACATGCAAAAAGTCAGATCAAAGGAGTTTTTCTTCGGTCGTGCACCGTAAAGGAAACCGTAATTCCCTTAACCGATTTCACTGACTAGACATAATAGCCAATAACGTTTGGTCAATCAGGTCGAAAGCCAATTTAGCCGGCGTTATTGTGTGCCAAATTAAATGTATCTAAAGTCGGGAAAACTCCAAATACGGAGCATAGGTCGAATCGATTCCCTCGAGGAAGCGTCTGAGGAGTTGTAAGCAATAGACACCTAAATAATCCTTAATTCGGGGTGATTTAGTAAAGCGGATGAAAATTAATGGAAGTGCTTCTTGTTATCCGCGAGAAGCTTGTAAAGGTGCGTCTGATTTGTTATTTCTGAACACGCAATGAAAGCTAATCCTTCAGTGTTAAGGAAGGCCCAGCAATTAATTTTGTGCGAACTCAGCAATTATGGAGGTACACGAGATGTTTGTTTGTTGATCCAGAAATAGAATAATAAATCGTTTCATGGTATCTTAATATCAAGTGATCCATAAATAGAACTTAATTAATACGTAAGTACAAACAAAAAAATATTCTAAATCGACCAAAGCCCACCACGCACCGCCTCAGTGGCTCATTACGGCTTCTGAAGCGGCCGGTCAAGCCAAAAATAGCTTAAAACTCCTAACGTCAAGTTTCACTCATCCGTAATAGAAGAGGTTGTCCATGCAGGCGAGTAAAGCGAAAAAATAAGTGTTAGGCGTCCGAAAATTGGCCCCGGGTGTCCTACGAACAAACCGTCTGGTTTTAATTGGTTGGATACAAGTCCGCTGGTAAAAGTGTGATATACGAGTTTTTTTCTCCCAGTATTCAATGGATGTTAGATTAAAAACTAGGTCAAAAAAGGAAGACCGAACGAACATGTAAGCGAGCTTTTGTGAATATTAATTTTGCTTGTACGCCGCCATATTGCGGCTTAAAAAAAATATTTTGAACTAAAAGAGTTTGTGCTCAGTCGAGGTTTCGGTTTTGGTTGCTTGTATATATATATAAAAGAAAATCTGTATCACATAATCTTCAGAAATATTTATATATTTTACTACTACATGAACAATGAAAAAAATAATATAAAGAAGGCGCATAAAAATAAAATAAAAAATGTAACCGAACAAGTCATGTTATTTTACTAACAAGATGATTCATTATAGTACTGAAAGTAACATTATTTTACTAAAGAAAACATAATAATCTACGAAAATATAGGTAATATTATAGATAGTTCGTATATCTACGTAGTTTGTCACTCCACCAGCGTTAGACCTGAGACAGGCGGTACAAGTGCGCAGCGCTTCTGTGTGGTAAATGAAAGTATTATAATCATAAACATCGTCCAAGGACAGAAAAATCTATGAAACAAACGCATGCTTTCGTCAACATCTAGTCACTATCAGTATGAGCTCTTTTCTTCTTCGTGTCGATGGTACAAATTTAATTTAAATGTTCGTACTACACAATCCATAATAGTTTGAACAATATTAGTACTCCATTGTATTATGAATATTATAAGAGAAAAAATACCCTTCTTTGCAAGCAGAACCCATTTACAGTTATTATATTAAATGAAAAAAGAATACGGTCGCGAACAGGATTCGAACCTGCGCCTCCCGGATGAATACTCCAGGCGCTCTGACCACTAAGCCATCTCGACCTCTGCTCACCACCGCCAATTCTTCTTCCATATTTTAACACGTCTTATGGCGACGTCATTGCAATCAATTCAGTCCCTATACTGGTGACCGAACCGACACGACTAACTTTGCAGTTAATACAATGCCGTAAAGAATGCAATTACCCTAATAATTCAAGATAAATCTTTGAAAAGCATTAACGCATGCTTAGCGAACTCTAAAGTTATTATATTAATATACGGTGGTGTAATACGGTGGTGAGCAGCAGTCGAGATGGCTTAGTGGTCAGAGCGCCTGGAGTATTCATCCGGTAGGTTCGAATCCTGTTTGACCGTATTCTTTTTCCATTTAATATAATAACTTTAGAGTTCGCTAAGCTTGCGTTAATGCTTTTCAAAGATTTATCTTGAAGAACCCATTTACGTTTTCATAATTCGAATATTCTTTATCCGGGTGCTGCAACAGCTTTGTAGCTTGCAGCGTTTCAGCCGTCACATAATGTACTTGTTTACACGAACCAATAAACTATCGTCGATTGTTCGAGCTTGACCTGTGTTGTATTTCTTTTATAGAATAGATAACTTATACTATAGATATAGAGTGCTTTCTCGGGTAACATCTTAAAGCGATTTGAAAATAAATGTAATGAAAATCTCTCGTGCTCAACGAGTAATAACTTGCACTGGGTAATGTGGCTGACTGCCTAGGGAGCACTGTTTGTACGGTAGGGTGCACGCCAGTGGTAACGAAACCACTATAAGCTAGCCTCGCACACTATTGAAACTCCCTATTACGATAGCTCAGCTCAAGTGTTACCATAGACGTGCACAAGTACTAAGGTGTCATCACACATCGTCCACATCTGTTCAATTAACTTGTTTACTCGCCAATACCAGACACAATACGAGAGTAATCATTCAGGTGATATGTTCAAATTTATCTATTGCTTCACTCAAAGACCCTGGGTAAGAGGAACAACCTAGTGCGAAAACTGAGGTCAACCTTAGTATGCCATCTTTAAAAATCTTGCAAAAGTGTATGTATTTACCTTATGTTTCGTGCTCCTAACACATAGATTTCCGTGCATCAAACTGCCATTACACCAATATAATGATTTTATTAGAACTTCCCGTAGGTAAAAGTATGTTCGTTTAATAATTAACTAAAGAAAATTATAATTAAAGAACTTACGAAGTAGTCGCTTAGATCGACAAATACACAATCAAAACGTAAAATATAAATATTAAAACCACTTTGATAGACATTTTTATTCAGTGTAAATATAAAAATTTCAGGATCGCGTTAAGGATTGTGAAAGTCGAAAATACTTTTCGCTGAACTGAAGCTTGTAGCGAAAGTTGTTCGCTTTATAGAGCTACGTAATCCTCTGAAACGGGTATTCTGTCATTTAAATTCCAAAGGTACTCTCCCGGATTTTTCCTTGCCTAAAGATTGGATGTATTGGAAACAACGGCACTTATTATTTTAAACTGTTACATTGGAATGACTTGGGGGAAAATTAGGTCAAGTGTTTTGGGACGGACTGTTTTGTATACATAACCAGCCTATAAACGTCCCACAGAAGGCTGGAAAGGGATTTCTTGTATTGAGAAGGCTTTAATCACCATGGTAGCTCACGCTCACGCAGCGTCAGCTGCGGGTCGACATTAACACGTGCATAAAAAAATTACAGGTGGTTTCAGTTTTTATAGACATATTAACCTGTCTAAGAACACGAATAGACAACGAGACATAACATAAATTTTATTTCTATGACGTCTATGTACGTGACGTCTTCCTGAAAGTGTTAATCCTATCATATTATCTGTGCCAGTTAAAATATTTTAATACGAGAAGATAAATTATGTATCCACGAGAAAACTGCCGACGAACTGTTCTGCAGTTTAGCAGAATAAACTATTATTAATATAATTTGTAGGTAAATTGAAACATAAATAAAAAAGATGCATAGATGAAGGTGCATATGACAAATATATCTTCTATAAAACATAAACGTAGGATAGATAAAGACCTACAAAGCTTACTTTGGGTATGGAATCTCTTACAGAAATATCACATGTTAGAAAGAGAAATCATATTTAGGTTCGGTCAGCACTATTGGCAGATGTTGTTTTCTCCAGTGTCACTATCAAAAATCACGCTAACTTATATTTGCTGTATTGTCAGTGAATCCTGTATATTTTATAAAGTTTTAAAATTTATAAGCGTTGCCTAGTTGTTGTGTTGGTGACTGCGATGTTTCTTATAAAAATAATCCAGAATAACATTCATTTCACAGGTAAATTGTCAACAGCAGCATATATTTTTATGGCCATATTTTGGAAAAAGCTAATTTTAGAATATTTATTTCGAAAACCAAATCCTATCAGGAAAATAGTGATTTTTCTCTATAGTAAAAAACAATGGTCATAAAAGCAATATTGAGTACGTTGTTCTAATATAAATTTTCATTTCATGTACACAAAATAGTGACTTGTCAGTGTCGACTATAGTGTCGATGAAATTTTACAACAAAAAGTTCCGATATTTGAATTTATTTAAAGTGTTATTGTATCTCTGCACATTGATTATTTTTCCAAAATTTTAATTGGGGTACCTAATACTATCGACACAGAAGATGAAACCAAAATGTTTGGAAACGTTTCTGTCTGTTGTCGGTGTGTCTGCGCGAACGCTTATAACATATAAGAAGCTAAGCGTAGCTTAGTGGCCCAGGTTACGTAATCAGTCTATTACAGTAGTCCCCAAATGCTTGCAATGCGAACTGCGCTAGTAATATTAATTTTAAAAATAGACCCCGAATGAAACTAGTTGTTGATTCCTGCGCTATCACCTTAGGCGGTGAGCACTGATAGCGTAATGAGTATGTTGTTTATATATTGTTTAGTACAAATTCAAGAGAATATCACAATATTATGAAATATATTTTTTATACTGAAAGCTATCGATGCTTTGGAAAAGGAGTAATAGATGAGACTAATTGATAAAGAAAAGAATAAAGATAAAGGAGAAAAAAATAAAGAAAAAGAAGAAATAAGAAAAGGTAATAGGATATACAATTTTTTTTTTTCGGGGGCAAACCTTAAAAACGTGCCCGGCCTTTATGGATAAGACCGGGATGTATAGGATTCTTACTTCACTAAAACCACTTCGGTGGTCACCATCAGCATATGGAGAGGGGCACGTAATAGACCAGCTCCAGCACCCCCGCTATGCAGCGCCTATTAAGGCACATCCCTAGAGAGACTGTATCCCAGTGCACGATAGCACGTGACCACTATGCCACCGTCTTCTCTGGGATTACGATGGGTAAACAAAGTCCCCACTCTAAGCATTTGTGACCCCAAAGGGCCGCCTGCCTTAAATCATACAGGAGGGGTTTCGGCTGTTAGGCGCCAAGGCGGTTTCCTCCTAGACGCTTTCTTCTCCGAGAGGGATCGGCCCTCTCACAATCCTGCTCGGTGGCCTTTTTCTGGACGACAACAGTCTCACAAAAGGAAGCCATTTCTCTCCAGTTCTATGCTATAAAATAAGTTTTTTTTGTTAATTAATTCAGTGTATGATCAGATGTATGATTATGGACAAAGCAAAAGGTGTGTGTAAGATTCGTAGTAGGTGGCGTGTGTATATATATGTATCTAATTATGCTTATCAAGCATGACTGGACATATTATTATGAATTTTACCTATTAAACAACAGTTTTAAATACTGAATCAAAGTTACCTATACCTGAATACAGGGCGACTCATATGACTCAACCACACAAAATTGGTTTTCGTAACACCCAATTTTACGGTTACCTAATTACGTGCGACTATTTATGCATCAATGCGAGTTAATCCACCATTTCACTGCGGAATAAAGCGGTAATGATTCACAGTGTTAGTGTTCTAGAAATATGTTGACCTAGTGAGATTAATGTCCGTAGACAATAGAACTGGATGAAGCAACGTGGTAGTTTTGGATTGGAAGTCAAGTAGGTCTTATAAACAGGAGATTTATGTTTCAGGTATAAAGTTTATCCTTGTTAATTATATCATAACTGCGGCGCGAGCACGGTTCTTTTTGTCGACAAGTTTGTCAAATTTAAACGTCAAATTTGACATAACGTGTTGATAAAACGATAAAATTCAATACATAAAAACTTTTATCGAGTAGACAAATTTTTTATAAAGATCCGTGCTCGGACGCCTGCTTTTTTGGTCTATAGAAGTATAGATAACAGGAGAGGGAAGCTGATTGGCCACTTGATACGATACGACAACTTCTTTAAGACCATTTTAGAAGGAAAATTGGAAGGAAAGAGAAGAAGAGGAAGACCTAGACGGGGGTTTTATACATTAAATGAAGGAGAAAGTAGGAGTCGAGTAGTATCAGAATGCTAAAACGAAAGCAGAGGAAGGAGAGTAATAGCGATCGCTCCACCGCGAAAATTCTCGATAGCAGCTCAGGGTTTTAACTATGCCCGATAGATGGCAATAGGCTCACGACCTATTACATGGGACTTATTGGTGTAATGTTGGTGTACTACTGTGTTCAACTCTGATAATCCCTTAGGGGATTTATTTTTACAGACGTGATGCATGGTCTGGTATTGCTTCAGCTGGGTGTTGTATAATATAAATGTTTTCTTTTTTAGATATTCAAATGTGAGAATATATCGAGGCCGGATAAAGTGCTACACTTTGCCGTTGAATAAGATCAAGGTGAAAAGTAGAACTCGTGGTAAGGTTGTGTTTGACTGTATTGAAAAGTGTAAGTTGTGGAATATGAGGTACCGAATAATCCTTACTAATATTACAAATACGGAATGGTGTCTGCTTTTTGGTATTTTTTTTGAAGTCTTACCTACCAGACCGATTTTAACGAAATATTGTTGAAAGCACCTATCTAACCCGCAGAAACAAATATGTATAGGTATTTTTTATCCTGAAAAATTGCTTTGGTAGTTTTCCTGGGAAAACAATTAATGTTAAGAAGAAAAAATTAAGTAGGTGATATCTCTTTTGTGCATTATTTATTAAATAAGCGGTCGGGTTGACTTTGAGAGACACAAATTATGCGAGCATAGCCGCGTTTGAAAACTAGTCTTATTATAAAAGAAATCCTTGTACCATTCTTTGTTTATGTTTGCTTTGAATTATGAGTTGCACCAATTTCTTTTTCTTCTTATTCTGGTTTGTAAGTTATTTGTGGTCGGCGCAATATTCTCTTCCATTCTTTCCTGTCAGCCGTCACTATATCGTTCACTCCCTTTTCAACCATATCATCCCTCACACAATCCACCCATCTTTTAATTGGTTTCCCTCTCCCCCTATAGTGAATAAACTTAGTCTTGTTTTTACAAAATTTTTCAAACGAATGACGCCTGGTACCTGGTCATCCTGCCATCAGCCAAAACAGAACCAAATTATGTTCCAATACAGATGAAAGCAGAGCTCGAGATGGCTTAGCGGTCAGAGCGCCTGGAGTATTTATCCGGGAGGTGCAGGTTTGAATCCTGCTCACAACCGTGTTCTTTTCCACAAAAAATTATAACTTTTAAGTTATGTTCCTTCGTATTGGCGGTCTAGATACATAAATTTGGGTATATAAGCTAACACAGTAAGTAAGTTTGTATATTATATCACACCTTAGACCAATCGTACTTGTAGAGATAGAATCGTACTTGCGAGTAAATCTAGAAAAAAATCCCACACAACCTCAAACGTAACTTACAATAGATAATAGAGTGTGCGTTGAATGATCGACCGAGGTAATAAGTTTGGGCTCCACATTGAAAAGATGGCGGTTAGGAGAAGCGCCAAATAAAGGCGGGCACTGACCCGTATTGGCGGGAAATGGGGAAACTTCGGCTATTTACGAGCTTCAACGATAATATTGAGTAGAAAAAACGAAAGTTGGCGTCTATGGTACGTTTAGACGTAGTGGGTGAAGACGATTTATTCATGCGGGAAAATTTTTGATTGGGTGATGTTTGAATTTGTTCTGAAGGTAGATTCGAAATCCATTGACCATTTATACGCCTTTGAATATTCTTGACAATAAAATATAACAATAATATCAACCCCGTGGGCGATATTAGGCACTTAGCGTTGTTTTAAGCTTCGGATATTGAATAAATTATATTTCCGAACACTTAAACGTTTTACTGATGAATGAATAATTTGATAAATAACGATACAACGGACGCTATTAACAATGCTATAATGACGTCACAATTTTATTAAATGGTGCGTTTACTAGACAGTTATTAAATTTAAAATGTTGTAAAGGAAATAACCATCTATGGGGATGGTTCAGTATGTTTAAAACCTTATCTAAATTCTAAATGTTTTACAACTTCTTGTGTTGAAACATATGTAGCAAAAGTAAAGAGAATACACATGAATATTTATGTAATTTCGGCATGTAAGCGTGTTTATAATTCAATCTTCTGCAGTCCCACGGTGGGCGCCAGTATTTGCCAAACAAAGTTTGTGGGTAGTTAAATCACAACTCGGCTTACACACTTGTGATTACTTTAGACTCAATTCACAGAAGCTCTAACTAGATTATAAGTTTTCGTTAGAATCAAAGCAACATTTACCTTTAATTACTTAGTTTACCTTAAATTCAAATACAACATTTTATATAATTACCTGTGTTGTATATGAATATAAAGTTTATATAAGGTTTATATTAAATATGTATCAAAATTCGAAGGATTCTCTAAACAAATAAGGTTAATTTGTGCAAATTCATTCCATATTTCATCAGAAAGGGTCCGCAACATCGAATCAGCGTACAAAGACAATGGTGAGCCGCGATTCATTTATAAACGTCAAGATTTGCCCTAGTTACCAAAACGCAGGTGTAACAAAAGATTGAAAGATAAAATGTAACGAATTGTGGAGTGTTTTCTGTCAACTACAAACGATCGCTGGTTCTGACAAACAAGGCGCTTGAGAGTTTCTTGGAGAGTGACAAGCCTGTTTGGGCGCGAGATGACAAACACAATGGGTTTTCTGAGCTCCTGAATGACACCTTAATTATAGAAGCTGACGTTTCGCAAATACTCCACCGAATTGTTACCGCGCACTTTACCAAGTGTTATGAAAAGTATGCCACCAAGGCTAACGGTCTCCGAGTTTATTTCCACTCTCCTCCCGAAGTTATCACGGTATGTAAATATTGAATTAACGTTATTGGAATTTGAATAAATGTCAAGGAAAAAATACAGGTTCCGAATACCGACCTTCGAAGAAGGTAACTTCTTATGAAAATTTTGAATAATTAATGTGATGTACACGGAAATGTTGGCATCTATTCGCAAATTCGTGCTAAAATAATAAAAGTTATTATATTAAATGGAAAAAAATACGGTCGTGAGCAGGATTCGAACCTCCGCCTCTCGGATAAATACTCCAGGAGGCGCAGGTTCGAATCCTGCTCACGACTGTATTCTTTTTCCATTTTAATATAATAACTTTAGAGTTCGCTAAGCATGCGTTAATGCTTTTCAAAGATTTGTCTTATATAATAAGAGTTCTTATATTATCAACACATTCACAACATAATAACTCACAGTATAATAATTTCAATTAATATTAATGAGACGGAAATAGATATTCATAGATATTCACTGATATCGTTAATATACAGCTAGAACGTTACATGAATACATATTTACTTTATCAGATGTTATAAATATGAAATGGAAGTCACGTTCTCTATTCTAGTAATCAATCGAACGTGTTCGCTAAAATATTACTCAGTTTTTTATCAAAACCACCAAACAATATCCCTGGATATATAAAATTGTTGTTCTCCAGATAATAGAATTGGGAACACTCACTGGCGATTTGTTTGAGCGCTGTCACAGCCGACTTGATAGTGTTCAATGTTCGACGCCTCAGATTCTTCTTTGCAGAAAAGTTCTCCATATCAATGTTGACTGACATATTCTATTCTGTTACTATTGAAGGCTATTTTGTATTATATTTGCACAACACTGAGCACTGAACACCTTTTGTTTCGGAAGCCCGGAATATACTGCGCGTAAATGCATATCAGTAACAGTCCGTCCACGCGCGAATTCTAAAGAGTTTATAACGAACAGTGGAATGCATGGAGTCGAATGGCTCTGGTAATAATTTTGTACTATATTTGCGATTACGCATTCTATGCCAAAGTCGTGTCGTGTTCTATTTATTGGCGTTGAAGTTCAGAAGTTTGTTTGATACGTCATATTTCGCCTTTCTTGGTTTATTGTCATGAAATGCTGGTGTCAAGTGAATACATGTAAGTATATGTTTTTTTAAGTTAATAAAAGAAAAATAGGGACTTATCAATTCAAAGATCAGAATAATGATAGATAGCAGGTACACAAAAAAGGACAGGTTAATATATATTTTATTAATATTTTTATACGTACGAGATGTTATTAAAATTCTTCTTAAAACAAAATAAATACCCACAAACAATATAACTACGCCACTACTTCTGTATCTCAAAAATATACGTAGGTACCAACATGGTTAAATCATCCCAACGGTTCTCCAGACCTTCGCAATTCATAAGCATATTAGCACCTAATAAATTTAATACCAGTTCCGAGATAGTATAATGCCCAGTGTACACAATCGGGCGTTTGGTAAACAATTTCTATTCTTATAACAGACAGCTGGTAGAGATCAAGTTCATTATCAAACGACTTTATGAGACCTTGTTTCGACAATCAAATGAGGTTTTATGATGAAAACATTTTAAGTTTTCTTTTTTTTGTGTTTTGTACGTGACTTTGTAAATCCTGTAACAAGTAGCGGTGTAATATTTAGATATGATGCATTTTCTAGGTGTGATTATTATTAGTGGTCGCCCACTGGCCGAAATTCGACCATAACTCATTTAAATGTGCACGTTGTTATGGTTCTATTGTCAAAGATTGGCAATGTATATATTAATGACGCTGCAATTACATGTAACGAAAAAAAAAAAAAAAAATTGTAATTTATACCTACAGAAAAAAGAAATGAAACTATTGTCAGTGTTCATGTTGAGAACCATGAGGAACCGTGTTTGAGAAACAAGGAGGAGGTATTAAATATAATTCCAGAGGTAAAAACGAAAAATACAAAACACAATAAAAAAAAAAACTAGTAGTAATGAATCCCTTGCCGCTAGGCTTAAATAACATTAAACAGAAGAAATCAACAGTTCATTATATGAAGTTAATTAATTATGTAAAACAGATACATCTCCACGCGAATTCTTATAATGAAGGTAAATACTGCAAGAACATTTACAATGCCCTTGCTATTCATGTATTTTTAGATTCATGTTTTTCGTTTCGTTTATTAGATCTAATTCGTTTGATGTTCCTTTTTATTTTTAATCAATGTAATCATTGCCAATTTAATTTGATCCATTAAATTTGAATATTCGAATTTACACTAATGTTGATTGTAGTATCTTACGTTTATATTCTAAATAAATAATAATGCATGATCATGGAGAAATTGTATCTTATCAACTACTATATTACTACTAATTATTTTTTCAATAATCATGATAGTGATCTTTATCAGCTGATCGTGTCATAATTCCTAAGATGGCTATAATAAGAACCCCGTCTTTCCCTTGAAACCGTACGTTGTCGGAAACCATACGACTATTTTTATATTAATTCTCATTTCAAGAACAGAAGACAGACAAGGTCAAAGGAGTGCCTGGTTTCATGACTGTAACTTATAAGTAGGAACTAAAAAAAGGAATACCCCGACTAGAGAAGTATCTTCATACCTTGCAGAAGATTAGCCAAACAACACTGCTCTTTTGTAGTGTAGATCGCTGGTGTACCTTTAGCTTTCTTAAGGGTGTTTACCTCTTGTTGTGGCAGAGCGCGGTTCCCTTGTGCGTATGGATGTGTGAACACCAAACCTGGCCTATGGAGCCTATGGTAACCACTTATACACACCATCCAGGTTGATAGAATGCTTATTTGCCTTACCTTAGTGTTATAAAAAAAACGTTCTGTTCAAAACCTGCTCACAACCGTATTTTCTTTCCACATAAAATTATAATAAAAAACGTCGTGTCTCTGTACAATTTTGTCATAACCAGTGCAGAAGTATTTATTCTAATCGCCAAAAAGTAATTAAGCTAAATATATATTTTATTTCGTTAGTAAAACGTCAAAATAATCGCTTAAACATATACCTTGGACGCAAATCTGCATGAATAATGAGTATTTTGTGTCACAATGAGCTAATATGAAATTTGTACGAAATGCATGTTATTCAGAGGTAAACGGCACACAATTTGGAAAATGAACCTTATTTTTATGCTGTTAAAGTTAAAATTTGTATCTGTCGTGAAGAATATGATTGATGAGGCGTATTGTACGATGTAGCTGTAGAGTGTAGACTGAAGTATTAATTAAACTGTATGTTAATGGCCCGTAAATCTATTTGCGTATTAACTTTTAGACTCGTTCACTCGCAGTAGTGTAACTTTGATATATTGTATGTTGATTACCTGAGCTTTGGAAACATATTTTGGCTAAGTCGATTTATAATTTCGGTCTAATATTGATTGACTGAAGTGGTGTTTTGCATCATTATACCGAAAGGGACAGAAATAATGCGATTTTTCATTCATAAAGTGATAGCCTAGTGGTATGACCAAGGTATGACCGTTGGACTGACAAGTCAAAGATCGCAAGTTCAAATCCAAGGCACGCACCACTGTGGGATTTGAACTTGCGACCAATTTTATAAATACGCACATGACTTCTAAAAGACAGTGGTCTTTTAGAAGTCATGAGCTTATTATAAACTAATTATCACTTGATTAAAACGGTGAAGGCATACATCTTGAGGAAACCAGCACATCTGAGAGATATTCTCGATAATCCATGTCAGAGCAGAGACCTACGTGTGGTCTAAACTCTGACACTAAGTTGTTAATAAACCATACGATAAGAAGAAGAAGAATACAGATAAATCTTTGAAAAGCATTAACGCATGCTTAGCCACAAAAATGTATAACTTTATGAAGATGAACTATAAACGCATTGCTTCTTTTGTACCGCACCTCTTTAGATAATTATTATTGACTAAGGTAGTCTTGATTTATCACAAAGCATTAATGTCTAATATGCTACTGCAAAATATGCGGGAAATGTGAAAACACGATCAATAAATTAGTATTAAATAAAAACATCTTTTATCGGGAGGCCTAGCCATCGGAAGAGATATTATTTGACTTAAATGTTTAAAAAATAAATCGACAAAATTTCTTGACATCGTACGGTATCGACAGTGACAAATTAATAGGTAAACTCTGACGTCATTACAACCTTAATGAACTGCGGGTTACTGATTGCGTAAACTACTAAAGTACTAGCTGAAATACATTAGTATTACCGTTTCACATATCATTGTCATATAGGATTACCGTTTAGTAGACACATCGTATTCGCCCAATGACCTCGTAATGGGGCAGCTTACCGCTGTCAAATGCCCAGTGCCGGGTTTCACCGGTTTCGGATAATTATAAGGGCGTTATCAGACTGGCGATTTTAGAACGTTTTTTCAGCGAGACTTGCGTTTATAATACACTCGCCGCGTGTGCACAACTTGTGTGCACATCTATCGTAAGGGTCAGTGGCAGAATATAGTATTATAAATTTGAGAGACAATGATTAGGAATAATATCTCGGCGATAACGTTGCGCATCTACTGCGAGGTCGTTCTACAAACACGTCATACTAGTAAGCGTGTTTCCAGTAAAGCGACCACCAGTGTGATAAGGTCCTAAACGCATGTTCAATGGGAATCCAATGTACTCGGTAATGGTTGGATTTAGGGCATAATGCTTTGTCTATTTCAGGGACGGAATTTAGCGAGGGTTATTGTTCTGAATGGTTTAGAGATGATAATAATTTGTTCCAGTAATTGGGTTTACCTATTATTTTGAAGCTTTATTGGATTGGTATTGGTTATTATTGGAAATGCTGGCTTAGTGCTGTACTTTACTGTAAATATCAAGAAAACTATACGGATTTTGGTTGAAAATGCATGTGACGCGTTTCAGTTTTTGTGCCTTCTGTTTGGATTTCAGGTGGACAGGAATGGACTAGTATAACGGACGATTCATTTTTTAATCACAGTTTTATCAAGGGCACCTTCTAGAATATTTTTTGAGGAGACAGTCAAAGTAGCTCTGAGTTAGCCATTGAGGTTGGCCTACCTAGGTACACAAATTCTACTGTCATAAAGTCATTGTGGAAACTGTTGTTTCGTAAATCAATTCTTGGTCGATTGCTGTAAAGGGGTTGATTCTAGCAGTTCCCGTCCTTGTCATTCACTTAAGCCCGGTTACAGTTGTGAGTTTTCTATGTTGAAGCAGAGTTTCCACTGTTTTTAATGCAGCCCACTTGATGAAAATAATACATCAATATATCGTATAGGCCAATCAATGGAAATATTTTGTGATTGTGATTGTAAACGACTGGTTAAGTGAGGTCATGTTTTTTCGATACCAGTACGTAAAACAGGCGTAATAAAGATTTTGCTTCAAAATTCGTATTTTTGTGTACGTAGCTCTACTATAGTTCGATTTTTATACTATTCTCGGTTTATAATAGCTTAAAATTATTGAAGTAATAACGGATTTTAATTGACCCATTTATAAAATTAAAAATTACCATTAAAATAGACTTTTAAATTGGAGAGTGATCTCATCTAATATCGCAGTTTCCATTAACTCTGCAGCTTACTTTGACCCGTCAACATAATTATTGCAAATACACCCACAATAACATTTATACAAAGATATTCCAAGGGCCAGGTAATGAATAAGATGACGTCGGTATTTCGATTTCCTATGATATCAACGGGGGGAAATTGGAAGGGCTCGATTTGCCTCCGGAAACGTGACGATAATAGGCATTAACAGTCCGGCTTGCTGTGACTAAATTACTTCCACGTTAATGTTTCCAATAAACAAGTAGGTTGATAAAACAGGAACTCACAATCAGCAACATAAGTAGATTAAAATTATCTAATTTTTAAGGTAACATTATATAACATTACATGTGTATTTCCCAAAAGAATAGGTACACAGTTGTAACTTGTACACCCACATTTCATCAAAGCCGTTCCTCCAGTCCTCTATAACGGGTAGTAAACCTACTCTGTGCTACTATGACTTTCCAACCAGTAAACCCAAGAACACTACTTAATCCGGAAAGAAACCCACAATCAGTATGTTCACTCTTGAAAATCAAACGGCTCGATTGATATTGGAAATATGTCAGTTTATACTTTAAAATGCCAAAAATTCTTATAAATTATTAAAGATTCCGGATACAAATAAACCACTTTGTTTTAAAATTAAGATAACTATGATGTAAGTAAATTTATTTTAACATTAAAAATTGTTTTATAGCACTGATTTAATATTGGAATTGGTATTAACTTCAAGAGTAAACCCCCAGTGGCCATGTATGAGAGGAAGAAGAAAGAGGATGAAAACGCTATTATTTACGCGCCAATTAACGCAGACTACGTTAAATTACACTTGTAATTAACATACCACATAACATAAATCTAAACAAACTAAAAATAGACTATTAAATTGGTAACATTGTACTGAAATTTGCATGCTAATAGGCTGAGTTATAGTTATTGTAAAACCCATATTCGCAAATAAACAAATTGAATTGAAATCAAAAGAAATGTTCTTTACGACCACTACATCAATGAGGCAATAGCGAAGCTCTCGATATTATAAATACCTTTGAATACTTGCAATTAGCTTTCAACCACTTTCTTCATCAGCTACAATACAATTCATCGAAGGGCTAAATTCGTACACATTGCAGGGAACGCCTCATTTGTGCCAACACACGGTGATTAAGTGCCATCGTGTAATTGACTCGTGATTGCGAACATTAATCCAGATACTGTAGGTACTTTACATATTGATGTATTGCGAATATGTTTACATGTATTTAGCTGAGATTTCGTGTTATTACGGAATAAATTAAGGGTGTGATTACGTCATAGGATCAAATGTTGTGCGAACACATTAATACGAAACGTGTAATAAAAAAATTATTTTCCTCTGAAACCCTTGTTTTTATGTTCTTTATTGCATTGTTAATGAACCACCTAATGTCAGAGATGAGACTGCGCGTAATTAGAACAATTTTTAAAACTTCCTAGGTTAGTTTAGAATCGACATTTGGAACTGTAGTTTAGTAGATTTAAATTCAAATTCATTTATTTATTGTCATAACTCAAGTGAAATGTCAGTTCTTACAACTGAATTATTATAATAAACTTATAACTTAAACAAGTTGATTACTTATTGGTATAGAATTTAAAAAATGTATGAAATGACAAAAAAATATGTGAGTAAGTGATGAAAAAAGCATGTTCTTAGATACCTCAGCAAAAGTAAATAGGAACGAAAATTGTCCAACCAAATAAAATGTCTATATGTGCTAAGTAATTGGCACAACATGACTTTTATTAGCTCCACGTTGCGTAACATAGGTACCGAATAGTAACTAACAATATGAGAAAAATATCGGGCAACAATTTTGTTAAAAGTCAATCAAATTCAATTAGGGTTTACTTTTGATGACACTGCGTTTATAATTGAACAAGTACCGTATACTTGCATAGTCATATAGAATGTTAACAGACATAGATTGTTAACGTTAAAGAAAAAATAATTCTTCTCTTCTCCTTCGTACTCCTCACCATACCTCACGTTGTTACAATGGATCATTCACTATATGTGCTGTGCGGCTTTGGAACTCTCTTTCACATTCTATGCGAGATACCCCTTCTATGGATATGTTCAAGGTGAGAATCAGGGAACATTTCCTTTCAGCGTAATTAAGTATGTATGTATATATGTATTGTGTATACATTATATTGCTGTATATGTGTATATAATTATAATAATGTATTAAATTTATCAATTACACATTTATTGTAATATTCATTTGGTTTTTATTTGTATTGTCACTTGAATCTGTCCTCATCATTTTCTATGTTTTTAAAGGCTCGAAGGTTTGCTGTTAGCGGCGTGAATTGAACGTGCGTCTCTCGGATAAATACTCCATACTAGACAAAACTTCAAGCCATCTCTATCTCGCTCACCTCTGCTCACTACTCAGAATTTTACTTCCACATTTTAATAACTTTTACGGATATATCATTGCTATCTATTCAGTAATAGGCACTGCTGACTGAACCGACACGACTAACGTTGCAGAATGCTTTGGTAATCGCATCTTACGACGTCGGTCAATGTTCTAAGATGCAATTACCTAAGAAAATACAGATATTTATTATTTATCAAGTCCTGTTCACGAGTATTTTTTTTTTAAATCTGTATTTATTTATCGAGGGTTTAATCTTTTAAGATTATGCCACCCTCATTGGAAACAACCATATTATACTTCTCACAAAAATTTATAACTGTAAAGTTAGCTACACACAAAATTATGCGTTTTTATCATTTATCTGTATTAGACCTTAAATATGTTTTTGTTAAAAGCTCGATTACGAAATGTAAATGTTAAATTAAAAAACAACAAAAGAAAGCCGCCACAAACAAGTCCACTTTCTTCTAATACATTAAACAACAATTAGGCAAATAATTTCCATAACTCGCGAAAACGGTGGAAGCAGACACTGGTACTAATAAATAATACTTAATTCTGCTAGGCGAAGTAAAAATGATTTAACACCAACATTATGCTCCGCTAATTTAGAAGTATTGTATAATAAATTAACAACTTTCTTACTCAGTCATTTAATTACGAAAATTTAAAGAAAAATAAAGCGTTTATAAATTGTTTCATAGGTTCAAGCACGTTAGTTGAGTATGGGATTTTGGGTTCAATTTCAGAGTTGGGCAGTGTTATTCGGTTTTTCAGTTAGGAAATTTTAAGAAGCGGGCCATTTGACGGCAATAGGCTCACCGCATCATCCTCATCCCTCTGCCCTTATCCCAATTTATTTGAGGTCTCCGCAGCATATACCTATCTGGTATGCTGCTAAAGTTTTGGCTATGTATTATGACCGGCGGCCTGCCTGAGGTCACCCCTCTTTGGGAATGATGATGTTGGTGGTTTTCTTCTATTCACACCAAACGTTATCCATGTGCCAAGTTCTGATGTTATAAGGCTCACCACATGGGACCACGAAAATACCTCTGATCTAGTCGTGTTTGAAAATTTATTAAAGACCTAAAGATAGATATATAGAGAGACCTGTTCGACTCCTACCGATTTAAATCCACACGGTCCTATACTAACCTATACTAGGTTAGCAGCATCATTTACCGAAATCTAAATAACAAATACCTCTAAAAAGCAACGAGGAGGCATCCGTTCCTGCCTGCCTCTTTAGTCTAAAACGCGGCTACTGAGCGTGAGGTACTAGGTTGGAGTTCTGGATCGTGTTAAGTGCCATTTAGTTTTTCTGTTAGGAAGTTCTTAGTCGTAGCTCGGAGTATTGCGTTTTATTTTATATTATAAATACAATGTAACTATATATATTGTTACGTTTTGATGAAAAAGAGTAGTAGAAATCTACACTTAACGGAACCTGGCAACTAGTTTTTGACAATTCAAAAGTGCCAGTAAATGGTCTAATTGAAATAAATACTTTGACTTTAACTTTGATTGCGCCGGATTGACAGCAATAGGCTCATTGATTATACGCAACTTACTACATCGGTGAAATTGGAGTGTGCAACAGTATTCCTTCGGAAATAGGGGCTTTATATTATACCAGGTTCTGCCCGTGACTTCGTGACTTCTGCGTGGACTCCAGAATTGGTCAAACTGAGATACAAAGTATCTTATATGTAAATCCAGGTTATAAACTATCAGTGTGCCAAATTTCATCCCAATCCGTTCAGTAGTTATTGCGTGAAAGAGACACCTCACAAACTTCCACATTTATAATATTTGTGAGAAATAGGATATTACATTAAGAGTCATCCGTTTCTTTTTGCTTGTAAAACCTACGAGGGACCAGAGTGTAATGAAAATTTGGAAGGCGGAGCAATTTCCTCTGCGGCATTATGTGCACATCCCTAGAGAATTGTCCATAGCTACGAATAACGGACTATTTATGCAAGCTAGGGGATAATTATTAGTAATTTTATTTGTGTCTTTGAAAAACTTAGGTACATAAATCCAAATTCGGCAATTCTATTTTGATGTAGTATTTTTATTGCACCCAGAATCAAATTGCACTGTACCAGTCATTACTAAGTTGACTGATTTAAATAAGGTTTTGATTCCGTTTCCTTCGCTTCCACGGATACTTTTCACGGAACTTTTCTCTTACTAAAATTCAAAGAGGCTTTATTATATAGTCGGTAGTTCTGTTAATTTTGAAACACTTTGATTGTTGCGGAGATTTTGACAAAATATTAAGAACAAGCATAATAGAAGGTTCTTCTTATCTTGTGGTTGATGCACAACCTTGCATCAGAGCTCAAACCACTTGTAGGCTTCTGACATTGATTTACAAACCATGGACAACATAATCATAGAAGGTTGTAATGACATTACTTTTTATGTGCACACAACATTTATATCTTTATTTATTTTCTTTCCCTATATTGTTACATGTAAAACCCTCCTTACCATTAGTCCCTCACGAAGACCTCATCACTTTTACTGACCAATCTCCCGAGTTATTCATGACGTCACTTACGTATTTAAGCTAAGGGCGTAGACATACAAGCGTTGAGATGAAGTCGATCCTTGTAATTTACGTTGGGCACAAACTCTAGGGAATTGGAATGACTCAATTTGTGTGACGTGAAAAATGAGACGTGGGTACTCGAATAATGTGTATATTCGGAAATTCGGATACGGTGTGTAATAAATTATGTAGGTACATAGAAATGGGTTGCTCTTAGTCAGGCGCAAACGGTAATGTCAGTATGTTGGGAGATTATAGCTATGTTTATGGGTATGAAAGAGTATATGGTATTCCAGATGGCGATACATGTTATATAACAGACACTGATGAAACTTATTGTAGAATAGTGACTATGCTATACCGACATTGTATGAATAGTATTTGTACTATACTTGTCTTGTAGAATAGTGTCGATCTATACCTATTTTGTAGAATTGTGACTATCCTAAACCTATCTTGTAGACTAATGACTATCTTATCGCTGTATCTAATATTGTGCGTAGTGGTATACATTCATTGTTTGTAGCAGCTGAAAATAGTTTATGAAATAAAGTATTTTCAACTGAGCTATTATTGCCTTTAAATAAAACTTTAACGTTAATAGAATGCCATTTGCATGATGTAATAATGTAAATAATATGAAATATATTGCGCAGTGACTCGAGAAGAGTGACATAAGAAACTTATTTTATTTCCCTTTAAATAGTAAATAAAAATTTATACGTATACTAGCTGACCCGGCAAACGTTGTTTTGCTATATAAATAAAAAAAATTGGGGTGGACTACCCCTAACATTTAGGGGGATGAAAAATAGATGTTGGCCGATTCTCATAGATACCGGATAAGCACAAGAAATTTCATCAAAATCGGTCAAGCCGTTTCGGAGGAGTATGGCAACGAAAACTGTGACATGAGAATTTTATATTTATACGTATATAGTAGAAAAGTAGTAAGTAAAATAATTAAACATATATACCTATGCTTTGTTCTGTAAGCACAGTTTTATTGCTACCTGACATACGAAAGGTGACTTTTAGGAAAAACATCTTGATTTCCAAATATTATTTACCTAAAGATGGCCGTCGGAGCATACGGGTGGTATCAGACGGGACGCGGAAAAAGATTTAATTTATTTGCCATGGCGCATGTCCAAGTCATATTATTCCTACGTAACCAAATTAATTACTGGCAAAAAAGACTTATATACTAATTTTGTGAGGAATTTCGGAATCCATTATAAGTATAATAAATTATTTTTTTAGGTTCCCGTACTTCAAAAGAAAAAACGGTACCCTTATAGGATCACTTTGTTGTCTGTCTGTCAAGACCCTTTATCTCGGGAACGTGTGGAGGTATCGAGTTGAAATTAATTTAACCCGGGCTGTGGTGAATTACATCAATTTATGGCATTAGTCAGTAATTTCATAATTAAATGTTATGGAGGAATCAAGTGTAGTGTCCCTCCATAGAAAAGGGGATGTCGGGACTTCTGCTAGTTCGCTCTCAAATACTACTTGTGCGATTTGTGTCGTTATCTTCGTATGGGCGTTATTATTCATGTAGTGTTATAGATGTCTCTACAATGTTAAGGACCATTGACCCCTTTACCTTGCTACAATTATCGGTGACTTATGGAAACATATTTGCATGAATCACGTATTATAGTTTTGTGAAGATGCATATGGTCAAAATCAAAGGAAACTAGATACAATAGTTGCAGTTGGCCATGCGAGGCGCTCGTTGCCAATTGCAACCTCTGGTTAATAAACGATCCTTAAGGTTAAGCAACGATTGATGCAGTCAGTTTGTAGATGATCGCTAGGATAAATTTTATCTCAGTATTGGAGGTTACTTAAACCGTCGGTCCTGGCTGTTGTTAATTCATAGCAGACCAGTTCAGAGGTTTACGAGTGGAATGAACGACTCTCGACACAGCGAGGCTTAGGGGAGACCCCTTTACAGTCTTCCTAGGGATGTGCCTAATAAGCATTGCATAGCGGGGCTACTGGAGCTGGTCTGTTAAGAGGACCCAGTGCCCCCTCCATGTGCTGATGGTAACCACCGGGATGGTTTTAGTTAGGTAAGAACAATTCCTGGTCGTATCTCCAAAGGCCGGGTGCCTTTATGATGGTAAAAAAAACTTTGCCACCTAACCACATGAAAGAAGTTGTCTATACGTTATTAAAGTTGTGTCATCAAAGCTTTAAATACAATGCACAAATAAAATGAAAATCGGTAGGTATAGGGTTGCTCACAAGCCTTGGACTAGAAAACTGTCATATGGTTTCCTTAGCATACTCGTAATAATGTTATAATCTTGTAGAACAAGGGCAATTTGCCGTACAAGAAAGATAGACAGTCAGTAAACATAATGATATAAAGCGCAGAAGAGACACGCATTTGTATAAAACGGTCTTCTTCATTCGTTAGGCCAACTTAGTGTTAAAGCTGTCTATTCTCTGGCTTGGCTTAGCAATTGTTATTAACCTCTTGAAAGGATTGATCTACTTGAAAGACAATGGCACTTCAATTGTTTCTGGAAATGCAGTTGAACACACCTACTGAAACATGGAAACGCTGAGAAGAAATGCTTTGTTTTTGTGTGCGTCATATTTATATGCATGTGTGCGTGTGTGTGTGTGTGTGCGTGTGTGCGTGCGTGCGTGCGTGCGTGCGTGCGTGCGTGTGTGTGTGTGTGTGTGGTATTTCGTCAGTTCGTGCGTTACTCTTTCACGCAGTAACTACTGATCGGATTTGGATTAAATTTGGTACACAGATAGTTTATAATCTTTTTTGAGTGTGGAAAATCCATCACGGATGCTGTGCCGGACTCTTACCGACTTAAAACCACATATAACCTATATTAACATATATGATATTATTTATTCCCGCTGGTCCCAATTAAGAAGTCCACACAGACGAAGTCGGGGGCAAAAGCTAGTAATCCTACTAATATTATAAATGCGAAAGTTACTATACTTGGATGTTTGTTACTGAATTACGCAAAAACTGCTGAACGTATTTGAGTATAGGGATAGATTGGACCTTGAAAAAGGACATAGACAAACACACAATAAACAATGTTGCGCAGGCAAAGTTCACAGCACCAAGCACCAGCTAAAAATTGATAATTAAATAACTTTAATCTCAGAAAATATTACATACGTTATATTCACGAATGACTTGCTTTACACAGGATAGCATATTCATTTGAATCATCGTCGAAATACAGTAATATCCGAGCCCATTAAGACAAAGATGTCCAATAAAACATGGAAGTCTGCGTCAATGAATGAATAATTATCGCTCTTGGCAAACGGAAGGAGAGAATTAATCAAGCTATTAATCAACTCATCTCATCGGTCACAGTATATTGTTGGAGTTGTATTTTTATGTATCTATAATTTATGGTTTGTATTTTTATTGTTACGACTTTGCTGTAATTATAATTGTACACGTGTATATGAATAAGCAAATTTCTATATTGATAAATCCTTCGAAAAGCATTAATGCAGACATAGCTAACTCTAAAGTTATTTTTTGAGGAACGAAAGTACGGTCGGATTCAGACTTTCGCCTCCCTGGAGTGTTTATCCAGGAGGCGCAGGTTCGAATCCTGTACAAGACAGTATTTTTGGTTCCAAAAAAAAAAAATCTATGACTTAAATTACAAAATTTCTCCATATTTGCTTCTTAGCATTCGATCTATTATCTTCCTCATCGAAGTTATTGTCTTATATATATCTTAAAATAAAACTATCTTTCTTTCATTTAAATCAACCTTATCTACAGATAAATAATATTGTGAATCATTTGCTCATCGAAAACTGATGAAATCGATTCCTCGTATCGAGAATTTCATTAATGCCGCAAAGTGAAACTTGGTCCGTGAAGTTTGTCGTTCGCGGAGTTTCGTCCCAAATTGTTGATCAACTCGGCAACGGAATATGGCATTTTGTAGTTCAATAGCTTGAATGTTCATTAAAATTTAATTGGCATCGTATATAACGTCTGCCAGTTGTAATCGGGTTATCGTTGTTTCTCTTTAGTGTTTCAGCATCTAGTTGTTTATACATACTTGTTTACTTTAGGTCTGTTGTGGCTTAGAGCATTATTTCTTATCAAGGATTGTGGCTTCAATTCTTGAAGCCTTACTAATAATAATATGGCAGTAGCTCAGTGGTTGACTATCTGTGTTGAGTTAACTAAAGATTCAGCAACTTTAACCTGGTCCTAGCATTTGTAATAATCCCATTAGAGTTAGCAAAATTGATGGTAAAAATACCGGAATCTTATCCAATAAATAACAAGAAGCAACAAAAAATTAAACAGTTGTTTACAAAAAGAAAAACATCGAAAAAGAGCCGCAAAAACAGGATATTATAAAAAGGTGGGCGTTAAACAATAAAGAGAAACTTACTTATAACATTTTTCACGGATCTTCTCGTGTACTTCCAAAGGAAATGAAAAAACCGAGCAAAACGCTCACACAGTGTGATCTCCTCCGTCGGAGACGGCTCGCTGTCGGAAAATCGCACCCTTTTCTTATTGCGTTTACCCTTACTTTTATTCTTCAAGCTTGACTTCATTATTTTCACTTCATTTAGAACCACAACACTCGCGCCAGCATTTGTTTGTTCATGCTTTTTGCTATCGCAGTCTTTGTCGACTACATTTTTAGGTATTTGGGTCTCTACGTTCAGAGGCCTCACGCTCACTCCACTACTTCGCTTCCACTCGTTCAGCTCCGTACTTGTATTTTTATGAAGCGCGATGAATATGTGTGTGTTTTGTTTACGCGACACACAATGTGATACTGAGAGTACGTATAGTTATGACGCGTATGATTTGCACGGCTAGTCTACGCGACACTTGGCTTAGTTTCAATTTGCCACTTTGTAACTATTCGAATATCCCCCAATACGAAATGTGTGCGCTGAACATCAATATAGGACATAGCGAATTGATTACTTAAATGGCCAGTTACTACATTTCGTCACTCGACTTTTTAGAGTATTCGTTAGATAGTTTATTCAAATAGAAAGATGAACTGATGTGTGTTTGGTCACCTGCCAGCGTTTATGAAGAAATCATTTCGGTGCGTTCCAATTACAAGCCATCTGAATTGTCACGCAACATATTTAATTACGTGTGAACAAAAATAGCCGTGCATTTGCAATTTCAAGTTTAAACAGAGCATCTGTCACGTTCGCCGGAACAGCGACGGTTCCAATGATGTTCAGTAATGCTGTTTATGTGTACGTGGATGTACATCTGTCTAGACAAATCCAGACGAATCTGAATATTGAAACTGTTCGACGTCGAGGTAATTGATCTGCGAACGGATTGGCAAATGTTTGTAAAAGCGTGGCTTGGTGACGTGATTGATGCATATACATGGGTATGTCTCCCCGATGCCTGCTTAGTTTACGTAATTAGGACGCATCCGACATACACGCGACATGCAATATAATATTCGGCAAACATTTCGCGTATATACAAACAATAGTACCGCGTGTGTATGAATTCAAAGCGAATGCCGTGTTTGCGAACGATTTGCATTATACACCATTTTGATTGCTTTCTGGTACATTACGACCTATCGGATGTTCATCTGATGACTAATGAAAAATACTAATGAGTTTTCCCGAAAAAATTCAATTAAACACGGGTGCTTTGAAAGGGAATTTCGATAAATTGACAAAATTGATGAATTTTTTAACAGTGTTTAATAACTTACATTTCTCCGAGGATTCGACGGTTGCGATAAAGGCATTTTTCATCAAAATCGTCTGCCAATTGAAAAGGAACGACACGGAATTCGTAAATGAACAATTTGCGTACCTACCAATGAATACTTTAGAGAGCTTTCTTCGTGAAAATTAACTGATTCCTAACGACCCGCCGAGGTTTTTGAGACGTACTAACCTTAGGGTGAAATGTTCCAACATTTTCAACCATTAAGTTGAAATGATTGCTTGAAGGAAAGTCTCTTTCATTTTAGGATAGTGCTTTTAGAAGATTTTCAAGAGAAATTATTGTTAAATTTTATGAAGGACGGAACATAAAACTAAAATATTTTGTGATATTCTTAACGAGTCTTTTGTGGTTTTCAACGGATATTATGTTTGCTCGTATAGAGGAAATATTTTTGTTGGTGTACGCTGGATCGGGAACATTGTAAAGCATTGTTTACTGCCGTAGGTAAATTGCTTATCTTTTCGCTCGAGTTGTGAAAACCGACATCAATTAGTACTCTCCGCCGTTAATTTCCCGTGGAAAAATACCCCCATCCCATACGCCCCATAAACCTACGATTTACACGACTGAAAAAAAACTATTTTATTTTATATTTGTATAAATTTATGTTCAGTTAATTTCAAAATAATATGTTAGATGAATATTAATATATACATTGAGAAATGGTTAAATATTATCGGATAGCTATGACAAATGTAAAGCCCTACAATTCTATACTCTATAATTCAAACAAAACTACAATCACTACTGTGTATTTCAATTTATGTAGTAGTCATAATTATAATTATTGGACACTAACTGCATGTGTGTGAGTTGCTGAAGAGGTATTTGTTCTAAATAAAATCTAGGTATCTATTATAACTAAATATATTGGTATTCAAAATATATTATCCTTCCTTCTCTAGTACCTCGTTGGTCTAGTGGTTCCAAGCGCGACTGCTGAACATGAGGTCCGAGATTCGATTCCCGGGTTGGGCAAAGTGTTTATATATGGATAATGTGAAGAGGAAAATTTTTAGTATCAATGTGGATGGCTCTAAGAGTAAAGGAAGACCGAAGAAGCGATAGATGGGTTGTGTTAAATATGATATACTAACTTTCGTAATTAAACTGAATGAGTACATTCACATTAATTATTGTTCGACGGTTTTTTTTTTTTTTTTTAATTATATTTCACTTACAATGGAATATTACATAAACACCACGTAACTCAATCCAATTACTGGTTTATATGCCCGTGGTGTGGCCGCTCTAATCTAAACTTAATATAAATATATATTATACAACACAATGCACTTTACATATTTATAAATTTTGGGTAAATAGTTTTTTTTTTATAATATTTTTAATCTTTTTTGTGTTGCTACAGTTGGTATACAAGTCTTGTAAATCCATAGGCAACTCATTTACAATTTTAGGTAACAAATATTGCCAGACTCTGGTACCGTGTACGTTACGGTATTTAGGTAAATCATAGGTACGTAAGTAGGTCAAATGCCTCAATCGGTGACATCTTGTAGTCTTAACCAACTCGTGTCTATTTATATGCTCATCTGTTAGTATTGATAGTTTAAGCATATCAAAAACATTAAGGACTTTAACGTGTTGGAATAAACATTCGTCATCTAATTTCAGTTTGTGGCGGACTTTTTTAGGAACTATCGTTTTCAGTAGACGGATCTGTAGTGTATAAATTTCCATTAAATATGTTGTGTATGTATATATAGCCATAGCTACTTAGACCATAGTTTATAACAGAGTCCGCCATAGACAGGTATAGCATTCTTAATGTACTGGCTGGTAGTTTATACCGTAAAATAACAAATTTGCTCATAATTGCTCGTAGTTTATTACAAACGTATTCGATGTGAGGGCTCCAGTTAAATCTTCGATCGATGACAAGACCGATGTAAGTATGGCTATCAACAAACTCAAGCGCTTCGCATTTTCTCATATTACTCACATGCATTCTTCGGGATTGCCCGACTAGTTTCAAACTCGATGTCATGAGCTGAACCCATGGCGACACTCCCCTGCTAACGATCTACTAATTAAAAGTAATAATACCAAGGTATACGTCCGCGATGTCCTTGCATCAACAGAACTTAATTTACCAACTTTATTAAACTCGGAGCCTTTGAGAACTTCGCCCAAGTTTCGGTCACTGATAAATTACTTTCATACGCCAACAATATTGTCATTGTCGGATAATTTACATTGAAACTCTCGACATAGTACCGAATTAAGAAATTTGTTAGTACGCAACTTTGATACCGAAATTACTTTTTACCCTTAGTGTCTACTTTATAATGAATGGACGGAAGGATATGACATAGCATTATAAAGCATCACGCGTATATTCCCTGAAGGGGTAGGTAGAGGTGTACACACTTGTACACCCACATTACACCGATAAAATTAACTCCCATTTAATAGGTGGTGACCCTATTGCTATTAGCAGGCACAATTTGAAACTCCGGGCAGCAACTGAAAATTTCTTAACAAAAAAACTTACCCCACTCAGGTATCGAAACCGGGGCCTCATGCTCAGCAGTCGCGCTTGGAACCACTAGACCAACGAGGCAGTCAGTTTTGTGACATGAAAACCTTCATGTATTTGCTTTGAAAATACACTGTTCCATTCCATGTTTCTTTTGCATATTTCTCCAAAGAACATCTATCTTTCAGCAACAAATAGAACTGGTTTTATAAGAACGGCAAGAAAATATTGACTCTGCGTTTGTGTAGTCCATACAAAACACAATAAATTGAAGGAAACGTATCGTTACAGTGTTTGTTAGCGGAACGTAGTGCTGATACCACGATAAATGTGCATTTTCATAAAAAAAATAGTTCAATAAAATAAAAATTAAAAAGACTCTTTTTGTAACTAGCTGAACTAAAAAGTAGAGTGATTAAAATAAAAATAATTTTATCGTAAAAAAGCGTGGGGTGCTAGATGTCAATTGTTTTACATATTTAATTGATAGATATTGGTAAAAGTAACGCCATTATGAAATCTTAAGAGGCAACTCACGATTTTTTACGATAAAAGGTTTTTTTTTCTTAATCACTATTTATTTTATGAACTAATGGAACATTATTTTCTACTTTTTAGTTTGGCTAGTTACACAAGCGTGTTTTCTTAACTATTCATTTTGCTATTATAGTCCTGAAATCGTTAATCCTGAAGATCCTGATCATGATAATCGAAGATTTCTTTTAAATTATTGTATTATCATCGGTCCGTGTTAAGTGTGCGAAGTTTCAATTCAATCCGACATTTTAAAGTGGGTGAAAAGTACATTCCAAGATTCCGTTACATAGATACGTAGATACATAGATACATACCAAGCTAATAAAACCATGTTAAAATTAAAGCCTGAGTTCAGGAGTATCATGATTTGAAGCCACTAATATCCATGACAGTGTGTATTTGTCTATGTTACGCATATTTTACTTAATATACGTAACTTGTAAGTGTCTGCGACAACGTCTGCTTGGCAAAAGGTAGCCTATGTTCTTCTTCAAGGTCCAACTTAGGTTAAAATCTTTTATTTGAAAGTCCTACAGCTGCAAAACAGCACTTTTTAGTAAGAAGGAAATTAAAAAAAAGAAAATTTTCCCTCATCCAAAATCTAAATATTTAAATTACATGATCCAATATGAAAAAATGAAAATGATCACAAGTATTTATAAGATTGCAAATGAAAAGTAGACATAAATTGTTTTCATTTTTAGGACTTGGTTCTTTTTCTTCTTATCGTGTGGTTGATGAATAACTAAGTTTTAGAGTTTAAACCACCCGTAGGTCTCGTACATGGCCTTACACACCATCGAGAACATCTCTTAAGTGTACTGGTTTCCTCATGATGTTTTCCTTCACCGTTTTAAGCAAGTGATAATTAATTTATAATACGCACATGACTTCGAAAAGACAGTGGTGCGTGCCTTGGATTCGAACTTGCGACCTTTGACTTGTCAGTCCAACGGTCGTTACCACTAGGCTAACACTTCTTGGACTTGGTTCTGTAAGTATATAATTTAGTAATACCTATTAAACACATAACAAAAGCCCATAACTGTCCCACTGCATGGCAAGGGCCTCTTCTCATACAGAAAATGCACGAGTATTGATCACCACGCTAGTTCACTGCGGGTTGGGGATTTCAGACTATTAAGTCCAGGTTTCCTCACGATGTTTTCTTTCACCGTATGTCTGTGATGTCTTATATTTACTAAGAAAGTAGGTAGGTGCATATGACATTGAAACAGTCACTTTGGTACATGCCAGGAACCTACAACCTGCGGCACAAGAAGCAGGCCCATAACTACTCGGCCACCACGACATTAAACACTGTAACGACCTTTGACTATATATCTGGTATATAATCTAAGGATCTGTATCTGTTGGGGATTGTAATTTTGTTATAAAATTGATATTTATTAATATAAAGCTATACGATTACGAACTTGCCTAAAACTATTAATGCAAGCGTTTACACTGCGTTTGACCCGATTTTGGTGACATTAACTGAAAGTAGCCGTAGTACTCTTTGAGTGAATACTTGGTCACCAATCGAATCGGAACTGCTACCATACATTCCTGAATGGTTTTTCTTGGTCAATATTCCTGAGATTCGTATCGATGGTAAGTGTTATAAGCCTACATAGATTCTACCGCCATAATTTCAAAATATAGCGAGTGAAAGTTTTTTGTCCGATCCGTCATGAAAATAATACAGACTGTGGTAAAATACCACAAAACCACAAAAATATGAAACATGGAGTGAAATAGTCTCCATAAAACATCTGCCGTAACTAACTGACATTTGTCATCGAATACCGAAAATGTATTTATTGCTCTCAACTTTATTGAACGTTTAAAATGTCGATAGTGCAGTCGGATTGTTTTGGAGAGTATTTTATACACCACCAATGTATTAGAGTTTAGTTGATCTTTATGCGTAATTTTGGTATTAGGTTCCTTTCAGAATTTCAGGGACTATTCTATAATATGTATTAATATCCATTGAGCGGTGTTTTCAGGTATTATTAATATAATCTCATTATATTCGCATTATAGGGTTAAATTTGGCTCAATTTCCTGAATCCAATATTGAAATGGAAATCAAGCAAAAAAAAAATTGTATCTTTTTATCAGGTTATGCTGCACTTCATATAAAAAAAGCCACCATTTACAACAACAAAAAAACTTTAAAAAGCATGACATTAATGCAAAAAGCTGTGAAAAATGGACGAAGATGCTGAAACATACCAAAAAAATGGATTTCGATCCAGATATGAGAATTGATACAAGAAATTATATACCTACATAGAAAAGTGACATTACATTATGTTCTATTTCTCTAAGACGATACAGAAGTTCAAGTTTTTATATTCGGTGTCTACTATATTATAAATTCCTTAACAGAATGAATAGCTTGATATTTAAATTATATTTAGTTTTAAACGATTAAGTACTTTTAGATTTTAAATCGATTTATTTTAAAATCGTTTATATTTGTTACCGTTTGAACGCTTCACTTCCCTAGTTGAATCAAATGATAGGCGTCAAATGTGGCTTTTTAGAACTCGTCGACTATAGTTCTTAAGTTATAAGCGTTTGGACAGACAGAAAACGATTCTATTAATCGGTTTCGGCTTCTATAACTATAGAAAAGTATCCAATGAACAGAGATTATTATTTCTTATTATTACTTACTATCTCTAGTTTTATTTTAGATAGGATAAGATTCAGGTACTTGTTATAGGAGGCCATTAAATCATTAAATATTAAACTTGTTCTTTTAAAGTAGACTTCATTTAATCTTATTTGTACGAAAATTTGGCTCATAATGTTTGTAGAGATAGGAAGAGTAAAATATATGTTTTTTTAATATTTTGATCTCAAAATTAATCTTTGAAGGATGATTCTATTAAATTTTATATGAAGGTAAAATTCAATAGAACTTATTCGAATTTATTGAGTGAATCTAGTAATCACTCAGATGTCTAGAGATCTGATATTTGTATGGCTTTTCGAAACATCTTATCTATCTTTTCGGACATGATAAAAATATTTACGATCCTTTAGGGTAGAAAGTAATAGGTGTGACAATATTTATGACTCTATAGGGTATAGTTTGAGAATAGTTGATGAAAGAAATACAAAAATTCAATTTGTTCTACCCCGTTCTACCGATGAACTATTTTTAAGGTGGGTGGATGTTCGTTTTTTGTTGTTTGGTTCGATCTAGGATAAACATATATTTATCATAAGTTTCTAAGACAGAATTTAACAATAGTAATTTAAAAATAATGTACATATTACCTACAATAATAATCTACAGGGGTGACAGAGGTAACGCGTTATTTAAATTAAAGTTACGTTGTATTCTTTTTTCTGCCTTGTTCCTACGTTATTTCGGATGATTACTACATATATTAGATACGTTATACATATAAAAAACCAGCCATGTCGACATAAAATGTAACTTAATTCTTGTACCACCCAAAATCCTGGTTTGATTAACCCGCACAGCCTACTACATTATTATTAATATAACAGCCAATAACATTGAAAATTACGAGCTAGTAAGGCCTACCGGGTTTACTATTTAACCTTCAGTTTTTACGGTTATTACCGTTATGAGCGGTAACGTAACAATGATGAAACCCTACAAGCCTACGCTTGTTGAATATATATAGTTATTTTAATATTGCATTTTACGTCGATATTCGGTAAGCTTAGGTTATGGTAAAAGTAAGTATAGAAGGACATAGGATAAACGACTTATCGTTTGAGTGAAACCGAAATATGTTTAAGTATATATTACATTGTCTGGGTTTTGTAAATAGATTTTTTGAGTGCGGTTGAAAAAAAAAAAAATTCCTCAGCATTGTAGTTACGTAGGTAAGAAAAATTCACCTGATTGTAAATGAAGATGAATTAGATGAACGCGGTTCTTAAATATAATAAAGTTAGCTGGAGGCTTTTTAGTGCTCCAAATAGCGATATGAAATTGTAATCTTTAGGTATAGGTGTTAATATTTTCTCACACACTATTGAAATTCTTTACAAGTCTTTGTAAGTGCCGAAAAGTAATAGATTGAAATTATGGCATTACTTTATTTCTGTCTTTGAAGTGAAGGACCAGACCCGGACTGAGAGCAAGTACTAAGTATAGTTTGGCAATGTACCGCAATAACGCGTTATGGCCACATATAGGCTATAACAGTTACCCAGCTAAACGCTTGGTGGCCATTGTGTGGTCGCGCCCCGCCACTACTTCACGCTTCATGTAACAGGTGGCGATACCGCCGATTTAATATAAGTTGCTGTTTTTTGTGGTTTTATACAAGTTCTTATTATGACATTTTTGGGCAGAACACTCCTCGTTCTTAAGCTAAACCTAGTAGACGTTAAACTCTATACGTAGTAGATTTATATTTTGTAAAGTCATCCAAAATTGTATAAAGTAATTGAGTTATCACCTAAATTGTTAAAGTACAAAATTGTACTTCATAACAATAATATTTATATTGTGTCTGCTAATTAGCGAGACACAAAAAAGTGGAACAATTATTCGGAACAGCGTCCAGAGGGGATGGCTTTTTTGGCAGGGCGCCTGGAGTATCCGGTAAGTGAAGCATAAAATCCTGCTCACTTTCGTATTATTTAATTCCACAAAAAATTACAAATATATTTTTAAGCTTAAATGTTTTGTTGTTATTGGTGGATCAGTGTAAACCGCGCTGTGTAAAAAAAATTAAAAACTATAAAACGTTTGTTTTAAATAAAGACAAGCCATTACGAGTCATATCGACCTAAGAAATTATAATATCCATCCCACAGATGAAGACCGAACTATTCACAACAAAAATTTACCATGTTACAGGAAAAATCCTTTATTATATACTTTCTTTATAAGAATTTTGTATGGCAACATATTTTAGCGAGTTTATTTCTTATAAAAACGTATCTACCTTATTGTGCCTGTGTATAAAGGGCGAGTTGCCGATAACAAGGGACCCAATCGTAAGTTAAGGTCGCGATATCTTACTTGTATTAAACGAATAAACTTTGTTTCGTTATGAGAAAGTTGGTATTTGAATTTCTGATAAATTTGGAAATTATATGAGAAAAGTACTAATATCTAATGGTTTATGGGTCCTATTTTCATTCTTGTAATTGCATTTACGATTTTGTTTTTCAATTATTTTAATCTTTTTTTTGTGATACTTATGTTATTTGTATAAAATAGCTGGAGAGTTCACAGCTCAAACACTAGGAACGGTTAATGGTGGATTTATTTGGGGATATTTTAATGTTTGTCGTTTGAAAATCTCTAATGTTGAATAAAGATTTAAAAAAAAAATAGCAAATAATTTACCAGACAAATAACGTGACTAAAAATGGCTTTCAGTGATATTAAATTGTCTGTCTGTACACATTGTGGATGTAGAAAGATTTATATATATATCTAATAATACCTCCCTTTAGGTGTTAATACTTTCTCTAGAAATATTATATTAAAGGGAATTTATCCCAGTTATAGTTCGAAATATAATATGTACCTACGTAAATGCTCAATCAGATTCATTTTAGGGTAAGTTATAATATTATGTTGTGAAAAAATTTGGGTGAATGTGAAATCAAACCGTAACGAAAACGACTCGGTCGTTCCCATGGACGGTTTTTTCATACCACAAAATAATATAATTTTAAAATGAATATTAGTGGTCGCTCCGCATGATGCGTTGTAAAATGATATTACGACAGATTTAATATATTTGGTCTACAAACAATAATTTTGTACTACGTACTTATAATGCTTATCTTGAAATACATTTTAACGTATTCATGTTACTAGTTCACGTTTTACTTGAGCGGTGCTATCTACCTTCTCGCAACATTTAACACGTTGGATTATGTACGCATAATAAATTCCCATCTCGGGTTTCAACCTCATAATAAATATCATTTTGAACATTATCCTCACATGTTTCTTATGTTCACATGCAGTAAGGAAATAGCAAGATTTAATTTACATGGGTATCATAGTAATTCAACAGAAAAATAATGTGTTTGATTTATGAAAATATAGAAAAAAAACAACTCATAGTTCATATATTCCTTTTTATTCCCTTTTAAGGGTTATTATTCTTAAATTTTTTGGATACAAAATGATTATACGAATAAAATAAATTTACTTTTGCTTCGTTGGTTTAGTGGTCGCAAATGCGGCTGCTGAGCGTGAGGAACTTACAGAAGCAGCCCGGAGTTTGTAAAAACGACATTGGTAAAATGTTGGTGAATAATTAGTAGTATGTACACTTCTGCCAAATTTCCAGAATGTGATACTTTTTAATTCAAGAACTTAAAGCGGTACATACCTACATAAAAACCTAATTTTGATACATTCGAAATTAAGTTCTAATTATGCGTGGGTGTTGCCTTGTTAACATTTCAAAATAACTAAATACATTATTGTTTTAATAGTAACTCGATTGCAACAACGAGTTAAAGCATTTCTAATGCTCATTTGTTTAATAAATTAATATTAGGAAATACTTTTAAGGGTTGGACTATAATTTATGTTTTTATTATTATTCTATTAAAAGCATAATCATGCTAATTACATTACTGTAAATTATTAATGTATAATATTATTTATTTTTCTTTCAATACATTCCTTGCAGCGCGCTCGCCTGTAATATAAAAGAAAAAGAAAAAAAAGAGGAAAAAAAACTTCCTCATTACAAATATTTAGGTACACCGCACAAGACCAACAAAAGACCAGGTCATGCTTCCTCGTCGATACATTGCCGTGCTGGTTTTTTGTTAGGTTAGATTTCACGTGAAGCCACATGCAACTTCGGCATAGGTAGGTACTGAAAATAGTTAAACAACCAGTAAAAAATATTCAAAACAATACTAAAGGACATACATTTATATCAAGTAGAGCATCACCCGTAAAAATTTGAAAAAAAGATTTTTTTAAACAAACGAATTTTATGCGCTTTCCAACAGATTTTTAAGGCTGTGTTTGAATGTATTTTTCGTGCAAACTATCACTGTGGTTTACTAAACCACAAGTTAAGGATTCGTTTCCACCATCTATGTCCAAGGATTGTATATCGGGTACTTCATATGCTTTTAAAGTAACATTTCGGACTTCCGTTACAAGCTAATTGAAAATAAAATATCTGCCTAGCCTTTTCCCAATTACATTGGGGTCGGCTTCCAGCCAAACCGGATGCAGCTTAATACCAGCGTTTTACATGGAGCGACTGCCTATCTGACCTCCACAACCCAGTAACTGGGTAACACGATATCTCGTGGTATGACTGGTTGTCAGATTTTCAGGCCTCTGACTACCTGCAACGGCTGTCATGGATCTTAATTTGACAACCGGGACCGACGGCTTAACGTGCTCTCCGAGGCACGGATAATTATAAATAAAATAAATACATATAATAATCAAGAGAGGTATAACAATAGGCTGTATAATGCTCAACAGAAGTATAGTATAATCTTCTTCGTATGGTTGATGAATAACCTAGTGTCAGAATTTAAAAGCTACCCGTAGGCCTCTTACACCACTTTACACACAATCGAGAACATCTCTCAGGTGTGCTGGTTTCCTCACGATGTTCTTCCTTCACCGTTTTAAATAACTGATATTTTTTAATACGCACATGACGTGACTCGAAAGGTCAGTGTTGCGTGCCTTGGATCCGAACTTGCCAATCCAACGGTCACATCACTAGCCTAGCATAATGTACTCTGTGCACTGCTCCATAGCATAGTATAATAATAGGCTGTATAATAATTAACATGGATATAGTATAATAATGAACAGAGGTATAGTATAAGTACTATACATTGAAGGATGACCCTAAAATTTTCGTATAGTATAAAATATTGTCTCAAAAATCTTATAATAAAACTGAATATTGTTTCGAAAAGAACAAGAAAGTCAACAATAAGTTGCAGAACACAAAAACATTTGGTACAAGTTTCAGCTCTTGTAAAAGTTATTTCTCCTTATTCTCAAACGTAGAGTAAAAGCCTTAAGAGAGCGATCTTAACATCAAAGGCTCAGACGATTCTTACGTTAATGTTGGCTCGACCTTACGAATATTCAGCCAAGTGTGAACTTGAAAATTCATTTGGAGAATTTCGACTAAATGCTCAGCTTTGTTTTTATTACGGCGCGGCGCACGGTGAGGCAGCGAATTCGGTCTCTGAGAGAAAATATATATTCCTGCTTGAAAACTTTAACGTATTCATTAGGTACAGTACGTCTTCGAATATTATTAATTTTTAGGCTAAATATAAACTTAAGCCCCCAGTTCAATAATAAATATCGAAAAGAATATTTGCTTAATTGTTTTGATAAAACTGGTACACACTCAAAATTTTAATGAAACTGCCTTATTTTTTGTCTTTACAATTTGCATTTATTTGGGTGTTTCTCATATTTGACTCATAAGGGTAAAATGTGTATTTTGCGTTGTATTTTTTCGTCAGATTTGGTGATCCTTCGCCTCTGTGTGTTCTTATAACTTTTGTTAGAAGGTAATTTTGTGCCTATACAGAGTAAGCCGAGTTTTATAAACATTGAGTAAGTTACTTAAGAACTTACCAGAATATGCTCTCTTAGGGAGCTAGGAACTCCGATTTTAACAAATTTGCGTGACTAACGATATACGCCAAGTTTTAAACGGGTTACGTGAAAGATCGAAATATTATAATGCATATTACGAGAGTATGCACTCTGTTTTGTTAGTAAGTTTAGTAATATTTAGTAGTTTGAGTATATAATAAGCCATACTAACATAAAGCCAGTAACTTAGTGAATTTGCTTACCGAGGCTAATAGCCTTTTGTAAGATGAGCTTGGGATATAGGTACATAGATATTTAAGGCATGAACAGTACGATCAGCAATGAGTTGATGTCATATTAAAGGTTAACATGAAAACCATACCTAATGCAAACTTGACGCCAGTCCACGCGGTGCGGACATAGTGGAAGAGGCGGCGATAGAGAGGGCGGTGGCGGCGACGGCGCACAGGCGCCTCCGCGTCGGGCGCGGGCGAGGGCGCGGGATCGTCCGCCCCGCCCGCACCGCGACCCTCCACCGACGACGCCGTGGCGTTCCACACCCAGCTTTACTCAAAACGCTCCCGCTTCGCTAATGAAACCGCTCCCTTACGCACACAATCCGAACACCCACATGCATTTCACTTTTCACTGGACACTGTTTTGTTAGTATTTCACTTTGTTTAATTTTTTAGGGTCGATGAAATTCCATTAAAATACACACAAGTATATGAAATTACAAGCATTAATGTTCAGCCACAGCTTTGATGGAGGTCTTTCGAGTGATATCCAGACCGGTTTAATAATTCAGAGAGCATTCATAACGAGCGGTCGAATATTAAGTATCTACTAAATTCGACTTCAGTATTTACGTTTGTCTCTTCCCAAAGTTTGGAAATTAGTTAGAAATTTCATCGACTATGAAACACAGAACACACTTTGAAAGCGAATTAAAAGTAATTAGTGTAGCTGTTTTTACTTTTTAGTTTGTTTCTTTACTTTGTTAAGTTTTCCAATAAACGGCAAGCGTTAGAGAAGAAGCCGGGAATCTGTGAACAAAGAAACGTCGATTGTTAGTCTTATTAGTGGCCGTTGACGGTCTGAATTAGTCCTTGTTAAGAGAGCGCTCGGTCCATCAGTGTTTTATTATTTATAGCTACGTTGAACGCCAATAAGGAAATCGAGGAAAAATCGCAAACCTCGACCTTTTCTATTTACATTTATCGCGTCGGTTTTTCTGTGACTTTCTTTCAATGGCAAGCTTATGTATCGATTCTTTGGATCTTTTTGTGCTACCCGTAATCCATTCTTTCATTCGAAAGGTTTTTACAACTTTCATAGCGTTTGGGAAAAGTTAAATGAGATCAACTTTTTGTTGATTGTCTGTAAGATAACAGTTTATAACCCAATAAAAACAAGGAGTTCTGTTGTTGATAGCTTATTTATTTTGTTTTTTCAATGAGGAAAGTGTTTTTTAGTTTTTTTTAGTTTGAGGGATTTTGTGCAATTTGTGAATTTAATAAATTATTCAAATTCAAATTTATTTTCAAACTAAGTGTACATTATACATAGGTCTTAATTGAAGTGGAACTTATAAACTTAGCAGCCCTTTCTAGGCATTGCAAATTTGCTAGAGGATATAATATTTACTGAGCTTACAAATTATATTTAGACATAAATGTATCATAGATTATATAATTATAGTTAATGCGATTTTAATAGATCGTTATATTAATATTTATATAAAATTGTATTTTTAGTAGGATAATAGTATTGGTATTTATTGATGTATTATGTGATATACTTTTTCGATGTCATATATGTCGGAAATGGCAACACTGTTTTATTGGTGTTAAAACACCGAAGCTACGGGTGTTCGGCGACTACCGTGAGTGGAGCAAGGACGTCAGTCTTTTGCGAGCCGCCGTGGCAAACGGACCTTTACATTCTGACTTATTTATCTAGACCTCTGATTTCATATTGTATTATTACCTACATTGTACATTGTAATTTAATGTGACTCACTACTAATAAATAACCCCAACTAAACGTGCTTTTAGTGGCAGAGAGCCTTAATATTGGTTTTATTTACTATTACCTTTAAAATCCTGCCAGACATAGAGACCTCCGATCCTATTCTTCAACCTTTTTCCGACATATACATACCTATATCTTTTTCATTTTAGACGTAAATATGAAATTTAATGTATTTAAGCGTATGGGACACTACCTAAATGCTAATATTCTTAACTATAAGCTTTAAGATAGTGCGAGTAAACTTGTGCTAAGCTCCTTTGATGCTCGCTAAGCCTAACATAATAACTCTTAATAGTTACTATTAAATATAGCTATGTATAGAAGAATATAACTCATTCAATCAGACAATAATACTCTTATATTAGTTTTAAGAAAACCTTCTATATTTTGGACCTAACCCAAATCAATTCCACTACACTGTCCTCTTAGGCTTGGGTATTATTTTAGATTAATCTTGTGAAAATGTGTGGTAAGTTGATTCGTTATCTGAACAAACAGAAAGAAAAGGATGTGGTACGATTCGCTCCAATTAATACATTAAAAAAAGTATCTTGTAAGTAAAAGTATTATTAGATTAAAGTTAAACATAAAGGTAAGACGAATACACAATAAAGCAAAAAAAAGTGCTTGTAACTGAATTTGTTCAAACACATAGGTAATTAATGTGTTAATTTGTTAACTTGTACAATATAAATGGGATGCACATATATTTTTTTTGTACAAAAGCTCTCTCCAAAACCAATTAAATAAGCGCCTGTGATTTGTTTTAGAAATCTGAATCGTAACTTACATAAATCCACTCATTAATTTTACTATCTTTTAACATGTAAAATCACAGTCATTCACTAATTTAACGTGGTCTTAGGTCTAAAATATTTATAGTGTCAAGTGAATCGTGTCATACACCTCTGAAATTTACTCAAGTAGTTCATATAAAGTAAGCCCATACAGCTAGCTCAGTGTGAACGTGTCCATAAAACTAAATGCTGAGCCTTATTGTTGAGCTACATTCGAATATTTAAAGCTGAAGAGTTTGTTTGTTGGAACACGCTAATCTCTGGAATTATTAGTCTGATTTCCATTATTTTGAGTAAGATTATAGGCTAGGTTATATATTTAACATCACGCCACAATCTTTAGGAGCTGAGAAAGAAGAAAAGAGCATGGGAAACCACGGGGCACAGCTCCTGGTATATGTTAAAGCATAGTTTGAACTGCGAACTTTTACTGCTGCAAATGGAGGGAAACCTTAAATGCTACGAAGAGTTTAACTCAGCTATATTTAGCAGTAAGGCGAAAGTAGGCTCCGTGGATTTACTTACATCATATCTACATTGAGGTTACAAAGGATCATATTTGTCTAAGTTTTGCTGATGTTGTGGGAAAGGGGATGTTATTACGAGTGAAAATTAAATTAAGTTTATCTTAACTGACTTCGCGTTAACTCCAGAAAATACCATAATTGGCTTATAAAGTTTTACCATCTGTCACAAATACGTGTGATTTGAAGCAAGAATAGAATTTGGAATGCGAAGAGTTTATTATTGTTATTTGAAGCCAGTTGCTAATATATAATAGGGCATAATTACCGAATGCAAATAAATACAATATCTAGCTACTTCCACAATATTGAGGGTAGTGATGCACCTGTACCTGGGCAAAGCCCGCCAGCCCGCAAATATATGCACATACAGAAGCGGTAAAAACTGTGATACCCACCAACTACTCTATAATTACCTGAGTTGAGGGGATTTAGACAGCAAATGGTACTTCTCCTAGGACTCAGGTTTTGAAGTAGTTCTATAAGGTATAGAACACACACGACGCAAGTCACGTGACGTTGTGTTTTAGACTCTTCGCAAGCTGTTAAATGTATGTATATTGTTGACTAAAACTACTGTGTTGGTGTATTTAATTCGGTTGGTGCAAATATATATAATATAGAAGTTTATAATAAAACAACTTTTAACTGGATTAATCACGTGTATTACTGGATTTTGTATTTCCTGCGTTCGTGGTCGCAGGAGGACTAAGATGAGACGCCTGACGCCTGACACGATACCTTTGACATACACGCGATTAATCCGGTTAAACGTTGTTTTATTATAATGTGTAGTGATCGCGAAAACCTAAGGTATTACTATATAGATGTTTACCGGTATTATTTATATTATTTAAAGAGTCATACGAATAGTTGAGAAAATCAATAAATTGGAATAATAAATCACAAAAAGAGCAAAAAAGACAAGATAAAGTTGCAATTAAAAATACAAGACTGTCTAAAGTAAAAATTATTTAAATGCAGATTAAAAAATAAAGGTTTACCTGTAAATTTAAGTGCACAAATAAAGAGCTGCCAAGTGCTATCATGTTTCCAGCTACAAAATAAAAATTACATAAAAAGCACTATTCGGAATGTTGGCTTGGTGAAAATATTTCAATTACGTGAATTGTGCAGCCGTCCGTACAGTTTTCAGTCAGATAATAGTTACCTTTTGACCTGAATTCATATTTTAAATTGCTAAATGAGCTTTCAACCTAATTTCTTAATTTAGATGATCGATATCCAAGCTGCGGTGTTAATTTTATATGACTGTGGCTATTCAACCTTTATTAACGCTTTTGTACGTATAGTGGGTTTATTTAAATGACGAAAAAGGAAATAATAAAGTATCTTTAGCATTTATTTTTTTAAATATTTATTCATTTGTGCCTTATTAACCTTTGCTTAAATGGAGTAACGTCATATCGCGTATTAATTGAGTTATATTTAGATGGATGCTATATTTAGTAATGTAAGAGCTGTTTCGCCCTATGCGGTAGCCTACGCCGTAGGCTCGGTGAAAAGCCTACGGCGTAGGCTTTAATAACAATGAAAGGCCTATTTTCTATTTATGCAAATATCCAATCGTTTTTTAAATTGATGCTATGGATTAATTGAGTATATATCTTGTATTAGAGACATTAGATTTCCGATAAAATAAAATGATGAAAAGGCGTTTGCGAAAGTTCTTCAAGTTATCGTGCATTTTATGCGTTCTTCAGCTAAAATATGAAATTATCCACACGTGGCTTAATATAAATCACGGCGTGAAGAACTCACTCGACTAGCGGCCTGTCGCAGTTTTATATCTGCAGGGACAATGGGCTCGTAGAGGGCGCCATACTAACTTCTACCTCCACCATTTTACCGTCAGGACAAGCAAAATTGGACTTTACATGGTTGGTATAAAGTTGTTTTGGTTGGCAAAATAAATGTGGTGGGTATATAAATTAGACCATGCGTCACTGTCATGCTGGAGCGGCAAACGAAAGGATGGCTCGTAATAACCTGTGAAATGAACGTTTGATGACCACTTGGAGCCAGACTATAGAAGTTCCCAAGTTGTATAATTGCGTGCTTCGGTACATCACTTGCAATTAAAGTTGCTTGATTAATGGTAGATAGGTTAATTGCGAGGAAAGTTGTGGGAGAGTTATAGGAGATATGTGTGGAGCACGTTAGTTTAATTTGTAATAGAGGAGACGAATGGGAGTCGGTATACGAGAATTTAAATTCATATTAAAATACATTATTACAGAATATATTTACAGAATACATTTATTTCAATTACAACATTTACCGACACTTTTGGATTGTCAGAAGCTAGTTGCCACATTCCACGTAAAGTGTAGATTTCTATGGAGAAAAACGGGCAAGAAATTCCATGGTTACTCTTTTTCAACAAATAAGTATAATTACAATAGCGGGTATTGATTACACTGTTTCCGTTGCAAAGTAAAATGTGAGAACTGAAACTGATTCTAATACAAAAAGAGTTTAACAATTAAAAATGTTATCATTGCAGTTTAAAGATGACCAGTCCAAACTGACGAAGACGAATCAGTCAGCATCGTGCAATGAAAATATGATATATTAAATAATTCAAGATAAATCTTTGAAAAGCATTAACGCATGCTTAGTGAACTCTAAAGTTATTATATTAAATGGAAAAAGAATACGGTCGCGAACAACGACCCTTAATAATAAGGAAACTGATCTGATCCAGCTAGTCCCTAGTTGTCCCCTCAGCAACGCCCTAAGCCGAGGCTCGTGTCCCGCAGGGGACGCCCTTAGTGCTGTGTTGCTTAGTTTGTAGTAATATAAAATATGCTCTGGCTGGAGGCATCAAATTGTCTCGCCATAGCTATTGTTCGGTTACGCAGATCAAACCCCTATGGGTTAACTGCAAGAGACCACGTCAAAAAAAAAAAAAAAAAGGTCGCGAACAGGATTCGAACCTGCGCCGCCCGGATGAATACTCCAGGCGCTCTGACCACTAAGCCATCTCGACCTCTCTAGATCCATCTCAACCTAGAGGTCGAGATGGCTAGTGGTCAGAGGGCCTGGAGTATTCATCCGGGAGGCGCAGGTTCGAATCCTGTTCGCAACCGTATTCTTTTTCCATTAAATATAATAACTTTATATATTAAATAATTAATTTCATGCTTTTAAACTGAAAGAAATATTAAGAAGTCGTTTTGGCGTAATATCTTATTTCAATCAATTTTAAAAGACTGTACTGCCTGTAAATGGCATTCCCTGCTGTCTTCCGTGTTTCCTGAGAAATTAAATCTAGACATATGGAAGGCTAGAGTGAATCGATTTCTTCCGGATCTACGTGCTCCATCCTCGGCCACTCCGTCGCTTACCATTCGCCGAGTTGGTAGCTAAACATTAACGCATTTTTAAATAATAAAAAAAGACATAAGCGATATAGGCGAAGTCGCTATCAAAGCCAGTATGTTTTATAATATCTCAATTGTAAAATATATGCTTTAAGAGTAACTTCCAAATGAGAGGGATTTATTAATATGGATCCAAACTTCATCCTAAGAGCTTTCTTTAATACTTTAAAGAATTTATTCATTTCTGAATAGTTTGAATATCTTCAGTCGTGCTAATTCAAAGCTATCTTTACTTATTCGTGTTTCAGATGCCAAAATTGTGATTAAAATTTCAATCGAACCCGATCCATTACAAACAAATTTGCACATATTTATTTATTTTGTATTGTGTAAAATCATGCGTACTTAGACCATTTAATATATACATACAATCACGCTTGTTCTCCATTCGGGTAGGCACAGACTATCAATTCCCACTTACTACGATTCTGGTACACCTCGTTCGCTTCGTCTATGTATGATCAACAGATATAATTTAATTATTTCAAGTAGTGTGTATGTGTAAGATTATGTATCTGTAAATGCACCCACTATACATGAGAAATTCCGGGTAATCTTAATATATATAAATCTCGTGTCACAATGTTTGTCCTCAATGGACTCCTAAACCACATAACCGATTATAATAAAATTCGCACACCATGTGCAGTTCGATCCAACTTGAGAGATAGGATAGTTTAAATCTCAAATTATAGTCGCGTGCGAAGCCGGGACGGACCGCTAGTAATAATATAAATTGTGGTAATAAAGCCTAAAAAGACCTACCGGTAAACATACAACTTTTTACAGATAAACATTTCAAACGCATGCGTAGTATTATCTAAAGATAAACTTTTTTGTGTAAAGAAAAGAATGGTCGTGAGCAGGATTCGAACCTGCGCCTCCCTGATAAATATACTAGGGGCTCTGACCGCTAAGCTTTCTCGACCTTTATAAATGTTTATTTCCACGAAAAATTGGCCTTTAACTTTTCTCAAGAATCAAGGGCTATCGAATGCAATAATATTTTTTCAAACCTGACTGGCATTTCCAGAGATTAGCGCGCTCAAACGAACTAACTCTTCAGCTTTATTAGATTAGTATAGATATTATATGGTATGGATGTCGACATTCTATCGTTTTTATAACATTGTGAATTAAAAGCATTGCTAAAGTTATGATTTTTTGTGGTAAGAAAAATACGGTCGTGAGCAGGATTCGAACTTGCGCCTCTCGGATAAATACTCCAGGTGCTCTAACCTATCTGGACATCTGCTCGGTACCCCGAGTTCTTCTTCCACATTTTAATAGGTTTTTTAGTGATGTGTAACAGTCTACCGGTGGTCGTAGGAAGTGAAGGGGATTGTATTATATTATAAGCGCTGGTTTATTGACAGAAAGGGTTGCAGAGGTATCGAAGATGTTCGGTGGTGGTCCCGGTGAAGTCGGTGGAGAAGGTGCCTATATGTTGTACTGGTTGGACTGCCGCGCCCTATCGCCCGCCTCTGTCCCCACCTGCAGAGCCGCGTTGGCGATGTCGGTATGATAATTATTTTCGACAGTCATCACTAGTCGGATGGATAGAATTAAAAATTAATATATAAGAGGAAGTCTGAAAGTGGCACCGGTGACTGAGAAGTTGTGTAGAAATCGTTTAAGATGGTATGGGCATGTGATGCGGAGGGATGAGGGTCATGTGACAAGGAAAGTTTTGAGTATGAATGTAGATGGCTATAAGAGTAGAGGAAGACCGAGGAAGGGATGGATGGATTGTGTTAAAGATGATATGACTAGAAAAGGAGTGACTGACGATATGACAGCTAATAAAGATGTATGGAATAAGAATACATGCTGCGCCGACCCCAAATAAATTGGGATAAGGGCAGGGGGATGATGATGATGATGAGATGTCATCACTATCTATTCTATCCCTATACTAAAGGTTGCAACGCATGCATTTGGAAGATTTATTTGTATTTAAAAGCATTGCTGTCTGGTTATGAGTTAAAAACAAACAAAAATCCTTGTATAATTATTAAATACTATATTTCACACTATCTGAATACTTTACATAAGAACTGTGTATCTCATAGCGTTGTGGCAAACTTTCCTGCTTTCTATGTTAATGTACACAATTCGACTTCGCGAAACAATTGACGCTGCCTGAGAATTACGATCAACATAAACTGGAAGAGAATATAAAGTACATTTTGTACGTATTTAATGCTATTTTCGGGAGCTTCTTTATAAATCTGTGTAGGTTTTGTGGTAGGAAGCTGAACACATTCGGAAGTTGTGATGGGTGGCTTTTTGGGGAATGTCTTAATTCAATGTTTATCATTCATTATGTAGTCTGATTTGTATATTTTTTTTTTAAAACCGTTGCCCCACACTAGGAATTTCTTCCTGTGTCGTGGGTGCGTTTACAAACATATAATTTCACAAGCACTCAAACACCCAGACCCGGAGCAATTATCTGTAGATCGTACAAATATTTGCTCCGTGCAGGAACCGAACCTGCGACACGCAGCGCAGCAGTCGGTCTCTCGACCACTGCGCCAACCGCGCTATCATAGCAAATGATGTTATGAACTGATTTAGTTGTAGCTGCATCAACTGTAGTTGTTCTACGTGTTCAATTTTGTTAGTGGAGGACGGATATTTAATTACTATTGGCATTATGACTATATAATTTGTAATGCAATGAAAAACTAGTTCAGCTTCCGATCGAAAGGTCATTTTTACTATAATTGCGAAAGTAGCTCTGTCTGTTTGCTTATTACGTTTTCACGCTTAAACCGTTGAACCAAATTTGATAAATTTTGGTATAGAGATAGATTGGCCATTGGAAAAGGACAAAGGTTAACCTTTGCCAAATTATTATATATATATATATCAGCTAGTGAATCTATAAACTTCTCTACTTCAGAGTTATCAATAAATTGATGAACGTTATTATTAATGCGGTTTATTGCTTCAAGCGCTTTATCGAGCCATTTAATCAGATTTAACAAAGATAAACACTATCAGAAAAGAATCAGGTGTATTTAAATATAAAATACAAATTGAATTCACTTCATGATGACTGGGGCTGAATTCTATAAAACGAGAAGTATTTAAATGGCTTTTGTTTTTTCATATTTGAATTATTCAGTTTAAATCGCGCAAATGAAAAATGGGTTTTTAATTAAATAATAAAATTAAACCGAATTATTAACAAACTACTATATCTACATGTATACAATAACTTAAAACCGATTCTAAAATAAAAATCAAGAAAAGCTCATGCGTCGAAGTATTCCTCCGCATCGCTGTCCTCCGGGAAGTTGCCCAGGAGACTGGCAGCATTGCCACGTTGGATGGCAATGCTGATTCGTTAACCTAGAAACAAGCCAGCCTTCTGGTCACGCGAAGAGTCGACTAGTCTCCGAGAAATCTCTTTAAACAGGAGTTTCGCACTCGGACCCCATGACCCGAGCGTTTCGACCCCAAACGGCTCAAAGTCGTAGCAACTGAGCAAGTTGCTATATTTGCGCCGTTTGTGGGTCTCCGCTGTCGTAGCAGCGGCGCCAGCACAACCCGCTGTGCCAGGAAGGTGGGTTGGTGCAAGGGTATCGACACATGTTGCGTCCCACACCAAAGGCCGACCCAACTTCCATGGCAATAACGTCATCCCATCTGGTCTCTTTCCATCGTCACGAACCAAGCCATTAGGTTCTAAAACAGCTGGTACGCCGGCGGTGACAAGAGCCCGGCGGATAATGTCGTTAATGCTAGCATGCCGTGCTATGCGCCCCGCACTCCTGCTACAGGACAGGCCATGATATCCGAGGCTGTCGACAGCTTCGCCACAGTGGCACCGATGCGGGGAAACACATGGAGTGCCCAAACGTAAACAAATAGCGAGCCGGAAAGTATCATCATCCAACATGGTGCCTATGTTTTTAATGATTTTCTTCTTATTTGATACAGTTGAAGTTACATAATATTTATCTTCTATCTATACTTTAATAAATCTCTCAAGGTACTATTACTGTAAATCTATTCAGTACCTATAGAGGGGAACGAACCGACAAGACTAACTTTGCAGTTAATACTGGGTACTGGTACTGAACAGATAGCAATGACGTCGCCAAAAGACGTGTTAAAATATGGATGAAGAATTCGCGGTGGTGAGCAGAGGTCGAGATGGCTTAGTGGTCAGAGCGCCTGGAGTATTTATCCGGGAGGCACAGGATAAAATACAGTTGAAGAATCGATATTATTTTCCGATATGCACGCAAAGAAGTCGTGAGTACAGCTAAAAAATTTAATAAAATAAAAAAACAGCTATAAAATAGATATAAATTCCCATTAAAATATCAACTGACAACACGTTTTGTGTCACTTAATTGTAAGAATTATCTATTTAAATAAATAATAATAAAATAACGATATATTTAAATATACATATATATATATACGATGTATGATAAACTGAAAAAAGAGGTTTTTAGAATTAAACAGTCAAACCCAAAACCATAAGCTGCAGAAAAATACAAGATTTAAAGTTCACGTTTGTGCAACGCTGCGGTTTTTACTACAAAAAAATACTAAAAGTTTTTACAAAGGTCATAAAAGATGACTGTAGAAAATAGTTATAATCTCGTTGATAAAAGGAGTGTTCCATTCTAACAAGTATGGCATTATTCTACCTCAATTCTTCTGAAAGCTCATTCTCGTTATTACATGAAAACAGAAAGTTGACCGAACTGAAATTAAATTATGAACTGTCTGAAAATTGGTATTCTGCTCTTGTAAACATTCGGTTTCAGTATAAATTCAATGCAGTCTTTTTAAAGTCTCTCTTCAACTTCAATTTTGACGTTTGTTTGTGGACAATTGTGACAGTTTAAAGCGTTACCAGAATATTATCGTTTGGTATCGATTAACTTGTAGATTCCTACTTAATTTAAGTTATCATTTAACCTTTGCTAGACAAGCATTATTTTGCGACAATTTATGACGTTGAGACTCGATTGAAATTATATTAAGAATAATATAAGTTACGAGAATTTTATTGGTCCTTTGAACGACTCGAAAGACCAAAATTGGACGAAACTATTTGCAACTTGGTCTTTCAAAGACGAAGTCCTTGAAAAGTATGATACCATCTCTTTATCGCTGAGCAATAAAATATAAAGAGATGAAAACTATATCTTCTCAGTTTACCATATCATAAGTTGCGCAGTACGACATAAAGCTGTCGTACTACATTTTCTTGTATTCCAAGACAAACGTGTCCTAAATATACTCCTGAATTTTGGTCTGCATTATGCAAGAGTGATCCACGTTTTATATTATACGGATATTTACAGACGCACGTAACCATTTTTATGCCTCGTAAAAAATAAGGTAGAGAAAAAATAGAGCGTCGTAAATCTTCGCAACAGATAGTGAATTGTAGAAAATTATGGAAAACAGCCCTCTATGCTAAGATAAAGGTTTCCCTAGAGACGAGGATCCAACTAAGGTTATTTGATTTCATTACCTGTCTACCTTCTGGTAGCGAACGAGAATTCTGATTGAATTACTCGGGTATTAGAGGTGATTTTCGCAATGTTAGGCTATGAGAGGTTTAAATCTTGGCTTTTATAATATTGAGAGTGTAACATCGTAGATAGGAAAATACATTGTTTGAATAAAACTTGGAATGGACAATACACGACTTGAGGCTCATGATGTATAAAATTTGATTATTTTGTTATTGAATTCGTGTTTACCAATATAGTTTTATGCGTAAAACAAAATTATACATTTGTGATGTTAATGTTTAATCAAATATTATACTGTAGCATCGTTTACCATTTTATGTATATGATATAGAAATTACAATGGAGATTACTAATTTATAAGTACATGTGTGCATTTTAATTCAATTTTCTTGGCAGTGAGCTTAGGCCTTTAAAGTTGGTCCAATATGGACTAAATAAATTTTTAACAATGGCTTATTACCGTCTAACTTACCCAAATTAATAGGTATTTTCCTCCATGATTCTTTCAGAAAGTGGCTAAACTCGCATACTAATTGACTTTCCAAAAAATATAATCCTGCTTAGTTCTCAAGCTACCCTCGTTACGTCCCAATTCCATTCTTTACTCGAAGACAAAACGTTTTAGGAGTTTTAATTAAAATTAATATAAGGAACGAGCACCAAATGTTACTGGCTTAATTACGATCTGTTACACAATGGTTCCTGAGCACAGGGTAAACCCTTGTTACCCTCCAATTTATGGCTTACCCATATAAAAGTATAGATTAAAAACTGTGGAGCGATTAACTTCATGTGGGTTCTGAAATGATATTGGATATGTAGTGCTTTTGGACGTGATAGAAGATATTAAGTGGTTATGTAATACTGAGACGTTTTTTTGGGATTCCATTCTTGTTTTTTGTTGGATCTGATTCCATTTAAGTCTTTCCTACATAGGGAAAACGCGAATTGCTATCAATACTTACTTTATGATATCTATTCGTAACACATTTTGTTTTTTTGACACTGTTTATTCAATTTATTTAACCCCATTTTTTTATACCTTATCATCATTATCCTCCTGACCTTATTAAAATCTTAAGTATTTATCTTTTGAAATCCTTAAACCAATTGATTTTTATTTTATTTTAGTCACGTCTTTGTAATTTAGTAAAAACCATACTAAAGGCCGACCTGCTTTTTTTGTGTATGGCATCTCGCAGGTCTTCCTAGGAGGTTGTCGACTGCTTAACCGGGCTTTCCTGTGGTTGCATTATTAATTTTAAGGCCCCCAGCCAGGGCATTCAACTTATAAACTAAGCGACAACACGTTAAGGGCACCCTCTGCGGGGTACGAGCCTCGGCTAAGGGCGTCGCTAGTTGGAGGACAGCAAGGGACGTTGCTAGAGTGGGATTGGTATTCAGGCCGACCTTCCTTATATTTTATCTTTATATTATAATATGTGGTGTTTATATTACCCCTGCTGCCTCGTTGGTTTAGTGGTCCGTAGCGCGACTGCTGAGCAAGAGGTCTCGGGTTCGATTCCCGAGTCGGGCAAAGTGTTATTAAGTTTTTCTGTTAGGAAATTTTAAGTAGCAGCCCGCAGTTTGGAAATGTGCCGGTTGATGGCATTAGGCTCACCACCTATTACATGGGACTTAATAACAGCATTGGTGAAATGTGGGTGTACAATTGTGTACACCTCTGCCTACCCCTTCGTGGAATACAGGCGTGATGCTATGTTATGTTATATTACCCCTGTAGAGGTGTTTTGTCTGATAATGATTTTCTTCGCCGTAACTGAAAAATATTTCTTCATTATAAAAATTGTTAACTTAAATCAATCTACAACGTAACATAATATAACAAAGAAGGCACATTTAAGTCTAGTCGTCAAGCTGTAAATGATAGAAATAAATAAAAGGTCTGCTTATCTAACTCGAGACAGAGTCGAGGTACTAAATATTTACAGACTGAGCGAGCAATGGTCATGATGATAATATTCTGTTTATCTTTCTCTATTTCAGAGGAAAGTATCTGCAGTAATAAAGACTTATATTTTTCTTAACTTATTTTCAATAGAACGCGCGGAACCATTATCCTCTCGTTACAAAATACTATTAAAAAGAAATTAAAAGACAACTGCAGCTGACTGTAAAACCGTTTTTTCTTTTGTCCATAATTAAAGTTCCAACGGTATGACTAAACTATTTAAATATTCTCTATACATTATGTATGAGAGACAGAATACTCGCTCCGTCTCGTTTGAAGATAAAATAAAATGTCCTTCAAGCGTTTTCTAACTTTAATTAATATTCTTGCTTATGCTAAGTCCACTTAATTCTAAGTTTACGTATTGGACTTACTTTGTAAGTTAAATGAAATGCCTTTTTGGATTTGAATATGTCTAAATAAGTTATCATTATCCTTCAAGATATGTCTTTGAAAAAGCATTAACGCATGCTTAGCGAACTCTAAAGTTACAATATTAAATGGAAAAAGAATACGGTCGCGAACACTTGACTAGGGATACTGTGTACCTGCCTATTAGATTTAAGCGACAGATAGCTACGTTGTTAGCTTATAATATTAAGTCAGTTATAAGTAGTATGACAAAGTCTTCTTCAACTACCTCTTTATATAGTAATAGTACTAACAACATTGTAGTAGTTAGCAAAATTAATTTAAACTGACAAATTCGACAACAGAGAAGCAAAGTGGTTGTCTAATACTATCTCATCAAAATATTAATCGCTTCTCTGGCAAAATACTTGATGTAGAATTATTTGTTGAGAAATATAATGTAGATATTATATGCCTAACAGAAACGTGGCTGAAGGCAGATAGAATGTTATTTAGTATTAATGGTTTTAAAGTGGCCAGTTCGTTCCAGAGAGTTTCAGCCGAAGGTGGCGGAACTTTAATTATGGTAAAAGATCATCTTAAATGTAAAGAGCGCCTAGATATCCGCGATCTCTCTGTTGAACGAGTGTGTGAGCTCGCCTGTGCGGAAACAGAGGAGTATGTTATTATATGTGTTTATAGGCCACCTTCCTCAAGTACCTACCAGTTTTTAATAATGATGGAGGATGCCCTAAGGAAGATAAAAGCAAATAAAAAAATATTAGTTTGCGGGGATTTTAACATTGATATTTTAACAAATAGCACAGATAAACAGAACTTTTTATCTTTGTTTAAGTCATTTAACTTAAAACATATGTTTTCTCAGCCAACTAGAGTAACTAGTACCTCCGCCACATGTATAGATATATATAATATCATGACAAACTTTAGAATACTTGGAAAAAGTCTTATTAGTGGCATTCGCTCAGATCACATGTGTCAGATTGTTAAATTAAATCACAAAATAGTCGAAGATTCCAGAGTTATACAGTGTAGGACGCTAAGTAAATGTAGTCTAAAAAAAATCGGTTTTAATCTAGAAGCTCACCTACTTGTTTTAAAACCACAATATGACAATCCCAATGATATGTATCGTACACTATTTAATGCTATATCTACAGAGTTTCAAAAAGCTTGCAAAGTGAAATCTGTAACGTTAAAAAATAAACTCATGTTTAGTGCCTGGGCTACCAAAGGTATAAGACGTAGCAGGGACGTCCTGTACGAACTGTATGACAAAAAGTCATACACATCTGATGTTAACTTTCACAATTATGTTAGAAAGTACTCGAAAATCTTCAAGAAAGACTGTTTCCAAGCTAAGTCTGCATATATTAGTGATCAAATACAAAATGCAAGTAATAAAATAAAAATGACTTGGAAGATTATTAATACCTAAACTGGTAATAGTAGATATAAGGACAGTGCAATTCATTTAAAAATAGAAGTCAAACTAGTTACAGATAAAAATGTTGTCGCTAATTTCTTCGACCAGTTTTTTACAAATATACCTTTAGAGACTACTAAATGTCTTGCATCGTCTGCATTAAAGGCAGAGTCTCTCTTAAAGGAAAATACTAGTTCCTGTGTCACAAATTTTAATTTCAGTTTCGTTTCACAATACGATATATTTAAAACTTTAACTGTTAAAAAAACCGAGGATTTTTGGGGATTGTCTATAAAAGCTATCGAATCAATAATAACTAAGATCGCACCAATGTTAGCATCAATATTTAATACTTGCGTCACAGACGGCGTATTTCCTGATCTTATGAAATCGAGTAAAATCGTACCTATTTTTAAGGCAGGTTGCTATATGCATATCTATATTACCCGCTTTAAGTAAAATTTTTGAAAAAATAATGTTAAATCAAATTTTGGAATATTTCAATGAAAACGGTATACTTCACTCTAAGCAGTTCGGATTTATAAAGGGCCGGTCTACAGAGGACGCTGGGTCCACCCTAATTAAAACAGTACTAAGGGCCTGGGAAGATGCGGGGGATGCTATAGGAGTATTTTGTGACCTCTCTAAGGCCTTTGACTGCGTTTGATATCACCAAACGCTCATTTTAAAATTAAAACACTACGGAATTCGAGGAAGGTCTATTGATCTTGTGTGTTCCTATTTGACAAATCGGGAACAAAGGGTAGCTATTGATAAGATAACTTCTTCAGGCTCACTTGTTAAAATGGGAGGGCCACAAGGATCGATTTTAGGCCCATTTTTGTTCCTTGTTTATATTAATGACCTTCCATACGTCATAAAGGACACAATGTCAAACATAGTTCTTTTTGCGGATGATACCTCACTTATATTCAAGGTAAATAGAAAGGACAAGGATCTGGTAGAACCTAATAATACACTTAATAAAATATCTAATTGGTTTTCTGCCAATAACCTTCTATTGAACGCTAAAAAGACGAAATGTATTAGGTTCTCTATACCTAACGTGCCCAATGTAGATTCTAATGTAAAACTTGATGGTAAAGTACTAGATTTGGTTGCTTCAACTGTATTCCTAGGCGTCACAGTAGACTCTAAACTCCAGTGGGGACCTCATATTGAGGCACTTGCAGGAAAACTGAGCTCTGCTGCGTTTGCTGTTAGGAAAATAAGACAGATGACTGATGTGGCTAGGCTGGTCTATTTTGCATACTTCCATAGTATTATGTCTTACGGCATTCTACTCTGGGGATCAGCTGCTGATATCGAGACCATTTTTATATTACAGAAAAGAGCAATCCGAGCTATTTATAACCTTAGCTGCCGTGAGTCACTCCGTGAAGTATTCAAGAAAATAAATATACTCACCTTACCATCCTTGTACATATTTAGTAACATAATGTATATTCGTAAGAATATGGTCGAATTTAGTAAAAAGAGTGATTACCACAATTTAAATACTCGTAATAAGCACAAGCTTATAGTACCTGGCTTTCGGCTTAGAAAGACAAGCAAATCATTTATGGGTAACAGTGTTAGGTTCTACAATAAGATTCCCTCTAATATAACTGAACTGCCGGATTTCAAGTTTAAGATTGTTATTAAACGCATATTAATGTCCAAAGCGTACTATAGTACTAATCATTATATGGAAGATAGGGATGCCTGGCTCACGATTCCTTCCTGCACACTGCGACCCACTGGCACCTTGCCTACTTGATTGTGGCGACATTTTGTTTGCTTTCAGCTTAAATGTTTCTAGGTTTTTTTTCCTTTATTTTGTCATTTTTGTATTTCTTTTTTTAATTTATACAATTTATTTTATTGACGTACAATTAATCCAATTGTATTATTAATTTATTTGACACTTGGGTATGTAATTTTACATATCGATTATATAACAGCTAGTATCGAACCTACTAGTTTTAAATTTACATTATTATTTCTTTATGAAATTATCCATAATATATAATTTTGTAAAATGTGAGCATCATGTGGATATTAATGTTAGTTTTAATCTCATATTACATACATACTGCCTATTGTCAGGCATTACGAGTTTGTCATGCTCGCTAAAATGTCCTGCTGATGGTGGCGTCGTACGTCGGGTCGTCGAGTTCCCTACAAAATGGTTGAGCTAAGCGAGGCTGATGTGCGCGTCATGCTCGTGAACGGGTGCTGTCTGTCGGGACTGGTCGGCTCCTAACTGCCTTGGCAATCATTTTAAAAGGCTATATAAGTTTTCTTTCCTTTCTTAGTCTGCTCATTAACCTGCATTATTCTCACATTACCTTATTTATTGTTAAACCAATTAATTTTAAAAAGAGTGTCTATGGAGTTTCTTGCCGGCTCTTCTCCATAAGATCAACGCCTTGGAACCGTGCACCTAGTTTTGACTTTTCATAAGTGCCTGTAATATGGTTTATTTGAAATAAAAATATTTGAATTTGAATTTGAATTTGAACAGGATTCGAACCTGCGCCTCCCGGATAGATACTCCAGGCGCTCTGACCACTAAGCCATCTCGACCTCTCGCTTAGTGGTCAGAGCGCCTGGAGTATCTATCCGGGAGGCGCAGGTTCGAATCCTGTTCGCGACCGTATTCTTTTTCCATTTAATATTGTAACTTTATCATTATCCTGTTTGCTCTTAACTAAATTTATTTGGAATCTGTGTAAAATGTTTTTCTATAAATAATATAGAAGTATTTTTGTAAAGTTAAATTTTTTGAGCACTTATTTTGCTTGTTTCTAATACATGGAGTTTCTTGCCCGTTCTTCTCCTTAGGAATCTACACTTTGGAACGTGGCAACTAACTTCTGACAATTCAAAAGTGCCTGTAAATGGTTTATTTGACACTAGGCTTTGACGCTGACCCAGAGAAATTCGTACCAAAAAAAAAAAAAAAAATCGTTTTCTTTTTTAATTTTCTTTTATACATACCCTGTCCTGACAATAACGAACACAAAAAAAGAATTATCCAATTTGGTGCAGTCGCTCGGAAGTTATGCGCGTACAAACATTTCGGCGATTCATTTTTATATATTAGAAGACAAATTATTTTTATTTGATTTGACAGTTGAATCGGTTTAATTTTTGTTAAAATTGCGAGTAATGATATTAGGTATAAAAAACAAATTTGTATAAAATACTATACAATTTGTACGTTTAGGTCCAAGTGCTATTGAAATCATCACCAAGAAACTTGTTTTTGCGATCCCTATTTAAAAACGTGCAGTTTTATAAAGAGAACTGTCAAACTTGTCATAACTTCCCAGACGTGATTCAACCAACTTCTTTTAAAGAAGTATTTAAGAAATTTTGGTGTCGTCGAAAAGAACCATTAATTTAGTAAATTAAAGTAAATGAATAGAGTCTTTACTCACACTCAAGGTAACTGGAACTCATTTTTAGGCTTTACAGAACCTGAAACAAAAGAAAAATAATTAAAATTGAGTTAGAGCTACCACGCAAGTAATATTGTTATTTCTAATACCGAAACATACTTTAGTAATGAACAGGAAAACGTAAAGAAAGTATATCTATATAAGAATTGTATTTCCATTATTCAAACAGTTCTGCAAAAATCTCGCCCACGATTAATCCCTATAAATAAACCCCCCGAAACTGCTATTCATCAATACAAACATTTTTACTTCGGAAGCAGTTCAAACCAGATGAAACCGGTATCGGTGTCAATCGCGTTCGGGCAACTTCGGCAACTTTCGACGGTCGATCGGACGCTAGTTATTGCATATAACCTTTGCGGTTATTGCCTTATTGCTCTGTTCAGCTTTGATCCAACGATGTGGAACTTATGCTGAGCTATTTCGGGATCGTTGAATCTTTTGATGGGTACGGACTTCAGATGGTAGTCTTGGATCTTTACGAAAGTTTTCACCATTATCTATGGTTTTTATTAGTTTTCTATCAAGATACATTTTTATCTATTTATTTTCTATAGAATTAATAATAGTCGACGTTTATATGCCTTTGTTTCAGGTATATTAGTAAATATAATATTATTTATATAGAAAAAAATAAATGATTACGTGATAGAAATTGTGTTGTGTGTAAAATTAATATCGTACCTAATAATATATGTATTGTAAAGTTCAAAAGTTTGTGTTCCTAATAAATTATTTTTCTTTTCTTTCTTTAAAAATGTATATATATATATATATGTATATATAGTCTTTAAAAATGTGTATATATGACTTCTAAAGAAGTCTTTAATTGCAGAACTCACTATATCGTTGCTTTCCTATTTCTCCAGTGGCACCGGTATTACTAGTTTTATAGATTGTACGTATATAATCCACTACCATAGGTTTAATATCAAGTCAACAGACCAAGTTATAACAAAGTAGTATAGTACATTTTTCATTATTGTTGATAGAAATAAATTGTTACCGCTTACCTACAAAATGTTTCATAAAAAATATAATAAGTACCTAACGTGAATAATTACCATATTCTACATAATTAAGCAATTACATTTCCCACAAGCATAGATTGCAAATTACGTAAAATAATAGTCTTAAACTAAATAAAAATCCAGTACACTCTATTCATGGATATTTAAAAAAACTAATGATAGTATTGCATGCGCATACGTTTTTAATCTACGGAAAGTTTTGATTGTACAAACATTTATGTATGAGTGAGTTTTTATGTTTGACAACTTGAAATTGGTATCCATAATTGGCTTTTTTTGGTGATACTTTTTTGTGTAAATTTAGAATTGGTGGTTATTTGTTTTACTTGTTGTATTTTTAAGAAATAACCGAAAAAATATTGTTTTACACTTATTCGTGAATTCGGATGCTAGGGAATTAAATATGTATTGATACCTCATGTGTTTTATTAATTGATGTTTGTTTAATCTAATAGAACATTATAATACAAGTGAGCTTAGTTGATCATTACATTACAGGCTGGATTTCAGCCCGAGCTGCAGGCGAGGGTTGTAATGCAGCCGAATATGTATGACCAATGCTCAAGCGTTTCTTACGATAATTTTCAACACACATGTGAGAAAAAATATGTGTATATGCCTATTGTGTAATTTTCGCGTACCATTGCTGCTGTGGAAATACACTAACATAATAATATAATAATATATCAGCGAGAAATAGCCACACAAAAATCTCCACAGAAAGAAATAATTTAAGTTAGTAGAAAACAAATACAAAGAAGCTCTTAATTAATTAATAGTTTCTTTGTGTTCTCATTATTTAGAACCTAAAAGCGGTCCAATAAGATCCATTTTACGAGCAAATGTGCTGAACATGTTTATTACCACACACACACACACAATACAATATCTAGCTACTTCCAAAATATCGAGGGTAGTCATACAAATACCTTTGTACCACCCGTCCGCAAATATATGCACATACGCAAGCGGTGACAATTGCAACTACCACCAACTACTCTACACGTGTTTCGCCCCCCCCCCCACGGGACATTATTATCAGGAGCTGCTAGACCGTGCAGTGTTCGCCACCGAGTCTGATGCAAATATATCTTGAGAAATCAACCGTCTATCAGTAGTTTACACAAAGTTGAACAATTCATATCAACAGTTTACTCGAATGTATATGAGAGACAGGTTTAGACACATGACTGACGTTTCTCACATCATATCAGTCGGAAGGTTTGCACTAGATATTGGCTTCCTCCCACAAATTGATATAACGAACGGGTCTAGATCGTTTACATATTAGAATACCGGAATATATTGATTAAAGGCTTTATTCAGTTCATTTCTTGGTGGTTCACTTTGAATGGAAATATGTGTTTGTATATTCGAATAGTATTTTCATCAATTACTGTTCATCGGTTACTACTCACGTGCCTTTTTCGGGATAGCTCGACCAGTTTCCAACTCGAACGGAGCCCTTGGTCATGAGCTAAGCCCGCGGCTATGTGGTGAGTCAAACCCTATCTAGTCGGGCAATCCCGAAAAATGCACGTGGTTGAACCGGTGAACAATTGATATGAATATGTCTCACGAAAGGAATTATAAAAAAGTAATAATATTTTATTCCCCCAGACGAACTATTCAAATGATTTTATGGGGCTTTGTATTGTTAGATATTAGATTCTTTTGTAAAAGTTAAATAATAAAGGTACATAAATATGTACATAATGCAATTGATTGGATTTATATAGGTATATCTAATTATACTTATTTGCCTCATAAACTATCTCGTTGGTCTAGTAGTCTCAAGCGCGACTGCTGAGCGTGCGGTCCTGGGTTCGATTCTTGGGTCGGGCCAAGTGTTATTGGGTTTTTCTATTAGAACATTTTCGATATTACTTATATATATTTAAAAAAAACCAGAAATCTTTCAAAACGTGGCACATCAAGTGGCCTGTCTATTATCAAAGTCGAGGGGATTATGAAAGAAATAACAGAGCAAGATTTTTCGTAAAATTTCACACCCATGCATGTTCCATAACCCTTCTAACTTCTTAAGAACATTATCTCCTTCGTAAACAGGTATTTACATTAGTATGTATCCGGTATCGTGGGATCTGCGTCAAGTAACTTCGGAACTCTCTAGCCGCACCCGTCCAATTACAGGAACAACTCGAAGAGAATCGAGCAGGAAACTTAAACTAAAACATGAAGAGAATTGACTCGGAACTGACTACTTTGAGGGTGCACGTTGTTTTGAATTCCAGAACATATTCACTGATACTCACTAAAATATACACGCTGAAATTTTTATTGGATGTTTTCCCGCAGCGAAATAATGTTGTCTTGGTAGTAAAATATATATATATAATATATATAAATATGTACCTATATATTTTTTTAGTACTGGAAAACATTTATTGATATTTAACAGATATTAGATATGTACATAATAATTAAAAATATTTACAAAAACAAAACCTAAATTATATTGACTACACTACTACTAAAAGAGAAAGAAAAAAAAAGGTTAAAACGTGATTTAGGCGTCGAAGTACTCCTCCGCATCGCTGTCATCCGGTAACGTGCCCAGAAGACTGGCAGCATTGCCACGTTGAATGGCATATAATATTAGAATAAGAAAATAGTTCTCGAGTTCAGCACTTATTTGAATCTACATGTTAACAAACTAGCCTTGCCGCGTCGATCCCTGGCTCTGTAATTGGGCGCGGAGTCAAGAGGGCAAGTCGCTTGACACAGATCCGCGATACGTCCAACCTTGTACCTGAACTGTATGAGATAATGACCCTACAGGCTTGTGGGCTTACATTTTAGTCTATTACTGGACTTTACGTCTATTAGATAGAATAAAAACAACTTACTTTAATATGTACAAATACAGCAAAATTTCGGTTGTCAAATTAAGATTGGTGACAGTTATTCTTGTCAAATGATTGAAAGTTTGTTAACTAGCTTTACCACGTATATCGTGATACCCAGTGTTGTGGAGGTCAGATAGGCAGTCTCTTCATGTAAAATACTGGTTGAGAAAAGGCTAGACAGCGTAATTTACAGTATTTTCCATTCTCATCATTCCCCTGCCCTTATCCCAATTTAAATGGGATCAACTTGGTAGTCACTCCTTTTCTAGCCATATCATCTCTCACACAATCCATCCGTCGTTTCCTCGGTCTTCCTCTACTATTGTAGCCATCCACATTCATACTTAAAACTTTCCTCGTCACATGATCCTCATTCCTCCGCATCACATATACCATGACAAACAATTTCTACACAGCTTTTCAGTCAGTGGCGTCTATTTTCAAAGTGTTTTCTGTAAGAATCATCTGTCACAAAAAAGGAAATATAATAAAAAATCTTAAAGGGAATTTATTAAGTACGAAAATTTCTATCCTTAATTATTTTAAATTATAACGCGCTGATGTTTGTATTATTATTGACAGTAGAATATATAGTAGGATCTATGTCGAACAACTTCGAGCTCCCCAGTGGGCCAATTAGAGGGAAGCTTATTGAATCGCCGCGTGAGTTGGTACACAGTGGCTACTTTTTAAGGCCAAGCTGCAAAGAGGAAAAGTTTTAATAACATGATTAGGGATGTTCCGGTTTAAGTGCTTGCTTGTTGTTCGTGACTTTTGAAACGTAAATACATCTTGAAAGTTAAAAGTTAGTGTTCCATCGAAAACAAATCTTGGGAATTCTTGGGAATTTATTTTGGAACTGTGAAGTGTGTATTTACGTGAAGCCATAATTATCTGAAGTAGGAGTTAATTGTGTACTAAGAATAAATGTCAGATTTGTGTTCCATAAATTAACACGTCCTACTAATATTATAAACGTGAAAGTTTGTATGTATGGATGTTTGTTACTCTTTCACGCAATAACTACTGAACGGATTTATATGAAATTTGGCACACAGTTAGTTTATAAACTGGATTAACACATACGGTACTTTTTATCCCGGTTGAAATTAATTCTGAAGTCAACGCAGACGAAGTAGCGGGCAGAAGCTATTTTTTCAAAATATATTTAGTAGCGACAGATTCTTATATTTTTTTTAATCTACTATTTTCCTTAATCTAAATAATATAGGAATAAATAAATACTCGCAATGTCATCTTTTGTGATCAAATTTCAGACGTCATGGCTTTCCTTAGTTCAGTTCAACCCTTTGAAATTCTTACTAAAAGCACCAGAAAAATCACTCACGATCTAAACTACCCTTTCACCTTATTCCTATAAAAAGATGGGTCATAATGTTCTATAGTCCGAAAGATATTCACCAACAATGAGGTATGGCTGAATACGCAAAACGTGAGTTCATGATAAAGGCGCTACCCGGGACTTATCTCCAATTTACCGAGGGAGCTATTCTGTCCGTCCGATGGTCAATGTAATCCGTGATATTGATTGTATTGGTCATCGTAATAAGCGTTGGAAATTTGAGATATTAATGAAGGGTTGAAAGATCCATTTTCGTTCTGTTGCTAGAATACAAAATTAAAAACCAAATTTAACAAATATATTGTCATAATTTGGATGTGTGCAGTGAGAGTAAATTATTGAGCACAAATTATATACATCTGCCCGTGACAAGTTTTTAATTAGTTGCTACACATGGACAACATATGATATGAAACTGTCTCAATCTGGTAATGCTGGCATGACCAGCAAAAATTTTAAGACACTGTTTCACTAGTTGCAAAACTACATATAACTAGTCAAACAATTTAACCATTTTTTTATACTAGTGAAGTGGCAAACAGGCGTATAGCCGCCCAGCTGTTAGCCGTAACCTATAGACACTTGCAACACCAAGATTATTAATCGCCCCGGAGATACGGATCCATGATTCCGGGACACCGGTGGAAATTACAGGAAACCGTGTGGATTTTAGTCGGTAGGAGTCCGGCACAACGTCCATGATGGATTTCCAACACTAGAAAAAAAGGGGTATTAATCGCTGCCAACCTGTAAGAAGAATCACTGCATCGGTAATATAGGGGACGAAAAACGGCCCCTACCGACAACACAACATTTCCCCAAGAAATACATACCGTAAACATCACAACATTACTAAAGATCAGTCTTCTTCTTCTCATCGTGTGGTTGATTAACAACCTAGTGTCAGAGTTTAAGCATGACTTCGAAAAGATAGTGGTGCGTGCCTTGGATTCGAACTTGCGACCTTTGACTTGTCATTCCAAACGTCTATATATTCCACTAGGCTATCACTGCTTAAAGGTCATTGTTATTTGGTAACAAAAACATGAAATAAATGCTTCATTTCCTTACATATCAATGTCCCTTTCATTTTTAGAATATCCCAGAGTTATACTAGGATCAACTGCGTAGTACCTTTCGCAGAAGTGGCATTTAGCGTTCAGGGAACACAATTGTGCTCAATAATAACAGGTCGGCACTCTCGGCTGCCGCCTCCACAGTCCACAATAACCCGTGACAACAAAGGGTGACGCAACACTGTTGTAGGAACAAATGAGGAAATACTCGTAAACTTTACATCTATGTTTATGTGTTTCTAGAAAGACGGATATTAAAATCACTGTGTTAAGCCACATTCACAAGGTGAGAATGACGAATAATTTGTACAATATACGCTGGCGTAATTGACTTACTTAATCACCACTTATTTAAAACGGTGAAGGTAAACACCGTGAGGAAACCAACGCATCTGAGATATGTTCTCGATGGTGTGTAACAGCATGTTTACGAGTAGTTAAAGGCACAGATTTTACATAATTACGTGCATATTACTTATAAATTATCACTCGCCTAACTAAAGGCTAAAGCCTAGTGTTATCATCGTTGGACTGGCAAGTCAAAGGTCGTAAGTTCGAATCAAAGAACGCCACTGATGAAGCAGAAAAAGACAAGCATACGGGGGGCTTAAACTCTGGTACGAGAATGTTAATTAACCATCTGATAACACGAAGAATATTAAAATTATGTATTTATTTATTTAATCAGAACGACATAAATTGATCTCAGCAGTAGGTACGTCGGATGCTGGGTAGACAATGCCTGTGTAGACAATCAGAGCTACGCATATGACATGGTCCTGTTGGGTCCAACGGCGAGCGCTATCAGAGAACTCTTACAGGTATACGAAGAATATTTAAGTAGTCACGGACTCGTGTATAACGCTAGAAAAAGTGGCTACATGGTCTTTAAGGCCCCCGGTAAACACATAAATAGTAATCCAGTAATAAAACTTAATGGGATACAACTTGAAAGAGTATCAAAATTGAAATAACTTGGACATATAGTTACTGAGGCCCTTACGGACGACGAAGACATCGAGCGAAGGGCGCTAGCGGTCAGAGGCAACTGTAGTATAGAAGTTAAAATTACACTTTTCAAATACAAGCAGCTTGTGGACATGCTATGCTAGGTGATCGCTGGATGCCTTTAGCGTGCATTATAATAACTATTTCAGGTTGCTTTTGGGACTACCGTGATTCTGTAGTGCGTCCGGTATGTTCGTATTCGCACACACCGATGACTTTCACGCAATTATTCGCAAAAGAACCAACTCGTTATTGACGAGAACGCGATTGAGTTCCAATGGTATCCTGAAAACATTAGTTAATAAATACGATGCACCATGGCTAGATTTTGCTATGAGTGGACTAGATGCCATAAATAAATAAAAATAATAAAGTCAGTTGCACTGGTTGAATAATAGTTTTACAAAAACAAATTATGATGTTAATAAACGTTTGGTAAATCTATACCAATCATGTAGCAGGCCTTGTTAATCACCGCTCGCTCACGCTACAGGTTGGCATAAAAACCGATTTTAAGAGAAAAATCTAGTCTCAACACACACAACTGTGTCGCTGGTCTAGTGGTCCCAGGCGCGACTGTGGAGCATGAGGTCTCGGGTTCGATCCCCGGGTCGGGCAAAGAATTTTTGAGTTTTTTTTGTTGGGAATTTCTCAGTAACAGCCTGGAGTTTGGAATTGTGCCCATATGTGTGATGGCAATAGGCTCACCTCCTATTATATTGGACTTAACAACGGCATTGGTGAAATGTGGGTGTACAACTGTGTACACTTCTAGCTACCTACGGGAAATACAGGCGTGATGCTTTGTTATGCCAATACACACAGCTCTGAGATATGATTGTATAAATATAAAAATGAAACAATAACGCTATTATTTTCAATGTACAAAGTATCTGATTTGCCCCCCAGTGTGTGCAGAGCTGACAAACACAGTTACCTGTTGGTCATATTAATTTAATAGCGGTTATACAAAAAAGAATGTCTATAATAATTATGTGGCATTTTATAGCGTTACTAAAATTAAAAGAACAATAGATTTTGACGTGTAATGCAAACTATGTTTTGAGTTAATAAAACAAATTTTAACTGGATTAATCGCGGGTATTTGTTTCGTTATGACGTTTCGAACACTTTGAAGCGTTCGAAAATCACAAACCGTGATTAATCCGGTTAAAAGTTGTCTCTTTTTTAACTTGACGGTGCAATAAGCGCAGTGGTCGAGTGATCGGCTGCCGCGCCGCGTGTCGCAGGTTCGATTCCTGCACGGAGCAAATATTTGTATGATCTACATAAATTTGTTCCGGGACTGGGTGTTTGAGCATGTGACATTATATGTTTGTTAACGCACCCACGATAAAAAAGTTTTTTCTCGAGTTTTACACTTTATGAAGCCAAATCTGCATAGGTGTATGTATGTGGGTGTGCCACTCCTCTGCCTTAACTTTCCAAGATACAAACGTAATGATATGCTATGTTATGAAGTCAGAAAATACACCATACAAACTAAATAATATATCAATTAATACAGAGTGTATACATTGTATTTAATACAGTATTGCTTAAGATAGATTGCATACTATTTATTTAAAAAGCATATTTCAGTGTTTCAACATTTACTATTGAGCACACATGGTCTTTCAACTTGAAAGAACATCAAAAATAGGCAACACTTGCCCGCCTGTTTTGTGCGGCGTGGCAAATACTGTAGGCAAGAATAGCAATACATAGCATCCCGCATGTATAAGTCTCTGACTTGGTGAGCTTTACTGGCTGCTACCAAGCCCTCACCTTGCTAGCTTGGTAGCTTCGGGCTGGCAACTTGGACATTAGACTGGTTACTACCCACACGAAAGAAGAAGAAGAAGAAATGTTACAATTTCCGCTGATCTCTTTTCTCTTTTTTGATTTGATATTCTTGACGATGGCGCGATTAGTGGACTGTGATAGTAGGATAAAATCAGAACCTGGCGCATCGATAACATTTGGTATGACATAGCTAGATAGAAGGAGACCGTATTGGTGGCGGTTACAACCAACAACAGCATTCCCAATGAGGGTTGAAGTCAGGCAGGCGGCCGGTCATAAAACATTGCCAAAACTTTAGCAGCATTCCAGTACAAGTACAGAGTTTGTATGGAAGAAGAATACAGGCTGCGTCGACCCCAAATACATTGAGATAAGGGCAGGGGGATGATGATCTTTCTCTTGTTGAAAGCTACACCTAGATGTTTCTGTTCCTTGATATATCAACTTGTAATTCTGCTATGTCATCTGGGCAAGATAGCTTTGTTCATACATAGGTATAGTCAACACAAGTGATTGGCTTGCAATCTCTCAACGCGTATGAATTATTCATAGTTTCAATGCACTTAGTACCTCCCACTCTGTTCTGGTTTCCTGGTAGGTGCCAGAGAAAATAAGGTGACGACATAACGCCCACGTGCTTAAGTACTGCGACATAATTAACCTGATTCTGTATAAATGTTGTAGAGTGTGTAAAATAAAGCAAATTGATCTTCAAATATATATATATTTTATATTATTTTGGTATTCAATATGTTTGAATACTTTTTAGAATTCCTTTCTGTACACAAACAGTACTGCTTGCTGACAGTCAACCTAATAATATACATATACAAAGAAAACTATGTCCGGAGAAGTACAATAGGTAGTGAGACTCTATTGTCTAATTCTGTATAATCATGACAGCCTATAAGTAGACTGACCTTTGTCTTTAGTGTAACTTTAAGACATCGGTATTGTCTATTCCTTGGGCTGTAGAAAACAGATGAATGTCACTTAAAAGCACAGACACCTGCTGGTTTATAATTATTTACCTGGGTTAGATTGGACGCCTTTTTTTGGTGAAAAATCCACAATGAACCTTATGTTGCACTCCTACCAACTAAAAACGTGCAGTTCTATGCTTACCTTTACTGGAGTACCAGGATCACAAGTGCATTCACAACAACCCTGACAGGTGAAAGCCGACCGTTATCGAATTGTGAAAAAATGCGTAATTTTTTTATATATATTGTATTAAACATTCCTTTTAGTCGATTCCAAAAATACGACATTATTTATTACATACATTTCGTTTAGCCAAAGAATACTGAAATTCTCGAAATAGTACACCTATTCTATATTTCATGATGCTAAAAGAAAACGGAAATTCACCGACAATCTCTTTGGAAGTAAAGCTTTTACAGTTTAAAGTGCTGAAACGATTTCAGTCGTTGACACGCTCAAAGTGGGATGGGGGAGACTCGATCAAATCGCTTTTAAACTACATAACCGTCTCGGAAAGGTATACAAACTATGTGTATATTATTTATTTTACGAAAACGTTTGTCTAAGAAATTAAGAAGAAAGAAAGACTTCTTTTAGAAATAAAGAAAGACTTTCTTACTGTTTTCTTTTCTAGTAACCAAGTTTGACAGTGCCAGTGGCTTTGCTGACGTAAAAACCAAACGCCGCTGGCGCGATTAGTGAAACGTCTTCATGACAAATGATTCGGAAAGGGCGCAAAAAGCGAGTGTTAAAGATGTTGACAGCAAACTTATCCCTATGATAAATATTAGTTGAAGCTTAAGATGAACAATAAAATGGATATTATTTTATTTGGGATTACACTATTCAGGAAACGTTAATTTCCTTGAACAGACTAAATATCTAATTTATTTCCTTTCTTATCATTAGCTGCAATACACAGTCACGTGTATTACGTTATTGATTCTCACACGAATACGTTTTCCTCGTAAAACTGTTGGTTTCTTGAACATTTATTAGAGGCTTTCCTGGGTAACTGGGAAGACATTATAAACAGCAAACGCGTGTCGGTTGCATTAAAAGGGCTGAAGGGATCGATTACGCAGACGGAAAAATTATCCTTTGAAGGTCTATAGAGTGAAAGAGAAGAGACTGCCTCATTAGTCTAGTGGTCGCAAGCGCGGCGACTGAGCGTGAGCTCCTGGTTTCCCAGGTCATGCAAAGTGTTATTGGGTTTTTCTCTTAGGAAATTCTCAGTAGCAGCCCGGATTCAGGAAGGTGGTGTGACACTCCTGTGCTTCGGAGAGCACGTCCCGACGACAATCCGGCACGTTCATGCCGGATTGTCGTCCCATCGGAATATGAGATAATATGAGAGTGAAGGAAGAGGGAGTGCACCTGTGTAGCGCCTACACTTGTGTACTATAATATCTTCTGCGTACTTGGCTAATCTACGTGGAGATAGGCCACTGAAATACGCTCAGGGGGAGTATTATAGAGTGAAATTATCATTTATTATCTTGGTTCGATAAAGTATCTGATTCTTGTATATATTTAATCATGATATGTACTAAAATGTTAAGAAACACATTTCCACGTTGGATGGAAGTGCTGCCAGTCTTCTAGGCGTTTAAGCAGAAGACAGCGATGCGGAGATATATCTTGACGTATAAACGTGATTTTGTAAGTCTGTATTTTATATTTTGTATTTGATTAAGCAAAAAGTGTTATCTTTGTAAATGATATAAAAAGGTACGAGATGTATAAGCGGTACTAAATACTACCCTAAATCACACCAACCTCTCAAGGATTTCTACGCAAATACTGTAATTGGAACATACACAAACGTATGGGGTGTTCCGTATATTTACGACAACGCTTAAGGCGACGAAGAAATTAAGTGTCATGTGCAACGTTCGCAAGAACTCGTGCCCGAATCGGTTATGTTCTTAACTTTATACGCAGCCTGTTGACGATGTAAAGCCGTAATTGGGACCTTGGTATATGTATATACCAACAGTAGCTTTAATGGGGTGTTAAGTTGGAAATGACTGTCATTTTAAGTTGTTCTTTTATTCGCGCTATGAAAATTCATGACGGGTTTTTAAGTTGGCGCTTTATTGAATATATTATATTAATATTTCTTTGTCGACTTAGTGTTTCAGTGAGATAATTATGGAATTTGCCTCTAGGATCTAGTATACCAAAACCGTTACGGGTTGAAAAATTTTAGGTTACGGATAGGTTTTATAAATAACTGTCAAAGTTTATATTGCAATTAATTTGTAACAAAAACAATGCATTTTTTTTATCAATCGTAAATACTAATAAATTAAATCGGAGTGTCTGTTTGTAATGTCCAAATTATATTTTTTTAAGCTCATACTCTTACAGTTATTTGCACGTTGCACGTTGCACTGTCTGTCTGTTTGTTAAGGCTAATCTTGGAAACGGCTGCACCGATTCTAATAAGATTTTACTGACAGGTAGCTGAATATCTAAATAAAAACTTAGGCTAATTATAATATAATTGTACGCGGGTGAAACGGCAGGACATAGCTAGTCTAAGAAATTTTATATTGCATTAACACATACGAACAAAACACTATTTTATATGTGTGCGTAGACATTTTTTTTGTGATGCTTCTATAATTTACTCATTGACAAACTGTGTACCTGACACAGTTTGTCAATGATGTAAACATGTAAACTTTATAATTAAAGACTTATACGTATATGTATGTAGTCGTATTTTGTAGCGTCAGACTTTTATCTGACAATTATCTGCATTGTTGTTGTGCCTTAAATGTTGTCTTTAAATCAATTTAGTTCCTACAAAAGACATAAAAAAAAAACAGGTTTAAAAATTCTGTCTAACCTTTTACCACTTATGGTATGCTTTTACATGTAGCGACACACATTTAGAATAATCAAAATTCATATATGACGAATATACTTCATGAAAATAGAGCTGTGGCAAATTTACACATAGTTTTTCCCGGTGCGAACTTATTTTGTGGCGAATGTACAATAATCCCTGACTTCCTGGGTAACATGATGTACCTATCAATTATTTTTTCACAGTATTTCTTATATCCTTCTTACCTTCTAAGTTTCTAAAATGGGAAGATTTAATAGTTTTGATATCGTAACGTTTATCAACTTCAAAGCGACATAAACTCTCCTTATGTCAGAGGTTTTGGCGATATTATAAAGTTATTTCAAAATATATGCAAGTTTGGCGCAATTTTCAGTTGCACCATGTGTTGCTGAAATGGTTTGAGTGAGTTATACAATAAGCAGTTTCATTGAAGTTATATTAAAGGAAGGAAAACTATATTACTATATTGAGTCGAAACTATATCATTACGGAGAATAAATGTGGTGCCACTTAGTAACCCCCATCAATAAATTATAAGACTGATGTAATCATAGTTCAGAAAGACTAGTTCACAAATACTTGTCTTTGCTTATAACATACTACTGTGTGTGTAGAAAGAAATAAGAAACAAAGAAAAATTGTTTATGATAACATACACAGCGTAGTACAGTAATCCCCCCCAGGGGTTCCACCTTGTCGTGGTTGGGGGGTTCTAGTAGCCGTGGTTTGGTCACCCACGGTGAAGCTAACGGAACCCGTGGAGGGCCGCTCCTCTGGGCTTTGGTCTCCAAAAAGTAGGGTAATACAGTAATAGAATACAAAGGTAGTACAGTAATAGAATAAAAAACAATAGATGATAGTGAAATATATTCTTATTGTCCTGTATTTCACCAAGTTGACAGGAGACAGGCGATAATTCTACACGATCGAAGGTAAATTTTTATATATTTTTTGATAGAATTACAACAAGTGTCATAATTTTATGACAATTGTCGCACTCGTCAGCTTGCTGAAATAGAGGCCAGAAAGAGCCCCAGTTTCAGCTCTTTTCTGCAGCACCAAGAAACTTCTGTCGGCGGCAAGGTTGTAGAATAGGTGACGTGGTAAGGTATAACTCATCAGTGATAACTCCATTTGTCAGGATTTTAGCGGTCATAGCAAATAAAACCAAGTTTTATGCTCCACCACAGAGAGCAAGTTTACTTTAAGTTAGTAGTGACATATATGTAGGTATGTAGGTACAGTCAACCGCACGTTCATGGTAACTATAAGACAGTGCCTTTATGTCGTAGTAGTAAGCATGGATTAAATAGTTCAAGTGTTAAGACTGACGTGGATAATAACCGAACAATAATCTCAGAGAACAAGCTACGTCAGTAAGCAAAGATCATAACAGAAGGCCTTGGCGATCAGTTTTACCACGCTGTGTTACCACACCATAATACATTTCTCTGGGATACTCCTTCCGACCGTATTTCGGTCCCGGCGGCCTATCTCCACTGAGATTAACCAAGTACGCAGAAGATTTTATAGTGCACAATTGTATGCGCAAACACAGGTGCACTCCCTCTTTCTTCACTGTCATAGTCCGATGGGACGGCAATCTGACACGACTGGAGAGAGATCAGGCGACCGACGGCTTTACGTGCTCTCCAAAGCACGGGGGTGTCACACCACCGACTTCCTAACTCAGGGCTGCTACTGAGAATTTCCTAACTGAAAATACTCAATAACGCTTTGCCCGACCTGAGAATCGAACCCAGGACCTAACACTCAGCAGCCGCGCTTGGGACCAACGAGGTAACAAGTAGACCCTGCCTCGTTGGTCTACTTGTTACCTTTGGGATAGAGGAGATGTAAGTTGAAATTTCACGATATCATATAATATTCAACGCCCACATAAAACTGAAATTTGCATAATTTTAAGCAAAAAATCCTTTCAGTTCAGCCCGCATCGAAGTGCATTGGAAAGTTAAACTACTTTTGGCTTGGATTTCCCGTAAAAGTTGGAAACTATGGTATGTATGGGTGATATGTTTTTGCATTAAACATAAAAGCACTACTTCTTGAGGTTACGTTAAGAAAAGTGTTTTGAATAGAGAATGATTTTATAGATACAGCCATTGTAGCTCAAATATTTGGATAGAGATATTTTTTATTCCCCATACACAGGCCCAACTCGATATGATAACTAATACACATATTTGATCCTTGCAGGAATGATGTCACACGGCGCAATAGCCGATGACTCTATCACCGAGCTAGTCGTGTCGTCAAAATAGCTCTATCAACGCAATAATGCTAAAAGCACATAAACCAAGGTATGATAAAGTTAATTTTTTAACTTTAACTCAAGACACCTTGAGCTAATCAATGTACTGATAATAAAGGTTTGTTATGATTATGAACCAGAATTAAAATATATATTTCTTAGTCTCAAAGATCGAGATAAAACGAAAATAACAACAAGGAAACTTTTAACAATAGAAGCATGCCGAACTTGGAGACAATGGAAAGGCAGACCATCTTTTGTTTCCTCATCTTGTTCTGGTATCGCATTACTTTAAAACTTCTTAGCCAATCTTGAACGGATAAATAGTGCTAAAATTTTTGTATAATAACTTTCGTGAGATATATTCATAACACGCTGGTTCGCTGGTTACTACTTACGTGAATTCTTTCGATTGCGCGACTATTTTTGAACTCTCAGTTTGACTTGCGACATCGCCGCGGGCTCAGCTCAATACTAAAAATGTACGAAACTAGTCGAGCAATCCTAAAAATGCAGGTGAGTGAACAATAATTGATAGTGTTAAAATGATTTTTGTGATTTCGTACACTGTGTCGGGTACGTATTACAAAGTTATTCCTAAAAGAGTTTCGAATTCAGTGTAATGCTTTTAATGAAGTAAGATATGTAACTTCTTTAGATAACTTTAGACAGCCAAAATCATCTGTTTCTTTACTTGTTTTTTATAAAAAGCCTTTTTTAATTTTAAACATTTGTTTGATAGTTTCGTATTAGAAAATAAATAGGTATAAATGTGTTATCATTTTGATATTTCCCCATAATTATATTTGTAGGTAGTGTATCAAGAGTACACAACAGTCTAATATTGTGTAATGAATCATTAACATTTTATGTTTCATGAACATTCTATTGACCGTCACCCCTGTATGAGCTATCTCGGTTGCCATCGAAATCACCTACTTTATAGTACATTTCATCGTATATTATACCTTGTACATTAAGAGAAAACATAAAATAAAAAATACGATGAAATGTTAGTACATTTCATCGTATTTTCACTACAAACTAACCATAATTTCGATGTCAATCGGAATAGCTAATACGCCAGCTCTTCAATATGTACTACCCTTCTCAATTTCGTCTCCTACACTACTCGTATCTACTACACCCGTGATGTCTATCCATGCATCACAATTAGAGCATCCAATGGCGGCGCCTAATTCGTGCTCGGCACTCCTGAGCCATTTATTAAGGGCTAATTGGCATCACGGGCCGTAATTAGAGTTGCTTTGCTATTCAGGAGAATGGCGCGTATGCTTATGCGTACCTATTTGTGATGTAGCTGGATAGTGTCATTGTAAATGTATGGTTTTGTATTTAATTACTTTTTTTCTTGTGTTGTATGGTGTATTAAGTGTGCAAGGTGAATTATAAGCAGTAATAACCTAGTGGTATGACCGTTGGACTAACAAGTCAAAGGTTGCAAGTTTGAATCTAAGGCATGCACCAACTACTCAACTTTTCGAAAGTCATGTGCTTGTTATAAATGTGTTCTCATTGGTGTGTAACGCCATGTCAGAGACCAACGGGTGGTTCAAACTCTGACACTAGGTTGTTCATCAGACATAAGATAAGAAGAAGACGAAGGTGGGAGGGCTTATGACGTCATTGCTATCTATTCAGTCCCTATACTCTTTTGCATATTCTTTTTCCATTTAATATAATAACTTTAGAGTTCGCTAAACATGCGTTAATTTCTATCAAAGATTTATCTTTAATTGTTAACGTAATTGCATTATTTATGACATTGTATTAACTACAAAGTTAGTCGTGTCGGTTTCGGTCACCTGTAAAGGGACTGAATAGATAGCAATGACGTCGCCAAAAAGACGTGTTAAAATATGGATGAAGAATTCTCGGTGGTTAGCAGAGGTCGAGATGGCTTAGTGGTCAGAGCGCCTGGAGTATTTTATCCGGGTGGCGCACGTTCGAATCCTGTTCGCGACCGTATTCTTTTTCCATTTGATATAATAACTTTAGAGTTCGCTAAGCATACGTTAATGCTTTTCAAAGATTTTTCTTTAATAATTTATTCTACTAACAAAAAAAACTTAATTAGTCTTTATTATATACATATTTTTTTATGTAAACGATCGTGAAAACTGCATCAAAATCCATTGCGTGGTTTAGGAGGAGTTAGCGGATAAACAGACAGACGCGGAAAGCGACTTTGTTTTATACTATGTAGAGATGGGTATAATTAGGTGGTATAAACGTACCTACACAAACCCGCCTCTACAGCAATTGTGATTATATGGAATCTGACTTTTGGAGAGAAATAGGCTCTTGGCAGTTGGATGTGATATGGATATAAATAGGTAGAATAAACGTATAAAAACTAACCTTACAGCAAAAATAATGATTAGTCTTAGTTACAGTAACAAGATTACTTCCTTTATCTTTATCCAGTAGGATCTTACATTTATTTAGACAGTACATTAAAAATTAATAGCCACATCGCTGAAGACGCTAGTAAACATACCGGCGTCAACAACACACTGTTTTATTGGAGTATATGTACCTATATAAACAACTATCTAAAACACAAAGGCAAATTAATTAAAGCGCCTTTGTTACACCCCGTAACGTAAGCACGCAACGAAACAGAAACGTTTGTTACAGTAACAGATACATGAGTTGCGAAGGTTATTATTGACACGTCATCTATTCACGTTCCAATTCTCGCAATTAGTCTTAACGAAGTGATACATATTTCATCATGTTGATAGAAGTGGGATTGTTTTAATAGTTCGCTCAATTGTGAAGTATAACTGAATAGTGATTATTACTTTTAAGTATTCCATTTATTTCTTAATTTATATACATTTCAGTAATATATTTAAAAATACATTATTAGATGTTATGATATACATCTAATTTAAAAGTAATATTTATTATTCAGCATGTTAGGGTGAAGATATATCTATACAAATGGGATGAAGAACAATTCTCACGTCAAATTGGTCAAAATTTATAATTTTACAAATGCACAATCTACTTTTTTGATATCGAAAGCTCACAAATCTACTTGTCGCCATACTATTAGGACCCTTATCCTATCCCATGATCCCTTTAAATATTATGATCTGTCTATTTCGCAATTTGTGCGTCCTATACACAAAAAAACAACTTGTTTGTTATCATCATAAGCACCTGTGCACTTGATTACCTTAATTTTAATACTCTCTTCGTTACACGGTGTATATGTCGCAGGCAATTTGTATGATTCAGCCGTTTACATACGGCGTCGTCAGTTTAAAAATGCTCGCAGTTATGTAATATGCCGGAAGCGGGGCTCCTATTTCCGCGCCTGTAAGGTCGCAAAAAAACTAAACACGAACCTGTCCGTGTCGGGGTGCACGGAGTTGTCAAGTTCGCTTCGCTCGCTTTACCTTCGGCATATTACATAACTGCGAGCGTTTTTAAACTGACGACGCCGTATGTAAACGGCGGAATCATACAAATTGCCTGCGACATATACACCGGAGGGGCTTGTGACTTAGTAGCAAGAGTGCAGAAAGTTCAACTGGGGATGATAGAATGCAGTTACTGAGGCCAGCACATGGATAGGCCACTATATGTGTACCCGTCGATGACGAGGAACGATTTCAATGTGCAAAGACAGAGCTCTTTCTGAAGCAAAAAGTTCGTAATACCAGCCTGTATAGTTAGCTACGTTAATTCCTTTCGACAACCTGTGTTATCTAGGAATATTTGGTTTCCTAGTAATTGTAGATATGAGACAGTCGTTCCATATAATATAATTTAAAGTAAATTCAGCCTCTGATAATAATATTGAGAGCAGAATTCCCCGAGGAAAATATTTGCCTAGTCAGAATTACAATATAAATCATATCCCATTTTAATATTCTGGTAGTGCACAAGTAGTTCAACATTAAAATATGATTCACGACTGCGGTTTCCAAAGAATAATTACAAAACATAAAGGCTATATCTCATCTCTTAGAAAAAAGGGGAAAAAGCAGCTTCATTTTCCACTATACCCTCCATGCGGTGTATTTTAAATATCCAGTGAGTTCCTGGATATGTCCTGCGGGCTACAATGATATATAATATAATAACGTTTATTGTGTCCAAGGGCTACAATGATCTCAAAGGCTCTACTGCTCTTATACTCGCTTAAAAAAGGCCAATCAACGTTAATGATGAAGAATGGATACAGATAGGTACCTACACTTCAATTTGCCATTAATTGCGCCATATGTTGTAAACTGAAAAAATCTATACCATATCCTCGACATACTAAGATCGACGCAATGTATATTGTCGAATCATCAAAATGGAATCTATTGTTATTGGTCAATTCCGCAATTATCCCGCTGTGGTTTAAGAGGCCGGCCGTTAACTACTAGGCCATCACGTAATCTAATTCAATATTTGACTAACTGCCTCGTTGGTTTAGTGGTTCCAAGCGCGACTGCTCAGAATGATGTTTGATTCCCGGGTCGGGCAAAATGTTATTGGATTTTTCTGCGAGGGAATTCTGAGTAGCGGCCCTGAGATTGGAATTACGCCCGGAAGGTGACAGTAGTCTCACCACCTATAACATGATGGAATTTAATAACATCATCAGTGAAATGTGGATGTAAAAGTGTGTACACCTCTGCCTACCCCGAATACAGGCGTGATACTATGCTATGTATGTTATGTTAATTAACTTGTTAAATATGTTACTTTGTTAACGGAAAAACTAATCTTTACTCAGCACAAAGATCCTCCGTGCGGTATTTTTCGTATCACAGACATGTGTAAATAAAGTGGAGTTTCAGTGCCGATGATATATGGGAGTGCAGCTCTTAGAATAACAAGGCTGGCTCCGCTCTTCACTCGCATGTTTATTGATCAGAGGTTTTTCAATGGAAGGTAAACTTCGAGGTTGAAGACAAACTGAACTGTTTGATACTAGGAGGGAAAATATTCCACACTATTGTATCTATGATACCAAGGATCATAATTATACAGGCTGGAAGTTGAAAAGTTTCAAAAATAGATTCTTAATAAAAAAAGAATATTGTCGGGTGAAATTCCTCGTCGTCGCCTATCTTTCGCGTAACGGTGGAGTAGTATATCGGACTCCTTTCGACTAAAACTACACGACCACTTCAGCATAAAAGAAAAGGGACATCGTCAACTTCAGAGGATCCATGCTTCAATACATCTCGGTTAACAACTATGCCTAAGATACATCGATATCGATACAATCATCTTAGTCGAGGTAAGGTTAGGTAAAGTATGGGGCTGGGGCAAGGCGATGAATGCTAGCGTGACCCTATCTTGCCCCATATCGGCTTCTCGGAGGACTGCTTACGGGGGGTTTTAGTGGGTTAGAGCCCCACATACCTCCTTCCGTCACCCCCGTGGCGGAGGGGAAGCGCGACTGCAACTCCCCCCCCCAAGGTATTGTATGGGCATTCAACTTTTTTTGTGGGTAGTTTCTGCTCAGTTACATTGCTTATAATTTACCTTAGTCATTTTTGGACTTTTACCCTACACCATAATCATAATACTGGACACAGTAGGACCTAGACGCAATTATGAGAAAGGGGAACTTGCTATAATACCTATACCAAAATAAAATAAGTTAATACTTCATCAATATGTAATATTTCACTACAACGTCAACACAGAAACCAGATATCACAACTTCATTTAAGTTTCAAAAACATTTTAAAATAAAATACTGAAATTTTATACGGAAGACTAAATTTACAAGTTGCTGGAGGCAAATGAGATTGTAACTCGAAATAGAGTTAAAAATAAGTTTAAGAATTGCTGTGCGACTAACGAAAACATAACATGGGGAGTTAAAATAAATAAAATTGTTTCCTGAAAAAACCCTGCTCAACTAGCTGTTAGGTCTCAGCCTAAGTTGCATAACATTTTATATTCAGAAACCTTAATTTATATGCAAAATGAGGCTTTCTGGCGCATATATTTTCATTCATATTTAAAATAAGGATGAATGTGTACCATTTAGTTTTTGCTAGAGTTGCCATAGCTACTCTTTAGTTTTTATAAATACTGTTACAAACAATGTTGCATATATCCTTAGAGGACCAGACGGGAGACGGCTTCTGATTAAATATTGAACAAAAATATGATGGCCACTTTTAGCCAAGGCTGAAGGAACACACAAGCACAAAAGAACTTGCACTAAAGCAATAATAGTTCTCGTCATTAGTTTAGCAGTATTAACACACATAAAAAAACTAAACACAAACATAAAATTGTCTCATACATTATTAAAATGTGTACTATCATTGTAAGTTTGTAACCATACCGGTAAAAGGTGTAAAGGTTTGATTAGCAATCATATGCCAGTGGCGAGAGGGGTACACCCGCTAAAACTAATCTAATACTAATTCCTTCAAACATATATAACAAAAACACAAAATAAATGTTTAGAAAAAAAAGAAAACAAATTCCGGCTTGAAGACTACTTATTCGCCATGCATGCGTATGAAAGATTTATCTATACCTATATGTACAAACTTAAACTAAAAAGAAGAAAATAACCACACACCAAAACGTCGTCTGTGTATATATTTATTGTTTTTGTAGCTTTAAAAAAGCACTGACTCAATTTTGATATGATTTATATGGGTAGGTATAATATGGTTACGACTCTGAAGAACAAAAAAAAAAACAAACTGTCGAATTAATAACCTTCCGCTTTATAAAGACGGTTAAAAATAACCTTTATTCTAAATACCAATACAAAAAAGTAAGTCTTTTTCAATTTTCAAACAAAACGTCAATTAAAGGTATGATGAATATTCCAGAATATCCGGGGCTACAGGCTTAAATCTTGCTCATGACCGTACTTTTCTTTCAACGAAAATTTATAATCAACATGTCAATATTAGTATAATTCCCAAAAAGATAAGAAGACAAAGAACCCACCAACGTGTGATGACTGGAATGGACCACTGATCAATCATCCGACCCTAAAACTCATTTAAAAATTTTCAATATTTTAACACACGAGTATCAGATTTCTTAAATATGAATTGATTGAAGATTAGCTGCACCTGGCAGTTAATGCCTGGAAATTCCCTTTCCCCGCAGGATCTTTGGTTTTCCTGACATTAGCATATTTTATTTACTATTCAAAGATCTATAGTAACTATATATACCAAATCATCGAAAATACAAAGCCGATAAGTATTTTTTGCGTATCTGATAAACATTAACATTCAGAACCATCAAAATGTTTACATTTATTCATCTGTGAACTAAATCTCTTAAGAACATCATTAACCCAAAAATACATTAATATCTAGAGAAAATAGTGAAGTGCAAACTATAATGGACCACTCATCAATCATATGGTTATAATACTCACTTTTAATTGACTATTTTAACAAATATATCACTTTCAACCCATGTTAAATTGATTGCCGACGAGCTAATTCGTCTGCAATAAATTCAACAGAATGACACACAGAGGAACGAATAACCTCTTACCAAATAGTACTAACCTAAGAAGACATGAATGTGTGGACGTGAATAGTGAAGTGCAAACTCGAATGGCCCGCTCATCAATCGTCCGGCCCGAACGCTCACTTTCAATTTAACTTCGCAAATTCACTTGGAGTTCGCTTCGGGCGAACTGCGGGTACTAACATTCAATATTATCTGCGTACGAACAGAGTGATTTTGTTGACATTAGAACTAATGTAGAAGTTTGGCATCGCTGTTTAGGACTTTTGATGGTTACCGAATGTCGAGATGGAATTTCGAGTTTTTGTTATTCAAAATTTGTTTACATATTATTGTACTTAGGTATGTGTCTTTGTAGGGGGGTGATGTTTTTAAAAATATTTTTAAGTATTTTACTTTATTTTAATTACAATCTAGCCTAAAGTAGGCTAATGAGTAATATGATTTTAACCTAAATTGATACATTATCATAATAGGTACTAAGAATACGTCTAATAACTATTCTTAGTTTCTAATATTAAAATTACGACATTTTTTTCATGTGTTCTTAGTCAGCACTAATCACTATATTATTTGATATGTAGGGGGGTTAATATTTATGATGATCGAAAACTTCTGACGTTTCGAACGTTTGAAATATGTATAAGAGACAAAAAGAAAGTATGAACTTTATCAATGTTATGTACGGTAGACTGAAATAATTTTAAATAAGCTGTTGAGATGCCTGACATCTTAGTCCTCCTGCGACCACGAACGCTGCAAAGTATAAGAAGTAAAAACAAAAACCAATCGATTGATCCGGTTAAAAGTTGTTTTATTAAAATGTGTAGTGATCGCGAAAACCTAAGATATTACCATAACTCAATAACACTTTGCCCGACCTCGGTATCGAACCCAGGATCTCACGCGTGGCAGCGGCGCTTGCGACCACTAGACCAACGAGGCAGTCATTGCCATTATCAATATCAAACTAATTCAATTTCTCTCTCACTTAAACAGCAATTTTTGGTCTACTTTGTAGACGAAAATTTCCTCTTCCTGCCAGACCCTTTTATTTTGCATATCATTCTTCAAAAATTGTAACCTTTGTAATATAATATTATTCAGGATACATATAACACATCCATAAACAAGATTAGATCAAATAATTTCGTTCCAAGATCGTTTTCATGTTATTATGATAACAATGTTATTCCGTCACGCATGGTAAATTGAACTTGCGGTACTTATGGGGCTCTTAGCATTTTAATAAAATAAAAAATGTGACGTCATCTTGTACGCGGATATATGGCACCTTTTCAAGGCGCGTGTGCTTGTGGAAATACGTCCCTCTCTGAAAGCGTTGAGTGCATTGTCCTATTAGTGTAATGCGTATCATTTTTTATTTCATGTTTATTTTAGGAAGATTTAGGATTGACTTTAAGGTGTTGTTGATTTATTAAGTTATAACCATAAACGACTATTTGATCTAAGTATTTACATGAAAGCTTTATTTTCTCGTTAACTGAGAGCTTGGAACCACTTCCACTACTATACATTGATTGTTCGATTCGTTTCAATAACATTAGTAGCGTTAGGAACATGTTCCACTGACATAACAGAATGATACTTTTAAATAAGTTCTTTAGATAGTTGACTTACTTAAATATCATCAAAACTGTTTGTTAGTAGAATATGACTACGACGATGGAAATCGAGGCTTCATTTAAAATAGTAGGAATAGTACAATAGATCCACAGATAATAAGATAAATTTTTCGTATACTCGGATTTTGTTCTAAATATTGCAAAAATAAAAATTGAGACTGCTGAGCATTAAGCCCTAGGTTCGATTCGCGGGCAGTATTATTTGATTTTTAGAAAATGCTCAGTAGCAGCCAGGACTTTGGCTCACCACCTTTTATTACATGGGACTTAATAACAGCATCGGTGAAATATGGGTGTATATTGCGTACACCTCTGCCTACCCCCGCGGGGAATACTAGCGTTATGCTATTGCAAAAATGTACTAGACACCATATTTTAATATTTATAGCGTATAATTTTTTCGTATATTTTATTTATATATCTACCTTTCAGTAATAAATAGTAAGTTTCAAAGCAATTATTCATATTTTTGCTACGCAATAAAATGATTATTATAGAGCTACAAATATGTTTGACTTATTACATAGGTATTATTACGTAGCTCACGAGAAATACGTGAACAATAACGATGTATTGTTGAATTTTAAAAGTTAAGTCGCGCCCCACGCTGTTTTACGATAAAGTGTGTTATTTTCATAATCACTCTATTTTTTTTCGGCTATTATTTATTACTAAAATAATCACTGATGTTATGAGTGGCTACTTTGCTATTAACATGTATATTATTTCTGTTGTAGAACCAGTACCTATCAATAATTGTGAAATAGCGAATTTAAGAAACATTGTTATGCGTTAAACCAATGAACTGCTTCGTTAATCTACTGGTCCCCTAGTGCGACTCCTGAACCTGGTCCTGAGTTTACTTTTCAGATCGGGCACAGTGAAACTCTCAGTAGCAGCCCCAGTTAGGTATCGTGCCCGGTAGATGACAATAGGCTCAGCATTGGAGAAGTGTAGGTGTACCACTGTGTACACGTCTGCTTACCCCTTCGGGCAGTTGTACTATGTTATTTTTTAAACAAAATACAATAAAATGAATACGCAACTTTTTTATCATAGGATTTAGTCCATAGCCAACTGTTTCATGGGTAGAAATTACCATAGAAAGTAAGAAAGGGGTAGGCAGAGGTGTACATAGTTTTACGCCCATATTTTACCGATACTAGTAACTTAAGTGTGGTTTAATTAATTTCACCTGTATAGAACGTTTCTTACGTGAACAGGTGTTTCACCTTTTTTTTTTGTATAAAAATTTTCGTGAGACATATTCATATCAATTAATGTTCACCGGTTACTACTCACGTGCATTTTACATCATCGGCGCGTGCGAAACGCTACGCGGCGCGATGCAGCTCCAGTTTGACTCGCGACATCGCCGCGGGTTCAGCTCATGAATAAGGGCTCCGTTCGAGTTCGAAACTAGTCGGGCAATCCCTAAAAATGCACGTGAGTAGTAACCGATGAACATTAATTGATAGGTGTTCCATCATTACGTTTGAAATGATAGGCGACATAATATAAACATATTACGTATAAAGAATACGGTCGCGAACAGGATTCGAACCTGAGCCTCCCGGATAGATACTCCAGGCGCTCTGACCACTAAGGTCGAGAGGTCGAGATGGTTTAGTGGTCAGAGCGCCTAGAGTATCTATCCGGGAGGCGCAGGTTCGAATCCTGTTCGCGACCGTATTCTTTTTCCATTTAATATTGTAACTTTAGAGTTCGCTAAGCATGCGTTATTGCTTTTTCAAAGACATATCTTGAATATTACGTATATCTTCATAATAGGCATTTAAATACAATATAATCCTAATGACTATCTTAATTAGACCACCAAGAAGATATTAAGACTTCGAACAAAACTTAATTACGTAAAGTTTTGCTCAAGTTTTTATAATTTACACTGAATGACTTACCGAAGCAATGTTTGCAGTATAAAAGGAATTATATTCAATGCAGACAAAGCGGCTATATCTACTAGACTAAATAACATTTTGCTTCAAACAAATGCTTTTGCTACCCCTGAATACAACTGTTACTATTCCCAACACTATCTATTATAAATCTTAAAACATAGATCTTAGGTTCAATTTTGTTTAAAAAACACTCGCCCGCCGTCACAATAGATATATTTTAAGAGTATTTGACGAGCTTTTAGAGATAACTGTCTTAAAGAGTTTCCTTTGTACTATCATTCATTGTCTCGCCGGCAAAACTGTGAATAGGAACTGACACTTTTGTTTTGGAAAAATAGCGATATTCTTTTGTCTCAGGTGTTGGTATTTCAATGAAACTAAAATGGATGTGAGTCTTAACTAACTGTCGGCGAACACACATTTCCGGTTCTATAAAGAATGAACCTTTAGATAAATAGAAATAGCGAGGGAACTTGTACGATATTTTATCAAGAGAACAATTTATAAAGGAAAATTCTTCTTGAAGTGCTTCCCCTTGTGAGTGAGCATAGCGCACTAACACACGAAGAATACCTTCACAAGTCAAGAACAGTAGTTTTTTGTTTAAGAACAAATCAGGCACAGGTTTTGTCTTAAAGATTGCGTGTGCTGCTTTATGGCCGAATACTGCATTGCTAGATTTCCTGAATCTAGTTACAGTCAGTTAAAGAAAGGAATCAGCCCTTACAACTAAACTATTATAAATAACTAGCTGGCGCGGCGACTTCGTCTGGCCGACTAAAGGTAACCTATGTCCTTCCTCAAAATACAATCTATCTCCATGCCACATTTCATTACGATTCGTTAAGCCATTTAGTCGTAAAAAGGTAAAAAATAAACAAACAGAGTTACAATATTAAATGGAAAAAGAATGCGGTCGCAAACAGGATTCAAACCTGCGCCTCCCGGATAAATACTCCAGGTGCTCTGACCACTAAGCCATCTCGACCATCATATCTCGACCAGAGTCGAGATGGCTTAGTGGTCAGAGCGCCTGGAGTATTTATCCGGGAGGCGCAGGTTTGAATCCTGTTTGCGACCGTATTCTTTTTCCATTTAATATTATAACTTTAGAGTTCGCTAAGCATGCGTTAATGCTTTTCAAAGATTTATCTTGAAACAGAGTTACTTTCGCATTTATATTATTAGTATGGATATGAAATAATAAACTAACAAGAAATAATTTAATCCTGCTCACGACCGTATCCTTTTTCCATTTAATATTAGATATAACTTAAGAGTTTGCTAAGCATGCGTTAATGCTTTTCAAAGATTTATCTATGATTTAAAAAAATTAAGCATTTTTAAATATATTTTTTGTATCGCCCTTTATTCATTTGTTAGCTCAAGACTCACAATCTGTACTAGACTCCCTAATTTCCATTCTGGAATCCTCGTTGCTAGCTGTCACTTCGTTAGATAAGAACAGATCAGAAAAGTAAATCGTATTCGTAATTATCAAGCAAGTCAATCCACTTAATCGTTACGTAATTTGAGATAAAAATCAGGACACAGCTATCATCGTATTAAACCAGTACCAAAGAATACAGGTATCAAACCTCGTATAGCAAATATCAATACCGATTCCGAACAAAGCAAGCCTGATTCGCTGATTAAACAACATATGAAACTTACTTAATTAAATCTCATTTAAAAACTAGCTAGGTAATTTAAAAGATAAAACAGCAATAAAAAAGAAGATAAATTAGTACGAAATTTCTTTTCATGTTTAGTACCGGTATAAGTTGTTTCGATAAAAGAATCGATTATTAACAATGGTAAAGTTCGAAACTTGTCAGGGAAAAACGAAAAATGCACATAAGAAGCATTGCTATAAAAAGGTATTAAATTAAAAGACCTGCTGCTATCACAGCATAAAACCACAGACACCGAAATCAAAATTACGTACGACGAGTTCAGCCAATCGCACCGCCCGATTCGCTGACGTCACAAATGAAGGATTCCGCTTTCCTCTCGTTCGTGACAATTTGGCAAAAACAGTTTTCTGTACATGGTGGGAATATATCGTGAATCTCGACAAAGGACTCATTGGTACGTTCCGCTCTACTGATTGTCAAAGCTGGCGTGAAGCTCCGTGTTACGCGATGGAAATAATCATGTGATATTTATTATCTTTATTGTTATACGCTTTTGTCGTGTTAAAGGGAATTTCGGGAGTTAATATTCAATAATGGAACAGAGAAAAGAACATTTCATATAATTTTATCGATTCAATAGGTTGTTTATTGAATTTTACTGTCAGTTAACTTCACTTTTGTGCAGTTTTTGTCAAAAAATAAATTGTCATAAAATATGTACTTTTTTAAACGTGCGTCGATAAAGGTTTTATAGAGTGATCTATTTAGTAATAAGTCAGTTTAAGTCGTGGCTATTGGACATGTTTCCTTTCTTTAAATATAACTTTAGTTTTTTCTTTCATTACATGTTTTTTCTTCATAATTATGCTAATTATTTTTAATCAATAATTTGCATTCAAAAATAGATTTATCAGGCTTTAAAGTTTCAATTTATTCCAAGAAAATTTATAAACATTTCCAATAAAGACTTAAAGCAACATCTTGTTTATTCTAATCAGCTTAAACGTTAATTATGAGCAACTGAAGCTAATAATGTAAATACATAGATAATAGAGAAGATGCATGCAGATTAATGTTAGATGAAAATTCATGAGATCAATCCGATTATAATTGCGTTGTTAACCTTATTGCTTTGTGAATAATTAATAATCATATCATCTAGTTCACTGATGTGTACTACTAGTGAACTGGGAATTTAAGACGTATATAGTAGAATAAGCATTTTCATTAATCATCTTATAGTAGGATGAATGAACATCCTAGTATCAAAGGTTAAACTGTAGACTCTTGATATGGTTCACTTAATAAAGAGAACATCTCTTGACTGTACTGGTTTCTTCAAAGAAATGTTAAATTAGCGACAAATATAACTATTCGGGTCGCTAGTTTGTTATATTATGACTCATTATGAACTTAAAAAAGATGCAATAAGAGACACTTTACGTGCAAGTGTGTTGAAAAAAGCATTTGATAAACGTAAAAGATTATACTCGTACATGCTATGCAAGATATAAGTCCTATTTCTTATCTATAGTATGTATCGACACATCCAAACTAACTGTCGAAGAACCTTAATAAAACTAAATGGTACAATAAAAAGCACACCAAATATCTAAAGATAAAACAGAAATGACACGCGCTTGGATAAGTACTATTCTCGCTTCAAACGACAATTCATTGTCTTGGTTAGAAGCCAAAGCTCAAGCTAAGGTTTTTCTAGCCGCTTGAAAATCTCACATAATAATCGGATTCGACAGATTAATGATTGAAGTACATTAGGACTGAGGAGTCAACTTGATTTGTTCGATTTGAAAACTTTTTACATCACATTTTAGAAGTAAGTTTGTTGTGTCATTTAAAAAAAAAATAACCTAGTCCTAGAATTTGTAGAGAAAAAACAAAAAGTTAGAAGGGTGAATGTGTCCCACCCATCCTATATCTTGGAAACTACTCAACATTGGTTTTACAAACTTACTATTAATAAAAAAATATGATGTAAGAAGATTTTGGACCACTGGGGTAGCCGTTCAATCCTGTAGGCTTGCTCTAGAAATTAATTTCAATTCCAATGTTAAACAAACGCCTACAAACATAGCGTAATGTTAAAATTTCTCTATATTTAACCAAATTTTTGAGCATGTTTGATTAACAATTATGCTTCTTTAATTATTTTTAAGATAATTTGCCATGCAAAAGTACGAATTGACATATTTCCATTGTTGTTAGAGTGGAAATTTTTCAAGAGTAACTCTGATGATTTGCATAAATAAATAACGTAGATTCTGAAACATTATCATATTTTAATGAAAATATAGCAAAGCCAAGTGTTGTAAAAACTAAACCATCGTTTACCAACAAGCAAAATACTATGGGTTTGACTGTTTCACACTTTAAAAAATAATAACCATTAAAGAAAGACTATCTTACAAGTCCTATTAACTAAAATCTACCGCAAACCGAGTCATTATCTTATTCGTTTACACTTCTACGAACAGAAATAACGAGTATGCCTGCCTCTGACTCGCGTGTGTACGTAATTAGATATCGATTCAACCTTATTCGATTTTCAAACAAATTACCGAGTACATATATCGACTTGTTTTATCATTTGTTTAATCTTCGGATTGCGATTTATTATTTATGAATCGTTGACGTATTGGGTTGTTTCATAGAGTAGTGATGTGAATTTTGATATATTGAAGTTGCTTTAAAATATTTTTTACATTAAAATAATTTCTAATATTAATGATGGTTGCATTTGACCAAAATAAAATTAAAAGGAGGAATAAAATTAAAATTAAAGGAGTGTGACTATCAAAATTCATACCGTGCTTTAATAATTCCAAGCTCAAACCTATTGTGTTTTATGAACTTATATTTAACAGCATAAACAAAACATACTCTTGCTGAAAATGTTCCATGTGACTGTATCCGTTGCTTATTGAGGAATATCCCCCTTGAGGTTTGTAATTTACTGTTTCAAATTTATATTATGCAGCACAACATTTATTATATTTTTCTAACCCAATTTCTGTAACACATAGTATAAACTGTCTTTAACTACATATCAGTTCCCAGAAATTACCTTGCATTGTATACATTGTCTAACAGGGGTGCAAATACACTGATTTCTTCGTTTATATTCTGAACTTATGTGATCATTGTGATTGTGATTTTTATGCATTCTATGGACTTGACATCAATCACATTTTGGTTAAGTCTCTGTATCAATGTCCTTAGGTTTTTCTTTTTTTTTTTTTCTTATTGCAGTTGGGACCAATGATGTGCTCTTATTGCACGGTAACACCCTAACAGTAAAACTGTTGATGTTATGTCCAAAGTCAATGTAATATCCTTAGTCTTAGTGTAGTCTATAAGTTTTAATAATCCTAGTTGGTTTTTTTGTATTACAATAATAATAATAATTGCAATAGGCAAAATATACTTTCAAGATAAATCTTTGAAAAGCATTAACGCATGCTTAGCGAACTGTAAAGTTACAATATTAAATGGAATACTGACAGGATTCGAACCTGGGCCACCCGGGTTTTTTTTATTTAAAATATCTTTTGCATGTCTATTTAGGTAAATTGTGCTGTGCTATTATTATAATTTAAAATAATGTATTGTATATTACCGCAAATATAAACTAAGGACGGTGAGATAGTCTAATTTAAATTTTCGTTCAATAGATCAGATCAGTCCGCCGGTAAACAAATAGTTAATAATCTTGTACAATTACAGTCTCCATCTACTTCGTGTTTAAGCCACTTACCGACAAAGCTTTCGTGCAATGTTACAAATTGGGCACATTTATCATTGAGCTTTGTACGGGAGTTCACATTCAAATTGGCTGTTTACAACCTGTTAGAGCTAATATACTATAATTGTGTACGCAATAGATGTTTATGATATTGACAATGTTTAGAGGCCCGCAGACCACAGCCGGAACTTGATATTAGGTTCATTTTTTTTCTTTTTCCTGTTTTCGCACTCTCTTCAATTGATTAATTTAAACGACTAAGCGGCTAACCTGAAGTCTGTAGTCTGCGAGATTCCAATTCCTCAATTAAAATGGTTCTTAAATCAAAAACCAGACAATATATACTTAAAATTATACATATGGAGTGTGTTTGTTTCTTTTCATGTCAAATGGTATCTAGAGGGCGGAAGATGGAGATAGCTAGCTCCTTTTTAACCCAAGGATATCTCAGGCTTTCGGAAATCGCTCTAAGTATATGAGTAAAGCCGCAGTAAAAGCTTGTATTCAATAATGAAAGATATTCGAATGAGATTGTGCCTACAGATAATGATATCACTAAATTATTAACACAGAATTATTAATGATATTTGCCCGATTTCAAAAACGATTGTAGAACACAGAAAATACAATACATTAAAATTCAGAATGGAGATATTAAAATATCATAACTGATTAAATGATGGTCCTACTTTTTAATGGACGTCCTTTTAATAGAACGATTTGTATGTATTAAGGATCTTATTTTTACACGACTACCTAAAAAAGGAGTGTTATATTTTTAGGATTCATGTATGTATTTTTGCAAGTTTCTTTAATCTGCCTAATCTAATAACTTCTAAACGTCTACACCGATTCAGATATACCGTTGTATCGTTAGAATACTTGCAAGTTTTTTTAATAATATAATAATAATAATATAGAAGCTACACAAAAAGGTTTAAAATAATATATGTATATATATATATATGTATATACGTATATATATTAAGGACTCCTGCCATGCGTGAACTAAAAAGTGAAAAACAAGTTGTGTTAATGTTAAATAGGAATTAGGCAAAAGGCACAGATTTGTTTTCCCACCTCATCTTGATTATCACACATGGCAGCCGAGATTTTTTATTTTATTTATAATTTTTATAGAAATCATGAATCTGGATTTGTAAAGGTCACGAATGAAATAATTTTGTCGTCTTATTTACGTACCTAACCCAGTCAATAAAGAAATGTTTTCAAAAATACATGTGTTGTTTAATACCCAAAACAAAGAGGAAGGGTATTGTTCATCTATCTATTGTATATCTATCTGTTGGTATTTATGATGTGACAAAAATGAATTATTAGTTTAAACAAATTTATTAGAATTATATATTAACCTCTTAGAGTGACCTCCACTTTAAAGGTCTTTCTTTATATTTTTAAAATGCAACGAATATTTCTAAATGAAGAGAGCACAATACCAATTTCAAGTATAATTCGTGATAGAACCTTGGTAAACGATGTATGTACTTTTATTTCTGATAAATGGACTGTTCATTCGGGAAAAGTGTACATCATTTTTGTTCAATGAAAAAGTGTACATCAATTAATATTAATTTATTAATTGATAGTTATGACTAATATATTGAGTAGGCTAATTGCAAGAAAACATTGCCTACAGCCATTTCCTTACTGACTCTTGCGTTGAATGGAGCAATACTCCTAAACTATTCCACATAGTTTACTATTATTGTTCACCAGTTACTAATCACGTGCATTCTCCATGATTCCCCGACTAGTTTTGAACTCGAACGGAGACCTTAGTCATGAGCTGAGATCACGGTGATGTCGCGATTCAAACAATTATTAATATTCCAGATGTGTTATATATTTAATAGAAAAAAAAAATGTAATTGCGTGGAATTGTGGCCATTTTTTTGTAAATTATTTTATTGCGTGACTACTCGACTACAAAAATGAAGAGACATTTTGTTTGAAGTTTTGGCAACATTATCGATTATTTTCACAAAACTACATGTTGCTATTAATTTCGTATATAAGTAATTTGTTTCAAAAGTATAATTATTCCTTATGAATGTTTTTACCTTATTTCGTAGTGCGCGACTGGTTACGGGCCCGCCTCTTGTGCCACAGCACAAGTTGTGCATTCTAAACAGGCATATACCCATGACTTTTTAAATGTTATATGTACCTACCTTCTTAGTTAACCTAAGACATCACAGACTTAGTACGGTACAGGAAAGCATCGTAAGGAAACCTGGACTCGATAGTTTGAAATTGCCAACCCGCGGTGAGCTAGTGTGGTGATCAATGCTCGTGTCTTTGTATGTGAAGTAACTTTTGCCCTGCAGTGGGAAAGTTGTGGGAAAGGCTGGTTAAGTTTGTATGAACCGTTTTTAGAGTTTAGTTGGGTTGTCTTTCGACATGATCATTAACTGATTGTGATTAAGTGTTTCCAGAGAAATATAATCTAGACATTTTCAAGGCTAGAGTGAATAGATTTCTTCTGGATCTTTGTGCTTCATCTTCGGCCACACCCTCGCTTACCATCAGGTGAGTTGGAAGCCAAACGTAGATACATTATTGAAAAAATAAAAAACATATTTTAGAAACTTAATTTACAAGGAAAATAACTATCTACAAAATCCCACAACCCGAACTGCCACATACAAGTAATGTACACGATCAGCGACATTGGCTTTTGTTACCAACATACGTCACCAGCAGTAAATTTCAACTGCATACATAAAATGGAAACGACCAAAACAAACAAATGGTTTTAAATACACCTCTGCGGAAATCGAAAACATTGTTTTCAACGGCAACAGCTGAAATAAAATTAAAGATTTAGTTACGAAACAAACGCATGGAATTTGTGAATAACTACATACATACGTACGTACATCGTAGGAGGCTTTCGACTTTTAGTCAATAGAAATATTTCTATTTGGGCGTCAATTTATTTAATAGAGTGCTAACTAATAAAATATCTAGCTGATTTCCTCAGTTTTGCTTACAAGCAGTATTTGTTTAGATTTCAGGATGCAAAGTGCTCTTAATATACGGTCTCTATGCAGTGTCTCCGTATCTATTAGTTGACAATAAAAGTGCTTCTTCTCATATAGAGAAGAGCAGGCGAATTGGTGATTTCCGACTTCCGAGATTCCATGGTCAGGCAACATCCTGACGGTGTTCTCCTGGTCAACAAGAATGTAAGTAGTTATTATATATCATATTGAAAACGTAACATCGGAACATGCCAGATGCGAACCCGCAACCCGCTTCTTTAGAAGCGAATCAATCCGACTATGCTACAACGACATAAAAAAAACAAAGTCAAAAAGGCGGACAGATAAAAAAGTCCTAAGCTTTTTCTTTATAACCCGCAAGCTTACTTTAACCAATTTTTGGGTAAAGTTTTGTATCAGCAAAACCTCAAACCGGGATCAGCTAAGCCTTCAGTCTTTGTCGGCTTGTTTGAGGAATTTCAGGTGTTCATGAATAAAATATTCGCCGCTTCACACTCACAGGACCTCTGGGAGGTTTTACGGTCACTCTAATGCTTAACATAAGATGGAGGTCGCATATTGAGGATGGTTCGATCTATAAAGCGGAAGATTTAGATACTTTGTCAAACAAAGGATTTATTATAGAAATATTTAAGAAAAAGTAGATATATTGGGCTGCCTGTTTTAATACCATGCAATCCTACTTATTACGCGGGTTTTAATAATAGCATTGAATTGGTAATTTGGGTGTACAACGGTATATAGCTCAGCCAATCTCTTTGGAAAATACAAGTGTGATGTTGAATTGTGTTGTTTTAATACTGCGTATTTTTTGTATCTTATTATAAACATCTTATAGTGTAGAACCAAATGCTTGACAACCGAATCATAATATTATATATACAAGTATATATATATATATATATATATATATGTATGTATGTATATACTCCTTATCGGTTTCGATAACGGCGAATCCAACAGCTAGCCTTTAGTGATTGATGATTCGAATTTGGCAATAAATAACAAGAACGACTAACAAAGTTAAAGTGGACAAGCGGTTGGGTTGGTGCAAGCCCACTCTCTCGTCCTCCTCTCTGTGGTCCAATGGACAGTACGTTGGCAGAGTTTAGGATACGTTACTTTATTTATTTTTTATCCGACATGGATCTACGTTTGGCCACCAACTCGCCTGATGTGCTCGCTGTTGTTCGCGATGGTGTGGCCGAGAATAGAGCACGTAGATCCAGAATAAATCTATTCACTCTAAGAAGAGTAAATAGATTTGGGGAGAACGACAGTTGGGGAGTTTATGAACTGCCCAGACCCGTTTCCCACAACGGTTGCACCGGAAACAGGACTAGGTCGTTTCACGGCATGGCTTGAGACAGAAGCCTCCCACCAGAGTTGTGTTGCCTGTTTTGCACCACCCAGAGGCCACGTGTAGGGATTCTATTTTAAGGGTGCACTTCTAAGGACGCGGGCAATTCAGCCCCCAAAAAAATTTTTTTTGGGGAATCCCCTATTATATATCCTATAGTCGCCTCTTACGATACCCGTGGGCAGAGTTTGGGTGGTCTATTCTTTTCCGGGAACACACGGATTCATAATATTAAAACGTTAATGACAAACAACAAAACGTAGACGTTAAAAAACGAAATACATAAAAACAATTGTATCTATAAATATTGTATTTAAAACGTGATGCCAAAACATAAATAAGCTACATAAAAGTTTGAAGAAAACTTCGTAGAAAACAGTAGTTAGCTCATGATACGTGGAAGAATAAATAAATATTCAGGTGTTGTGGATATAAAAATTTAGAGCAGTAAAAAGAAAAAATATTTTAGTATTTTACCAAACTTGTTTTTGATCGTTATTCCACTTGTTTTTGCGCGTTGTTTGCGCATATATTTTAGTTTGTTTTTAAGTGCCTAAATTACAGTATTATAGGTGTTTGAACATTGTTTAATTTTTGTTACGGCCTATACAAGTTTACAAGTTTACAACTTATTCGAGACGTAAATACTAGTCAATATTTTTTTATAAGTACTTTTCTTGAAAGTATTCCACATACTTCAAGATAAATCTTTGAAAAGCACTAACGCATTTCTTTTTCCATTTAATATTGTAACTTTAATCCACATACGTTCGTACAATAACACCTGTTTACTACTGGGGTAAGCACAATAACTATCGATTCCATCTGCTACGATAATGACCCACCTCTTTCGCTTCATCTATGTCTCTACGACTGCCTCGTTGGTTTAGTCGGCTACTAAGTGTGAGGTCCTGGGTTCGATTCACGAGTCGGACAAAGTTTTATCGCGTTTCTCTTAGGAAATTCTCAGTAGTAGTCCGGAGTTTTGAACTGTGCTCAGCTTCACGGCAATGGGACTTAATAACTGCATAACTGAAATATGGCTGTACAACAGTAGGTACTCCTTTGCTAAACCCCTCGGAAATACAAGCGTGATGCTACGTTATGTTAGTTTGGGCAATATAAATGCGGGATAAACGCAAACAACTTTACATATATAAACTCATCTATTTTTCAATATCATTATGATCTTACTTACCCCACTACTTCTACCACCCTAATCATATAGTGACTATAGTACACTTATCTTTATACTAGCCAGGGGAGGCATTTACGCTACCAGGCTGCACGAGGTAACAATGGAGATTCGTGACCCCCACACAATAGGCGCAGTTATCACTCGCCGCAGATAACGACACAATGCAATATCGTGGACGACACTAACTTAGGTACTTATAATATAACTACATAAATTAATATGCGGAGGAATAGAGATCACGTGAACAGGAAAGTTTTGAGTATGAATGTGGATGGTTATCAGAGTAGAGAAAGACGATGAATGGATGGATTCTTCTTTCTACCCTGGTCCCAATTTATTTGGGGTCGGCGCAATATGTTGTTCTCTTCCATTCTCGCTTATTGTCGTTATCGTTTACTCTCTATTCATTCATATCATCCCTCAGAGAATCCATTCATCTTTTTTTTTGTTCTCCATTTTTCCCTCCATCCATCTACATTCATATTCATTACTCTCTTAATCACATGTGTCTAATCTCTCCTGATCACGTGTCCATACCAAGACAAACGAATTCTGTTAAGTTAAGTTGTTTGTTAAGGTAAGTTAAGTTTCTGTCATTGGTGCTACTTATTTATTTATTATTTATTTATTTTATGGTATAGGGGGCAACCGAGCAGACGGCTCGCCTGATGGTAAGCGATTACCGCCACCCATGGACACCCGCAACCCCAGAGGAGACTATTTTCAGACTTCCTCTCATGTAATCATTTCTTAACTTATCCATTCTTGTCATTCCACATATCCATATCAGCACTATCATCTCCGCTTCATGCAATCTTCTTTCATCCATCTTGTGTGCTGTTTTCCTCACGATGTTTTCCTTCACCGTTTTAGGCAAGTGATAATTTATTTATAATACGCACATGACTTCGAAAAGACAATGGGCGTGCCTATGACTCGAAATTGATTGACAGTCATACCACAGGCTATCACTGCTATTAATCTAACGGTCATACCACTAGGCTATCACTGCTACTAGTCTAACGGTCATACCACTAGGCTATCACTGCTACTAGTATTTATCTGAGAATTATTTTGATTTTTAGTGTATAACGCAAAGGCGTAAGCCTGCACCTGGTTTAATCTTGGATATAAGTTCATCAAACGATTTTTTTTTTTAAATAAACTTTGTCCCGTTCAAGGAACTTCTCTTGTTTAGTGGGTGCGTTTGCAGACACAATTGTCATGCGCACACAGCCATGCCCAATATATCTGTAGAGCTTATATTTCTTCCGTACGGGAATCAAACTTGCGACACGCTGAACAGCCGATCTTTCGAGCGCTAATCCAAGCACGTCGTCAAAATTAAATTTAAAACATAACTAAAAGTTCAAGTACTTTCATAGTTTCTCGGTGACCAGCTGCAGTTTTAATTAAAATACATTTATTGTATTACTTGATAGTGTAGGCTGCTTGTGTCAGGGCGCGAGACAAGCCTTTGTGTGGTTCTCCACCACACAATGACTCGAGAAAGGTCTTTTGAACGGTTTGCTATCTAATCGAGGCAAGCAAAGACTCATTTACATAGTGTAATTTAATTGCCTGTTGTGTACAATATAGAAAGTTGCACCATAGCATAACTAGTTTAGTAGTTAATTATATTATAATTTATTATATTAAAACTACGAAACAGTGACAGCAAAAAATACGTCGATGCAACAACGGCATGGTTAATTCGTACTTATAGGTACATATACATAGGTAGGCACACTGGGCATATCTCTAAAGAAAAAAAAAATATCCTATGAGTTTAATGACGAAGTTAAGTTCTCCAGGGTGCAAACGTAGGTAGATGTACATTATTGTGTAAAATAACATAAATATTTCATTGTGTTGGCATACTTTATAGTGGTTATCCCTGCGGAGTATAATAAAAAAACACGACAGCGTTTGTTCGTACAAGTCTTTTTCAAGAAAAGGGTTAATACATAGGTACGTACATAATATATAAACCCAGACCTTACTCCCATGGAGGTAGGCAGAAACTACAGAACGCCATGTGCTACGATCCTTACATATTATGTTTTTTGCTTCGTCCACGTTCATACATCTGGTCATACACGCGCGCTGGTTGCGAGTACTGGCTGACCTTTTTTGGAGTTAAAGGGTTCACAGTGGGCATATAATTTGAGGACATTGTTGAGTTATATTTGTGGCTTTTTAAAGAGTTTCTATTAACAGCAGTCGACGACTGAAGTGCAGCTAATATAGATATTTTTAAAGACAATACAGATTTAAAAGCAAAAGTAGATTGTTTTTGGCACATTTTTCTAGTAGTTATTGATAGCGTGTAGATACTGCTTGAGCGTATAGCACTAGCGACGGGGATTTATCGAGTGGCTAGCGTTCACCACATTGACTAACGCCTGATTTAGTAGCTCTATTTTAAAACCTTCGCGTAAATATATTGGTTTACTACCTAGTACATACCAATATACAGTGAAATTTTCCGTTAAGTTTATAGTGTTAGTTTACTTTATTTCTTCTATATGGGGTTCTTTCTGTCTTTTGTCTTAGTGCCCTTGAACCTTCTGAACTTAACTTGCCAGGAATGGTTGCTGCTTTAGATTCTGTATTGGCCTATTTAAGTACAACCGTTAGTGCTTTGTTCCTGAGATGTTCTTGAATATGATAGTCAATAATAAACCAATCATCTTTTGTTCTAAACGATAAACAACATTTTACATACATCTTTAGATTTATGTTTAAAAAACTTAAAATATACATTTGATATCTTTTAATTTGAATTTGACGTCTGTTTATTAATTTGTTTTAACTTGTAAAGTGGCTAAATAGGAAAAGATATGTAATTCTCTGATTTAAGTTTAGTTTATATCAGTAATGGTATGCGAGTATTTATGGAAGTACTAACGTCTGAGGAACAGGCTAGGCGTAGTTTAGACGTTAGTGTTTACTCTGAATTATGTTTGTGGAACTTTACGATAAGTTTAAGACAAGGTGCTGTGTATGATCTTTTCAATAAACAATTTTTATTTTATTATTTTATTTTTTACGCCTGTATTCCCCGAAGGGATAGGCAGAACAGTTGTACACATACATTTCACAAAAGCTATTTAATTAAGTCGCATGTAATAGGTGGTGAGCCTATTGCCATCTACCGGGCACAACTCCAAACTCCAGGCTGCTACTGAGAAATTCCTAATAAAACTTAATAACACTTTGCCCGACCCGAGAATGAAACCCGAGACCCCATGCTCAGCAGTCGCGTTTGGGACCATTAGACCAAGGAGGCAGTGACTACACTTAACTAATTCCACCACATTTTTGCATTAATTTATTAAGAGAACGAATCGCCGCTGCCCATACGTTTACATAACTTAGGACTATAAAAGATAGCCGTAATATTTTCGAGACCCCACCCGACCTTCTTTATGGGGGGTCAAATCTCAACTGGCAATTTATTGCAAGGCCTAATGATAACCTGACCGTAATTACTTATCGTTTATTAACCCTTGAATGTCCGGGTTTATGTTTAATTCACTGTCTGCAGACTATGGTATTGTCTGAAGGGTTCTTAGTAGGGGTTGAGGAATTCTTAAGAGGAATGAAATATCTCTGTGACTAATATTACTTAGAACGGGTTATTTTCATTAAACCTAGGTATTGTAAACTTCCCGTGGCGTGCCATAGGCATAGCATAGAATGGGCACTGGTTTGATCCACCCGAGTTAACGGTGCCCTCTCTTATGTGCTGCGACGGCCGTGTGGTTTTAGTCGGTAGGAGTCCGACATATCCCTCGCCATTAGGTAGAGGGCATCCATGAGGATTTCCACACGATAAAAAAAAAAAAAGGTATTGTGTTCGGTCACTTGTACAGGTACTGAATTGATTGCAATGACGTCGCCATAAGACGTGTTAAAATATGGAAGAAGAATTCGCGGTGGTGAGCAGAGGTCGAGATGGCTTAGTGGTCAGAGCGCCTGGAGTATCTATCCGGGAGGCGCAGGTTCGAATCCTGTTCGCGACCGTATTCTTTTTCCATTTAATATTGTAACTTTAGAGTTCGCTAAGCATGCGTTAATGCTTTTTCAAAGACATATTTTGAGGTATTGTAAACTTATAGGATTTTAGAAGATTTCACTCCAACTCTGCGTAAATAAAAGCAAAAATACGCTTAATTGTTTTCTTAATGGACCGTAGTTTTAGTAATTTAGTGCTTCGTATGAAAAAACAAAAAACGGTTTCGAAAAAAAGGATAATGAAATACCTCTATTAAATCTAACCAACAGGACACCTACTTCTATTAAAGTTTATTGAAATACCTCTACAAAACTTTACCAATTGGCAACTTCTATTAATATTCATATAATTCTACGTAGATACATATTCTTTAAACCGAAATTTAAAATTCAACTCTATTAACAAATACACAAAGATTAATTATTAATTTCAATTTCGGGCTACCCCTAAGGTTCTCAAACCCCAACATAGTCAATTTGGAATCCGATCAGGGTACCTGATTACCCCGTCATTATTGCGGCCAAATTATCATCAACATGATATGGGACGGTACAATGGACCGACGGAATGTCAACCTCAAGATGTGACCGCTAGCCATTGTCGATACAACACCCGGTCGGTATCGATCGCGTAATAATGTTAAGTGCTTTGCGGTCGCCTACTGTTAACTGTATAGACAAATAGTTAGTTAGGAATTTTTATTTGGGATTTAGGTATGAACATGACGTCAGATATTTGTTTTCTTTTTTGTCCTGAAAATGTCTGAAAAAAAACAGGGTATTTTTGTGGCAAAATTCAACTTTAATTGTTCTAGAGTTTTGTTTTTATTAAGCACCAGCTGTTAAGACTAGACTTCAGAATTGTTTCCAGCCTGGATTAAAGGTATTCTTTGTGTCAATTCAGGTTATAAACTATCCGTGTTACAAATTTCATCCAAACCCGTTTAGTAGTAATTTCGTGAAAGAGTAACAATTTTTTTTCCATACTCATAAACTTGCACATTTATAATATTATTTTAGTAGGATTTAATAATATCTCGAACTGTTCCAGGGGTACAATTTTGTTGTATCCAATTACCAATAACAACATAGGTAAAATACGTACAGTGAATGTTAAAATATAAACATATATTCTACAATTTACGGCTCAATCCCAGTCCCAATATACAGGAGTGCTGGCAAAATAACGCTTTGAAGTAATTCGGGTAAGGTTACAAAGCGTAATCTGGACCGCATCGCACCGCCCGCGTGATTGATGTCGCTGCACGGCCTTGGGTTCAAATTAACTGTCACTTGTCATACAAAATATGAAAAGCTTTCAAAATGAAAACTTGTGTGACAAAATTTTACACATAAAACGTCGGGGTCCATTTTAAACCAGGCGTGCTATGGCAGGGTTAGATTGATGTTGAATGAATATGAAAATTGTTAAAAAAAGAGATTGCCTTTCATGAAAATTATACGCGTTGTAACTTTCAAATATTTATGATTTTTCAGAATATGTAGAGGTATTTTTTGCATCGGATTGTTCCGCTGCAAAAATTTAAACAATCATTTAGACAAAAAAAAAATTGAAATTTGCGCGATTTAATTATTTGTCTACATAAATTCAAATCATTTTACTTTATTCTGATTATTATATCTGTCGCGTACTATTACATTACATACATATTTGAATATGCGTTTTACACGATTGCCCAAAAAAGTCGTGTTATGATTTCAGGTTTGTGAATGTCTTTATTCCAATATTGCTTAATAACGACTGTACTGATTTAGATGTATAGAGTATCGTCAGAAACCTTGCATTGTCCCGGGTAATAAAGGTTAATAAGATTAAAAAAGTAACATAGTAGAATAGTACACAAATAAATAACCAACAAGCCAAAAAAAAAATTTTTTTTCATTATCTTCTTCTTATCGTGTGTTTAATGAATAACCAGCTAGTGTCAGAGTATAAACCACCCTTAGGCGTCTGATATGGTTTTCTACACCATCGAGAATATTTCTCAGGTCTGTCATCCTCAAGATGTTTTCCTTCACCGTTTTAAGCAAGTGATAAATTATTTCTAATAAGTCAGTGGTGTCTTGCTAGTAGTACTAATGGTTATACCACTAGGCTATCACTGCTGATTACTAGATAGTAAAATATATAACATTATTATGAAATTGCCAGTCGTCCACCAAATGATATACTTCATCCAAGTCTATCCCCGACTGGTTGTTGAACTTGACAATTCGATGTAGCCATAACAAAAAACGTCAACGGTTTTGCAATCTCCGATATAACATAACATAACATCACGCCGGCATTCCCCGAAGGGGTAGGCAGAGGTGTAAACAGTTCTATTCTATTGCCATTTACCGGGCACAATTCCAAACTCCGAGCTGCTGCTGAGAATTTCTTTACAGAAAAACTGAATTTTACTTTGCCTGACCGGGAATCGAAACCGATACCCCGTGCTCGGCAGTCACGTCTGTGCCCACTAGAATAACAAGGCAGTATCTTCGATATATATGTTTGATTGAAAATTATATAATTACAGAGTGTTTGATTTCCAGCAAAGGGATTATAATATAACTAGATTAATTTGGTCTGTCACAGCGCGATAGAGCTCGCACATTTCTCAGAAGTAGTAAAGGCATTATTCCTCTGTGGCTGAATTGAAATCTACATTGTAATTAAACTGAATATTGTTTGCGGATACTAAATACTATTAAACGTAGAGCTGCGTGCACATGAAGACTATAGTTTGATTGTGTTTAAAATATATTTATTAATGTGCTTGACATCTCATACGCTAATCAAAATTTAACACTGTCACTGTGGCTTCGATAGAGATAGGAAGTTAGTTTAGAGAGACTCAAATTCATCATTTGATGAGATTTGGCATAATATCGAAATTTTTCAATAGGTATGTATAAACCTCATACATTTTCCTATTAAGACAAACTCTAGTGAATCCATATATACTTATGATTAACTTCATGTATACTATTATAAATAACACTATAAAAAGTAAAGGTTTGTTTGTTTATTTGTAATCGATAAACTCTGAAACGACTGCACTGATTTTAACCTTTCACCAGTAGGATGCTACTTTAGTGACGACGGCATATTTTTTTGCATTTTTTTTGTTAGTGTAATGACACTAAACTTGTAACTACTTACTATTTTTATGTATAATGGCATAAATCTGTAATTTATTTTTAAGAGGAACAAACTGATTCTTCTGTTCTGTAATACAGTTATACTAGCGCAGGAGCCAAAGAATTAATTTGTATGTACCTACAAACAATTGTGTTAATTAATATTATTATTATTAAATATTTATTTCAGTAATTTCGTTGATAATAAGATTTTAGTGAGATTACACGCGGGCGAAACCTTGGGCACCGCTAGTATTAGATAAAGGTAGAAAAGGTATAAGTTTTAACTATTTTAAATTATAAGGACTTTTTGCAACTTAATAAAAATGTTGGTAGGTATAGCTATCCGTGCGAAGCCAGGGCCGGTCGCTACTGTCTTTTAAATATCTACTTAACTGGATATATTATAATTAGGCAAAGATCGTGTCCAACTAACCGGAAAATGTGGCGTGTATCAAACATGATTATACCAGAATTTTCTTATTGGAAAAGATTTCAGTATTCATGACAACACGCCCGCATTCTAGGAAGGGGTAGGCACAGGTGTAGGCGGTAATTTGCAGTCACAGTTCGTCGAACGAAGGTATAAGATCCCGGAAGCGGAAGCTATTTAATGGGTAAAACTTCTAACTCTGACCTGTTACTGGGAATTTTATAACAGGAGAATCTAATAAAAATTTGGTTTGTTAAAAGAGTTAACCATCTTTGGTGGGTTTATAGACAAAAATATCCTACCAAAACAATTTCATGTAAAGTAATATAAAATATAAATAAAGTTCATAATACTTGCTGGGAAGATTGTTGCGCCGCTTCTTCTTTCCAGCTAAAACACTAGGAAGCAGTGAAGGTTGGGCTTTTTTGGAGGCTGTCTTGATGTTTGACGTTCAAAAAGCGCTATTTTTTAGCCTAATTTGAATAAAGAAATTTTGATTTTGATTTTACTTTCACTGTTAAAAATTTATGAGATCCTAGTAGAGCCAAATTCATAGCTGAGCTCGGATTACGCGTCATAGTCGACAGGGCCTATCCAAAGTCTAAAGTATATAGGTATATAGCTCTACGTGCTCTTGACTGTACCTCATTTATAACAATTAATAACAAATAATACTACATATAAGCCTTGACTCTACATACTCTACATCTTGGTTAATAAGCTTTGACGTTTATTGTTCGTGGAAATATTACGTGACATAACAATTAAATCCATATGGAACAGTTTGTGAAAAAACTCGTGATATACTAACACACCAAGACCGGGAACAATATTTAGGTTTCTTATTCTTCCTACCCTGGTCCCAAGTTATTTGAGGTCGGCGCAATATGTTATTCTCTGTCATTCTTCTCCGTCAGTCGTTACGGAACGAATTAAACTTAAACGAATTAAATTACCTATTTAAATAAAATCCCGCATGAATGTAATATCATCACTTGAAAATGGCTCGATTCAATTGCTTTTTTTTATCAGAACAAGAAAAATACGGTCATGAGCAGGATCTGAACCTGCGCTGCCCGGATAAATACTCCGGGCGCTCTTACCACTAAGCCATCTCGACCTCTGCTCACTACTCCGAATTATTTTTCCACATTTTAACACGTCTTTTGGTTACATCATCGCTATCTATTCAGTTCCTATAGAGGTGACCGAACTACACGACACGACTAATTTTCCATAACAGATACATATACTTTACAGTTCGCTACTCATGCGTTAATGCGTTTGAAATAACATAACATAACAATTAATTTTTTTTTTGGCATCACAACTAGAAAAGTTCCAGTTGTCATTCCAAAAAACCGTCTTCTCTGTCTAATCTTTCGGAGCTCACGTAGATTAGTAGGTAGGTACTTTTTAGAGCATATTACACACAATTTATGGAATATTAATTGCTTCTTTTTCATAATGTATGGTTGATTTCTAATGGTATATACGGTATATACCACCCGTAGGTTTCTGATATGGCTTTACACAGCATCGAGAACATCTCTATGGTATACTGTTTTCGTCACGATCTTTTCCTTCACCGTTATAAGCAAGTCATAATTATAAATATAATTAATTTATAATACGCACATTACTTCGAAAAGTCTTTCACTTGTCGACCTTTGACTTGTCAGTCCAACGGTCATACCACTAGGCTATCACTGCTTATGACTGCTATCAGTTGCGTCATTATTCTAGAAATCTAACGTAGATCCTTTCTCTCACATTCGCGCTCGCAATTTCTAGACAACTATAGTTACAATGTTCTTGTAGTATCATGAAAACAACGATTTTACTTCTTCGAAGTTACAACTGGGTACGACATTTCAGTCTATAAAACTGGTACATTCTAAAGATATTCCATATTTTACGAGACCGGAGTTTCGATTTCTATCAGCTTAGCATCTGATTGACAATAATCTCAATCAAAAATCATTATCATAGCACCACACCTGTATTTCTCGAAGGGATAGCCAGAGGTGCACACAGTTGTATACCCACATTTCACCTATGCTGTTATTAAGTCCCATGTTAAAAATGGTGAGCCTATTGCGATATACGGGACATAGTTCCAAATTCCGCACTGTTAATGAGAGGGAATCCTCAGTAGCAGTTCGGAATTTGGAACTGCGCCTGAACAGAAAAACTCAATACTTCTTTGCCCGACCCGGTAATCGAACGCGTGACCTCATGCTCAGCAGTCGCAGTTAGGATCACTACAATAACGAGGCAGTTTTATTTTATTTTAAAATTGATGTCAAGTTGGATCAGATGCATATGCGTGCATACATGTAAAATGTACTTAGGTTACTTATTTAAAGAATCTTATTTATCAGAAGACCGGGAAGTGTGGAGTTTTAAGTCACTAAAACTACCCCAGTGATCCATTAGCATTTGAGGGAGACATCGGGTCAACCCAGTAAACAGTCGCTGAGGTTAAGAAACGATTGGCACAGTCAATCTGTAGATGTGTCACCACTAGGAGCATTTACATCTGATCGTCTCAGTGCTTTTAAGGGCATGGTAAACCGTTGTTCCCGGCTGCAGTCGCTAAGCTGAATCACAAGCCTACGGGCGGTTTGAACAACAACACTAGGTTGCCTACTAACTACACGACGAGGAATATTAACCTCCAAGCACCGTCAGAAATTATCACACATGTAACTACAGTTAAACTATTATTTCGATGAAGGCAAAGAAGTTGCTCAAACGATTTTCGCTTGATCAAGGCAATCTATTTCTGACACAACAAAATTCATTTATAGAAACAAAACAATAAGTATACGTACCGTATCGATGAAACACCACTACAAATCGATTACACAAAGTATCCGAATAATACTGAACCGATTGTAAGATCGGTTCGTCAAGAACTGTTGGACGCGACCGAAGAAATCGGTATAAAAATCGAGATGTATTGTTTCCGTTTGTTTATTGCATTTGGAACTGTGGCTAGTTGTAAAATGCGTGTGTATGTGTGTGCTATGACAGTTGTTATGGCTGTTCTAAAACAAGACTTACAAATTTATCATTATGATGGAATGTCCGTCTTTGTGGTTACTGTTGGTATGCAAAACATATAAATTTGATCTATGAACTGAAATTTAAATATATAGCTATTATTATTGGAGTGCTTGCCATGAAATTCAAACCAGGAGTTGAGGCAAAAGGTGTACCTAATGTTAATTGATCTTGCCTGAAACCATCCAGTTAAGAATTCTCTTTTTTGGCAGCTTCTCCGAACTTCTGCACCTAGAAGTTTCTCACAGTATAGAACATATACCTAGTCAAAACAACATTCTTTTCACAACGCAACTAGTGGCAGATTTATAAACACCAATGAAAGAGATGCTGCCTGGAAAATACAAACAAAAATGCAAAACTTAGCCAACCATAATTACGTTTAAGAAGCCAATAAATTAATAGAAGATATAAACTTCATTGTGAGCTGGGACAAAGAATTCTAATCCGGATTTATCGGCCCAACGGCCGACCGCGGATCGGCACGGATCGGTCGTATTAAAGGCTTTGCTGAGTCCCGAAGATTAATGTACAACTAGCTATTGTCTAAGCTTAGCTTTAACCGGAGAATGTTCAATTCTTTCTGCGATATGGATTGGTTATATCTTAGAACTTTAGGTCGTTCTGTAACTTTATTTTTGATGAAAGTGGAACAATAGCTTACAGGTTCTATACAAGTATACACGGCATTACTAACATATTCTATTTTCTAATGTGTTATAATTTTGTGGATTATAATATTAATTACTACCGTATGTATAGTATTTTCAACAAGATTTATGTCATAACATAAAAAACATAGCATCACGCCTGTATTCCGTTAGGGGTAGGCAGAGGTGTACACAATTGTACACCCACATTTCACTAATGCTATTGTTAAGTCCCATGTAATAGGTGGTGAGCCTATTGCCATCTACCGGGCACAATTCCAAACTCTGGGCTTCTACTGAGAATTTCTTAACAGAAAAACCCAATAACACTTTGCCCGACTTGAGAATCGAACCCAAGACCTCATGCTCAGCAGTCGCGCTTGGGACCACTAGACCAACGAGGCAGCAGATTTGTATCAACTCAGTTTTATCCTTGTAATGGAATTCTGTACTTTTGCAAATCGAAATAGGAGGTCATTGAACTTGCTGTTGTATACCGAAACCTATTTACATATAACAGTCCATTGATAAAGTCAACAGACGTACAAGAAAATGGAGAAGAACGATGAAGAATTTTGTAAGAAAAATACGGTCGTGAGCAAAATTCGAACCTGCTGCGCCTCCTGGATAATTACTCTAGTCGCTCTGATCACTAACCCACCTCGACCTCTACTCACCACCCCAAATACTTCTTCCACATTTAAAAACAGGAGACTTTTCTTTGCACAAAAAATTACAATTTTAGAGTAAGCCACGCATGTGTAATGTGTTTGAAAGATTTACCAGTATTAATTAAGTAACAGTTCTGGTTTACACGATAAAAAAGCCATCAAAACCACGATTCAACTATTCAAGATAGTAGTACAGTAAGAATACACCTAATGGAAATCCGAAATGTCATTATCAAACAACTAACTAACAAATAAAGGAAATTTACTTCTCAAGCTTAAAAATGTACATTAAAATTAAAGACACCCGAATACTTTCAGTTTCAGGCGCCAATTAGGACGCTTCCAAAAGTTAATTATACTAACAGAATTTGGAATTAATTAGCCGATTAATTTTGTGTTTGTCTTAAGTTTAGTGAATTTTAGCTAATTTTGAATAGATAGCCTGTTTCAGTTTATTTATAAATATTTTGACAACTGTTTTAGATTCGATTTTTTTTTGTAGCTACTTCAACAAATATAATTCAACTAAAAACTAAAACTATATTGATAATAAGAAAAAAAAAAAACTATTATCTAAACTTAGACTTACTTAACTTTATTTTTCTTCCATATTTTAACACGTCTTTTGGCGACGTCATTGCTATCCATTCAGTCCCTATACAGGTGACCGAACCGACACGACTAACGTATTATTTAATATAATAACTTAAGTGTTTATAGTTTCTTTTTCTTATTATTAAAATAGTTTAATTCGTGATTAATTGCCGTGTGGAAACTTACACTCAGTTCTTTAAAGCTACAAAATTAAAACTTTAAATTACAATGTTCACGAACAATGTTCTGTATTTTAAAATTCGGCGACAAAAATGTGAGAAATTTTGTCAGACAATCCTAACCACAAGGCTATCAGTCTTTATTTCGTCCAGTATTTTTAATGTCTTGTGTTAACATACGAAGCCATGTCTCTACTTAATTAGGGACGATTTACATCAGGGTCGCTTTTAAAAACACGAGCCGAGCGGTTTTAACATCCTTTGTAATGGAAGTTTTTAATATTATGTTGGTAGGGAATTTTAATATTCCTATTATACGTAGACATTTTAACAACACGTTTTAAATAGCAAATTATACTGAATATTTACGCGAATAAATTTGTATTTGTATGCAAATTGGTGCGGTGGTATTTTTAGTTATAATAATAACGAACGTTTATTTTATGTAAATTGGTTTTAAATGATAGTATAGAGGTGGCCTATGATTTCTGCGGTGTCGTGATATCAGTGGATTCGTGTCAGTGTCATATCTGCCTAGCTTTTTCCCAATTACATTGGGGTCGACTTCCAGTCAAACCGGATGCAGCTTAATACCAGTATTTTACATGGAGTGACTGCATATCTGACCTCCACAAACCAGTTACTGGTTAACACGATATTTCGTGGTATGACTTGTTATCAGACTTTCAGGGCTCTGACTACCCATAACGGCTGTCATAGATCTTAATTTGACAACCGGGACCGATGGCTTAACATGCTCTCCGACGAGGCGCGACGGGGTATGGAATGATGGTCACCCATCCACAAACCGACTGCGGTAAGCAGCAGCTTAAACTCGATCGATCGATCTGTGCGGTTGTTACTTAGCCACGAGCCGAGTTATAAACTAAAGTAAAACTGCTTATAGTTCAAAGTTTTTTAAAAGACTGAGAGGCGATCACCAATGTCAGAAAACTTCTACATGAGGAAAAAATTTGAATGTTGCCAGGTTTTGTATGACAAATCTACCGTGTATTCTACCGAGAGCCATGCTACGGCACAAATGGGCCGCTCCACCGGAGTGATACCACGGCCTCACAGAAAACTGGCGTGAAACAACGCTTGCGTTGTGTTTCGCCGAGTGAGTGAGGGTACCGGAGGCCCAAACCCTTTAAAAGGCCGGCAACACACTTGCGACTTCTATGGGGTTGCGGGTGTCCATGGGCGGCGATAATCGCTTACCATCAGGCGATCCGTCTGCTCGGTTGCCCCCGATACCATAAAAAAACTGTCTAAAATTATTTGTAAGACGCATTGTTTAAAAGACCACCCATAATACAGTTTACTAAATGTTTTATTTAATAAATTATTAAATCCTAATCCTAACTAATATTATAAATGCGAAAGTAAGTTTGTTTGTTTGTTACCTTTTTACGCCTAAACCACAGAACCGATCATCTTTAAATTTTGCATATACGTTGTCAGGTGTACAGAAACGGACATAGAATACCTTTCAACTCAAAAAAAGTACTGTTCCCGAGTAAAAAAGGTTCGAATCCTGCTCACGACCGTATTCTTTTTCCATATAATATAATAATTTTAGAGTTCGCTAAGCATGCATTAATGCTTTTCAAAGATTTATCTTTAATAAGTACTGTAGAGTGTTTTGTCATATAGGGTATCGTCCCTTATATCTTACTAGATGTAAGGGACGATACCCTATATGATCTCGGAGAATTATGAGGTCAAAAAATCTAATGAAATTTTTGGCAGCTGTTACACGGAAACAGTCGTATCTACATAAACGTCATGGGTTTAACATCCTCTGGATGAAATATGTCATCCAATCAGAGGAAAAGTGCTACCCAAATTTGAGGACAGGATAATTTAAACCTTACGGAAGTGGAAACAATATTCAAATTTGTTGCAGCTGTCTAGATAACATTTTCAATCGGCACCGAACTCCAGTAATTTCACACCATCGATTGAAGATTACACCCGAAGAGGCTTCATTTGCTATCTAACTGAATCTTGGAGGCAGCACGTGACCGGCATCTCGATAGGACCATCCACTAACTTTTTCAATATATTCGTTAGTATCCTTTTATCTGTTTTTATTACTTTTACCCCAAATTTTGTTGTTATAGTACAGTGGTAGGGGTGAATAAGTACTTATAAAGTCGCTTTTTACAGCTATGGTCTTAAAGTTTATGGTTTTTTTTTGTGGTCGAGTAATGTGGAAAGGTTTCATGTTGGACAGTTCTGGGTATTATTTGGATCTGTGGTGAGGTGTTTACTTTATTTTCTTTTGAAATTTTTATGTCCTTTCTTTATTTATATTCGGATAGAGCATTACGGGGTGCAAACATTTTTATTGCAGCTTTGAAGTTAATGGTGTTCTCTTTTTAAGTGAATTACTTTGTTTTTTTTTTTTTTAAGTTATTGCGACACTTGATTTTATCCCTCTTTTCTTAATTTTAATTTAATTAAAAATTGAATTTAACATAATACCCTAATTCGGAGTAACTTAGGCTAATTATAATATCATTTGAGGAAAAAAACCTACTAAAATATATTCCACCAGCACCCCCCCGTCATGACCGCGCCTAACACACCATAAATGCGCCTGCCTCATTGGTCTATTGGTCCCAAGCGCGACTGCTGAGAATCGGGTGAGGTCTCGGGTTCGATTCCCGTGTTGGGCAAAGTGTTATTGAGTTTTTCTGTTAGAAAATTCTCAGTTGCAGCCCGGAGTTTTGAATTGTGCCTGGTCGATGGCAATAGGCTCACCCCTTATTACATTGGACTTAATAACAGCATTGGTGAAATGTGGGTGTAGGACTGTGTACACTTCTGCCTACCCCTTCGGGGAATACAGGCGTGATGCTATGTTATGTTATAAATGCGCGGTTGGTACTTGATCATTATTTTGTTGCCGAGTTATTTTTAAACTACGATATCTCCGGAGATATTCATTGAAGTTAAATGATGTAAAGGGCAATTTTGTTCAAATTAAATTCTTGTGATGAACAATGTATTTATTTGGATAAGGATTAATATCATGTTTATAAAAACACCTTGGCAAATAATGCATTATTTTAGAACCAATTTGATAACTATAAAAAAGGTTATAGTGAGTCAACCTTAAAAGCTAGATTTATGATGTTTTTTTTTAGAAATTTTAAAGTGGAACAAAGTAAAAACAAAATTACGTAAAAATCATATATACATGAATACATGATTTTTGCGTAACTTTAACCGTTTACGCAGCGTTCGCAATGGAAGCTCTCAAAAGGAATATGTTTTCCCGTTTTTGCAACATTTTTCATTGATACTCCGTTCCTATTGGTCATAGCGTGATGTTATATAGCCTATAGCCTTTCTCGATAAATGGGCTATTAAACACAAAAAGATTTTTTTCAATTCAAACCAGTACTTCCTGAGATTAGCGCGTTTAACCAAACAAACAAACTCTTTAGCTTTATAATATTAGTATAGATTTATAATATAAAACTCTCCAGTTTTATAAGATAAGATTCAAAAATGTTTAACGTAACAATACAGTTTTATTTTACCACAAGAAAGGATAGATTGGTTTATTGACTTAACCCTTTCCCCCTTGCAGTGCTTTATATGTAGTGCACGGCGATTTTTGGCGACGTTTGACAATTGCGTCTAATTCGCGCACAGTTAACGTGTTAACTTGAACTAAACAAGGTATGGATCATACATCAATTAGAATCAGTAAGAAAACTTGAAAAACCCGCGTTTCAAAACGAAGTTCTTATTCCATTAACGAAGCTTAGGTATTACCAAAATGTCATCAAAATGGAAAGACGCATTAGCACTCTCGCCTATAGGGATCTGTTCTGCCGCTGGCGAGTAAGCCACTAGCTATCGATTATTGTTACCAAAAAATTTACAGTTTCTGTTTGATCTAATATTATACATGCGAGAGTTTGTGACGATGTTTATTAGATACACTTTCACCAAATAACTACGAAATGGATTTGGTTGAAATTTATTTATTTTTATTTATTTATTTATTTAAGGGTCTCCAACAAAGAATATACACAAAAATTCATAAATTAACAATAATTGGGTAATAATTAAGTGTACTCCTTCAATTATTGGAGACCACAGCGTGCACTAAAATAACAACTAAGTTAAGATAATTAACAAATTTAACAAATGTAAGCTAATATTAATAATGAGATGTGTCCGGTAAGACATATGACACAGTTATGAACAATCGTTCCTCCTATAATAAATTTAAATTTAATCCTATAATATCTGACAATTATTTTTTTGTATTTTGACAGTGTTTCGCAGATATCTAAGTTATGGCCCTTAGACAGCACATTGTACTGCCTACAAATTCTTGGCACAGCGGCGTAATGACCGAGATTTGATTTCGAGACAGGAATGTTAAATAAATTAAAAGTATTTTTCCTGGGTATCCGAGTTGGAATTTTAATATCTAACGTGCTTAAGAGTTCGCTGCAGTCTATAGTTCCATTTAATATTTTGTGAAGGATTATGGAGTCCAGCATCTTTCTACGGCAAGCTAGTGTTTGCATATGATAATGTTTTAGTCTGTCGGTGTAACTAGAGAGTTGTTTGGCCAAGTGATCACCGTAACACAGATGATAAAGAAACCGCCTTTGGACGCTCTCAAGACGCTTTGTATAAACCTCATAATACGGATTCCATACCACTGAGCAGTACTCTAATATTGGACGGACCAGCGCATTAAAGAGGTTTATTTTTGTTGAAGGTCTCTTAAACTCTTTGCAGTTCCGCAAAACAAATCCCAGTACCTTAAAAGACCGAGAGACGGTGTTCAGGATGTGCACATCGAACTTTAGTGCTCTGTCGAGTTGAACTCCCAGATCACGAATGTTGTCAAGTTTCATTAGTTTAACTCCATCTATGAATTGTTAACCAATGCAGTTTTATTTCGAGTGAACTGGATGTAGTGACATTTTGTAATATTTAAAATCATTTTATTTTCTTTACACCAGTCTGTGAGTCTGTCTATGTCTTCTTGCAACAGTTTTGTGTCTCCATTACTATAAATAGGCTTCATAATTTTTAGATAGTCAGCAAATAAATAGAATTGAGAGTGTTTAAAGCACTGTGCTATATCGTTTATGAAAACGTTAAAAAGAATCGTAAATTTACACTTTTTCAACAATTAAATATTGATTTTTGAAAAGCATTAACGCATGCTTAGCGAACTCTAGAGTTATTATATTAAATGGAAAAAGAATACGGTCGTGAGCAGGATTCGAACCTGCGCCTCCCAGATATATACTCCAGGCGCTCTGACCACTAAGCCATCTCGACCTCTGCTCACCACCGCAAATTCTTCATGCAAATTTTAACACGTCTTTTGGCGACGTCAGTCCCTATACAGGTGACCGAACCGACACGACTAAATTTGCAATTAATACAATGTCGTAAAGATGCAATTACCTTAACTATTAAAGATAAATCTTTGAAAAGCATTAACGCATGCTTAGCGATCTCTAAAGTTGTTATATTAAATGGAAAAAAGGGGAGCCGCAGATTCGAATCCTGCTCACGACCGTATTCTTTTTCCATTTAATATAATAACTTTACTTTTTCAAAAATTATTCTAAATTGCTAACATCAGTTTTCACAAGATCTAAAATGTAATGATGCTAATATAACTAAGATATTACAATCCACAATGTTTATATTCCGTTCAAATTTGTTATAACCATACAATTTTATGTTGCTCTAAAAATTTATTGTATTCAGTCAAATGCGGCAAGGAAATCAAAATTCCATTATCATAATATCTACATTGTTGAATGTAAAAATATATCTTGGGAAAAGGGTTATGGTCCTCTTCCTCCTCATATTTTATTTCTGCTTGAACAATAGGTCTTCTCTTGAAATTAATTACATTGTCAATTCAACGCTCAAAACAATGCGTAATCTAAAAATAATTTTACATACATCAGTGTTCTCAAAGAAGCATTTTTGGGTAGGGAAAAAATTACATAGGATTCTACTAAGAATCCTATGTAATTTTAAGCCAATTTGGTATTGAAAAGTACGAATCTATTCCCAATGTAAATCGAGTAGATTTATAATATAAAATAACCCAACCTGTATTAAAACGCTGTACTTTTATTTAAACGTCCAGTCTATAATACTCCTTACTCTACGTCGGAGGCGCAACATTTCTTTCTTCACTGCTGTCAGCACGTAACGGCCTTTAATTCCTTTCGCACGACGTGTTTTCTAAAGCGAAACATTTATCATTTAACCCTAGCTTGGAGTAATTAACCCAATATACGGGTTAAAACGTAAATTTCACATAAAAAGGGGAAGTCGTAAAAAAAATAAGTGTTATATGAAGGTAATTCTGGACGCAAAGGCGACATAACTAGGCATTTTAAACCTATAAAGAGCAGCGTTGAAGGGTTTATATTCAGTCAGGAGTTTTAAATAAGCGTGTGTATGGCACAAGTTTTACTGAAAGTAACTGAAATAAACATATTGCTTTAAAATAGAGTCGTTTTAATGTAATTGCTTTTACTAGTTATTTACAAGAGATCGTTATTTTTAAGGTAGTTCAGTGAGAGGTCATATTTATTTTGAAGTGTAGGCGTTCATATCCTTGTCTTTAGGGCAGGTCACGGGCAGCGGCATCAAAATGTAGTACCGGTTTAAGAAATTTATTTCCTCAAATGAATAAATTTACAGAGACAATAGCTATTATTGTTATTAATTCAAAAAACACACAGGATTTTTTTACTTTTCAGTTCGGTTACATATTTTTTATTTAATATCAATCTGTGTACCACAGCTGCTTTATTATATATTTTTTTAATTAATTAATTAATTTTTTAATTTACCCAAACAATGCAAGAATTCTATCTAATTGGTTCAGGCGTTTAGAAGTTATGGTGGAATATAGAAACTCACAAACATACGTACATACATGAACTGTGATGAAATATCTACTACTGTAATTGAGTTTCAGTGTAGTTATTTAATATTGTAACATGTTTGTACGTCACACGGCAAAACATAGAGCACCCACTAACACTGTAACATCTCACATAACTGTAACCCTATTTTTACTAACTAAAACATTCTGATTCTGAACCTTGAAAACATAACACAAGGAGTGTTATGTTTGGGTAGTCGTGTAAATAATTGAATATGAGATTCTTACCATGCACTTATAAACATTGTAACACGAACTCCAACAGAGTGATACAAATAATGAAAACTTCAACAGATTTCTATTTCTATTTAAGTCATTGTCCTCGACTTAACATAATAGGTTCACGCTGCTAAGGCTTCAGTTTAACATGTTGCATGTGAAATCGTTGAAACTGATTCTAACAACGTCACACGTCACTTTATGCTAAATAGTAACACAATAATGTTGATATGGTATTGAATTAATTATATAAAGCATTTTTGTTTTATTATTAACATACAAAAAAAAAATGTCTTTTTTTATCAAAAATCAGTCTGCGTTTGGCCACCAACTCGCCTGATGGTAAGCGACGGTATGGCCAAGAATGAAGCACGTGGATCCAGAATAAATCTATTCACTCTTAAGTAGAGTGGATAGATTTGGGAAGAACGATGGTTGGGGAGTTGATGCAACTGCCCAGACCCGTCTCCCACAACGGTTGCACTAGACTACATCCCAATACACGACTAGGTCGCATCGATCGGTGGGTGGTAACCAGCCGCGGCTGAAGTCGCCCTCCAGAGTTGTGTCGCCTATTTTGCACCACCCAGGGCCCACGTGTACGGATTCCATCTTAAGGGTGCACTCCTACGGACGCGGGCAACTCAGCTCCTATATAAGCGTCTCATTGTATTGTAATTCTTGACTGCATCTAATTGTTGACTGCCTCGTTGGTCATGTGGTGCGAAGCCGACTGCTGAGAATGAGGCAGAGGTGTACACAGCTGTACACCCACATTTCACCAATGCTGTTATTAAGTCCCATATATTTAGCTGGTGAGCCTATTGCCGTATACCAGACACAATTCCACATTCCGGGCTGCTACTGAGAATTTTATAATAGAAAATACAAATTAAACTTTGCCGGAACTGGGAATCGAACCCAAGACCTTCATGCTCATCATTCACGTTGAGACCACTGGACAAACGAGACAAATGGTGAGTATAAATATTTGTATATTGCTATGAATATACGACTAGAAATGTTTTTATGGCTTCGTAGTGCAGAAAACCGATAATATTGGAAACCAGATAATACCGCGGCCACTTTGCAAATTAATCAAACTGATATGAAAAGGTACTCAAACCTCGATTTATGGAAGGCTTCTAAAAACACAGTTGGTATTTTTTTTTATTAGTTTTTATCAATCGTATTTAAACGAGTACTTTTTTACACTTGAATACTCGATTTTGAATTATTTAAATAAACTTTTTTTATTGCTTTCCTTTTGATGTAACTAGTAATTCAAGTACTATGTAAATATACATAAAAATAAATAAGAGGTACGCAGAGTTGTGCACAGTGGTCTAGGAGTCCCAAGCGTAACTGTTGAGCATGAGGTCTCGAGTTCGATTCCCGGGTCGGGCAAAGTGTTCTTGAGTTTTTATTGTTACAAAATTCTCAGTAGCAGTCCGGAGTTTGGAATTCTGTCTGGTAGATGGCAATCGGCTCACTACCAATTACATGGAACTTAATAACAGCATTGGTGAAATTTGGGTGTTCAACTGTGTACACCTCTGCCTATCCTTTCGGCGAATACAGGCGTGTTGCTATGTTAAATAAATAAACAATCAGTTTAATGTTACACTTTCAGTTTTTGTTCTGTTTTATCAGGGTGCCAGGACTTTCTTTCGCATTAACAATTTTGTTCGATCGCTCTGCTCCGATTCTTATGCAAACTTAGTTTCATAAGTTTTCTCTTAACTTTCGAACGAATGCTGTTAAAACCCGTTCTGTGAAATTTGCGTAATGTCGAACCAGATTGAAATTTTGATCAAATATTTTATTTGAATATTAAAGAACGTGGTAGCCTATTAAGAGGTCAAAATGAAGGCATAAGATGAGATTGTGGCGGTACCTACGACAAAAGCACCTAAATTCTAAAAGAAGAGAGCATTACTAAGATTTCTTGGCAATCCTTACTTCTTCATGAGGAACGAGGGAGGAGCACAATCCACGAGTGCGTCAACTGCTGGTGGATAACCTACTAATACTAAAGAGCTCAGATTGAGTGCTAAATTAATAGAGGGACCGCAGAGAGGAACACTTTTTCTCATGTGTGGACATACATCATGGATTTTGCATATAACCCACATAAGTACAGCCATATATACACTAAACAAATCTTTTATATATAATTTTAGGATAGGTGGCATTTGTCGCCACCCCCTTCCCCCCAAAAGAACATTAAAGCGGGATCACCATCCACTAAAACTTACCTAACTAGTAGCAGAGTGGTATCACTAATTTACCTTTTATGTCCCTATGAAATTCAATAGGTGACAGGCAAGTGATGGACCTTCCATTTAAGCTGGTATTAAATAACGACACGCCTTACAGGTGGGGCAGTAACAAAAGGTGAAGGAACAAATATCATTGATGTCAGTGTGTCAGGTTGACTGGAGCTATTTTGTTTGAGCTTTTGTCTGGTAGATCGCCTTTTGGGGTTAATTGAGGTGTGAAGGTAAATTTGTCTAGACGCGTGCAGTGTTGTAAATGGAGTGACGTGACGTACCGTCTTCTTTTTATCTTGTGGTTAATGAACAACCTAGTTTCAGACTTTAAACCACCCGTAGGTCACTAACATGGCTGTTCACACCAATAAGAACATCTTTGAGGTGTGCTGTGTCTTCCTTCACCGTTTTAAGCAAGTTATAATTTTGTCAAAACTATTTTTATCATTTTACATGGTAATATGTATTTATGGTAATAGTAATTTCTAGATCTTCTAGGCTCGTAATAATAAACTAATCTCATAATTACTCGTATGCGTCCAACTGATATGATTTAAGATGAGATATGAGTAAGAAATTAACAAGTTTTAGGTAGGTGCCTTGTCCGTTCCGTTTAGGGAAGGGACAGAGCTTGTGAAATGAAATTGATTTATTCATTACGGGTCAAGCTAATAATGAGGTATTTTACTATTTTAAACACAACGACAAAACTGATTATTATTTCTAGTTTAACGAATAAATCTACATAAACTTTGTTCACAGAACATCAACCTTAGCTGCAGTAGTTTTACGACGAACCTTGGCAGACACCTCGCGTGAAAATATAACAATATAAATATTCAAATTTCTCTTAGATTCCACGATACGGGTATTCTAAGCAACTGTACCGTCACTGTGAATGACATGCAATAGTTCTGTGCATGTCATAAATTTCCATACATTTGTCCTGTCATGTGTACTGTGCTTTATTTTTCTATTGTCCGTCGTGATAAATGATTTTGAAATGAATGTAGGTTTTGTATAAAAATATTTATTGATATTTTGATATTTAACTTAAATTTTGCGTGTGTTTAATATGGGATTTTAACTGAACATGATTTCATACGGCCAAAATAACATTTTTTTCTTGTGAATTGTATTCCAGCCTGCATGCTGGCAACGTATAGGATGACGAGAATAAAATTTATTTTCCTGGTTGTCATACTGTTTACGTATGGTTTTTTATTCTACCCTGTGTTGCTATGTTATTGTATAATGTGTTCTTAATATATATTATGTACATTATATCCTACAAATATTATAAATGTGAAAGTTTGTGAGGATGGATGGATGTTTGTTACTCTTTCACGCAAAAACTACTGAGCGGATTTTGATGAAATATGCCACAGAGATAGTTTATAATCTAGATTAACACATAGGATACTTTTATCTCGGCTGGACTAAATTCTGAGATCCACGCAGACGGACACACACACACTTCTCGTACGCAGTGCTTTCCACGACCAGAAGTGCTAATTCTATTGAGTTATTATCAAGATTTCTATAGACACCTGAATAGGCAGAAACAACCGCCCAACAACAGGTGGGCCATCACTACCAATCTCAATCAACAATAAAAAAAAAGAACGAAAACAACCCTTTTAAAAGTCGTTAAAACTTACACATAATAATAGCCACCTGATACCGGCTTCTTTCAGCACATAAAAGGAAGTTTCATGTAAACGAATGAATGGAACGAGATTTTATCAGCCATTTACGTAACTGCGCGGTTATTAAGAAGTCAGTCGGTTCATTCATTCGTTCGTTCATTCTCAAGCCTTTTAGGTTTCGGCACGGTATTACTTAATACAGTAAGATTTGTGAACATATAAATTAGAACTGCGAAGTCAATTTTGCTTTAATTATGTCAGATGTACAGTTAAATTTGTCGAATGTATTAACGCTTGCGTAGCGAACTCTAAAATTATAACTTTTGTGAACAGATAATACTGTTGTGAGCGGGGTCCGAACCTGCGCTCTGACCACTAAGCCATATCGACCATCAGAGGCAGGAGATGGAGATGGCTTATGGTCAGAGCACCTGGAGTATTTATCCGGCAGGCGAAGGTTCAAATCTTGCTCACGACTGTATTATCTGTTCACAAAATTTATAATTTTAGAGTTCGCTACGCAAGCGTTACGACTGCCAAGACACTCCTTGTGTTATGCTTTTAAGGTTCACGTATGTATGTATGTTTGTGATTTTCTTTATACGACCATAACTTCTAATTGCCTGGGTATTGCTAGAATCCTCCAAAAGTGGCGAGCAAATTTGTTCGATATTTAGTCAACGTCAAAAGTAACGACTTAGAAGACCAGACGGGAGACTCCTCCCGTCTGGTCTTCTAAGTCGTTACTTTATCATATTTGTAAAGCATATGATACAAAAATATGTTTAATTATGTGAAGTTACTGTAAAAATTGTACGGTTATTTAAAACCAAATTTATCACTTCGAACTATTAGTAGGTTTTAAGAATAAACCTTGAATGGTCCTAAGAGTAAGTTGTTGGCATTGTCAAAGGGTAGCTTATTCCTATGGTTTTTTATTTGGTGGTTTTTCGGGGTGGTTTTTGTTGCGCGTAGCACACGGGGCAAATCTGATTGTTTTAAAAAAATATCAGTAATAAATATGTATATTTCTGGTATTTAATATTTTTATGACTGCCTCGTTGGTCTTGTGGTCTCAAGCGTGGCTCGTAAGCATGAGGTCTCGGGTTCGATTCCCGGGTCGAGAAAAATGTTGTAGTGTTTTTCTGTTAGGAAATTCTCAGTAGCAGCCCGAAGTTTGGAATTGTGCGCTGTATTAGAAAATAGACTTATTACATGGGACTTAATGGTGAAATTCGATTTTACATCTCTGCATACCCCTTCAGGGATTAAAGACGTGATGTTATGTTATGTAATATTTTTATCGATTCCTGGTCAGTATCAGCTGTATAGTCATAAGTTCTGTGTTATCAAAACGTACGTTTATAATCTATTATAATGATTCTAAAATCGCTTCAATCAATTTCATACCGCTTCAATAAAGTTCCAAAGTGATTATGAAGGGAATTTGAATTTGTTCGCTATTGATCTTTGCGATAGGTCGCGATGGGAAGCGTTATTAAAAGTCAACACCGTAGCACTCGTAGCGCTACGAATAATTAGTTTCGTAGACATCGTAGCTCCTTGAGTTACTACTGTATTTTCACTGGGTTGCTTAAAATTGGGAATACTCCAACGTAATTAGTTAAGTTCTGTGTATTTTTGGGTAAAAGCAACATTCTTAACATCCAGTTTCAGATTAATGACTCCTAAAACAGTTTTAAAACGCCGAGCATGCTTCTGTCCTATATTAAAAATATGTACTTGACGTACTTGACTTCAAAGCCACAACGTTCTTTAAACATGTAAATTCTGTTTTTTTTGTTTTTTTTTTATTGTGGTTTTTTGTTATTTACCAAATAGAATTTGATCATAATCCGAAAATATCAATTACGGATTTTATCTCGCAGTAAAGCATCACAATAAAAAAAAGCTAGTTTACCCAGAAACAAACCACCCCTTATTAATCTTAAAACAAAAGACAATTTATGTACTGACCACTTAAAAACTGTTTTACAACCTAAGATAATCTTTCCTACCTCCCTATTACAATAGCTCTATTAAGAAGGCTGTCTAACTCCACTAACAGTTCAGAAACTAATTCTAGAACTTTCCGAGTACCGAGACAAGTAGCTAGTAGAAAAAACTTCATTTTATAACTAACAGAGTGTATTACATAGGTAAAGTTGAAGGTAAAATTCCCCGATGTATGAACTTTTTGATTGCTGCCTATGCTCTTTTAAAGATAAAGCTTTGAAACTTATTATCACTTACAAAAATACGGTTGTGAGCAGGATTTAAACCTGCGCCTCCCGGATAAATACAGAGCGCCTGGAATATTTATCCGGGAGGCGCAGATTCAAATGCGCACAGATTTTTATTTATTTATTGATCGTTAGTATAGTGATAATCTATTTTGGTACACTGATCGTTAATTCTTCAAATACCACACATGTTTAACATAAAAGTTGAACAATTTTTACAGTTATACAACTATAAATTTCATTTCGGTGATTAACATAACATAGAATAAAATCATAGCTATTCCACTACAGGTTATTGGCCTTTTCTCATGCAGAGAAGGCCGTTTTCAGCCTGAAAAAACGCTTGCGTTGTGTTTCGTCGACTGAGTGAGGGTACCGGAGGCCCAAACCCTTTAAAAGGCCGGCAACGCTCTTGCGACTCCTCTGAAGTTGCGGGTGTCCATGGGCGGCGGTAATCGCTTACCATCAGGCGATCGGTCTTCTAGTTTGCCCCCTATTCCATAAAAAAAGAAAAGAGCATTGATCAACACGTTAGCTCATTGCAGGATGGTGATTTCACCAAGTCGACCAAGACCATCAAGTCCGTGTTTCCTCACGATATTTGGGTTCACCGTATATCTGTGATGTCTTAGATTAACTAAAAGTATATATATGACATTGAAAGTCACATTGATACATGCTAGATATTGAACTCACAGCCTGTGGCTCTAGAGGCGAGGTCGAAACCACTCGGACATCTTGACATTAGATTATGACTAATTAAAACTTTATATGAGTGCCACTTTAAATTAATTGACTTTATAATATCAATTAAATTTAAGGGATATGAAATTAACATACTTTTAATTCCAGTATATATTTAAAGTATGAAAATAACACTGCTGTAAACTAGAAATAACTACTTAAGCGTCTTTATGTGGCCTTAAGATAAAAATACAATTTTAACATATAATTGATAGTAATATAGGAATTAACCAAAATAATTGCTTGCTTCGTTAGTCTAGTGGTTCCTCGACTGCTGACCATGTGGATTTTTCTATTAAAAATTTCTCGATAGCAGCCTGGAGTTTGGAATTGTGCCTGGTAGATGGCAATAGGCTTGCCGCCTAGTATTGGTGAACTGTGTACGCCTATGCCTACTCCTTCGGGAAATAAAGGTGTGATACTATGTTATAACCAGCTATATATATATATAGAATTTTTTTTTGTGATGAATATATGCTAATTACATAAATTCGTCACAAAAAATATTATGTCTTCTGATTGGGCTTACTTAGTTTTCGTATTGTTATTGGGATATTCTGCTATTTCTTATCGCTTTGCAGTTATATAATTAAATAATTCGTTAATTTATGGTTGTAGATCAATCTAGTGTGAAATATATTATATCTTCTGTAGGTCTTTAACGTGTATGTATTGGGATATTACAAAAATACCTTATAATAATGCACGAAAAAATCTAAAAACCCGATTGAACCCAACTAAAATATGCCAAAGGACACTCTTTTATTTACTTTGAATATGCAAAGAATAAATTTCAACCCTTCGTGCGTCGAAACGGTCAAAAATATTCGTTTGTCACGATAAGCCGAATCATCAATTTGTGGGCTTATCTGAGGGTCTCTGAAAACTATCGACGCATGTATCTAAGGCAGAAGCGGGATCTTCGATACATAGCCTCAAGCTAATATATCCCCGGAGGGTGAGGCAGAGGAGTACTGTAATTGTACACTCACACGATGCAGTTTTAAAATCCCTTGATGGCGAGCTTATTGTCACTGACAGAGCACAATTCCAAATTCCGGGCCGTTACTGAGAATTTCTTAGCATAAAAATCCAATAACACTTTGCACAACCCGGAAATCTAAGCCAGGACCTGAGGCTTAGCAACCGCGACCAATGGGACAATTATACAATTAATGAGAATCAATTTTCAATTAGATAGGTACGTTTGTTTGAGAAGGAAAATCTGTAAATGTAATCTAAGAAGAGTATTGTGTGTTTAACTGACTTTTTCATTTTAGAACGAAAATATTGGTACTAGTATCTTCTCCTCGTGTTTAAACATTAACATTTTAATAATGCCAATATACTTTTGCCTTCGATATTTTTAACCCTTCTGCAAACATCTTTGTTTAGACTACAAATATTATGATAATATAACAGTAATGATATTCTGTTTCTCTTGACGAAGTACGGAGAAAAATATATTTAAAAACGACTTGCTTTATATAACCTTACAAGTTACTTGTCCGTTTTTCTCTATGGGATGGATACATTTTAAAGCTGTATTAATTCACACATTTTTTTTTTATAAAATTGATTTAATTCATTTTGACGTTCACTTCTGACAAGTCTTTAATGTTACAGGTAGTCAGAACAACCGTTATGACTACATTTGTATAATAACTTTAGTGTGGCATATTCATATTAATTAGGAAGATGTCTATGATGATTTATGATGGATTAGGAGTCTGACTCGCGACATTGCCGCGGACACAAATCATGACATGACTGAGGGCTCCGTTCGAACTCGAAACTAGCCGGGAAAACCCGAAGAATTCACATGAGCAGTAACTGATGAATAATAATTAATCGTAATGACGTCACCAAGTGATCCGCATCGGGTTCGATTTACCCTAAAATATTCATATTTATATAGAAACTGCATTCAATCACTTTCTTCTTACATATTTATGAATAATGTATGGTAACAAAGTAATCAAAGTCGCTCATAAAATTATCGAACATTTTCATCGCATCGCTACAATGTTGCTTTAAGCGTAAAGCACTCTACACTAATCACAATTTCCGTATAAAAGGGGTATCTGAATTTCGTTAAAACTTTTTAATTGTTTTCCGAACCTAATGGAAAAGTGTAGAAATGATGTTCCACGATTTGAGCGTTTCAGTTCTGTTAATAGATCAGTTTATTGAATGTGATCTCGGTGTGTATTTGAAATGCACTAAGGCGTAAATTAGGAGTAGTAAACATTCTGAAAGTCTGACAACGGGTTAAGAAACCAATGAATTCCATCTTTCTGTCTACCCTATGTGGGTTATGGTATTTCCCAATTAGACTGCAAGTCACATAGTAGTCACAACAAATTTATTGATACCACATCTAGTTGGATGATAATTTAGAAGAGTACATAATTCAATATTACTTTATTTTTTATTATTTTTTTCCCTTTTGTATTTTGAAATAAAAACACTTAGAAGAACTACGTGTACAAGATTTATATATAAAAAATTGACATGCACACACCTACACCAAAAATCGCAAATTTATGTATGTTTTGGATTATCCCGTAAATTTTTAGAATTAAATGAATCTAAGAAAGAAAGAAAGAAAGAAAAATATTTATTTGGATGCAATAACGAGACATATATACAAAAATAAAAAGCGGTTAAAAACAAAACAAACAACATCAAATTAATTAAAAAAAAAAAAAAAAAACCATCACCATAAAAATCTCTTAATAATGAGCCAATTACGTAGTTACGATTCGAGCTAATCATTTTAACCTGTTAGTAAAAAATCCTTTTTCCTCTTTCCTTTCTATTCGATCCAACCTATTGTCATCAGAGCTATTACCAAAATGACATCGTCAAATTTAATCCAGATGGTTTTAAAGTGTATTGGTTCATTTGAGTCCCTTCTTCCTTGTTATTGGCGAAGTTAATTGAATGTTTTTCCGGTTAATGGGAAGAGGGGCTAACGGTAACTATGACAAATTTATTGAAGGTGTGTGCTTGGGAGCCTGAAAGCCCCGAACAGATGTTATTGTCTAGGAGTTCAATTGGGTAAATGGTTTTAATATACTTCGATTGAAATAATGAAGAATAGGTACGAGTCAGTTTATATTTATTCGATTCATCTAATAACAATAACCAGTCAATCAAAACAGCAGACGGGTTTTATGAATAATTTTCAAAAAAAAAAAAAAAAAAATTATATATATATATTTTTTTTGAAATTTTTGATGTAGGATTGAGGGTGATTAAAATACTTAAAACTTTTTTGGTAGTTTTTTACAATTAAAGATTGGTTTTATACATTTTGACTTCAAGACAGTTTTTTTCTCATTGGTTGAAGTTAAAGTCAGTATGTGCATAATAAAAGCTAACTTAATTCGTGCTCATAAGCTTCATTTGTATTTAAGGAAAATAAATGGGATGACGTTTGCTAATGAGTGCAAGAGAGGACTTTTAAATAAAACAAATTGGTGGCCGGATGTAGAAAAGTACATAATTACAGTCACTAGATTTATTAACACCGTAATCCTAAAGCTCATATAAAAAGACAATGTAAACAGAACATTATTATACCTACATATAGAAAATATGAACGTACGTCATTGTCAGAAAGGAAACAGGAATAGAAGAACAACTCTATACAAAGTTAAAAAGAAAAGAAAATTAAGTCAGCCGAGCTCGGAATAAACTGGAGCTACCGACACCTTGCATAAACTCGAAACGCTGTTTGACTCGCGACATCGCCGCGGCCTCAGCTCATGACTAAGGGCTCCGTTCGAGTTCGAAACTAGTCGGGCAATCCCGAAAAATGCAAGTGAGTAATAACCGTTGAACAATAATTAATATTTTTTATTAGTTCAACGAATGAGGGAAAACAATTGTCAATTTAGTTGTCAAACATGATGAAACTATCTTCAGTCTGATTTCTATCTTTCTCTGCCGTCGGATGTACCATGACATACCTATAAAATAATTGCTTTCACTTCAAAGTCAAGTTTCCTATTATAAACAGCCCGTTATTGTTCCACTGCAGGGCAAGGGCCTTCAGGAGCATTGAAAACCACGCTAGCTCACTGCGCGTTGGCCATTTTAGAATATTATGCACGGGTTTCCTCACGATGTTTTTCTTCATCGTGTATCTGTGTTGGTTTAGATTGATTATGAAGGTATATATAATATTGAAAAGTACCAATGATCACCAACAACAGAACATACTTTTGAACAACCTGTGGCTCAAGAGGGCCCGTTACTACCCAGCTACCATATATATATCTGCCTAGCCTTTTCCCAATTACATTGGGGTCGGCTTCCAGTCAAACTGGATGCAACTTAATACCAGTATTTTACATGGAGCGACTGCCTATCTGACCTCCACAACCCAGTTACTGGGTAATACGATATCTTGTGGTATGACTGGTTGTCAGACTTTCACGTCTCTGACTACCCGTTACGGCTGTCATAGATCTGAATTTGACAACCGGGACCGACGGCTTAACGTGCTCTCCGAGGCACGGAGGGGTCTCGGTATGAAATGATGGTCACCCATCCACAGACCGACCGCGGCAAGCGTAGCTGAACCTCGATCGATCGATCTGTGCGGCTGTTACTTAGCCACGAGCCTCTCCAGCCTACCCAGCTACCATATATGCCCAACACTAAATAACATTTTAAAATTGATTCCATCATTGTTTCTAAAACCACCTTTTCACACTTTTATGGTAGGCTTTCTGTTTCCTATCTAGTTCATGACATAATGCGTCATTCATATGATATCGAGGTCACCACGGTGGTAATATGAATGTACGAGTTAATTCCCTGTCCTATTGTGTTGCTTGTACAATAATACAACACTTTTATATCAGTTTTGGGTCACGTAATGGGTGACTATCTGACTTAATTAAGCAGTTTATAGGATCGTTGAGATTTTGTTACTGGATTTTGGGATAGTGTTTTGTTTTCTTATTTACTCTATTGGCTTAGGCCCGTATTAATGAACTTCTCTTATTTAAGAAGCACCGCCCCTTTTTTTAAATGGAGAAGTCAGAACGTTGCCTTAGATTTGAACTTGCTTCTTAATATGATGATCTAGCTAGGAGAATAGGGCTCTACCCAACAATTTGTGTGTAGGTACAATATTTTCTTCTTTGGTGTTTTTTATATTATTCCGATACTTTCTAAGCACTTCATGTAACAAATAACAAGTAACCTTGTTATAACGAACGAATAAATATCTACTAGTACTATGGATTTGCGTCCTTTGACTTGCTAGTGCAACGGTCGTACGTACCACTAGGCACAATGATAATGTATTAAAATCCCAGTATGATTTATACGTTTAGCGCAGGTTTCTACCCGTGAAATCTAACATCAAACAGAATTTCGCTTAGCATATGTAAAAAGGCTTTTATTTTTTTTCTAACACTCGTCTTTCATCCGGGGCGGAATGTAAATTTGTTGAAAATGTAATCCGTAACGGTACTTGCGGCTTGTTTATATAGGTATTGGGAGTGCCTTCGTTTTAGTGAAATAAAAGTCATTGGTATAGATAGATATGCAAGATTTACATTTTATGCTAAAAATAGCTGAGTCAAAGGCTAGGATGGGGGTTAAAAACAATCGGTATCTGTTAAACGTTTGTTCTTGTCTTTAATCCCGCGCTATATCTACATCTTATTTTATTTTCCTTGATGTTACAAATACTCAAATAATAGGTATGCTGTTATCGGTGACTAGTTCATAAGTATGAAAGTGAGATGTAAAACCGCTTGTATGACAACAAAAAATATATATAGTTGGCCTTTAACACCACATAAATAGATTAAATATATATGAAAAAAGAACGAAAGAAAAATCTTATAAAGAAACAATTCACAAAAAGATATGTTTCCGCCCGGGATCGAACCGGGGACCTTCTGCGTGTTAGGCAGACGTGATAACCGCTACACCACGGAAACTTGAAAAAGTGAAGCAAAATTATCGTTCAATAGTCAGTCTTAGACGAAAAAGTAACCCAATTATTATTGGCTTGCAGATATCAGTTTATCTTAAACCGGTTCCAGAAACATAAACCATAATACCAGACAATTATGATCTTAATGCCTATAAAGATAAGTAATGAATTTACCTGCTGATGAACATATAATTATTTTCTACTGACTAATAAAACACGATCTTGGTTCACAAATTCAATTTTTTTATTTGTAGAACATAGGTAGGTACAGAATAGCTTAGATTTCAAAGTTAATTTGTATGAGTTAAATTAAATGTAGTGCATGGAGAAAGAGACTAGATTATAAGGTTTAACTTTTGAAGGTTATATTTAGAAATGCTTTACGTTTTAGGGCTGTCCTACGACGCTAGTTCAGCATTGTACTGAAAGTAACTCTTCAATTTAAGGTACACAATTCAATTGGAACACTATAAAGGCTAGGACGAATACATTCAATTCAATTTTTACGGATTGCTCTTCCAAATTTGGATACAGCTAGATGTATAGAACCTCTTGCGATTTAAGACAAAGAAATATCTATTTATAAATTTAAGACTTTTTATACTGGATTTAAGAGTGTCGTTAATATTTTTGTATAATAACTTTTGTGAGACATATTCATATCAATTTATGTTCACCGGTTAGTACTCACGTGCATTTTTCTGGAGTGCCCGACTAGTTTCGAACTCGAACGGAGCCCTTATTCATGAGCGAAGCTCGCGGCGATGACTCGAGCAATCCCCAAAAATGCACGTGAGTGGTAACCGGTGAACAATAATTGATGTGTCGTGAATAACCCTCTATCTACTATCCGAATAAATACAGAAATTACAGATACATCTTTCAAATAGATAGTTTGCGTAGCGAACTTAAAAGTTATAATTTTTTCTGGAAAGGGTGCCTGGACTATTTATCCGGGAGGCGCAGGTTTAATTATTATTTATCCTGCTCACGACCGTATTTTTCTACCCACAAAAAGTACTTTATAATACAGAATTTGTTTATAGAAACAACTGAAAAGTTTGTTTAATCATATTTTAGCGTTAAATAAATAAAAGTTAAGTAAGTAACCACTTGGGTTAATGAACTCAAATATAATTCTGTTCCAACAATATTTTCTCCTACGAATTTTACTTTGTACATACGATATTTATGGTATCAACCGTAATAATTTACCCTGTAGGCAATAATTTAATATCAACCAATCGTCCGACGACACTCGATTCCAGGGACCGTGACGTGAAAGATTTATTTGAAAGTTCGCTTCCAGAGTCAAGCCTTATCGGAGACCCATGTCCCCGTAGGAAGGACGCTTGTAAAGTACAGTTGAGTAAACTAAATCCGGATACACCTCAACTTGCCTTTCGTGTTGTATTAAAATCAAGTTTTTCTTGAGATCTAGTCTCAGTTCTCATACAATGTTAGATTTAGATATATTTTTTTCAATATTACTCCGGAGTTTGAAATTCGGCCCGGTAAATGACAATAGTCTCACCACCTATTACATGGGACTTGATATTAGCATTGGTGAAATGTGGTTGTACAATTGTGTCACTTCTGCTTACCTCTTCGAAGAATACGGGCATGATGTATATTATTCTGTTATCTAATACAATATAGATTTTGTAGCTATCAAATATACAAATGCCCTTGGATGAACCGATAATCGAAATCAAGTCTTTGAAAACAAAAATCAATCTTCGAAAATCTATGTCAAATATTGTCTAGGTGTATCAGAAATGCGTCCTGTGGGTTGGTGGGTTATGATTATATTTCCTCGACCGTACGTAATACCGATAGCGTTTCAGATTTCATCCATGGTGTATTGTGTACCGTCACGGGGAGGATATATTTTTTCCTGTAGTTTCAGCCCAGGTATGTCGTATTCAGTTCAGGTTATTGATTGTATCCCTTAGTCAATTTTTGTGTACTGTGTAACGTTGTTGTCACGTGCACTCTCTTTTTTATCGTCAAATTCTCAGAACCTTCTTCATAAAGTGATTTCGTTTTGTTTTTTCCTGTTGTTTGTTTATTCTATTTATTCCGTTGTATATTTATATTGTGAAGACTCCTGCCTATGTACCTTACATAGGCATAATATGAGTGACCATTTTTGAGAGGATTTACCGGAATGTACATATAAGATAAAACATAACTATATCATCACGCTAGTATTGTTTGGAAGTTTAGGCAGAGGTGATGTTCACTCATTTCATCTATTAAGTCTCAGTTATTAAGTCTCATCTGTAAGTGGTGCTGGTGAGTCCATTGTCCGTTAGGGTACAATTACACTGGGCTGCTACTGAGAATGTCTCCAATTACCAACTTAGGGCACTTGTATCATAATGTACTATTAATACAAGCTTTGATTTTAAACAGCAAAATACTACAATGGCTATTGCTTAAGTGTGTTCGACTAGTTTCAAACTTGAACGGAGCCTTTAGCCATGAGCTGAGCCCGCGGCGATGCACAATGTCGAGACTCAAACTGCATGTACGTGAGTAATAACTGTTACTGCATCAACAATAATTAATATGAATGTGTCTCACACATGTTATTCTACAAAACCATACTACGTAAGTTACATTAACATCAATAATTACCAAGAGGTCAGAGCGCTTATCTCAGAAATGATCGTATACTAAGCATAGGATCAACACAATGCCGCACCATTGGCGGTACGCTTGCGGCGCGGCGTCTGATAAGACAGTAACATAGTACACGCAAAAAAAACAGATACAGATCGGTTCTGTCTACTAAGTCTATTGTCATTCTATTGAAATTTAAGTGACAGGGACAGATATAATTTAGGAACCGTAAAACTTAAGTTTTTATGAATACTGCTCTCTATATTTCCCATCTTTTTTACGAATATTCACTCTCCGTTTAATACTGCGTCATATTTCATGAAGTAAAATGAGTTGTCTAAGCCATTCCTTAACCGTCGATAGACCTGGGAATCCTTTGTTACGACTTTTTAGGTAATAAATTTCCGATAAGACAAATCGTTTTGGGCCCCAGAAGCCTACGTATGAATTCAAGGCTCCTTTTATCAATTTCATTTACGTCTCCCAAAGCTTGTATAAAACCGTGTTCCCATTGGCATGTAAAATGTACTTAAGTATTTAAATTGAAAGCTTTTACTCTTTATCACAGAAGTAGGGATCTCTAAATTAAACAATATTACTTTGTCAAGTCTTTCTTGTGTTTATATTATTATATCACTGTTGGCGTATTTTGGAACTGATGAACTTCTATCATATTTTGTTTATGAGAAGACCTGACGTCGTCTTCCTGAGTTTGCGAATTAACGAATGCTTCAATGGAGTATCGATAGTGCGTTCATGGGATGATTATAGGCATGTGGAATGACATTATTTAAATAAGACTAGTGGTATTTCAACGACTTTTCACTGAACCATCATTTAAGTGTAATTTTTGGTGAAAAATAACAGTTCTCGGTGGAAATATCATTAAAGGTTTTGCATTTAATCCTTTTTAATATTTTATGTTTGTACAATTCAATGTACATGGAACACGCCACAAGTTTTAAGGAAATTCTCTGTATTAGCTCAGTGTTCAGATTGGTTCGCAGTAAATGACATTAGACTCGAGCCCGGAATATTATACCGTCACTGGGGAATTATGTAATATCTTTTTTCCAAGAATTATTATTCACGAGAAATATTATAATGAGAATAAATCTAATGCATATCTACTACTTTAAACATATATATTTTTAATAGAAAGTTTTTAAACATAAGGAATGCCAGCTTCATATAAGTTTAATATCCGCAACTTCGTCTGCGTGACTAAAGGTAGCCTATGTCCTTCTCTAACGTCTAATCTTTCTATAAAATTTGTATCTGTCTAATCTATGTTTAAATTCATACCAATCCCTTCAGCCGTTTTTACGTGATTGAGTAACAAATATCCAAACGTCCAAAGATACAAACTCCACATTTATAATATTAATAGGATTTTTAAAAGGTTTCAATACTATAGCGTTGCCCTTTGTTCCCACTATAACGACGGAGCTTTACTAAGCGGAGTTTAGTCCTGAAAATTCACCTATTCGAGGTGTCGAAATACTTCGCTGCAGACACAGATAAGCTTATTAAGAGCTATTTCAGCGTCGACGTCGAATTAGCGCCATTTTTTATTTTATCAACTCTCTTCAGATACTCTGAGAACGTTTAACTCCGTCTACAAAAATATATTTCTGAAAATATGTTTTTTATCGCCAATGTTTCAGTATAAATGGGATATAAAATTTCTTGTTACTAAGTCCGTTAGGCTGGGCGATGAGGCTTATAATATCAAGCGAAAGTTTATTCCGCAAAAGTTACGGTAAATTGACTGAAGTTGATGTCTGTTGGCTCTATAAATTATATTAGTTTTGAAACTATATTTTTACTACAGGACAACAAAATTGAAATATCTTTTTTTACGTCCCATTCAATTTTGAACATAATTGTGGCACTTAATAAAAATGTTTGCACAGCGGAACAAAAGCTTAAACTAAGTAAGCGCTTCAGTCTGGGTTAGAGACAATGGTTATAAATCGTAATGGCGACGGTTTTATTGGTACCCTAATAAATTACATTAGCGAATTCTGCGCAGACGTCGTGCAAAGCGGTCAGCAATTCACTGTATGGACGAATGCCCCCGATAAACTTGATCCGCTATCTTTGACCGAAGTTCCTTTGGTATTGTGTCTTACAATGTTGATGTTATCTCTGGTTCGGCCTTGAATATTGTAGCACTTTTCATTTATAACTTATCGTTGGTTGAATCTCTGCTTCGAAAGAGAAGTTATCTTTATATAAATCTGGTGTCGTACGCAAAATTATTTCAAATTGAAAAGTTTTTTAAACAATTTTTGCGTGCTACCTATCTCACTTGTAGTATCTAAAATTCAACTGTATCAAAATGTAAATTGATTAAATTCTTTTCTTATTAAAATAACTTCAGCTACGTAGCTGCTGTTGTGTCCTTTTATCATGTTTCAGTACTTGACGTTTTAATAATACACGGTGACGTTGCGAAGAGAAGATAATAATAGGTTTCATATAATCTTTGTGAGGCCAGGAGGTACTTGTTAGCCGTGGCGTTTATAAGGTGGAGTAAACGCCGTTTTTGTAAATCTAGGCGATATTGTGAAAATGAGAAAGTTTACAAATGCGTAGTACCTACACACAGACGTTCTATACTTAATATGGCATAAGACTAAATAAGAACATATTTAATGAATTTAATAAGTGCCTGTTGTAAAATAAAATTATTATTATGTAACAATTTTTTTTCGAAGTAAAAAGAAAACTCCTTTATGCGCGTTGGGCACATTTTGGGTGTTAATTATTAACAATAATTAACATTTTGGGTGAACAAAAATCATGGAACTCGCGTCATCGTCATCAAACGCTTTATGTATACTGTGTATATATGTACATAGATATACCTCCGTACGCTATTAGTACAATCAAATTCACAAGTTACTTAGTTTTCACTTCTATCGGCAGTCCCCAAAGACTGCCCGCATGTTTTTTAATTATCTACATGTTGTATAGTAACTAATCTCCTTCAAGCGTGTTCCTCCTTTTGTAGTCGATTGTTATAGTTGAACTCAACAAGGTAAGGACTTGATCCCCTAACCTCGCGGTCGTCGATCACAGCTGGAGCCGATAGTTTAGTAGCTTGTTTGTCGGGTAGATGGAAGTGCTTCACGCTCGTACCGTGTTCCAATAAAAATATTTTTATTAAAGGAAAATGTTTTGAAAAATATCCGAGGTTATACTGCATTGCTGTAGTTAGAATAAACTAGTTTCATGATTTAGATTAACAATTGGTTATTTAGGTATGAACTTTTTTTAGGGAAATAAAATGTTTTAGGTAGCTTCTTTATATAAAAATAAAAGTTTTGGATTGTTTTGGCACCTCTGACAAAAAAGCATTTACTGCTGCAAAAATATGTGCAAATTTAACATTTTATAATAATAACATTTATGTATGTACCATCGTATATTTTATTCTAAATACTCATCTGTAGGAGGTTGGAGGGCTGAGCTGATTATTCAAATACTGGTCCCTCATAACTTTAATTTCTTTTCATTCTTTATAAGACATTTGCTCCGCAGTAGGTCAATTTAGACTATAAGGACCCTCACTCGAGATTATTTGTTGATTAATTAGTTAAATATTTTCATTCATTTTTAATATAGTAATAATATATTATAATACATAATTAAAATACATATTTTGTCTAGCAATAATAAAAACATACACAGAATTTAACTCACCATAATCGAGTCTACAGTCCTTTGTGAATTGTAATTACCTGAAAACATGGAATTACCTACATTAGTTTTGTAAACATTAGTAGCAGTAGGGTAGTTAAATTACCTATAATTATGCACTGTAAATTTATTAAATCATAGAGTTTAATTTTCAATTAATTCATTATAATGTTGGGGGTAAGTGTGGATTATAATAACGTGTGCGTTATAATTAGAACAATTATCGATAAAACTATACACACTTACTTATCTTTTGTAAAAAAATCACAAATTTGTAAACAAAGCCTTTGTCGACCTAACTTACTTGTTTTATCAAAGGTAGTAAGAACAAACTACGCTAAAAAAGCAGTACCATTGAAGAAGCACAGGTACATTGAAAACCTGTTGGTCTAGTGGTTAGTAGCCCTGACTGCTATGCCGGAGGTCGTGGGTTCGATTCCCACCCAGGACAAATGTTTGTGTGATGAGCACGATCATTTGTTCTGTGTCTGGGTGTAATTTATCTATAATATGTATGCATTTAGAAATATATAAGTATGTTTATCAGTTGTCTAGTACTCATAACACAAGCTCTGCTTAGCTTGAGACTAGACGGCGTTGTGTGATAGTTGTGGAATATTTATTTATTTATTATTATATTTATATACTACATTTACACTAACTTAAAAAAATGTAAGGTCTTTTAGTGGTTTGAAGTCAGAACTATCTCAATATATAATTGAACATGTCCGGTCCCACCTTTCAGTTGAGGCTGTTCGGCGAACATTAGAATAAATTATTATAATGACACTTTCGTGTAAGTGGCTCTAGTTGTCTTTATGAAAATCAATTTATTTAAACCTATATGCAACCTAGTTAAACTTCTAAAAGTACAGTTTAATTAATAAATTAAAAAATAAATAAGTATTTCCTTGAGCAAGGTTTATGTTTATAGATTTATTCATTAATCATAGTAATAATAATAATAATTGTTTATTAAATAATTTACATACATGTTTATATAGAGGTCTTAATTTAAAGAGGTCTATTAAAGTATGATTCTACCTGAACTAGGATAAACCTGTATCTCAGGTATCACAAGAGCTATTTATTTTAATAGATATTTTCTTAGATTTTGTACATATTAATGACTAAATTAACAGAGTTAAAAATAAATTTATTAAAAGGTTAAGTGTACTAAAATGAAATATAATATTAATAACTTAAAACAACGCTCTAATAATAAAGATTGCTCTTTTACGTACCTATTTAGTGTAAATGTAGATAAAAATTGTATATAAGTATTTTAATTATTTTGTTGTGCGAAGCACTATTTACATTGTGTTATGTTTTTAATAAAGTAGGACAAAAATTTGTTCACATCGTCAGTTTTGAAAACTAGGCTAACATGGATAATATACATTCATTATTGCATTAATTTGTTAATAATTATGCAAGACTAAAAAAAAACTTGAGAGGTGTCAAGGGTCACCCGGATGGAACGAAGTTCCTTTCGATTAATTAGTGAAGGAATTGTAATAATTATTATTTATTATGTACAAACAACCTGTATACACTCAACAAAAATAATCGGCGTGACACCACACTGTTCAATGCGAAATAGAAAGACGAAACGAAAATATCTGGTTTGCTTTCTACAAGAGAGAGAGAGAGACAGACAGAGTAACATGCGCACGCCGCACGCCTTACAATAGCTTACTATAGCAAAAAGTGTCGTTACAACTTTTCGTCTTAATTTTTTCCGTCTAGCCCCCTTTCGCAACGCACGATAAGGAACTTCGTTCCAAAAGACCTAATTGGTACCTATTGGTAGTCATGTCAGTTGTAAACTCAAGAACCGGGTCCATATGTACTATGCTACCGTGTCATTTGTATACATACATTATAAATATGTTGGTATGTATCTACATACTAGCGTTTATAAGCTCGTAGTCAATAAAAGTACCTGTAATTATGAACTGTTAGGTAATTACTGTAGAGTTTATTGTTTAATGACAATGTTCGCGTCATGTAATGGGGTGTGCAAGGGTAATTGGGTTATGTTTCGTCGATTTAGTAAAGAGGGCATGGGGATAGGGATAGGTGGAGTGTGTTACGTCACTGTTTAATATTTATGACGATAATAATGATAGGCAGATACATACTAATTATTTCAACACGTACACTGTTAAGCCTCCGATATTTATTCACTAGAGTGTAAACCATAAACCTACTTTAATAATTTAGTACTTACTACTCGTAAAGGTCATCATTTTATATATTTTAGTTTATTGCTTACGTGATGTCTATGTTTTACTGACTATTACCTAACGCTAGGCAAATATATAACTAGGCTAGTTACTGGGTAACACGATATCGCGTGGTAAGACTGTTTGTTGAGACGTTCAGGCATTTGACTACCTGTAGCGGCTGTTATAGATCTTTATTTGACAACCGGGACTGACGGTTTAACGAGCTCTCTTAGGCAGGAAGCGGTCTTGATATGAAATGATGGTCACCCATCTAGATATCAACCGCGGAGAGCTCAATCGATTTATCTGTGCGCTATAGTTACTTAAACATCAACCCCTTATCACTTTAGTATCTACTTAGATATTCCTGTCGTAAGTTTTGTCGACAGTGGAATACGAAATCCCTTTTCCGGTATATTGGGCTACAAAAACACAATATTGCACACGAATTGTATCAGTAATGTAACAACAAATGTGTGAAAATCAAATCGTGTTGTCAATGGCACGGTGCCAAAGGATCATGTTGGCTGGTGTTGGCTAACCGCGGATCCGGCCTAATATCCGATTTAAGCCTGGTAACCCGCAAGGAGGCGAGAACGCCTTGTCCAATACACTGCGCCAATGTCGCGGGACAGATATGACGCGCCCTATAATATTAGGTTGAGAAATTCTTTAGCTTGGAAGTGCTACTTATTGTAGTGTTAAATGGTAAAATTATGATGTTGTCTAGTGGTCTAATAATACTAATGACTTTATGAAGGAATGTAGGATTTGTTTAGGCTGATATTATTTCAGAAACTGCGGAATTGTAGGGGCTGCTTACTGCTCGTTTTTTATGAAGGTATAATAGCATAGTCCTGCTTTTACTTACTGCCTCGTTGGTCTAGTGATTCCAAAGTGCAACTGTTGAACATGAAGTCCTGAATTCGGTTTCCGGGTCAGACAAACTTTTTTTTTTTTTGTTAGTTCAGTTGATGCTCGGAGTTTGACATTGTGCTCAATTGACTTCTTAAGGGACTAGGACTAGGACTTTTGGGACTCAATAACAGCATTGGTTAAATTGCCTATCTCTTCGGGGAATACGCGCGTGATGCTATGTTTATAACCCTGTTTTTAACGTAACAAACTGCTTGACTGCAGTCCAAGTCCATTAACCGGTAGACTAGGATTTGCCCTTAACACACGCTGTCATTAATGACAAATACGAGTCAATGAATTATTGCTATCTTACTGATATTTAAATAATAACGGGCTTATAACCTTTTGTGATAGAAAAATACAGTCTTGAGCAGGATTTGAATCTATTCTTCCCGGATAAATACTCCAGGCTCATTATATCGAATTATTCTTCCAAATTTTAATACGTTGGACCTTTAAAAGAGAATCCCTAGACGTAGCCCTGGGTGATACAAAACAGGCAAAATAAATCTGGTGGGATCTGCTGTGACCGCAGCTGGTTATCACTCACCGGACGAAGCTATGCCGTCAAACGACCTGGTCGTGTTTTGGGATGTAGTTCGGTGCAACCGTTGTGGGAGACGGGTCTGGGCAGTTGCATCAACTTCCCAACTATCGTTCTCCGCAAATCTATCCACTCTATTTAGACTTCGGGATCTACGTGCTCCATCCTCGGTCACACGGTTATAGTGACGTTATCGCTATCTATTCAGTCTATATACAGTGAATGAGTTCGTTACGCATGTGATAATGCATTTGAAAGATATTGCGCTTGACAAGCATGTAGATGATATCAGTATCGTTTATTCATAGCCTAGTGGTATGACCGTTAGACTGGAAAGGCAAAGGTCACAAGTTCGAATTCAAGATCACTGACTTTTCGAGTGACATTCATGTTAGAAATTAATTATCACTTGCTTAAAAACGGTGAAAACATCGTGAGAAAACCAGAGAGAGATACTCTCGATGGTGTGTAAAGCCATGTCAGAGACCTACAGGTGGTTTAAACTCTTTAGACACTGGGTTGTTCATCAACCACACGATAAGAAGAAAAAGAAAACCAAGTTTAGAATAATCTATCATATTAAATTTGCCTTTTACAAACCCCTAGGATGGACAGATGACTGCCTTTTTTTTGCAAGCACATTGTGTCTCTGTTTCCACAAACTTTATTAATTACTATGCGTCAGTTTGCAACGTTGGAAGCACAGTTTCCCTTATCTATACGCTTTAAGCTCGGCTAATTAGGCTCCAAAACTCGGCCGGCGCTACGTGATGTTACATAAATTTTTTAAATTCGCCCACTTCGGTATTTGGCTGGAATAAAAATACCGATCTTGCAACTTTCGAGGAATTTTTATTAAGCGTACCAACCATGCAGTTATTCGAAAATAAATTATGGTAAGCCGTTTTAGTTTTTTTGTTAAAACATAGTGAACATAATTGTGTCTAGAATAAGATAGGCCACTCTTGCGCTAACTAGCTAGTTGACTGACCTGTTGGTCTAGTGGTTAGTAGCCCTGACTGCTATGCCGGAGGTCGTGGGTTCGATTCCCACCCAGGACAAATGTTTGTGTAATGAGCACGATCATTTGTTCTGTGTCTGGGTGTAATTTATCTATAATATGTATGCATTTAGAAATATATAAGTATGTTTATCAGTTGTCTAGTACTCATAACACAAGCTCTGCTTAGCTTGAGACTAGACGGCGTTGTGTGATAGTTGTGGAATATTATTATTGTGGAGTATTATATACTAAGTTCAAGCTTAATTAATTTCCTAGGTCTGGTAGATCTGATAAATTTATTGAACGACTAGCTTCTGCATGCGACGTCGTATGCGTGGACTTCAGAATTAGGAATAAAAAGTACCCTATGTTTTCAGAATTAGGAATAAAAAGTACCGTGTATCCAGGTTATAAACTATCTGTGTGCCAAATTTCATCCAAATCCGTACAGTAGGTACTTATTGCGTGAAAGATTAACAAGCATCCATACATACAAACTTTCGCGTTTATAATATTAGTAGGATAACCGATAATGTTAGTAATTGTTTTAAATTTGATAATATTTTGACCAACTGACAAATATCGACAGTTCCATGAAGATCCGCAGATTAAATATGTGTATAGGAATCACCTATCCCAGGAAAAGCTAAAGGCGTGGACATAGTAGAACCCATAGTTATTTTTTTAAATGTCTACATACCTATTTTTAAACAATGCTCCTACTGTATTTTTTAAATGTTGTATATATAATAACTGGCGAGTTGATGGTATGCATGATTTAAAGATTTTTCTAGAATATACATACATTTTCTGTAGCTACTTATTCTTACACACAAGGAAACGAAGAAACCCTGCAAGTAATTGGCCGTGAAATACATGCGCAGTGCGCGCGGATGTACGACGCAATGTATGGTGACAACCATAGTGTTGGGAAGAAATACACTACCTCTATAATATTATATAGCTTAGTAATATCTTAGGTTTGCGCGATCACTACACATTATAATAAAACAACTTTTAACCGGATTAAAACAACTTTTAACGTCAGGAAAAACAAAAAACCAATAATACACGCGATTAATCCGTTTAAAATTTGTTTTATTATAATGTTACACGCGATTAATCCGAATCGAACACTTTGCAGCGTTCGTGGTCGCAGGAGGACTGTCATGAGGACAGTCCTCCTGCGACTTTATTATAAAGTATATTTATGTTTGGATAAAATATCAGACTATCCAAATAAACTATTATATTGAGAGAAGAGAGATAAAATCAATTCAAAAATTTAAAAGCACGCGTGCCATGTGTGTATTTTGTGTACCATAGCTCCTATATTACTATTTTTGTAAATCGTACTACACTGAACGGATTCCCTCGTCTGCGCTCAGAGATAAGCGCGTTTAAACAAACAAACAAACAAACGTAAAACTCTTCCGCTTTTTAATATTACTACAGATTTGACAGCGCGGTTGGCGCAGCGGTCGAGAGACCGACTGCTGCGCTGCGCGTCGCAGGTTAGATTCCTGCACGGAGCAAATATTTGTACGATCTATAGATAATTGCTCCGGGTCTGGGTGTGTGTGTGCTTGTGAGATTATATGTCTGTAAACGCACCCACGACACAGGAAGAAATTCCTAGTGTGGGGCAAAGTTGAAAAAAAAAAATACACAAAAATGAAATGCTTTACACCAATTACACAAATTGCAGCAAAATCTTGTGGGTCGGTGATCATCAAAAATTATGGTGGCTTCTGTTCATATTTGCTGAAGCAGTGTCGGAAAACTATGGTTCCATTTCGATATCGATACCCGGCGGACCTCCAGAGGTCGAGATGGCTTAGTGGTCAGAGTGCCTGCAGTAAATACTCCAGGCGCTCTAACCACCAAGAGGCGCAGGTTCGAATCATGCTCACAACCGTATTTTCTATCCACAGATAATTATAATTTTAGAGTTCGCTACGCATACATTAATGCTTTTCAAAGATTTATCTGTAATAGGATAGCTGATTGTGTCTCATTATGTATCGGTGTTGAAATGATACGAGATCACGAACTCAATGACTTACAATTGCCTTTTAAATGTTTTCTAAGATTTTAGTTATGATAACTAAGTTCATTTATACGGAGACATGTTTATGTTCACATACAGCACGTTTAGAGATGAGCTTCAGGGATACATATGATATGTTATCCTATGGATCCTAGAATTTTACTGGATTCACAGTTCATTGTTTAGGTAGATAAAACGTGGTTCGAAAAGTATAACTGCCTCGGTGGTCTAGTGGTCCCAAGCGCGACTGCTGAGCATAAGGTACTGGGTTCGATTCCCGGGTCAGGACAAATGTTATTTGGTTTTTCTATTAGGAAATTCTGGATAGCAGCCCGGAGTTTAGAATTGTGCACGGTAGATGGCAATAGGATCACCACCTATTACATAACATAACATAATTATTAATAACAGCATTGGTGAAATATGGGTGTACAACTATGTACACATCGGCCTACCCCTTCGGGAAAACAGGCGTGATGGTATGAAAATAATAATTACTTAGGAAAATATGGCATTTTTATAAAATTATGTTGAATTTGATGTTTAAAAAAAGTATAATAAATTTAGTGCAGCATATTCATAGACATTGTTGTTCACCGGTTATTACGTAAATGTTTCGGGATTGCCCGACTTGTTTCGAGCTCGAACAATAGAGCCCTAGTCATAAACTGACCCCGCGGTGATGTCGCGAGTCAAACTGCGCTATAACAGAAAATAATAATAAGAGAGAATAGATAAACGTATAAAACTAAATTCATTCTTATTTTATAGTATTTATAAGTAAGTACGGAGTAAGACCTGCTTCGTTGGTTTAGTGGTCCCAAGCGCGACTGCTGAGCATGAGGTCCTTGGATCGATTCCCGGGTCGGGAAAAATGTTATTGGGTTTTTCTATAAGGAAATTATAGGATAGCAGCCCGGAGTTGGAATTGTGCCCGGTAGATGGCAATATGCTCACCATCTATAACATGGGACTTAATAACAGCATTGGTGAAATGTGGGTGTACAATAATGTACACCTCTGCCTACCCCTTCGGGGAATACAGGCGTGATACTATGTATGTTTATGTTAAGTAATAAATGAAAAAAGCGTAATGAGTGAAGCCTTATGAGAAAAGGGCTGAAAGTTTCTCACATGAATATGTTACTACACAGAAATCCGACGGGATAAAAATAAATAAGATACAATTGTGTTTTTTTTTTTTCATAAATTCTTCTACGTTTGGCCTCCAATTCGCCTGATGGTAAGCGATAGTGTGGCTGAGGATGGAACACGTATATCCAGTAGAAATCTATTCACTCTAAGTAGAGTAGATAGAAGATAGAGATTTGGGGAGAACGATAGGGTGCACTCATACGGACGCAGGCAACTCAGCCCGAGTTGATGCATTCATTGTGTAGCCCTTTAAGGACACATGACGTCTATAGAAGTCATAATAACAATAAAAAGATTAGTGTTTTTTTTAATTATATCTTTGCTCCACACTATGAATTTCTTGCTGTGACATATTTGCTCCGTGCAGGAATCAAACCTGCGATACGCACCCTGGGCCAACCACGCCGCCATATTGTGTCCTATAGTGTTAACACTATAATTTAATATAAATAGTTCGCTATTTAGTCACTAGCAAATATAACTGCCACAGTAAATTACAATTTCTAGCCTAGCCACCACAAGCTTCCAGGTGGCTTTCCTCGAAGTCACTAGCAATTTAATTTCGATGCTAACCGTACAGCGCTCGGCAATAATGAGCGTAGTTAACTAACGGTACCACCTACCCATTAACGGCCGGCTGTCTGAGAAGTGTGCCCAATTATTTTATGTAGCTTTCTACGTGAAAATTGAGCAAATGTGTTGGTTACGTATTATGGTCATGGACGATATAATATAACACTCTTCCTGACCGTATTTTGACCACGGCAGCCTATCTCACACGGAGATTAGCCAATTAAGCAGGAGATAATTATTGTAGTGCACAAGTGTATGCGCAATCATAGGTGCACTCCCTCTTCCTTCAGCCTCATATTCCATTGGGACGACAATCCGACACGAGCGAGGAAAGATCAGGCGCAGGACCGACGGCTTTACGTGCTCTCCGAAGCACGGGGGTGTCACACCACCTACTTCCTGACTCCGGGCTGCTACTGAGAATTGTCTAACAGAAAAACCCAATAACTCTTAACCCAGGACCTCACGCTCAGCAGTCGCGCTTGCGACCACTAGACCAACGAGGCAGTCTATATAACATAACATAGCATCACGCCTGTATTCCCCGAAGGGGTAGGCATAGGTGTACACAATTGTACACCCACATTTCACCAATGCTGTTATTAAGTCCCATGTAATAGGTGGTGAGCCTATTGCCATCTACTGGGCACAATTCCAAACTCCGGGCTGCTACTGAGAATTTTCTATCAGAAAAACTCATGAACTCTTCGCCCGACCCGGGAATCGAACCCGAGACCTCATACTCAGCAGGGTCGCTTGGGACCACTAGACCAACAAGGCAGTTATATCAAAAATCAAATCTGCCTAGCCTTTTCCCAATTACATTGGGGTCGGCTTCCAGTCAAACCGGATGCAGCTTAATACCAGTATTTTACATGGAGCGACTGCCTATCTGACCTCCACAACCCAGATAATACTGGGTAACACGATATCTCGTGGTATGACTGGTCGTCAGACTTTCAGGCCTCTGACTACCCGTTACGGCTGTCATAGATCTTAATTTGACAAACAAGGCAAGACAACAAGGCAGTTATATATAATATGCAATTGAATTAAGCTCATAATTGTGCACTGAAATGCAGACAATTTCTTAATAATATTTTTCTGAATTCGTCCCCACTGTCGTCATATATGGGATTAAGCTTGCTTAGTGAATTTAGATGATAAATTATATAAGCTTGAAATGAGTTTATTGTTTATGAGATAATAACCCATTCAATAGGCAATATTTATTTCGTGTCGAGTGTCTACATAAATAAAATAAAATTATCGTGTACATAAATATACCTATTGTAAAATATTTCTTTACATATGGTTAAATAATTTAGATTTTCCTCAAATAAAACAAATTCACTCACAGAAAAATATCTATAGGTACCTAAGCAAACGATACAGGTTTCTACCATCAAGTGTTTTATTTCGGGTTTGAGATATCTTTATTTCCCACAAGAATAATTACAATTCACTTACATGAGAAAGTAACACTTAAAAATAGACATAATATGATCAGCGTACGTACATTAAGAAATGCGACAGAATTGTAGTTTAAAAAGAATCGAAATAAATAATAATCATCAAAGTGTGAGCGAAAACAAATAATTTTACAGTATTCCTACTCGGGCAAGGCGTAAACATACACAGAACTCAGGTGGCTGGAAGTTATTTACTCTCTATTAGGATTAAAAAATGAAATGGTTTACAAAGTAGGTATTTCAACAGTATTTTAAAACCTGGGATCGCATGACCGCTTATGTATATTCATTTTCAGCGTGTCATTGAAAAGTGAAAGTTACATTGCATGTGTTTAAAGGTGACAAAAAACAAATGGTATAAATTCCAAGATTTCGTGATAATCTAGAACGTCTTTCGTGCCATGCTTGACACGAGGGTTGTTAAAGTAACACCTTTTTTATTTATTTATTTAATGCTGCTTTCTGGATGAACTGTCTAGGCAAGGTGAAAGGGTAGTATTCCTATCGACTATACAGTGTGGCTCCGTGCTTCGGAGAGCACGCTAAGCCATCGGTATCGGATGGTATCATAACATTACTAGCCCATAGCTGCAGGGCAAGAGCATCTTCTTACACAGAGAAGGCACGTTAGCTCACTGCAGGTTGGTGATTTCAGACCATCAAGTCTAGGTTTCGTCACGATGTTTTTATGTTATGGCTCGTGCCTTCTCTGTATGAGAAGAGGTCCTTGCCGTACAGTGGGACAGTTATGGGCTGGTTATTTATTTATTACATTTTTATATATTCCTGAAGGGTTAGGTAAGTGGTGCATTGTTAAACACTCACTGATACCATTATTAAATCCAATGTTATAAGGCGATGAGCCCAGGGCACAAATCTAAACTCTGGGATTATTATGTATATTATTACTTAGCATACCTAAATCTAAATCACATTTGGTCTGACCTGGAAATCAAACCCAGGATTTCACGCTCAGCAGCCCCGCTTTTGATCAATATACTAATGAAGCAGCCTAGGAAATATGATACCTATTATTATATTAGAACACATAATAATTCACGACCCTTTGTTTCCATGTTTGCTTCTATTCAATTCGAATAAGGAAAGATATTCATATATATTATTTACCTTTCTGTCAATAACGGTGAACATACGCAGGCAACTTATTATCCTAACAAACAATATTTATTTGGAGAAAGCCTTACTTACGATATAGCTATTCACGTTAAAATTGCGACACATTCTAAAGGCAGTATGTGGAGTGCTTGCTATTTTTAGCATAGAGCTGATATTATATTAAGTAAATGATATTAAAAGGCTCTCGCTAGGCGGCTGGATCGAGGCCCTGATACAGAAAGCGGTACTCCTCGATACGGATACTCCTCCTTCCTATCTCTGGAGCCCTATCCACCGGTAGTTGGACCCTGTTCACGATGCCGGTGGCCTACTATTTTTAATATTTTTATATAATGTATTTTTACATCTATATACATAAAAAAAATGTTAACTTTATGAAAATAAATGATACTGAGTAAATAATATATATTTTTAAATATATATTGTTCTTTTTTTATTGATATGTATTTAAAATTATAATAAATATACAGATATATAATAACAACGAATAAATAATAAATGCGATGCATTATTTAAAACGTAAACGCAAATTATAAAAAATCTTGACTATGAAAATATTTATTATTTTGTTACACTATAATAGTTTTGGATGAAGAGAGTAAAAGATAGATAGTTGTGTAGAACACTTGGGGAGGTCTATGCTGGAAAGCAAGACACTCAAGAAACCGGTTTCTAATATGAACATTATTATATACACCTACTTACATATAAATAATATAGTATATATATAGTAGTAGATAGTAATAGTATGTAATGTAACTTAAAGGATTGTTAGTAAAGACTATTATTATAATAAAATAATACTTTAAGTGATTTCATAAAATTGAAATGAAATTGGATGTAGATTAAATTTGAATTTTCATTTAAAAAAAAAAACATATTTACCTACGTCGATTTTGGTTTTCATTACTATATTTTTGAATTAACAGAATTTTAATGATCTCAAAGATTGGCCACTCTTACGCTGAAAGTCTCAATTATAACGGTTTATGACATTTATTTCTGAAAAGATTACATTTTAATCACTTATAGAAAAAATACAATAATAAGTAAACAAAATAGCCGATTCAAAGCCGATTAGCGTTTTTAGTAGGGTAGATGTTAGAAATGTTAGTGGAGATTGTGAACAATGCTTGTTTATTAAGGCCTATGATACAGTGCATTAGAATAAGCGAGAATTAATTAGTTTTGAACATTGTTTTAGTGTTTTACAAATAAAGTGGTGCTTTTCGTAGGGACTAAGCAGGTGTAGGTTATTTAGTTGAAAGGTTAGTTTTCGTAGTGTTAGTAAAACTACAAGTTTATCCTTAACGTTCTACTAATGAAAGATCCTTCAAAATGTGGCCTTCTAATAGTTTCTTAAAGGTTGATAAGTTTTTAGCCTCTTTTGTGTCTTCAGGTAATTTATTATAATTTTTAGCTCCTACGTACAGAATGCTCTTGTTTCCGTAGTTAGTTTTAGGCGGCTTCAAACAGATATTATTAGCCTTTGGTACGTTTGTGGTGGTCTATATTTTTGTTTAATGTTATTTGTGAGTGAATATCCTTTGATATATTTTTTCTAACCAGAATGCAGGTGCTGTATTTATAGCTTTGCGATAAATTCATTAACCCAGTTTCCTTATAAATTTTTATGGTTGGTGTTAGGTAATCATATCGAAATAGCGTTTTAAGCAATTTATTTTGTGCTCTCTGTAATTTATTTAAGTTGCTTTTAGCTGCTGATCCCCATACTTCAATTAGATAATCAAGGTGAGGCTTTACCAAAGAATTATAGATTGTGTAGCACACGTGCCTGGGCAAGCATCGAGATATGAGCTGTAGGCCACCTGATAGGGATATTAGTTTGCTTTGTTTTTTTTATATGTGGCTTCCATGTAAGGTCATTGTCAAGATGTAGGCCCAGATATTTTTCTGAGTTTTGTTTATTATTTTATCGTTATTTGATAATGGACTATAGGTACCAATTTTTTTGTTTTCGATGTGAAGATAATATAATTTGTTTTTGAGGCATTGATGGTCAGCAAATTTGACTGGAGCCAAGTGTGTAAGATATCCAAATCATGTTGTGCTTCATTCATAACCACATTTATCGAGTCACCAAAATAGAACTAGCTGGTATCTTCAGCGTACAAAGTAATTTCTCCCTTTAGCCCAATCTTGTGTATACTATTTATATAAATTAGGAATAGTAATGGGCCTAAAATTGAGCCTTGGGGCACGCCACAAGTAATAAGTCTAGGTGTGGTTTGATGGTTATCAATTTTAACAATTTGAGTCCTATTTGTAAGATATGATTTGAAAATATCGTACGCTGTATCTGTAACACCCAAATCTTTCAGTTTTTGTAAAAGTATTTCATGGCTGACGGTATAAAATGCCTTTTTTAAATCAATGAATATTCCTAGGCCTATTTTACGACTATCGATATTGATCCTAACTCTAAACTAACTCACCATCATCTCTAAAATACAATTTCACTTTCTGATAACTCCTATATTTCAAATTGCGATACAATCTAATAGTGAATATACATTACTTCCTATGTTTACACAGCAGAAGTGAGACACTAATTAAAGCTGCAATGTAACCGTGGCGTGGTGTAGTCCCCGAGGGCAGACGCCGCCGCTAATTTTCCATATAGTTAGTGCCTCATCCACTAGCCCCGGCACTATTTGTTTAATACATGGCGTCTGGAATGAGGTAAGCTTTCAAAGCATTATTTTTGTTAAATTATGTTATTAGGTCCGTAACTAAATTCTCATAATGGGAAAACATGAAGATTAGTGTGTCTTTAACTTCTTTTTATCGTATGGTTGATGGACATCCTAGTGTCTGTCTTTAAACCGCCCGTAGGCCTCTTGGCTTTACACACCATCTAGAATATGTCTCAGATGTGCTAGTTTCCTAACGAGGTTCCCTAAATCGTTTAAACAAAATCTAATACGCACATGACTTCGAAGAGTCATTGGTGCGTTGCTTGGGTTCGTACTTGCGACTTTTGAGCTGCCAATCCAACGGTCATACCGCTAGGCTATCAATGCCTGTGTGTTTTACTAATAATATTGGTTGATCTATAACTCTGCATAAAATACATAGACATGCAAATTTTCAGCACCTACACAACCTTTGTTTTGAGACCTCGTTCTCGGCAGTCGCGCTTGAGACCACTAGACCAACGATCATCATCATTCCGCTGCCCTTATTCCAATTTAATTAGGATCGGTGCAGCATGTCCTTTTCTTCCATATATCTCTGTCAGTTTTCATCTAGTCATATCATCTAAGCTAAATTGTATAATAATAAAAAATAAAAAAAAACATCTTTGTGAAAAAAATGCCATGCATGCTTTTGAAAGATTGATCTTTAAAATAATAAATTCTGTAATTGTAAAAATAATGTATTACGGTCGAATTTCGACCATCGGGAGGACACTAGTTTACATAATTACCTAAAAATCTGTAACACATGGAAACATTTTTCGTTCCAAACGCGTATCGCACCCATAATTGTTAAATCGTAAACAAACCCTTTTGTTACTGCTCCAAGTAATCATTCTTTAAATTACGATTCACCTTTACGTTACAATAGGAATGTATTTCATCCCATTTTCCTCTCACGTGGCGAGCGAATCATAGTAATTGTTTTTCTTATGAACACCTAAAGCGGAGTGGAATACCGTGTTGTTTTTGTTGTTAACGCACACTTTCGCCCGTTACGCACACATAACGAAACTTCCCTATAAAATATGTTGGAAGGATGTGTAACAAAGTGTTGACCCAGATTTTGTCAAAGTTTACACACAACGCAACTTTAACATGAATATTGTATGGTTTCTTATTATTAAAATGTATAGAAATAATTTTTGAAGTATTGTGTTAATAATTAGGGCCTCATTTGCAATAAAATGAGAGAGAATTTTCCTTTCATTTCTGATCAAACGGAAGATCAACACCCAGGCTTACGAAAATTAACCAATTTAACGGAGCATGTGTAAAAGGAAAATTATCTGTTATGAACGGGGATAAGATAATATTATTTAAGATGGAAATAAAACAAACTTTAGGCAATTTAGGTCATTTTCAACTTGAGATAGTAAGGCCACGATAGAAAGAAAATAAATAAAGAAAGATATATTTATTTCCAAACAGTGCAACATATTATGTACAGGAATACTTATGTTATATCTTATGAACACTTTTCTAATTACGTTTACGTTACCTCGTTTTCTTCCACCGTAAACTTGGGCTTTCCCTATAAAAGGTCATTAAGGAAAATTGGCAAATTCACCATGGTAATGCTTGGGAGCTTTGTTATCTCTTCAATGTTCCTAGAACCGAGCAAGCAAGAACAATCGCTACCTCGTCGGATAGTCGAAGCCGTGCGAATAAATGCCAAATTAAAGCGAAACGCAAGTGTAGTTGAAAGCGTTTCTTCGAATGACGTCACGAAATCGCGTGGAGTGTATCTCCTCATGTCCATTTTTTATTTTATACGCTCGAGAAAATAATCACAAACTTGGGGAAACTACTTGGTCATCACAGTTCGTTGTTATGCTATAATTATTATTGTTTCTTTATTTTCTTGACATTAACCTGCATATTCTCTTCTTACATTCTTATAATTTATAGTCATATTAACTCATTTTAAAATAGTGGATATGAAGTTTCTTGCAGGTTTTCTCAATAGTACTTACTTTTTGGAAATCGGCATCTAGCTTTGACTTTTCGTATGCATCTTTATTATCTGCCTATTGACACTAAAAATATTTGAGTATGAGTATTGAGACAAGAGAAAATGGAGAACTAAAAATATTTAAAAGTTACATCCTAGTTAGGGGATACTCTAATCTATAAATAATCTATAAACCGTGTCACCTCTCCAAAGTAAACCGACTCAAGAAGATCTTAACCATGAACAATCGATACCGAGTCAGTTAGTCGTAGCTTCGCATTGACAAATGCCGAACTGAAGTGAAATGCAGGCGTGGTCGGCACGCGCGTTCAATGCCGACATGACGGAGTAGTCATATAACTATGTGGGAATGTGGCCAACAAGGTGTAAAGGCCATTTATGCACCTCGTAATTTGTAGTGAGTATGTAATGTGATGACTCGGGCAATCCCGAAAAATTGTCGGGAGTAATAACCGGTATCAATAATAATCGACTATGTAATGGTTTTATGTGTCTAACAATATAAAAATTGTTTTAATATTCCTTTGTATGTGCATGATATATTAGTTAAGGGTTTAATGTTGTCTGTGTGCATATGCTTATGGATTCATTATCAAATTCCTCTTAAGTCCCCCATATCAATAAATCTGAAGAAGAAGAAGTAAAATCAATGCTCCTAGTTGTAAAAACAGTATTATAAATAAATATTATAAAACTGATTCGGTCGAATGCTTTCACGAAGAGCTTTAACAGTAACTGTGTGGTTTTTCACAGTTATTTTACAATCTGTTACAATTTTATGGTTTATTCAAGGTAGCGGGCTCCTTGAAAGTTACGGTTTCAGAATGACAGTTGCTCTCAGTAAACTAAAAATATTTATAGATTTAACGATGTCTAAGAGGTGATAAGTAGGACGGTGTGGTCGTTGTAGAGGGCGAAAACTCTATAGCTGCTTCGCAAGTATGATTCCGCACATAATAAGTATTTTTATCTATTAATAAAACGATGTCAATAAAGCGACTGCTGAGCATGAGGTCTCGGGTTCGATTCCCGGGTCGGGCAACAGGTTATTGAGTTTTTTGTGAGGAAAGTCTCAGTAGCAGCCAGGAGTTTGGAATTGTGCTTGGTAGATGACAACACTTAATAACAGCATTGGTGAAATGTGGGTGTAAAATTGTGTACACCTCTGCCTACGCCGTTTGGGAATACAGGCTATGCTATGTAACAAAATTATTATACTAATAAATTAAAGAGTCCTTTCGTTACGAAGCATCAAAACAATATACTTTTATTTCACTTTCGTTTCAAAGAAGAGTAAAGTTTTAGTTGTATAACCGACTGTAAACTACCAATAAAGTATACAGGCTGTGGTACTACTGATTACAAAACAATAAAAAAAGTATATCTTAGAAAATCGAATTAATTTCGCAGTTTTACTGTTTTTTGCGTAAGCGCCGCGTCGCGCGCAGTAGGTACAAAGACGGCACCGCGCGCCGACAGAGACCGAGCGTAGGTACCGACAAAGACGGGCGGCGCGACCCGTAGCGCGGGGCTTGCGCTCGCGCTACTTACCTACCTACCCGCGCACGCTAGCGTAGCCTTATTATGTTCGTTAGGTCTTTATCGTTGACTTGTATGCAACCTACTTACTTGTCGGGCGGAGCACTCGTTGCTGTGTTGTGCGTAGTATACGAAAATAGCGTCAGCTGTTACGAGACGAATAGGACGTTCACCTCTTGGCTATTATTGTTTTAATTATTTTTATACAACATATAACTTGTTGCTGTATATGTTCCTACAATATGGCCACTGTTCAAAACCACAGCCTGTATATTATTCTTCAAATTTGTAGCACTTTACAAAAAATATGCTTACCCAATATTTTACCTTTATCAATTTCAGCACAGCAAACACTAAACAGGACATAATTACAAAATAAACAAAATTACAAAAACATCAACAGCGTTGTGAACAAAACTACGTAACATGAATAAAACACGAACACTTTGTTGTTTAATTTTGTCTTCGGCATAAATTTCCATTGCTAACCCGAGCCCGATATTTGTGACACTAAATGAATCCAATGGTTGGTTTTGTTTTAGTCGGATACGCGAAATAATTTTTCATGTCCTAGCTCTTTGTTACATGCAAATGAAGGCAGAATGTTTTAGACTTTAAATATCGTGTGTGAATTTCTTTTAAAGTTACATGTTAAAAATAGGTAGGCCGCTATCATTTGCAAGTTATGGCATACAAATATAAAAGCCATATTCTTAAAATAAAATTATTATGCAATATTAAAAAAATGGAAGGAAATAATAATATAAAATAAACTCAAATTAGATTATATAAAATTCCAATATTTAATTTTATTAAATGATGAACATTGATCACCAGATCAATATTCATCATTTTTCTATTAAATAGTTATAAGGTGCCCGTTTAAACTTTGGTAAGGGCAGTTCGTTATTATATTTTCTGGAGGTGTGCCCAGTCTGGGCCAAGCAGCGCCACGACCACATCGGGGCAGTAAGGGCGTCAACCTCTCGCTTTCGACCATGATTAGATACATGGTCGGGAGTGAGAGTGCCTGGGAGGCCATCGCCGACTTCTGCGAGGAGGCGATGCTCGTGAAGGAGGTAGTGAAAAGGGAGGGAGAGGTAAAACCCGCTCACCCCTGCCGCAGAAGCGAGCCAGGCGCCGAAGGGCGCTCAACGATCTCCAGCCACCGTGAACCGTGGATTGCGGGCGGTGGACATGGGTGGTTCGCCGCCCGACAAGTGCCAGGCCCGAGACCGCCGCGCATCGTGCTTTGAACATATGAGTGTGGAATAATGGTGCAAGCTAACTATGGCTGCACCTGCACAAACCCTGCAGTGTCGGGGTCGTCGAGGTCGCGGCGATTGCCGCTCCGAACCCGGGACCCGTGTGGTTTTTAGTCGGTAGGAGTCCGGCACAGCGTCCATGACGAATTTTCCAAACGAAAACAAAATTTTTTCTTTATTATATTTAGGTATCTTATTGATTGTTCAAGTCTCTCAAAGGCTTCTGATTTGGTTAAGGTTGTTATTTACTAACAATAGCCGGAACCAACGGCTTAACGTGCTCGGAGTACGGAGATGTTCTGATGACAATGCTTTTACCGGTCATCCATCTACAGAACGATAGTTTAACGACCAGAGGTTGCAACTATCTATGTAAACCTTTGTTTAATAATTTATCAACGTAATGAAGCTTTTTGTTGTATATCTTGTAAACATTATCTCTAAGGCCTATCATAAAATTCCATGCGATTTTTTTGTTACAAATGGTAATGAAAACAGAAACTATAAACGATTAGCTCCACCCATATTTTAAAAATATGAAGTAAAATATATATATCATCCATTATATTGGCATTAGAAATACGAATACTTCATTAAATCCAAGCTCATGCTAAGACTTTTTATATGACTCCTGAGAATACATGCAATCAGATTTCATCGGCATCTAGTTAAGTCGCCATGTGCATTTTGACCTTATCTCATACTCTGATTCATTGGTTCTGTATTTTAACTGGTATCCAATCTTTGATATATGACCTAGAGCTATGTTAATAAATAATAACACCTGCAGACTTAGAATCCTAGTAATATTATAAATGTGAAAGTTTGTCAATGGATGGATGGATGTTTGATACTCTTTCAAGCAATAACTACTGAACAGATTTACATGAAATGTAGCATACAGATAGTTTATAACCTTAATTAACAAATAGGGTAGGTATTTTAAATTCCGGCTGGACTAAATCCAACGCAGTAATCCAAATAAACTACACGCAGACGAAGTCGTGGGTAGTTCGTCTTGTGCTTTTAAAACGTTTAACTCATAATTTTCGCCGATAGAAAGATACAACTGCGAGCAGGGATCGAACTTATTGCTTATATCAATATAATCATCCTGCGTACTTATTCGCTATCTCGGTTGCCAACCGAATTGAAGAACACTTTGTAGTACATTGCGTCGTGTGTTACAGCTTGTCTACAACAATAGTAAAAACTTACGACGCAATGCACTACGAAGTGTCCATCAATTCGGTTGGCAACCGAGATAGCGAATAGGTACGCTGGTCTACCAAAGATGAATAGCGACCTATGTAGGATTCTCTGTCCATAATAACACACCCATAATAATTAAAGATAAATCTTTGAAAAGCATGAACGCATATTTAGTGAACTCTTAACTTATTATATTCAATGGAAAAAGAATACGGTCGTGAGCAAAAAAAAAGAACCTGCGCCTTCCGGATGTCGGTGTCGGTTTGGTCACCTGTATAGGGACTGAATAGATAGCAATGATGTCGCCAAAAGACGTGTTAAAATGTGGATGAAGAATTTGCGGTGGTGAGCAGAGGTCGAGATGGCTTAGTGGTCAGAGGGCCTGGAGCATTTATCCGGGAGGCGCAGGTTCGAATCCTGCTCACGACCGTATTCTTTTACCATTTAATATAATCACCCATAATAACATGCCAACTCCTATTTATATTAATCTGATATTGTGTCACTTCAGTTACTTAATTCAATGTTATCTATGACCGTTACATTACAAAATTAGCGATAATATCATGATAAAACCTAGACTGGTCTTAAATCGTGATATTAATGTTGCTAGAGTCCCCACTAGGACTCTTGTATTGTAGATGAGTTTACAGAGACAAATCCTACATCGGATCCCGCCATGAACATTTATCTGTAGGCCATACAAATAAATGTTCCGAGCGGGAATCAAACCTGCGACCACTGCGCCAACCGTACCGTCATTATTCTGTTATACTATTATATCGCCGTAATTTCATAGCAAAATGCCACTTTTATTTATAACATACGACGTAGGAATTGCAATACAATTTTTCCACACCACAGCGTACAAAAGTTTAAGTGGCAGTAACTTGGTATCGTAACAGTTTATAAGTGACAATAATGCGCTACGTGCACTTTTGAAACTTTACAACCGTCTTTTAGAGCGATTGTGTGATATATTCATAGTTCAAACCTATACACCACATGGTTTTACTCTTCATAACTTGAGGGGTATCTAATAATTTTATATATAAAGAACTAGCTATAAACTGCTTAATCAATCATTCCCTGAAAATGGACAACGGACTTTTGGCATTTTTTTTTTCGGGAAAGCCTTTAAATTTGCCTTTGGGGTCAAGACAGCGGAATGTGGGATTTTTACCTAACTAAAACCACCCCGGTGATCACCATCAGCACATGCAGGGGGACACTGGGTCCTCTTAATAGACCAGCCCCAGAACCCCCGCCGTGCAACACCTAAATTGTATTAAATGGAAAAAGAATACGGTCGCGAACAGGATTCGAACCTGCGCCTCCCGGATAGATCGTCGAGATGGCTTAGTGGTCAGAGCGCCTGGAGTATCTATCCGGGAGGCGCAGGTTCGAATCCTGTTCGCGACCGTATTCTTTTTCCATTTAATATTGTAACTTTAGAGTTCGCTAAGCATGCGTTAATGCTTTTTCAAAGACATATCTTGGACCTAAATTATAGTTGGCCTGTATAATTATTGGCGCCCGTCGAAACTTTCATCAGCAGATCATAAGCTGCGAAGGTTGCAGAGTGAATGCAGCTACAATCCCCAGACCCTGGTAAATATTTATTTAACTCTTTATTGTTCACCGATAACAACAAACAAAAAGAAAAAAATATGGGGTAGTTTGTGGTGTAGAATAAAATCAGTGACTAAAGAGATTTGTGGAAGTTTCCACACATAACAAAGGTATAATGAAGCTTAAAGAGAGAATACTTTAACAAAAAACTAAGTGTGACATTGATGAGAATCAAGACACAGTTTAGGTCGTCTTTATCGCCTTAGTAAATTAGCGGCAAAGGGTCTATTTTATCCCCCTTTTATAGAAACTATCTAGATAAAGTAGCAGATTTCGCTAACTGAAATGAGATTATTTTTTATGACCTAAGTTTTTTTATAGCTCAAACGATACTTGCTAGCTCTTAATAAGTCGACCTTAGAACGTATTCTGAAGAAAGTTACTTGCTTCACATTGAACATAACATAACATAGCATCACGCCTGTATTCCCCGAAAGGGTAGGCAGAGGTGTACACAGTTATACACCCACATTTCACCGATAATGTTATTAAGTCTCAGGTGGTGAGCAGTCGGCACATCTGAAACTCCGGGCTGCTACTTAGAATTTCTTAACATAAAAACTCAATAACACTTTGCCCAACCCGAGAATCGAACCCAAGACCTCATGCTCAGCAGTTGCGCTTGGGACCACTAGACCAAGGAGGCAGATTTACATTGAAAAATACCATGTCTACCTATTAAATGGTGCCTAACAGCGTAACTGTCATTGCATTTTTTAAGTTGAACCTAGATTTCAATGTTTATCTACCTCGCTGTCGTTGGTTAAATGCTCGTAAGAGGGGTACTCAATGCGAGATCCTGGGTTGCGAAGTGTTATTGAGTCATTAACTTTTAAACTATCGCGTTGCATGATATTACTATATACTAACAGGAATTAACGCGCAATAAATACCTTTGAATCGCTTGACGTTTCGACCAGGTTGCACTGATCTGACTGATGAAAGGTCAAGCGATTCATAGGTATTTATTGCGCGGTAATTCCTGTTAGTATACGTATATAGTAATGTTATTGAGTTTTTTCTCAGTAGCAGCTCGGAGTTTAGAATTGTGCCCGCTAGAAAGCAATAGGGTCATCACGACAACAAATATGAGAGTAAAATTGTGTACACCTCTGCCTACTCCTACGGGGAATATAAGCGTGATGCTATGATGCAAATTAAATGTTTAAAATCACAAACGCAGTGAACCGGTGGTTTTTTCTATAAGAAACGAACCTCCTGTACAAGGGGTACTATTTCATTCATATAACTTAATAACTTCTGATCGCGACTTCGTCTGTCTGGACTCTAGAATTGGTTCCAGCCGGGATAAAAAGTATATTTTGTGTTTATCCAAGTTATAAGGTATCGGTGTTCGAAATGTCATTCAATTCCGTTCAGTAGGTAGTTGTTGCGTGAAAGAGTAACAATCATCCATAAATTCTCACAACCTCAACTTTTACATTTATAATATTAGCAGGACGACGTAATATTTTCATTACAATTAATAATTTACTTTAAAAACAAACAATAGAACATCCAAAGTTACCTTGATTTAATATAATAATAAATTAATAACACAGCTTTATTTCTATAATTAAAATTATGCAGTTTCCGACTGCAAACTCCAATATTAATTAACAGAGGGTTCACTGTTGCAGTCCAACAACGAAGCCTCGGCCTTAAGGTCTCCCAGGCCCAGGCCACTTAATGACTTCTCTTAAATATAGGCTTTTGTAATAAGTTGGGTATTTCCATTTCCCAGGCAAATATCGGCAGTAATATATACGTTAATTAGAAAACCGCGTTTTAGGTTAGATTAGAGAGGGTTAGATGTGTATATTTATTCAATAGTTATAAAACTAAATTATTTGCCATTCATTAATTTGTCATCTCATAAAAAAACTAATATCCTAATTTTATCTATTTAATTTACGAGCATAATAAAATGATAGGCCTAAATCCGAAATTTACTAATTCTCGGGCAAAGTTTTAAATTGTTGTGGCAACAAAAACGTTTAGTCACCTGTATAGAAACTGAATAGATAGCAATGATTTCACCATAATAATATTCCTCCCGACTGTATTTAGGTCACGGCGGCCTATCTCCACGGAGATTAGCCAATTACGCAGATGATATTATAGTACACTGTGTATGCGCAAACACAGGTGCACTCTCTCTTCCTTCACTCTCATATTCCGATGGGACGGCAATCCGACACGACCGGAGAGAGATCAGGATCAAGTGAAGGTTTTTAGCTGAGTTGCCCGCGTCCGTAGGAGTTCACCCTTAAAATGGAATCACTACACGTGGTAACGTAACTCTGGTGGGAGGCTTGGGACGCGGCTGGTTACCACCCACCGGAAGAAGCCATGCCGTGAAGTGACCAGTCGTGTATAGGGATGTAGTCCGGTGCAACCGTTGTGGGAGACGGGTCAGGGCAGTTGCACGAACTCCTTTACTATCGTTCTGCCCAAATCTATCTACTCTACTTAGAGTGAATATATTTCTTGTGGATCTATGTGCTCCATCCTCGGCCACACCGTCGCTTACCATCAGGCGAGTTGGTGGCCAAAGGTAGATCCATTTTGGATTTAAAAAAAAATGTCCCATGACTTTGCGTGCTCTCTGAAGCATGGAGGGTATCACACCACCTACTTCCTGACTTAGTATTTATTCGGGAAGCGCAGGTTCGAGTGCTGCTCATGACCGTATTTTTCTTTCCACGAAATTTATAAAAAAAATATCTATAGAGTTCGTTACGCATGAAATTATGTGTTCAAATAATTTATCTGTATTTACTAACATAGTTAATAAGGAAACTTGAGAATTAATAAATTGCTAATTACGATAAGATCATAGAATTCCATTTTTATGTATGCAGTGAAAAATAAAAACATGACCTGATCTGTAAGCCCTTACTCCCAGGCCACTAAATGACTTCTCCTTAATACAGGCCTCTGTAATAAGCACGATAATTTCCAAGCTAATGTTATTGGTACTTACATTAACTTTTATTAGTTACAATATAAAAGTAACGTCCATAGGTTTTATGTAAATAGGTTGAGTACTTTCTGTGTGAATATTGGAAGGGATTGGCTGGAGTTTATTGAGTTTCTTTGTTTTGTAGGTAGTAATTAGTTGGTTCTCGACAGTCAATTAGTTTGAAATGTCATTTGTTTTTTTTTAAGGTCAGGTTTTTTACGTTAATGTAGACGGAATTGGGAATGACAAGCGTTTTGCTTGTATTAGACAAAAACCAAGCTCTTGCGAAGCTTGGCCGGGTATTGCTAGTTGTATTATAATGAGATAGTTTCTTAGTGACAAACACACGTGATACCTTCGGTCATCGGACCAGTCTTTTACTGTACACGCTGTTAGTTTGTGGAATGCGCTCCCAATAACAATAAGACGAGCTCACTCAATACTTGTCTTCAAAATTTTTTTTTGATAGTTTGAACCCTCATCCTGATGCCGGTGACCTGTTATTTTTTTATATTTTTGATATACTCGTATATAATTTATATGGTGAGGAATAAACGGAACATAAATACTTTCCTGTGCAGGTGTAGGTGCTTAAAGTGAGCATAAATGCGATAAAGAGTTAACTTTGACGTAAAAACCTTTTACTACTCCCCCTCCCCATCCCTATTCCCTCTATTACTCCATATTTATCACATCGTGACTAGCCGATCAAAATGGAATATTTTATACATATCAGTATTACAAGAATATTCTTAAGACTCAATATTTAAGGTAAAATATTCAATACATCTTGGTCCAATTAAATCTCAGTATTTAATTCAACAAGTTACCTATATTACGGCAAAATAAATAAAGATTCCTTTTTGCCTTTAATTATAAATCTGTCAACATAACACTTTTACTTTGTCTACGCCGCGTACCAAAATATTTTCAGCCACTTCTAGCGCTATCGCTAACAAGATTATTCCTTTTCATAAAACCTTCTTGAATATAAAAAGGAGGAAGCATTTTTGAATTGTCACCCCCAAGGGTTGGGACCGCTGAATTGTCGTTTTCCGTCACGTTCTTTTTGGGTCGTTTACGAACCAAAGTAACTTTACGTGCCTCACAAATCCCTAGGTTTAGGGCTCATAGCACATCTGATCTGGGTCGCTTCATAAATTATGTATTCTGTAATGAACTTCATTTAATTTTTGATTTAATTTAATTAATTACCACTTAAATGGAGGCACGGGTTTTAGGTTAATAGGGAATTAAAACGCGAATACCGTTTTTGCGCGTAAAAGGCGTTCCTATCAATTTAAGTGAGTATATTTCTTAGATATTTGTACTTATCTCAACCATATCATATTCTATGACTAAAAAGGTTTCTTACGATGATTAGGCGTTTTATTATCATCAGTCATAATAAATCGAAATAGGAACTAATAACAAGTGATGAGAATGAATACCATATATCGATTTATATAACTTAATCTGCCTAGGCTTTTTTCTGATTACATTGGGGTCGGCTTCCAGTCAAACCGGATGCAGCTTAACATCAGTATTTTACATGGCGACTGCCTATCTAACCTCCACAACCCAGTTACTGGGTAACACGATATGTTGTGGTATGACTGTTTGTCAGTCTTTCAAGGCCTCTGATTATCCGTAACGGCTGTCATAGATCTTAATTTGACAGCCGGGACAGACGGTTCAACGTGCTCTCTGAGACACGAAGGGGCTCGGTATGAAATTATCGGTATCCACATAGCGAACGCGACAAGCGCAGCTTAATGTCGATCGATCTATCTGTGCGGCTAATACTTAGCCACGAACCCCTCTATCGATTTGTATATTTCGTTTTTTTTTTTAATTTGAATTAATGATACCCATAATAGTGGCGAGTTCCTATGTAGTATACGCAACCCATCGTAATCGAATACCAACATATCACAGTTGTATACACCAAGGTTGGTATCAGTACTTAGGGCCTAAAGGGCTTGATTTATAGACCGATGTCTGGAATAATCACGAGTTAAAACGGGCTGTTTGTTAATTAAATTACTGCTTCAATTTACTGGAGTGATAAGGTCAAGGGCGAGAACTAAAGTAATATCTTAGATTTGATAAAGGTACCCATTACCTACTTCCATTACTTTGGTTTGGAGTGAGTACACGTTGCTTGAGAATGCGCGCGTGCCTTTCGTTTCCCATGGTATCATTGTTATTCTTCGCCACCAGAACCAACGAAACTTGTCATCACAACCAGTTAGTTCAGGGAAGTTCTGTAATATTGTGAGAGTACAAATTTTGTGTCTGGCATTCGAACTCAACTATGTATTTTAAAATAAAAGTATATATTTTAATCTGTATACGTCTGTTTCTTTATTTGAATATCCCAGAGCGTAGATATCACTGATTCGACGGAGGAATACAAGAAGAGAGAAAGAAAGAAAAGAAAACTATTTATTTTGGAGTCATTTAGAGGAAATAATTGCTGATAATAAAAAAAACATAATACTTAATAATTAATTTAATAAAACTGTGGACTTACTCTTGAAAATAATTCCGCTCGATTGACATTGGAAATACGTCAGTTCTTACTTTTAAATGCCAAAATGTCTAAAAAATAATTATAGATTCGGGATAATATGAAGACAACATGCTTGCTTTAAAATTGAGGCAATTGTAATGTAGGTAAATTTATTTTAAAATTACGCGTTGTTTTAAGGCGTCTATTTAATATTGGAATTGGATTAAATTGGTATTAGTTTCAAGAGTAACATTGGTCTTACAATACATCTAGCTCAAAAGTGTGGATACATATTTATAAAATCTTTTTTATTTTACTCTTTCGATTTGGCTTTATAACTGCTAAGCTCTTGCCTCAGTCATTAGCAGACACAATAATTTTTTATTGTTACAACGTAAAGATCTGTACGTTACTGAGCCAAAAGGTCAACAACCAAACATAATCTTCATCTCTCTATAATAACAGTTTTTTTAGGAGAATAGACTTCAATGTATTTGGAAGAGTTTGGAAGATAGTTGGTGATAGAGGTCGTCTGATATAAAAATGCACATCTACCTAGCCTTTTCCCAATTCCATTGGGGTCGGCTTCCAGTCAAACCGGGTGCAGCTTAATACTAGTATTTTACATGGAGCAACTGCCTATCAGACTTCCACAACCCAGCTTCTGGGTAATACGATATCTCGTGGTTGTCAGACTTTCAGACATCTGGACTGCCCATAACGGCTGACATAGATCTTAATTTGACTACCGGGACCGATGGTTTAACGTGCTCTTCGATATAAAAGTGCACGTCCCATCAATATGTACAGACAATATATAAAATTTAATCTTTAATGATCATACAATTATCGGCTAGTTATGAATGTACACGTACAAGTATAGTGTTATAGTATTTACTTTGAGAAGGGTAGGCAACGCAATCAGAGATGCTTTTGTTTTTTTTGATGTCCGTAGGCAGTGGTGACCACTTACCATCAGGTAGGCTGCCAGTTTGTTTGCCACTCTATAGTTCAAAAAACTATTTCACAAACTGAAATAATCACGTTTAGTAGAGGGGCATCCACCTTTACATCAGATGAACTGAATAGTACTAAGCTAATCAAAAGTTCAATGGAAATCCTACATTATTCCAATTAAGCTGTTGCGTCAGTCATTAGCAGACACAATAGATTTTTATTGTTACAACGTACAGATCTGTACGTTACTGAGCCGAAGGTTTGTAATTACTAGTTTTTATTTTTATACAATTCATTTTATTGACGTAGTACAATTATTCCAATTGAATTTTTTTTTGACACTTGTTTGTTTATGTAAATTTACATATCAATTATCTAACCGCTAGTATTCCTACTAGTTTTAAATTTATATTAACATTTCTTTGTAAAATGTTAGCATTATGTGGACATTAATATAATAACTTTCTAGATCAATGAGCCAAATTAAACGGTTCATTAATATGTTGGCAATGTTCCATTTTGGTTAGTGTTTCAAATTGTTTTTGTGATATATTGTAGTTTCAAAACAAATTGTGTCCAAAGATTGTTTTGTAATGATAACATAAGAGATAACATATTTAGAGCCCAGAAGCGTTGTGTTAGAGCTATGTGTAGTATCAAACCTAGAGATAGCTGTGAACCTTTGTTTAAATCTTTGAAAATTCTAACTTTTCCGTCGTTGTATATTTTAGAAATGGCAACTTTTGTAAAATTAAATAAAGAACTATTTGCTAAGTTCTCGGATGCCAAAAAAGGTCCTGTGAGAAGCCAATACAAAAACCTTTTAATTACCGGTAGTTATAAAACAGCACTGCTGAGGAAGAGTGTACTGTGCATGGGTCCAATCATATTTAACAAATTACCAGACAGTTTAAAAAATTACACTCTCCAACAATTTAAAAATAAACTTAAGTCGTTTTTGATACAGAAGTGTTATTATTCAATAAGTGATTTTTTGAATGACCCTATGTGTGACATTTCAACAGAACTATAGTTTTTACATCAAATTTTTTTTATTTCATTGTTTTACCCCTTTTTTTTATGCAGAAATTCTGTTATTCGTAATGTGATTATCTTATTTGTTTTATTTTTCTATTATGATCCTGTGTATGACATTCCAGCAATTTAATATTATTGACATTATTTGAAATCTACTTTTTGTGCTTAATAATTTTTATTGATATTGACATTATTTGTTAAATTTTGCATGCCAAAACTCAGGCAGAATGTACCCGGCTCACTGTATTTTATAAGAACATTATTGTATATTACCTACATTCGATGCGAATAAATGATTTGATTTGATTTGATTTGAACAAAATGAAAGTAAAATAGATCAAACATGTTCAATTTTCAAAGTGTTGAGCGTAGAACATGAGGTCCCGGGTTCGATTCCCGGGTCGGCCAGTGTTTTTGAGTTTTTTGATTAGGATCTCAGTAGCAGCCTGGAATTTGGAATTTCGTCCGGTAGATCTGAATAAGCTCACCAGCTATGTATTAAATGAGACTTAAAAACAACATTGGTAAAATGTGAATGCACAACTGTCACGTCTGTCTACACGTCTACCTCCTCGGGGAATACAGGAATTATTTTTATCTAATTCCAAATTTTAATTCAATGAATCAAATTCTGCATACAAATAACATAAAAGCAGTCTGAATCAATTACCATAAAAATAAACTAATTGGGCTCTACGCAATCAAGGGGATCTCTTCCTAGGTTCATATTTAAAATTATACTTTGGCGTCAAGCCAGTGTAAGTAGCATATCTTTAAGCGGATAAGCCAAGAGATATGGCTTAAGATAAAGTACACTTTACGCGTTGGCAGTGTGGTTGGTACCTAACATCTAAACGAGAATGTGACAGGCGCTTTCAGGATGCACGGCGCTACGAGATTACCTTGGGACTCCTCTTGGAACTTGTTTACTCAGAAGTCATTTTCAAAGTTATTAAACATTATTTTTAATAAATACCGTGATTTTCACGCTATCTATAAACTTTGGAAAAATTCTATAGCTTTTACAAATCAAATCTTACAAAGGAAGTATTACTTAAAAATAATTTGTTTGAAAGCCATTTGTAATTTCATTTAATGAAATTAATTTTGAGCTATGCCGTAAAAAAGGGTCTTCATTTAACCTGTGTTGCCGCTTAGTGCAATTAAAATGATAAATCTATCAAATGCTATGCTATCGGGTGTTTTACGTCAAAGTATTTACTTTGAATGAAAATTCATAAAACATAAAAAATAAGAATGCATTATGTAATGTATTCACAATAAAAATGCTTATTTCGATGGTGTGAACATTTAGTCGAAGTTTATGGTAGTTTGTTCAAAATACCAGTCCAGTGCCAGTCCCTGTTGTGGCGGCATACACTCTGATAAAATGCATTCTGTTTGTAGGATTTGCAAGATGATTCAAATTATTTTATTTTATTTTTATCTCATATAAATTTACTTTTTCAGTCTGTATCAGGTTACTAGTTATCTTGGACTCTGAGAGAATCGTCCGGTCGCTTGATGCCACTACGCATTGCAAAATTCCTAGAATTAATACTAGCAACGCCGCATCATGTGATGCAGGGTGGATGCGACGGTATACCTAATACAAATCTTGCTAGCAAAATACACAATTGAGCACCATTTTTAATTCACACTTTTACACCGCTTAAAATATTTATTTAACTAACATTCTTTCACGTTATTCATTAAATTTGTATATGGGAACACGGTTGACGCCGACCGAATGACGTCGGCGTCACTTGCGGATATCACAGAATATCAGTGTTGTGATTTTTTATATCGCAGCGTATGCTGAGTGATGTCCGAATTTTGGCACTGGTGTGACACACACTTTCCCTTATTTTGAAACTTTTGTTTTTCTTTTGAACAAAGTTTTGAACAATAACAATAATAATAATACGGTGGATTGCTGTACACTGTCATTGTCATTATTCTGTGGCCCACAGATTATTAATATCACAGAGTACTTTATATTCTTCTGTGGCCTATTAGTTTTGCGGTGTCGTCAGTGAGCAGAAATCGCACCCGTAGTTAGTTTTTATTTCTTCTTTATGTTGTTTTACTTGCTTTCTTATTTATTGTACTTTGTTTTTCTCCTGTGTGTGCCTATTCTGGTGGCAAAATAAATCCTTTTTTCTTTCTTTCTTTCTTCTTTAAAATCAGTAACAGAATCTATTGTAATATTTTTTTAACATATTATATTTGATATATAATTATATTTTTTTAATACATGTTGAGGCCATGTAATGCCTATATTAATTCTATTTTTCAAAGAAACATTGAAAAAATAATAGACAAGAACGGGGCTTGAACCCGCGACCTTTGAACACGACAAGGTAGCTCAGTTGGTAGAGTGATGACACGGAACGTCAAAGGTCGCGGGTTCAAGCCCCGTTCTTGTCTATTATTTTTTCAATGTTTCTTTGAAAAATAGAATTAATATAGGCATTACATGGCCTCAACATGTATTAAAAAAATATAATTATATATGATTTATAAAGGATTGGGATGTTGTTCGGCGATTTACAACTGCAAAGTGGTAACGCTGAGTTTAGTAAATCTGTAAATGATTACTAGATAAATATCACCAGGCGTCTCCTTAAGACGTATACAAAGAGGATTGAAAATTCAATAGGTTTGAACACGACAAGGTAGCTCAGTTGGTAGAGTGATGACACGGAACGTCAAAGGTCGCGGGTTCAAGCCCCGTTCTTGTCTATTATATTTTTAATGTTTCTTTGAAAAATAGAATTAATATTATATTTGACCAATTAATATTTAAAGTGTCGTATAAGCTGGAAAAAGTACGCGGACTTCTAGCTGCGCGTGTTTAAAACTCTGTAATATTTAATACGACATATTTGAAATTTTTGTTTAAAGTTCTCTAATGAAAATATTTGACACACGTTTCGAATTTCGTATAAATTAAAAATAATGTTACATACATATATTTTAAATAAGAAAATGTGTGTATCTAAAAAAGTATATCGCTAAGCCTTTTCCCAACTACATTAGGCTCGATTTCAAGTCAAACTAGACGCAGCTTAATACCAATATTTTACATGGAGCGACTGCCCAGTTACTGAGTAATGCAATATCTCGTACCTACCGTAAGACCGGTTGTCAGATGTGATGATGATCTCCGAGAATAACTGTAACTATCTATTTACAATAAGAAATAACTAAAAAAAAGGATTCAATCCCTTTACATATATTAATCAAACTCATGTAATAACTGAGGCAACTAGGATTAAAATATAAAATCATAGTGGCGCCGTAATTGAAATGCTAAGTAGCAGCGATCTAATTACAGTTGTATTACCTTCAGCCGGAGTTGAGAGTTTAATTAAACCAGACGAGTCGCTTACGGCGACTGTGCACACGTTACATGGTTTAAAGTAGAGAGCCGAGCGAGCGGTATTTGTTGAGCGAAGTAATGGGTCTAGATGGCTGGATGAGAACATGTGTTGTTTTAAACATTTATTTCTTAATTCCTTTTGTTGCTGCATTAATGCGGATGATAAATAAATGTATTCATTTGTTTTAATTTATGATTATTTTTTCTAATGATTTTTAAATGTTCTTCATTTATCTATTCACACTCACTCTCATCATGTTTTTAAAGCCTATAATCATGGATGAATCTTAAAAAGAATCAATAAGTTTTAATAATAATTGTTTTTACTTCACTACTGGTTGGCTAAGTACACTCAACGCTAAAACGAGTCTTAACCACAAGGTAACTTCGTAGTTTCTCGCCACTCCTCTAAATATACAATAATGTTTAAACCTCTTCGCTTCTAACTCGCACCAAAACGAAATCAACCGAATGTCTGAATCTTACAGCTCTATCAGAAATGTCGTCCACACAAAGAACCTTTACATTGTATCATCTACAATCTTGGACCGATAGACAGCACTTACTGGAATGTTATCACTTCAGTTTTGAAAAGGATTTCAATTCAAGTGCATTACATATTGGACGACTAAAGATAATGGTTTATTGGGCACAAAAGCGGCTGCTAAGGTTTTAAACAATTTACCAAAATACTGTATTTCATTATAAGAAAAAAGAGAGCAAAAGGCTGGCCCATTTGTAGTGGTCCAAAATTATTTTTCGGGGGACATCACAATGTGTCGTTTCCATCCGACATGATTTCTGCAAGAATCAGTAGTTTGAAGCTATGATTGTTTTCTTGTACGTTTTAAAATTGCCTTTTTTACTTAAATAAATTACTTGAGTTTTTTTTATGTGTGGGAAATTCATACATCATTTATTCATCAATCCACGAGGTTCTTTACCGGGGTCCCGGATCACAGCTGCATTTAATACTACCCCAGCAGATCTTTAGTTTCTCTACTATGTGGATGGTTATCAACATTATTATGATAGAGGAAAACGTCGAACAAGACGGATTTCATTGACGTTGTGATTAGGATATGATTTTCCTCAATCATTTGGAGAAGAAGCAACTAGTTTTGTATTTGTTTATCAAGTCTTTTTCAGAGAAAAATAATACTTTATTTTTTTTTGTTTTTAATTGATATACTCAGTGGTTTCATAAGGAGGCGTAGGTAATGTGGTAATTACATACTTTTTCTTAAAGATACATCTTTGAAAAGCATTAACGCATGCTTAGCGAACTCTAAAGTTATAATATTAAATGGAAAAATAATACGGTCGTGAGCAGGGTTCGAACCTGCGCCTCCTGGATAATAATTTCACTTGTTATGAATTAGAGCGTCAATTTCGTGAAAAATATATTTGCCTACACTTCAATTACTATAATTGCTAAAATTTGACATATCCTATGAATCAGGACCTTATAATTATGTCAGTCGGAGGTCGATAATTTAGTTGAGCGGCACAGGGTAGTATTTTACAAGCCGCTGTAGTGGACAGACAAGTATAAAGAAAAAGAAAGTTCTACTTATCATAAATCCAAAACGAAATATTCCAGAAATTTCCTTCTAAAATGAATTCGCCTGGTCAAGCGGATTGGTGACCTTTTATTATATTCTTGATATAATCTTGTAATATGGAAAGAACCCTAGAATATTTATCCCTATAATAAGAATACTGGAATAATTTTATCGTCATATTGCGTATCGTAAAGGTCAGACTGCTCTGTTTAGATTAAACCCCTAGGGACATTTAAATCGAGTAACGTAAATATAAAAGATAAAACATTGGTTGATTTCAGATTGTGGTTCGTGGGTAGCAATTGTACGATCGATTTTAGAGGTCAATTTGCGGATACCGTTTTTTATAATAGTGGCAGACAAGCTTACGGAATTCCTGATGGAAAGCGGTTACCGGTAGCCTACGAACGTTTGTAACACCAGAGATAACACTCGCGTTTTGTCGACCTTGTAATGCTGTATGCATGCCCTTCTTGATGAAACCCACGCTTCTCCTACTAAATTGAGCATACGTAGGAGTTAACATATTTGACACTGTAAAGGTTTAGTTTTATTAACCCGCATTTTACCAATGTGACGGTCTCCAGTCACCGTGAGCCGTAGACTGTAGACGGTGGACATAGGTGGTTCGCCGTTCGACCAGCGCCAGGCCCGATACGGCAGTGCACCGCGATTTGCACGTGCGCCACACTGAGTAAATTTGCAGGCTTTGTGGCCAGCTTGCACAAACCCTGGAGTGTCTGTTGTTCAACGGAACGTAACCTGCTGCCTGAACATAAGCTGGGATCGCGGCGTAAGTTCCATGAAATATGTGGTCTGCCGATTGCCATCAACCGGTCACATTTCCAAACTCCGGTCTGTTACTGGGAAATTTCTTACAGAAACCCCAATAACACTGTTTGGACCGGATATCGCATTATCGAACCTAACACTTCATGCTCAACAGCCACGCTAGCGACCACTAGACCAATGGGCCTGCTAGCAACTTTTTTTATATACTCTGCTGTATTCGTATTACTTAACCAATTTATCAGAAAAACGTGTCAGAGTACGTCAAGCCTAGAGAATTATAGTGTAACTATTTATAGCTTCATGGCGTGTCTAAATATAGGCCAATATCTGCCCCATCTTGTAGCAATAACGCGGTATTGGTTTGATGTTCGTTCAAGGAGACACTGATTAATTTTATTATTGCTTCGTGATTTATTAGCCTGTGAAGTGGATTTGTATGTTCGTATAGATTGGTATAAGTTTGACGTTTTAATTTAGTAACGATTTCCAGTTATTACTACTTAAAACATTAAAGTTACGACTGCCACGTTGGTCTAGTAGTCGCAAGTGAGGTTCTGGGGTCGATTCCCGGGCAAAGTGTTATTACGTTTTTCTATTAGAAAATTTTAAGTAACAGCCCGGAGTTAGGAAGTTGGTACTGGTGTGACACCCCCGTGCTTCGTCGGTCCTGCGCCTGATCTCTCTCCGGTCGTGTCGAGTTGCTGTCCCATCGGAATATTTGAGTGAAGGAAGAGGGAGTGCACCTGTGTTTGCACATAGATGCACTTGTACACTATAATATCTCCTGCGTACTTGGCTAATCTCCGTGGAGATATGCCGCCGTGACCGACATATGGTCGGGAGGAGTATATTGCTATAGGAAGTGCATCGAAAATGCGTTAGCATAATTTAAGGGTGATGTATATTTGATAGGCAGTCTATATATAGGTGCTGATTTCTTGTGTTAATTTGCTTCGTCAGTAACATTGGTAGTTAAGATCAAAAAAAATGTGTAACAACAATAGTTCAATTACTAACAGTGCAACAAGCGTTTTTACTTACATACCTCCTTTAAACTGCAGTGGTTCTAGAACTTATACTTTCGCGAAATAGATTACGAACGCAACCAACATGAATGTAACCGACGAAGGACGTACGAGTTTATATACATATAATAAAAAATTAACGGAACGCTATCATGTGTGTACATGGAAGATATATGAGAAAAAATATTATTGGGACCTTTATCAACGCAAATAGCATCTAAAACAATGATTGTTAGAATTTTTGTCTGTTTGTCTGTTTATCTGTTTGTTTGTTTGTCTGTGCGTTTGTGCACGCTAGTCTCATAAACGGCTAATCCGATTTAGATGCGGTTCACTAATATATTGAGGTAAACTTCACTTAAGATTTAGTGTTCGTTTCATGTGAATCGGTTTTTAAATAAAAAAGTTATGCCAATTTAAAGAATCACGTCGAACATTTGTTATTTACGACATACACGCGGACGGAGTCGCGGGCACAGCTAGTATATAATAAGTATGATTTTTATTGCTTACTTTTCAGGTTCTCCTCATGATTCTATATGACCACGCATTTCTGACACTGGTTGTACCACATTTTTGTGCAAAACAATTACTATAAGTGGGACCTAACTCCTTGAATCAGTAGGTATTCTTAGGGCTGTTTTAACTTGCCATTGCAATTTATGCAAATTCTTACTCCACAATATTTTCAATTGCTTTGCATGCATTATAAAAATATACTATAATTACGTTTATAAACTTGACCTTACTCTTGGACTCCGATAAGATATATGAAGGCAATACTTTATGTATTTATAGGATTAATTTTTCCAGCACTTTTTTTTCACTGTTTTGGTAAAGATAATAAAATACATCGCATGTTGTTTGCTTATAATGGGTGATGCAGGAATATACTAAGAAATATTGTAAGTAAATTTATACTGCACCTCTGTAAAAAAATGTTGCCAGACCTAAATATAATAAAATTAATTAAACCTGCCTAGTTGGTCTAATGGTTCCAAGCGCGACTGCTGAGCGTGAAGGTCGGGTTCGATTCCTTGGTTGGGCAAAATGTTATTGAATTAGTTTTTAAGTTAGAAATTCTCAGTAGCAACCCGGAGTTTGGAATAGGTTCACCACCTATTTCATCGGACTTAATAAAATAATTGATGAAATGTGGGTGTACAAGTGTATACACCTTTGCCTACCCCTTCGGGGAATACACGCGTGATGTTTGTTAAAGCTAAACCTATATCGGATCTCTTCCAAATATTTTAACACTAAAATAACTGATTCTTTATGTTCTATTACAGAATGTATTTGACTATTTGAATATGGATATTACTAATATTGAATGACAACCCTACGAAGCGAAGCCTAGTTCTATTTATAGCTGAGAGCAGCCGGCAATCTGTTTATAATATTACTAATGAATGTTACTTGATTGGGTTTCTGGGTCAGTCAATATCAAAGGTTAACGGCCTATCACGCCTGTAATCCCCTATAGCGTAGGCAGAGGTGTACACAGTTGTACACCCACATTTCACCAATGCTGTAATGAAATCCCATGTGGTGGTGAGCCTATTGCCGTCTACCGGGCACAATCCCAAACCTCGGGCTGCTACTGAGAATTTCCTATCAGAAACACTCAATAACACTTTGCCCGATCCGGAAAACGAATCCGAGACCTCATGCTTAGCAGTCGCGCTTCGGACCCTAGACCAACATGGTAGTGAGCAATTATTTTATCGTGCTATTTTGAAGTAGTTTAAAATCAACTAAGTGCATTTATCGCTGCCATCATTATCTAGGGGGAACTAATAGAAACTTATGTCATCTAATGATAAAAACATCGTCATCATCAATAACAGCTCACTTTTATTTGTAACAAAGCACAATTTGGACTCAATCACTGATGATTCTATAACTTTTAGGTAACAGTCTCGACAATAGAGTAAAATGTTAGTTTTCTATTTTTATTGTCCCGGGTAACAGACTATAAAAATTAAAAAAGAACAAGAAGAACAAGCAGAAAAAAATATAGTGGCACACAAAAAGGTGTGAAATAAAAAAAATATAATTCGCACATGACCGTGGTGTTTCTAAATTTTTTAATTATTGTTGTAGGAGGCACATTTAAAAAAAAAATTTAGTACCTATATTTATCGCTTCGCGCTAGGCAATAGGTACTTGGACCCGCGCCCGCGCCCGCGCCTTCCGCGCATGCGCGGATCGTACGACGCGCCGCGCGCTCCGTGGCCGAGTAGTCCGGCTTGCGTCTCCGCCGCTAACGCATATATTTTGTTACTCTGTCCGTACGCCACTCATCACCCGTTACCGTGATAATCTGTTATACCTAATCTAACTTCTCTTTGTGTTCGATGTGTTTGAAATTATATAGAACTTTATTCCCATTTTGGACATTTTCTTTCCGCACCCCGACTACAATGTTATTTTGTTGCCTTAGTCAGAAACTACAGAACGCCACCTTTTACGATCGTAAGGATCGTACTATAATCTTTTTGCTTCGTCTACGTTCATACATCTGTTCATACAAGCGCGCCGTTGTGAGCACTACGCACCTGAACTTAAAAAATAAAATAAATATTTAATAAGAGCTCAAAAGAGACAAAAAATATAATACGTTTGCTTACATGAACTCTCATAAAATTTTCTCGAATTACTGTTTTACTTTTCATAGAGGATAAGTATAAGTTTCAGGGCTTAGGTGGTGGCTTTGAAGGCCTGAGGCTTATGTCATATGCGGCTGTAGGAATTGTATGGAAATTTTGAGTAGCCCATTAAATATACATGGCGTTGTTTCTCTCGTTTCATTACTTTAATTAAGTATTTCGCTCTGTTTTAACTCCGAACGTGTTTCTAATTAAAATATCGCATACATCTAAATATGAATTAGTTTTGATGGAAATTGGAATAGTTTTGCTCTCGTGTGGTGGAGTTTTGATTAAAAATACATATTATAATTATGCTTGTTATTTACCGTAATATGAGGATAGGCGCTTGTCGTTCGCCGGGGGATTGAGGCAATTTAGATTATAATATAAAAATAACTACAAATTAAAATGACTAGCGTAATTATTGGCACGTAATTTCAAAGCATTTAATACACGCAAATTTTTGTAGCTTAATATGACATCACGCTTGTATTTCCTGTGGGGGTAGGCTGAGGTGCATACAGTTGTTGCCAACATTTCACGACGATGCAGTTATTAAAGTCCCATATGGTGAGCCTATTACCATTAATCGGGCACAGTTTCAATCTCTGGGCTGCTATTGAGAATTTTCTAACAGTAAAACCTAATCACAATTAGCCCGACCAGCAAATCGAATCCAGGACCTCATGCTAAACAGTCGCCCTTGCGACCACTATACGAAGAATCAGTTTGTTTAATTGTTCTATCTACATGATCTAAAATTATTTAATTTATAAATACTGAGAAACTGCCAAAAATACATATTGATGACTATGTTTGTTAACCATAATATTACTGAAATAAAATTCCAGCTTTAGGCGTGCAAGCGTCGCTGTTTCAACACGACTAACTGATATAAAAAATGCTGCAAAAATACCGACAACGTTCTGTACAATAATAAATCAGAGAATAGCTGAATGAATGCATCCCCACAATGCGCGGTCATTAAACAATTATTCAAATGACTGTTACCAAAATGAAAATGATATGCAAATTGCAAAAGTGTGCCGTTCACGCATATTAGAGCAAATTCTGAATTGTTTCCATTATAATACATCAATATATATGTATACTAGATTCTGCTCGCGACTTTGTCTGCGTGGATTACAGAACTTAGTCTAGTCGGTAAAAAAAGTATCTTAAGTATTGATTCAGGTTATAAACTACCTATGTGCCAAATTTCAACTAAATCCATACAGTAGTTATTGTGTAAAAGTCAGTAAAAATCCTCACAAACTTTTGCATTTATAATAATTATAAGATAATTATGAAAGAAAGAAAGAAAGAAAATGTTAATTTTTCTTCACAAATATCCATCTACTCTCATTTGCGGTTATAATGGTGGATAGCTCATGGTCTCCCGTTGATTATAAGAGAGTTTGGTGGCATTATCTTTGCTTGGGTGGCAGTAGGTGGTGAAAATCTCTTCTATCAATTAAACTATATATACTGACTTTTCATCGTATACTCAAGTGTAAGCTCGAATATGTATCTATACACTCACTTTACTCCACAATTCTCTACGCTTCCCCACTCGTGGTTGTAGGGGTAGATAGCCCATAGTCTCCTATTGATGATTAGAGCATTTGGTATCTATGTATGGGTGAGAGTAGTGATGGTTTCTCATGAGAAGCACGAAAATGTTTTGAGGTAGTTCTAGAATAGAGTCAATAATTACAGAGGCTACTTATATCAAAACCAGCTTTTTCTCCCAATACCACGCGTGTAAAACCCCATTGTCCTAGTGGTGGAAAGCGCGTCTACTAAACGTGAGGTTCTGGGTTTGATTCCCAGATTAGGTAGTATTTGTATTCTGTTAAGAAATTCTCAGTAGCAGGTCGGAGTTTGAAATTGTCCCTGGTTGATGGCAATAGGCTCACCACATGTTATATAAATAAATAAAAAAATACCAGCCTATAACTGTCCCACCGCAGGGCAAGGGCCTCTTTTCATACAGAGAAGACACGAGCTTAATCACCAGCTCACTGTTGGTTGGCAATTTCAGACAACCAAGTCCAGGTTTCCTCACGATGTCTTCCTTTACCGTATGTCTGTGATGTCTTAGATTAACTAAGAAAGTACATATGACATTGAAAAAGTCACATTGGTACAAGCGAGAATTTGAACCCACAACCTGTGGCTCAGGAGGCGGGCCCGTAACCACTCGGCCCCCTTATATGAGACTTAATAATAATATCGATGAAATTAGGCTGTAGAATAGTAGGTAGACCTCTGTCTTACCATTTGAAGAATAAAGGCGTGATACTAAGTAAATATATTCATTATTTCATATATTATGTTACCAGCCTAGGTAATTGTTACATCGCAATTCTTGGAATAATAATTTGATTGCTAGACTAATGGATTATTATAATAGAGCTTTGTTGGACAGTGGATTTATTTTAATCTGGCGCTTTGTAGCTTTTGTTATTCGGTGGCATTAATTATTTTCATTGTGAATATGTCAGGTCTCTTGGGAGAAGTTATTTCCAGCTGTTGACGGCGATAAGGTTACAAGACACGTAGTAAAATTATTATTCTACGTAATAATATTCGCTATTAGTGACAGAAGGCTGCTGGTAAGCTCTGTCACTATTGTTGTGCGGTGCTACGATCTTGCTACGCCAACGTGCTTCGTTTTGATGCTACGGTTATATGCTACGATTGTATGCTACGCCTAAATACAAAAGGTAACCATATTTATTTCTGTTTAACAAATTTTCGTAGGTACGTTTTAATTCTTGTTTCATGTCTGGGCGTGTATGATATTAAGTATATACCTACTTAACCTTTCGGCTCAGTAACGTACAGATCTGTACGTTGTAACAATAAAAATCTATTGTGTCTGCTAATGACTGAGGTAACAGCTTAAATATGGTTTATTTTACATATATAATTGTAGCTTAAACTAACAGAACATTTTAACAGACAACTAAACATGTTGGCACCAACTGGTACTTCGAGGAACAGGAAAGATGCTAATTGAATTGGCACGATACACCCATTCGATGTAGTTAATATGAAAAATCTAATTAAAATTAGCACAATTGTCTAGGAATATTGGCAAAACTAGGTTACATACTATCATATTATTGAATACTTTTTTAACAAATGCCGAAACTCGGTTCAGAATTGCATGTGTGTATAAAAAAAACCTGTTGCAGATTTACTATAAAAGTAATACTAACATAAATTAGAATAATTAAAGATAACGAATAAATAATAAATTACCGAAATGTAAAACAGTGGGGCAATTACGCAACTGATTTGCGATGTACATTTCAATTTATCATATATTGCACCGTACGCTCTAAAAAGTAAAATCCTATACCACCTCATGAACTTCCAAGATCAACGCAATGTATATTATTTGTCATTCAGAATGAAATCTGTTGCAATTGAAAGTGAGTTCTTTAATTCCTTCGCTGTTCTTATAACCCTCACTTAATTTTATTTGACTAACAGCAGACTTAATTTTGGAAAATTAAGTCTGCTGTTATAGTGGCATAATATCTATTAAGGTTACATATAGACTATGGTGTCAGACAATAACCAAATTGAAGGACACGAGGTTTAATTGATTACAAAATCAATAAACAAAATACCTGAAGTAAACCGTGACAAGTTTTATCACTGAAGTTATAATTTTAAATGGGAAAAGAATACGGTCGTGAACAGGATTCGAAACTGCGCCTTCCGGATAAATACTCCAGGTGATCTGACCGCTATGCCTTCGTGACCTCTACTCACTACCGTGAATTATTCTTCCACATTTTAACACGTCTTTTAGTGACGTTATTCCTATCTACTCAGTCCCTAAACAGGTTTGAATCCTACTCACGCCGTATTCTTTTCCATTTAAAATTATAACTTTAGAGTTTTCTTAGCATGCGTTAATGCTTTTCAAAGATTTATCTGCAAGTTTTATCACTTTTAAAGATTTGATATATTTTTGCTAAGACTAGGTATTTTCGAATTTTAGAAAACGCCGTGGGCATAAAATGCTATAGCGTGATGCTATGTTAAGTTATGTGTACATACTAGAATTATAACCAATAAATAATTTTATTATAGCACATTTGTAAATTGTGGAACTCACAGAAATTATAAAAAGATTTCGCTGACAGCCGCTACTGGCTAAGTGGTGACCTTTACTTTATTCCTATTTAAAGCTTAACTGAATATACTAATTTAACCGATATAGAAACTCCTTTAATATTCAGTAACATAACAATCTACTCAGTAACAGTTAAGAGAAAATAAAAATATAAAACATTAATTAAAACACCTGGAAATGTAGCCTTCATTTTATTGAGACACATTTAGGATTATGTATAATTTAAAAGTTTGATTAATATAATAAAAGTGTAGTGTCGAACAAAAGAGTTTAGAATAGAGTTGTGTGCATAAATTCTAATAAGTGTGTTTTGAATCACTTAACGATTTGGTTTGTTAATGGAATATGTAAAGTAAGAACCACATTCTAAACAATACTATATGTTGCAAATACATCTAAAATCTACTTAAGATTTTAGGTGAATTTGCAAACATTGTAGCACATTTATATACAATATGAGTGTTTTGTTTGTCTTATTTGTATCTGTAAATGGCTCCACAACATTGGCATAATCATAGCGAGGAATTAGACTCATGAAAAAAAAAAAAACCATTAGATAACTCATTTTTAACACTCCGCACACATAACTAAAATTTATATTTTAAGATATCCCCACAGTCTGCATTCAGCTTTAGGTGAAAGACAGTTACATTGGAATAACAACTTAATAAAAATAAGGATAATGAATGGTTGGATATAGATTCTTCAAATTACAATACATATCGTATTTTAAATGCTAATTTGGAGAACAAAACTTACCAAGATTATTTTTCTATAAAAGTAAAGAAGATTAACCTACTGTCTGCCAATCTGTATGGTGGTATACGCCTAAAGGATATTCCGTGTTCGAAATGAGATCGTTTGCAAATTTTATGAGCTCCTTCTATTCTCCATGAAATTTTGAAGAACACTCATTCTATTCGCTAAAGACAGTAAGAGTGGGTTGCATTAAATACCTTTCTTTGTTCGTTTTTTTTTACTTTTACATTTCCTTTAAAGTTTCATTATTATCCTTTTTAGTTTAACAATGGTTCTAACAACTTCATCCAATTTTGTGTCTTTTGCTTGACTGAAGTCAGTTTAATTTGCATTCCATTTTTTTTTATTTGTGATGTATAGCTTCTTTAACTTCAATATTTTGTAAATGTGAGAACTCCGTAAACATTCGTTGTGTTTATTACAATATAGCTAAATATTTTTAATATTAATTACTTTGTTTCGAAGATTACACTGTTTTCGCATTCTTCTTTGTAAATTGAATATACAAATACTGCAAAAAATATGAAGTTTAAAAGAGTAACCATGGAGTTTCTTGCCGGTTCTTCTCCATAGGAATCAACTATTTTCGAACCGTGCAACTAAATTCCGACGTTTCATAAGTGCCTTTTAAATTGGTTTATGTGAAATTTTAGGCAATCTTGTATCTCTGTAGTCTCTTGTTAGGCCCTGGAATTATAGAAATGATGACCATGATCTCTCTGCAAAGAGTGTAGCTACCGAGCAGAAGAAAAATATCGAAAATACTAAGATTATAAAAAAAAACGTAAACTTCTACCTAACCTTTTGAAAAATAGGGGCGTAATGGTATGTAAAATTTATGTTCTATATGTATATCGTAAAATAGCATAATTTTAAAAAAGTTAAAAAAAATATAAAGCAATCGTGACAAACATTGATATTAATGATAGTCCGATGCCCGTCTGCGACCTTGTTTCGTGCTCAGTCAACTCACGATGTAACACTCAGTCTGAGTCCAAAATTATACAGACAAATCCAAAAAGTTACTTTTATCAGTAACTATAAAAAAAGATTAACTCGATAACTTTTTTCTAAATGCCGATTTAATTGATTCTACGCACAGTTTTAAGGTTACATGTCTCCTTATTTAATTTGGTTCTTCCAATATTGGTAAAAGTACGACAGGGATAGGTAACTAGTTTTAACCTAATTAAAATTACATTAGCAAGGTTTTTTTTTTTTTAAATTAATAGGTAAGATTTTCTTCTTTTAAAACCTCTTTTATCGATAAGGAGAATAATTATTATAATAATAATAACAGAGCCAGAATTATTTAACAAAAATTAAATTTGTAAGAAAAATATGCTCTACCTACTTACTAACATTCGATATAACTTGGAAACTTAAAGTAATCAAAATAAGCGGAAGTTTTTGAAAAGCTGTTGGTCCGTGAAATGTTTTACGAACTTGGTGTTACGAATAATAACAGTACGCGTTGTTAGTAAATCAAAGTAAGGAATTTTATACATAGAAAATTTGTTAAAATATAGCATCAAACATACATAGCATCACGCCTGTATTCCCCGAAGGGGTAGGCAGAGGTGTACACAATTGTACATCCACATTTCACCAATGCTGTTATTAAGTCCCATGTAATAGGTGGTGAGCCTATTGCCATCAATCGGGCACAATTCCAAACTCCGGGCTGCTACTGAGAATTTTCTAACAGAAAAACTCAATAACACTTTGCCCGACCCGGGAATCGAACCCGAGACCTCCTGCTCAGCAGTCGCGTTTGAGACCACTAGACCAACGAGGCAGTTGTGTTTAAATATATCTAGGTATAATAAAAATACTATACAACAATCTAGTACAAATCAGTCCTCCTCTTCTTTTTCTTATCGTGTGGTTGATAAACAACCTAATGTCAGAGTATAAACCGGCCGTATACCTTTGACATGGCTTTACACACCATCGAGAATATTTCTTATGTGTACTGGTTTCCTCACGATATTTTCCTTTACGGTTTTAAGCAAGTGATGATGCACATGAAATTGAAAAGACAGTGATGCGTGCCTTGGATTCAAACTTGTGACTTGTTAGTCTTGTCTCAACTTTTGACTTGTCAGTCCAACGGTCATACCACTAGGCTATCACTGCTTTTGATTCACTCTTTACGTAATGAGTTTAATCAGATGTGAGGTATCCACAGGTTGTTCACCCACGTTTCACCAATGCTGTTATTAAGTCTCATGTAGTAAAGTAATGAGCATTCTGTATCATAGTAAAAAAATATCATCGTTTTTATTGGCTTAGTTTACGCATGCTACCAATTAGGTACTAACATAAAAAAATCGTTAAACATAGAAGGTATTTCCTTGTTTTCATAAAACAAGGAACTCTGCTCTTACAGTGAGCGTACCGACAAGCCGATACACGAACGACAAGGGAGTGATTGTAAAATTGTTTTTTTCTATATCCTACTACACGTCGAGCCCCTCTGAACGGATGTAATAATATAACATGCATATATAAACGATTAGATCATCTACAAATAATACATTTTGAGAAAAGCTATGATACAAATTTATCATTTCTGTGAGCAGTCTGCCTCGTTGGTCTAGTGGTCCCAATTAAGACTGCTGAGCATGAGGTCCTGGGTTCAATTCCCAGGTCGAGCAAAGTATTAATGGGTTTTTCTGTCAGGAAATTCTCAGTATCAGCCCGAAACTTGGAATTGTGCCCGGTAGATCGCAATAGGTTCACTTACATGGGACTTAATGACAGCATTGGTGCATACAATGAATGTGTACCACTGTGCACACCTCTGCCTGTCCCTTGGGAGTATACAGGCGTGATGCATGTCTATATACTGTAAACAGAATATATAAATATATAAGTGATAGCCAATGGGCGCTGGAATAACAAGTCAAAAGTCGCAGGTTCGAACCTAAATCATCACTGACATCATGTGAGTTATAACTTGTCTATAAATAACATAACATAACACGCCTGTATTCCCCGAAAGAGTTGGCAGAGGTGTACATTATTGTACACCCACATTTCACCAATTCTGTTATTAATTCCCATGCAATAGGTGGTGAACCTATTGCCATCAACGGGGCATAATTCTAAACTCTGGGCTACTACTGAGAATTTCCTGATGGCTGCCTGCCTGACCTCTTTCCGGATGTGTCGGATTGCCGTTCTATCGGACTATGAGAGATAAGATTGAGTGCACCTTTGTTTGCGCATACACTTGTGCACTATTATATATCCTGCATACTTGGGTAATCTCCGTGGAGAAAAGCCGCCGCGATTGAAAATTTGGTTCCACCACAACCAAAAATTTGAAACATCTTACAAGACTTAAAAAATAAATCACAACATTTTCTATTTTTTACCCGAATTCTTCATACTATTTCGGTCCAGTAAGTATTTAATTCCCAAGAGAGAACGTGGAAACTTGTTTGAACCGGTTTAAATCAGTTTTACTCGTAATATTTTCGCGTTGTAAATAAGGTAAGCGAAAAGGTATACGAGTAATTGGAATTTGTTGTGACATGTAATGTAACAAATAATGATTTGTTAGTACGATGTGAGGGGAGGTATTTTTATTTGGATGTTGATTACATTGCGTTTATATTTAGTTTTATTTTATGTCTGTGAATTATACAGTCGGCAAAACAGTGGGGTATGGAATCGAGAAGGTCCAGAAATGTTCCTGAGATTTTTATAATGCCTATTTAGATACTATCATTTTATGTATACTACAAAATTCCTACAGGATTGCTTATGCTACAATTCCTTGGAAGTCAGAAAAAATTTTGATCAGATCAGAACAATTTTTTTAATCCAGAACGGCTTATTGGATGCCCAAGAGCTATATGAACAGATATCCCAAGTATGTTCCTAATAAATACAGTCGCAGCAGAATAGATAGGTAAGATTTTTGCCGTGCTAACTTGCCGCAACTTTGCGTCAGGTAACTCGCCTGTACCTCGTTCTGTCTCTGCACTCAACGCTCCCCTAAAGACCAACACAGATTGTGATATTTTTGCTGATGAATGGAAGAACATATCAGTACGCTTGGAGTGTTGTGAGAAGCTAGTGCGTCAGTTGCGTCTTCAATTAGTATAAGAGTGGTCATACTTATTAAATAAATAAACAATTCAAAGAGTTATCAAGGGCATACAGCCGACTATAATATATTGCGAGAGTGTTTCCAATCATTCCGTTTGATGGAAGTCTGAAGACTTATGCAAATAATCAATTAATAATGCACTCAATACTCAATACACTCCCATTTCACGAATCTTACTGCAACAATTCTATCCTTCGCAAAAATCTCCATTCTTTGCAAAAAAAAAGCACAGCGAAAACTAACACATATCGATCGAAAATTACTTAGCACCAATAATCTAAGTTTTAATTAACGTCTCACAAGTTCCACGATCACAGTTTAAGACTCGTATTACCGACACGTGTCCGGACAACATTTGTCCTGTATCTTTGGCTATTAGTTAATGATAACTTAGGATTTACGCTGCGATTGGCATAGACTGGGAAAATGTGGTATAAATATTAGGAGATTTGTAAGGCACTCAGTAGCGGCTGGAACATAGCAAATAATATTGTTTTTTCACGTAAAGGAAAATAAATGTCATAAAAAGAAGTGGTAAATGAAGACACACGGAAACTTCAGTGTGTGCTTATAGGAATGGAGAAAGAAACTGGATATCTTACAGAAAGAAGACAAAAGTCACCCCCCGCTCGAAAATCACTTAGTACTTATAACTTAAGTTCCACTATCACAGTTTAAGACTCCTATTACCGACACGTGTCTGGACAACATCTGTCCGGTATTGGTGCTTAGTTAACGAGTACTTAAGAGTTAGGATGTGATTGGTGAACTGACTATAAATACTGAAACAAATGCTACTGAAAATAAAGTGAACAAATGCGGCAAATATCAGGAGACCTATTAGGCATTCAATTGCGCATTAGAACATAGCAACTTTTTCTTTACTATTGCGGATGGAGGAATGTTGACATCACATCCGCATTCGTAATCGTGAATATTCTGCATCGCTTTGGACATCTGCACCCAAATCTGCAATAATAAATGCGGATGTTCATGCGGATGCGTATGTAGCGCAGATCGCGACAGGAAAGAAATTGGGTGGGGTCGTCGGGTGGCGTTTCCAATAGGAGCGAACATATTGGTGACAAGATTCGATTAGTTTGTTATTGGTTTTCGTAATCAATCAGCACAATGTATATGCCATCGCCACATACTTAGACCTTCGCTATCATTATAAGATTTTTATACCAATGACCGAGAAAAATATTAAAGAAGATTTTTCGAAGATGAGAAATACTGAGGGTGACTTTTCAGCTTCTCTTAATTCCGAAACGGTTTAAAAATGAGAGATATGTTTTCTTGAAAAACGATCTCGCCATGATTCGTCAAGCGATGATTAAAGTCAAGAAATACCAGAAAATGGTAGCGCAGACACAGTAATCAAAAAGAAATTACTATCTTAACATAATAAAAAAGTATCGATATAATTGAAAATCCACTTAAATTATTTCTGCTAACATACGAAATTTCTTAAAAAAGAATCTTAAGATCACATCCGCAAGAACATCTTCCTTTTCAATAACATCTTTACAAACATATGTAGCTTAAAAAAATCATGTTCTGGGTTGTCGCATTTTGAAAGGAAAACTTCTCAATGAGCTTGGTTTAATTGCCCAAGAGAAGAAACCTGGAACACAAACGTGTCCTTAAAACCATAGTTTTGGAAACGGAAAAGGAAGACTGGAACTGGTTAATTTACCTACAGTAGAAAAACAAATAATACATAACCGTTACCCATCGAAAATTACTTAGCACCGATAACCAAAGTTTTAATTAACGTCTCACAAGTTTCACGATCACAGTTTACGACTTGTATTACCGACACGTGTCCGGACAACATCTGTATTGGTACTTAGTTAATGTGTGGGTGGTTTGTCCTTGATTTCATGGACTTTATTTTATATCCAACTGACGCACCCCGGTTTCACACGGGTGGCCAACAGTTCAGCTAGTATAAATACAATACATACATCTCAAACAGTACAACCTTATCGGATGCTACGACTTTGAGCCGTTTGGGGTCGAAACGCTCGGATCATGGGGTCCAGTGCACTGCTACTATTCAAAGAAATATCGGGATAAATATCATCGTGACCAGAGGGTTGGCTTGTTTCTCGGTCATTTGGTCAGAATTAGCATTTGTTTTGTAATTCAACGTGGCAATGTTGCTAGTCTTCTAGACACATTATCAGATGACAGCGATGCGAAGGAATACTTCGATGCCTAAACCATGTTTGTTTCATGTTATATTAAAGTTATAATATTAAATGGAAAAAGAAGACGGTCGCGAGCTGGATTCGAACCTGCGCCTCCTTATAGCTTAGCGGTCAGAGCACCTGGAGTATTTATTCAGGAGGCGCTTTCCTATTCCAAAAAAATATATTTGAATACTAGTAATATCTTAGGTTTGCGCGATCACTACACATTATATTAAAACAACTTTTAACCGGATTAATCGCTTTTAGTTTTATTTAATATGAAATATTAAATACACAAAAATGTTTGATATCGATTTGATGAGTAGTGTAATGTAGTCAGCTCAGTCCTTTTGCGAGGCCTAAGCAGTTTCCGGCAAGCTTTGCAAAATGCTTTGTTTGCGAATGTCCCCGTTCTTAGTAGCTACAACCCTTGTTTTGTCTTTTAGCATTCCGATTGTCGAAAGGAAATTGGAAAATGCTTTGCTTGTGCCTCTTGTCTTTCTTTTCAATGGACTTTTTACAGATTCATTGGCGATTTGTTCTAGTTTTTTATACTGGTGTTTTCTAGGTTTAATATTAATGCTAGTTTGGTTGAAAAACAAATTCGAAAAACTAATTAATAAATAAATTTTCAAGTGCCTCACTTGTAATAGCTAATAACATATTAGGCCAATTTCAGCGTTTAACAAATAATTTAAGATTATTAATATTGAAATATGACATATGATTTAACTCTTCGAATAGGAGAAGTATAAAATTATACTTCATAACAATAAAAATCTATTGTGTCTGGTAATTCGCGAGCCAACAGAGTACGAAATCTTTGTAAGAATAAAATCATAAACAAACCCTGTACGTCTTCTTCTTATCGTGTGGTTGATGAACAACCTAGTGTCAGAGTTTAAACCGCCCGTAGGTCTCTGATATGGCTTTACACACCATCGAGGCCTTCTCTCAGGTGTGCTAGTTTCCTCCGATGTTTCCCTTCACCGTTTTAAGCAATTGATAATTAATATAGTCCAACGGTCATACCACTAGGCTATCACCCTGTACTGCTTAAAATTAAAGCGAAAACAAAAAGTTATTACTATAATCATTTTCAAGAGATGAACTATCGTATTATCATATCAAAGTGAAAGGATCTTCGCTAGTCAGAAACCAAATTGTAACTTAGTCTTGACTTTGCGGAGTAGTTGAGCTATATACAAAAGGGATGTTGTACAATAGAAGACTTCAGAGGTCGCCGATCGACTGGTCTTGAGCGTGTCATTGTAGACATTGTCCGTGACGTCATATTATTATAATGAGTGAACGCTTTTACATTCTAGGCTTCAATTCTGATGTAGCAACCTAACTAAAATTACAGCATGGCCGTCTTTCATTAACAGTTACTATAAGAGTAGGTCGGAATAAATTGAGAGAGGTCAAATTCAAAAATCATGTTAACCTAAAATTTCTATGCAATTTAAGTGGAAACCTAAAATTGTGACTACTAAAAACGTTCGACGTTTTAAATTTGACGTGCCTTATTTTCTTTACAATTAGTGGTAACCTAAAATTGTGCCTGCTTAAAGTGTTCGGAGATTTAAATTTGACGTGCCCAAGTTTCAATTCGACATGTTTCATAAAGTCGATACAAATACGAGGGGTTGAAATTTGGGGGCCATCTCGTCATACTTATCCGTTTATACCCTGTACGCAGAATAGTCTATATTTAACTTATTCCTGGCTCATAATTGTATGCAGTACTTCAATTGAAAGTATTCTTTTATTTTTATTGAAAGTATGCATGTATGATGGTAGGTTGGTGCTGAGGTTGTGAAACTGGCTGCTGTGCTACGTCTCGCGGATTCGATATCATCACGGAACGAATACCTGTATGACCTACAGGTAATTCCTCTGGGTCTGGTTGTGTGTACTGCCTAGTGTGAGACAAGGTTTTAAAATTTAAATGTAATATTTTTCATTACATAAGCCTTTAAGTTTTTACTGAAACTTTGATGGATTATAATTATTGTATGAATGATTTTATCTATGACTCAAATATCACAATGGCAGTATTTGAAAGCAAGCACAGATAAGTATAAGTTCTGTCTAAATCTTGCCTGTACTCAAAGCGACGCGACGCTTGAAAGAGACTTGGCACAATAGAAAACTTTACAGGTCAACGCCTTTCGAGGGATCTTGAATTATGTCTACACCGAGGCATAATGGACTATGACTTCACTATAGAGCCTACCCCATTGTACTTATTAAGTCACGCGGGTAGCCCATTGGTGGTGAGTCTGTGTTGCCATCAATTTAGGATTGAGAATTTACTTACAGAAAAACGAATAATACTTTGCCCGACCTGGGAATTGAACTACGTGATCAGCAGCCGCCTTTGCAATGATTAGACCAACACGGTAGTACATATCGTTTTACAATATAAATTATTCTGCGTATTTTATTAGTTGATTAGGTTTCCAAGGAATGGAAAACTAAATACGTTCTCGCATAGCCTGATATTGCAAATAAGGTGGAAAATGAAATGTCAACGTGACCTTTTGGTAGTGTTGGGCGAATATCATTAACATTTTTGTTGATAATATAGAAGCTTTGAGAGGAGAAAATATATTTTTTTTTTGTCTTATAGGCTTGCGTTTGACCACCATCTCGCCTGATGTTAAGCGATAATGCGGTTAACGATGGAGCACGCTTGCCTAGAAGAAACCGATTTGCTCGCGTTTTGAAGACACCCAGATTGTAACTATCGGGCAAGACCCACTCCGGCAGCGCATTCCACAGTTTCGCGGTTCTTTTAATGAAAGTGGTGTCAAAGCGTTTCGTTCGGGTTTTTGGTATATCAACCATGAGCCGATGGCCTATTCGTGCTTCTGGCCATCCGATAGAAAAAAGTGCAGGGGGAGTTAGATCATACAGATCTGGAGCACACACAATTATTTATTATATCGTAAAAATTCCTTATAGGTCTAGTGGTCCCAAGCGGAACTGCTGAGTATGAGGTTCCGGGTTCGTATCCCGGGTCGGGCAAAGCGCTAATGAGTTTTTCTGTTAGGAAATTCTCATTAGCTGCCTGGAGGTTGGGACTGTGCCCGGTAGATAGCAAAAGGTTCACCGCCTATTACATGAGACTATACAATAAGAGAGAAATACAATAACAGCATTGGTGAAATGTGGGTGCACAAATGTGTACACTTCTACCCATCCCTTCGGGGAATATAGGCGTGATAATATATGTTTATGTTATTGTCAAAATGCTGATGACGACATCAGAATTCTTCTAGGCCTTGCAGTAAATGATTGCAATTACTGTGGCGCATTCTGATATACGTTCTACCTTAGAAATATTATTGGAACATTTAACCGTGACCACACCCAACCGAACATAACAGTTTGACAACATACATAATGATATTTTCTTGAGCGGAGATTGTACCCGCGACCGCAAGCATACTATACATTAGAAGATTACATTGATGATAAAAATGCTTGGCTAACTGCTGGTCCTGCTCCACAAGCACTCTGACTAACGAATCAATGTTACAAACAACATCACTTCGATGTACTGTCTCTTAGAATGTAGTTTTTTTGTTTTTTTTTTTTCGACATTGTTATTTAATTTTGATGGACAATTTTTTTTTTTGTTTTGAATTGTAGCTAGACTCTATAGACTTCATATTACATTGTTCTCACATATGATTTCTATATTATAAATACAATGTAACCAAAATATTGTAATTGTTTGATGAAAAAGAGTTACCGTGGAGTTTCTTGCCCGTTCTTCTCCACAGGAATCTACACTTTGGAACGTGGCAACTAGTTTATTTTTATGACAATTCAAAAGTGCCTGTAAACGGTCTAATTGAAATAAATGCTTTGACTTTGACTTTGACTTTGACCCTTCACATTCCGTGTCATCATCGTATGATCGTAAGGCGTCTCTTTATGACGAATACAGTATCGAACATCGACACGGTAGCTCAGTTGGAAGAGCTTGACAACAGTTAGGCATTAGTCACGTCAATAAATTGACATACCTACTGCTGTTTTATTCTACTCTGTTCTATACTTGTTTGTTCACGTACCGGGTAATTGTATTCCGTGGCCGGCCGCTAACTAAATTCGATTTTGGTTCGATTCCGATAAACCTGTTGGCGATTTTTGTATCTAAAACATTGAATTGACCATTTTTGACTAATTCCAAATTACAAACCTATTATAACATAGAATTCACGCCTGTATTATTGAAGGGCTAGGCAGTAATATTCTACAACCACACTTCATCGAAGCTGTTTTATGTTAGTGAGGCTATCGCCGGGCACAATTCAAAGCTATTGAGAATTCTCTAATAGAAAAAGAAAATAATACTTTTTCTGACCCGGAAATCGAACCCAGAACCTCTACTGCGACCACTACGAGCAACCCGAGTTCTATTCATATAGATAAGACACATTTGGACTTATCTTTTTAACAGTGTTAATAAAATATATAATGTCGTGGTGGCCGAGTGGTTACGGGCTCGCCTCCTGACCCACAGGTTGTGGGTTCAAACCTAGCATGTACCAATGTGACTTTTTCAATGTCATATGTAATTTCTTAGTTAATCTAAAACATTATTGATATACGGTGAATGAAAGCATCGTGAGGAATCCTGGACTTGGTAGTCTGAAATCGCCAACCCGCAGTGAGCTAACGTCGTGAATAAGCTCGTGCCTTCTCTGAGTATGAGAAGAGGCCCTTGCCCTACAGTGGGACAGTTATGGGCTGTTTTTTTTTTATAAATTTAGTTTACCTGCTCAAACTATTTTAAAATTACAAAATTAAGGGATTGACCAAATTGGTTTGGCGTAACAGCTGCAAAAATTGGATTCCTGTGCTTCGGGTCTGAGATTCCTGTAACGAACATTCGAAGTCAGTCATTCAGTTAAGTCTAAGGTGATTTAATCTGTTCGCTCGCTAAATAGCAGACACAATAGATTTTTATTGTTATGAAGTACGTATTTGTACGTGGCTGAGCCAACCAGAGTCAGAATATAAATTATAGTAATTGAAATCGAATTGAAAAGGAATGTTCACAAGTTTACAATTGGGTAAAAATCTACAATTCGTGAATCAGAAAATAAGTCCAGCAACTATATACGTTTTGGTACACACGACTGCCTCATTATGGAACCCCCAACAGTACACGCACGTTCACGTAAGTGGTAACCCAGGAAAGTTTGCCAATAGCCACTAGAGAAGTACGATCTGCAAGGAAAATTATTATCTAATAATTATTATTTATAACTTGAAGGAAATAGTAATGGAGTAGTTTTAGTGGGCGTACCCCTCTCTCGCCATAATATTCCCAATCTAATGGTTACAATGATAGTATACGATTTTAATCGTGTGTGACACATTTTATGTTTGTGTTTAGTTTTTTTTTTTGTCACCAAAAATGTAATGTAGTGACGTGAGCTATTGTTGCTTTAGTGTATTTTTTTTGTCCTCGTGTGTTACCTCAACCCCCGCTAAAAGGGTTCGTATGTGCGTATGGTCCTCCAAGATTTCTTATCATCGTTTTATTTTCCTCGTTCGTCTAGTGGTCTTAAGCCCGACTGCTGAGCATGAGGTCTTGTGTTCAATTTCCAGATCGGGCAGAAAGTTATTTGGTTTTTCTGTTAAGAAATTCTCAGAAGCAGCCCGGAGTTTGGAAGTGTGCACTGTAGATGACAATAGGCTCATCACGTATTACATCGGACTTAATAACATCATTGGTGAAATATGGGTTTACAATTTGCGTATACCCCTTCGAGGAATACAGGCGTGATGCTATGTTTTGGATGTATTAAGCGAATTGGTCACTGACCGTACTTGTAATAATTATCTGGCAAAAATTTGTGTTTTCGCAACCTTTAAAAAGTCATCTTCAATTAAAATTAATTTAAATATCATACCATGGCCTTCACACAAATCTAGTCACCAGTACTGCTGTAGATTCTAGAACCTTTAACTTTTAAGCAGTAACAGAATAAACTAAAACAGAACATTACAAATATGCTCTTAAAAGTTACAAAATTCCAGAACATTTCGCAGTTCTATACAAAAGTTTTTAATACCCTTAAGTGTTACTATATTATTATGTAGTTGAATAAATTGTGTTTTTACATTAGCGTAAAGTTAACTTATTTATTCGTTAACTAATGACTTGAGGTGCGTTGACAGACAGACATTTTAAAATTATGTGTGTTTACAACGCATAGGTATGTAGGTGTTCATGTTCCTGCTAATTATATTAACATTAAGTGCTCGAAAAGTAAGTGGGTTTATTCGGGTGCTGTCTGAGAAATATGTGTTTCAAAATATTTTAGACTATTTTATACATACATACATACAATCACGCTTGTTATCCATTGGGATAGGAAGATTACTATTTGCTTCGATTCTGACACACTTATTTCGCTTCATCTGTGTTCATTTGGCTGTGTTCAATGAGTTTCTATTTTGATGGATACAAAAATTATGTTAGGTTATGCTGGAGTTCACTTAGAGCTCCTGTAAATGATTAAGTAAATTAAGATAATTCTTTGGAACTTAAGGCCACTTGGAACCACGACGACCGATTTATGCGTGTCAGTCGTTGAAGTAAATCTACTTAAACTTAACTCAAATCGGTACAAAATTATGCTACATAACAATAAAAATCTATTGTCTCTGATAGTTAATGAGCCAACAGATTGGATTTCTAGGTGGCAATTTCAAACGCTATCTTACATTACGTGATACTATAAATTATGTAAGTATGTGATGTTATATACATCACATACTTACATAATTTATAGTATCATCATCATATTTACATATTAATATATTAAATAATTTGAAATTAATTATCAGAGGGCAATACTTTTTCATTATAAAAATAATGCATTACCTACCTACATGTTAAAATTTCTGCCGAAACTTTATGTAGGTATCGGTTGATTATTATGTTAACAAAAGTTAAGTTAGTGAAAGAGGTGAAAATTATTTAGTTTGGTCAGTAAAAATTAAACAAATATATAATTGCGATTTAGGAATAAGATTATTTTATATAAAATCTACACTTTCAATAGATTTTCCATCTCTCTCACGCCTGTATTTCGAAGATTCCACGCTCGTATTCTTTCTAAGAGTTACATAAAGGAAGGAGGTTTTCTACACTCACATTTCCCAAATGCCGATATTAAGTCCCATACAATAGGTAGTGACCCTATTACCATATCCGGACACTCCATTTTTTTAAATTTATATATCGTACATCAAATGAAAATGAAAATATATTTTGGGATAACATGTGTCTCCATGTCAGTGTCTCTCGAGGTTTGCCCTGAGATATTCAATCGAGCGTGAATGCATCACAAAACGAAAAGATGTATTCACGTCCCATTAAAAAAAAAACATTAAGCTTATTTCCCTAGGGGGTGGCTACAGTAATCAATTTGATATTATCTTTTTGATCTATTTTTTGAGTCTGAAATATTTCCATATAAGGCATATTTTTGAGTAATACATTGCCATACTGTACACATAAATTTGTGACGATAAAGGAGTTAGTAGATAAAAAGACATTTTACGTTTTTTTGTGATGGCAAAAATACTAACTTCTGAGTACATAAAGTTATTATATTAAATGGAAAAGAATACGGTCGCGATCAGGATTCGAACCTGCGCCTCCCGGATGAATACTCCAGGCGCTCTGACTACTAAGCCATCTCGACCTCTGCTCACCACCGCGAATTCTTCTTCCATATTTTAACACGTCTTATGGCGACGTTATTGCTATCAATTCAGTCCCTATACGGTTGACCGAACCGACACGACTAACTTTGCAGTTAATACATGCTAACTCAATTCAACGACTGACAATTTACGCCAGCCTAGCTTGATGACTGCCTAGGTATTTTATCAAAATTTATACTACATAAACCTGTAATAATTTGTGAGAAGATATACAATAAAAAGACTTCTTATCAAAGTTCCTAAGAGATGAGACAGTTAATTTTGTTAAAAACAACGTCAAAAGTCTAATTTTGTATATACCAAAGTATTTACACATGGAAGGTAAAAAATTCAGTTTCAGCTAATAAAAACATTGAGCCACAAAATCCTACATTTCCTTACAAACACCACAATTGATCACAAAGACTTTAATCTTTCACAAACAACTCCAACACATAGTGAACATATTGAACGGTAATTCCCAGATATTATATTCGCGAAAACTTTATTCAAATTCTCTCAACATTATTCGTTATCACATCAAAGTATCTATTCACAATCTCCAAGTTACAATAGGAACTTGTGAGTAAGTACTTTTCCTATTCATTTGGAAAACTCGAAGTTAATAATAATATCGATGAAAGTAAAATCCTCCTTGTAAAAATATCAACTTAACTTCAACAAATCGTTGGTCACGTGATGTGGAGGAATAAGGATCATGGGACAAACAAAGTTTTGGGTAGGTATGCATGTGGATGCAGGATGGCTACACGAGTAGAGGAAGGCCGAGGAAACGATGGATGGATGGAGGAAAAATGTTAATATGGCTAGAAAATAGGTGACTACCGAAATTACGACTAACCGAGATGTATGGAAGAAAATGCTGGACAGACACCAATAAAAAAAAACAAGTAAAAATTAAATATAAGATAGGATATAGATAAGGGCAGGGGGATGACGATGATGGAGAATTCTCCTTGTAGATGTCTTTGTAAGATATAAACTGTGGTGGTGGATATGGCCGTAATTGTGTATTTGGACAACAATAACTAACATACGTCTCTTGCTTTGTTGCCATTGACACCTATCTTTGATTAAAATTAGTCTGTAAATGTATATTTTTTTATTCTTTCATTCATAACTAAGGTAGTAAATATAACATTGAAAATGTATTCATAAAGGTCAGTTATTATTAACATAGATAAGATCAATGATCTAATGAGTTTAACCTTTTTTTACCAAAACCTATATAAATCTATAATATTATTTTTAAATTATATCCAACACAGTTCATTGTGTCATTCAGCTACGATATAGCACAGAGTACTTTTTTATATATAGGGATATAGCATAGAGAACGGTATCCATTTTAGCGTAGGTCAAATCGTCAAATTCAAATTCAGTCATGTCCACACACGTCACGTGTCACGTCATGACAATCTATTAACTAAGTGTCAATGTAACATTTCCATACAGAGTCATAAGAGTCGAGAGAGAACTTTTTTTAACAGCCCCCTTATATGTGTTTCAAAAATATTGTTTGACGTCCCATAATTCTTATTCGACATCTAAAAAGCCCTATATCGCTCTTTTAATAACTGTTAATAAAAGACAGCAATATTCTAAATTTAGTTTAGATAAGTTACATCAGTAGGCTTACTATTGAAAATAAAACCGCTCGAATGACATTCGAAATATGTCAGTTCATATTTTTAAATGCAAAAATTACTTAAAAATAAATAAATAATCGGGTTACTAATAAACCGACATTCTTTAAAATTAAGATAACTATGATGTAGGTAAATTTATTTTAACATTAAAAATTGTTTTAAGGCAATTATTTAGAAAGAAAGAAACATATATTTGTATGAAAAGTGGTACAAGTTACACATAGCTCTCACAATTCACCATCTTGGTATGCAAAATACAAAATAATTAAATCAGGGTAAAATCAATATTTAACAAATCCATGAAAACAATTTCATTGAGGGTATTATAGCAGGTTATGACTGGAAAAAATCTCTATAGTATAAAATGTGTGTTCCGTCAGCCACAATTTTAATTCATTCCTCATTTAAATGAATGGTAATGCTCTAATGGACATAGGCACTTTGTTGAACACCTTTATACACATTACATAACAATTATTCTGAAATAACGACGACGAATAATTGAATTTTCACGAGCACTAATAAATCAATTTGGAAACTTTTTAACGTGAACACATATTTCAAAAATGTATAAAAAATAATTATAGAATTATTAATATTGGAATTGAATTGGAATTGGTATTAACTTCAAGAGAGTAACCGCCCAGAATGCATGAGATATAAGATAATTGGGTCTACACCACTAATAAAGCATAATCATTGATTTCAAACTGGTCCCGCTCTCTAAGAGCCTCCCTTGAACTCTCAGAAATTCACTTGTCAGCAGTGCGGTCGCTGCTGCTGATTTCGTATCAGCTTCTTTAGCAGAAATACAAGTGATGAAACTCCAGAGACGCTGCATTAATAATATGATTATAATATCAAAAGGTTTCGATTAAAGGGAAATATTTATTAATTTTAACTTTACTTCAGGTTATTACTGACAAAAAGATAAATAAATCATTTTATTTGAAATTAATATATAATTATACTAGCTGGTGCCCGCAACTTTATCTGCGCGACTATAGGTAGCCTATATCCTTCCCCAAGATATAATCTATCCAAATCCTTGCCAAATTTATTACCAACGATCCGAAAAGCCGTTTAGTCGTAAAAAGGTAACAAACAAACAAACAGAGTTACTTTCGCATTTACAATATTATAAGTATGGATTACTGTATTATGTACCTAAGTAATAAGCAACATAAACCGTACATGTATCGGGATCGTAGCAAGTGGAAATATATTATCTCTGCCTAACCTTATGGTACATAATCGTTGATAGTATTTAATGCTCAGAAAGTCAGAATTACCTTACCAAAGGTTGATGACGTCTCGGTTCTATAAAAAAATGGACAATGCTGTTATCACTGCACGTGACGAGGGATTTAGGGAGGCGTAATATATTATCTGTCTAGTTCCTTATTGTATGGTTGATGAACAACCTTGTGCAGTTAAAGCTCCGTAGTCTGCTGACATGGCTTTAGTGATAATTAATTAAAAAAATGATAAAGACAAAAGATGATTACAAAACTCAACGTTACTCGTACCACTTTGCAGTAAGGCGCCGAATCTAAAAAAATATTTGGAAAGTGGCCACGCTGAGTTTAATAATCTTTATTCCGTTTGTGTCTGAATCTTTTTCAATGTTTCTTCGGAAAATAATAATTAATGTAGGTATAATATGGCCTTTACATGTATAAAAATCATTTAAAAAGATTAATTTTGATTATCTAATAAAACTACTCTTGGGTTCAAACTTGCCACTTGTGACTTACCAGTCCACTAGCCATATCTACCTTATTTAATGTACACTAGTTGACGCCCGCCAACTTGCGTGACAAAAGGTAGCTTATGTCCTTCTCCAAGGCCCAGTCTAACTCTATACAAAATTTCATCAAAATCGATTTAGCCGTTTTTGCGTGATTAGGTAACAAACATTCAAACAATTTTTTTTTCTAATATATAAAAATCTCGTGTCTCAGTCTTTGTTATCGACCTCCTCCGAAACGGCTTGACCGATTTTTATGATATTTTTTGTGTATATTTGGAAGGTCTGAGAATAGGTCTTAGGCTATCTTTTCTACCCCTAGGTGATAAGGGTGGCCCTATCCAGAAAATTTATACGGCAGAACAACGTTTGCGGGGCACAGCTAGTAACAATATATAGTAGGATTTTAACAATCAAGCACTAAAATAAAATTTTTAGAATAACCATGTATTGATATATTCCAGCGCTTATTAAAATTGCTTTCATTTTATTAACGACATGATATGGGTTTAGACTTCCAGAATTTAGATAGTAAGTACGCTGTGTATTGCGGGTTCAACTCGAATAAAACATAAACATAGCATCACGCTTGTATAACTCGAACGGTTAGGGTCCAATTCACTGATGCCGTTTTTAAGTCCCATATAAAAGTAGCAATATCTTAGGTTTGCGCGATCACCACATTATAATAAAAAAAAAAAACAACTAAAAATTAAACTCACTCCTCCTGCGACCACGAACGCTGCAAAGTGTTCGAAACGTCAGGAAAAACAAAAAACCAATAATACACGCGATTAATCCCGTTAAAAGTTGTTTTATTATAACATATAAAAGTATTGAATAGATTCAGGCGTTACTTTGCGGAAGTCCATTACAATGAATGCAAATAAATACAATATCTAGCTACTTCCACAATATTGAGGGTAGTCATGCAAATACCTGTGCACCGGCCGCTTGCCTGCAAATATATGCACATATGCAAGCGGTGAAAATTGCGACTACCGCCAACTACCCTGCACGTGTTTCGCCCCCCCCCCCCCCCCCCATGGGGCATCATCAGGAGCCGTTAGACCGTGCAGTGGCGTACACTAACTACCATACCCGGCAATCGAATTCAGGATCTTGTGCTCAGCAGCCATTTCGCAGCCACATTGCATACAATGTACAAGTCCCATAGGACTTAATAAGAGCGAATATGAAATGTGAACTTACTAGAGTACCTACATTTCTTTCGGAGAATACAAGCGTGTGTAATGTTTGAGAATTTTCTAACAGTAAAAATTCATCCGCTAAAAGCTAGCTTTACTTTACAACGTTAGGGTCGGTCAGTCTAACCGATTGCAATCCAACCTCCTACCGATAAGATAACGTTAAACGTTTGTCAGATTTTCGACCCTACTGACTACCCGTATCTTAAACGATTACTATACTTTACTACTAAACTAGGAAGCCTTAACCATTTGGGTTGAAGTGAACAAGATAAAACTAATTGAAAAAATTAAAAAAACATGCCTGGCATGTGAGAATATTATTTCACACCTTTTGGTGTACCATAGCCACTATATAAAATTTTATTTATTTTTACTAGCCTTTATTACCCAGGACAATTTAAGGATTCTAACGATACCCCATACATCTAAATCGGTCTAGGCATTTAGAATTTATAGTGAAGTAAAAAACTCACAAACAAACAAACATGCATACATGAACTCTAAAAACAAAATACAACTTTTTTGGGCAGTCGTGTAAAAAGTTGATGTTGATCTGAAAGAAATCTTATCTATTTTAGTGACAATATTGTATAATATTGCATAATGATGTAACTTTACCCACAAGCAATGGTATTGTTATTAGATCGTGACATGCAGAAGACTATAACTAATCCAAACATAATTTATTTATCTTTATTGTACACTCATCACTCTATCTTACCGTACACTCTACATGAAGCATCTATGTGTATAGAAGCAGCTTTATATTCCTATAGGGTGATGACGGGTAGAATGTTACCCTCTCGTCTCCGAATTTCCCGAAAAGGTATAATTATATCAGTAAGACGACAAAGATATCGAAATTCAACCCCTAAAACTAATTACCAACTGAGAACTTTCGCAGAAATAGAATTAAAATAAGCCATGTCGTACAAAACTTAAATTGTAACTGATATATTGGAGGAAAAGCAAATTACACTGAACAATTAATTTTAATTCCGCAGGGCGTAACAAATGACGGCATTAAACACGCGTACCTAATTAGGTAATTGCGGACGATAAAAATTATACGGCGAGTTACATTGTATGTAGGAAATGCACGGACAAACTAAGTATAAAAGAGTATTAAAACTAAAGGGTAAAAAAGATTCAAGAGATAAAAATCCAATCACAAAACTCACCAACTGTCGAAGCAGTTGAAAAGACATACAACGGACCGTCAACTCCGTGACAGGCTTATCTCACGCCGATAATCTCAAATCCATTGTAATTAACACGTTAACCATGGCATAGAGTTATGAGGTACACAGTCAATAGAATGAATAACATGAACATTTTGGTTGTCACTGCACAGAATTTGAATGAAACGTTCGTATGTGGTTCGTTCAAGTTGAGCGAAGCGGAATGTTTGGGTGGGACGCGCGGGCGGTCGGCACGATCGTCGGGACCACACTGAGAGGGATGCTGGCCGTTGCTACGATACGACACCCATCGCTACCCCCCCACGGCCGCCGCCCTAGACGAGTGGCGCGCAACCTAGTTTTACGTATAACTGCTACTGTCTGCGTAATAGCTCTTCAGCAATTTCCTGATAAAATGCTTTTGATATGCTATTTGTGTGTGATTGAAATGTTATTGGAATCGATCAAAATGCCCGTTTGGATGAATATCACGGAGACATTACGTGTTGAGAATGTATGAGAATGATAATTTGTAAGCAAATAAGTCAACGAAGTTGGTTATGCATGGAATTGATGCAGTTTGCGTTGTTTTTAACGAATAGGTATGTCTTTTAATATATTATGAATGGTTTATTTACTGTCTTTTATATTATTCACCAGTTTTTTCATTCTCATTTGTATTTCATTCACTTATTCTAATACAGAATATTTATTAAGTAAAAAATATTGACTAAATTATTATATATTACAGTATCTGTGAACGCATAGGTAATAATAATACACAATAACCAACACAAAACCGTTGATCACGCTTGTATTTACATTTTCTAACCAATATGGCGTCCGAAAAATTGGATTTGCTTGAATGCAAATAAATTGGCAAAAGTACCTATAAATTTATAGCTAATAAAGGAATATTAACTGAAACTACGAAATGTTTTTATCGTATATGCGTTTATAATGTGTTTTGTTTCGAAATGTGTTTTTTATTATGTTTAAATCTGTCAACATAATAAGTATGAAGTTATTTTCAATGAATGAAGGTTTTATGTATTGTGTTGTTTTTTTTTTTAATATTGTTTAGGATTTACATAGTATGAATTTAGGATCAATGACATCATCATCATCACAATAGCCATACAACTAGTAAAGAATGTTCGCAATTTCAGGTCATAACAATGCACCCGTGACTTAGTCTATGCAATAAAAAACTAGCATAATATTTCCTTCTTCAAGATTCAGTGTCTTTAAACCAATATTCATCAAAATTGATTCCGCAGCTTTAAAACGTAACACACAATTAAACAGACAAGGTTACATTCACATATATAATATTTGTTTGGATGTAGAGACTATAATCCATTGGGTTTAGTAATTGAGCATACTATACATAATATGTAAATACATTTCTCCATCTGTACACAACATGTGTGTATATAAGGGGTATATCAGTTATCCTCAATTGAGTTAGCCTGTCTATGTACCGAGTATTACATGACCTTATGTAATCTCTTTGTAGGTTGAATTCGCATAGAGACAATGAACGGCTGTATTTAATCTAATGTTACTGGAAAATATATTAAGCTCTATTAAACCACAATGTTAAGATGAAACCATGGTAATTCTTAGATTTTAATAAGAAAAGTTCTAAAGATTAAACGTTAATTATAGTAGTATATTAAACGATTTCAAATAAGTGATGTTACTATCTTAATTCTGACGGTTGCAAAATATGATAAAATATCAAATAATGATATTTGGAGGGGCTCGTGGCTAAGTAACAGTCTGGAGATCGATCGATCGAGGTTAAGCTGCGCTTGCCGCGGTCGGTCTGTGGATGGGTGACCATTCATAACACGAGATATCGTGTTACCCAGTTACTGGGTTGTGGAGGTCAGATAGGCAGTCACTCCATGTAAAATACTGATATTAAGCTGCATCCAGTTCGACTGGAAGCCGACCCCAATGTTATCCATCTCGACAATTATAACTTCAGGTTCGCCAAGCATGCGTTAATGCTTTTCAAAGATTTATCTGTATTAACAAAATAATCTTACCACTTTCAAAAGGCGTTCCTCTATATTAATTTATCGAATTCATCTTCGCCGTGTACTTTATCTTGAAGGTGGTGTCAGTCTGAAGATCTGAGTGACAAGCTATATCCATCTATCTTCGTCGACACGGCTCGAGTGGCACTGGCCGTTCCTACCAACTTTTTTAAGACCTGTAGGTTATTACGAAACTCTCTAGAAGTACGTATACCTACGTACATATGTTTACAACGTATTGAGTAGTAGTAGCGAAGAAAAATGTTGAGAAGGTAAAACGAGTCGGTAGTCCTAAGAAAGTGGGTATTCAAGTTTCTTATAATTACGTTTGATGGTTTGAGTATGTAGAAAGGATGGATTAAAGGCGATTGACAAAACTAGTACATGAGGCAAGAGTGGATGGAAGAGTTAGGGTAGGCCAACCTCGACGAACATACCGCGATCGAAATTCGGACGTGCTCAAAAAGTACTGGTCAGAAGCCACCTAAATCGACGAGCATGCAAGAAGACATTTATGAACATACTCGTAGCTGGAGCAAAAGAGGTGTGTGAGAATCGTAGGAAATGGAAATCGATTGTCTCTGCCCACCCCAATGAGAAACCGCTGTGATTGTATGTATTTTGCATCTAATAATTGGGTCTCTGTATGTCAATAAGTGTGGAGTGATAATCTAGTGACATGGTTGTTGAACTGACAGTCAGTAGTCACAGGATCGAGGCATTTGTTTGTATTGGCCTAATTTTGTTCTTTACATAACAGAAACATATAAATATAAATACTGAAAAATATTCAGTGGTTATTTTATAAATTTATATAACAGTTCAGTCAGTCTGTATTGATAGCATGAATGATGCTGACATCACCATAAAATGTATTAAAAGTGTACACAATGGCAGGTAGATTATGAAAATATGCCAAAAACTAAATTTTAACTCAATCCAACATAGGTACTACGGAAAATATCAATAATATTTGACAAGAAACACAAGTGCCTTTTAATTAGTCGAGAAAGACTTATACCAAATCAACAAAAAAAATAGCCAAGTAAAAGCTTTATAACAAAGATACTTTATTAAATAAAAATAATTGATCAAGTCTGTGAAATACGAGTTCCTCGTACACTAAAACAGCTTCGTTCCGTCATAAACAGTAGTCAGCGACAAGTTGCCAGTTACTGTAACGTATCGCCTGCAAGTTTCATAATAGCCTGTGTGTCTGAACTAGCACTTATAACTTGTGTGGAATGGCAGCCGTCCAAATTGTACGTAATTGAAATACTAATCTGTTTACTCAAAATCACAACACCTATTTCTTAGGATTTCATTAGACTGCCTCGTTGGTCTAGAGGTCCCGAGCACGACTCCTGAGCATGAGGTCTTGGGTTTGATTCTCAGGTAAAGTGTTATTGGGTTTAAAAAAAAGTCTCAATGGCTATCTGGAGATTGAATTGTGCCTGATTGAGGACAATAGGCTCACCATATGGGTCTTAATAACAGCATTGGTGACCGCGTTGGTCAGAAAGCCGTCAAACTGAAGTGGAACTGGACCGGACATATGTGCCGCATGTCGAACGAGTTGTGGGTCAAACTTATAACCGAGTGGGTAAAACGTTATACGACATCGCGGCGGGCTCAGACTGAGATGGTTTGACAAACCACTTACTGTCTGAATTGGCCCAACATAGCCCTAAACCGTGAGGTGGAAATAGGGAAGGCCTTTGTCCTGCCATGGGGCAAAACGTGCTGAAAATAATAAATAATAAACATCAGAATTTAGCTTACTGCCTCTTTTAGGGACTAGAATATAGAAATCTGAAAATCCACTCATTTTACACACAAACAATATCAATATGCCTTTAGCACGATCTTTAGCTTCTTCAACAATACCCCCATAACCACTAATTAACATAAGTACCAATTAACCAATAACCACTGTAGTGCACAGTCAAAGGGAAGCTATAATTACCACGAAAGCCGAAAGGTCATTATAGTTTGGTCATTATTAACATTGGGATTGTTGTGACCAACAATCTTAAGGTGACTTCAACATCCAGTCGGCTTAACTAATATTTACGACATTTTTGTCTTTGCAGCTTGTTATATCTGCTTACAAAAAACAAAAAAGTCGATTGTACCGAAAACAGGGAAACAAGATGAAAATAGAGAAACGAATATCCTTTTCTAAAAACTGTAACATACAGTTGGAAATATGTAGGATGTATTTGTAAGTATTATTATATTTGGAATCGGCTGTTTACTAGCTTTCATTTGATTACCCATATTTTATATTAAATATAAATATTTATTACTTAATCAGTCCACTTAGTCTACAGACCGTGCCGAAGAAATAGACATACATAATTATATGTTGTGCATATGATAGGAAGAAATTCCTAGTGAGCGAAAATGTTAAAAGAAAAAATACATAGGTACTCGAAAAGCATGATTTAGCATGATTTTATAGATTTATCTTTGAAAAGCATGGTTAGCGAACTCTAAAGTTACAATATTAAATGGAAAAAAGAATACGGTCGCGAACAGGATTCGAACCTGCGCTTCCCGGATAATCCTATATAAATCCTGTTTGCGATCGTATTCTTTTTCCATTTAATATTGTAACATTAGCATGATTTACGTTCTGGAGCAATCGTGTAAAAATATATTGTATCTTCTAAGAACAAGCGTATCTTATTCATGTTATTTTTTCAGGTCGTGTTAGTCTACCATAAGTCGAAAATGTTTCACGAGTTTATCAAGAAATGTCAGGCGTCAAGAAGTAAGAAACAGAGAGGCATAGTTTCAATTGGATTCAAAAGAAACATCCAGTTATTCTTTTTTTAATTACTAGGTTTAGAGTTTTAAGATGGGGTCGTGTGGTTTGGTAAACTTGCCCAATGTTTAAACTTCGGTCGTATTTAGTGTGACGACAGAGCGGTTGATGCAAAGGTCGAGAGACCGGCTGCGACACCGCGTCGCAGGTTCGATTCCTGCACTGAGTAAATATTTATAAGATTTACAGATAATTATTCCCGGGTCTGGGTATGTGTGCATGTGAGATTATGTGTCTTCGAAACAATGACACAGAAACAAATTCCTTGTCATTAGCTTGACAAATAGCTAAGGCAATTCAGAGGCCTACGGTAAAGCCACCTACTAGGTGGCTCGACCAACCAACACTAGGTTAGCCCCGAACCAAACAAAAAAGAAGAAGAAAAGTAAACAATTTCCTCAGTTAACTTTTCCCTCCTATCACCAAATTCACAGTAAAACAACAAGAAAAGTAAATGAATTTAATTACGGGACCTCCGAAACCTCCCGTTGTCTTGTCAAACAGTACTAACACGATGTTAGGCCCAAATTACCCAAGACGGATAGAAAGTCCCCTAAGTGACGTGTTTAAATGAGATTTTGATTGATGACCGATCGATAGGCTCCCTTTGAGGTGAACTCTGGATGTTTGGCAATGCAAAAATATGTAAGGCTTGACCTAGATATTGTGTCTTGGAAATTGGTTTAGGTAGAAGAAAATAAGGTTTTTTAAGTTATATTTGATCAGTTTGGGAGAGGCTTTGTCCAACGGTAGACTGCAACGGGTTGAGTAGATTAATTGAAATAGCTTAATAAACGCTAAGGCTACGTTCTGTTGTTATTTTTTTGATAATTGGTTATTTTGTAATATACATATCATAACCAGCCCACTGTCTACCTGCAGAGGAAGGGCCTCTTCTGATACAGAGAAAGCACGAGCATTGAATACCACGCTAACTCATTGCGCGTTGTCGATTTCAGACCATCAAGTCTAGATTCTTCACGGTATGTCTGTGATGTCTTAGATTAACTAAGAAAGTACATGACATTGAAAAAGTCACATTGGTACATGCCAGATTTGAGACTGCACACTGTGCTTCAAGAGGCGGACCCGTATCCACTCAGACACCACGACACTTTTACTAACATACTTAAAATTTTATAAATTTACGTTTTCAGTAGGTACTTTAACACAGTTTTTACATCAAGGCACTTAAACCATTCATTCTCTCGTAGACTCTTCGACCTATTTCCATCTTAAAATACCTCCTTTAATCAGTTACAAATTTTATATTATACATGTTATATATTTGATATTATAAGTACTTTAAAACTTTATAATGCCTTAGAGAAGGTCGTTGTATATCATGTAAAATACGTTGGTAATGCTCACGTGAATTGAAAGGAATGATTATAAGAGGCAAGTACTTTTTAAGGGCTTTTATTCAGTCTCAATTGAACAATCACTCAAGTAATTGGAGGCTTGCTTGCTGTTTGCGTATTCGAGTATCAATTTCTAAAGATAGCTAATAAATGGATCGCTGAAACTTGAATATTTATGAACAATAAATTGGTGAAGGTTACGAAAATAGGTAATTGTACTGAGATAAACTAAATAAAGGATATAAGATCTCAACAACTTTTTCCCTGCCTGAGATTCGAACTCACATAACTAATAAAACAGTCTGATATTAAAAGCAGAAAATTATGTTTATATTTAATCTCTGAATAAGGAGTATGGTGTGCTAAGCACTATTTTTATGGTAATTCAAATTAAATATGTATATACCGTTAGTTATAACTACTTTGCAACCGGTTACATATTTTTTATCTTGAGAACATGTCAACAGTTGTAGGTACATTCCCATAAAACACCGAATACACGCGATATGAACTTCAATGCAATTGTAACAATAGAATGGAACGTTTCAGTACAAACTTTTTATTCTCAGCTGCCCATTTGTAAGTAGATATTTCAGATTTTTTCGACAACGAAAATAATAATTATAGTTGTATAGATTAACTTGAATAACAAAGACGAAATATATAAATAAGGCCTATTATGTACACTTGGTTTGCGAATAAATATTTTGAGTTTTGACGTTCCTGGTTGAGGTAATATTGCATTGATAATACTAAGTCCTATTTTTCCTGAAAGCAAAGTGTAAAAGTGTATCTAAAAGAGGCGTAGACACATACTGTCAGACAGTCTAACTGGATGCAGCTTAATACCAGTATTTTACATGGAGTGACTGCCTATCTGATCTCAACAACCTAGTTACCGGGTAACACGATCTCTTGTGGTAAGCCTACAGATCAACTCACGCTTTTTCCCATGGGGGTAGGCAGAAACTGCAGAACACCACCTGCTACGATCCTTTTGCTTCGTCCACGTTCATACATCTGATCATACAAGTGCGCCGGTTGCGAGTACTATTCACCTGACCTTTTTGGAACACATCACCAATATGGATATTCGTTTAGGGCGTGTCCTTCTGGCATTATATATTTACGAAACAAAACATGACTACAGAATAGTTAGACCGTTCGTAACAGGTCTTAAAGTAAAAGCTCAAATTGCACAAACTCTATCATAAAACTTCCACTAGCTACCTATCTTACTATACTATACCCAGTATAGGTACAGGTAACGAAGCAAGGACATGCAACAGAGTTACCAGGTTTAATTGAATTTCTTGGCGATGGGATGAGACTAGCCACCGAGTGTTTACTTTAGCGGACAAATTGGGACCCCACTACGATCTAATTAGGCGTCTCGGAGACACGAGTAACTTCACCTTGGTTGAATATTAAAAGTGAATTAGGGAGGTGTGATTAGAACTTTATTAGAGTTGAGTTTGCTATACACGGGGCAGATACTAAAATATTTTATGTTTAAGCATCTGCCCATAAAAAGTTATAGTATCTGTAAATATTATACACAAACAAAGGATAGACAGAATATATGAAAACCGGACATTCATTTTACAGTCTTTGTACGGGTTATAACACAAATATATCTATCGTATTTGCAGATAATTAACACCTTTATAGGTATGTACAATCTACATGAACACAAAACATAACACTCCTTTTGGGCAGTCGTTTAAAAATACTATCCATATTTAGAAAGTATACAAGTTACGCCAGCAATAGTACTAGACAAAATCGGTAAGCGGTAGCTATCCAAACAACAAGACCTCAAAAGCAATACATAGGTACAAGAGACCTTACCTGACTTTACAGACGCCCTTTAAAAGGACGCTCGAGACGTAAACAAATAAATCCCAAATTGTTCAGAACAAACAGTTACCTTCTCAACTTTATAGCGACCATTATTTCAGACCTTTTCGATTTGCGGAATAATTTTTACGAGTTTCCGCCGGCGTGTTCAATTCTCCTATATTTTGGTGTAACTTGTTTGTCTCATTATCCGGGCATCGTAAAATATCAACTGGATGATATAAAACATAAAAGGTCAACCTGTATTTATGATCGATTATAATTTAATGATATTTTTATTGCTAGAAGGCTCCTTGGAGTGTTTTCTTGTGACGACTGCTGCACGTGCTCTTTACGTTGTAGTAAAATTATCGAGTCTTCTTCGCCTTGGTATAACTTTATATAACTTTCACTTAAAACATTTTATGTAGAAAATTGGTAAAAACATAACACTCCCTTTTTTGGGCAGTCATGTAAAAATACATAATATTTTCTTATGGAATTCTCTTAACCTAACTACGTTTCAAATCCCCTGTGGCTTGGTTGTCTTTGTCGATATGCATTGAACGAGTGTGAAGGGAAAGATCGACCTCAATCATAGTTTTCTTGAAACGTCTAGTTGTTGGGGATCTGAGCCAGTTCCCCTGGTCGCATCATCGCCGTCCAATCAGGCAACTTATAAATGACGTGATATGTGCGCTGATTGCCTAATTATTGTTCCCATGCCCCCTCTTCCTTGTCCGCTGTACTATTAACGAACATTACATTCGTTATTGAACTCGCATAAGATAATATTGCATTTTTATTTAAAAAAATCCCAAAGCTAGGCTCAGAAATAGGCATAGTATTTCTAATATAATTAGTTAGCGATTCACGCCGCTACACTAGTGTAAACGAAACATTTGCAAGTTTGATCCAAACGAATCCATTTGGGATTCTGTAAACTTTTTAGGGGAAAAGGTGCGTAGAAATAACTTAGACAGTTAGATTGGCGTACTTGGTCGCCAAAGTAATGGAATGTATGCGCTATACCTAAACAAAACTTGTTAAAACTTTCCCTCGGCGGTACTACATGAATGTGAACTCATTCTACAACTTTGTATCAATATCATGTCGGTTTTTCTTAACCGCTGCTGTGTAAACAAAAAACTCAGCCTTTGGGAAATCAATTATTTTTTCCTTAGATTTTTGTATTACATCCCTTATTAAGTTAAGGATTTTGTAACTAAAATGAAATTTATTAAAATAACGTTGTTATTTTTATTAAAGACTAGCTGTGCCCGTAGACTCCGTCCGCGTGGATATCGGAAAATAATATCGTGTCGTATATGAATACAACATAGCAATGCTTTAATATAATTTAAAATTTAATATAAAATATATAAGTACGACGCCACCCTGATTGACAGGTATCGATTTCAGATCCAGCAAACACTTTAAGTTATTGTTTCATACCACTTGGTTGCGAAGCAATTGATAATGTTTTGGCTTTGGTATCGTATAGTAAAACTCCAATAACATATTTTTAGGGCACTCTCAGTGTTTCCCCTCATTGTTGTCACTGAGGCGAAACTGTTGACAGCCTCGGACATCATGGCCTGTCTTGTAGCACGAGTGCAGGGCACATGCCCTGCACTCGTGCTACATACGTCATTGATGCTGGCGTGCCGTGGTACATACCACGGCACGCCAGCATCAATGACGTTATCCACCGGCCTCTTATACCCGCCGGTCTCCCAGCTGTTTTAGAACACAATGGCTTGGTTCGAGACAATGGAAAGTGACCAGATGGTATGACGTTGGTGTGGGACGCAACATCGACACATGTCACCTTTGCAACATCCCAACTTTCTAGGGCAGCGGGCTATGCTGGCGCCGCTGCTACACTAGTGGAGACCCACAAACGGCGCAATTACAGCAACCTGCTCAGTTGCTACGATCTGAGCCGTTTTGGGTCGAAACGGGTCATGCTGTCCTAGTGAAAAACTCTCTTCTTGTGAACAGAAAGAAGGCTGGCTTGTTTATAGGTCAAAGAATCAGCATTGCCATTGAACATGTTAATGCTGCTAGTCTTCTGGGCACCTTCCCAGAAGATAATTCTCGCGTGTATTATTGGGTTTTATGGGCAAAAACTTAAGATATCCTAGTATTTTTCAAGTACATTGAGTTAATCAGATTTTTTTATTTTCATGGCCAAGATCTTTTCGAAAATAATAATTGGAAATCATTCTATTTGAAAAAATCTTATTCCAACTTAAAAATATTACCCAATCGTACTAGCCCTTCTCAAATAATGCGCTTAATAATGAACAGTATTTACTTTTTATTTACTAAATAAGACTCACCACACCACAGTTCTACATTAAAATTAATAGTATACGCACATAGGTCACTTATCAAGCTAAGTCCAATCACGTTGGACAAATTGCACGGAGAGCAACCGGAGATAATTACAATGCAGATTAGGTGAACTGTTGGGGGCCTGCCAGCGACGTGAGTTTAACAGATTACTGCCAACCCTGCCCCATGTGTGGCTCTTAAGCGGGCGGTAAACATAATTTTAATGCCGAGCCATTAAGCTAAGGATGATCACTAGATGTATGAAGGAAAGGAAGGTTTAAAACGTCCTTTTAGCTCGGTTAGGTCCTTGTCATGGTTGGTCTTGCTTAAATGAGGTTGCTTATCAAACGCACTACACAATGCTTCTTTAGATGAAGGAGGTTGACGTCACTGTGTGTGTGTTATTCAGGTCGATTTGTCTAAAAGGAAACTTAATGTAATAGGCAAGTGTGTCGAAGCTAAATTAAAAACTAGGTTATGAAATTCTTAAAGATACACTTTTCCGTCTAAAGTTATAATTTTTTGTGACAAGCAAATATGGTCGTGAGAAGGATTCGAGCCTGCCCCTCCCAAATAAATACTCTAGGCCCCCTGACCGCTAAGCCATCTCGATCTCTGCTCACTACCTACCTCTTACACTCCTAAAACAGGCTAAATTTTAGCCTATCTGGTTCAATTATACAATAAAGACCGGTGAAGTACTGTTCTCCTAGATAGGCTAAAATTTAGCCTGTTTTAAGGAGTTGCATATATATGCAACATTTGTAAATTGTAAGCCCATTATAAAATAAACTATTACCACGAATTCTTTTTCCACATAATGAATATATCTTTTGGTGACGTCATTGCCATCTATTCAGGCCCTATACAAGAAACTGAATCGACACGACTAACTTTGCAGTTAATACAATGTTGTACAGATGCAATTACCTTAACAAATACAAATCAATCTTTGGTAGGTTTTAGTTTAGGTACATGAATACCGGAAGACCAATGACGTGTGTGTTGATAATTTGGTAAAGTGTGTCAAAAAGAAATATTGGACTAAATTGGGAGAAAACGGGAAAAAATTGTTGTTGTTATTATAATAATCACTGTCAATATATTATTCAATGTCAGTTTAATAATAAAACACTTTCACTTAACACTTGCAATGGTTTATTAAAATGTTAGCGGTAATACCTTTCCCCAACAAAGTCCCTTCATGAATGGCTCGTGCTACCACTGCATTTGAACATATAATGCCTTTAGAGATGTTGACCGCCAACATTTTCGACTGTCCACGAATAAGAGTTATGTCGTAGGTTTAATGGCCCACACTCTCTGTACTTGTTACGTGCGCATAATATGTAGATAGTTGTTGATCGTCACGCTTAAACATCGAGAGTTTCCCTAAACGGACGCACCCTATACTTTGAATAGGTTATATTGAAATTTTGCTTCCTCTATAACAATTTATAGGGTAAATAGTAAGATGTACCTTGGAACGTTTTGTAGATTGTTCTACTACACAAATAATTATTTACTTGTAATATGGATTCGTTTTAGGAGATTTTTCATTCAACATTTACTTTCTTTTTTATCCATGAAACTAATTATGTTGATCATCATCATACCCTGCCCTTATCCCAAATTATTTGGGGTCGGCGTAGCATGTATCTGGCATGCTGCTTAAGTTTTGGCTATGTTTTATGAACAGCCGCCTGCCTGACGTGAACCCTCTTTGCGAATGCTGTTGTTGGTGGTAACCGCCACCGATACAGTCTCCTTCTATCTAGCTATGTCACACCAAATGTAATCCATGTGCCAGGTTCTGATTTTATCCATCAATCACACTCCATTAACCGGACTATAGTAATATATATGGGCTACGCACAAATACTTAACTAGCAAAATTATTGTTATGTTATATTAATACATAATTATCTTGCTCTTGTTTTTTTTCATGTAATAATGTCCTCCAAGGTTAGGTGCCTAGTATGAACAGATGTATGAACAAAGCAAATGGCATATGTGAGGATCGCAGCAAGTGGCGTTCTGTAGTTTCTGCCTACCCCCATAGGAAAAAGACGTGAGTTTATGTAACTATGCAAAAAGTAAACAGACTTGTATGCTTAGTTGTCACGCAAAATGTTACCAAAGAAAGTAGTTAGACAACAGTCCGAGTAATTTTTTCTAAAATCTTTTTAAACTACACACAAGTGAGTATAAAAATAAATGTAGGGAAGGAAATAGAAACAAATACTATCTTCACACATGAGAAGTAACAGAAAAAGTGACATTTCCCCCACACAATACGAGTGTTGTGCCAAAGTTTTCCAATATTGATACAGCGTAACAGGTGATGGTTATTCTGCTAAGCTGCTTAGAAAATATATATATATATATTAGGGTTTCATGGAAACAATACATGGAAGCGTTATAAGCTTATCAATTCTGAGATAATAACCATACTGTAGTAACATATAGCATAATATAGCATCACGCCTGTATGCCCGAAGGGGTAGGCAGAGATGTAAGTACTGTTAGCAGCGAAGTGACATTTCATTGAAGAAGAGATAACAAGTAGTGGGGGGTACGCCTATATAAGCCACTGTACGTTTCATTCGGGGGCATCTTTTCGGAGAGTTAACTTGTTAAAGAGAAACTCTGTCTGTTCGAAGACTCAATCTGCCTACTCTGATTCTCATTACTTCTGTTTTGCAGTGTAATTAATCCATTCTAACTGTAGTCCTTTTGTTTGTAATAAAAAAATATTAGATTGTAAAAGTAAAGTGCCTTTGTGTTTAATGAATAATGTTTTTTATTATTATTTTGATTAGAGGAAACTAAGATCAGAAGTGCGATACCATTTTCACGTGTCCTGATACGCTTTTGCTAATTAAATTCTGAAATAAGGCAGTTTAAAAAAAAAAACGGTTATTTTTATATCTTTTTTTTTACCAGTTACCTTACTTTAGCCACGTAAACATAATAATTTCATTTGTTTCTGTGTATAGACGGGTAAGTTTATGTAGTTAAGTATACGTCGGAAGAAATTTTGGTGAGTACGTTCCAATTTGTTTGTGATTGTGTTGTGTTGTGTGATTTTGAAAAGTGTATTTTAATGCGTTTGTGAGTAGACTTATAACGTGTTTGCTTGTTGTCAGTTTATAATTCTGAATCCTTGTCCAGTACAAACAGTGTACATTGGTTATTTTTAACCGACTTCCAAAAAGGAGGAGGTTATCAATTCGCCTGTTTTTTTTTGTTCGCTATCTCGTTTTGTACCTTCATTTTTTTTCTAAGTTATTGATAATTGTGACACGTTAGGGTAATACAACAAAGAAAGAAAAAAAAAAAGCATGCCTAATAGAAGCCGTAAAAGTCGAAGCCATTCCAGGAATCGTGATTCGCGTTCTGGAGACCATAACTTGCGTTCTAGAAACCGTAACTCGCGTTTTAGGAACTATAATTCGCGTTCTAGAAGCCGTGATTCACGTTCTAGTTCTACCCACAGGCGCCGTAGCTCGCCTACTAATACATTAACTAATCAAATGCAACAAATACTCGATCGATTGACGTCACTGGAAGAGCGATGTGCTCCTTCACCGCGACCACTCGAGCCGAGTGCCGGCGCGTCCCTGTCGACGCCACTGCGACCGCGGAAGGAGACTGCGACTGCAGCAGAGCGACGAGAGACGGTGGCTCTATCGTCGCCCGAGCGTTCCGTAAGCGTTGTTATGAACAGCGACGCCAGCACAACGGATCGTATCATCGACGCGATACGATCAATCAACACATCGGTGAGATCTAACCAATCCTACTACATTTCTAATTTCGATCCTAGCATCAACGACATAGACACCTGGTGCGAAGAAGTAGACCGTGCTAAGGTTTTAAATTATTGGAATGATAATGAATGCCTTTCTCGAATTGGGAACTGTTTGAAGGGTGATGCTAGAACTTGGCTCAATGAGTGGGTCACTAATGACCGTAGCTGGAGTAACTTCAAAAAGGAATTTAAACCACTGTGTCCTAAGAAGCCGGATGTTGCGAATATTTTGTACGAGATCATGAGTAATAACTCTGATAAATACCCGACGTATGCCGACTATGCTCGCCGGTCCCTACTAAGGTTGCGTATAGTTAAAGGATTAAGTGACGATCTAATTTCAGCAATAGTGATACGGGGCATCACAGATCCGCAAATACGTGCTTCAGCTACTAATGCGAAACTAATGCCGAATCAGTTGGTAGAGTTCTTTTCAATTTATGTTAAATCGAATACAACAACGTTTAATAAAAAGAATAATATTAATAACAATACCTCAAGTAATGATCGTTTTCCAAAACCTAACCACGGTATGAACATTCGTAAACGAAGGTTTGAGGATAGTAAATGTTTTTTGTGTGGCCAACATGGACATAGACAATCTAATTGTACAAAGAGATTTAAACCTACTACTAGTAATGGCAATAATGATGGCAGTAGTCAGAAAAATAGTTCTGTTCATAGCTCAAATAAATCCGACCCATGTAGTTTCTGTAAAAAACCCGGTCATAAGGTTGAAACTTGTTTCGCAAAATTAAAGTCCGATTCTCGCAACACAAATAATGTAAATTTTTGTCAAGAGAACCCTGATAGTAGGAATAAAGACATCGTTGTGGCAATTATACAAGGGGTTCCCGTTGATATACTTATAGATAGCGGTTCAAACATATCTTTAATTTCCACATCATTATTAAAACATTTCAAGTGTGCGCGTAAGCCTGCTTTCAGAGTTTTAAGAGGTATTGGTGGTCAGGATGTTGAGTCGACCTACATTGTTACTTTGCCCATAGAGTTTAAAGAAATTGCTCTGGAGGTAGACTTGCATGCCGTGTCTCCTGAGTTCATGAGCATCCCTATTATTGTCGGTACCGATGTATTGAATAGAGAAGGCGTCACCTATGTCCGGACACGCAATCAGCAGTGTCTTACTTACGAGCCTTGTTTAATACATGATGTTATGTGTACTTTTCATTCAACGCAGAATCCGATTAAAACCTCTTTAATTGGCCAAGATTTGAAGAGACTTCTCGATGTGATTGACGAATTTTCAAATTTCTTTATTTTTGGGACGGCTTCTTCCACTGTCAAAACCGGTAACATGTCAATTAATTTAAATAGTGGCATACCTGTAAACTATAGGCCGTACCGGCTGTCATATTCTGAAATTTTGAAAGTTCGTGAGATCATAAGAGATCTTCTTGAAAAAAATATTATACGGGAGTCTGAATCTCCGATTCTGAGTATGCTAGTCCCATTCTCCTGGTGAAAAAGAAAAATGGATCCGACCGCATGTGCGTCGATTATCGCAAATTAAATGACATCACAATTAAAGATCGTTTTCCTTTGCCGTTAATAGACGATCACATTTTGGCAAACACAAATTTTTCACAAGTCTTGATATGGCTACGGGGTTTCACCAGATCCCCATGGACACTGACTCAATACCGCTCACAGGATTCGTTACACCAGAAGGACATTATGAATATTTAAAGATGCCCTATGGTCTTGCTAATGCACCTGTTATTTTTCAGCGAATAATGTCAAGAACTCTTCGTCAACACCTAGAGTCTGGTAAGGTCCTGGTATACATTGATGATGTGCTCATATTGAGCAATACAGAAGAGGAAGGTCTGTCGACTCTTCGTAGGGTTCTCCAGACTTTGACCGATTCAGGTTTCTCTATCAATTTAAAGAAGTGCTCTTTTCTGGCAACCAAGATAGAGTACTTGGGACGTACTATAAGTCAGGGTCAGGTACAGCCGAGTGAACAAAAGGTTCAAGCCTTAGATGAAGCACCTATTCCAAAGACTGTCAAACAGGTCCGTCAATTTTTGGGCCTAGCAAGCTATTTTCGTCGCTATATTGCTGGTTTTGCTACTAAGACTGCTCCTATCACTAAATTGACGAAAAAAGATGTACCTTTTGTCTGGGGTAGTGAACAAGAAGAAGCACGGCAAGATATAATTTCACAGCTTACAAGCGAACCTGTGTTAGCTATCTATGATCCCGACTTGCCTATTGAAGTCCACACGGACGCAAGTTCTATTGGTTATGGTGCGGTGCTTCTTCAGGTTTACGAAAAAGGATATAAACGAGTGGTTGGTTATTTCAGCAAACGAACTCAAGGTGCCGAGCCAAAGTACCACTCGTATGATCTCGAGACATTGGCTGTCGTTAAGGCCTTGCAAAATTATAGACACTATCTGGTTGGGGTTCATTTTTTAGTCGTAACCGACTGTAATGCATTGAAAGCTACACAGCAAAAGAAGGATTTGATGCCACGTGTAGCCAGATGGTGGATATACTTGCAGGATTTTAATTTCACTCTGGAATATCGTAGGGGTACTTCTATGTCACACGCTGATTATTTGAGTCGCAACCCTGTTAACGTCTGCGAAACACGCAGACAGCAGAACTGGGCTCAAATAGCGCAGGCTGCCGACGAAGAAACTCAACAGCTTCTTCAAAAATTGACAGACGGACAGTTAGACTCTGGGCATTACGTTCGAAAGAATGACTTGCTTTATTATAGGCATACTCCATTGGGTGAAGATCCTAGACTTTTATGCTTTGTGCCCAAAGGTCACAGACTTAGTCTGCTCAGAATTTTCCACGATGAGCACGATCATCCTGGAGTCGATAAGACATTGGAACTTATCAGGAAACATTTTTGGTTCCCTTCTCTTAAATCATTTGTTCAAAAATACGTGGGCCATTGCCTTATTTGCATTACTCATAAAAAGATCCCCAGGGCTCCTCATCAACTCATACATTCTTGGGAGAAGCCATGTAATCCTTTTGAGGTTATTCATGTAGACGCCTTGGGTCCACTATCTCAATCTAACGGATATAGATATGTACTAATTGTTATAGATTCCTTCTCAAAATATTGCCTTTTGTACCCCATGTTTGGTCAGGATGCTAATGAATTAAAAAAAGTTTTTACCAATGTAATTTCTTTGTTTGGCACTCCAAAATTAATTGTAGCAGACACAGGTCGTATGTTTCAAAGTTCAGAGTTTACAAAGCTTGTAACAGAGTTAGGCATTGACATGCATCTTATTACACCGGAAATGCATCGATCGAACGGGCAAGTTGAACGTTACTGAATATGGTTCGCATAGAATGTAACCATCGACAGAATGAATGGTCAGACGTTATGTGGCGGGTGCAGCTGGTTTTAAATATAACCAAGCAAAAAACCACCAGACTATCACCATTGAACTTGCTAGTTGGAATTGAAGCGGCTACGCCTCTCATTCGTCACCTCGTCCGAGATATCGCGTTAGAAAACTCGCATCCCAACCGCGAGGCACTGAGAGAGATGCATAGACACAGAGCATCTGAACGCTTGAAGATGAATAAAGACCAACAAGATGCAACTGTCAACGCTGGCCGGAGACCCCCACGATTATTTGAAACTAATTCACTTGTCTTTGTTATTAAACAGGCACAAGCGACTGGCAAGCTCGACTCAGGCATGCGCGGGCCGTACCGTGTGGTCAAGGCGCTTCCCCATGGTCGATATGAGCTGAAACTACTCGCAGGCTCCTATGGAAAATCGACCCAAGCTGCAGCAGAGTTTATGGTGCCGTGGCGAGGGGAGTGGACTCCCGAGACGTGTGCTGCCTTCTTCGAGAGTAAGTTTGTCCTACACTTGTATGATAAGCTAACGTCGTGCCTATGTCATACAAGGGTAAATGCCGCATGGTACGCAAACGTTGTGCCTATGCCATGTGTGCAAATGTAAGTGAACATGATATGCTAACGTCGTGCCTATGTCATGTGGGTGAATGCCACATTGTACGCTAACGTCGTGCCTATGCTATGTGTGCAGACGTTGTAAGAAATATGCTAATGACATGCCTATGTCTCTTACAGTGAGGAGGTGGGGAATGTCATGTTTCTTCCCTGGAATGGGTGAACATGGCCCATTATGGGTTGATGTGTGATGTAACTGAAGTGTCTGCAGCGGTTCTGTTGCATCACTATGGGTGTATTGATTGTGCGGAATTTTTTGAAAGCAATTTTCGGAAATTACGCATAATCTCTGAAAAGTGGAAGATATTTTTAAAATCAAATTTTGTTCATGATCTCAGGTACAGACTGCAACGATGACATTGCGGAGTCCACGCCTGAGCGAGCTGTCAGAACCGAAAATATGCCTTCTCGTGAGGTGTCGGTAGAACTTGTGCCAGGCACCTTCAGTGCACCAGAAGCCTTGCAGCCTGAGACGCAGGAGCACGAGGACGTTCTCCAGTCAGGAGAGGCCGTGTTAGCAGCGAAGTGACATTTCATTGAAGAAGAGATAACAAGTAGTGGGGGGTACGCCTATATAAGCCACTGTACGTTTCATTCGGGGGCATCTTTTCGGAGAGTTAACTTGTTAAAGAGAAACTCTGTCTGTTCGAAGACTCAATCTGCCTACTCTGATTCTCATTACTTCTGTTTTGCAGTGTAATTAATCCATTCTAACTGTAGTCCTTTTGTTTGTAATAAAAAAATATTAGATTGTAAAAGTAAAGTGCCTTTGTGTTTAATGAATAATGTTTTTTATTATTATTTTGATTAGAGGAAACTAAGAGTACATACACAGTTTTACACCCAAATTTCACCAATGCTGTTATTTCATGTAATAGTTGGCGAGCCTATTGCCATCAACCGGGCACAATTCCAAACTCCGGGCTGCTACTGAGAATTTCCTAACAGAAAAACTCAATAACACTTTGCCCGACCTGGGAATCGAACCCAAGGCCTCATACTCAGCAGTGGCGCTTGGGACCACTAGACCAACGAGCCAGTCTTCTCAAACAAATCTGATATGTACCGTAGTCTTAACTCACTTAATTAGAACCACTTTGTATGAACAATAAAGTCACATAACCGAAGACTTTGTGACTTTAATCCAACCCCGTCACCGCTGCCTGATACCGTAATTAAGCGTGCTCTGGTTAAACTTTGAACTTATAGTCGGTGCACACACAATCGACATAATTCTGGCTGATTCCACTATTGCTGTGTTGCGTCTTCGGTTTTTAAGCAATCAGCTGTAGGTTTGTCATTACTTCAGCCCATAATTGTTCCACTGCAGAGCAAGGGTCTTTCATTCAGAGAAGGCACGAGCATTGGTCACCACGCTAGTTCACTGCGGGTTGTGAGTTTCAGACCATTAAGTACATGTTTCGTCACGGGATCTCTGTGATGTCTTAGGTTAACTAAGAAAGTATATATAGCATTGAGCAAAGCATATTTGTACCTACTTGCCGGATATGAAGCCACAACTTATCGCTCAAGAGGAGGGCTTGTAACCACACGGCTACCAAGACGCGAGGTTTGTCAATACCCATCTAAATTAATTGGTATTAAATGAATAGATTAACTCACGTCAATTACAATTTGAGAATAGATGACAGTGCAATGCAAAGTATATATAAGAAATTTGTGTCCGTCACAATTCGTTCGGACTGTCACTAACACCATTTTTTGAGACTAAAAAAATGAAGAAAAGCTTTTAACATAACGGATGAAGTAAACTAACTGGAAATTTAGTCTCGGAAACCCGCACACTTTAGTCAACTATTGACCAACGTCGTAGAATGACCAACTAAACTGTACGTCTGCATTAAGCCTTAGCCTTCGCCCCAGTGTCGCCTTTAAGTAAACTTGTTGTCCTTATCTTAGTTTACACGCGTGTAAACTTTACTACTTCAATGTTCTGGAACGAACCGGGATATTGTCTATGGTATAAATTTGCTGTAACTATCACAGGGTTGTTAAAAGTTATGCGCTCATCCAACGCTCAGAAATGCTAGACTATCATGGAAAGTTTAAAATGTTCGAAGGTTGGCTGTAAAGATAGGTATTTTTATAAAGGTTAATACATTTAAAAATAAAGAAACTAATAAAGAAGGAGTTTATAAGTCAGTAGTTTTGTAAGTGTTCCTTTCATTCTCGCATCAACGCTCGCCGCGCACGGACGTGTTACTCCGCGTAATTCGCTCGTGTTGTGTCAGTGATCGTTGTCGCTACGCTCTGCCGTAGCATTCTCCGTAGCTGCTCGCTAGCTACGCCACTACAATTCAAAAGTTGCCTCTTTCGAGGCGGCGGCTGATATCTGTCTTTTTCAAAGTACAGTCAAAACGTGTGTTGTGTAAATTCCCCTTCTGGGAAAATCCACAGTTTCGTGGTTCTCGGTGGAAACCTCACGGTGTCAACGAAACCGAGAGGGTGTGGACCCGATACACCCAGCTGAAGCCCCTTCAGGGTTAAGCTACAAATCGGACGGGAGCTAGAACAACCGGCCTTGGGGGATCTCCTAGTCGACTCTAGCTCTGGTTTCCCTTCCAGCAACACACCTAGTGTCGGTCGGGTGTGTCTACACCCTTCGCACTAGACTGGTTCAGGGCCCCGTACGCACATTAAGACTGGCGACGGGTAAAAAGCAAGCTTAGGGCTCACCATTAGGTCACTCACCTCCCTGCCTATACCCGGCGGGGAGGGTTACGCATCCCCGGGCTATCCTCCCGGGGAGTTAGGCCTGTTAGGCATATATTAAATTATAAAATAGGTAAATAATTTCTTTTTAATATGGACGCGCTTCTCGCGTTCGTTAAAATCATAGTCAGGGACCCCGACATTCAACGTCGGTACGGTACCCAAATTGCCGACCTGCAGCATGTCAACCCCGCAATAATTTGCGCAGATAGCCCTCTCTCTCCGCCGCCCGCTAAAATAGGTATACCATGCCTCGCATCCTTGCCCATCATCGACCCTCTCGTAGAGGCTCCCTCTACTTCGGCCATCGCGCCTCCTACGACCGCCGTCACTGTCTCGGAAGACATGGACGTGTGCGTCAACCCCTCTCCCTGTCTCTCGGATGCCACTGCCTCCGACTCCGAGACTAGCTCGTCCTCTCCCTCCTCCTCCTCCTCCGAAGACGACTACATCCAGGTCGGCAAAGGAGGCAAGAGGAAGAAGGGGAAAACTTCCGCCCCGGCCAGCAAGGCCAAAAAACCTGTAGCGCCCCCCGCCCCCTCCCCCGCCCCCTCCCCCGCCCCCGCGACTACCGCCACCCCCGCCCCCCCCTCCCCCGCGACTATCGCACCCCTCTCCCCCGCCCCCTCTCAGACCAACCCCCCCCTCAGCCCCTCCGGCGCCACTTCGAGCTCTAAGAAGCTTAAATCCCCTCCCCCGCTCTACATTCATGACAAGTCCAAATGGACTGCCATCTCAAAGATGTGTGTTGATCGCAGGATCAACTACACCAGTGCCTGTGCTACTCAGCAAGGCATTAAAGTCAAAGTCCCCTCCACAACCGATTATAGGGAACTCACCAAGGCCCTTAAGGCCAGGGACGTGTCGTTTCACACGTACTCTCTCCCCGAGGAGAAATCTACCAGGGTCGTCATAAGACGCATCCCGAAAGAAATCCCAACAGAGGACATCCTCAGCGACCTTCAGTCGCAGAGAGTCCCAGTATCCCAGGTGCACCGGATGCACCGACCCAGAGGTGGGGCCGCCTACGACATGGTGCTAGTCGTATGCGATCCTACCGAAGGACACCACCCTATCTTCCAGGTCAAAGCGATCTGTAGCCTTTCCGGCATCATTATAGAGAAGCCTTATAAAACAGGCGTAATAGGGCAATGTCACCGTTGCCAATTATACGGTCACGCTCAGACCAACTGTTTCGCCACACCTAGATGCGTCAAGTGTCTAGGTGACCACGGCACCGTAGACTGTCCCCGACCCAAAGATCGCGCACTCTGCACCGACCCTCCCAGTTGTGTGCTCTGCGGCGAAGCCGGTCACCCCGCAAACTATCGCGGCTGCCCTAAGGCACCGAAATCAACCTCGCCCAAGCTCGTGAAGCGGGCCAACGCCCGTCAACAAAGGGAAAGCCCTTCGGTGGCGATCCCCTCTTCTCAACTCCCCGCCCGCCTCAGCCCTCAGAGACCCAGTCCGTGGGCTCCCCTCAACAACCTCCAGCAACAACGAGCTTTCCCAGCTCTCAAAACCACCTCTACGCCCACGATCGCAGCCCTAATGGCCTCGCCCATAGCTGCGCCCCCCTCTCTATCGCCTCCGACTAACGCGTCCGTACCGGCTAACGCCGCCGCCTCTCTACCGGTCGTAAACGACGACCTCGCGTTTGACCCCGCGGTCGTCATTCTCAGCACATTCAGCGTATTCTCTTCGGATAACGCTCACGCTATGGCCAGGGACATCATCGCCTGCAAAGGCGACCCTATGAAGCTACTCATGGTGTACAACACCTTTCCCAAGATTACGCAAGCCCTGCGCAATCTAGCTCACAATAAATAAAATATAAAATCTTTAATGGATAATAGAAACCTATGTAGAACCAAACCGCGCTCCCTAAAAATAGGTTTCTTCAACGCTAACGGCATCACCAAACAACGCGACGAAATAACCACGTTCCTCCGCGACCACCAATTAGACGTTCTCCTCGTACAGGAAACGTTCTTAAAACCTCACCGTCGGGACCCGAATATCGCCAACTACCGTATAGTTAGGAACGATAGAACTAGATGTCACATGGGCGGCACCCTTATTTATTACCGCAAAACGCTCCACTGCATCCCGTTAGACCCACCTCCTCTCTCACTTTTCGAGGTATCGATCTGTCGGCTAGCCATGACCGGTCACCAACCCATCACTATCGTCTCTTCCTACATCCCTCCCGCCGCCACCGATGTGGGGGAAAAACGCGAAATCCTTTCCCACGACCTTACTGCCCTCCTCGGCTTGAGTGACTCCGTTATCATAGCGGGCGATCTCAATGCCAAACATCCCGCTTGGAACAGTAATACGACGACCGCGAGAGGCAGGCAACTGTTCGGCCTGTGTGCCACTCTCAACTTCGACATTATTGCTCCGATGCATCCCACCCACTATCCGCACAACACCGCGCACCTTCCCGATATTCTCGATGTGGCGCTTCTAAAGAACGTAAACCTTCGTTTACAGTCTATAGAGACGCTACTCGAGCTCAACTCCGACCATCGTCCCGTGATCATGGCACTGGCACCTCGTTCGGGGCCCTCTGATCCCTCCCGACCCCCTCCCACCCAAACGATCACGGACTGGAAGAAAGTAAGCGAAAGCCTACAATCGACCAGCTCCCCTCAGTTAGACTCTATTCCCGACATCATCGCCTCGGTCACTGACACTACGAATGCGATCGATTCGTTCACCGGTCACGTACAATCCGTTTTGAACAGTTGTTCACGGGAAGTTCCATTGATGGACAACCATCACTGGAAACTACCGGCGGACGTACGCGAACTGGTAACGGAAAAGAACGCATCCGTACGTGCCTACAGCGCGTTTCCCTGCGACGCGAACAAAGCTCACATGCGCTATTTACAGCGTGCTGTAAAGAAACGCATCGATGAGCAGCGTAACGCGCACTGGGATAAGACGCTGAGCGACTTAGAGCCCACTCACCAAGCATTCTGGCAGCTTCAAAGGAGACTCCAATCCGATGGAGTGGCCACCATGCCCCCTCTCATCCGCCCCGATAAGAGCATAGCCTTCGACGACATCGAAAAGGCCGAGTGCCTGGCCGACAGTCTAGAAGCGCAATGCACTCCTAGCACCCAACCGGTCGACCGAGCGCACCTCCTCAAGGTAGACGCAGAAGTAGAACGCAGAGCCTCACTCCCGCCGTTCGAAGACCCCGACGACCCCCTGCCCCCCGTCACTCCCGACGAGGTGCAAGAGGTCATTAAAAATCTCAAACCCCGCAAAGCCCCCGGCATAGACGGCATCACTAATAAAGTAATGAAACTTCTCCCCGCCCCTTTCATTATACTCATGACCGCCATCTTCAATGGCGCCATGAGTCACAACGTCTTCCCTCAATCGTGGAAAGAAGCCACCGTCATAGGTATCCCTAAGCCGGGAAAACCCGCGAACGAACCCACCAGCTACCGACCGATCAGCCTCCTCAACGTACTCTGTAAAATCTACGAGAAGCTTATTTATAAGCGACTCAAGGACTTTGCCGATGCGAAGAGCCTCATCCCCAACGAACAGTTCGGTTTTCGTACCCAACACTCGTGCGTACAACAGGTCCACCGCATCGTCGAGCACATAAGCGCCGGTTTTCAGCGCGGCACGATGACAGGCGCGCTCTTTTTCGACATAGCGAAGGCTTTCGACAAAGTCTGGCACAACGGCTTATTATACAAGCTGTACCAACTCGGCGTGCCCGACCGTCTCGTGCTCATCCTACGGGACTTTCTCTCGAATCGCACTTTCCGCTATCGCATAGAGGGCGCACTATCCGCCCCCCACTCTATCCGCGCCGGTGTCCCCCAGGGCTCCGTGCTCTCGCCCCTCCTGTTCACGCTCTTCACTAGCGACATCCCCAAAAATAGACAGGCAAAGTTAGCTCTCTTCGCAGACGACACTGCCATTTTCTACTCCGGTATCGTGCGCGACCGCATAGCTAGCACTCTCCAAACTTCCGCCAACGTACTAGGCGCTTGGTTCAGGAAATGGAGAATAGAAGTGAACCCCGATAAGAGTCAAGCCGTACTCTTCGCGAAAAAGCGTAGGATCAGACCCCCCGACCCCAAACCGATAACCATGTTCGGCAAGCCGATCCCTTGGGAGAAGCAAGCCAAGTACTTAGGAGTCATCCTAGATAGACACTTGACCTTCGGTGAGCACATAAGGACGGTGCGCTCGCGCGCCGCCTTCGCTCTGGGTAGGCTTCACTTCATCATGAACGCACGCAGCAGATTGTCCCTTAAGTGCAAACTGCGCATTTACACCACGTGCATACGCCCCATCATGACCTACGCCTGCGTAGTGTTCCCACACGCGAAATCGTACCGCCTCCATAAGATGCAGACCCTCCAAAACCGTGCCTTACGTAAGGTCACGGGAGCCCCCCTCTACGTTAGAAACGAAAACCTCCATCTCGACCTCAAGATTCCCACTATCCAACAGTTTATAAAACGCATTTGCAAGCGTTATTTCGAGTCTGCTGAAAAGCACCCCAACCCTCTTATCGCGGCTGCCGCCCGATACACCCCCTCTCAGATAAGTAGAATTCGCCGTCCCAGGCATTCACTATTGTACCCCGATGACGCTATAACCCTGCTCCAAGAGAGCCGTAGGGCCACCAGCACAGTACACAAGCACAGACCGCCGTCATTTAGGCCTCGCCGCCGAGGCCCGTCGCGACGTCCCCGTAATGCACCTAATGCATCACCTCCCCGACCCTTGCTCGTGCCAGCCCGCGTAGCCGCTGAGCCTGTAGCTTTAAATTCCCCTGATAATAATAATTCTTGTTCGATCCAGCCAGTCCCTTGCTGTCCTCCCTCAAGCGACGCCCTAAGCCGAGGCTCGTACCCCGCAGGGGGTGCCCTTAGCGTGGTCGCTTTAGATTTAGTTTAATTCGTAAGCCCCTGGCTGGAGGCCTTAATAATAGTTTATTATTAGGGCATCCACAGGAAAGCCCGGTTAAGCAGCCGACAACCTCCTAGGTTGACCTGCGAGATGCCACTACCAAAAAAAAAAAAAAAAAAAAAAAGTGTTCCTTTACTGATCATACCTAAGGTTTAGATCTAATTTTAAAAGACAGATTTCCAAGATGTTATCTGCACATTTCTTTTCGTCAGCTGTGGAACACAACGGCATAATTTAATAAAAACATGTTTTTATACACCCTTACCGCCCATTAATGCATACGGAGTGCACCCTAACGTAATATTAATATTTTGTGGTAAGAATATCATAACACAAATACATTATTTGCTCTTCCGAGTTTCTCAAATGCATTGAACCTATTCTTATTGTTAAGATAATTTAAAATACTCATATAAATATTTTTACAACCCATTATGCATGTAGAATGAACTGTTTTGGTGTGAAAAATATCATAAAAATAGCTTACCACGAAACAAGTACACAATATGTATACCTTCCAAAATAACTTCCATTACATTAAAATCAAACACCCGTACAAAGATCGTCGCGTCGACTTTGTCCAAGTGTACCCACCTGAAAAAAGCTACGAATATAAACATATACAAACAAAAAACCGAGAGCCTTTTGTCGCATAAATAAACCATCTCAACAAAAGGTCGAATCATTTACATAGGAATATTGAGGCAAATTGGTGTCGCACACGGCGCCTATCATAATTTGAAAAGAAAATATTTAATAAATATAATTCTATGACATACGCAGCTGTGTATGCTCGACAATACTCGACATAATTTCAGATCATAGGAGCCGAGCAAACACATTCAAGATATCATCTTTAGTAAAGGAATCTGAACTTTTTTGGGACCACTTAAGGTTTGCAATAAGTTTTTGGTTATTGGCACTGCCGTAACCATAGCAACAAGTGGTTCCCTCACCGCTGGCTACCCTCCCACCCTATATTCTCAAGCCAAGCTAAGCCTGAGTTATTGCCTAGATCGTTTAATACGAGAGGTTACTTGATAGTCTTACGTATTTTTTTATTTTTATAGCGCTATATTAATTTGCAATGTCGTAAAAGTAGTCCTTAAATTGGGACATCAATTGATACTAGATAGGCAGTTTTGTGATAGCTATCGTAATATAGTAATAGTAAAGATAATCCTTGGTCAACTGGAGTTACGTTTTGTACGCATCAGCCTTTTCCTGACTCGTAACTTCAGTAAAACACCTACAAGTAAGTGGAACTTTCTAATTTAATCTAAGACATCACTGACATACAGCGAAGGAAAACATCGCAAGGAAACCTGGAATTAATGGTCCAAAATCGCTAATCTGCAGTGAGCTAGCGTGCTAATCAATTCTCATGTCTTTTCTGTACGAGAAGAGGCCCTCGCCCTGCAGTGGGACAGTAATGTGCTGCGGCTATTACTCACTTGCATTCTTCGGGATTGCCCGACTAGTTTTGTACTTGAATGGAGCCCTTAGTCATTAACTGAGCCCGCGACGATGACGCGAGTCAAACGTCCCATCTCCGTTCGAGTTCGAAACTAGTCGGACAATCCCGAAGAATGCAAGTGAGTAATAACCGTAGAACAATAGTAATGTGCTGGTTATATATGTACGTATGTAAGTGGAACTTTAATTAATACTGGATTGAGACATCAATATGAGATATAAATAAATTACTTAAATATTCTCGAGACAAGTAACTTAAACGATTTTATGATGAGGTTCACTTTCATCGCGATAGGATGAACCATAAAGTTATTATATCACCCATTTAAAACGCCTATTTTTCTTTTTATCGTGTATGTTTGATGAACACCTTTAACAACCACCATTAGGCCAAATGTTCACTACTGAATTTAGGTTTCTAAGTGATCACTACACTGTATCATAGCGATCTGCAAATCCTTTTAAGGTAATTCCTTATTTGATCTATCTAATACACCATCTTCAAAGTGCCTTTTCGTCAAGACACTGCAGGAGCAGCTTCTAACCGTGAGATCAGGCTTCGAATGTCGGTCGGGCGAAGTATGATTGGGTTTAACTTCAAAAATTCTCAATAGCAGCACAGAGTTTGCAATAACATTCGAGAGATGGCAATAGACTCACCATTTTATTACCTCTATCTTGCACTTGGCGGAATACTAGGCGAGTTCGTTTACTATACCAAAAACTGCATGGTATCCATTTACACAATTTAATTTAAGAACGTGCCAATTTGTTGTTATTCTTCCTTGTAAACTACACGAAATGCTGATATCGAAGTGGCCAGTACGTCAGTGCAATATTGAACGGCGTCTACACAAAATCCGTTGGACTTGAGCGATGCGGATAGACCGCAGTGCGGATGTAGCAAGGTAAGTGGGCACACCCCTTTACGAAGTAGAAGATTTTGTATATAAAATTAATGTTTAGGAAGATAACTGTTTAAATTTATTCAGTTTGCTTACTCTGGAAAGAACGAGTTTATTTTATTTCATTACAAATTTTAAAATTCCTTCTCTTGACCAATAACTTTGTTTGACTGCCTCGTTAGTCTAGTGGTTCCAAGAAGGCTGCTAAGCATGAGGTCTTGGGTTCAATTCCCAGGTCGGGCAAACTGTTATTGGATTTTCCTTTTAAGAAATTCTCAGTAGCAGCCCGGAGGTTGGAATTGTGCCTCGTAGATGGCAATAGGCTCACCACCTATTATATGAGACTTAATAACAGCATTGATATTTCTATTCAGATATAATATTTCAATTTTTTAATTCATAGAAATAGAAATCTCTGTCATTATGCTGTATAGCGTCATATAATCACTTGCTATGAAATCATAGCAAGTGATTGAACTAGAACATATTTATAATTGAAGTTAACTACATTTAAGTTAATATTAAATGGAAAAAGAATACGGTCGCGAGCAGGATTCGAACCTGCGTCTCCCGGATACATACTCCTGGCGCTCTGACGGCTAAGCCATCTCGACCTTTGCTCACTATCGTGAATTCTTCTTCCACATTTTAACACGTCTTTGGCTGACGTCATTGCTATCTATTCAGTCCCTATACAGGTGACCAAACCTTTGTTCTTTTTCCATTTAACATTATAAATTTAGAGTTCGCCAAGCATGCGTTAATGCTTTTCAAAGATTTATCTTTAATTAACTACATTATATAAATAGAAATTCGAAAGCCTATCGTAATTACCATACTTAATTATTGTTTCATCCAAAGTATACCTACGTTTAGCCACCAATTAGCGGTGTGGCTGAGGTTGGAGCACGTAAATCCAGAAATCTATCCATTTCATTTATTTATTTTAAGAAAGCTTACAGACTAATGATTACATAGAAATAACAAAATGATTTAACACGTTGCTAACTACAAGCTTCCACTACCATTGAATATGCCTAGATAGTATATTATGTACTTCTAAAAATCAAAATAAATTGTAAATGGAAAAACTAAAAATCATAGTTAGATCTACATCCAAATAGCGTCATTCAATGTTCATTGGGGTTTAAAATAAAAGTCAATTAATTTCGGTTTTAGCCGAATATTTTAGCGCGTCAGTTGAATTTTATCGAATCAAAGTTTAAAATTTTCAGCTATGAAACTCATTTTTGTTGACGAATTTGTACCGCAGACAGGCTTTTATTTTTCATTTTACGCATTAATGTAACTTTTCAATTATTTAGTTCTTTTGAGTTCTTTTTTTTTAGTCCACTATAATGTTTTTGTACTTATTTCTTGCTTATCAAATAATGAATACAAAAGATATACGAACAGCTCTTAGAGGCTTTCATTTTATATACCTATCTACTTTTTTATTTTAGTTATTCAAATACTTTTGTACTGAATTTTGTGAAATATATTGTACTAGCTAGTGCCCGCGACTTCATCTGCGCGACTAAGGTAGCCTATGTCCTTTTTGTTTTTTTAGTGTGGAAAATCTATCATGGACGTTCGTTACAGCAAAATACCGCGACCCCCGCAGGTTATGGTCCACTCCGGGATTTGTGCAGGCCGGCCACAGTTAGCCTGAACACCTCCCTATGTTGCACGTGCGTGGCCGTCTCGGGCTGGACTGATCAGGCGGCGAACCACCCATACCCGCCGCCCTCTCCAGCCACTCTTCACGCGGCTCTTTCTTACCACCGCTATTGCAGCGTGTCCTGCCCTAAGATACAATATATCTCCTTGCCAAATTTCATTACGATTCGTTCAGCTGTTTAGTCGTAAACAAACTTTCGCATTTGTAATAATATGTATTTAAGTATGGATATTAGTTTTAGTTTTCGTTTGGTATATTTTATGTATTTACAGTTAATAACTGTTATTGGTATAAAACCGTTATAATTGATATTTTTAAATAAGTTATAAAAATTTACGGCGTTTTGAGTTTAAGACAGCTTTTGACCGCTGTTTTGACTGTACCATACATAAGTGATTACAATAATAAATATTTAATTTAGTTATAGTCCGCTTCATCAAAACAAAACGAATTCTACACTGCTTTTATCATTGTCAATTATAATAACAGATGAATAATAAAATATAACCTTCATTGTCTAGTAAACAGCCAAACATATTTATCTATGTACACAGTATGATTCAATAACAGAGAAAAACAAGTAATTTTTTACCTACCCTCGTTTGTAACGTTGATAAAACGGTACATTTGATTAATCGTCAAACTCTGCGTGTTTCGCTCCTTTCAACTGAAACGTGAACAAATAATATTTGTTAAAATATAATTTTTGTGATGACACTATAATTTATTATAATAAATTAATTTAGTTCTAAAAAAAAAACTCGCCTACTAAATAATTCCACTAGTAATTTGCTTTTTTTTGTTGTACCTCTAATATCTTCCTTTATGTTACATTGCGGTGGACTCAGCTCATGACTGAGAGCGCCGTTCGAACTCAAAACTAGTCGGGCAAACCCGAAGACTGCACGTGAGTAGTAACCGGTGAACAATAAATAATATGAATATGCCTCACGAAAGTTATTTATACAATTATGGTAACCAGTCTTCTTCTTATCGTATGGTTAATGAATAATTTAGTATCAGAGTATAAACTTCTCGATCAGACATGGTAAAGTAGTATAGAGACAATAATTGCCAACAAAGCGCCTTTGCTCACCGTTTGTAATACGACACTACAAAAGAGAAGTATTTTTAGCTACAATTTTGTTCAAGGTGGACGTTCTTTCCCAGTTGGGCAGCTCATGTTATTTCCAACTTTGAAATGTATCGTTGATTAATTAATATATAAATCGGGTCTAGATCGCGATATTTTGTATAAAAGGTTTTTACGGTACCTTTTTTGTTCCACGACGTTTCGACCAAATTGCACCGGACGATGCAATTCGGTCAATCTCAATTTATATATTTCTAGAATGTGTACAAATCGCGAAAGTTTAAAATCAATTATTAATCAATACTCGATATTTTTCTTGATATATTTTGATAACACAACAAACGCTTGATATATTTTGATAACATAAGTAAGGTGCGTAGTACTCGCAATCGCCGCGCATGTATGACACGATGTATGAACGTGGACGAAGCAAAAGGCATATGTAAGGATCGTAGCAGGTGGCATGCTGTTGTTTCTGTCTTATACATTAACTCACGCCTTCCTCCCATGGGAGCACATGGAAGAAAGGCGTGAGTTTATGTATGTATGTATAACAAACGCATAACTGTCCCACTGAAGGTCAACCCAGCGCCTCCTCTCATACAAAGAAGCCACGAGCATTGATCACTACCCTAGCTCACTGCGGGTGACGATTTTAGACCATTAAGTTTCCAGTTCCATCCTTACGATTTTTCCCTTCACCGTATGTCTGTGATGTCTTAGAAATACTAAGAAAGTACATATGACATTGAAAACATTGGTACATGCCAGGTTTGAACCCCCAACGTGCTGCTCAAGAGGTATACCTACCTCTTTTTATCTATGACTCCTGATTATCTAGTAGATTCCAAAAAATATTGCAAGTTATAATTAAATGCCAACCAAACTGAAATATAAAAAGCTTAAAATACTAAATTAAATGACTTAGCAAAACAAATATAATATGAAAATATAATATATAAATGAAACTGACACCTCACTGCATTTAAGTTTCAATTAACCAAATTCATTTACAAAATCACAAAGAACTCTGAAGTATGAGTAATGGATATTCTGTAAGACTAACAAAATAATACATCGTTTCATTAATTATATTCAATGTCAAATAGTAGCCTCGAAGTTCAATGCACTACAAAGGTGGTGTAGCCGTGACGTCACCGCGTGAGCTACGCCGTAGCAACTAAGCAATTAATATATTTTATGAATGTATTAACATGACTATCACATTTTTACATTAGGTTTTATTAAGTCAAGGTTTTTCGACATATATAAAACGAAACTATCTACTTTAATACAGATAAATCTTTGTAAACCATTAACGTATGCTTAGCGACTTTAAAGTATTTTTTAATTTTTTTCGATGTGTCTGAAATTGATATTGAGATAAATGTAATAAAACTTTTTAATTATAGTGAAGTGATTCAAGATAAATCTTTGAAAAGCATTAACGCATGCTTAGCGAACTCCCAAAAGAATACGGTCGCGAACAGGATTCGAACCCGTGCCCCCGGTTAAATACTCCAGGCGCTCTGACCACCAAGCCATCTCGACCTCTTCGAGAGTCCTCCTCTTAGAGGTCGAGATGGCTTGGTGGTCAGAGCGCCTGGAGTATTTCTCCAGGAGGCGCGGGTTCGAATCCTGTTCGCGACCGTATTCTTTTTCCATTTAATATTGTAACTTTATAGTGAAGTGTGTAATTTCAACTAAATAATAATAAGGTAGTTACAATCAGCCTGGTTTTCTGGTGAAATTGAGTTTAAATGTTTTTTGATACAACACGAAATTGTTTCAGATCCCATTTAGAAACTACATTAATTAATATAAACACATTGTACCAACCAAATAAGATCATTTACTCACTACTTTATTTGCCACAACAATAGCACTGTAAAAACTATACTGTTTGGTATGCACTGTAGAGTTACGTAGAAGTGTAAACTAGATCATTCAAATTTCATCATGCAGTTATTAAGTAATGTTTAAATATAAATGAAACCTTTTTTAAGTGTAGAAAATCCATCGTCTACTTTGTGACGAACTCTTAACTAGTAAAAACCACACGGTCCTCCATTAACCTTTACCGGGCCCTCGGGATCATAGTTGCAATCATTACGACCCCGGCAGATTATGGTACGTCGAAAGTATCGATGAACCCCAACATTTGTGCAGGCCGGCCACAGTTGACCTGCACAGGCACTACAGAGGGGCGAGCGTGGTGAAGCGCGGCGCGTAGACGTCCTGGGCTTGTTCACTGGTCGGGCACCGAACTGCCCAAGTTCATCATACGCAGCCCACAGCTCACGGTGAGATTGTTAAGTGACGTAAATGAAATGTAAATATTATATCAAAGCCTGTTCATTCATTCAGTCCCATTGTTCTCACATATGGTTTCTATATTGTAAATACAATATAACCAACAATATTGTAATTATTTGATGAAAAAGAGTAACCGTGGAGTTTCTTGCCCGTTCTTCTCCACAGGAATCTACACTTTGGAACGTGGCAACTAGTTTTTTTTGACAATTCAAAAGTGCCTGTAAATGGTCTAATTGAAATAAATGCTTTGACTTGACTTTGAATTTGACCTGCTTATAAAAAAATTATTATAATATGTAAGTGCTTTCTTTGTTTACCACTGCTGCCAACTTTTTTTCGATACTTTTACGATCTTGGAATAATAGATCCAAAATGTACTTCAATATTTTATAATTTAAAAGCTTTTCCATTGCGGGTTCATTAAATTCTAATAATAGTCTGCATGAATATAATTAGTCGATATTAAGACTTTGTTTTTAGAAGATTCAAAGTTTATATTGTAATGAGTTTGATTTGAATAGATATTCACGTTACAAGCCAAAAGATTTCGAAATGCTTTTTTAAACATAAAAATTCAATTAATGAAGAGTGATGTCCCGCAAATTTGCATACGCATAAATTAATGATCTCTGAACTGGCCAATGACACAAACTATTAATTTGCCTACCAAGCTTTATACAAAATGGCCGACTTCACTTGAACTCAGAAAACGATTTATATCTTCAAATTACGTTGTTTGTGAGGATAACGGGCTAAGGGTTTATCTAGATTACACTGACATTAGATTGACTACAAGGAGTTTACTAGACGACGTACCTAACTAGTGCATTATAATAAAAGCGAGCCAAGTTGTATTGCAGCCCGAGCCAAAGGCAATGGTTGTAAGTGTATTGAGAGTGTGTGTATGACCAATGTCCACATGATTCAGAAGTTTTGAATACACATATGTCGGAGATGGCAACACTGTTTTATATTATTGGTGTTGCAACATCAAGCGGTACGGACGATCGGCGACTACGGCGAGTGGAGGGACGACGGCAGTCTCTTGTGAGCCGCCGTGGTGGACGGACCTATACGCTCTGACTTATCTATCGAGATCTCTGATTTCATATTATATACCCAAAGTAAACGTGCTCTCAGTGGCGGAGAGCCTTAATATTGGTTTTATTTACCTTTAAAATCCGGTCAGACAAACAGACCTCCGATCCTATTCTTCAATATATTTCCGAAACATAATAAAAAGAAAGAAAAAAACAGAAAACGAAACCATATCTGCGAATACAAACAACTTTGTATGTTTTTCTTATATATTATAATGGGCAGATAATTTAAATTAAATTGCATTTTGTGTTAGGTTTTACAACCGCGAGGGAGGAGCGAGTAACAAGATAATAATTACAGAATCATGATCAAATAACGTTTAACATAATGCATAATTCTAGCAACAAGTCTTATCATAGACTCCAACTTTATCAGTATTTAGGCTAAAGGTTTATGCTCCTGTTTTGAAAGCTAAAATCAGTGGACTGAAAAGTCTGATTATCTCCACTTAGTTTATAAAAACATTATTCTGTTGTGTTTTAATTATCCTTACACCTTTTGTTATGTTTCTTTTCACGGGTGTTGTTTTAGGTGCCAGTAGTATTTATACAACCTTTACCTCAGCGAATAATTTTATAACGTTTTATTTATAAGCTTTTTCAATTAATTATATTTCCAGATTTTTGAGGTATATTTTTATGTGTATAGAAAAAGTGTTTCGTTAATGTGATTGATTGATAATTGACCCTTCCGCGCAGCCACGTACTAAATTATACTTAATAACAATAAAAATCTATTGTGTCTACTAATTAGCGAGCCAAAGGCTTAATTAAATGGACCAGTTGTAGACGATACGTTTAGGGCAGTGGTCATATGACAGCGCGTGTTTGGGTTTAATTCCCGCACTGAACAAATATTTATAACAATTAATGTTCTCTTGTTACTACTAACGTGCATTTTTTGGGATTGCCCGACTAGTTTCTAGCGCCGACGAGTACATAATCGGCGCGTGCGAAACGCTACGCGGCGCGATGCAGCTCCAGTTTGACTCGCAACATCGCCGCGGGCTCAGCTCAAGACTGGCTCCGTTCGAGCTCGAAACTAGTCGGGCAATCACGAAAAATGCACATGAGTAGTAACTGGTGAACATTCATTAATATGAATATGTCTCACGAAACTTTTTATACAAAAATATTTTAAGATCGCCGTGGCTGAATAAGTAACTTTGGAAGCTTCGAGGCAATGATTGGCGAAAAACTGTCAAGTATCAAACCAGTTGGCATAATGGAAACCAAGACTCATTTTAGGATCCCGAGCCTGAGGTGGCTCTATATAAGACTAACTGACCAAATTATTATTGTTACGAATGGTGGGTATGCAAACATTGACTGCCTTGTTGCGAGTGATGAGTTTTTCTGTTAGGAAATTAGAAAGTTAGATGGTAATAGGCTCACCACCTATTACATGGGACTTAATAACAGCATTGTGTACACCTCTGCCTACCCCTTCGGCGAATACAGGCGTGATGCTCTGATGCTATTTAACGAATAACTCTTTCCCAGTTAATTTTAACTTCAATTCTCTGAGACCCATTGGGATCTGCATTAGTTGATTAAATTTAGCATACATATTATGTAATTAACTAATTGTTTATGATATCATCGGGACACAAAAGTAAATTAGGCCATGTTATTTTATTACTATGAATTAAATAAATAGAGTTCCAACTGGGGTTTCGACCAGCGGCGGCAATTGCGAAGCAGACTTGCAATGGCGATACATTTCAATTTGCCATACCTATATTGCGATGTTTGCTCTTAAAAGTAAAAATCGTATACCACATCTTTGACTAATAAGATCGTACATTGCCAAACAGCCTTCCTGTCGGCCTGCTTGTGGCCACGATAAGTGTAACCTGCGGGGCAATTTTGCAACTGACTTGCATGATGATGATCACATGACATTTCAAAGTGCCACACATTCTGTGGCATGCTCTAAAAAGTTAAAATCCTTTAGTACCTTCTCGACTAAAGATAATATGAACTCCTTTAGCATTGAATCAAGTATATTATTTGCTTATATCGATCCCGCTTTTTGGTAAACACGGGGAGACATCATTAGGCAGTACAAGAAATGAGAAGCAAATTGAGATAAATATTAATTGTAATATGAACGGACAAGCTTGTGAACCATATTTATAACACAAAAAAACAATAATACAAATAAAATACAAGTTAATGTTCACCGGTTACTACTCACGTACATTCTTCGGGTTTGCCCGACTAGTTTTATGTTGCGAGTGAGTCTGACTCGCGACATAGCCGTGGACTCAGCTCATGACTAAGGGCTCCGTTTGAGTTTGAAACTAGTCGGGCAAACCCGAAGAATGTACGTGAGTAGTAACCGGTGAACATTAACTAATATGAATATGCCTCACGAAAGTTATTATACAAATAAATAAAATACCATTAAAACTTGTATTTATTACAAACACTCGAAATCGTAAACCCTATTTTGATTTTCCGAAATATCTACGCGTTTTTGGTGAAATATTTTGGAAGCTTAACTAAATAAGCAAAAATAGCGTAAGGAAAAGCTTTGTGTTGGCACCGCTGGTAAATATACCTACACAATTTATACATCATCAAATATTCAAACAATTAATTAATATACAGGTTTAAATATTGTTTATCAAAACACCGACCAAATATATTAATTATTGTTCAACGTTTATTACTCACGTGCATTTTTGGGATTGCCCGACAAATTTCAAACTCGAGTCAAACTGACTCGCATTCGAGTTCGAAACTAGTCGGCTATGCTGATATATGCACATGAGTAATAGTTAAGTGAGTGAGTAGTAGTTGCATAATAATTAATATGAATGTGTCTCACTAAAGTTAGTAAACAAAAGAACCCAGCTCAAACATTAACTTAACCAAGCGACTGAGCATCTAATCCTAGTCAATGAATTTCCTACTACTATCTTCTAAATACTCCTACAAGATCATTTTACTCATCATCATCTTCTTCAGTAAAATCATCATCAAGGATGGTCGTGGAAGTGTTGAACACAGACTTGACAATGGACCGGAGAGTCTTCCTAGCACTTTGTCGGAGCAGAGTCAGCTTGAACTGCATCAGCACGATCAGGTAGGTAGACATGAAGGATACGTTCTGAAAATGTTAAAAATTATATTTTACATTTGTTATTTATTTATTCATTTATTTATTTATTTTTCGCTTCCATAATGTGTAACAGGTAGTAATATAAAAAGTGTGAATCAATTATGGACCCTGTTATAGAGCACTACAAAAGAAACTTATATCTAATTATATTCAGATTAATTATTTTACTTAATTATATAGTATTAGTATTATTTTTAATTATTGTACATTGTTTTATTGTTTATGTCCATTTTCTATATAGTATTTAATACATATTATTTTTACAAAATTGCATTGGTATTTATTTGAATGTATATTTTCCATTTAATATATAATATTTATGTTACTGTATTATCATGTTATTTATCAGTGTTAATTATAATAATTATGTCTATTATACTGTTATTATATCATAATAGTTTGCAGAGATGCATTAGGGACAGCCAAGGCATAAACAGCTACAATATAAAATATAGCAATCAAGCAACCTGCCTAGCCTTTTCCCAATTACTTTGGAGTCGGCTTCCAGTCAAAGCGGAAAATAAAAAATAAACATCTTAAATACCAGATGAAAAATTTTACACGGTGCGATTGCCTATCTGACCTCTACAACCCAGTTACTGGGTAACACGATATCTCGTTGTGTGACTGATTGTCAGACTTTCAGGCCTCTGACTACCTGTAACAGCTATTATAGGTCTTAATTTAACAAACGGGTACTGACGGTATAGCGTGCTCTCCGAGACACGGAGGATTCTCGGTATAAAAAATATAACATAGTTTTAAATACGCGAAATTTTGCTACGTGGACGGCAGTACCTATCTACGTTCACCACCTATTTACATGAGACTTAACAACGGCATCAGCAAACTGTTTGTATACAATTCTGCCTTCAGAGATACAGGTGCAATAACACTTTGTTCGACCCAAAAATCATACCCATAATCAACTAGACCAATGAGGGTATCCTCAATACAAATAAATAAAATTGAAATGTCTGTTTGCAATGTCAAAATAATGTTTTTTTTTAAGCTGATACAGTTATTTGCAGGATACCTATGCCTAAAAATCTGGTTTTCAAATTTTGTTTGTCTTTTGTTGTGACTAATCTTTGACGCAGCTAAACCAAATTTTGATAAGATCTTACTGGCAGGTAGCTGACTATATAAGGAGTAACTTTAGCTAATTATAATATAATTATACGCGGGTGGAACCGCGGGGCACTGCTAGTATTTAATAACCTTTTTCCTAGATACATTGTTGGCTGAAACTCAGCAAACAATGTGTCTAAGAAAATAGTTATTAACCCCGAACACGGAAACATCTCGTAATGAAACTTACTGCCGAGTCTGAATGGAAAATAATGAATGAGTCTCGTATTGAACAGCCGAGCATTTGTTCCAGGTCGTTGACTTTATGGATAATATTCACTTTTATGTGCTCTGTCGTAAATAAAATTAGATGGTTTCGTAAAAGCAGTTTGATCGGCTCATTTGGTGGCGCAGTTTATGATTAATGATGCTATAGTACACCAAACTAGAAAGATTTGGTGTATTAAAGTAACTGAGCGAGCAGAATTAATGTAGGTATACCAAATTTTTATCAAACTTGTTGCTGTTTTGTTAATGAGTTGATACATGCATTATATCTATATATATAAATAAACTAGATGACCAGGTGTACTTCGTATAACCTCGAACGTCAAATGTTTGACAGGAAAGTAGGTAGAACAGTTAATATGGCAAATGAAATTGTTGTTTTTACTATCTTCTTCGCAATTATTATACATTTTCTCACCGTTTAAACCTTCCCTGGACTACGACAAACATTTCAAAACCAAAATCAGCTAAATCGGCTCAGCCGTTCTCGAGTTTTAGCGAGACTAACGAACAGCAATTGATTTTTATATATATAGGAAGGATAAAGACAAATGCAATCAGTCCACATGATACCAGATTAGTGGCCCTAAAACACTTACACACACCAAGAAGTCTTGTATATAAAGTTATAGGAAATAGAAAAATATAGCCTATTGTAACCGCTATGCACCGCTATGATATCTTGATCACTTTTATTTGTATGACAAAAGAGTAGGAATTGGTATTACGCTACTTTCAGTATTCATCTACAAATATGAGTCAATATAATTAATATATAGCTGGTCTATATTGTATTTTTTGTTGTACGAGTCTTTGTCAACCCGTATCTACATAATGCTTGGCGTAGGTCTCCTCTATATCACGCCACCTTTTACGTTCTTGGGCCTTCCTCATCCAGCTCCTTACGGCTACCTTGACCATGTCGTCGATCCACCTCGGGCGTGGCCTGCCCGCACTTCTACGGTCAGTTTTAGGCCTCTACTCTAGAACTTTCTTACCCCATCTGTTGTCCGGTCTGCAGTGTATATGACCAGCCCACTTTCACTTCTTTCTCGCTATTACTAAAGTCAGTTTATTTAGTTTTTCTTCTCATCATTGTGTTTCGGATCCCGAAAAGAAATCCCTAACATAGTTCTTTCCATAGCCCTGTGAGTGACCTGCAGTTTGGTGATCATCTGCTTTGTGAGGGACCATGTTTCCGCTCCATACACCATGACGGGTTGGACACATTGTTCAAAAGTACGGCGCTTTGGATTTCGCGGTATGTTACTTTTAAATCCATCACACAGTTTACCAAAAGCTGTTGTATGACACTGTAGGTTTTTACAACTTCGAATAATGAGGTTATAATCAATTTGATACTTACATGTGATGATATTGTTAGAATTAGGTGCATCATAAATCGTCATATAATGTTAACAATACTCAAATACTATAAAATATTTGTTTCTATAATAATTCATAAAGATACTATTCAATTAAATTGATATTATATTAAATATACATACATATAAGTAGACATACCCACAATAAATAAAAAGAGTTCTTATGTACCTATAAAATATAGTCTTGCATTTCATAATAATAAATATGTACCTGCTCAAATGCGTTGTATAAAATAATTGAGGAATTAGCTATACATTCATAAATATAATTTGTTTTTTTGTTGTGGATATTTACATATTTTTATGTGTTAAATTTTGTTGTGTTTCGTTCGTTGTTCCACGATTGTGCCTAGCTTTAAGTGATATATATAAACACTTATTGTACCTACATTGTAGAATGCAAATAAATAATATGAATAACAACACAATAACAGCTATATTCACCTTTAAGGGAAATAAACTAAGAAAACCGTTAAACCTATATATACAAGGACAAACTTCCCAACTTTTTGACAGACTCACACACCCAAATAAAAGGTAGGCTTCACACTAAGCCGCGCCGGTATTGTGGTTTCCCACAGACTAATGTTTACTTGACAAGAAAACTTTTAAAACAACTGTTGTTTTAGCACCGACACGAAATATTTGAGTTTCAACACAATATTCGTTAAAATATATTACACGTTATAAGCTAGTAAATAGGTTAAAATATTTTGGTGTGAGTAACAATGACATTCTTGTAAGATGATATTAATTTTGGTATGCACATACAAATACTTATGATTCTCAGTCATGATGTTTAAAAGTAGTTTTTGCAATATTTGCTAATGAACTTGATGATACTGTCGACTTATTAAATATTTGGACTTTTCTTCTTTTTTTATATTCCTTCCCTTATAGCTGTCATGTTTTTTTTTTTAACATCTGCTGTTTCGTTTCATGTATACGTATCTACAGTATAGTATTCAGTATCTACAGTAGCAGTGATAGCCTAGTGGAATGACCGTTGGACTGACAAGTCAAATGTCGCAAGTTTGAATTCAAGGCTTTTCGAAGGCATGTGCGTATTATAAATTAATTTTTAACTTGCTTATAACGGTGAAGGAAAACATCGTGAGGAAACCAGCACACCTGAAAAATGTTCTCGATGGTGTGTAAAGCCATGTCAGAGACTTACGGGTGGTTTAAACTCTGACATTAGGTTGTTCATCAACCACACGTTAAGAAGAAGAATCTACATAACAATTAATGTTCACTGGTTACTACTGACGTGCATTTTTCGGGATTGCCCGACTAGTTTCGAACTCGAATGGAGCCCTTAGTCATGAGCTGAGCCCGCGCGTAGTGAATTCTGCTTCCATATTTTTAAAACGTCTTTTTGTTCACGTATTAAAAATATGGAAGAAGAATTCGTGGTGGTGAGCAGAGGTCAAGACGGCTTAGTGGTCAGAGCGCCTGGAGTATTCATCCGGGAGGCGCAGGTTCGAATTCTGTTCGCGACCGTATTCTTTTCCATTCAATATTGTAACTTTAGAGTTCGCTAAGCATGCGTTAATGCTTTTCAAAGATTTATCTTGAAGTATTTCTCTAAACTATGTTTTTTTTTTTAACTCCAATATATTGTTTTCTACTTACAGCAGTTTTTGCTGCTCCAAGAGTGGTCTCCATTGTCTCCAGGTAGCCATCAAAAGCAGTGTCTTTCGAAGACTACAGATACGGTAAAATCGTCTGAAACAGATGATTGACTTACAGCAGTGAAGAGTTCCCGGTTGATATTGGTGAAGCCGTCCAGGTTCATGATGGGTGGGTTCTTTGAAATGGCTACGAGAAACATCTCCACTTCGCGCTGCGTACTCCTGTCTATTGCTCCAAGATTCACGTTGAGGAGACGGACTTGGAACTCTAGACCCACCTAGAAAAAGTGAGGTACAGCTTATGTTAAAAATATTGCTTATAAGTATTATGTAACTTCTACAGCTAATTATAGTGAATATTTTGCTTTCAAATGGCCTTGGCCAACTTCCTCTAAAATAGATAACTATAGTACAGAAAATAGATATTTTTTTGCGTCATTAGTACCTGTATGACAAAAGCCTTTTTGCCTAGAGTCAAATCTCAGTACAAGCTGAATAAGGTATGTATGTATATTCTTCGCTGAACTCTGTACGCCGTAAATTCTGAATTATTTATTTTAGTAACCAGATGTTATATTTACCAGGAAATAATAAATACCAATAAAACAATAATTCAATGATGTACCAACCTTCCTAGAAGCATGATAAGCCTCATTGCAGATGATAAACAGAAGAGTCATGCAGTACCCGACGATAACGAAAAGACCCATTTCTTTGTAACTGAGGCCGTGTTCCAGGATCTCTGAGAGGGCACCGTATAGAGAGATGGTAGTCGTGAAGAAGATCACCATGCAGTAGATGCCGTACATATTTGAGTAAGCGCGACCTGTGAATAATAGTTTTTAAGAGAGCGGGATCCTATTACTGTCCGCCACCGAGTCCACAGTCACACTGCACGGTCTAACAGTTCCTGATGATGCCCCGTGGGGGCAAACACGTGTAGAATAGTTGGTGGTAGTTGTAATTTTGCGTGTGTGCATATATTTGCGCGCGGGTGGGCGGTACGCAGGTATTGCATGACTGCCCTCAATATTGTGGAAGTAGCTAGATATTTATTTATTTATTTATTCTTCTTGCACTAATATACAAAGGCGGACTTAATGCCTTAGGCATTCTCTACCAGTCAACCATAGGGTGGTGGAGCAACAGAAACGTGGTAGGTGCAATTTAATATTAAAAGAAACTATACAAAGCGATATACCTAATTACCTACACTTATATAAAATCATACTCAATAATACTTAAATAGATTTAATACATATATTTATATAAAACATCAAATATATATATATAAAAATAAAATAAATAATATCATAGGTTAATGGTGAGAAGATTCCGCCAGTTTTTTGTAAATATGTTCCCGTACTTTCACTTTAAATGAGTACCGAGTAGTGGCCATCTTGATATTGTACTTAGACTAAAATCTAAATCAAGAAGTTCTTCAGTAGCAAGTTTCTTTTGCATAATTAATATTGTTTTGGCGTGAAATGACAAAGTCAGGTTAGTTTCCCTTAATCCCCAACCAGCGGTGGTGCCTGTAGATACCATTAATTATGAAATTATTGACAAAGTTTCCAACTATCGACTAGTATAGTTAAAAACTAACACTTGTATATCTTCGACAATATTTAAGGAAGCGTAATTCTGGCTTAGGTCAAAATGCACTTTTGTTTTAAAACGATTATTGATAGAGGCAAGTAATGTATTTGGATATAGAAGTAGATAAATTACTATTCCTTGGGATAGATTTTCGGTCACGACGGCCTATCTCCACGAAGATTAACAAAGTACGCAGGAGATATTATAGTGCATAAATGTATGCGCAACACAGATACACTAGGGTGTGCATCTGTGTTTGTCTTCCTTCAATCTCATACTTCGATTGAACGGCTAGCCGTCACGACCAGAGAGAGATGAGGCGTAGGACCGATGGGTTTACGTGCTCTCGAAAGCACTGGCGTGCCACATCGCCAAATTTCTAACTCCGGGTTGCTACTGAGAATTACCTAATAGAAAAACCTTGTTAAAAATAAAACTAACTTTCAGTTTTATTACTTTGCTCAACCTGTGAATCAAACCCAAAAATTCAGGCAAAGCAGCCGCGCTTGCGGCAACTAGACCAATAAAGAGTAGAGAAATAGCTAGGAAACGATAGATGGATTGCGTGTCAGATGATAAGAAAGGAATTCACTACAGAAGTGACAGCTGATAGAAATGCATAGAAGAAAAAGACATGTTACGCCGACCACAATAAATTTGTATCCCCCGGGTATGATAATGAGTATTTATTGGTAAAATTGTGTATATTTCCAACGCTAACAAAATAGTCCCATTTATAAACAAAACGAATTATTATTAGTCATAGGAATCAGGCATTAACAAAACATAAAACAATTTCTGAATTGTCGCCAACTAAAACGAGCGGATAGCTTAACGTGACATGAAACAATTCCATTGTTGCATAAAACTTTTATACATACTTATATATAAATAACTGGCGCTATACATAAAGGCTCTTTCAAGCAGACGTGACACGAATACACTTGTCGTATTTTAACTGTGCACGTCTGAAATTGAACGCAAGTACGTTACGCTGTAGTCAATTTTACGATAAAATCGCATGGACGAGCTGACGAACGCAGTCACAGTATAGTGTCACCTAACTCCTTTACATATATTAAAACATCTGTCTTGTATAGAGGCCAAGAACAGTCAGTGCCATAAATGTTTCCCGGTCATGATGATTTTCCTTACAAATTTAAACATTTTTGCACATTACACTTTTCTATACGACTGTACCTGAGCAGCTGTTTGGTTATCCTAACTTCAGACATGCACAGTTATAATACGATAACTGTACGCGATGCGTTTTGAGTCTTTAACGTACTAAGACTCGAATTCAATACTTGGTCGTGCATACGTGATACAATGAGTGGCCCCCTAACAAGTTGGCTCTTGTTGGTAATCGAACGTCAAGGATAAGTAATGCTTGGCGTGATCAGTTTGCAGATAAGTCATTTTCGTTCGCATGGACTTCAAATTTGGACAACCCGATTCGGATATAAAGCATTAAATCAAATCAATCAATTTTTTTTTGTGTGACACAGATATATACATGTATTTTTAAAATAATAAATATAAACCACCATGTTGCGCCAATGGACATACAAAATTTTATTTGCATTTTTTTTATTTAAGTTGTTTAAAACATCCCCACTGTTTGATAACTGTAGGAGCAGTGAGCAGAGAAAATAAATAAATAAAATATAAGTAACAAATTATAAATATATACAAGTGTTAATATTATCTAAAATAATTAGCAATATAAAATGTAATCGAACAATGGATTAAATAAATTGATACTGAGCTTCTAACCACACGAAGAAGAAGAATTGGTAGTGTGTATGTGAGTTGTTAATATAATAATTAATCCGATGTATGAATAAATATAGGAATGTTGTATCGTAAAGTCACGTCATACTTACTGTGTGGAAAACCCTTAACATATGAAATCTGCCATCAGAACAACAGAGCTGTTCGCATGACCGTTAAACAAAAAGAGAGCAATTCGCACAACAGGCATTAACAATGAGCACGGAGCAATTTGCTTAAATTGTGAATAGATCGGTGATATTTTTTTATGAAAGCAACTGATGCGAACGTCACGGATAACAAATATTTTTTTGTGATTTTTAACGAAATATTTTGTACAAAATTGTGATCGAGTGTTGTCTGTGCGCGACGGATGAGCGACGTTATGTTGTGGTGTGCGTCATCTTTGCGTCTGTGTGTGTGTGACTGTGTTGTGCTGTTATGTTATGCTTTTGGTTATGCTATTTGATACTTTTTTCCTTTTCATAATTTGACCTTTTTATGTTTTATGAACTATTGTTTCGTTTCTTTCCAATTACATTTCTCATAATTTTTTATTGTTGTGTATGAACTTACTAAATAAATAAATTTTATTTAAAGTTACAATATTAAATGGAAAAAGAATTTTAGAGTTCGCTAAGCATGCGTTAATGCTTTTCAAAGTTTTATCTTGAATTATTAAGGTAATTGCATTCTTTACGAATTTGTATTTACTGCAAAGTTGGTCGTGTCGGTTCGGTCACCTGTATAGGTACTGAATTGATTGCAATGACGTCACCATAAGACGTGTTAAAATATGGAAGAATAATTCGCGGTGGTGAGCAGAGGTCGAGATGGCTTAGTGGTCAGAGCGCCTGGAGTATTTATCCGGGAGGCGCAGGTTTGAATCCTGTTCGCGACCGTATTCTTTTTCCATTTAACATTGTAACTTTAGAGTTCGCTAAGCATGCGTTAATGCTTTTCAAAGATTTATCTTGAAATTTTATTTATTTTATGAACTTAGTCATTTAAACATGTTAACTTCTTTTCGAGTGGTTGATGAAAAACCTAGTGTCAGAGTTGAAACCACCTGTAGGTCTCTGACATGGCTTTACACACCATCGAGAATATCTGTCGCATGAATAGCGAACTTTAAAGTTATAAATTTTTGTAGAATGAAAAATACGGTCGTGAGCAGCTATTACTTGTTTAAAACGGTGAAGGAAACCGTCGTGAGGAAACCAGCACACCTGAGAGATGTGCTCAATCAAGAGACCTACGGGTGGTTTAAACTCTGGCACTAGGTTGTTCATCAACCATTCGATAAGCAGAAGAAGTAAGATTAAACAAAGAAAATATAGTGGATTTGGTACACAAAATGTGTGTTTTTTTTTTTTGTATCAAATTATTATTTTTCCTATAAATATGTTACGGATATAGATCAACAGCTTATATAGATGTTCCGCTTCGTGCGGATACCCTTATAAAAATATTGATAATTGCTTCCACAAAAAACAGAACAGACGTACCCAACTGTTGCATCATGTGAGAGAGATCGACCCACAAATGACGGTACTGCGCCACTTTGAGAGCCGGCTGTTCAGCCTCCAGCGCCTTGTGGAGATTCATGGCAAGGCCTCGGGAAGCTGTGCCAAACGCATTGCAGTTTATGTACCTGTATAAAATAATTCAGATAAACCTTTCAATCTTATTAACAAGAACCCTGTATCTTTGGAGCCAAATATATAGTCTTACACTTAGTATTCTTAAACTTACTCATCTTAATCCTATGTTTACCGGGATAATAAAAGGATTCTAAAAATACATCTAAGTTATTGTGAAATAAAGAAACTCACAAACATACATGAACTCTAAAAACATAACACTCCTTTTTTGGGCAGTCTTGTAAAAATATTATTAATCAGATAAAACAAAATCTACGGTTACAGATAAATCTTCGAAAAGCATTAACGCATGCGTGGCGAGCCTTAAAGTTATAATTTTTTATGGAAATAAAAATACGGTCGTGAGCAGGATTTGAACCTGCGCCTCTGGATAATATCGGTTACCTGTATAGGGACTGAATAGATACGAATACTGAAAACTGAATAGATATATTTTAGTGACGTCATTGCGTCACTAAAATACGTCTTAAAATGTGAAAGAAGAATTCTGGGTAGTGGCACTGGTCGAGATGGCTTAGTGGTCAGATCGCCTGGAGTACCTATTTACCGGGAGGCGCAGGTTGGTCTTGAGCATTAATGTATAATATGTCGTAATCGGGCAGGCTTTCATGCTAAGAAAAATATAATTAATCGAAATTATTGTTATATTTTTTGGAATTCAAATAAATACGTATGTTTCCTTGGACTGTCTATGATGGTACAACAAATACGGCTAATGTAGATCCTCCAAAACTTTCAATGTTTTGGTAAGCAATTTGCAATTGCAAATAGTCTGGACTGACTGTATTGGCTCGACCGGAGTGATACAACGGCCTCACAGAAAACCGGCGTGAAACAAAGCTTGCGTTGTGTTTAGCCGAGTGAGTGAGGGCACCGGAGGCCAAAACCCTTTAAAAAGCCGGTAACGCACTTGCGACTCCTTTGGGGTTGCGGGTGTCCATGGGCGGCGGTAATCGCTTACCATCAGGCGATCCATCTGCTCGGTTGACCATTATCCCAAAAAAATAAAAACTGAAATACCTATTAAATGTTTTCAATACATACCACAGTGAACAAAAACCATCCAACATGGCAATAATATGGTAGTAAGCGAAAGAATGCCACAGCTCAAAGTCATCTTGCAGGTAATGCTGTGAGAGGATCACGGCGAAGCTAAGACCCCAGGAAAACCCGCACAGACCCCACGTCAGAGAATGCAGGTTGGGGAACACTATCGGCGTGCCAGTGATCTTTAAGTATTTCAGCTGGAATTTAAAGTGATAAGTTAAGGTTAGAATGAAAACAAACATGCCAAATGGGCCAATAATTAAATATGCATTGCTGATCAACGGAACAACACTAGAAAGTAGGTAAGTAATGGTTTTGGTCGGTATATTAATCAACACCCTAAGCAATTTTTTGTTGCCAAAATAAAATAATAAAATAAAAATTGCAGCGCAGTTCGCACAGTGATCGACCGCGCTGCTGCACCGTGTGTTGCGGTGATTGTCGCAGGATACTTTATTTATATTTTTATTTTATATAATTATGACAAAGGATGATGCGGTACTAATATGACCAAGGGTAGGAAAGTTGTGACTAGTTCTTTTCGGGAAACTATAGGAAAAATTTTGGTCATGCATTGTTTGTGTGCATATAGGTACATACCAAAGTAAGCAATGGTTTTGGTCGGTATAATAATCAACATCCTAAGCAGTTTTTTGTTTACGATAACATTTGGCGTGACATAGCTAGATAGAAGGAAATCGTATCGGTGGCGGTTACCACGCACAACAGCATTCCCAATGAGTGTTGACATGAGGCAGACGGCCGGTCATAAAACATTGCCAAAACTTTAGCAGCATGCAAATTAAAAAAAATTGAAAGTGGAAGAAGAATACGCCGCTGCGCCGACACCAAATAAATTGGGATAAGGGCAGGGGGATGATGATTGCTTGGTTCATACCAAAATGTTAACGGTCGACCAACACTAAATCTAAAATCGCTTGCCTGAAACATCTAAATGCCTCAATAAGTATCATGTGTAAAGTAGTGTGAGCTGTTCAAGGGACTTTGTTGCTGAAAGATAGATACTACCGCAAAATTGTGGACTGTACAGTCGGCGATAGAAGTCGATTAACACGTATAAAAACTGCACCGACTGTAGTGCTAGTTGTTGTGATATGATGAAATGACTTTCTGTTTACATGATGACAAAATTGTTATTTTGTACTCCCGATAGATTCAGATTTAAACCATTCTTAAAATTTGGATGTGTTCGACTGTATTTAAATTATGTATTTAAAATTATTTTAACATTACACATAGTTTTAAGGTGTTAATTTAAAATTGGATTTTAATTGGAATTGATAACACCTTTTTTGATAGAGAGTCTCTCTTGAAGGGAATAGTAATATACGAATGTGGACAAATAAAATATGTATGTAACTATGTAAGTATCGTAGCAGATGGCGTTCTGAACTTTCTGCCTACCACTATGGCAAAATGTCGTGAGTTTATGTATATGATATGTATGTAAAAATGTTAAATATCTAATCGTGCTCCTAAAATTTTGAGTCTGGATGTAGGTAAGTACCTACCCAAAATTCTGAACACAAAATTTAAAACAAATATTAATAAAATTCAATAGGCATAGCTCAAATATTAATGGCCGTTCGAACTCATACGTCGTTTAGAATTCATTATTCGACTGTGTTTCCGCACTAGTTAGGTTCTAGGTCATATTTAATGATTAGGTCAGTCAAATACGACCTTTTGAAATATTAAAAACTTCCATTCGGTTCCAATACAGTCGTTAGTTATAAAAGCGAATTAGAAGTTAATGCTTTACTGAATAATGAATTACCACGACGATTATTGTCATCAAAGGGAAACACGCTTGATCGCGAAATTAGCTCTATTTTCTAAGTAGCTATATATTTTTATATAGAAAATACCCCACAATATAACTTTTAAACCCAAAGCCTTGTCAACGACAGCCACATAAATAAAAACTTAGCAATTTACTTCTATTATTGTCGCTTGCTTAACTAACCTTTTCAAAAATGTAATCCAAAAAAGAAAGGATTTTGTAACTGGATTTATCGCTGAGTTTTGTTTTTCCTGAGATTTTGAACAATTTACAGCGCACGTAGTCGCAGGATAAAAAAAACGCTGTAAAGTGTTCCAAACTTTTTCCCCGATTTTAAATGACGAAGGTACAAAATTCAATTATACACGTTATTAATCCAGTTAACAGGTATTTTATTGTAGTTATCGCGGAAGCCTATGATATTAGTAAATACAAAATAATATTATTTCTTTCATTCATTCTTCCATTAGCAGTTCGCTAATGGATGATTTCTTAACGGATTGAAACATAATACCTGTAATTGCCTGTCTAGCTTTCAATACGAGAGCACTCCTTGTTTACAAGATTGTTGTTGATACAGAATATCTGACCATCGATCTAGGATAACAGAATGACTAATCGTTGGATTAAGTAACGGGAAATGGAGTACCTAAGTGCCTACTTTTTGTAGCATACTGTCTTAACTAAGTATTCTTATTAATTAGGTTATTTATAAAAACATAACAACATAACATAGCATCATGCCTGTATTTATTCCCCGAAGGATTAGGCAGAGGTGCACAGTTGTACACCGACATTTCACCAATGCTGTTATAAGTCCCATGTAATAGGTGGTGAGCTTATGCCATCTACCGGGCACAATTCCAAACTCCGGGCTGCTACTGAGAATTTTCTAACAGAAAAACTCAATAACAATTTGCCCGACTCGGGAATCGAATCCGAGACCTCATGCTCAGCAGTCGCGCTTGTGACCACTAGACCAACGAGGCCGCACATTACCTTTTTTTAAATGTGTTATAACAAGCCGAGATCAATAGGTTAGAATAGTTTAACGATATTTCTAAAAAGTTAGAATAAGATAGATAAAATAATCTTTATTGTACACCATTAGAATAACATTTATAAAATTCAATTATTAATTAATGCAATGGCGGTCTATCTACCAGACAACCTTGGACAGAGAGACGTGAATAATTGCAAATGGGTGCAGTCAAAGGTGTATAACACTACATATTTTACAAGAAATAAATACAATAACTTATTTAAATAATTATGATCAGATATAGGAATAGGAGGTTGGTAACAACAAATCTTAGGAAGGAAGGAAATGCTGTTTTACTAACTTTTAAAAATGCTGTTATAAAAGTATCAGGTTTCTGAGCTCGCCTTATGGCTACAGGCAACGCATTCCACAAACGTACAGCTTGCACTGTAAAAGATTTGTCATAAAACGTTGTAGAATGCGTTGGCATCTCAAGCCTCAAGTTCTCTGGTGATCTTAAGTATCGTGTATGTGTGTCATTCAGGAACTTAAATCGTTCTTTTAGGTAAGAGGGGGTCGTAGGATTAAACAGAATACTGTAAAGCAAAGATAAAATATGGGCATTCCGGTGAAGACGAATTGGGAGCCACTTGAGCTTAGCGAAATTCTGAAACATGATCGTATTTGCGTAAACTAAATATGAATCTGATGCAAAACTTTTGGAGTCACTCAAGCCTATCTAGTTGTGCCTCAGTAAGATCAGGATAGTTGGCATCGGCATAGTCTAGGATTGGAAGTAGGAGAGATTGAGCAAGCGCAATTTTAGTGGCAGTAGGGAGAAAATTACGTAATCTCCTCAAGGAACCTGCTGACACAAACATTTTACGACTTACTTCTTGCGCACCAAGAAATGAGGGCACCAAGAACGGTTTTTATCCATCAATATCCCCAGGTTTTTGATTGTTTCACTATGAGGGATTGTGGTGCCACCGGTTATTTATAATGACTAATGAAAGTAATAGACATTAAATTATGTTTTTTATCATTGTTATTCTAAGTTTGACATTAAATCGAGCATTGTTAAAATAAATTTGATTGAACTTTCACTTAAAACTCTAATCCGTGATTCTTAATCCTAATCCAAATAGCAGCTATAAATAACATGCTTTTCGAAAAATTGTTGCAACAGCATAGTGACAGGAAAAATCTCGTTAGGTCTGTAGCTGCCAGTAATTGGCATCTACGATCACATGGCTGACGGCACAAAAGTTTCACAAAACAAAAGAGAAAATGCATTGTTGCATAGCTGAACGTATAAAAACTTTATATCCTGCAATAGGCGTACCTATTATTGGACATGTCCTAACTAATATGATAAATGCGCATTTTTTGTCCTTTGACAGTTAGTATGTTTCTTTTTCTTTGGCGTCAAAACGAAGCAACGTATTGACGTGATTTTTTGCACAGACATTGAGCACTTTGAGAAGAAAAGTTGTCGTCTCGGCAAAATAATACATCTTATTCCTTTCGGGAAATCAAAATATACGCGTTGTCTTGAGAACCTCCTCCTTTTTTCGTCGGTTGATAATGATTAATAGGAACTTTTATATAACATAACTGTCTTTCATGGATAAACAGATATGTACCATTTTATTAACGCCGTTGTTTAACACCATTTTATAAACGCCGTTTAAGTCCTATGTAATAGAAGGCAAGCACCATTGCAAATTTGGGCTGGTATTGAGCCAGCTCAACGGAAAAACCGTCCCGGGAATTGACAAATTGCGACCACTAGATTAATGAAACTATACCTCACGGTGCGAGATTGGGCAGACTCTGTTGAAATACTACTTTGTCTGTTTGCCACAAAAGTGTATTTATATAAACTTACCTGATAATGCGTCCACATATTTTTGAAAATAGCCACTTGAGGCCCATGCCGCCATGATGCAATCGGCAGAAGAAAATGCGGAATCAAAATGCTCAGAAATATAATATTATAGATTACTTCATCAAAGCGCTTATTAGAACTGCTTTGAAAATTTGCTAAGCGCTCTTTGCCCACTGAAAGAGAAAATTCAGTTATAGAAAATTGTTTCCTGACTTTTGAAAAGCTTTACAAAGTGCTAGTCGAAATTAGGAGCAATTAAAACCGATTGCTATATTCATGCTGTAGATATTTAGATCGACACTGAATGACTCTAAAGTAGAACTTGATGCGAAAATTTTAGATATTAACTTTATATTATTCATAGTGTGCGATATTTATGAGTTGTATCTCTAAACACACCCACGATACAGACGAAATTCTTATTTCTTAAAACAGTTTCAAGTAGGTACATTATTTGCATTAAATCTTCTGCATGGTTAAATGTTTCCTATATTTTATTAAGACCTCTTTTTTTAATTACCGTCAAAATGTTAACAATAAACAGAAAAACTAACGAAAATTACAGTTTAAAAAATACACGCTTTTGTTACTAGCCCAACAAAAATATTTTATTGATAAAAGTAAAGTCATAATTAAATACCATAAGAAGCACCTCCCGCTTTTTTACTATAAAATGTATTTTTTTTATCACTCTTTTTCTTTCGACTGCTAAACAAATGCTTGTTTTTTTAAACTATTATGTATTTTTGCGTTTTTTGTCCTGAAATCGTTAATCCTGAAAATCCTGATCAGGATAATCGGACAAATTTATTGTATTATCATCGGTCCTTGAGAAGTGTGCGAAGTTTTAATTCAATCCGACGTTTTAAAGTGGGTGAAAATCACGCAACATTTTTAGATTTGTTCACATACCATGCTAATAAAAGCGTGTTAAAAATAATTTTAATCGTTTTGTTCATAAATGTCAATCTGAACACTTCTAAATTGGCTAAGAAAAGGCGCAGAAGGATAAAAATTGATAATGCATGGAATGATTTAAGTTATTTTGTGTTATGTCCATTTCAGTGAGCGAAGAGCTCATCAAATGTTTTTTTTACATTTTACAATGTTGCGAAATAAATGTCACTATTTTTTTTTAAATTAGAATTAGTCTTTTATGTAATTTGTTTCGTTCTATCGTGTATTTATAGTTGACTGACCTTTTACCACTATAATGCATTCCAAACTCCAGACCAGGTATGCCCACAGTGTAGCCTTCGAGATCCAATTGTAAGTGGTTCTTTGGGTTGTTTGTGCACCTATGACAAACAAATCGTGATTATAACTAGATCGGTTTTATTATTATACAAAGTGAAATCCAAGTAATATTTGTCTGAATAATAGCAGTGTTTGCTACAATAGCTTTAAATGCAATTTTCACCGATTTCATGTTTTAGAATTGTTTCCTTTTACAGTATACATGCTGTTGAACTATACCCACCCGTAACATGTTTATAGGGCAAATAATGCTCAATCATATAAAATAAGTTTAAAAAGTCTACGGTTTTGTAACAGCCAAATTTTCAATTTGAAACTCTATCAGGTTTTTTAGAATAGACCCCGACCGGGTCCTATGTCTATTATTTTATGGTTTTGTACGTGGTGTTGTCGCAGCACACGGGGCGAACACTACAGTTAACAAAAAAAAAACTGTACTAAAAATGTATTTTCTTTTGGTTTCGTTATTTTTTATTGATAAAATATGGTACGGTTAATGGTCAACGGCTTGTATAATTATAATAAAATAATGTACTGTGGGCTGCACTGATTCTTTACCTACTCTCTCTCTGTCTTACATGAGTATCGTGGGGAGTAATTTATTGATGTGCCTACCTATATTTTACACTTTGAAGGATAAATTATGGCGGCTATAGCCGTCGTGTATCCCTTAATGGGTTACGTAACAATCATACAAAAAGATAATATAAACTTCGGATTCCATTTTAATAAAGGGGTAGGCAGAGGTGTACGTATACAGTTGTACACCAACATTTCACCAATACTGTTATTAAGTCCCATGTAATGTGTGGTGAGCCCATTGCCATCTACCAGGCACAATTCCAATTTCCACTTTGCCCGACCCGGGGATCAAACGCAAGACCTCATGTTCAGCAGTCGCGCTTGGGACCAATAGACCAACGAGGCAGTAAAATCAATACGTAAATATATAAACACCAAAAGAGCGCCCAGTCTGGTATAATATTTGTGTGATCAAATATGTGTGTGACCAAAATATAAAAACTTGACTCGACCATGTTATTGACGAAGTTTATTATATTATAGAAGGCGTTATGGTCCACCGTACAACTGTGCACTCTAACGATCCAAACAATGTTTGGAAGTTATTGGTTTCTGGAAAATTTCAACACATTTTCTTTGGTAACTTTTATGTGTGTGAAACTTTAGACAGAGCTTTAAGAGTTTCATTTTTCTGAGGAAGATAAATGCCGACATTTTAAAATGTTGAACTGGGCAATCTTCTATAAATTTAAAGTTATATAATTTTTTTAGTTTGGTAGTCGTAGTAGTTATCTTGTGTTGTATAATCAAGCTGATCGTCAAAGTAAGTACCTAAAGTCGGTGACTTGTTTTTTATGAAATATCATACGTACTCAAAGAAACTAACAGTAGTTATCAGGTAGAACAAAGATTGAGGAGGGTATGCTAAGATGGTTTGGGCATGTAGAAAGGATGGATGAAAGGCGATTGACTAAACTAGTACATGAGGCGAGAGTGGATGGAAGAATCGGGGCAAGCCGACCTCGACGAACGTACCGCAATCAAATTGCGGACGTTCTCAAAAAAGCCACCCTAATCCCCGAAAGAGTGTGTCAGAAACGTAATACCCCTATGGGAAACAGGCGTGATTGTATGTATGTATGTCACAAACAGAACTCCTGAAGTTTAAAAAAAAACTGTTCCTAACTAATAAATTTAAGGGATTTCCCGGAGGCCTGGAGTTGGTTTATTAAATTAATATCAAAATTATTTTATTCTAACTACGCGTTAGATGTTTTTGAACGTTAAAAATATAAACATCTCCCAATAGGCTCACACTTCCCCGATTCCTAGTAGATACTTTAACTGATCAATACGAAAGGCCTTTTTCCTTTGCAGAAACTGCTAAAGATAAACAATTTAGAAAATCTATAAATATTTACTTTTAGGCACTCGCATGATAGGCATGACTCCCATAATTTGAAACAATACAAGTAAACTCTTCGTTGTTAAGTAGAAACTGTCGTGAGCATCAAGAAGAGCTCCATCCTTATCAGTTATCTCCGGGCCGTAGAGATCTTTAGCATCGTAGTCTGAAAGAAAAAAATGAAAAGAATAATTAAAGATTAATTACTATAATTAAAATGCGGCCATAATTTATCTCAGTGGTGAAAAATTACGAGGAAAGGGTTTCCATCTCAAAGATAGCATTCATTTGCAATTATTTTTTATGGGTTGAATTTAAATTTTGGTTGTTAAATTATAAGCTGGATTATCCTCATTCAGGGAGATTTTACGAACTACATTTTTTTTATGAATGTATCTACTATTTTGAAATAGAAAATTAATACTCTTCCTGACAGTATTTCAATCACGGCGGCCTATCTCCATGGAGATTAGCCAAGTACGCAGGAAATATTATAGTGCACAAGTGTCCGCGCGAACACAGGTGCACTCTCTCTTCCTTCACTTCCTTGGACGGCAATCCGATACGACCGGAGAGAGATCAGGCGCAGGACCGAAGGCTTTACGTATCCTCCGAAGCACGGGGGTTTCACACCACCAACTTCCTGACTCCGGGTTGCTACTGAGAATTTCGTAACAGAAAAATCCAATAACACTTTGCCCGACCTGGTAATCGAAACCAGAACCTCACGCTCAGCAGTCACGCTTGCAGCCGCTAGGCCAACGAGGCAGTCAAGAAAAAGAAAAGTTCAGAAAATAACTATTTTATTGGGTAGTAACTTTACTTCCACAACTCGAACACAGTTATTTAATTGCAAACGGGACTTCATTGCGTTAGAGCATTTATTGTGTCACAAAGATTAATGACCTAAATATTAACAATATAATTATATTTCATTAAGTGAATATAAATGTTATATAAATATTTGATACTATAAAATGGTGGGACGGGTGGTCACCAATACCTACCGCAGTAAACCACAAACTGAAAGTAAATATATTTGTGTTCAAGATACAACGCTTTTGCTTTGACAAGTAGTAATAAGGATTTTAGAGACCTTACTAGGTACTATAAAAATCATTACTTAAGTACAGATAATACCGTAGTAATAGATAAACTACCTACCTTTAATACCATCCTTCTCATCTATCCGCTGAAACATCTCCTTCTTTCGGGTCTCATTGTTGTCAACTGGATTGTGGCCGTACACCCGAAACCCTTGGTTTTCTTTGTTCATGGTTGGGTTATTGTGTTCAAATATAGTAATGGGTGAAGGGAGGCTTGCCTTCGTCCGCGCAGTGAAAGCTCCGGCAGCAGAATAGGTAATAATCAATCATAACCCAACCGTCTCAGCTTACTTCGTTATGCGCGTTTGTCAATAAAGTGGGGTGGAGTAGACTTACTTTTTTTGAAGTTATAATTTTTGTACAGGGTTGCAAAATAAGGTCTTGGCGCTATACCAATTAAGCTAACCTGACCTCTGCTTCAAATCTGCTTAGCATTTATCCAATTATGTTGGGGACGGCTGCTTGTCTAACCGTATGCAGTTTAATGCCAGTATTTTACATGGTGCAACTACCTATCTGACCTCCACAACCCGGTCACTGGGTAACATGATAACTTATGGTATGACTGGTTATCAGACGTTTGGGCTTCTGACTACCCGTAACGGCGTATAGGTCTTCATTGGACGACCGGGATCGACAGTTTAACGTGCTCTCCGAGGTCGCATCTGCAGACTTATCCAGCGGCAAGCGGAGCTTAACCTCTGTCGATCGATCTTGCGGCTCTAAGTCACGATCTCTTCTTCCTCTTCCTAGCCTGACCTCTGTTTATTATTCCTATTATCTCTTTTATTTATATATCTTATACAGTTATCTTGCTGGCCCTAATATGTAGGAATAAAAAGACTGAAAAAGATCACCCAATGTCAGGAGGATATTTTAATGAATCCTTTAATATGATGTTTTGCTCTAAGAATTGAAGAAAAACTAAAGGAAGGCTAACGGCCATCTACTCCGCATGTATTGTATTTGTTTTGCCAGAAAGCACACACGTAATGTTCAGCTAGAATTTTGTACTTTGCATAAAATTTACATCTACCATATAAGGTCCTAATTTATTAGGTAATTTCCTTTGAAAGGGGTAATATATAAGTCAAATACATTCACTTAAGCTAAGAATTAAATGAATATAACAGATTATTTGTAATTACCTTAGTACTAGCAAGACGAAAACTGCTTCTTGCATGGCGAACATAAAGAAAAAAATAAAATTGTTTAAAAAAATTGTATTATGGCTCAAATGAATCCTTATCACTTACACATTGATCTCTTAAAAGGAAATTACCTAATAAATTAGAACCTTATATAAGTACTTTAAGAATTAATTATTATGAAACTTTTTTCGTAAAAATCAATTATTTATCAATCAAAAATCTCTATACTTTTCTCTATTCCTCAGACACTCTTGACGCCGTATACCGATGACGCCGCAGCGTCGCTCCACGGCCATTAATCCATATTTCACTCTAATGGCGACTTTCGAAAACACTTAACGACCCCTTAAGTGAGATGTAAGCAAGACCTTGCGCCGAAGCGTTAAATATTTAATATCAAATTAAGGACTTCAGCTAACCGCCGCGATGAGGATTTTAGGTTTCTTTTTCCGGGTTGTTGAAGTTTTAGATTAAAGTGAATTGTGGTTGTAAATTTCATAAAAAAATTATAAAAATAGCATCATTTTTACTGCATAACAGAAAAAAAGTATATGTATGATAAAACTACTCGGAAAATATCGCTGGAAAAATTACGCTTTTGACAAAGTAATATGGCAGATTTACTTTAAAATATGAATTATCCATAAATCTGAAAAACGACGCACATAATGCATATTATATGTAAATTTATAAGTTATCCATAAACCGACGAACATTAGAGCGACTCATGTGCCTATATTGTCCGAAAAACACAAGTTAACAATGAATGGACGAGCACCGTCATCCAAACAGGTCAAACTGCATCATTAATGCATCAGTCGAAAGGTTATGTATGCACGAAGAACTTAATGAATCAATAATCTTATTACCTTCGTGATCGATCACCACAAATAAGTGTATGTTAAGTGCGCTTCGCTTGGTACTGCAAAATACAATTAAAACTTGCTACAGTCTGTCAAAATAATGCTTTGGGGACCATTGTTTTTGCTTCTATTGGGAACACTAAATTACTATGAAGGTACTTATACCTTGCATATAAAGCCGTTTTTTTTTTGTAACCATGTAGATATCTATGCTGATGACTCTGTAACTCTGTATATTAAACTGAAACTTAAATTATCCCACTGTTAATTTTAATCATAAAAGGCATCGTCATATTTTTGTAAAGTATAGTGCAATTTTAAAAACATCATCCATTCACATTGAGCTGCTTCATTAATTATTTAATGCAACAGTCCAAAGGCCACGTATGCACGAAAATATTTATTAATTAATAATATTATTACCTTCATGATCGCTTGCCGATAATAAGTCCATACACTATTAGGAAGACCGTTGTTTACTGGTCCCAAAGAGCAAACAATGGAAATATATAAATAATACATAATATTATTAAGGTACGCTGTGACATCAGAGTTAATATTAATTAAGCGATTCGGATGGTAGGTGCGGTTCGCTTGGTACTGGAAAAATACAATAAAAACATATCAACATTAAAAGTCTTAATCTTAAGTACATTATCTGATGTAGTATAACGCCTGTATTTACGAGGCGGTAGACAGACGAGTATACAGTTGTACAACCACATCAACCTTATCTATTTTCGGCTTTGGAAATACAAAAAGGAAAATTCTATTGTATATCTGAGTATGAGGTCTCGGGTTCGATTCCCGAGTCGGGCAAAATGTTTGTGCCCGGTAGATAGCAATAGGCTCACCACCTATGACATGGGACTTAATAACAGCATTGGTGAAATGTGGGTGTACAACTGTGTACACCTTTGCCTACCCCTTCGGAGAATACAGGCGTGATGTTATCTATGTAAATTCTATTGTACCTTTTTTTAATAATTTGATTTATAATTTGCTAACATCCCATCAAATGTCAGTAAAATCTTGTAGATCGTTACGCTAAAGTGTACAGAAGTTGGTATTCACCCCCCGAAGTATGTGTATTATTTACTGGAGATACTACAATGTACTCTAAGTAAAACCATATCAGAGACCTATAAGTGGCTTAAACTTGAGGTTGTACACCAAACATATGATAAGACGAGAATGGATATGCTACACGTAAAATATAGAAAGGTTTGGCAAGACCTTTGCCCAACACTCATTGTTAGTACTGCTATATCAATTGGTCGCTATTGTTGAGCTCATAAGAGCGAAGTGGAGCATAACAAATCACCCATATCCCAACAAGCAGATGATCAAACATGCTCCCGTCAATTTATATTCAATTAATCCTCCGTAACGATGGTAATGAAAACGTCACGCTATTTATCAGACCTTCGTAATCGGCTTTGTTTGAACTTAATTAAATAACATTATAGTCAATATTATTTTACAGTGTTATAAGGTTGTATACGGGGTCGTGAGAGGAGTTGGGGAAGATCCCAGAAATCCCAAACAAGAAGTGAAATTATTTTATTATAAAAAAAATGGCGGTCAAACCTGCGACACGCGACGCAGCAGCCCGTCTCTTACGTACACAGCATAAAACGGTGAAGGAAAACATCGTGGGAAACCAGTACCTGAAAGATGTTCTCGATTGTGTGTAAAGCCATGTCAGAGACCTACAGGTGGTTTAAACTCTGACACTAGGTTGTTCAACAACCAAACGATAAGAAGAAAAAGGGATCACTGGGACACTTGAACAACTCTGATACCAAGAATGGCTTCTCATTAGACGAAGGAAAGAGTAAACATTACCTTATTTTTACTTATACTTCAGTTTATAGGCCATATTCGATAGTGAACTTTATGTGTTCATAATGATAATACATTTTTAATTAACATGCTGCTTTATTTTCATCAACAATTTTACACCAAACGACACCGCGATAATCAACAACATTACCAGTGATTCGTTAATTTACCAAATTGGTATGAAACTGGTTCGTTATATCTACGAAATAATTAAGTAAATTAAAATTACGAAGTAAATTCAGTATTTTAAAATGTAGTAAATTAAAATGGTATCCTGAATGCTGAAAACTGTTTACGTAATATTTTTGTGGTTAAACATTTGTAAGCTCAATTTTACAGGGAATGTATTATGGGATATATTTTTGTCTTCGCATTTTATTGCAATTGAAATAACGAAAACGCCACAATCCATGAACCGGACCGACGGCTAATCATGCGTTCTTCTTGAATATTCAAAATCGTATGATTATGTTCTATGAAAAAACTACAAAACACGTCCATTGTGTACGGGTGCTATATCACTTTCCTGCACTATTTTTTGCTTCACTTTCTTCCAAGGTTACTCTGGAGTTGCAGATGTATGTTTTCCCACTTTACCGTAAAATTACCACAGCACATAATATACATATATAATCCCGACCAATTTCGGCCACAGCGACCTACCTCTGTATATTGAGAACATCGCTGGTGCGCTCTCAGATGACTGATATAGCCAATTTTAGCAGTGAAGTCCACATTCACAGCAAGTCGGCACCCCTCCGATGCAGATTTGTTTTTTTATCAAAAATGGATCGACGTTTGGCTACCAACTAGCCTGATGGTAAGCGACGGTGTGGCTGAGGATGGAGCACGTATATCCAGAATAAATCTATTCACTCTTAAGTAAAGTGGATAAATTTTGGGAGAACGATAGTTGGGGAGTCGATGCAAATCAAAAATGCAAAAACAATGCCCAGATCCGTCTTCCACAACGGTTGCACCGGGCTACATCCCGAAACACAACTAGGTTACTTCACGGCATGGCTTCAATAGCCGCGGCCGAAGCCTCCCACCAGAGTTATGTTGCCTGTTTTGCACCACCCAGGGGTCACGTGTAGGGATTCCATTTTAAGGGTGCACTCCTACGGAAACGGGCAAATCAGCCCCCAGTTATATTGGACAGCCGCGGTTGGTCGGGCCTTTAGCTCGTCTCGTTTAGTATCGAGATCGTCTTTACGTCGCCTCTCAAACTCAAACTCCTTGGTGCTCACGGTATACCTCCACAGTGACCGATCCGCTGCCATTGCCTCCCATTGTGACGGCTGTGTGTCACGTCGCTATAATTATTTACTAGTAAAGATACTTCTTCTCCTAAAAACCGTATCGCATACAAGTCCAATTAAATATGTTTGAAATGCTTAATCTAAATTATACAGATATACATTATTTAGGTAAAGAATTAATTCGACTGCTGAGCATGAGGTCTTGGGTTGGATTCCCAGGTTAGACAGTGTTAAGAGGCTCATCACCTATTAAATGGGATAAATTACCAGCAATGGTGTAATATGGGTGTATAATTGTGTATACCTACCCTTTTGAGATATACAGGCGTGATGTTAAGTGAAATAATTAATTTTATAAACCTAATCCCACTTAGTAATCAATGAGGTAAATAGAAAATTAATTCAAGTTCTTGGCAAAAATTTAAAGGAATCTTGCTGGAGATCTTCGTTTGTTTGACAACAGCAATTTAATGCAAACAAAACCCCTACCATACGTTTTATTAATTTTAATGTATGTTTTAAGTTTGTGATATAGATTTCGTACTATAAATATAAGAGTATAAAACTAAAGTAGTATATAAGTATATAAAGCTTTTGGGAAGCCGCCTAAACGAAACTTGCTGTTGAAGATTCGGATTACGTATGGAAGAAGGTTGGGTACAGCGATCTTTAAGGATAATATACTTGTTCTGTGCTGCACTCGACGCATAAACTATTGTTTTTAATTTTTACTGAGACATCAGTGATCGGTAATGCCTACAATCTTTAAAAGAATATATTGTGCAATGTATTTGACATTGTATTGCTTGCACTATAGTTTTTTACCTTCTCATAGAAAACGACACCTTAATAGTAACAATTCTTTACATTCAAATGTACCTACTTGTTATTTATGATATATTTAAGGTCTATGGATCTATGGATTGTAAAGATGATTTGTAGAAAAATTAGATAAATATTATCATTATTTTTCTTTACGTCTGAAATAAAATAATTCAATAATTGTTTGTTTCCGTTTGGTTATAAAACTTAAAAACCATCATAAGCACGTGTAAGACTCTGGTGCTCTCTATTCTATTTTTCCGGATCGCTATCTCTCTGTCACTCTTATAACAGTAGAAATTATTATTTTAATTTAAAATAAATATAGAAAAAGGTTTTTTTTTTTATATGATTTCTTTATCATTCTTAGATGTAGGTACGTGTTAAAATATTTCGAATGAATAATGTAGTACTTTATATAACAAGTGCTTCAAATTTCAGCAATATTTCTCAATACAAACTTCAACACCAACACGGGTTCTATCCAATTCCCACATACTTTAGCACTAGCAAATTTACCTGTTCGGTTCCCAGCCGACTTATGCAAATTCTACCTCGTAGTAGGGCCTCGCCGTAGGGTATCTAGGCGAGGCTCTAACAACTTGCATTTGTATACGTCGTGGCCCGTCCCGTTCTTATCTCATCGCTTTGTCATAGAACAAGGCTCCTCAACGCTGAGCATTTGTTCCGGGGCATACATTTTATTATGTTGGTATAAAAATTGTGGCAGTATGTAGTTTTCATTAGTTTGAGGTGATACTGTCGGGATGTTTCAAGTACTGCAAGAGGATTGTGTTTTTCTATTGATTTTTTAATACTTACTCTTTTTAATTATTATTTTATAAACTTATCATTAATTGGTTTTTACCCCGCTTTTTACCTTGCTAAATAGAAAATTTATAAATAAAAATGGTTGATTATATTATACAGAATATAAATATTACTTTTGTTAGTCATATCTATGTTTGGGGGTAGGTATGTAGGCTTTCGTATTTTTTTTTTTAGTTTCTCTCGTCTAGACGCGGACTCAAGCCAGTTCTCAAACAGAATCCTTTATTATCAGCTAGGTAGCGGGCTTTTGTGAATTTAATTTATGCTATGAGTACAACAATAATAATAGTTATTAATAGCCGTTGATTTATAAAATCTTTTATATAAGTTAAGCAGAAGCCTTCGAAAAGTGATCAAGGCACATTAGGTTAATTTAGTAGATCAGATCGAAATATATTTGTTTGAAGTCCATAACGACAGCTATGGTCATGGTGTGCAGTGTACATCAGTCATCATTCGTTCAGTCATCAGTCGCTTTTGCTAATCAAGCTTGGGTGATCGCTGTATCAAAAATAAAAACAAAAAATTTGTATATATCAACAAGCGTTTGAACAAGAAAAGGTCCCCGACCCTTGCTCGTGCTAGCCCGCGCCGCTGAGCCTGTAGCTTTAAATTCGTCCCTAAATAATTATAATGATTTGAATCCGATCCAACCAGTCCCCTGCTGTCCTCCCACCAGCGACGCCCTAAGCCGAGGCTCGTGCCCCTCAGGGGGTGCCCATAGCGTGTTGTCGCTTAGTTTATAAGTTGAATGCCTTGGATGGCTTAAAATGATTAAGGCAACCACGGGAAAGTCCGGATAAGCAGTCGAAAACCTCCTAGGTTGACCAGCGAGATGCCATACACAAGAAAAATCAAGAAAAGGACAAATGTCTTGGCTATCATTAATTCAATCAACAATTCAATTTAAAAGGCAAAAATATAGTATGAAATTGTTCTAGCCTCCCAAAAGTAAAATAAAATATATTAAATTTTCCAATTTCCGAAACATCTTGGGGCATAAATCAAATCAGATTCGCAGTACAATACTGAGTCATTGAATTTATTTAAGGGTATAAATTTTTGGAGATTCCCAAATGGCCTCAAAACTTTTTAATGTGATTTATGAAGACCTCGAAATTTTCACAGATTTATTCATGATCCATTTCATACTCGAAATTCTATCTCGATGCAAACATCGAGATAGAATTCATCGAGATAGATAGTAAAAAACCAGATTGACATTTGTGTCAATCTGGTTTTATTAATATATTAAATTTTCCAATTTCCGAAACATCTTGGGGCATAAATCAAATCAGATTCGCAGTACAATACTGAGTCATTGAATTTATTTAAGGGTATAAATTTTTGGAGATTCCCAAATGGCCTCAAAACTTTTTAATGTGATTTATGAAGACCTCGAAATTTTCACAGATTTATTCATGATCCATTTCATACTCGAAATTCTATCTCGATGCAAACATCGAGATAGAATTCATCGAGATAGATAGTAAAAAACCAGATTGACATTTGTGTCAATCTGGTTTTTTACTATCTATCATATAATCATAAAGGTTTTATATACAATAGTACATATAATATAGTACAATTTACACTTAATTTGATGTCTTCATAAATAAAAGTATTAGTCAGTAAAACTGAACTTTACGTTTTAGCAATTAAAGGCCATGGACTAGTCAACTTTTGACTTTGAAGATTAATTCCATTATAATAGTAGGTACTTAAATACGAAGGTATTACGATGCTATGATATGGAATAAAAGTTCTAGGATAGCAGCTTTGATTGACCGGTTCGTGAACGCGATCTGCAGAGGTCAGGGAGTGAATAGAAACTCAGCAGGAAGTTAGGCATGATTGTTATATCATTGTATATAAGTTTACAATTTGAAAGTCCCCAATACCATGTTTTGTGAATGCACTCTGCATTTAAGCAATATATATTTATAACAATAATATATTCCCAACCGTATAGCCGTATCTATAACCGTAAGCCATGTACGCAAGAGATGTTATAGTGCACAAGTGTACTCGCAAATACAGATGCACTCCCTCTTTCTTCACTCACATAGTCCGATGATACGGCAATCCGACACGACCGGAGGGAGATCCGCAGGACCAACGGCTGTACGTGCTCTCCGAGGCACGGGGTGTCACACCACCAACTTCCTTACTCCGGGCTGTTACTGAGAATTTCCTCACAGAAAAACCCAATAACGCTTTGCCTGACTTGGGAATCGAACCCTTGAGGACCTCACGCTCGGCAGCCGCGCTTGCGACCACTAGACCAACAAAGCAGTCAATATATAACAATATTAACTTATTAAAGGCAAGTTAGGCTCAATTTGTATTGTGTATTGTGTGTGCAATAAAGAATATCTTGCAAGAATTTATCAATATACTCGTACGGGAGGTATCTAACTGGAGACTTTTAGCCTACGTTAGCTGTTTGAAGTCCTTGTAATGTATTCATTAGAAAATACTAAATCAGTGCCATCTGATCGTAATTTCGAAACAGCCAACTAAAACAAGTTGTACGAAGTACTAACGAGAAAAGTAGCAATTCCGATAAAATTGCTCAAGTTACGTTACGTATTCAACTTGGAATGTCTCCTTTAAAACTTCCAAGTTTGGCCGAATAAACATTCGTCCTTGCCTCCCAAAAGGCAATAATACCTATTTATGTTTACAATTGAGAGTAGAATTTATTTTATGGAGGTGTTCTAAATTTAATTGCTTTCTAACGTTAGTTGTTTAAAGGAAAGGTCGAGTGATAGCCTGTACTAAAAGGTCTTTGTGTACTGTATTTTACATAACCTTGGCAAATGGACATTTGGTGCTGTAGCTCGCATTGTATAACTTATTATATTGCTAGCTTCTGCCCGCGACTAAGTCTGAATGACTTCAGAATCGATTCCAGCCAGGATGCAAAGTATGGGTTCAATGTGTTAATGCAGGTTATAATATACTCCTCCCGACCGTATTTCGGCCACGGCAGCCTATCTCACATGGAGATTAGCCAAGTACGCAGGAGATATTATAGTGCCCAAGAGTATGCGCAAACACAGGTGCACTCTCTCTTCCTTCACTCTCATATTCCGATGGGACGGCAATCCGACACGACCGGAGAGAGATTAGGCGCAGGACCGACAGCTTTACGTGCTCTCCGAGGCACGGGGGTGTCGCACCACCAACTTCCTGACTCCGGGCTGCTACTGAGAATTTCCTAAAGAAAAACTCAATAACACTTTTGGCCGACCTGGGAATCGAACCCAGGACCTCACGCTCAGCAGCCTCAGGACCACTAGACCAACGAGGCAGTCCAGGATTGCAATCCAGGTTATAATCTATCTGTAGCCTAAATTTCATCTAAATCCATCTAGTAGTCATTGCGTGAAACATCCATTCATTCTCACCGACTTTCGTATTTATGATAATACATTAGTAGAGTTTGACGCTTAGGCCATCTCAACTATAAATTTAAAGGAAGTAACGCTAGAGACAAGTCTTGAATAATTCTAAAATTAAAATAACAACACAGATCGTCAGTTTAAAGTGACCTCCGAAGAACAAAGGCACTCAGATCAAAATGATTCAAGCGTTGCCCAGAAATTGCAACTGGTTATGAGTGAAGGAAGTTACGACTTTCAAAGGATATTCTTCTAGAATTTAATTGGCTCAATATAAAAGTAAATATCACTTATAAATAGTTTTACATAGATTCAGTGACGCATTATGATGTTATCAACGGCTAGAAGACAAGGAAGTGATGTCAAGCGAGTAAGATTTCAGTTATGTCCCATTGATGAAATACCAAAATTCACGAAACTAGGCTTTTTAGTTCCAGAAAAAACAGTGCCTTAGTCTTGTGTAGATTCCCAAGACGAACTAATTCCCAGGAAGTCACGTATAGTAATAAAGTAGGGTAAGATTATAGCTTATAGAAGATATTATTAGCGACAGCCTGGAAACCCATTGGCTACGTGGTCCATTAGCCTGGACTGTATTCACAATTTATGGTAAAGATAACTGCAGACCGGATTCTCACAGAATTCATATATATATATATATTTATTCATCGCAGGGTAAATGGATTTTAAAGTAAGTTTAATATGTTTTCTGCGTTAGTATGTATGTTATAGTAAAAAATATGGATATAAAATTATGATTTAAACAGTTATTACTAATTCACCATCATCTCTTATGTAGCTAGCCTTTTATTTGTGATAATAGCCGAAAATGAACTAAAAAGTTTCTCGTTTATCTTGTCTTTTTTAAGCTCTTTATATTTTAACATTATTTAGGTATTTTACCTGTAAATTTACATCATAATCATGAAAGTCATGCTACAAATTCACTTTTACTCCACAACGAATGACTAACCAACTATTACAAACCAGTAAGTATCAAGCATTGTTACAAGTCAGTAATACTTTGAATAGTTGTAGAATATCAGAAGGATGCTGGACAAAGTTCTAGAACAATCTGTAACTAACAGAACTTATCCATTACTAGATCGACTTAGTCGTAGCCGCTTAGTTGTAGCCGGCTATCGAACCTGTTTGTTTAAGTACTTATACAGGCTATGTTTAATTAACTGAAGTTATTGTATTACTAAAATTAGTGTTTGGAATAATATCAGGAAAGAAAATTGTTCACAGTCTAATGAAATTTTGGGTACTTTGTAGTAACTCAGAAGCCTTTTCTATTTGTTTCTAGAATAAGATATGCATAGACGTAGAGAAGATTAGTTACTAAATCAACAATTAGTTATTAATTAATATTTGTTTTACTGTTAATCAACCTGTTAATTACCTAATTAAGTAGTTGGAAATGTTTATCTACCATTGTGAAAAGTAAATATGGATACATAATTATTTTAAATAAACCATCCCAAATATGTTAAGGATTCGTGCAACGAGACTCACAATTTTATGTTTTATGTTAAAGAGGTATATTTAGTTATTTTTAATACAGAGATAATACAGAACTGATCTAGTAGACTTCTACTACATATTTCAAAGCTCTTACACGATATTCACCTCCACCTACAATATCAAGAAAATGAACATATTCGAAACGCGAAAACGTGCAAGCCTTCAACTTCAAAACACGTCATATACATTTATACAGCATAAAGAAAACACAGATGTTCTCCGACATAGAACAAAAAATATCGTGTATTCGTACCGACGGATATAAATCTAGGTATATAAAAGATTTTGAGGATCATTGTAACAGTTGTCGCGTCATATGGCGGACGGCGACGGCTCGGAAAATGTATGGGCTTGAGTGAAATGTGCCTGAGCTTATCGGTATTCCAGTTATGTGTGTTAGTACCACAAGGTTTGGCAATGTATTTTATCTTTATCTACTCTTTGCTCTTTGTGAAAGCCACTTTTAACGTGATTACTTATAATTGGAAGATAGCATAATAGATTTACGCAATTTATATATCAATTTTTTTTTTGAACAGATTAAACAGTGCAGATGTTATTTACAAATTCAAAAATGTCCTTACTATGTCCCACTAGAAGGCATATCAAATATCAAAAAAACAATATAAATAAAAAATACAACACCTACTTTACAAATAAATACAGATTTACATTTATTTTCCAGACAAAATGTCACAAAAACTATCAATTTAGGTGACGTCAAGAATAATATAAAAAAGTTTTTTTTTACCACAAAAGTTATTTTAATATAATAAAAATATTATTTAATATATAATAGTTGATATTTATATTCAAGACAGATTTAGAAATATTTGATATAAAATTCGTAGTGAGTATAGGGATTATGAATACAAGGATTATGATAGTCACATATTATATATATTATCACATTAGGTTAATAACTTGTAAAGATATATTTAAATAGGTATATATGGTGTAAATAATCAAATAAACAATAAATCACTGAAATATTTTTTGGCGAAGGTACATTACATAATGTAGATATCAGAGTGGTTTAAATTTAATGAAATTATTTCAATGCAGAACTCGTTCGTTTCGTGGTCGCAAGCGCGGGTACTGAGCGCGATATCCTGGGTTCGATTCTCGGGTCAGCCAGTGTTATTTGGTTTTGTGTACAGTTCCTGATTCTGGCTTGTTACTAATAACAAGCCAAAATCAGGAACTGTACCCTGAAATTAGCAATACGCTTACCACCGTGGAACTTAAAACAACATTTGTGAAACGTGGATCTTTATGAGTGTACATTTCTGCCTAACTCTTCGCGTAAAACAAGCGTGATACATATGTATGCATGTATTCAAAACTGTATCAGAAATAACAGCTACTTGTCAACAAATCTTTACGTTTAACTTATTCAATTTATCCAAGACTTGGCATACTAATTGTATAAAACGTCATCTGCCAAGCTATTACAGGGGTCTTGGCACAAATAATTCCGCCAGGGGCCCTCGGGTGCCATGACTGAAACTGACAAGTCTTAGTTTAGTGCAATTATGAATTATAATGCCTGTGTTGTATGCTGTTACTTTAGACAATAGTTAGGGTTGAGATGTGAAATGCATGTTTTGTTATGATTAATGTGACCTATTTATTTATTTATGGCACACCAACGACTCATTCACAATTTCATTATATACCTCAATTAAATATATTTTATAATACTCTATGTATTATAATATATAGTATCTATCAAATCTCTAATGCTAATCGTTATTTACACATCAAAATAAATGATTATACGAAAATAATGATCAAGGAAAGAAAAATTAAAATAAGAATAATTTAACAATTTAAGTACAGTAATTCTTAACAAACATAAATTCAATTAAAGTAATAATGACCATAAACTAATTAATTGAAATAAAAATATTAATATCAATAAAGCGCATTAATAACAATATAAATAAAATATCGCAAAATATCAATAAAATATATGTGAAGTGTTATAAGTTTTGATGTGAGTACGCAGTATCCTTACGAAATATTTGTTTAACTTTGCAGTTGAACAAATATTTTTCCATACGTCGTTAAACGCCTCATTTGTAATCGTATAAATATATTTCTGTGCGATATACTCTAAATAAACGGTTTTATGATATGTTCCTTTACTTGTGCTGTGGGACCTTGCTTCTTAGACCTATGTAATTTATATTAATTTCATCTTGACACCTCCACGAGTTCCTGATAAAAAAGGGTCTTGATGTACACCGCAGTGATCTTATAAGGGTTCGTTCTTTTTTTTCCTTTTGAGGAACGGAACCCCTAAAAAGAAAGGAAATACTTTACTAACTAATACTATTTGCCCCACCGAAAAGTGAAAATTGTCCAATTGTTTGATAGCGCATTTGATTCATAGTTATGTTTACTTTCTACCATTCTAAAGTTAAATAAACCCCAAATCCGAAAACCTTTGCAAAATTTTGAACTGCAGACAATTTTGGTGAAAATAAAATAAATCTTCGCGCGCAAACAAAACTATAACATTTTCAACAACTATAAACTGCTAAACTAAGTTAAAAGTATTATTTGCAAAGAATTTCAGTGATTCGGCAACTGTGGTGCAAAAGTAGTTGCAAGACTTTGATTTCATAACATTGCATCACGTCTGCATCCCGGAGGGGTTGGGTAAAGATGTATACTCTCAAAAATCAAGGATGAGACTAGCAGAGGAGGGGGGAGATTGGCACAAGCAGAGAGGCCTTTGCCCAGCAGTGGGTAAAGTCGGGCTGTGGATAATGATGATGAAATACTGTTTTAGGTAAACCCACATTTCACCGATACACTTTTTTTTATGGGTTAGGCGGCAACCTAGCAGAAGGATCGCCTGATAGTAAGCGATTACCACCACCAATGGACACACGCAACCCCAGAGGAGTCGCAAGTGCGTTGCCGGCCTTTTAAAGGGTTTGGGCCTCCGGTACCCTCACTCACTCGGCGAAACACAACGCAAGCGTTGTTTCACGCCGGTTTTCTGTGAGGCCGTAGTATCAAAAAAGGTTATTAAGTCATATAGTATGGTTAAACTTATTGCCATGAAACCTGCGGCTTCTACTGAGAATTTTCTACCAGAAGAACTCAACATTGAATCTTTTTCATCGACGTAACCTTTTCCCGACAACGTTGGGGTCAACTTCTGAGGCTCGTGGCAAAGTAACAGCCGCACAGATCGATCGATCGAGGTTAAGATGCGCTTGCCGCGGTCGGTCTGTAGATGAGTGACATTTCATGTATTTGAGTCATTTTAATACCGAGACCCCTCTGTGCCTCGGAGAGCACTTTAAACCGTTGGTCCCGGTTGTCAAATTAAGATCTATGACAGCCGTTACGGATAGTCAGAGGCTTGAATGTCTGACAAGCAGTCATACCTACCACTAGATATCGTGATACCCAATAACTGGGTTGTGGAGGTCAGATAGGCAGTCGCTCCATGTAAAATACTGGTATTAAGGTGCATCCAGTTAGACTAGAAGTTGACCCCAATCAATCTGCCTAGCCTTTTCCCAATTAAATTGGGGTCGACTTCCAGTCAAACCGGATGCAGCTTAATACCAGTTTTTTATTTTACCGGAATGAACTCCACAATCCAGTACTGAATAACACGATATCTCTTGGAAAAACTGGTTATCTGACTTTCACAACTGTTTAATAACAGTCGTAGATTTTTATTTGAAAACTGGTCCTCGAAAGTTGCACATACTCTTCGAGGCACTGAATTTTATATATTTTTTAGGCTTCTATTCAAAATTCAAAATTCTTAAAACTTCCTTAGCAACATCCTAGAAAATCCCAGCAATGTCGTTATGAAGACAAAATAATGTATTCTATCTGCATGCAAGGATTTTGTAGAGAGAACCGGGATAATATGAATTTGAGTATGTTGCATATAAATATATTTTATTATATTTCAAAACAAAAGCTCACAAAGCTTCAGCTAAGGTTTAAGTTAATGAATAGAGTATATTTACCGAAACTCCAAAGCATCTACATAGAGCGCATAAAACCTCCCTCTGAAATATCGGAATAATAAAATGACGTCTCGTTATGGCGTTGAAATATAAATAATAATAGGCTTTTAAAATAGTAACCCATTATCATTTCAAAGGATGTCATAATCGATTGATCTTTCATGAATATGTGCGTATTAGAAATTATTGAATACGCAAGTGGTAATGAAAAGACAGCGTTCCTTAAGTTTGAACGTAACCTAAGATGATGTGCTACTTCAATGGTCACACCTCTATACTATCACAGATGGCAGCTCTTGAAAATTATAGTGGTTGAAAGTCATAACTCAAGTAATGTGAGTACATCATAAACTTTGCGAACTTTCCCGAGATCTAACAAATTACTGGAGCAATTTATGTCCATTTTGCTCTCCACAAGTTATATCAAGTGTCCAAATGTTCACATAATATCTTGCTGCGCGAGTGTTTTGATACTACATATCTAAAGTACCTACAAATGTTTGTTCAGCTACCCAACGTACAAAGTGCATACACTGGGATGTCTTTCAAATGTGGCGTACAGTGAACATGAAAGTGACTGTTGAAAGAATCTTTTCCCAAAAATATTATGTATTTTTTTGACTATGTGTCCGTATTAGCGTCTGTGTACGGTCTCTTTAGTCGTTTGTGCTCAAGAGTACAAAACTTTTTGAGTTACGTAGATAGAGGAGAACATAGCTGCTACCCACCAGTGTGGCGTATATTGAACATGAAAAGTGACTGTGATATTTCGTATTATACTGATTTTAATGTCCGTAATAGATATTGCGTATAGTATTTTTTTGTGTTTGTGCTCAAGAGTACAACATTATGTTAAGCTATCTAGAAAAAGAAGAGCATAGTGGGTGGCCTAGAAACGATGTCAAATGTGGCGTACAGAACAGTGAACATGAAAGTGAATGTTGAAAGTATGTTTTATCTAAACTCATTTTAATGTATTGTTTCATGTTGATTTTTGGTGTTGATTGTATTGAATAAGTTCGCATATCTTGCCAATCGAGTGTTATGATATCAAACACCAAGGGTAAAAACATTTTGCTAAGATACATCGAGTACCTATCAGTAGATTTCAGATGTCTTGAGTGAACATTAACCCCGATTGTTAAATATAACTAAAATATATTGATAGGTTTTCAAAATTTAATGAGAGAACGATGAGCTATAATTCCGTTTTTAGTTATTTTATTAAAATATGCACTTATTACTCAATTCCTGTCATTAAAAGATGTACTGGTGAAATGCATATCTTTATCTAAAGTGGCAAGGTATTATAAGGGTCAAAACAACTTTCATTAATTATGTTAGCAACCGCAATCAACCCCTTCTCGCTCACTTATTATAGTGAGTGCCCCGGCTACAATATTACATAAATAAGTATCGAAAATGAAGTAGGGATAGTTAAGTATCGATACATTAAAAAATTGTATATTATTATAACAACATTAATACAGGTTTTTTAGATTATAAATTAAAATATTAGTAAAAATTATATTTTTTATAAAGAATAAGTTATTTATATAACTGCTTAAAAATAAACAAGGCATAAACATTTTTCTTTGTAAAATATGAACAGAAAATATACCCGAGATATTTTTATCTTAAGTTTATTTAGGTATATGTTACATGAACTCATATCTGCCTAGCCTTTTCCCAATTACATTGGGGTCGGCTTCCAGTCAAACCGGATGCAGCTTAATACCAGTATTTTACATGGAGCGACTGCCTATCTGACCTCCACAACCCAGTTACTGGGTAACACGATATCTCGTGGTATGACTGGTTGTCAGACTTTCAGGCCTCTGACTACCCGTAACGGCTGTCATAGATCTTAATTTGACAACCGGGACCAACGGCTTAACGTGTTCTCCGAGACACGGAGGGGTCTCGGTATGATATGATGGTCACCCATCCACAGACCAACCGCGGCAAGCGCAGCTTAACCTCGATCGATCGATCTGTGCGGCTGTTACTTAGCCACGAGCCCCTCTCGAGTATATGTTACATGAACATAAAAAAAAAAAAACATAAAACAGAGGCGTAATTGCGAAACTGACTTGCAGTCACAATACATTTCAATTGGCCATACATTGCGTCGATGGCTCTAAAAGTAAAAATCCTATACCAACTCCTCGACTACTAACATCGAAAAAATTTATTTTGTCAGGCTGTCAATATTAAAGGCAACAACCTTGTAAAAGGAGTGGCAGAGTTCTGATCGAAGTTAATAAAATTAAACTCGCGACAATCTAAGACGTCCGATTTAACGTTTCTCATTTTACCTTTGAATGAACATGTACCTAAGAAATTGAAAAATCTAATTCATAATTCTAAATAATTACTATGTTACCCATACACTATAACAATGAGTATCATTCGTAAACCTCAAGTTTAACTTTATATTGAAAAAATGCACTTAAAAAAAGAAACATCATATCGGACTTCTTAGATTGTCGCGAGTATAATAAAAAGATCCAAAACCGACTTACATAGAATCATCGACAAGAAGAAGAAGAAGGATATTAAAACTATTGCCCAACCTGGGAATCGACCTGTTCTTTTGCTCGGCAGTCGCCCTTGCGACCACTATACCAGTAGGTCAATCAATTAGGGTCGATACTATAGTTATAAATTGTATATAGTCATATAAACTAGGTTGCCTGGTAGAAATTGCAGATAGCGATAAGGCCGCCCGTTGTTGTATGTTTTAAAAAATATATTTTTTTGTGGTTTTCTATAAAGTATACCTGTATAAATTAAATAAGTAAATAAACCTGAATATTTTAAAGTTACAATATTAAATGGATAAATAATACGGTCGCAAGCATGATTCGAACCTGCGCCTCCCGGATAAATACTCCAGGCGCTCTGACCACTAAGCCATTTCGAGCTCTGCTCACTACCGCGAATTCTTCATCCATATTTTAACACATCTTTTGGCGACGTCATTGCTATCTATTCAGTCCCTATACAGGTGACCGAACCTCTTCTTCGAAATCTTTTTCCATTTAATATTGTAACTTTAGAGTTCGTTAAGCATGCGTTAATGCTTTTCAAAGATTTTTTCTTTAACTGAATTTTTTATTTTAGAAAATTCAAATCGCAAAAGGTTCCATACATAAACAACGAATCTGAGTGTAAAGTATCTACTACATTAATATTTTACCAGAATTGAAACCATATTATACAAAAAGAAATAAATAAACATGTCTAACTATTGTAAACGTACACCCGATGTCTGACTTAAAGCAGTCTGGTATTCAATTATTTAAAGACTCCAAATGTAAATGAAAAAAAAAAAAAAAAACTTTTATCTTTACTTTTTTGTATAAATTTTTTAGGTACAAAAGTAGTGTAGGATTTTTGTAAGCAATTTTGTGACATGCCGCTTGTCATTGTCAAAAAAATACGTTTAAAATGTGAATTAGGGATAGTGAGCAGATGTCGATAAGGCTTAGCGGTCAGGGCGCCTGGAGTATTTATCTAGAAGGCGCAGGTTCGAATCCTACTCACGACCGCATCTTTCTTTCAACAAAAATGTATAACTTTTAAGTACCTACGCTCCGCATGCGTTCATATTTTTGAAAGATTTTTCATATTGTCTTATGAAAATGTGGTCATTTTTAAGAGTCACACAGTATAATAAGTATTTATACTTATATGCAAATATTCGGATCTAAGAACCTTCACAAACTTGCTACTTTTAGCATCGATCAATCGGTAATCAGCGATTTAATTAATTTTACGAAAGCTTGATACAGCGAATGAACATTGAAACGCACGATTAGACCTCGACAAAACGCAGAACCGCTTAACACGTTGATGCACTCGCTGATTGTTATGGTTTCATAAAAGCAAATCTACGGAGGTTCTAAAGAAACTATGATATAACATAACCTGCCCATAGGTCTCTTCTCATACAGAGACGGCACGAACATTTATCACCACGCTAGCCCACTGCGGATTGGCGATTTCAGACCATCAAGTCCAGGTTTCCTCACGACGTTTTCTTTCACCGTCTTTAAAAAAAGTAATAAATTACATATGGCATTGAAAAAGTCACGTTGGTATATGCCAGATTTGAACCTGTGACTCAAGAGGCAAGCCCGTAAACACACGTCTAGCACGACATTAGAAAGAACTAACACTCAATTTGGTACTAAACTAAAAATATATAATTTACAATTTATTTTATTTTACACCTAATTATTTCATATACTTCCTAATTTATCATATATTAAAAATGTTTACGAGTGGCTACTTAATTTCCTCCTTCGAATTATCATTGACTTAAAATCTAATAATTTTATTAAAAAAAACTTATTTTATACAATAAAATAAATTAATATTCAGAGTCGTTTCATTTTTAAATTCTGCAGTTTTAGTTTTTTTAAGTAAGGTTGAAATTTAAAAGAAACACGGCTTGAACTCGTGACCCTTTCCATACCGTAATAATGCTCATCCAACTGAGCTATCATGTCGCATGTTCACATCTATCAAACTTCTAATTTTTTCAGACAACCTTTGTTTTGTTGAAGAAATTTTTCCATGACACGATTTCTGAGTCTCAATTTTTTTTCTTCAAGTCATTGAACTTGCCTGTCATAGTTGATAAAGCCTTAAGAGTAAGCCTAATACGTTACACTAATTCCCTAGAGATATAATATCTAGGCTAGACAATGCACTTTATATTTTCTCATTTTTTCATAGATCAACTAAAAGGTTTTAGTTGTATCTTTGCTACTAAAGTTTAAGTATTAAGATAGATTAAAGTTTACTTTATTATTAAATGGGGATCTCTTGGTATGCTTCATAGTTTGGAGAGATGATGATAGAGTGAGGGGATTACATAAAATGCTAATTTAATTAATTAAACTGTTTTTAATTATTGTTCACCGGTTACTACTCACGTGCATTCTTTGGGTTTGCTCGACTAGTTTTGAGCTCGAACGGAGCACTTAGTCACGAGCTGAGTCCGCGGCAATGTCGCGGGTCAGACTATACTAGTCGGGCGAATCCAAAGAATGCAAGTGAGTAGTAACCGGTGAACATAAAATTAATATGAATGTGCCTCACGAAAGTTATTATACAAATAAACTGTATTTATTTGTTGTTCTAGTTACAATAAAGATGGTTACGAGTATTTTAAAACATTGCATTATGCCTGTATATTTAAAGGCCTAATGTTAGAGGTCTACACAGTTGTATACACCGACATTTTAGGCAACTAGACAAATAACCATTTTCAATTTTATATTAGGCTCGCTATATGAGTATGCTTACAATATCAGTACGTTCAGTTTTACTGTTAAAATGAAAGTTATTGCCTTTAAACTTAAAATAATACTACATCACGTAGGGCTTTTTGATTAAAGGTTTTTTTTTCTTCTCATCGTGTGGTCGATAAACAACCTTGTGTAAGAATTTAAACCACCAGTAGGTTTCTGACATGGCTTTACACACCATCGAGAACATCGATTTACGATTAACGATTAAATAAAATAAATAAATTATTGTTTAACTTCATGAAGATATCAGTTTTTTTATATTTACCTTTTGAATTATAATTATACTCAAACTAAACCTAGTTATTTTAATACGCATACGAATCTTAATGTAAAGGTCTAGAAACAACCCTAAAAATTAGATTCTAAAATTACATTTTCCCCACTCCTAATATGTCGTTCCACCTCTGCAATCGGTACATTGACTCATAGCACGGACACCTTTTGTGATGTTAAAAGTTGGTTGTAAAGAAAACTTCCGCACTTTTGCGATAGTTCAGGAGTTGGTGAAACGTGATTCTCGACGTTTGGAGAGTCAGTTATTTGTAGAAAGCTTCGTAAACATTGTAGAACTTGTGGAAATTGAATTGAAAATAGAAAAACGTAGGACCGTGTTATTTTTTTATAGGTAGTCAATAGATATGGGTACAGTCAGAATCACAAGTACCTACATTTTATTTTGTGTGTGAAACATCCAGCATGGATGCTCTATTGAACTCCAACCGACTAAAAACCACACTGTTCTCCACTAACCTTTATTGGGGTCGCAGGACGCGTAACACTGGCTAGAATAAAAATTACCTGACATTCAGTGTTCAAATAAAATGGATTTCTTTTTATTACAATTATCTTTTAATAAAATGATATACTTAGAAACAACTTTCAATAATTAAAAGGTGCATAACAGCTTTAATTAAAAATGGACGTTAATTATATTTACATAATAATTATTATTAATTTCTGCCAATTATTCTGACGCTATGAATTTCGTTACTATATATTTGATGTTGAACATACTGGCTAAGCAAAACTAGGCTTATTTGAAGCCGTGTCAACATTAATGTTTTTCGATAACAAAATAAAGATCACTGAAGACAAAACATATAGATATAGATATTTTCGCAAGAAATACAAAGAGATCAGACACATGAAAGAAAACACACGAGTTTCTTTTAAGAATCAATACCATACAAGATACACAAGACCTTTTCTTAATTCAAACCCAAGTTCCAACTACAAAGCCAAATAAATATTATATTTTTCTAAAAATTTAATGCTAGTTGAAATAAAAATCTTAAACGTTCTGCGTGCAAAGATATCTTTATTCGAAGTTTCGCTGGCGTGGCATCTTCACATAAAAATATGCATTCACGTGTGACTTCGAGACCACTATTTTATTATAACACGACAAAGAAAAGGTTGAATGTAACTTATGAATAATTTATAAGTCTTTACATGGCACCAATCTAATATGACGTAAACGAACCGAGAATATTCGTGAATGAAAATTCCTCAGCAAGAAATATATTGATAAAGTTACAATATTAAATGGAAAAAGAATACGGTCGCGAACAGGATTCGAACCTGCGCCTCCCGGATAAATACTCTTTTTTTTTTTTGTTGGTGGCATCTCGCAGGTCATCCTAGGAGGTTGTCGACTGCTTAACCGGACTTTCATGTGGATGCCCTAATAATAAACTATTATTAAGGCCTCCAGCCAGGGGCATACGACTAAATTAATTCTAAAGCGACAACGCTAAGGGCACCCCCTGCGGGGTACGAGCCTCAGCTTAGGGCGTCGCTCGAGGGAGGACAGCAAGGGACTGGCTGGATCGAACAAGAATTATCATAATAATTATTATTAGGGGAATTTAAAGCTACAGGCTCAGCGGCTACGCGGGCTGGCACGAGCAAGGGTCGGGGAGGTGATGCATTAGGTGCATTACGGGGACGTCGCGACGGGCCTCGGCGGCGAGGCCGAAATGACGGCGGTCTGTGTCTGTGTACTGTGCTGGTGGCCCTACTGCTCTCTTGGAGCAGGGTTATAGCGTCATCGGGGTATAGGACTGAATGCCTAGGACGGCGAGTTCTACTTATCTGGGAGGGGGTGTATCGGGCGGCAGCCGCGATAAGAGGGTTGGGGTGCTTTTCAGCAGATTCGAAATAACGCTTGCAAATGCGTTTTATAAACTGTTGGATAGTGGGAATTTTAAGGTCGAGATGGAGGTTTTCGTTTCTAACGTAGAAGGGGGCTCCCGTGACCTTACGTAAGGCACGGTTTTGGAGGGTCTGCATCTTATGGAGGCGGTAAGATTTCGCGTGTGGGAACACTACGCAGGCGTAGGTCATGATGGGGCGTATGCAAGTGGTGTAAATGCGCAGTTTGCACTTAAGGGACAATCTGCTGCGTGCGTTCATAATAAAGTGAAGCCTACCCAGAGCGAAGGCGGCGCGCGAGCGCACCGACCTTATGTGCTCACCGAAGGTCAAGTGTCTATCGAGGATGACTCCTAAGTACTTGGCTTGCTTCTCCCAAGGGATCGGCTTGCCGAACATGGTTATCGGTTTGGGGTCGGGGGGTCTGATCCTACGCTTTTTCGCGAAGAGTACGGCTTGACTCTTATCGGGGTTGACTTCTATTCTCCATTTCCTGAACCAAGCGCCTAGTACGTTGGCGGAAGTTTGGAGAGTATTTCAATTATTTCTTCAGATACATGGCCGTTTTCACTGGTACGCTCGACGTCCGTGGTATCGAGCGTCTTCATGAACACTGGACAGAAGAACATGAAACTCCAAACAAAACAAAAGAATGATTCATCAAGGGGTAAATTTAGGGGAATCCGTATGAACGTGTAATTGGTTCGGTAAGATAATGTTATGTATTGGGTTATTCCGAAAAAGTAATTAATTTTGGAATAGTAGCCTTTTACATGGGACTAGGTATATCGTTATATAACGACATCAGACATTACAAATTTTTACTTCAGTATAACACATCAGTCTAACCCTATCTGAAATTTAGGCGTTAAGCTACGAGTATGTGATATACATTTGTATGTTCACAAATAAATTCTATAACAGTAGATAACTATTCAATTATATAGGTACTACCGATGCTTTTCAAATTACGTTTGCATCAGGTGAACATGAACTCTATTCTGTTCTCTCTAAGCTTTAATTTCGCATACAAATCAAAACAATTACAACAAGTTCTTAATTGTTTAACTGTACCCATACTAAAGTAAATACTGATTCCCTTCTCTTGTAGTTTGAAATTTCGGACTTTCCTGAAGAGATTAATTAAAGTTAGTTAATTAAAGCACCTTTAACATAAATAAAGCCATATTTCACCATTATGTCGTACTTTTTTTTTGTACTATGGACTGTTGAGGAACCCTTTTTTTGCGATGCCTTTGAACACCATTTAGTCATGTAATTAACGAAGTCTCTTTTTTTCCAACGATAAATATAACATGTTCTTAACGTCTATGTTCGTAAAAAATAATTTACATAAATTTGCTCAAGTAACTAGTTAGCGCCGTTGTGATCGGTTACAGACAGTCGGATCTAGTACTGCACTATACAGAAACAGTATTTTTGTAATGGCTCCAAAGGTCTATAATAAATTACCAAAATGTATAAGGACTGAAGATAATGTCCGCAAATTCAAAAGTAAATTACATTCATTTCTAATAGATAAGACGTATTACTCTATCGAAGAATTTTTAAATGATAAAATATGACATTACCAGCCCTATAATATAATTTATTTTTAATTGACATTATTTACAATATTACAAAATTAGCCTTTTATATAATTTACCGTTGACATGCATGAAAAATAAATTATAATTGATTCACAAATGATTAATAATATTATAATAAAACAACTTTTAACCGGATTAATCGCGTGTATTATTGGTTTTTTGTTTTTCCTGACGTTTCGAACACTTTGCAGCGTTCGTGGTCGCAGGAGGACTGAACGTCAGGAAAAACAAAAAACCAATAATACACGCGATTAATCCGGTTAAAAGTTGTTTTATTATAATGTGTAGTGATCGCGCAAACCTAAGATATTACTATGATTAATAATACATTGAATTCTCGTTATTTTCTTGAAACTGACTTTGAATTTTATAAAACTAGACACATTACAAAGAAAAAATAAAATATTTGTACACTGATTTCATTGGTAGGACATGGAGTTCAACTAAAATGTATGAATAAGACCTGTATTTTAATACCTGTGTTCACAAATAAGAATTATTTGATTTGATTTCATTTGAACCTTGTCTTGACAATGACGATAACAACAAAAAAAGAATTATCCAATGTGGTGCAGTCGTTCTCAAGTTATGGCGTGACCAAGGGAAATAGGGATTCATTTTTATATATATATAGATAAATTATGTAATGTAATAAATTGATGGGATTGATTTAAATAAAGTTTACTTTCTTATTTTTTAGTTCACGCGGTTTCCTTTTAATCTAAAAGTCAGTAGTTCAGTAGAACATCACCTTGGCCCCAACGAATATTTCTACTCAGAAAATTCTTCCATTTGATACCCATATCAGCGGAGTGTATGAAAAATAACTAGTCCGCCATCTTTGGGAGTCCGCTATATTGAATTTCACTTAGCTGATCATGCATTGTCATCCAAACTTAACGTGTGTGCAACATTTCAGCTCAATCGGTTGAGGATAACTGCTTTGAAATTCAGTTGCAAGATTGATCCGAACAAACATACAAACAAGTTAAATAATAGCTTGTAAAACGTGCTCACTAAGACATAACTCTCATTGGACGGCTCATTGGAGCCCAAACTCGATGGGTTTATCTTGTTTAGTTAAGAAGTTTCTATGGCCGTCTTCCGGCTCCATCATCAGAACAGTTCCAAGATGCCATATTATTGTATTGTCACCAAAGATACATATGTAAATCAAATTTAATTGATCAAATTAAAAATGATGTACCAAACAATTCAAAATGTCAAATCCCGTTCGAATCAAAGTCAATATTTGTGCGTCCAACTTTACCGGAAGACGTCTACAAAATTATTACAGACCTAAAAAACACAAATAGTACTGGATATGATGACATAGCAACAATAATTTTAAAACACGTGTCCACTAAGTTATCGCATATTCTTAGTCATATAATAAATTTAAGTATAGTAAATGGAGTCTTCCCTGAAAAGCTAAAGTTAACCCTCATAAAACCTCTGTTTAAAAAATCTGATAAAAATGACATGAGCTGTTACCGTCCAATAGCGCTTGTACCAGTCATATCAAAGATATTTGAGAAGGTGATCCATGACAGTATTTATAATTACTTTGAGACTAACAATTTACTTTGTAATGAACAGGTTGGCTTTCGTAAAAATAAATCGATTGATATAGCAGTATATAATTTTCTCCACACTATATTAACTCACATGGATAGAAGTAAACAAACATGTGCATTGTTTATGGACCTCACAAAGGCTTTCGATTATGTGGATCACAGCATTCTACTAAATAAGTTATACGCCTATGGTGTCAGAGGGAACATCTATGATCTCATTAAATCATATTTATGTAATAGAACGCAAATAACACAAATAACCAGAATATGTCCCTTTATAAAAAAAGTGATAAATCATTCTTCCGAATGTAGACAGGTTACATCTGGCGTTCCACAAGGTAGTGTATTGGGTCCACTTCTTTTTATAATATATATCAATGACCTTCCAAAAGTGACAAAATACAGCACAATTCTATTTGCAGATGATAGTACTGTACTGTTTACAGGAGATAATAAATCACACATGGAGTCTGAGATAAATATGAATTTAAATAGCATTATAAATTGGTTAACATCAAATAACTTGCATATTAATCTTAGTAAAACAAATTTCATGACATTCAGAAATAAAGTAAGTAAAATAGCGAACATGAATATAAATTACCTTAATGATAAGATCCAGGAAGTTGACGTTACAAGATTTCTGGGTATAAAGATAGATACAAATTTAAATTTTAAAGAACATATTTATTCATTATGCACTAAACTGAATACCTTTTCTTATGCACTATTTAAACTAAGACAAACGGTTAGTACTTCTACTGTTCTTACAGCATACTACGGTTATGTTGCACCTATTCTAAAGTATTGTGTTATTTTTTGGGGTAATTCTACTGAAAAAGAAGCTGTATTTAAAGCCCAGAAGAAATGTATACGTGCCATTACTAATATAAAGCAAACTGATAGCTGTAGACCATTATTTTTAAAATTAAATATTCTTACATTACCATGTATATATATACTAGAGGTTGTACTGTTTATAAAAAAAAATATAAACTACTTCAAAAAGTTGAATAGCAAGAGACATAAATTCAATATATGTTTACCAGATAATAAAACAGCATTACTAAATAAAAGTATATTATGTATGGCTCCACGCATTTATAATCATCTACCAAACTCAGTCTTAGAGATTAATGATTTAATTTTATTTAAAAACATAATCAAGACATTGTTACTAAAAAAAGCATATTACTCCGTCGCTGAATATTTACAAGATAAACTTATATAATTATGCTTCGAATGTCTTTTGTTTTCATTATTGTTTAAATTATAGTTTTATAAGTCCCTATGTATTTGTAATTTGCATGCCTCATGGTAGGATATGGCTAATGGATACTATTATTTGTACTTTTAAGAACTTTTTTGTACCCATATTCGCAAATGAATAAATGATTTGATTTGATTTGATTTGATTTAAGTCCAATCGGACATCGGGTAGTGCTTCTAATTTAGCTTCCAAGATTCGTGCCGAACATACATACATACAAACAAACATTGCAAGTTAAATAAAAGCTTGTAAAAAGTACTCCTGAAGACGAATCAATCCAGCTCAAACTCGATTGATTTATCTTGTTTAGCTCAGAAGTTCCTATGGCCACCTTCCGACTCAGCCCCTGGATATCATGTAGCACTAAGTACTCACCAAGATAAAACAAATCAAAAATCAATCAAAATCAAAATTACTTGTTTCAAATTCGGCTAAAAATTAGCGCTTTTTGAACGTCAAACATTAAGACAGCCCCCAAAAAAACCCACCCTTCACCGCTTCCTAGTGTTTTAGCTGGAAAGAAGAAGCGACGCAACAAACTTCCCAGCAACACGTCTGTCTGTATCAAAATTATTTATAGATTCTATACAAATATAATAATGAGCCCAAACTCAACGAAACCCATTATCTTCTATTATTCTTGTTTAGTAAAAAGTAAAAAAATCCTATGGCCGTCTTCCGGCTCCATCATCAGAACAGCTTCCAGATACCATACTATTGTTTTGTCTCCGGAGATAAATATGTTTCAAAAGCATTTCCGAAATCAAAGGCATTCACCAAATTCCGAATAAAGTTTCCACAGACACAGAAAATGTTTCAAAAGCATTTCGACGCTAATCCTTATCGTCAAAATGCAGTGCAGTCCTCATGGAAGACAGTAGGTCTCAAAAGGATTAAGTGTGGCCTGAAGGCTTACACACTGAGTGCTACGTTTAGCTCTTTGCCCGTAGATACTACATTCAAAAGCATCATAGCTACATTTGAGCATAACCTCTCTGCAAGGCACAATCTTAATCTGTATTTGAGAACAATAAATTTGTGGATTGAGGTCAATGTGAAGTACAGGCAGTAAACAAACTCTTAAACCACGTTTTATTTTTAGGATAAAAATTTACCCGGCAAAGGTTTTATCTTGATTAATCGAACTTGGAGTGGAAGATGGAACAGGTTTTTAATTAATCATGTTTTTATTATTTATTTTAGAGTTTAATATGGGATTATTAAGAAACTAAAACTTGAAATGATGGCAATTAGCAAGGCAAACAATATTTTTTTCTAATGAATATAAATAAACAATAAATTTCCAAGGGGGCACAAACCAATCTACCAAGGTTTGCGGATTATTAAACTAGGTACATGATCAATCCTTTTTTTACGCGAATTCGACAATTCTTTTCTACTTTGTCCAATATATAGTTAGTCGCTTTAAACGAGTTCAACTACTAAAAAAATAAGATAAATAATTATGGAGAAAGTCTTACAAACAAAGTAAACGACAATTACCATCAACTCATGCATAAATATAGATAAAGTGTTCTTTCTTTCGATATAAAATGTTCAATTGGTTTTACAATGGTGTCAATTTGGATTAATGTCATATTTTAGAGGCTTACCCTTGTCACCGAATGCAGTGCAATCTCTTATTACCAGATAGTACTTCGCTCACAACAGGATTTAGGTGTGGCCAAAGGGCTACGGAGTGGTTGTCCCGCTCACGCTGAGCTCTCTGCCCGTACTTAAGCATTCAAAAGCGTGATAGTCACCTAAGCCTATCTCTTTATAACAAAGGTTGTCTAATGTCTAGTGTTTGTCGTGGCTAACTTCGTTTGATATTCAAACAGTGAAAATTATTTTAAGTGGTCACTTTGATCTTCATATTAAGAAGATATTTTTAAAATATGTTCTGTAGAGTCTGTTCAGGCAAATTACAATATATAATATACCTTTGTACTATTGCACCATATTTCCTATTTCTTCTAATATGTACATTTTTGACTGTTTCTTTATGTGTTTATTCATTGTTTGACTGCCTCGTTGGTCTAGTGGTCGCAGGCGCGGCTGCTGAGCGTGAGGTCCTGGGTTCGACTACCAGGTCGGGCAAAGTGTTATTGAGTTTTTCTGTTAAGGAAATTCTCAGTAGCAGCCCGGAGTCAGGAAGTTGGCGGTGTGACACCCCCGTGCTCCGGAGAGCACGTAAAGCCGTCGGCCCTGTACCTAATCTCTCTCCGGTCGGTTTGGATTGCCGTCCCATCGGAATATGAGAATGAAGGAAAAGGGAGTGCACCTGGGTTTGTGCATACACTTGTGCACTTTAATATCTCCTGCGTACTTGACTAATCTCCGTGGAGATAGGCTGCCGTGACCGAAATGCGGTCGGAAGGCGTAGTTAAATCATTCTGGAAGAATAAATTACCAACATAAGGGAAGGAAGGGAGTTCATCATCATCCCCCTGCCCTTATCCCAATTTATTTGGGAACGGCGCAGTGTGTATTTTTCTTCTACATTCTAATTATTTTTGAAATTGCATGCTGCTAAAGTTTTGGCAATGTTTTATGACCGGCCGCCTGCCTGACGTCAACCATCATTGGGAATGCTGTTTTTTGTGGTAACCACCACCGATAGGACCTACATAGCTATGTCACACCAAATGGAAGGAGTGAATAAAATAAAAATATACTATATAGCTATGTCACACCAAATGGAAGGAGTGAATAAACTAAAAATAAAAATATGTATGAAAATAATAATATACATATAATCTGAAATCATATGAAATGGTTATGTTTTTTTTAATGTTAATTATAACGGTAACACCTATTACATCAATTAACATAGAAATTTAAACAGGAATGGTATACAAAAATATTTCAAATACTAACATATTATATATACTTTCAATTTATATGACTTAAATCATATTGATTTATAATTCAAAAGGCACCAAATGTAGAAAAAAAATTCAAGAAACTTCATCAAAGAACTTTAGCTTTAAGTAAACCTTAGGCTAGGAAAAATTGGCTTTTCAAAAGTTAACACAATTAGCAAACCAAATTCTTTTACATTTGTACAAAAAGAAAATTAAAATTATTGCCCTATTGCTAAAATAGATTTGATTCTAGTTATAGTAGAGCTTTGAATTATGGATTAGAAATAACAAAAAAATAAAAACAATTCAACCGTAAATTCGACCGCGGAGAGAAAAGTTTCATTGTTTTGTCTTTCAATATAATACTTGTTGGTCTTTTGGGATTCGAAACCTTCTTGTTATCAACTGCTCGCTCTCGGGAGTGCGAGAAACTGAATTTTCTTTTTGCAATTTTATATGATTTTCCATGTTAAAGAAAATATGGAGTAAATATATAGTACTAGATGACCCGGTGTACTTCGTATCACCTCGAACGTCAAATGTTTGACAGGAAAGTAGGTAGAACAGTTAATATGGCAAATGAAATTGTTGTTTTTACTATCTTCCTCGCAATTTTTCTCACCGTTTAAACCTTTCCTAGACTACGACAAACATTTCAAAACTAAAATCAGCTAAATCGGCCCAGCCGTTCTCCAGTTTTAGCGAGACTAACGAACAGCAATTGATTTTTATATATATAGATATAGATATAAAAATCTCGTGTCACAGTGTTTGTTGTCGATCTCCTCCGAAACGGCTTGACGGATTTTTATCTAATATATAAAAACCTCGTGACTCATTGTTTGTTGATTAAATTTTTTGTGCATATTTGGTAGGTCTGAGAATGGGTCGTAAGCTATTTTCAAAGTCATAGTCAAATCATTTATTTCAATTAAACCATTTACTTCTTACTTTTAAGGCACTTTTGAATTGTCAGAAGCTAGTTTTTTTTTTTTTTTTTTGGTAATGGCATCTCGCAGGTCAACCTAGGAGGTTGTCGACTGCTTAACCGGACTTTCCTGTGGATGCCCTAATAATAAACTATTATTAAGGCCTCCAGCCAGGGGCATACGACTAAATTAATTCTATTCTAAAGCGACAACGCTAAGGGCACCCCCTGCGGGGTACGAGCCTCGGCTTAGGGCGTCGCTTGAGGGAGGACAGCAAGGGACTGGCTGGATCGAACAAGAATTATTATTATCAGGGGAATTTAAAGCTACAGGCTCAGCGGCTACGCGGGCTGGCACGAGCAAGGGTCGGGGAGGTGATGCATTAGGTGCATTACGGGGACGTCGCGACGGGCCTCGGCGGCGAGGCCTAAATGACGGCGGTCTGTGTTTGTGTACTGTGCTGGTGGCCCTACGGCTCTCTTGGAGCAGGGTTATAGCGTCATCGGGGTACAATAGTGAATGCCTAGGACGGCGAATTCTACTTATCTGGGAGGGGGTGTATCGGGCGGCAGCCGCGATAAGAGGGTTGGGGTGCTTTTCAGCAGACTCGAAATAACGCTTGCAAATGCGTTTTATAAACTGTTGGATAGTGGGAATTTTAAGGTCGAGATGGAGGTTTTCGTTTCTAATGTAGAAGGGGGCTCCCGTGACCTTACGTAAGGCACGGTTTTGGAGGGTCTGCATCTTATGGAGGCGGTAAGATTTCGCGTGTGGGAACACTACGCAGGCGTAGGTCATGATGGGGCGTATGCACGTGGTGTAAATGCGCAGTTTGCACTTAAGGGACAATCTGCTGCGTGCGTTCATAATAAAGTGAAGCCTACCCAGAGCGAAGGCGGCGCGCGAGCGCACCGTCCTTATGTGCTCACCGAAGGTCAAGTGTCTATCTAGGATGACTCCTAAGTACTTGGCTTGCTTCTCCCAAGGGATCGGCTTGCCGAACATGGTTATCGGTTTGGGGTCGGGGGGTCTGATCCTACGCTTTTTCGCGAAGAGTACGGCTTGACTCTTATCGGGGTTGACTTCTATTCTCCATTTCCTGAACCAAGCGCCTAGTACGTTGGCGGAAGTTTGGAGAGTGCTAGCTATACGGTCGCGCACGATACCGGAGTAAAAAATGGCAGTGTCGTCTGCGAAGAGAGCTAACTTTGCCTGTCTATTTTTGGGGATGTCGCTAGTGAAGAGCGTGAGGTGAGGGCGGTAGTCGCGGGGGCGGGGGAGGGGGCGGGGGAGGGGGCGGGGGAGGGGGCGGGGGAGGGGGCGGGGGGCGCTACAGGTTTTTTGGCCTTGCTGGCCGGGGCGGAAGTTTTCCCCTTCTTCCTCTTGCCTCCTTTGCCGACCTGGATGTAGTCGTCTTCGGAGGAGGAGGAGGAGGGAGAGGACGAGCTAGTCTCAGAGTCGGAGGCAGTGGCATCCGAGAGACAGGGAGAGGGGTTGACGCACACGTCCATGTCTTCCGAGACAGTGACGGCGGTCGTAGGAGGCGCGATGGCCGAAGTAGAGGGAGCCTCTACGAGAGGGTCGATGATGGGCAAGGATACGAGGCATGGTATACCTATTTCAGCGGGCGGCGGAGAGAGAGGGCTATCTACGCAAGTTATTGCGGGGTTGACATGCTGCAGGTCGGCTATTTGGGTACCGTACCGACGTTGAATGTCGGGGTCCCTGTCTAAGATTTTAACGAACGCGAGAAGCGCGTCCATATTAAAAAGAAATTATTTACCTATTTTATAATATTTGCCTAACAGGCCTAACTCCCCGGGAGGATAGCCCGGGGATGCGTAACCCTCCCCGCCGGGTATAGGCAGGGAGGTGAGTGACCTAATGGTGAGCCCTAAGCTTGCTTTTTACCCGTCGCCAGTCTTAATGTGCGTACGGGGCCCTGAACCAGTCTAGTGCGAAGGGTGTAGACACACCCGACCGACACTAGGTGTGTTGCTGTAAGGGAAACCAGAGCTAGAGTCGACTAGGAGATCCCCCAAGGCCGGTTGTTCTAGCTCCCGTCCGATTTGTAGCTAAACCCTGAAGGGGCTTCAGCTGGGTGTATCGGGTCCACATCCACACCCTCTCAGTTTCGTTGACACCGTGAGGTTTCCACCGAGAACCACGAAACTGTGGATTTTCCCAGAAGGGGAATTTACACAACACGTTTTTGACTGTACTTTGAAAAAGACAGATATCAGCCGCCGCCTCGAAAGAGGCAACTTTTGAATTGTAGTGGCGTAGCTAGCGAGCAGCTACGGAGAATGCTACGGCAGAGCGTAGCGACAACGATCACTGACACAACACGAGCGAATTACGCGGAGTAACACGTCCGTGCGCGGCGAGCGTTGATGCGAGAATGCAGAAGCTAGTTTTTTTTTTTTTTTTTTTTTTGATAGTGGCATCTCGCAGGTCAACCTAGGAGGTTGTCGGCTGCTTAACCGGGCTTTCCTGTGGATGCCCTAATAATAAACTATTATTAAGGCCTCCAGCCAGGGGCTTACGAATTAAACTAAATCTAAAGCGACCACGCTAAGGGCACCCCCTGCGGGGTACGAGCCTCGGCTTAGGGCGTCGCTTGAGGGAGGACAGCAAGGGACTGGCTGGATCGAACAAGAGCAGAAGCTAGTTGCCAGTTGCTTGTTTTTTATACCCCTTGGAGATAAGGGTGGCCATATCCAGAAAATTTATATGGCAGAACAACGTTTGCGGGACACAGCTAGTTGTGAACTATAAATGTTATGGCTCCATTTGAGAAATAGTGGGAATAAATGATTTTACTTCTGAAATAAACAATAAAAACGCGCATGGCCCCAAAATATTTTAGTCTCAGGAAGGCGATTAACTGTCTTCAAAAAGGGAGCTTCTCTGATCATTTTATATATTATCTATAACCATGATATATCAGTGCAGTTTTTTAAAGGTTTTACTGAGGATGGTATTGTGGTGAAGTCTTGTACTAGAATTCTAAGTTCTAGACTAAGGTGTAGGTACCAATATTATTGGTGCATGAAATATATATCTACCAATACAGTATTGAAACCCAAAATACGGTTCGCCTTTGTGGTTTTGATTACATGACTTTGTCAAATAAATACTTATTTAGGTACTAAATACAATAATAAATACCTATTTACATATGATGAGCATATACTTACATAGCATCACGCCTGTGTTCACCGAAGGGGTAGGCAGAGGTGTACATAGTTGTACATCCACATTTCACCTATGCTGTTACTAAGTCCCATGTAATAGGTGGTGAGCCTATTGTCATCTACCGGGAACAACTCCAAACTCAGGGCTGCTATCGAGAATTTCCTAATAGAAAAACCCAATAACACTTCGCCCAACTCGGGAATCGAACCTAGGATCTCATGCTCAGCACGAGCTTGAGACCACTAGACCAACGAGGCAGTTACCTACATATGATAAGGATGCGTCATATAGCCCTGGTTATTATTTTGGAATGGATAGACTAGGTACCTAGCTATGTCATTAGGTAGGTAACTAAACTATTTATTGATTCCGAATAGGTACCAATAAAATTATTCTGTTATTTTAAAGGTGATCGCAGGACGACTCCTGCGACCACGAATACAATACACGCGAGTCATCCGGTTAAAAGTTATTTTATTATAATAAATAATAGTTCTAAAAAACTAAAAAAAATCGTGGGGCTCTTGATGTCAATTGTTGTGAATATTCAAGATATGTCTTTGAAAAAGCATTAACGCATGCTTAGCGAACTCTAAAGTTACAATATTAAATGGAAAAAGAATACGGTCGCGAACAGGATTCGAACCTGCGCCTCCCGGATAGATACTCCAGGCGCTCTGACCAACTAAGCCATCTCGACCTCTGCTCACCACCGCGAATTCTTCTTCCATATTTTAACACGTCTTATGGCGACGTCATTGGTTCGAATCCTGTTCGCGACCGTATTCTTTTTCCATTTAATATTGTAACTTTAGAGTTCGCTAAGCATGCGTTAATGCTTTTTCCAAGACATATCTTGAATTATTAAGGTAATTGCATTCTTTACGACATTGTATTAACTGCAAAGTTAGTCGTGTCGGTTCAGTCACTTGTAAGTACTGAATTGATTGCAATGACGTCGCCATAAGACGTGTTAAAATATGGAAGAAGAATTCGCGGTGGTGAGCAGAGGTCGAGATGGCTTAGTTGGTCAGAGCGCCTGGAGTATCTATCCGGGAGGCGCAGGTTCGAATCTTGTTCGCGACCGTATTCTTTTTCCATTTAATATTGTTGTGAATATGTTATTGACAGATATTGGTAAAAGTAAAGTCTTCAATTTCTTAAGAAGCACCCTACCCTTTTTTACGATAAATGTTTTTTTTCTTAATCACATTTTTTTTTGACTTAAACAATATTTGTTGTCTACTTTTTAGTTCGGCTAGTTACAAAGGCGTGTTATTTTTTTACTTTTTTTATACGATTATAAATTTTTGATTTCTTTGTCATCGTTAATCCTGGAGATTCTGATCAACATAATCGGACAAATATAATAAATTATTGTATTGTCATCGGTCCTTGATAAGTGTGCGAAGTTTCAATTCAATCCGACGTTTTAAAGTGTATGAAAATCACGTTCAAAGATTCCTTTACATAGATACGTAGACCAAGTTAATAAAAGCGTGTTAAAATATATATTTTCTACTAACATGAAAAGTATTAGGTACCTAAGTACTAAGATGTCTCGGAAATCCCGTGTAATTTTTTCTATTTAAGTAACCGGAAAATATTTACAGATAAATCTTGGAAAAGCATTAACGCGTGCATAGCGAATCTTTATCCTGGAGGTGCAGGTTTCGAAACCTGCTCACGACCGTATTCTTTTTCCACAAAAATTTATAACGGCAAATATATATTAATTAATTTATGCAGCGTTTTAAGAACGCAGTTTTTTATAATACCTATTAATATCAAAGAAGAACTTTGAAATAAGCGCCATCTTTTATTTTTCAGAACATTTCTTACAACCTTATCACACTGCTGCCATCTAGTGAGTAGTAGTAAAACGAGTAATAAGCTGTAGTATGAACTTAAAATCGAATGACTCAAAAGCCAACCAGGTGGCGCACCTATTAATCTGTAATACGTACTTAAAATCGGGACGAACCAAAGCAGACACGGTATCAATTGAAGTGATCACAGTTGTGCCTGTCAGTTCATTTAATGAATCAGAAAGTTATTGCTACTCCCTACTAGATGTCGCTTATTGACATATTCTTGTTTAAAATAAAAATGATTTGTTTTGAAAACTCTGGTACCATATTAATACCTGTGCTAAACTATTCTGTGACTTACCTCTCTAATTTTTAATCGGTACCTATTTTCTAATCACGAATTAATGGTTTACTTTCGACAGATGCTGCGGTTGCGCTGAATGCAGCTTCCCAGGACTTCGGTAAAGAAGGAATTGTGGCTTTTAATCGGTTGGAGGCCGATACAAAGTCTATGATGGATTTTCCATGGATAAAACATAGTATAGTCAGTAGCAAGTACCTAGGTATAAAGCCTACTTACCGCTCATTACGGTAAAAATCAATAGGGGAAAGGCACCGTATATCGGACAGTTGCGCAAATTCGGATAGCCCAATATCTCAACTTTTTAAATAGCGACATCTGTTTTTTATTTTATATAATCGTTGACAACCGTAAGATAGCGCCACTGCAAAAATGGCGGAACAGTGAGCCGACGCAACTTTTCTTCTAAATGAAATAATCAATATTGTGTTTAAAAGCGTTGTTTTCATTGAAGTAAGTACAAATTATTTTCGTAATTAATTCGTTTCATCAAGGGTAATATTTATTTTGTTATATAAACTCTTTTTATCTCAGATAATAACGATATTTTAATAGTTATTGTTGTTCATATTTAGTTATGATAAATCTTAATACCTACTCGTGCCAATTATCGGATATCCGATATAAGGAGTAATTTTTTACATAAGTTCAAATTATTGTTGTCCATATCATTACAATGTTTTTCGAATATTTTAAGTTCCTTTTTGTTTTATTTCAGTATGACAATGTCCATAAGATTAAAAACAAAAACATGGGATATCAAATACATGAAAATGGCAAACGTACTTTAAAAGACTACGCTAAGAGTCCTAAGAACATAGACGAGCTCCTAGCAACAAAAATGGGCAGAAAACCTACGTTTGTCATTTAAACAAAAGAGGAATTAGTTAATTACTGTCTTGACATGGTAAAAAATATTATGGACTTCGGGCAATTGATATAAAGCACATTGCAATTGAACTAGCTGTAAAGAAAAAACAACATCGGTTTTCTCACAAGGGTCTGGCCGGGAAAACATGGCTTGTCAGTTTTTTGAAGAGGTACCCACAAGTTGCATTTAGAATACCTGAGGCTATAACAGCTATAAGAGCATGAGGTTTCACTTGTAAATGGTGTAATTCTCATTTTAATTGCACCACACGATTCATGGGACCGTTTAAGAAGTTCTACCATCAAGTAATACAGTTTAAGACAAGAATTATGTTTCTAAGTTATCAAAGTTAATGTATAAGACTGATTTTTGATAACCAGTAAGACTAATAATTGTTAACTATTATTAAATAAAACTATATACATTTTGTTTTGTTTTTCGAAACTAGTCCCTTAATACCAGATATGGAAATTGAGCCCTATTATCGGATATCCGATTAAGGGAAACCTTTTTGAAAACCACAAATTCTACCGTTTCTTTGGAAAATAAATATTATTCAAAAACATGATAATGAAAAATATATAATGCGTTAAATATTTACTGGCTTCTTAAAGTACATAAAATGAAGATTGTAAAAATGTCAAGTTTTAAGGTCCGAGTCATTTCTATGAATTTTTTTTTTAAATTTTGAACAAATCTGTCCGGTAATCGGTGCCTCTCTCCTACGTTTTTTTCTTTCGCAAAGTCTGTGAATCATGTATTGTCACCTAGATCTCAGTAGTAATTCATTTCAGAGTCCCTTCTAGCCATATCATTGCCAATTGTCACAAAATTCACCAATCGTTTCATTAGTCTTTCTCTATTCTTTCTTCTCATTTTTTTTTAAGTTGGTATGTATGGAATATAGTCCGCATCCGTCTGCATTACATGCCCATACTATGACAATCTATTTCTACACTGCTCTCTTCATAAATAATATTTCCTCATGCTATGTATTCATTCGAGTTTGCATTTTATTTAACAACTTGCCATAATGATTACAAATGTTCAGGAATATTCTTACAAGCCCTCTAATTATATATATATAGCAACAAAGATAGATAAGTAAGCAGATAAGTTACACCATCACACTACCTACCACTTGTGTAATAGACACACTATACCGTCTACCACTTCACCATTCACCATACAACTAGCACCATACAAACCCAGCAATTTAAATAAATATACCACATCAGTGTCAATTATCTGCGCCGCCATTGCTGCGCCCGCGCCACCGCCTCCCAGCGTCCGCCAATGCGCTTGCGACGCATTCTGTACATAATGACATGCAAAATTACCCCTTTGAGCGAAAAGACCGCTAAATTATACATCTGTTATGTATAACTGTGGTGGTGCAATGCCTATGTATCTGGGTTATGCCGACTAGGTGCTTGACGCGGATTTGTCTGAGTCGGAAAAATTTATAGTAAAAGAAGGGTGATTTTCACTAATAAGAAAGAATTGAGCTTCTCCTCCTTTAGATGTCGATCAAAATATGATTATATTTGACTTTAAAGATGATGACATTAGCGTTTAGTGAGGTTATTATACTCGTTTTATTATTTCTTAATCTATATACTTGGTTTCCTGCCCGTGGATCTAAATTATTTGGAGTGGGCACAATATATACAAGTTTTTGATCTGATCTATTCAGAACGCCTCTCCAAAAGCACCTATCTTATTTAAGGAAAATATATTATACGATAGAGCTATGTTAATCATATTTTGTATTCCTCATTCCTCTAATATTAGACTATGCCAAAATGTTTAATCTTATTGGAAATGTGTATGTACTCTTATGAATTATATATATTATATTTAATACCTAATGGGTTTGTAGGACACATAGAATTGGCACTAGTATCTTATGTATAATAATTATAAATAACATTTTTAGCATTAATCTGTTTGCGCTACAAGTTGCTTGTACTGCGAGTTTTTTCATTTCTGATGAAATAAATAAGTAGTAGGTAGCTATCTACATTCTTTGAAATATTCAAAAGATATGTTATAATATCGCACAACAGGTAGGTTCGTACTATCAAAAAAAGGTAAACGATCGTGAAAAAATTATATAAGGCAAACACAATTAATTGTCAATTTTAATATATTATTATACTAGGCATGTATAGTAAACACAATTAATTGAAAATTTTTACAAGTGCATGTATCCGAATGGCTCTGAGAGGAAATGTCAAAACAAACTCAGAGGTCAAGGCAGTGCAAGTAAAACAATTCCATCCCATGAGGAAAATATACCTATGTGATCTGAGAGCAATCCTCAAAAACCTATAAACTGCTAACGCAAGTGAGTATACAATACTCAATAATTTACGCGCATGATATTTGAACTTATAGAATTACCGATTGCACCAAAATCGGGGCATTAATTTATCCACGAGAACATAATAAATAGAAGGGCATATATATAGGTCATCTAAACACTTATGGTAAGATATGATTTAAAATAAAAATCTTTCTTATCTCACGATGAGACAGCAGCCTTAAGCTCCAGAAGGCTTACTCCTTTTATCATTAGTCTTCCAACTAGTATCCATCTTAGCCTGAGGCAAATTGCTTCGTAATTGTGTCCACAAATGACACGTATCGGTTGGAATGTCATTTTGTAAATTACTGTGCATTATTATCAAAGGTAATTGGACGGGGTCACGCAGTGTTAGGAATGTCGGTCGGTTGTATTTACGTATGTCTCATTAGATGTAGTTTTGAGTGTTATTAGCCGAGTTATTTTTTTAATAGAGGAAGTTTTTCGCGATGTCTTGACAAAGAGATTTCGTCAGCGCGGTTGGCGCAGTGGTCGAGAGACCGACTGCTGCGCTGCGTGTCGCTGTCCGATTCCGGCACGGAGCAAATATTTGTACGATCTACGGATAATTGCTCTGGGTCTGGGTGTTAGTGTGCTTGTGAGATTATATGTCTGTAAACGCACCCACGAGACAGGAAGAGATTCCTAGTGTGGGGCAACGTTTTAAAAAAAAAAAAAAAAAAACTTTGTTAGTTAATTTACACTGAACAGATAAAATGTATCTTAAGTACCTACTCATCTTGATCGTCAAAGAATAAGTCGCAAGCAAATAGGAATTCATAAGGGTTTAGTGTTCGATAATGTTTTAATATAATAAATTTTATTGCTAGGTTTTTAGTAGCATTGGTTAGCATAAAAATGACTCAATATATTAACTTTAAAATCTGTTAACACTTTGAAGGATACACGACGAGATTCAATAAAAAAACTATGGTTATGACATCTTTAGGCGTCGTGTATCTCTCAATGGGTTATGTAATTAATGTTCCTCTTATCATTTGAAACAAAACAAAACACTTATTGTGGGATTATCATGATTACAAAACGTGTTATAAGTATGAGAAGGTCTTCTATCTTTAATGAAGGGTACCTACTTAATTTAGTACCTACCTATGTAATATCGAGTACATATTCTATATTAAATTATTTACAGACGCTATCAAGGACAGCAAATTGTTACTATGACTCGAGTCAAACACGCCATCAAAAAACAAAACCACAAAGTAATTAATTGAGAGCTAATAAAAAAGCACCCAATGTAACTGGCAATAAAAAACATCATTAAGTATATAATGAAATCACTTCACTCAACTATGACATGGCCAAAATGTTTTGTATAAACTGATAGATAGGTACAAATGCCCAGCATATCTTGACATTTGGTAGCGTCACTGCTAGCAAAGACCAGTGTCACAGTTACATCAAATTCAGTATCTTTAAACTTAGTTCCCCATTTCGCCGTCGGCCAAGATTTACTGGACACTTTGTAATGAATCATCTTGTGCTTAATCGTCTGTCAAATCAACGTGACCTTTGAAACACTTTCACTTCAATTTGAGGTATTAAACCCAATCATCGGCTCTATATAACGCTTAAGAAGTATCTATTATGTTGGTATATTTTGAGAATTAGTAACAGTCACAAAAGAATTTCAAATATTTGGCATCTGTTCAATATTACTAGACAGATGATTTAATTCGATTTTTGACCTAGTTCTTTTTTGCTGAATTTTTATTAATTTGTATTTAGGCTAGCGTCCTATCATCACATTACTTAAGTTTAGGTATTGTACTTTTACTATCGATGTATTAACTGAGCTAAAAAATCACATTAACAATCTACAGTTACGTAACACATTAATTCGACGCCTATATGACAGCCGTAATGTACCTACATTTACTTTTTCAAATTCATCGTAAGCTTAGTTATTATATCATTTTTTATTTTTTATTTAATTTGACTCTAGTTTTGGTCAGAGGTGACAGAGACAAAGTCGACGAGTTCATTTAAAAATCGAATGCACCTCACCAAAAATGTTTTTTTTTTTTTACTTTGCTCCTCTAGGTACTCTTTAATTGTTATGCGTTGAGAAGTTTAGACCCGTCCAGGCATCATTACATGTATTTATTTTTTCTATGCTTGGATCTGGTTCACTTCGATGACTTCGACGACATGCTTCATTTCGATTAAACTTGTTGTAAATACATAGGCATGACTGGTTGTCAGACTTTCAGGCCTCTGACTACCCGTAACGGCTGTCATAGATCTTAATTTGATAAACTTACCTAACTTAAAAGTACCTACATTAAATAAAATAAAATAAAATATCTTCTAAAGCCCGACGATCAGTAATTACACCCTATACGATACCATTGTTACAAAGTTCGTCAGACAGGTCGACGCCAACAATTGAAAGCCCAACAAGTGAGGCCACTTTCTTGGAAACCAACTTACTATCATCGTGAACCTACTTACGAGTACTATGAACCTGTTTTTTATCGTCACTTATTGTGCATCTATTGTTAGTTAAATTACGATCAATATTTGAAGGAGTTTGCTTTTAATTTGATTTTTTGGTGCCGCCACCCTGTCTGTTAGAGTTGAATGATTAGGGGAATCTTGTTAATTATCTTTATAGATATAGATCATCATTTATACAGCATCGACGTGATTTAGTGGTCGAGACATCAGCTGCTGTGAGACGGATTCCCATAAAGAACAAATACCTATTTGTATACACCACAGATAATTGATCCGGGTCTGGTAATGGGTGTGAGAGTGAGAGGTGAGAGAAATGGGTGTGGGTACGAGAGAAATTCATAGTGTGGAGGGATAAAGGTACCTAATCATAAACACAAAGTGGGGTTCGTGGCTAACTACAATAGCCGCACAGATTAGTCGACCAAAATTCAGATGCATTTGCAGCGGGTGGTCTGTGGACGGGTGACAGACATTCCTCACCAACACCCCTCCATGCCTCAGAGAGTACGCTAACCATCAGTCCCGGTTGTCTAATGTAGATTTGTGACAACCATTGTGAGTAGTCAGATGAATTCTTACAACCAGTTTTACGAGGAGACGTAGTGCCCAGTAAATAGGTTGTGAAGGTGGGACAGGCATTTGCTCCATGTAAAATGCTGGTATTAAGCTGTATCCGGTTAGACTTAAAGCCGACCCCAACGTAAAAGTCTAAGTAGATTTTATAATCATACACACATAAAACCAAAAAACAACTGCGAAGGTGTAATGTGAAATTTTTGCTCACTCGTGGTGGATACTGCACGGTCTAACAGCGAGGGCGAAACATGCGTAGAGTAGTTGGTGGTAGTTGCAATTATTCATCTCTTGCGTAAGCATGTGCATGTATTTGCTGGTGCAGAGGTAATTGCATGACTACCCTCAATATTGTGGAGATGGATAGATATTGAATTTAGTTGCATCCATTGTAATGGATTTCCATAAGTTAACGCCTGAATCTATTCAATGAAAACAACCATAACAGAACTTTCATGACTCGTTTCATAAACATGATAACTAAATATCTGTTAATTAATAATGACGCAAAGTATGAAAAATAAAAAGTTGCGATTTTACTGTTTAACGCCTCTACTACGCCATTTTGAAGTATCTACCTAATACCTTATAATAAAAACGGAACGGAAAGATGTGTTTAAGTAAAATTACTCGCTTGGATTAATGATTCAATATTCATCAATCAACGCCCAGTTAGGATGTCGAGCTCTCGAAATACGAAATTAGGTTTCTCCATATTTCAAAAAAAAGAATAATAATCGCGGTACACACTGATGTCGTTGGCATATCTCGACACATTGACAATCCACAGCAGGAATACTTCTAGGAATCGTGGCTTGCTGTGTATTAATTGCTAGTGTGAATCTTCAATTGTTTTTACTACATCGTTTTTAATTGCGTATAATAGTTTAGATCACATATCCAAGTGTGTGAAGTGGTCAAGCAGAAACGGGGAGTTTTTGTTGAGAAAACTTCTAGTGTTGTTTTACAGCGCGGTTGGCGCAGTGGTCGACAGACCGACTGCTGCGCTGCGTGTCGCAGGTTCCATTCCTGCACGGAGCAAATATTTGTACGATCTACGGATAATTGCTCCGGGTCTGGGTGTTAGTGTGCTTGTGAGATTATATGTCTGTAAACGCACCCACGACACAGGAAGAAATTCCTAGTGTGGGGCAACGTTTAAAAAAAAAAAAAAAGTTTTAATTAGTGTTAAGGCAGAAAAAACAAAAGCTTATTTAAAAATTATTGAAGATTTTTTCTTTATTTTGACTCCTAACTAACTAAATATAAATATAATAAATCTAAGCCTCTAACCTAAGCCTTTTCCCAATTATACTATTACAGCTTAATATCAGTATTTAATATGGAGCGACTGCCTATCTGACCCCCACAAACCAGGAACTGGGTAATTAACACGATATTTCGTGGCCTGAAAGTCTGACGAACAGTTCGTCAGACTTTCAGGCCTTTTACTTCCCCTAACGGCAACTTGGTAGGCACAATTTGTTCTACTAACTATACCGAATTCTTCTTCCATGTTTTAATATCTTATGGTGACGTCATCGATATTTGTTAAGCCCCTAAAAAGTGAAGGAATATTCGGTACAGTGAGCTAAGGTGGGTATAGCTCGGTTGGCAGAGCACCTAGAGTTTTATCTCCGGGACACAGGTTTAAATCTGGCTCACGACCGTATTTATCTTTCGTATTTTAATTTTTTTATTCTAATACTTAATGTTGTGATACCCAAAATGTTGCTACGATCATAGTTTTAACAACATCAAACTTCTATTTTACAATCTTTAATGTTTCTTTCCCCATACATAAGTACCAACTAGTTTCGCCTCAAATTTCAAGAACAACGTTTCTTGCGCGACATTAGGTTTGTAAAAAATCGTCTTTGTAGATATGAAAGTGTTTTGGTTTCATGAAACTAATTAGATAAATTATGATAGGAGTTGACATGTTGATGAAATTAATTACACATACTCAACAAATTTTATGAAGTTTTGTTGGTACCTAATGTGTAATCGGCTTTAGTTATGTCAGATAGTTAAGATTAGATAAATGTCAGGATTAAATAATTTACTAATATCTAATGCTTCGCCCACACTCAAAGTTCAACTTCCTAGCACCTTGCCAGAACGTATAATTAATATATGATCAAAGATCTATTAATAGAGAGGTAGACTTGTAATAATAGAACACGATGAAATACGTCCGAGATGAACTCGATTTAAGATTTATACTTACTAGGTTTGGAAGAGTAATTGCAATCAAATACGTCATTGTTCTTTTATTCTTATAAAATACTTGCAAAGTTAAACAGTCTGTTCTGATTCTAAATCCAGTAAATAAAATACTATTCTTCTTTTCCTTGTTTTTTTTTTTGCCGACTGATTTATATAAAATTCTAGGTGATACCAGCGACTTCGTTGTGGAACAAAGGGTCCATTTTATTTCTATATAAAAATTGGTTCAGTAATAAACAAACAGACTTTGCTTTTCACCCGCCCCGTTAAAAACTTTTGAGTAAGACTTAAAAAATCTTATGTAAAAACCATGTCTTGACAATGACGAACACAACAAAAAAAGAATTATCCAATTTGGTGCAGTCGTTCTCAAGTTATGGCGTGACCAAGAGAAATAGGGATTCATTTTTATATATATAGATTAGTTTAGATAAGTCCTCATTACAGTGTTTTTAGGGTTCCGTTCCTTAAAAGGAAATAAAGGAACCCTTATAAAATTATTTCGTTGTCCGTCTGTATGTCTGTCTGTTTGTCAAGACCATTTTCTCACGAATGTGAGGAGTTATCAAGTTGAATTTCTTATCAAACTAGCTGGTGCCCGTGACTTCGTCTGCGCGATCATAGGTATATGTCCTTCCCCAAGATCCAATCTATCTTCTTGCCAAATTCCATTACAATCCGTTCAGTAATAAATGGAAATAACAAATCATTTGCAAACAGCTTAGTATTATCAACAACGTGTGTACCTATTTAAGTTATAATTGTTTTGTGGAAATAAAACATTTAAAATACAATAATAAGGCAAATAGTGCTTCTCCAACGAAATTAGAATTTTAATTTATGTTTCCAATGAATATCAATCACTTAGGTACGTATTGATCCGTTAAATGGAAGTTAGCTAATAACTTAGGACCTTCTATATAAAAATATACAAAAAATCTGCAATTAGGATGTGTATTATAAATCGCGATTAATCCGGTTAAAAGTTGTTTTATTGTAATGTGTAGTGATCGCGCAAACCTAAGATATTACTATGTGTATTATAAAATTACAAGGTTATTGAATACCTACACTATAATTGCCATTTCCTATATAATGACAAACCATTTAGTTGGTTGTCGGGAAACACTTAAAAGATCCACAACGCGTCAAAATTGACGGGTAATTAGCGAGTCATGCCCATAACAAGTCACGAAAAAAATACGGAATTACATAAAACGTATACACCCGATTTCGCATATGACTTCAATGCTAGTGTAGCGTGGGGTCTCCGAAATGTTGAAGGTCACTGTTTGTGCACCCACAAACAGTGAGATTCAACATTATTCTAATTAGAAATAATGTTGTGAATGTTGTACAATACCTACCTGAGGTTATTAAGGTAAATATGAGTTAAGTCAATGAATGTCAGTGCTTCAATCGCCGTTAAGAAAAAGAGTGAGTAAAATTCATTATAATTTTTAAATTTTCCGAACTATACGGGACTGGCCAACACTGCCAGCACTGTAAACTTTGTTTTCACGCCCGTTTTTGGCAAACTTTGAAAGCTATACTTACTTCAGGACCTTTCTCGACAGTGCAACTCAAAAGTCCAACTGGTGAGCATAAAAACGGTAGCCCGGTAGTATGTTAACAGAATTTGCGTATGATAAGACTTATGATGACGTCATTAATTTATTGCCGCTCGTACTTGACCAGTTAGTGGAAAGCAGCGACGAAGGCCGTTCGTGGAACGATTAGAATCTAACGTGAACTATATGCTGTAACCTCATTACATGACCTGGGGTCAACTCGCGTGTTTTATAGTTTTATAGAGTAGATTTTAAAGGTAGGTAACATAATCATAGTGCTAAAAATAATAGTACGTTAACCATTATGATATTTATTAATTATTTGTTCAACCTTATATAAATAATTATCTGCATCATATACGTCACTTAAGAACTTGTAGGTAAGGAAGATTGATATGCAATTTTTTACAATAATAGCTTTAAGTTCTTTGATGAAATTATGCTTACAATAACAATAATATTAATAAATAGGATATAATGTGTAAATGCGACAATGATAAAATTTATACTTCAATTATTTCTACATATATACTCGTATATATATTAGAAACTAAACAGAAAGCTGGCCGCTAACAAAATTAAATGATAAGATTAAATTCGAAAAGAAAAATCAATTAAAAAAAGAACGAACAAATAATAATGCTTATTTTTTCCCACATTGTTAATTATATCACAATTTAAACTCATCTTTTTTATTTATGGCCAGGTTAGAACCACTTAAATGATTTTTTGCCTTGTGAACTTTTTTTCTAGTTTCTCAGTTGCAGTTCAAGATCAAGCTATTCACAATTTACTTAATAGTTCGAGGAAATTATGCAAATTACCACAGGAATGTTACACGATTATTATGAGGACATCATTAAGCATAATTTATTGTGTCATAACAAATCCGCCTTTATTTTGCGGTCACAGTTTGTCCTTTAACTGAAACTGCATTAATATGGAAATTTTAACAGAACGTTTGAATTACCTTATTCATAAACTGTAGTTTATTTGAGATTTATTTGAGGTAATAAACCTACCAACAAATAAAAATCTGGCGCGTTTTCAATCACTAGGTAATTAAAGTAAATATATCATAAAGTAAATAAATGTTTTCAGATAAATGTTGAATTACTTCATTCATAAACTGTAGTTTAATTGATGAGGTAATACTTACCAACAAATAAAAATCCGGCGCGTTTTCAATAGGTAATTTAAGTTAATAATTCTTAAAGTGGTAATGAAAATCAAACCGGATGCAGCATGATACCAGTATTTTACATGGACCGGCTGCCTATCTGACCTCCACAACCCAGTTACTGGGTTGTTACCCAGTAACTGGGTTGTGGAGGTATCGTGAGATATCGTGTTCGATATCTCGTGGTATGACTGGTTTTCAGACCTTCAGGCCTCTGATTACCCGTAACGGCTGTCATAGATCTTGAACCTTTCGGCTCAGTAACGTACAGATCTGTACGTTGTAACAATAAAAATCTATTGTGTCTGCTAATGACTGAGGCAACAGCTTTTTGACAAACAATATACTAAATAAAAATCTTATCTAAAACGTTAAAATATGCAATCGATACTCAATATCGATACCTACCTAATATAAACAGCAAATTGAAGAGAATAAATAAAATAATAACTCAGCCAGACTTAAATACTCGTAATAATCCGGTTTAAAGAATTCGTAAGATTCCATAACGAGAATGCCATTCAAATCGATTACATTCAATTCTCTCTGAGTACATGCATATTCCTATTATTTGTTTTTTTACACTATGTAGTATTGTATTTGCGACAACCTTGCATTCAGCCTTGTAAGGCCTCTGCTTTGTCTTATTATCACCTCTGTACGGAACTGTGCTACTTGATACTTGCTACACAAAACTAAGAACAACATTTATTTATTCATCCTATTTGAAATCGTGTTTTAAGCACTCGCGAATACGGGTAAATTATAAATAAACGTGACTAAACTTTTTCTGTTCACAATTGCAGTACTATTAATCTTCATTAAGAAACGGATTTTGATAAACAGATAAAGAAAACAATAAAATGTATCTCGAAGTAAATTATCGGCAGTAAAGTATTAAATATCTGATGTACCTATATTAGCAGCTGAAACTTACATGATTTGATGAGAAACTGATTGTAGTTATAGTCCTCCTGCGACCACGAAAGTTGCAAAGTGTTCGAAACGTCAGGAAAAAAACAAAAACCAATAATACACGCGATTAATCCGGTTAAAAGATATATTTTTTTAATTGTAGTTCCTTAGACAAATTATTGTTTGGTTATTGATAGATGTTATCAAAGTTATATTAACTTTAGACAATCGTTATGACCCGCGAAATGCGTAGCTGCTTTTATGTGTTAAAAAAACCTTGATCTTCTAAGACTAAATGTGCTTGACATTGTTCAAATTCCCTTGAAATCACATCAAACACAAGCTGTTGTGGAATAATTAAAAATATATATTCATGAGTTCAAACGCATAGATATTAGCTCGTGAAATGTATAGTTTAAAAAGCTTAATATGAAAAAAATTTGAACTTTATTTAAGTTCACTAATTTAATGATCTACTTCATATTTATTAATCAAAAGTTTTACAATTAAATATAGATTTTTATGTAATAAAATAAACTCAGTTTCTAGCGTAAAAATTTAGATTTCGGTTTGTAATGATCCTAGCATGTATAAATATTACGTAATAGTAATAGTAGTAATAGTAAATATGTGTACTAAATTCATTAAGTATTATTAACTGTTATTTTATTCAGATTACCAAATTTCGTAATTGACTAGTACTAACAACATTAAAACAATACGATTCTAAATTACTCTTAAGAGCAGTCAAACTAGTTTGATAACTGCGCTCGTGCGCTATGGATATTGAAAATCAAGAAAAACCTGTCTGTCCCAATTTTAATTTCTATAGATCGTTTTATGAAGCTTAGTTGTGTAGATACTTTATAAGTGGTTTGTTGTAAAACTAATATTTTATTTTATTCTTAATTGGTTGTTGCTAGTTGTAGATAAAGTGAATGTAGTACCTATCCAATATAAAAGAAAAACTGCTGATTTACTCGTACCATATCGAGATATTTCAATGTTAAATGACCCAGTCATGCAACATTTAAATACTTACGTAAATATATGTAATTATTAATATTGATTAGACGACAACACTTGACGCATTCTCGTATCAAAATTGTTATAGCGCGCTACACCGTGTATATTAACGACCGCGGAACGCTTCGAACTTGTGTTTTATTCACTATAGGTTGACTATAGTCGGTCAGACGAAAATAAATGAAGTAAAGTGTGGGTGCCGCATGCCGGTAGTATTGGAGCGAAAGCCCAGACCGCTTCTCGCTTGCATTACGCAACAATCTGTTTAACAAACGTACAAACAGAGACACTGACAATAAGACCGGTTTTGGCGCCTATTTTCGCTACTATTGTGGTCGGTCATTAAGATTACGGACGTGTGAGTGTAAAATTAATACGCCTATGTTAGTTCAGCTGCGATAACAAAAGGCGGACGACGTGTTTTGAAATTTCAAATTGGAAAAACCGGAAAACCCGCTTCTCACGAGTGAAGTGTTAAAAAAATCGAATTTGACTTTTCTGTTCCATTTTCGGCTTGACAGTTATAGTGTTGTGATTGTGAGTGCGTTTACACTGAGACGAATATTTTGGAACCTCGTTTGTGTGAACGTCTAAGCCGGTACGGTGAATGGATCTCTTATCAGTGTCACGAATCAGTGATAACGTTTAGTGAAAATATAACACCTAAGATTTATTACTTCTCATACAAAGTGGTTTTGAAATCGATATCGCTAATTCGGCATATGAATAATACATAGAGGAAGGAACACGCTACGCCCAGTATGCTAGTTCAATACGCCAGTTAAATAGTTTTAATTGTGCATGTAATTTGAAAGTGAACCGTTTGCATTGGAATCATCAGTGATTGATTTTCTGCAGTAAACGGTAAGAAACTTGTTTGTATTCTGTACTACTGAAGATAATAACGATAGAATTGTTTACACAAATGAATATATAATCACTTTATCTACTGTATCCTCACGTTTCACATATTAATGTTGTATAAATAGTGTTTCTACGGATGGTTTCGCTATCTGTAACAGCTGTTTCTATACTTAATTGGAAACAGTAGCAAGTTGAATGATATATAGGTCAAATTAATAGGAAGAGCCAATTAAATGCAACAGTCATTGAAATGATAATTTTGTACAGGTAAGCGCCAAAATCTATTCTGTTATTTGTCACCTGTTTTTACAAAATTCCTTATTACTTATATTAGGAAGTTTAAATAAGTAATTGTGTTAAGATTGAAAATTATTTCCGTATTCTATATCCGTAGATATAAATACCACCTATTAATAGATAAATAAACAGTTTTCTTAATGCCGAAGATCTGTAGAGATAACTTATATTTGGATTTTTAGCTACGTTTTTCCTTAAACTTTCTCATAATATGAACAATAAATGATAACCACATGACACATTTTAAGGCAAAGTTCTTTTCAGTATTTTTTATTGGTGTACTATAAGTTTACTAAACTGATTGATTTTAAATGTGTGCTATTTTACCTGCCAAAACCAGTTAAACCTGCTGTTTTGAAGTTAGGAACCTATTATAATTTTTTTTGATGAAAGCACCTTGTATTTTTATATCCATTCGTTTCTAATTTATTTTGTTATACAACGTGCTATATTTTTTATCTGGAAGACCTTAACTTTTGAGCTGAAAGTAAGTATTTGAATTTCATATTAATAAAATACAAAATTTATTTTATCAAGAGAAGAACTATACCTTAAATTACTCTCCCATATCAATTTCGCCAGTATCTTTGTGTGAGTAATTTATTATAATTATTACACTGTAAGTACTACTGATAAGGTCAAATTCCAATTCATTTGTCAATACTAGGTCAACGAGTACAGTTCATACATCAATCTTGTGCTAATTATATTTTATGGAAGAGTACCCCAGATTATAATAAAACAACTTTTAACCGGATTAATCGCGTGTATTATTGGTTTTTTGTTTTTCCTGACGCTTAGAACACTTTGCAGCGTTCGTGGTCGCAGGAGGAATAATACACGCGATTAATCCGGTTAAAAGTTGTTTTATTATAATGTGTAGTGATCGCGCAAACCTAAGATATTACTATGAGTACCCCAGATTTTAGTTTATATTGTGGGTTGTTTTTCATGTTTACAATATAATCGCTGAATGAATACTAAGTTATTATTTTAATTACACTAATATTGACAATATGCATTGTTTATTGTGATGCTGTACGTATATTATAAAAAGATGTTTGAACCCAGATTTACCTGTCTAAGGCTAATACGCGCGTGTGTTTTCTTGGCGATTATATTTTTCATATTGGTATTTTTAAATCGCCTGTAGGTAGGTAACCTACACCTAAATACATAGATTTGTAAGGAAACTATGGAAGTTTAATTATTACTAAAATAATACTACGCAAGTCACATCTACACAAACGTAGACATAATTAAAGTCTATGAAAACCCTGCAATAGAAACAAAGCAAAGAAGAATTATTTATTTTAAACCGATTAAACAATAAAGATGCAACTACGCAACTTTAAAACGTACGTACATACATTTATACAATACAATGTAGAAAAACCGTAAATGTACTTAATCATTTTAACCTACTAGGTTGAAATAATTGATGCCTTTCCGGCTTCGCCCTATTCCGGCAAAAACACGGAATGTTAATAATCTTAGTTTAACACACAAGGAATATGTATATTAAGTAATAAGAGAATTACGCGAATGCTGATTAAAATTACCGATGTGTTTATTAGCCACTAATCAGAATGATTCTAAAAATAAAAACGAAACACTATCACCAAGCTTTAACTTATGTAAGTACCTACTTACAGGGCATCCCACGGCTGTAGGACATAAAGGATAAGTACTTTATATATTGTAGATGAAATTATGTGATCGTGTCAACTCTCAGTTGAGGCAAGCAAGTTTTCAAAAATATTTGAAAGCTTTATTAATTTAATACTTTAAAATTTAAAAAAAATTAATTTTAGTCTTTTAATTTAATTTCTTATGACTTTAATAAAACACAAAATAACAATTCCATAGGCTTCTGCTCCGTTTATCAAGCATAAAGAAGTCATCGGGTATAAATAACTTTTTTTTACTTTATATGTTCTAAGTTTATTATCATTTTCTTGTACATAGTGTAATAGTACTAATAACTTATGATCTAATATAAGAATAAGAAAAAAAAAAACTATTATCTAAATTAACTATTATTAAAACTAAAGCTATTTAAATAACTGTGTATTTAATCTCGACTTGCCCTTAGACTAGATCAATATTTTGACGCACTCTTCGAATCAGAGAAGTACAAAATTGTAATTCATACCAATAAAAATCTATTCATTAACTATCTGGTAATTAAGGAGCCTACAGATTACAAAAAGAGTAATGTCTCCATGAAGGTACATATTCTATCTACAATATTCAAAGTACTTTCCCTCTGTGTCCGTAGGACACTTTGTATAATACAATAAAATATCTTTAAATTGTAGTACTTTATTACAAATCGATATCAACCGAGTCCATACGTTAAAGTTCCGAATTTAAACTGCTGTGCGCAACAGATACCGTTGCTTATACGCATCTAAGACTCACTTTCGTCCGTCCATTGATTCGTCGATAGGGATTCCCAGAATAGCCGATGAAAAAACGTTAGAACCGCCCAATATTCTGTTAGTGCTCATTATAAAACTTAGTGTACTCAAAGTAGGGTGTATTTCATCAAGTTTCGAATTTTAGTGTTGTAATTTATCCGTAGTGTTTGTAACGAGTGCCTTAAAAGTTACGCAGTTTTTCCACAGTACTGCTAAGGTATGTATTGTATTTTTTGTTAAGAACCTTCATTTATGTTATCATTATTTGTTTTTTTTTTTTCAAGTAGCTAATTTAATCTATATTGTTTCTATTTTTTATTTGATGATAGGCTTAGATGTAGGGTATAAAAATATTTTAAAACTTTATCTATGAAATTATAGTAACAATTATTATTTAATTAAAAAAGATAGGTCATGAATAAGTCCCTTTAACTTTATGTATGTGAGTTCGTAACGATGTATATTAGAAAGATCTGTTATTCTAAATATCGGGACATAAGAGGACAAAAACGGGGAGGGAAAGGGATGAAATTAAAAATAAACCTCGTACTCAAAAAAAATGCATAACAAATAAACTATAGATCTGTATTTCTAAATTAATTCTAATCAATATACGCAATAAGATCAACCGATTTCACTTTACGTAAATTATTATTTTATACTTTCAACAGTATTTAATAAACATAAATATATAATTAACGTCAAAAACTAATTATTTTGTCATTCGCTCGCCTTGTGCGTTCCTTTGTTCGGAGGCTAAATTAAGAAGCGAGATTTTGGATGTCCCTCTTATGGCAGGACATGTCCCGAGTAGGTTGAAAAGCGGGACGTCCAGCCAAAGGCGGGACTTTTGGCAATACTACCTGGATGGTTCTTAGCTATAGTTGGACTTACTAGGTGCCGCTGTTCTCGAGATCCTTAAAATATAGTGAGACAACGTCAGTCTACCGGGTCCACTAATATGTTTAAGTATATAAATAGATGGGTTCTCCCCACAGCACGTGGGTACAGTCGTACCTAATACTTTTTATAAATCCAGCATAGTAACGGACAATAATTGAAGTCAAAGTTTATTCACACTTACTGTTATAACTTTTCGGCGAAACCGTTTGACGTAGGTGACGGGGCCTTTTCACACTTCCATCTAGTAAACACATAATTTTAAATGAAGACTTGCTTGTAACCGACTTCTGATTATAGGATTTTTTACGTAACATTGCGTCACTTATCACGGAAAGACTTGGAGGTCAGAAATAAAAGTCTGGCTTTCGAGCCATGTTCGATGCAAAATTTGCCTGTAGGTGTAGGTAAATGGAGCGCCCTAGGGATGATGCCCTAATTCCCCAGGGATGTGCTAATAGGCGTTGCACTACGGGGGTTCTGGAGCTGGTCTCTTGGGAGGACCCAGTGCCCCCTTCATGTGAAAATGGTGACCACCGGGATGGTTTTAGTGAGGTAAGAATCCCACACTCCCCAATCTTATCCACAAAGGCCGGGCGCCTTTTGAAGGTTTCCCCCCGAATAAAAAAAAGGTAAATGGTGCAGGTAAATAACCTTTCTGGGTTTCAGAAATTATATAACAGCATTACCTGCGCCCTTCGAAGGCGTAAGCAGAAGTTTACACAGTTTTACATCCATATTCCACTAATGCTGCTTTTAAGTCCCATATAAAACTATGGCACGTTGATGGCAACGGGCTCACCATCCAGGAGAGCCCATTGCCATCAACGTGCTACAATTTTAAACTGTAACCTGCCACTGAAAAATTCTTAACAGATTTAGGTACCTACCCATATTGCCGATATGATGGAATTCAACCTTAGAGCTCATACTCAGTAACCACATTTGTAATACTACTACAATGAGACATTTTTTAAGATTCGTCTTTTCGTCTCGATTGTTGATCTCGTGTTCGGCTCATGTTTGCGTGAACTTGGGAACTATACAAATTAAATTCTCCATGTCTGAGATAAACAGTCATCATCCAGGGGGATCTCCCTTATCCCAATTTATTTGGGATAAGGGGCGCAGCTTGGAACCCTCTCTCAGTACAGGCACCGACTCCAAAATTAACAGATTATTATTATATATTGTTCTTTTAAAATGATTTTATTATAAGCAAATTTTGATATTATTTTATACTTTTTAGTGTAGTAGATTTTTGAAGGCGGTTTTCATTTTTTGGTTAAAATTAATTTTACAATCTTTAATGTTTCTTTCCCCATAGATAAGTACCTACTAGTTTCGCCTCAAATTTCAAGAACAACGTTTCTTGCGCGACATTAGGTTTGTAAAAAATCGTCTTTGTAGATATGAAAGTGTTTTGGTTTCATGAAACTAATTAGATAAATTATGATAGGAGTTGACATGTAAACCTGTTGATAAAATTAATTACACATACACAACAAATTTTATGCAGTTTCGTTGGTATCTCATGTGTAATCGGCTTTAGTTATGTCAGATAGTTAAGAATAGATAAATGTCAGGATTAAATAATTTACTAATATCTAATGCTTCGCCCACACTCAAAGTTCAACTTCCTAGCACCTTGCCAGAACGTATAATTAATATATGATCAAAGATCTATTATTAGAGAGGTAGACTTGTAATAATAGAACACGATGAAATACGTCCGAGATGAACTCGATTTAAGATTTATACTTACTAGGTTTGGAAGAGTAATTGCAATCAAATACGTCATTGTTCTTTTATTCTTATAAAATACTTGCAAAGTTAAACAGTCTGTTCTGATTCTAAATCCAGTAAATAAAATACTATTCTTCTTTTCCTTGTTTTTTTTTTTGCCGACTGATTTATATAAAATTCTAGGTGATACCAGCGACTTCGTTGTGGAACAAAGGGTCCATTTTATTTCTATATAAAAATTGGTTCAGTAATAAACAAACAGACTTTGCTTTTCACCCGCCCCGTTAAAAACTTTTGAGTAAGACTTAAAAAATCTTATGTAAAAACCATGTCTTGACAATGACGAACACAACAAAAAAAGAATTATCCAATTTGGTGCAGTCGTTCTCAAGTTATGGCGTGACCAAGAGAAATAGGGATTCATTTTTATATATATAGATTAGTTTAGATAAGTCCTCATTACAGTGTTTTTAGGGTTCCGTTCCTTAAAAGGAAATAAAGGAACCCTTATAAAATTATTTCGTTGTCCGTCTGTATGTCTGTCTGTTTGTCAAGACCATTTTCTCACGAATGTGAGGAGTTATCAAGTTGAATTTCTTATCAAACTAGCTGGTGCCCGTGACTTCGTCTGCGCGATCATAGGTATATGTCCTTCCCCAAGATCCAATCTATCTTCTTGCCAAATTCCATTACAATCCGTTCAGTAATAAATGGAAATAACAAATCATTTGCAAACAGCTTAGTATTATCAACAACGTGTGTACCTATTTAAGTTATAATTGTTTTGTGGAAATAAAACATTTAAAATACAATAATAAGGCAAATAGTGCTTCTCCAACGAAATTAGAATTTTAATTTATGTTTCCAATGAATATCAATCACTTAGGTACGTATTGATCCGTTAAATGGAAGTTAGCTAATAACTTAGGACCTTCTATATAAAAATATACAAAAAATCTGCAATTAGGATGTGTATTATAAATCGCGATTAATCCGGTTAAAAGTTGTTTTATTGTAATGTGTAGTGATCGCGCAAACCTAAGATATTACTATGTGTATTATAAAATTACAAGGTTATTGAATACCTACACTATAATTGCCATTTCCTATATAATGACAAACCATTTAGTTGGTTGTCGGGAAACACTTAAAAGATCCACAACGCGTCAAAATTGACGGGTAATTAGCGAGTCATGCCCATAACAAGTCACGAAAAAAATACGGAATTACATAAAACGTATACACCCGATTTCGCATATGACTTCAATGCTAGTGTAGCGTGGGGTCTCCGAAATGTTGAAGGTCACTGTTTGTGCACCCACAAACAGTGAGATTCAACATTATTCTAATTAGAAATAATGTTGTGAATGTTGTACAATACCTACCTGAGGTTATTAAGGTAAATATGAGTTAAGTCAATGAATGTCAGTGCTTCAATCGCCGTTAAGAAAAAGAGTGAGTAAAATTCATTATAATTTTTAAATTTTCCGAACTATACGGGACTGGCCAACACTGCCAGCACTGTAAACTTTGTTTTCACGCCCGTTTTTGGCAAACTTTGAAAGCTATACTTACTTCAGGACCTTTCTCGACAGTGCAACTCAAAAGTCCAACTGGTGAGCATAAAAACGGTAGCCCGGTAGTATGTTAACAGAATTTGCGTATGATAAGACTTATGATGACGTCATTAATTTATTGCCGCTCGCACTTGACCAGTTAGTGGAAAGCAACGACGAAGGCCGTTCGTGGAACGATTAGAATCTAACGTGAACTATATGCTGTAACCTCATTACATGACCTGGGGTCAACTCGCGTGTTTTATAGTTTTATAGAGTAGATTTTAAAGGTAGGTAACATAATCATAGTGCTAAAAATAATAGTACGTTAACCATTAAGACATTTATTAATTATTTGTTCAACCTTATATAAATAATTATCTGCATCATATACGTCACTTAAGAACTTGTAGGTAAGGAAGATTGATATGCAATTTTTTACAATAATAGCTTTAAGTTCTTTGATGAAATTATGCTTACAATAACAATAATATTAATAAATAGGATAGGGAACACATTATATGTGTAAATGCGACAATGATAAAATTTATACTTTAATTATTTCTACATATATACTCGTATATATATTAGAAACTAAACAGAAAGCTGGCCGCTAACAAAATTAAATGTTATGATTAAATTCGAAAAGAAAAATCAATTAAAAAAAGAACGAACAAATAATAATGCTTATTTTTTCCCACATTGTTAATTATATCACAATTTAAACTCATCTTTTTTATTTATGGCCAGGTTAGAACCACTTAGGTAAATGATTTTTTGCCTTGTGAACTTTTTTTCTAGTTTCTCAGTTGCAGTTCAAGATCAAGCTATTCACAATTTACTTAATAGTTCGAGGAAATTATGCAAATTACCACAGGAATGTTACATGATTATTATGAGGACATCATTAAGCATAATTTATTGTGTCATAACAAATCCGCCTTTATTTTGCGGTCACAGTTCGTCCTTTAACTGAAACTGCATTAATATGGAAATTTTAACAGAACGTTTGAATTACCTTATTCATAAACTGTAGTTTATTTGAGATTTATTTGAGGTAATAAACCTACCAACAAATAAAAATCTGGCGCGTTTTCAATCACTAGGTAATTAAAGTAAATATATCATAAAGTAAATAAATGTTTTCAGATAAATGTTGAATTACTTCATTCATAAACTGTAGTTTAATTGATGAGGTACTACTTACCAACAAATAAAAATCCGGCGCGTTTTCAATAGGTAATTTAAGTTAATAATTCTTAAAGTGGTAATGAAAATCAAACCGGATGCAGCATGATACCAGTATTTTACATGGACCGACTGGCTATCTGACCTCCACAACCCAGTTACTGGGTAACACGATATCTCGTGGTATGACTGGTTTTCAGACCTTCAGGCCTCTGATTACCCGTAACGGCTGTCATAGATCTTAATTTGACAAACAATATACTAAATAAAAATCTTATCTAAAACGTTAAAATATGCAATCGATACTCAATATCGATACCTACCTAATATAAACAGCAAATTGAAGAGAATAAATAAAATAATAACTCAGCCAGACTTAAATACTCGTAATAATCCGGTTTAAAGAATTCGTAAGATTCCATAACGAGAATGCCATTCAAATCGATTACATTCAATTCTCTCTGAGTACATGCATATTCCTATTATTTGTTTTTTTACACTATGTAGTATTGTATTTGCGACAACCTTGCATTCAGCCTTGTAAGGCCTCTGCTTTGTCTTATTATCACCTCTGTACGGAACTGTGCTACTTGATACTTGCTACACAAAACTAAGAACAACATTTATTTATTCATCCTATTTGAAATCGTGTTTTAAGCACTCGCGAATACGGGTAAATTATAAATAAACGTGACTAAACTTTTTCTGTTCACAATTGCAGTACTATTAATCTTCATTAAGAAACGGATTTTGATAAACAGATAAAGAAAACAATAAAATGTATCTCGAAGTAAATTATCGGCAGTAAAGTATTAAATATCTGATGTACCTATATTAGCAGCTGAAACTTACATGATTTGATGAGAAACTGATTGTAGTTATAGTCCTCCTGCGACCACAAAAGTTGCAAAGTGTTCGAAACGTCAGGAAAAAAACAAAAACCAATAATACACGCGATTAATCCGGTTAAAAGATATATTTTTTTAATTGTAGTTCCTTAGACAAATTATTGTTTGGTTATTGATAGATGTTATCAAAGTTATATTAACTTTAGACAATCGTTATGACCTGCGAAATGCGTAGCTGCTTTTATGTGTTAAAAAAACCTTGATCTTCTAAGACTAAATGTGCTTGACATTGTTCAAATTCCCTTGAAATCACATCAAAAACAAGCTGTTGTGGAATAATTAAAAATATATATTCATGAGTTCAAACGCATAGATATTAGCTCGTGAAATGTATAGTTTAAAAAGCTTAATATGAAAAAAATGTGAACTTTATTTAAGTTCACTAATTTAATGATCTACTTCATATTTATTAATCAAAAGTTTTACAATTAAATATAGATTTTTATGTAATAAAATAAACTCAGTTTTTAGCGTAAAAATTTAGATTTCGGTTTGTAATGATCCTAGCATGTATAAATATTACGTAATAGTAATAGTAGTAATAGTAAATATGTGTACTAAATTCATTAAGTATTATTAACTGTTATTTTATTCAGATTACCAAATTTCGTAATTGACTAGTACTAACAACATTAAAACAATACGATTCTAAATTACTCTTAAGAGCAGTCAAACTAGTTTGATAACTGCGCTCGTGCGCTATGGATATTGAAAATCAAGAAAAACCTGTCTGTCCCAATTTTAATTTCTATAGATCGTTTTATGAAGCTTAGTTGTGTAGATACTTTATAAGTGGTTTGTTGTAAAACTAATATTTTATTTTATTCTTAATTGGTTGTTGCTAGTTGTAGATAAAGTGAATGTAGTACCTATCCAATATAAAAGAAAAACTGCTGATTTACTCGTACCATATCGAGATATTTCAATGTTAAATGACCCAGTCATGCAACATTTAAATACTTACGTAAATATATGTAATTATTAATATTGATTAGACGACAACACTTGACGCATTCGCGTATCAAAATTGTTATAGCGCGCTACACCGTGTATATTAACGACCGCGGAACGCTTCGAACTTGTGTTTTATTCACTATAGGTTGACTATAGTCGGTCAGACGAAAATAAATGAAGTAAAGTGTGGGTGCCGCATGCCGGTAGTATTGGAGCGAAAGCCCAGACCGCTTCTCGCTTGCATTACGCAACAATCTGTTTAACAAACGTACAAACAGAGACACTGACAATAAGACCGGTTTTGGCGCCTATTTTCGCTACTATTGTGGTCGGTCATTAAGATTACAGACGTGTGAGTGTAAAATTAATACGCCTATGTTAGTTCAGCTGCGATAACAAAAGGCGGACGACGTGTTTTGAAATTTCAAATTGGAAAAACCGGAAAAACCGCTTCTCACGAGTGAAGTGTTAAAAAAATCGAATTTAACTTTTCTGTTCCATTTTCGGCTTGACAGTTATAGTGTTGTGATTGTGAGTGCGTTTACACTGAGACGAATATTTTGGAACCTCGTTTGTGTGAACGTCTAAGCCGGTACCGTGAATGGAACTCTTATCAGTGTCACGAATCAGTGATAACGTTTAGTGAAAATATAACACCTAAGATTTATTACTTCTCATACAAAGTGGTTTTGAAATCGATATCGCTAATTCGGCATATGAATAATACATAGAGGAAGGAACACGCTACGCCCAGTATGCTAGTTCAATACGCCAGTTAAATTGTTTTAATTGTGCATGTAATTTGAAAGTGAACCGTTTGCATTGGAATCATCAGTGATTGATTTTCTGCAGTAAACGGTAAGAAACTTGTTTGTATTCTGTACTACTGAAGATAATAACGATAGAATTGTTTACACAAATGAATATATAATCACTTTATCTACTGTATCCCCACGTTTCACATATTAATGTTGTATAAATAGTGTTTCTACGGATGGTTTCGTTATCTGTAACAGCTGTTTGTATACTTAATTGGAAATAGTAGCAAGTTGAATGATATATAGGTCAAATTAATAGGAAGAGCCAATTAAATGCAACAGTCATTGAAATGATAATTTTGTACAGGTAAGCGCCAAAATTTATTCTGTTATTTGTCACCTGTTTTTACAAAATTCCTTATTACTTATATTAGGAAGTTTAAATAAGTAATTATGTTAAGATTGAAAATAATTCCGTATTCTATATCCGTAGATATAAATACCACCTATTAATAGATAAATAAACAGTTTTCTTAATGCCGAAGATCTGTAGAGATAACTTATATTTGGATTTTTAGCTACGTTTTTCCTTAAACTTTCTCATAATATGAACAATAAATGATAACCACATGACACATTTTAAGGCAAAGTTCTTTTCAGTACTTTTTATTGGAGTACTATTAGTTTACTAAACTGATTGATTTTAAATGTGTGCTATTTTACCTGCCAAAACCAATTAAACCTGCTGTTTTGAAGTTAGGAACCTATTATACATTTTTTTGAATGAAAGCACCTTGTATTTTTATATCCATTCGTTTCTAATTTATTTTGTTATACAACGTGCTATATTTTTTATCTGGAAGACCTTAACTTTGGAGCTGAAAGTAAGTATTTGAATTTCATATTAATAAAATACAAAATTTATTTTATCAAGAGAAGAACTATGCCTTAAATTACTCTCCCATATCAATTTCGCCAGTATCTTTGTGTGAGTAATTTATTATAATTATTACACTGTAAGTACTACTGATAAGGTCAAATTCCAATTCATTTGTCAATACTAGGTCAACGAGTACAGTTCATACATCAATCTTGTGCTAATTATATTTTATCGAAGAGTACCCCAGATTATAATAAAACATCTTTTAACCGGATTAATCGCGTGTATTATTGGTTTTTTGTTTTTCCTGACGTTTCGAACACTTTGCAGCGTTCGTGGTAGCAGGAGGAATAATACACGCGATTAATCCGGTTAAAAGTTGTTTTATTATAATGTGTAGTGATCGCGCAAACCTAAGATTACTATGAGTACCCCAGATTTTAGTTTATATTGTGGGTTGTTTTTCATGTTTACAATATAATCGCTGAATGAATACTAAGTTATTATTTTAATTACACTAATATTGACAATATGCATTGTTTATTGTGATGCTGTATTATAAAAAGATGTTTGAACCCAGATTTACCTGTCTAAGGCTAATACGCGCGTGTGTTTTCTTGGCGATTATATTTTTCATATTGGTATTTTTAAATCGCCTGTAGGTAGGTAACCTACACCTAAATACATAGATTTGTAAGGAAACTATGGAAGTTTAATTATTACTAAAATAATACTACGCAAGTCACATCTACACAAACGTAGACATCATTAAAGTCTATGAAAACCCTGCAATAGAAACAAAGCAAAAAAGAATTATTTATTTTAAACCGATTAAACAATAAAGATGCAACTACGCAACTTTAAAACGTACTTACATACATTTATACAATACAATGTAGAAAAACCGTAAATGTACTTAATCATTTTAACCTACTAGGTTGAAATAATTGATGCCTTTCCGGCTTCGCCCTATTCCGGCAATAACACGGAATGTTAATAATCTTAGTTTAACACACAAGGAATATGTATATTAAGTAATAAGAGAATTACGCGAATGCTGATTAAAATTACCGATGTGTTTATTAGCCACTAATCAGAATGATTCTAAAAATAAAAACGAAACACTATCACCAAGCTTTAACTTATGTAAGTACCTACTTACAGGGCATCCCACGGCTGTAGGACTTAAAGGATAAGTACTTTATATATTGTAGATGAAATTATGTGATCGTGTCAACTCTCAGTTGAGGCAAGCAAGTTTTCAAAAATATTTGAAAGCATTATTATGCATATTATGTCTTTGTAATTTAATTTCTTAAGACTTTAATAAAACACAAAATAACAATTCCATAGGCTTCTGCTCCGTTTATCAAGCATAAAGAAGTCATCGGGTATAAATAACTTTTTTTTACTTTAAATGTTCTAAGTTTATTATCATTTTCTTGTACATAGTGTAATAGTACTAATAACTTATGATCTAATATAAGAATAAGAAAAAAAAAACTATTATCTAAATTAACTATTATTAAAACTAAAGCTATTTATATAACTAGGTATTTAATCTCGACTTGCCCTTAGACTAGATCAATATTTTGACGCACTCTTCGAATCAGAGAAGTACAAAATTGTAATTCATAACAATAAAAATCTATTCATTAACTATCTGGTAATTAAGGAGCCTACAGATTACAAAAAGAGTAATGTCTCTATGAAGGTACATATTCTATGTACAATATTCAAAGTACTTTCCCTCTGTGTCCGTAGGACACTTTGTATAATACAATAAAATATCTATAAATTGTAGTACTTTATTAGAAATCGATATCAACCGAGTCCATACGTTAACGTTCCGAATTTAAACTGCTGTGCGCAACAGATACCGTTGCTTATACGCATCTAAGACTCACTTTCGTGCGTCCATTGATTCGTCGATAGGGATTCCCAGAATAGCCGATGGAAAAATGTTAGAACCGCCCAATATTCTGTTAGTGCTCATTATAAAACTTAGCGTACTCAAAATAGGGTGTATTTGATCAAATTTCGAATTTTAGAGTTGTAATTTAACTGTAGTGTTTGTAACAAGTGCCTTAAAAGTTACGCCGTTTTTCCACAGTACTGCTAAGGTATGTATGGCAGTTTTTCTTAAGAACCTTCATTTATGTTACCGTTATTTGTTTTTTTTTTTTTCGAGTAGCTAATGTAATCTGTGTTGTTTAGTGAGTTCTTAATTTATTGGTTTTTATTTATTTGATGATAGGCTTAGATACCTAAATCATAAACCCCGATTTGGGTATAAAATTATTTTAAAACTTTATCTATGAAATTATAGTAACAATTATTATTTTATTAAAAAAGCTATCTCATGAATTAACTTTATGTGTGTGAGTGTGTTTATGGTGTCACCTAAACACACTCACGTTCGTTATATCGTTTAATTTATCCTCTTAAGTCCCGATATTTGAAAATGAAAAACCCGGGAAAGGGATGAAATAAAAAAAAACCGGGACTCAAAAAAAATGCATAACTATAAAACTATAAATCCGTATTACTAAATTAATTCTAATCATTATACGCAATGAGACCAACCAATTTCACTATACTTAAATTATTATTTTTTACATTTAACAGTATTTAATAAACATAAATATATAATTAACGTCAACAACTAATTATTTTGTCATCCGCTCGCCTTGTGCGTTCCTTTGTTCAGAGGCTAAATTAAGAAGTGAGATTTTGGGCGTCCCGCTCAGGGCAGGACATGTCCCGAGTGGGTTGAAAAGCGGGACGTCCAGCCAAAGGCGGGACTTTTGGCAACACTACCTGGATGGTTCTTAGCTATAGTTGGACTTACTAGGTGGCGCTGTTGTCGAGATCCAGAAAATATAGTGAGACAACGTCAGTCTACCGGGTCCACTAATATGTTTAAGTATATAAATAGATAGGTTCTCCCCACAGCACGTGGGTACAGTCCTACCTAATACTTTTTATAAATCCAGCATAGTAACGGACAATAATTGAAGTCAAAGTTTATTCACACTTACTGTTATAACTTTTCGGCGAAACCGTTTGACGTAGGTGACGGGGCCTTTTCACACTTCCATCTAGTAAACACATAATTTTAAATGAAGACTTGCTTGTAACCGACTTCTGATTATAGGATTTTTTACGTAACATTGCGTCACTTATCACGGAAAGACTTGGAGGTCAGAAATAAAAGTCTGGCTTTCGAGCCATGTTCGATGCAAAATTTGCCTGTAGGTGTAGGTAAATGGAGCGCCCTAGGGATGATGCCCTAATTCCCCAGGGATGTGCTAATAGGCGTTGCACTACGGGGGTTCTGGAGCTGGTCTCTTGGGAGGACCCAGTGCCCCCTTCATGTGAAAATGGTGACCACCGGGATGGTTTTAGTGAGGTAAGAATCCCACACTCCCCAATCTTATCCACAAAGGCCGGGCGCCTTTTGAAGGTTTCCCCCCGAATAAAAAAAAGGTAAATGGTGCAGGTAAATAACCTTTCTGGGTTTCAGAAATTATATAACAGCATTACCTGCGCCCTTCGAAGGCGTAAGCAGAAGATTACACAGTTTTACATCCATATTCCACTAATGCTGCTTTTAAGTCCCATATAAAACTATGGCACGTTGATGACAACGGGCTCACCATCCAGGAGAGCCCATTGCCATCAACGTGCTACAATTTTAAACTGTAACCTGCCACTGTAAAATTCTTAACAGATTTAAGTACCTACCCATATTGCCGATATGATGGAATTCAACCTTAGAGCTCATACTCAGTAACCACATTTGTAATACTACTACAATGAGACATTTTTTAAGATTCGTCTTTTCGTCTCGATTGTTGATCTCGTGTTCGGCTCATGTTTGCGTGAACTTGGGAACTATACAAATTAAATTCTCCATGTCTGAGATAAACAGTCATCATCCAGGGGGATCTCCCTTATCCCAATTTATTTGGGATAAGGGGCGCAGCTTGTATTCGTCTTCCAACTTCTAATTGTTTTTGAAATTTCATGCTGCTAAAGTTTTGAGAATGTTTTATGAGCGGCCGCCTGCCTGACGTCAACCCTCATTGGGAATGCTGTTGTTGGTGGTAACCGCCACCGATATGGTCTCCTTCTATCTAGCTATGTCACACCAAATGTTATCCATGCAACAGGTTTTGATGTTATCTTACTATCACACTTCACTAACCGTGCCAAACTCAGATAAAAAATCTAAATTCTGAATGCAGATTCAACGTCCACTGAAACCACGAAACAATCACGTTTTTAAACACAGTAGTAATATTATGTAAAAAACGTAGTTAAGTTTAAACGTAGTAAGGAGTAAAATAATTTCATTGTTTAAAGTTTGTAGGTACGTTTGGTTTTTCCTCAATCATGTTCACATTAAACGGTAGTGCAGTCCAAGTAGTAATAATGAGCTATACTTACCTTCATATATGTACCTATCTTTACTATGATCATACACTAACAAACAGTAGGTAACTAGCAGATGAAATATTTTAATAAAAAAAACTACGTTTAAGAAAACCGAATTCAAAAACTCCACAAAATACAGAGTTTATTTATTAATTTAAGAATACATCAGAATAATATTTTATATACAGTTTTTAAATCAAACATAATAAAAAAAACTAAAAACTAAATTAAAACTAGAGGAGGGCATCGAAACATTCGTCCGCGTCGCTGTCAACTGGGAGTGTACCCAAAAGGCTGGCAGCATTGCCACGTTGAATGGCAATACTTATTCTTTGAGCGAAATAGAGACCAGCCCTTGGGTCACGTGAAGTGTCGACCGATCTCTTTATACAGAATGCGAGCGTTCGGACCCCACGACCTGAGTGTTTCAACCCCAAATGGCTCAAAAATATAATTACTAATAAAGTTATTATATTTTCGCCGCTTGAGCGTCTCCGCAACTGCAGCAGCAGCATCAGCACAGCCCGCCGAGCTGGAAATATGGGATGGCGCATGGGTATCACGCATGTTGCGTCCCATACTAGAGGCCTATCCATCTTCTCTCCACAATATATATGAAATGTAAAAATCCTAAAAAATAATTTAAAAAAGGTTAATCCTAAACACTTCTCCATTTTTCACCCTGTCTTCAGTAGGTTTGTGCAAGAAGTGTCCTCCTTTTTGAAGTCGGTTAAAAAGTTTCGTGCGTTGGATGAATGAAAACTTTCAAACACTAACAATGACTTTACAACTTTACATTTCAAAATACATAAATAAGTAGGTAGAACATAAATTGAATACGGAAGCTAGAATTATAGATTGAAATAATGGTCAAATTTGTAAAACTCTAAACTAATAGACGGTGCAGTTGACGCAGGTTCGACTCCTGCACGGTGCAACTTGTGCACGAAAATCCGGCCACAAGAGCTACAGGAAAACGTTTAAAAAAATTATAGCGTAGCTAAGCATAGCATCACGCCTGTATTCCCCGAAAGGGTAGGTAGAGGTTACTACAGTTGCACACAATCAATTTATTGTGTGCATAGAGTTTTTAATTACTGGTAAACAGCAGTACTTAATAACTATTCTTAACGACACAATAATAAAAAAAGTTTAAAGTAACTCTAGACAGCAAGATACCTTTTACAATTTTAGATTTTAACTGCTTGGAAAACCCCGATGCTATGAAAATATTTCAACTAAACAAAACAAACTAAATATTATCGACAAACAAACTCTAAACATTTTTTTTGGTATTTTTTTCATAATCCTTGACACATATAACATGAACAAGTGCAATACGACATGGGTATAACTAATTAAAACAACGAATAATCGTGTAAGTATAGGTACTTGTCTTTACAATATTCCTTTATTCCCTCTGTTTATCTTTACGATTACTTTAATGATTATCTGTTCAAATAACATGTGGTAGCGTACAGCATTATGTCCTTCAAATGTTTTTCCATTACCATGTAAGATAAATTAAATGACGAGTAACAACTGCAGCGGTTTTTCTAACTTATAGTTATGTATATTATATAATATTACAGTTAAAGTTTTGAAGGAGACATGACGAGATACAATAGGTGCTTTATTTTTGCGACCCCTTTAGCCGTCGTGTGTCTCCTCAAGACATTACGAATTTTGATAGAGCTTTAGATAACTCGTGCTAAAAAAATATTAAAAGCACGCCTACATTGTTTTTCACTTTCTACTTCACATACTGAACTAACAGCCCCTGTATAGGTGGTCTCGGTCATATGTAAAGGGACAATATAGTAGATAGCAATGACGTTACCAAAAGAATTTTAAAATGTGGAAGGAGATTGAGCACAGGTCGAGATGGCTTAGTGGTCAGAGCGATCTGGGAGGCGGAGGCTCGAATCCTGGGCTCAACTTTCCAATATACTCTGCTGAATACGAGGTTCACAATTTTTGCACGTGTCGATCTTGTCATAATATAAGTTTCCGCAAAATCGCTAATTACGCAAATGCGTAGTTTTCAAGAAAAATAATTTTAAAGTTATAATAATTTAGGATAATTTTTCATTAAATGACATCAACATTGCCACAGATTATGTAAAAAGTTTTAAGTAAAAAAGCAAAATTAAAAATTAGCTGTTTATTCAAAGCGCAATGCGCAATTCTTAAAATTTTATAAAAGAAAATTTAAAGACAGGAAAACATAAAATAGATATGTTAGAATTGTGGCCAAACTACGCACGAGCCGAGCTTAGTTATACAATTTTCTAATTTACATTAAAAAAAAAACAATTCTCAAAGAAAGAAAAAAAAAAACTATACAAAGTCAGCAGGGTATATTGGAAAGTGCTTCCGAATCCTGATCAAGACCGTATTTTCTTCCCAAAAAAATTGTAACTATAATCGTAATTGATACTATTGGGCATACATGAAAAAATAAGGTATTTTTTTTAAGTATTTTTTCGAATCCTTTAATTTACTTTAGAGTTCGCTAAGCATGCGTTAATGCTTTTTCAAAGACATATCTTGAATTATTAAGGTAATTGCATTCTTTACGACATTGTATTAACTGCAAAGTTAGTCGTGTCGGTTCGGTCACTTGTAAGTACTGAATTGATTGCAATGACGTCGCCATAAGACGTGTTAAAATATGGAAGAAGAATTCGCGGTGGTGAGCAGAGGTCGAGATGGCTTAGTTGGTCAAAGCGCCTGGAGTATCTATCCGGGAGGCGCAGGTTCGAAGAGGCGCAGGTTCGAATCCTGTTCGCGACCGTATTCTTTTTCCATTTAATATTGTAACTTTATTTTTTCGAATGTTTATCTAATTATGAGAAACTAATTTGGCTATTTTATTTTTTAGAACATTATTTAATGTCAGAGCTCCTGGAGTATTTATCCGGGAGGCGCAGGTTCGAATCCTGTTCGCGACCGTATTCTTTTTCCATTTAATATAATAAATTTCGAGTTCGCTAAGCATGCGTTAATGCTTTTCAAAGATTTATCTTGCATTATTTAATGTTTTATATTTTTTTTAAATATTTCCTCAAATGACGTAATGAGTTCACAAATTTTAACACACCTAGTTATAAAACGAACTAAAACAAACAGCTGTCAGTTTCATGTCAGTTGGTAATGTCAAATGAAGATCACAAATGAATTCACCAAAAACATCCGTTTATATTAATAACCATCAAAATTTGTATAATAAAGCTGGCAACACTTGTTGGTTTGATATTTGTGACTTTCATTTGACATTACCGACTGACATGAAACTGACAGCTCCTTGTTTTGAGTTCGTTTAGAAACTAGTAGTGTTAAAAAATTGTGAACATTTGACGACATTCAGCAAAATATTTAACAAAATTATAAATAATTATATAATGTCCTAATAAATAAAATAGCCAAATTAGATTTTCATAATTCGCAAAATATTCGAAAAAAATTATATAAAAAAATCCTTATATTTTTATGCATGCCCGATTACGTGTCCTTGATTCGATACCAAAAAGTTATTACTACCTATATATTATACCATTAATCTCGTATATAACGAGATTAATGGTGAAAATAAACCGAACTAAAATTGAACAGTGACCCTGAGGTGAATATAATTGAAACACATCTGTATCCAAATATATACCTACGGACGTCTGTGATCGAAGCCATATGGATGAAAGAATATCTCTTGTTGAAGTAAGCCACATCGCCAGGTTTGTTTAGCTTGCTATCAAATGAAATTCTAAAGTTATTTTAGAGCAATGAGAAAAATTTGTGGTATAGGTTAAGGAAAAATGGGAATTTTCTGCTGAAATTGGGTTTCAAGATTACATTAATGTGTGTTATCACTATAGAGCAAAATGGGATTTCCGAGCTACATACTATAATTATAAGGCCCAACTTTATGATTAATAAATAATACATTCTTCTACCTAACCTATAAGTAAAACAAAAATTAAACTTAGTATTTTAAGGAAATTATTTATAAATATAATCATACCAAAAATTGATTAGTTTCTCCCTTTTTTCTATTTATTTGATAGGATTTGTTGCTCAGCGACCATATCACCTTCTCCCTTATTTAGAAAAAAAAATATACATTCCTTATAAAATTAAGGATTATTTTTTATATTAAGAAGAAAAAAAAAACATTAAAAATAGAATTAGGGTTTAAATGACTCCTTGTCATTTACACATTGACAAAATTCAAATTTCGAAATTCAACTTATTATGTTGGAAATATACAAAATTAGATGCTATTTTACACATATATATTGTATAGGGACTAAATAGACAGCAATGACGTCACCAAACGACGTGTTAAAATGTGGAAGAAGATTTCACGGTAGTGAGTAGGGGTAAAGATGGCTTAGTGGTCAGAGCGCCTGGAATATTTATCCGAGAGGCGCAGGTTCAAATCCTGCTCGCGACCGTATTCTTTTTCCATTTAATATTATAACTTTAAAGTTCGCTAAGCTTGCGTTGATGCTTTTCAAAGATTTATCTTTAAATATTCTACACAGTTACATACGCTTTTGGTGCAGTTGTATTTGTGAATGAACCTTCATTATTTCGTGTGGTCAGGTAACTCATATCTAATAGTTACACGATATTATTAGTGTAAGCTCAAAAAAGGAGGCGCTTCTCAATTCGTCTGTTATACACTTATACTTCGTCGCCAATTCTGACCCGATTTAAGGGAATGTTTTTGTGCTTGAATGAGTATTCTCGTGAGGTGTTCCGATTTAAATTTGGTGAAAATGTACTGTAATACAATTAAATATTTCAATGAATTACAGCAATTATTGTAATCGCATATTTGTGTGTTTATGCTTAAGATGGTTTACAGATGGTTTTAATTATTATTAACTTATTATTTCAAACAATCTGTTTTATTAATAATCCTATTTGAAGCAATGGCGGTCACTAAATACACACGATCCATATACACACATCAAAGATGAGATGAACTATTTTTAAACCTACAGAATTAAACTTATGAATAATAGGCCTGCGTGAATATTGATGAGACGATCACTGGATTTCATCATGGTGAATCAATGCTTGTAGGTGTGTAAATAAAAAAATAAACGCATGACAGTGGTTTTAATAATTCTTACAAATATCACACCATTCATTTAGAAGTAAACGGAAACCCCAATATAAATAAAATTCATTTTTCTTTTCCCAATTACATTGGGGTCGGTTTCTATTCAAATCAGATGCAGCTTAATACCAGTATTTAACATGGAGCGACCGCCTATCTGACCTCCACAACCCAGTTACTGCGTAAAACGATATCTCACAGTAAAACCGGTTATTAGATTTTGAAGCATCTGACTACCTGTAACAGCTTTCATAGATTTCTTAGATTAAATTCGATTGAAAATCGGGACCGACGGTTTCACGTAACTTTCGAAGCACGTGAGGCAAGGCCGTAGCCAGGTATTGGTTTCAAGGGTTTATGGGGGGAGTTTAAACATCCCCAAAACCTGGTTACAGCCATGACGTGAGGCAAAAAGTTAGTATTTTTTTTTTAAACTATTTACTTCGTTCTGTTCTTGATCACCATTTAAAGCTCTTATAGCCCAAAAACACTATCTAACTTCAAAATAAAAGAGATATGAATATTAAATCTATTCATGTTTATATTGGAAGAATACTCGAAGGTCTCGCTTCTTAAGTACCGAACTCCAAATATTGAAGTTACGCTACATAAATTATCCACAATGTGTTGAGTGAGTAACCGAACACTTTGTAAATTTCAATGTTCAAATTTGTATACAAATGGTCAGATTTATATGTTTTATTCTGTAGGTAAATAGTTTTTTGAAAACACCCTTACAAATAATTTCTAATTTTCTATGGAAACATTGAAAAATAATAAACCCGAACGGCCCTTGAACTCTTGACCTTTGACAGACCGTGTCATCACTCCGCAAACTGAGCTGTCGTGTCGTTGTGCGATACTATTAAATTTCAAGCTTCCTTGCTTTTCAAGCTAGCCTGATCATTAGTGCTCGTGCCTTCTTTGTATGAGAAGAGGCCTATTGCAAATACAAATGCCTATTATCCTACCTGTTACCAGAAATATATTAGTTAAAAATGTATTTTTAACTAATATATCTCTGTTAATATTTCGTTATATAAGAAATCTTCAGTCAGATCCGGAACAACTTCTGCGAAAATGAACAAACAGAAAAAAAAAGATTTCATTAAAAATAAAAAATAGTAATGATTATTATAAATTACATCACACATGACGTAATTTTCAAGAGCCTTTATCCTGTTCCTCATAGGTACCTTAAAAAACAGGCCAGGTTCGAGTCCGAATTCCGCACTTACGGTTCCGTACCTCCTTAGACGTTGATTATTTTCTATCCTCTCGGCTCAGCAACGTACAGATATCTACGTTCTAACAATAAAAATCTATTGTGTCTGCTAATAAGCAAGGCAACAGCTTAGGCATGTTATCACATATTCCTTAGAATATATTTTGAGCTGATTACCTATTATTAGCTATTACTTCATAATATATAGCTCTGTGGTAGTCAGATAGGTAGCGTTGGCTCATGGTTGACTCCGAAATAATAAAATTAAATGAACTGTTTATTAAAATAATTAATCAACATAGACATAGTAAAGAGGTATAATAGGATTCCAACTGAATCAGATAAACGTTTTACCTAGATAGATCTCAGGTATCAAAAGTGCTCTTTAATATTACCTTTGATTCTGGATATCGGCTCCGCTGCAGATGTCGCACATTTTGCGAATTGCTTATTTTGAGATGTAGCTATTTTACAAAATACTTATTTCGAGGAGTGCCGTTTATGAAAAGTACACGTTTTTTGCCCAATGCACATTCTGCGCCTGAGACTGTATATCTAGTGATTAGCTTAACAGGGTATTAATGGGTTATATTTATTTAAAACCAATATAATATTTATTCTTATTTATTTTTTATTTTTTCACCGTGGGGAGCCATGCTTCGGCACGAATGGGCCGGCTCGACCGGAGTGATACCACGGCCTCACAGAAAACCGGTGTGAAACAACGCTTGTGTTGTGTTTCGCCGAGTGAGTGAGGGTACCGGAGGCCCAAACCCCTAAAAAGGCCGGCAACGCACTTGAGACTCCTCTGGGGTTGCGGGTGTCCATGGGCGTATGCTCGGTTGCCCCGTATACCACAAAAAAAAAAAAATATCAATCATCAATTATCTAACAATATTTTAACAGGAACATATTTTGGTTTTTTACACAATGTGTTTAGGTAGGGAACCTTAAAAAGTATAGGTATTTAAGTTGTATTACAATTTGCATAGACAGCTCTTCATTTCAAATGAATAACCTTAAAACGAATTTACCTAATTTATTTACTTGTTTTATGATTCAAGGTCAGCTTGAATTTAAACACACGAGCACCGTGTTAGTGGTGAGTTCAATCGATCGAGATTTGTCTGTGGATGGGATCATAATTTCATATCGATACACCATGCCTCAGAGAGCACATTAACTGTTGGTCCGGGTTAAAATACCTATATATCTATCAATTCAGCTCAGCTCATATCTACTTACTGCTGAATCATATTTTTATGACACTTGCCGGTCCTGACCTAACCTCGTCCACTGCCCCGCGACCTTTACGAGTCAACATTGCTAAGTAATTTAAATGTAAAGCATAGGTACTTTCTTAAAATTTAAACATTTCCACACACGACGTATCGTGGGTGAGTGTAAACACATATCTCACACGCGCACACAGCCAGAACCAGCTTAATTATCTGTAGGTCCGTGCTGAATCAAAACAAAAACCCGCGAAGAATTCGCTCTCTCAACCGCCGCACTTACTTTATCACCAATCGGGCATGCCGTCTATAATAACAATTGTCACAGATAGCCTTTTGAAATTAATAATTATAGATAATTCCAATGTTATATCAACGCCTTAAAACAATGTTTAATGTTAAAATAAATTTACCTACATCATAATTATAATATAACTAAATTTTAAAGCATGGTGGCTTAATAGTATCCAGATTCTTTAATGATTTTCAATACTATTTTAAGGGACTTAATAACGGCATTGATGAAATATGTGAATGCAACTGTGTACGACTCTGCAAAACCCTTCGGGAGATTCAGGCGTGATGAAGTTTTTTTTTATTAGTAAAATGTGACTCCACTAGTGTACTCTGTAAATCAAAACTAAAATAATTTATCATCAGGTGAACTGTGCCGAAAGTAAACAACGTTTAGTTCTGCTATTGGCTAATAGATGTCGTTAGCAAACAGTTATACGACTTATTATTATTGAGCGATGTATAGAAAATGTATGTTAACCAGATTCTATATTTAAGTTAAAATTAATAAAATTATCTAAATTCAAACAAGTAACTATAGGAAGATAGATAATTATTTTAAGAAAATGACCTTTAGTTAGGACTACTCATCAAAAGATGTCGCTATGTGCTTTATTGTATCGTTACGAAAAACTAGATGTCGCTAGTTGTCATAAGGTGTTTGCAGGAAGCCCACAAAAATATTTAATTAATTAAAATGTATGTCTTGAGGCCGTAGTTGGCGCAGTGGTCGAAAGACCGGCTGCGTCACATGGCGTGGGTTTGATTCCTGCACAGAACAAAAATATTTGTATGATCTGCAGATAAAAAATACTTAATTGTTCCGGGTCTGGGTGTGTGTATATGACATTATAATGTCTACAAGCACCCACGACACAGAAAAAAATTACTAGGTGACGCAAGGTTTAAAAAAATATTATTAATATTAATTATGTAGCATTAAAAATTATTAGCTTTGTTCGTAAAAACTGACGTTCCATAAATACTTTTTGTCATATAAATGATTGAAGAAAGAGTTAAGTGAAACGTTTTAGTTAAAACTTTTAAATGATTTAGGACTGATTAAAAAATTTAACCCAATTTTAATTTTCCTATTACATGATTTAATATCATAAAAATTACTGCTTCATTGGTCTAATGGCCACAAGCAGCTGAGCGTGAGGTTCTTGGTTTGAACCCTGGTCGGGCAAAGTGTTATTGGTTTCTCAGTAGCAGCCCAGAGTTTAGAATTGTGCTCGGTAGATGGCAATAGGCTCAGCGAATATTACATAGGACTTATTAACGTAATTTAACGGCATCTGTAAAATATGAAGATACAACAGTATCCACCTCTGGGAATACAGGCGTGATGCAGTGTAATGTTATTTTAAAACTAAAAAAGAAAATGTATTTTATGTGGAGATTATCAGGTAGGTGCCTATAATTTATTCTCCATACTTCTGCTAAGAACATTGAGCAAAACGCTCATTAACACATCCTGTAATTACTCACATAAGGGAACCAGATGTAACATAAGAAAAAAATATCCATGTGAGTCAATTCTCAAAAAGATTCCACCTTAGTCAATGGGTTTCTATAATTTCTTAGTACAATCGTGACGGCGGACATTGTAATCAAGATGGTTAATTTGTTAATACCGTAAACCCCGCTAGGGGCGCCTGTGTAGGTGTGACGTAGTGTTTCTGCGGAAAATGACGCGGGGCTACGACACACTTGCATGACGCGTTAACGTGACGTAGCCGGGCCAAGGTCGGGTTTAACACTACGATTATGCGGTCGCGTTATATAATGTATACTTTATTTATAAACTTGTGTTTTTATATAATTTTTGAATTGTTTTTTTTTGTGATTTGGATAAAATCCGTTGCTTGTTTTACTTTTTTCTTGTAATGATGTTATTTTATATTTGACTTCAATCACATTAAATAGCAATGAACTTTATTAATGACGGCTTGCGTCTATATTAGGTTTATATAAAATAGTTTGCATGAAAATAGTTACCTAAAAATATAATTCATAATAAAAGTATCAAGTTGTTAATTTTATTTATATCTGACCCAATGATCTCATTTATTTTTAGCTGACCTGTTACTAATCTATATATAGCCACACTAAAGGTCAATGGCCTAACAAGATAATATTAAGGATAACCGTGTGAACAGTATAAAAATAAACAAACATTATTTTTCTCTCTTTCCTTCCTCAATGTGATCTAATTACGTTTGTTATTATATCCGGAAAATATATTACCTATAAGGCATACAATGTATACGTTATATCCACGTAATGTTTGTAACGGTTTTCTCAATGAAGTTTTGGACACATAGAATTATGTAATATGCTATGGGTTTGGTAGCGCTGATATAATGATCTAGATAAAAAATGCACAATTGGGTAGGAAAACCCATAAAAACGTTATGAAAATACAGGGAAAATGTTCATCCCCTTCATGCCGGAAGTAACAAGGACTTGTCTATTGTGTCAGATTATACTGATATTATTATAGCCAATTTGCCATTGTTATTCTCGGATACATTCATTGTGTCTATGAGAAAAGGGCAAAGGTAAAATCGCATGCGCGAATGCTTATTTTTTTAACAAATCGGAAGTCAAACACATAATGAATATTTACAAACCAGGAGAAGTTAAACGAAAATCTTGTGTAATTAAAAGAAAAATAGATATTTACTAATTCCAGTCTACTTATGGCGCAAGAAAATGATGGAATAAATTAATTGATAGCAAGGTTATCGTGCGAGGTAAACGATTATGAGTCATAAGCCATTACTGACAATATAATATGCATTAACATTTGCATCGTGAGTAAAATTGAACGGAATTTTTACGTTTGACGGGTTTCCCACCTTTTGCCATGGAATCCTTTTTCTTTGTAATATTCCTAACATTCGTACCTAATACGGAAAACATTTTTGAGTAATCAATAGGTGAAAAAAGAACGGATATTGTGGTGAATGGAACATTGTATTATCGGTATTATACTAATGCCAGGAAAAGCTGAGTTTCCATGCGATATGGGAATTAAATAAAACCTAGTGTGTCATCTTAATTCAGCTTATAGTTTATCATACATAAAATTTACTATGTTAGTAGATACAGATAAATCTTTCAAATGTATAAAACGTGGCGAATTCTAAAGTTATATTTTTTTTGTGGAAAGAAAAAGTCGCTTATTTACCTGAATAGATAACAATGACGTCACCAAAAGACGTATTAAAATTTGGGAGAAGAATACGGGATAGTGAGCAGATGTATAGTCGAGATGGCTTAGTGGTCAGAGCGCTTGGAGTATTAGTCCGGGAGGCGCTGTCAGTTGTTAATAGGAATAATATTAGCGTCCCAGGATGAATACTGAATAAAAATAGAAATCAATTTTCTTAAGTTTTATAATAACATACACACAATCTTTGAAAAACATTAACGTATGCTTAGCGAACTCCGAAGTTATTATATTAAATGGAAAAAGAATAAGGTCGTCAGGATTCGAACCTGCGCTTCCCGGATAAATACTCCAGGCACTTTGACCACTAAGCCATCTCGACCTCTGCTCACCACCGTGAATTCGTCATCCATATTTTATTGTCTTTTTGGCTATTATATATATATAGTCATTGCTATCTATTCAGTCCCTATACTTTAATTATATAATATTATTTAAGAAATATCATATAAGAGTTTATTTTATTCATACATACAATAAAAATAAAAACAGATTAAATCAGAGAAATATTAAAATGTAGGTACAATCAGCAACAAAAGTCGTTTAACACGCAACAAGACTGCACCCACTGTAGTCCTGGTTATTTTGATATGATGAAATTACTTCTTGCATTTTCTGTATTTATTTGATGATAAGCTTGTTACGTTTTGTACTCCAGAAAGTTATTTGAAAAGATTCAGAGACAAGGCATTTAAAAAAATTGGATATATTCAGCGAGTTTTCGCTGACAGTAGGACATAATGAATGTACTAATATAAACCAAACGACTGATTAACTTTTATAATCGTATTAATTGTTTAATGCTCAAAGGATCATAATTAAATCATATAAATAGATAATACCTACCTTATACACATAAATAAATTGTACTTTGCAAAGGCACTACGTACGTAAATTATATTATTTTTATTGAATCAAAATTAATTTTGACAGTGAATCATATTGGAAAATACTTTAAATAATGCCATTGAATACGTCGTAATAATTTTATGCATTCTACTTTAACGAACTGATACTTCCGATATAGACTTAATTTTAGACACTATATAGTAAAGGCTATAAACTATCGAAAACACTATGTAATAGTCGGACTCGCGCACTAGGTTCCACACTCTGTTGTATTTTTATTTCATTTTATTACTAGTTGTACTCGCGGCTTCGCCCGCGTGGATTTTCAGATTGGAATCTTATTATCACTGAAATAAATATAATATAGCCTATGTTACTCAGTGATAATGCAGCTTTCTACTGGTGTAAGAATTTTTTAAATCGGTTGTTTTTTTTTTAGTTAAATCCTTACATACAAACAAAAATTCAAATATATAGAGATAATATAGGTATAGATTAACCTTGATGAAGACTTTATTATCATATATTCTGTGAACATTTCAATCGTCTACCTATTTAAAGATAAAAGATGTAGCCTTGTAACAGACACACCGACGTAGGCTCCGTAATACACGTATGGTCCCATTTGGCAACCTTTAGGTACGGAAATCCAGTAATAATAACATTCTGTCTCCAGTGTATTCCCCAACGGTTAAGGCAGAATTTTAGGAAATTAAAAACAAAAACCCGCCGCAACTAAAAAGGGCAATCAGTAAAGGAAATCCCAATCACAATCGCCTTTCAAAAAGCGAAATATTTCCACAAATGGAAAATTATTACGACCAATTTAGTCATTGTAACTTTTTCATTAACCGACTTTTAGTAATGGAAAGTTCTGTTGTTACTGACGTGTAATTGTCCAATGGTTTCCATTGATTAACTCTGTGACGTACTTCCATGGCTTATGACCTATATTCTATACAGCTGTAGGTAGGTACAAAGTCCATGTATAGTGTTTCTAAAACACCGAGGCTTAGTCACAATTTTGTAGTATTTTGTCAGCTTTGTATGTGATGACGTAAAGAAGGTCAATGGATGATCAGTGGCCCAATTAACTACTAAGTCATTAAGTAAATGTGTATGAGCAGTGATAGCCTAGGGGTATGACCCTTGGACTCACAAATCAAAGGTCGGAAGTTCGAATCCAAGGCGTTTCGAAGACATGTGCGTATTAAATTAATTATCACTCGCCTAAAACGGTAAAGGAAATATCTTGAGCAAAACCAGCACACCTGAGAGATGTTCTCGATAGTATGTAAAGCCATGTCAGAGACCTACGGGTAGCTTTAACTCTGACACTAGGTTGTTCATCAACCCCACGATAAAAAGAAGAATAGCGTAAAGCATAATATCTCTGCAAATGCGTAATCTATTATTCCTGTTAATAATCAATGATATAATATTTTAACATTAAAATAGGAAAATAACATAATACAGCATCATACTTAAAGGCTGTATGGTTGGCTGAAGGGATAGGAAGTGGGGTGTATCTGAGTTGTATCATTATATAATAGGCGTCACGACCGTGGTAATACATTGACCTTGAACTGGTCCATCGCAGCAGGGAATTTCAATACATTGCGAGGCTAGCTTATACTGGTTTTGTAACCACTGACGTGTAGCGAGAGCCACGGGGTGAGCCTATTGCTACCTACCGCCGCGATTCCAGACTCTTAGCGCTTAAAAAGAATTTTCTAACAGCAGTACCCAATAACACTTTGTATGATCGAAAATCTAAGTCACTCGAAGCAATTCACATTCAGACGCCGCGCTACGCAACAAGGCGGTTGGTAAAGGGAAACAAATATTACAGTTAAATCTTTCAAATGTACTAACGCATGCGTAGCGATCTTAGCGAAAAAAAATGTATATATTGTGGAAAAAATTATACGCTCGTGAGCAGGATTCGAACCTGCGTCTCTTGGATAAATACTCCAGGCAATCTGACCACTAATCCATCTCGATCTCTGTTGCTGTGCTACCCCATAAAAAAAAATGTTTTTTTTTTCTTCCTAATTACCTAGATTTACGAGCAATTAAACGTTTTGTTGGCATGAGTCACTGGTGTCCATTAATTATTTATGTGACGTTATTTCATGGATTGTTACGACATAACTGTTCAAAGTTCATGGATGATAAATCATGTCACAGTGTAATATCTCTTAGTCAGAAATACACAGTTTTGTAGTATTTGTCCTGGATTTTATGGTGTTGACCTTAATAAGGTCTATAGTGGGTGGTCACTGACCCAATTAATTACCTACTACGTTACTGTGATGTGATCATAATTATATTTTTTTACAAATACTTTGACAACTAGTTAACTTAAACATGAAACGTAAATGAAAGTTCCTATATTGATTTCAGATTTCTTTCTATAAGAAATTGTGGGTAAGTCTTGATATACAGAAATTATAATTATTTATTTGAATCTAAACAGACTGTGTTGGTACATCATCATCCCGCTGCCCTTATCCCAATTTATTTGGGGTCAGCGCAGCATGTATCCTTCTTCCACTTTCTAATCGATTTTGAAATTGCATGCTACTAAAGTTGATACATAATTATTTTTCAATCGGTCTAAATATTGGGTAAAAGATACCATATTCAAGAATACCCATATTCTAGATGCTTAAACTTAACCTAAACTAGGTCGCAACGGCCCTCGAGTTGGGGGGATGTCTCAAGTGTTCCCGGACATAGCTGCAAAAGGAGGTCCAGAAGTGGACCGCGCACGGTGGGTCACGAAGGCCATGCATTGCAGTTCTCGCGGCTTATCCACTGAAAGGCGAGAGTAGGCACACGGTGGAGTTTTTAGTGGGTGAGCCCCACATAACCACACTGGTTCCCCAGGTGGTGCGGCATGCGTGAGGCATATTCTCCGCCAAAAAAAAGTGTCAGCTAATGAAACAAATGATAAAGATTTGTATAGAAGACATAAGGAAAATATCTTGTTATTCAATATTGTTGCGGACAGAGTATTAATAACAATAAATGTATTCGTTCAATTAATTAGATCCAATTAATCCGTGGTACACATTTATATTGTTTACTATAATCATATAATTTCATATCTACGTTTAACAACATAATAGTTCTCTCAGCACGGAATAAACCACACGTATAATTTATTAATGGGTACTAGACTATTATACTATTAAAATATGTTTAAGGTAAACAGTAAAACAGAATTCGAATAGAAGAAAGTTAAATTAAATTAAAATGACGTAGACATATTAGCTACACAGATTTAAGCGGCAACGATTATTGAGTATTTGAAAACTACTAAACAAAATGTAAAATACATAACATTCTTTTTTTTGGGCAGCCGTGTATAAAGGGAACCTTTAAAATGTATGAAAGCCGCGTAATCAATGATTTCATAAGGGAAATCCGATGAAATCATTTAAAATCTGTAAAGTAATGGGTTAGTCATACGTCATAACATTCAGCTGCTCAAACAACCATGTCGGCGACAATAGTGTCTGGTGATGTATGAGCCCATGTGGACGTGGATACGTAAGTGGTATGATTTGCGCATGTGTGAGTGAAATAAGGTTTTCCCATACATTACTTTTCATAGAGAAACTAGTTCATTCATGATGCTACTGAAATTACATCGTACGGTAGAATAGTTTACAGAACTATGAGTCAAGGTTTAGATTGTTAACATACATTACGGAATATAGCCCACACTCACACTTCACCAATTGACGGTGAGTCTATTGCCATCAATCGGGCACAGTTCAAAAAATCATAATAGCACTTTCCCGAACCCAGGTCCTCACAGACGTGCTGGTGACCACTAGACCAATCAAGCGGATTTAGATTAATTGAGAAGAATTATAACACGAGGTTACTTACTCTATCTAGTTCTTAAGATGCTTCTAAACGTATTTAGGATGTAGTAATATATTTATAGGTATAGTCCTCCAGACCATATATCGTCCACGGCGGCCTATCTCCGAAGAAATTAGCCAAGTACGCAGGAGATATTATAGTGCACAAGTGTATGCACAAACACAGGTTCACTTCCTCTTCCTTCACTCCCATAACCCGGTGGGACGGCAACTCGAAATGACCGGAGAAAGATCAGGCGCAGGACCGACGGCTTAACGTGCTCTCCGAAGCACGAGGATGTCACACCACCAACTTCGGTCGCAATGGTTTAGTTCGTCAGAGCGTCTGAAGTATTTATCCGGGTAGCGCAGTTTCTCACCCTGCTCACAACCTTTTTATCTTTACACAAGATTTTTAATCTTTCGAGTTCGCTAAGCATGCGTTTGCGATTGATCTGTACTTATGTGTCTTTATAATTCACTCATAAAGACTTATTATCTGTCGATTATGAGGTAATAACTAAGCGATGTACGTTTTCCTATATGCCTAAACACTCTAGTGTGCTACTGAAATCTTATTGTATCACAGAGCAGTTTTCAGAAACATGCGTCATGTTCTGATAAATTCATACAAACAAAAGGTAAAACTACCTACCTATAGTTGAGGTTAAGGATAAAATAAAAACGATAAAATATTTGATCCTTGTTGATCAAATTAAATGCCCATTATCATATACCTAGTAACGTAACAGGTTTTATATGGCGATCATTACACGTTATTTAGAACACTGTGCAGCGTTCGTGGTGGCAATAAATCTGCCTAGCTTATTCCCAAATACGTTGGGGTCAGCTTCCAGTCTACCCGGATGCAGCTTAATACCAGTATTATACATGGAGCGACTGCCTATATGACCTCCACAGCCCAATTCCTGTGTAACACGATATCTCGTTGTATGACTGGTTGTATTGAGGATTCTGACTATCCGTAACGGGTCCCATAGATCCTTATTCGACAATCGGGGCTGACAGTTTAACATGTTCTCCTGGCATGAAGGGGTCTTGATATGAAAATATGGTCGCCCATTCACGGCAAGCACAGCTTAACCTCGATCGATCTGTGCGGTCGTTAGTTAGCCACGAGCTTCTCCCTGTAACCAAAAATACACGTGATTAATGCGGTTAAAAGTAGTTTTATTATAATGTGTAGTGGTCGCAAAAACCTAAGATATTAGTTTTAATAAACTATAAAATAGGTTTTTCATCATCGAGATGTCAATTGAATATGATATTTAAACATTCCTGGTTCTAAGTAATATACATTTTGTAGATCATCATGGCTACGTAAGTTATTTAGCTTAACAATTATTAAAGTCTTTATCCAATTAACTTAATTTTCATTAAACTATAAATGTCGTGGGACGGACTCAGGAACAATTTGTGAGCACAAACCTGGCATTTACGGCTCTTACTTTTACAATTTTATATGTTTATTGATTTTATATTAATATGTTTCTAAGTTATTATTATATGTTTAATGGCGTTAATTCAGAACGTTAATCTGAGTTATACTCACAGTAGTAAGGTACTTTCTAAGATAATCTAAGATATACTCTCTCGGAGTTAGGTCGAAATTTCGGTCCCGACCGAATTTTCGACCATGGCGGCCTACCTCCACGATGATTAGCCAAATACTCAGGACATATTATAGTGCATAAGTGTATGCGCAAACACAGGTGTACTCCCTCTTCCTTCACTCTCATAGTCCGGTGGGACGGCAATCCGACACGACCGGAGAGAATTCAGGCGTAGGACCGACGGCTTTACGTGTTCTCCGAAGCACGGGGATGTCTCACCGCCAACTTTCTAACTTCTGGACTACTACTGAGAATAACCTAACAAAAAAACTCAATAACACTTCTGCAACTTTTAGAACCCAAGATCGGATTGGGCTGCCGTCCCATTAGATTATGAATGAAAGAAAGAGGGAGTGCATCTGTGTTGGTGCATACACTTGTGCACTATCTCCTGCGTACTTGGTTAATCTCCGTGGAGAGAGGTCGCCGTGATCGAAAATTCGGTCCAGCGTATATTTTTATTACCTTCACAAACGCAATGTCCGTAACCAGCTCACTGACTAAGTTTGACGCACTGAATTATCCATTAATCTCCCAAACTGAATGAAATACTTTGAAACTTGATATTTTTTAAAGGCACTACTGAAACAGAATATTTGGCGATATTAGATAATAAATTATGTTTTCGGATACTTAAATTAAGGATTAAGTGTCGAGTTGCACTTGATCGTTAAGTAAAAAAGATTTTTTTGTGCCTGTGATTGCTTATAGATAATAAAAGTAGGTAGGTAGTCTTGGCTTAGTAATAACCACACTGGTCTACCAATCGGCTATAAAGGTTACGCTGCATTTGCTGCGGTTGGTCTTTGGATGGGTGTATTTTATATTTAGACCCATCCGTGCCTCGGTGAGAAAAATTTCATAAGATAATCATTGTTACGCGATAAGGATAATTGTTACATACTTACATGCTATCCTATCAGATTATCTATACCCGACAGAAGTGGAAGGAAGAATTGAAATAAGAATCAATATACAGCCAAGTCCTAGTCGAACTCGCCCCTTGAGGCGTATAACATGACATAACATAGCGTCACGCCTTTATTTCCCGAAGGCGAAACGAAAACTATCATAGTTACATTATTGTTGAATTTGGATTAAAAAATTTACCGTTCTATCCAACTCGTAAAAGATAGCGTGACAATAAGTTCATTAAGTTTCAAGGTAAGAATGCCTACGTGAAATATAGTAAGCGAATGTACAATCATCAAAGATGAAGTCATGGCATACATAGGTGACAAATATTTATGTAATTTGTGACTAACTATGCACACAAGGGGCTCGTGTGAAAACGAATATGTATTTAACTGCATGAATATTACGTATTCACTCAAAATACTTACATTCGTAACCATTAAGAATGTTTTCAACACACTTGCTCGTAAAGAGGCTCCTATTGTACCGCTGTAAGTTCATAATGCAGATTTTTACCCACTCGTTGTTTCACTTTACATACATTTCATAAAACCTTTATGAAATCTCAGCACAGAGTTCAAAGTTTTTTTTCCAATATATAGGCATGCGAATACGAAGAGTGAGTGATATTTGTTTTACTTGCTCGGTTGACGTAAGGTTGTCGTGCCTTTTTGCTCAAGTCTAATGTGATGGTGGCCGAGTGGTAACGGGTTTGCCTTTTGAGCCGCAGTTTGTGAGTTTAAACCTGGACAAATGTGACATTTAAAATGTCATATATACCTTCTTAGTTAATCTAAAACATCACAGACATACGTTAAAGGAAAACATCGTGAGGACACCTACACTTAGTGGTCTGAAATTGCCAACCCGTAGTTAGATAGCGTGGTGATCAATGCTCTTGCCTTCTCTGTGTGAGAAGAGGCCCTGCAGTAGGAAAGTAATGGACAGGTTATGTTGTATTATGTATGTATCTAAGTCATTTCAAGTTCACGAAAGGATTAAAAAACGGTGTCACATACCATCTCGCCTGTTTGCCATTGGGGTAAGCCGTTACTTTTGATTCCCAATTGCTGTGAGTCTGACACATCTTTTTCATCTATGCTCATTAACTTCTTCATGCATGAAATGATGATTTACCAACATTTAATGAAAACCTATTTTTGTCGTGATATAATTTACCAGAGAAGAATTTTATATCCTGTTACGGCTACTTGAAGCACAACGGTGACGTACTGCATACGTCATTATCGACCGCAGATATCAAAATGACGGAGCAAAAAGTATAAGGGTTTGTACCCACGAAGGTGTGTTTATCTAAACGGACTTTGCACCGATACATCATGGGTTTGTCGTGATCTTTAAACATTGTATGTACATTGAACACCTTTGGTAGTATTCATGAGAAATCTGAGTCACATTATCCTTAAATTGTAGACAATTACAAATGCCTTATAAAGTATAAAATAAATAAGGATTTCATAGGGATAGGGAAGACATTATTGTTATTAATATTAAATTACCTTAAAAAGGTCAGGGAAAGTAAAAGATGTATTGATTCGTAGGAAATATTGAATTTAATTAATATTTTATCTTCTTCTTGTTATTGTGTGGTTGATGAACAACTTAGGTCAGAATTTAGGCTAGCCGTAGTATTTCATTATTATTTTGACAAATGACATACATGTTATCAGGTAAAATACTAAATATTGTATGCCTTTTAAGGTTTCTTAATAACATGTTTGTTCATCAAAATGTTAAATGACAGTAAGAAAGTTTTAGATAATATCTAAAATAGTAAAAATATGTTCTGGTATCACTCTCAATCCAGCTCACCTATTCCAGCATAACTGGAATCATGTAAACGGCGAATCCAGTGCAATTAGAGCTGCTTTCTTCTTAAAAACATTGTCACTGTAGTATTGGCTTGAACTGCTTCCTGCTTTTAAAAACCTAGAATAGTGTAGGCAATCGCCATTCCAGTCCATGTGTAGTTAATGAACAACCTAGTGTCTAAGTTAAAACCACTTGTAGTCCTCTGATATCTCTAACTTATGTTCACATACACCAGCATATCGTCGGGAACATCTCTCAGGTCAGCAAGTTTCCTTACAATGGTTTCCTTCACCGTTGCATTCGATAATTAATTTCTAGTACACAGACTGCGCAAAATCAGTGGTGCGTGCCTTGGGCTCGACTTTGCGACCTTGGACTTGACAGTCCAATTGTCGGTATTTTAATTAACAGAAAAAATAACAGAATGATGTTTGTTAAAGAAATATAGGGCTAAACCCGCACGGGCCAAATGATTGTGATCTACAAATTAATTGTTCCGGGTCTGCATGTGTTGTGTGTGTGTGAGATGTGTATCTGTTCACACAGACTAGAAAACTTCCAAGAGTTAAAATTAAAAAAAAAAACGATTTTGAATACAATGGTAAAGTTATTTATTTATCCATTTATCTCTCTCTATTGTAAATGAATAGGTACAGAATTCAAATTAAAATTCTCTACTAATAAATTATTTACAATGCTTTGTCTTGAATGCACTTGCAATAAGCTTAGCCTGTCCGGCAGGAAGCTTTCCGTTTTCCATATACATAGCTAATATATATAACTATTATATATATAAACGTTATAATAAACCTATTCCTAGTAGGAATTTTTAAATAATGAGATTAAATCTTGTATAATAAAAGTCTTACTTTGTTTTGTTGTAGTCCACGAAATGAATTTTATAACACTTACGACGAGTGATACCGCGACCTCACAGAAAATCGGCGTGAAACAACGCTTGCGTTGTGTTTCGCCGAGTGAATGAGGGTACCGGAGGCCCAAACCCTTTAAAAGGCCGGCAACGCACATGCGACTCCTCTGGGGTTCCGGGTGTCTATGGGCGGCGATAATCGCTTACCATCAAGCGATCCGTCAGCCTGGTTGTCAATCATCCCATAAAAAAAATGCGATTTCTACCAGGCAATCTAAAGATGGCGACGAGGAAATTAAAATGTCTGAGTAGTCTACAGTATCTACAAATCTGCCTAGCTTTTTCCCAATTACATTCTCACATCTTTAATACAATTATCTACAGTCAAATCTACGAGTACATCTTCAAAATGAAGTGAGTGTGATCGCATAGCGAATTGATGATTTCAAAATGAAATCATAGTAATTATTTCAACCACTCTAATAAATTATATAGTGAGTAAGTATGTTCTTTATTCATATTGTAGGTAATAATTAAGTTTTATTTTTGTGATAAGCATTTAAACAAATCAATTAAAATGGACGATCTCATTTTAAACACTTATGAATGATATATTATCAAAACTTGATTTTATCCTTATCAACACCACCAAGCACTATATTTGAAACACCGATTGATTCAACTTCTAAGATTGATGAATGATTCAACAGGCAACACAACACAGGATTTTCTAACAACTGTCATTAGTTAAAAATGCAATAAGTAAAAGGCGACATTTCACCTTTCCTGAATCATCGAAGGTTGTGTCAATGTAGACTTCCAACCGCAGACCGTTCAGAGCCATCTAAGGGTAAAGAATGCTCAAACTTAGTCAGAGCAGGGATTTCCGAAATTCAGTTCTCGTAAAAATATTTTGAGAGCAACTCATAATGCCCTCGATTACAATTTGACTAACATTATTTGCTCGTACACAACATTTTCAATGTGTTAACGATTCTTGTAATATGAGAGCAAATTTTTTGCACATTCTTTCATAATTCCGAGTACTTTTTCTTGGGTTTTCCTGCTGCCCTTTAAAGTTCCTTCACCAAAGTCAGATTTATGGGTGTACTTGGAAAGTTTATAGAAATGTGAAAGGACATTGTCAGGGCAATAATTATGGGCAATTAAATGCAAATTGTGACAATATAATTATACTTACATACTTATATCGTAGTGTGGGTTTCTCTACCTCTACCTTGACGTAAAGTAAATTTACACTTTTAGTACAGGATTTATCACTTAGACTACAACTAATTTCAGGGTCTGTTTTTGAAGTACAGAATGTCTTCCACCTTATTTTGTATAAGCGTTTTTTTTTGCATTTGCATAGCCGCTTGCAATCAAAATCAGCATATAACCCTTAACTATCTATCTACTGTTCATAGGCTTCTCAATAACCCTTACAATGAACATCTAAAGCGGAAGTACATACTTCCGCTTGATACATATCAAGCCTGATTGAAGTAATTCTCATCAGATTTTTTTGTTTTTCTACTTGAAAGTAGACGTAGGAGACGCTGCTGCTAATCTCCTTACGGTAGCTTATGCAGTTTGCCTTTAGCGATACCCTTAAAATTTTATGGACAGACAATACCTGAAATAATATTTAAATAATATAGTTATTGTAGTGATAGAAATAATTCGTTTGACAAAAATGAGCTGTAAAAGTGAATTGGTCTCCTAGACAAGGTCACTCAGAAATTTTAATATCTATAAAACTAAGTATTTAAATATCAAACATGTTCATTGTTTTTTCCTTACTTCTTTAGAAAAGGAATACGGTTATTCATTTCTGCTACAACAAAATTCTAAAGAATGATGTGATCAAAAAGACCCGTTCCATATTTCGGTTATGTGTCAGAAGGTCGTCGATTGAAACCTCTAGGTAGTTGCGAAACCAAAGAAGATCCGAGCGTATTCGTGAGAGTAAACACGTGGACCACTCGTGCGCTCTATTCTATACCTTTCATAACATTACACATAACATATGAATCACAGTTATGGTGAAAGTGACCTTCACATTCGCCGGCCGAAAACACAAAAACAAATAATTATTACATCGCTACGCGTGACTCACACCTGATCTGATCTGGTTCCATTGGCACAGGTTTAAAATATAATAAGCCAAATAATGATATCATTAGAAAAGCATTTAACTACAATGATATGAACTAAATAAATATATTTACTTTGTAAATACTGCGTTGCATTCCTAGATATTTATTATGTTGTACTACTAATCTTAATAGAAATTGAAGTGTTATAAGATTAGTAGGTTTCTCTTCATGTTTATGTCAGGTACAGTTTAAGATTGGACGTAGGAGTTAATAATATGAGGGCGGCGATCTTATTCTGGTCTAATAAATAATTTGAAAGGAACACTTCCGTCTAAAACATTTTTTTTTGTAATTCTACCTTAATGAGAAAGTAGGGTATTACAATTATAGACACCCGGGTAGATCCGGTTAAAACAAAACTGCCCACTTCTTCCTTTATGTGTGTAAAGGACACAGGAAATGTCGCAAGAAGACTATATGTGCTATAGAAAATATTTCACGAAACCTGGATGGGTTTGAACATTTCGGATTTGTATAAAGGATTTAGATCTATGCCAGAGCTATCTCCGACACTGAACCTCGCACGTTGTAGTATGAAGTGTAGCGCTTCATATTAAGCCCAGCCCTATACATTTAATTAATTTCAATCCGTTCCTCACTCGTGCCCAAAACGTGACACGGGTCGGACTATGCTCGGACACAGTTCGATAATAAATTATCTCTTAATAGGGAAAACTGTTTCTTATTTAATAATAAAATAAGATATCCACTATGAGCCGTGCCAAGTAGAAAATAATAATAATCACATCTTAAGGAAAACATCTTGTTTTTTCAGACAATCGTTGTAGTTTTTATACTGTAAATATACTACCACCATACAAACCCAGTAAAACATCTAGTTTAAATCTTTATCAAAAATACCTTAGGCCGCTAACTCGCCAGATGGTAAGCCGTGGGCCAAAGACGGAACATGTAGTTCTTCATAGTTTATAATATGAAACCAAACCTCTTTCCTAATGTTAACTCAAGGTGCTCACAGCCCGTTGTAAACACAGGTCGGTACCTATACAATCTTTGAGGTTAAGCAATTTATGATGTGGTCTGTCTACGAATGAGTAATTGCTAGAACCATTTCTATCTAAGCGTCTCCATGAAGGTCACTTTCACCATTACTGTGATTCCTATGTTAAATGTAATGTTATGATATGTGCACGAGTGATATACTTAAATCAGTAAGATTGCCTTCAGGCTGCTTTAATAAATCCCACACCAAGTTGGCTTTTAATCTCACAAAAAAGAAGAGGTTTTTAAATTATTGAATAAATTTTTAAGAATATAAGTATTTTCCTTTTAATATAATAACTAAACTTTAGAGTTCGCTAAGCGTGCGTTAATGCTTTTCAAAGATTTATCTTGAATTATTAAGGTAATTGCATTCTTTACGGCATTGTATTAACTGCAAAGTTAGTCGTGTGGGTTCGGTCACTTGTATAGGGACTGACTTGATAGCAATAACGTCGCCATAAGACGTGTTAAAATATGGAAGAAGAATTCGCGGTGGTGAGCAGAGGTCGAGATGGCTTAGTGGTCAGAGCGCCTGGAGTATTTATCCGGGAGGCGCAGGTTTTCATAATCATAATCATATTCTCTATTGCAAATCCACAATGTAAAGATAAGATGGTAATATAAATAACATGGTAGCAATCGTGGACCCTGATGGGCACAGCAAATAGTAAATTAGAAGAGAGGAAGGCGTTGTATATATAGAAATATTTGTTTATGCTCTAGTATTCATATTCCTTTTTAATGTATCTAAGTATGTATAGTATTGTTATTATGTTTGTATTTTTAGTAGGTATTTAGATATAAGTATATTTTTTGTATTTTGGTACATTATATTATTAGGTTATCCGTTCTAAATTTTGTATAAATTTATTGTGTTATTTTTGTTATATTTATATTATTGTATTATTTATATTTGTTGATTATGGTGAATATTTTATATTTTTTTTGTTACAGCTGAATATTTAATTGTTCATTTTTTATATTTAAGTTTACTTTTATATTATGTATTTATTTATTATTTATTATATTTATATTATAGGTAAGTATGTATGGGTTTAAGCAGGAAAAGGTGTTTGTTAATATGATTATATTTGTATAAAATTAATATTTTCATGTTATTTGTTAATCCGTAAGATATTCACTAATCGTGTAGTATGCTTTATTTATTAGTATTTGCTTTAGGGTGTTTAGGACCTTCGTGTCGCTAGGCTCACCTTTTATTTTTTTGGGTAATTTATTAAATATTTTGATGCACATTACATATGGGCTATTTGAGTGTAGTGTCATGTTGGATGTAGGTAGCATAAGCATGTTTTTGTGTCGCAGTGATCTGTTTGTGTGTCGATCTCCGCGCTTTGTAAAGAAGGTGGAGTACCTTCTAACGAATTTACATATTTCTAGAATATAAATGCATGGCAACGTAAGTATTTTATGTTTTTGGAAATAGGATTTACAACTGTCTGTTTGTTCAATGTTTGTAAGTATTCGGATTAGTTTTTTTTGTTGTATGAAGAGTGATGGTGCGTCGGTGCTGTTGCCCCACATGATGATGCCGTAGCTGAGTCGGGAGTGAGCGTAAGCGTAATAAGCACTCAATGCAGTTGGTAGGTCTGTGGTTATTTTTAATTCTCGAAAAGCGTAAGTAAATTTGGAAATCTTGGATTTAATGTTTTGGATGTGTGTCTTCCAGTTGATGTGAGTGTCTATTGTAAGTCCGAGAAGCGTGAAATCGTCGACAATATCTATTTTTATATTATTTGTAGAGAAGTTAATTGTTATTGGAGATTTTTGATAGGGGTAAAAAGTCATAATTTTTGTTTTTTTGTCGTTTATTTGTAAGTTATGTTGATCCATCCATTCTATAGTTTTATTGAGTATAGTTTGTAGCTGTGTATTTATTTCTGTTTCGTTACGGCATGAAGTAAGAAGGAAGACGTCATCCGCGAATAGTATACAAGGCTCATTCATAATTTTTGGAAGGTCAATACCAATAACGCTGCCCTGTGGAATTGATGAGTTTAGGATTTGTCTATCTGATCTTATATTAACTATTTCGTTATTATCTTGGTTATAATATTCAATTTCTACATATTGTTCTCTGTCTTTAAGGTATGACTGAAACCATTTATGAGTGACTCCGCGAATTCCTATTTTATATAATTTGTCTAATAATATATTAAATTTAACTCTATCATACGCCTTAGTCATGTCAAGCAGTACACCTACTGCGTATTTTTTATCGTTTAAGATATTGACTATTTCCTGCATATATTTATAAACTGCCAGTGTTGTTGATCTTTGTTTTCGGAATCCATTTTGTCCCTCATCAAAAATTCGAATCCTGTTCGCGACCGTATTCTTTTTCCATTTAATATTGTAACTTTAGAGTTCGCTAAGCATGCGTTAATGCTTTTCAAAGATTTATCTTGAAGTATTATAGAGTAACAAGCACGGATCTTAATTTTTCATGGCCTATGTGTCATCTGGCCCAATTCGTATGACGTAGTCCCAAAATATTCAACCATTTTTTGACCTTTTATTGTCTACCGGGGAATTTCAGTTCAGATACATATCTTTTTAGTTTTCACGAAACGGAACTGAATGAAATACCTTCGTGAACGAAAGTTTTTGCTTTTAATATTGCGTCATTGGTTTTAATAGCTCAGGGTGTCCCAGATCGTGAGTTCGTGAGTGACGTCACTGTTTGAACTGATGAATGAGATTTGTTAAGTATTGTCTATTGGTTGGGAAATTTTATTTCTAATCCGGATGCTGATATAATTCAGAATAACAATTTTAAGTTTGTATATTTAGCCCTTGAAGTATTTAAGGCATTATCCGAAATCCAACGCACTATGGTCTCAGGAAATAAAATAATATAACATACGTATAATTAGATTTATGATTGAATTCCATTGATATTTTAAATATCAGCCAACATTACATAGTAGTTTAAAGGATGAAATTAAAGGATTCTACCATTGAAACTGAACAACTTTATCTAAGTTTAATAGCTTTTTTTTTATCCTAATTAATAAAATAGTTTTAGTTTTAATAATAGTTAATTTAGATAACAGATTTTTTTCTTATTATTTTTAGTTAGTTAATATAAGTTAGAATAATAATAAACCCTACTAAAAAAATGTATCTAAGAAACACAAATTAAAACATAATAATAAATTATTTGAATAATAAATTTCGTGAGGAATATTCATATTAATTATTATTCACCGGTTACTGCTCACATGCATTTAATTTTTCGGGGCCGAGGAATCAGCTCATGACTAAGGGCCCGTTCGAGCTCAAAACTAGTCGGGCATACCCGAAAAATGGACGTGAGAAGTAACCGGTGAACAATAATTAATATTATAATAAAACAACTTTTAACCGGATTAATCGCGTGTATTATTAGTTTTTGTTTTTCCTGACGTTTCGAACACTTTGCAGTGTTCGTGGTCGCAGGAGGACTCAATAATTAATATAATAATAAATTGTTTATAAGATTTTTATATTTTTTACGTAAAAGAGTATCGTTGACTGCCTGGTTAGTCGCAAGCACGGCTGCTGAGCGTGATGTCCTGAGTTCGACTCTTGGTTTGAGCAAATTGTTATTAAGTTTTTCTGTTATAAAATTCTCAATAGTAGAGTTTGGAACTGCTCCTGATTGATGGCAACAGTCTCATCACCTTTTACATGGGAATTGATAACTGCATCGGTATTGTGAGTGTGCACCACAATCTGCTTCTCTGCCTTAATACTTACATTCAATCACAACTGTGTTCCATTGGGGTAGGCAGAGACTATTGCTTTCCAATTGCTACGATTCTGTCACACGTCTTTCGTTTTAACTTTGTTCATTAATCTCTTCTTGCACGCTTGTTGGTTCAGGTGGCTCCTGGCCTGCTCTCTTTTCAGAACGACCGCAATTTAATTGTTTGCGTTCGTTGAGGTTAGTTTCTTCTTTATTCCACTTCGCACTCACCTCAATACTAGTTTTGTCGATTGCCTTTCATCTATCCTTTCTACATGACTAAACCATAGCATACCTACCTTTTTCAATCATCGTCAGTACATTCTCTTAAGCACCGCCACGTTCCCTAATCACGGTGTTCCTCACTCTGTCTTTCAAAGTTTCTAACCCTTGATACATACCTAGCTTCACGCCTGTATTCCCCGAAGTAGTAGGCACAATTACACCCACATTTCAGCAATGCTCTTATTAAGTCCCATGTAAAAGGTGGTGAGCCTATTGCCATTCCACCGGCCACAATTCCAAACGCCTGCTACTGAGAATTTCCTAGCAGAAAAACTCAATAACACTTTGCCCGACTTGGGAATCGAAGTCGAGACCTCATGCTCAGCAGTCGAGCTTGGGACCACTAGACCATCGCGGCAATCAGGCAGGCTTACCCTTAATGAAGCTATGAAATATAGTATAAGTACCTTTTTAGACATTTTAAGATAACTCTTGCAAGTTATATTAAAACTCGCCTACTTATGTTTCCTTCGTTGCGTAATACCTTAGAAAATGTAACGCTTATTTATAAGAAATCTTTTTGTTCTACAAATTCTATTTTAGAAGTACATATCTATTACAGGATAACAAGCATCATCATATTTTCTGCGCGTGTAACTTATTGCACTTGAATTTTATCGTATATTTATAAAGTACTGAGTCTATTGTTATACCTCTCTGTTTTGTATTTTAATTGTGTGATTTTCGAAAATTCAATCGGTACTTTGCGGCGGAACTGACTTCCGATCAATTGCAATCGCTTTCATTTTGACATTTCGGCAATACACATTGCGTTTGGTTTATTAGTCACTAGCTGATGCCCACGGCTTCGCCCGCGTGGATGTTGGTTATCGCGACCAAAAGTTATAATGAAACTTTGATCCCGTTCCCGATTTCCGATTACCGCTTTATCATTGCCTATTTTTTTAAGGATTAAAATGGATAGAGTATGTTATCCTTAAGAGATAGACATATGCCATCCCGGACTTTTCTGTAGACCTATATAAGATACACAATTCCACCATTCATCATTTTGTTATATCTCATAGGGTTTAGGCTGTGTTTTCGTTGAAAGCTCCCAGACGGCTTATTTTTTTCCGACACCTCTTACAAATATCATTATTTTAGCCAAAAAACTTGACAAATTATATATTAAAACCTTTCTCTTGAATACTTCTATCTATTAAAAAACTGCATCAAAATCCGATGTGTATTTTTAAAGATCTAAGCATACATAGGGACAGACAGCGGGAAGCGATTTTGTTTTGTACTATGTAGCAAAGAAGGTGATATAGGTTTTTAACGTTTTAGAAGATACGGCGCAATGTATGGCATATTGATGTGTATTGTCATTGCATGTCAGTCCGCAATTACCCTGCTGGTTGATAGAAACTTCATCTCTTAGATTAGACATTACTTTATACATAGTATGACGCCTATACACTGCATACTGTGTTTTAAACTGCTGTACAAATAAAATACACAAAGATTTCATCGATACCATTATTTAGGCAGCTGAAGATTTCCTAAAAGAAAAATTCAGTGAAACTGCTCGACCTTGCCGACGACACAGGTAACTTTTTATCCTAGAAAGAAAAGGTATCTACGAGGTGTGTATAGTACAGTTGACGCATAGGCGCGGCATATAGCTACAGAATTTTGCTTCTAGAACATTCTTACTAAGTACAGAAAATTCCATTGTCCCAGTTCCATTTTATATAATATCTCTTACACAACATAGCAAATCTCTCCAACTTGCAAATAAATGTACCTACTTGATCGTTGCCTACTTTATCATCTTATGATTATAATCGCCCAGTTTTCGTCCCGATCTTGATTTCCTTTATAGAAATGCATAACATAACATAGCATCACGCCTGTATTCCCCGAAGGAGTAGGCAGAAGTGTACACAGTTATACACCCACACTTCACCAATGCTTTATTAAGTCCCATGTAATAATAGGTGGTGAGCCTATTGCCGTCTATCGGGCACAATTCCAAGATCCATGTGAATTTTCAAACAGAAAAACTCAATAACACTTTGCCCAACTCGGGAATCAAACCAGAGACCTCGTGCTCAACAATCACGCTTGGAACCACTAGACCAATGACGCATACAAATGCGTCATTACATCACTCATACTTTTTCTTTTAATAAATCTACCTGGCCCTCATTTTGAAGTTTTCCTGTGTCGTGGGTGGGTGCATTAGTTGCCGGGGTTGCAGTAAATGCAGTTGCGATCCGGGACCCGGGTAAAAGTATGTGGAGGACCAGGTGTTTTTCAGTCGCAAGAAGTTCAGTACAGCGTCCAGGACTGAGTTTTCACACAAACAAAAAAGGCATTAGGAGTCTTTAAAAAAAAAGAAAAGGTAATGGCGGTATCGAATAAATCTGTATTATATTATACCTGAAATATGACCAAAAATGCTAAGCTTCAGCCGTCATAATTCCAATAGGAGTGTTTGTAAACAGAGCAAGACGTTTTTTCTGTTTACAATACTATATAAGCCGATAACTTAGATAACTATGTGATAATTTTACGTACATTGAGTACGTATGTGTGTGCAAACAGCGAAAGTACAACGGATTCGACTCACGGAACCTTTTTGTGCGTATTTACGTCACATCCGATGGTCTTGCGTACACGGCCTTATTTAGTGATGTATTATTCCATAGATACAACTATCGGTATGAATGATTATACATTCATAGTGTAGGGTTCGTATTTTTTACATTATGTTTGGCGTTGGCGCCGTTCGACTCAACAGATTGGTATGCAGAAGAAAGGAATGTAAAATATCTGTGAAAATATATTGGTCTTCATTGACTTGGCAAGCTCAGAAGAAAACAAACCAAAATTCTTAGAATACTTTTCATATAGGTACCTAGCCGTACTGTTCTGCTTTAAGTAGGCAATATAGCATAGGTTTTTTCTTTTACAAATACAAAAAAAAAAACGAATAATTTGGTTCAATTATTAGATTACCTTAAAATATTTCGTATAATTAATACATTTTTAATAATCATTAGGAGGCTCTCTAATATGAAATAAACCAAATATTTTAAAGAAACATAATGAAGATCAACATTCGCTAAATATGAAAGTGAAAGTACATAGCCACGAATAATTATTTATTTGTTCGATAATAATGTTACTATAGGAGTACCAGTTCACGCGATGACAAATGTTTGGCTCGTGCCGAGATCTCTAGAGTATCACTTGTTTGTGCAAATAAACTGTCTGTGACTCATGAACATATATTTTTACCATATTTACTGCTCAATGATTCCAATCTCGTGAATCAATTGGTTATGAATTCGCAGTTTTTTTTATAAGTTTCATGCATATTTTATTATATAAGCGGCTAAAGGAACATTGTTATATCCAAAATACTTTCTTTTTGAATAAAATATAATACCTTTGTATTGCACCTTTGTATTCGTCTTTCCCATTTAAATGTATTTATTCTTATATCTGTCTGTACATTAACCTTTAGATAAAAAAAATATATTAAAAAAACATTACAAAGTATTTACCCAAAACGAAAAATCTAAAAGCTTTTCAGCATTTTTAGGCTTCCATTATTATTACATAAAACTAAGAACTAGATGATGCGCTTCCTTAAAAATGAAAATAAAACTTCTTTTAAGTAAGTACGTGAAATATTTTCCCCCATTAATAAATCAAATAGCCATTCTCATTCCGAAGTTCATTGCTCGATATCGAACGTTAACGCCTCGATAAACAACCTCACTCAAGGTCCTCATTCATTGAGCGATACGTCAAGTTCATTGATGATTTACGCTTGTGTGAGTACTGTACGCATACACCTCATGTATGTGTTGCGTCGTGACACGCAATTATGTATACGTGTGCGATAGATGATTCGATAGTGCGTATGTATACGTCAATTTCTACATTAATTTCTAGCGTCGTGGTCCATGTGTGCGTGTACGCATGCCTGTTGGTAACAGGACGCTCAACAATAGCCGGAATAGGAAGCGACAACGGCAAAATGGGCATGCAGACTGACTCCCCAGACAAGATCCGTAAGCAGGTTCTTGGCACTGGACTCACTTTTTGTTGATTAATTCGTTAATTGAATAAGAACAATGAGAAGTGCAAAAAACAGCTTTACGCATAAAGCACACTGTGCTCTGATTGCTTAAGGAGTTTTAAGTCATCGGAAATCCTGGTTCATAATAGTTCATTACGCGTTCAAGAGCTGATCGGAGACGACAAATACGCTTAAATGACCGATTGTTTTTGTATTATTTGCTTTGATGTTAGGGTATATATTGTGTTGGACATTACATTTTAGTACAATATTAATCAATTAAAAAGGGTAACATATAAGGGTACTGTGCTATTTTTATAGGAAGATTCGATTCGATTTCGGTACATTTTTCGGGATTGCTCGACTAGCCTACAAGTCGAACGAAGCCTTTAGTCGTGAGCTGAGCCCGCTGCGATGTCGCGAATAAACTTTAATACATTGTTTACCTTTTATAAATAAGGGCGCACAGGTCTACAAGTGCATAAAATTTTTGTAATTTAACTGTACTTCTGATACATCGCTATGGAATTTCAAATGACTATTATTATTGTATATCATTGTAGGTAAATGTATGTATGCCTACCCCAACGATAGTTAGGTAAACAAAGCCGGAAGATAAAGTTCCCGGCGCCTGTATACCGCTTGACGTCATTCACATTAACATGATTGGAATAAATTTGTAACAGCTATATCACCAAAACACTGATATGTAATGTAGGTATGTACTTACATATATCCTAGCCACAGATAGTCAGGGGGGATATGCGCGCATGGAGGTTTGCTCGATGCTAGAGGGAAGTGAAAATCACTCTTTTCAAGGCGTACTGCCAATCGTTTTACTCGAAAAGCTTGTGGGTTATTTACACTTATGGGGCTGCTATGTTTGTAGAGGATGAGATGGACAGAAGAAGGGAAAACGGTTATACGCGATTTTATGCAAGAAAGTTGCCTCAAGAAAGTTGCCGCAGCTGAAAACCAGCGCTAGGTAGCTACCCTAGCATTATGCTGAGCTCATCAGCTCATCGATAAACAATTATCAAGACAAGTGCCACTTGGCACTTGTTTCGATGATAATTGTCTTATCTTTATATTTTTATGTGTGTTTTTGTGACAAAATATGTTTAATCTCTCTTTCCTTATTGCAGCGTGTTAGTGTCAGTAGTTGATTTTATGTCGTGCAGATTGTCTAATCCAAAACAAATGGATGCGATTAGGAATGGTCGTTGACTAACATAGTTTATAAGTCTTACTAACACAACATTTGTAATTAAATGTCTAATTTTATATTTGGATTTAATTATGATTGTATGTATTTAATCTGAAATGAACTGATGAAATAGCGAAGCCATGCCTCAATATTTGTCTTAGTTGGTACAGACCGTTCAATTCACAAACCCGCGTCCTTAATTTTGTGTGAGGGAAAGTCGTGGGCTGCTGGAAACAACCAGAAAATAATGAATATCTCATCTTCATGAACTGAAGTATTATACCCTAAGTATGATGGCAGTATGCCAATTTCTAAGGAATATGTTTTGGGTAAACTTGTTCATCGGAAAATGACAGTTAACGCAGTTGCAGTTTAACTTAGGCTCATATTGGCGTTAATTCTAATGTGGTCCACCTAAACTTAATTTAGAGCATTGCTGTTTTTTAACAGTTAAGTACTGTATGAGCAAGATGGGATAAATTAAGAGAAGCTGAATTCTAATCCGAGCAGTAGAGTTACTCTTGACAATTAATTCACTTTATTGACATTAGAAATATGTCAATTCCTACTTTGAAATGACAAAATATCTTAAAAATAATTAAAAATCGATATTAATTAGCCATTATGCTTTCAAATTTAGTATGTGATGTAGGTAAATTTATTTTAACATTACACATTGTCATATGTAATGATATTTTTTTACACATGTTAAGGCCATGTAATGTCTATATTAATTACTATTTTTAGTAGACTCGAACAACGATACGGTAACTTAGTAGAAGAGTGACGACACGGAATGTCAAGGGCCGCGAGTTCAAGCCCCGTTCGTGTCTATTATTATACAATGTTTCCTTGAAAAATAGTAATTACACATTATTTTAAGGCGTTGATTTAACATTGGAATTGGATTGGAATTTAATTTTAAGAGTAAACCCGCTTATTAGGATGTAAAATTTTGGGCAGCCACTAAAGTTAGAGATTTCAAACTTAACATACATAAATTGTATGGAAATCTTAGACTGACTTGAACTAATAGAATTTGACGTCCTCCTGTACTTAGCTGATAGTAAAAGACAGCTACGCTGTTATTTTAGTTTAGTTTGCTACATCAGAATTGACGCCATTGTCCTTTTAAAACAAAAAAATAATTTAGTTCTTTTTACATAGAGCTATTAAACCTATATAGGGGAGAAAGGCATTTAATTTGTATAACTTGATTTGAAATTCACTTCTTACGTGAAAGAATGGGGCGCGTCTTCGTGGATAAAGAAGACCATCTTACTAACTGTCTGTGTTATCCGTGAATGAATTTTCGTTTGACGTTTGTAATTTTAGTGGTTACCTCAAACATTGCCTATTAAAAACGGTCGGAGATTTTAAGTTGACGTGAGGCTAATTTGAATTTGTCTCGGTCGATTTGTCTATTTTGGTTAGTAAAGACAGGACAACGGTTAGTATCATCATTTAACTGGGTGCAATTTTATTCTGTTATTTTTGATTTAGAACAGAGCATACATATTATTTTTTTGTATTTTTTTTTAAATAGCTGTTCATTTCTTACAACTTTTTTCATTGTTGTGATTAACATCGTATTTCTCGTGATCCTAAAATGTTAATAGTGTTAATTAATAGGCTATAACACTAATTCCAATAGTGTTTTCTAAATTAAAATCTGGGAATTGACGTAGATAGTTATCTCACCGACAATACCGTACCAACCGAGTCAATGATTTTACCGAACATCTGGCAAATGTTTCGAAAACAGATCACTGATACACTTTATTGTGCATAATAATCACACATTTTAAGCGTGAACATGACTGTAGTCCTCTTGAACAACAACAAACACAAATCATTCTAAAATACGTACGAGTATATTGACTTATACGGACACCGTAACGATTTTAATTCTTTTTAAATAATTAATCGAATAATAATAATTTTTTGCTAAAAACTGCAATTTAAAATTCAATTCGGTACGCGACCGACAGGCAGGCGTCGGTCGAACGAGGTGTCTTTCAATCCATGAAAAACAGACCGGCGCTGGAGATCCAGCATCGTTTCGTTACGGTGTTCTTTACCACCCGTAGGTATATGTTTAATTTATCCGTCAACTTTTTAACCACTTTAAAAATTGAGTCTTCTGCAACATGCAAGTGAAATGAATATATTATATCAAAAGCCTTTTCGGATATTCCAGACGATTTATGGTATAGGACTCTTCTGTCTGGAAGATAGTGTTTTTGATGGCTAATTAAACCCATGCAAGAGCGAGCAAGGGAACTGACATCAGGGCGGCTCAGTACCAACCACCACAAGATTGGTCCTGATGTAGTTTTGTCTAGTAGGATGGGCACAGGGCCTTAGGGGATGAACAACCTGGTGTCAAAGTTTAAGAGGCCCATTAGTTGTTCGGTCAGAGGACCTAACCCCTAAATTTCATGCCATGCTAGGCATGATCCCAGTTTAAATTATTTTTATACAAATAGTTTTCAGACATGATAATTATGTAAGATATATGTAATGAAATCAATATCATGTTAAATTACTTTTTCGAAACATACATTAGAACTATATAAGTTTTGACTTTTTTCTCTTATGTCTCGTAGTAACAATTATTTGTTATGACCTTCTCTTGTTCCTCATGATCGTGTCTGCAATATGACAGGTTGTAATTTCGATATTACCGACTAGCATTACAAGAACCCCAGCCTGTATAATTGATGAAATAAGCGCGTCCTTATTATCGGTCTACACAAGGCGTAAGATCCCGAAAATCCTATGACGAAAGCAATTTGGTCAGAGCTCTCAATATAATGGTTGTGTATTCAAAAAGATCTAGGTCACGAAAACCATTGCTTGCAGCCCCCAGGCCTAAACATCGGACCTAAATACTAAATTATCGTCAAATGCAGACTAATCATTAGTTGAGGATACAAAAAATTATTTAAAATATAAAATTGACTGTAGATTTTTAAATGCGGCACTGTCTTTTGTAGTCATGAGTATTTTGGTAATATTTTTGTTCTTATTTCAGGTTGGACGGAGCAGCTTCTAAGGCACCGTAAACTAAAGGTAAGAAGATATTTCTTTATTTTTATTTTTGTCTGGAAGCTTAAGTTTTGATTAGCAAAAGTCAATCTAATCTGTTGAATAGTATAATAATTATGGTCTTGATATAAAAATAAAAGTATTATTTTGCCTATAAATGCTTCTTTTTAATTGTATAGGGAGGTACTAACCATATAGGGGAACAAATCGCAAGATATTAGATATAAGAATATTTTAATAATAAAATAAACATATCTAGTGAAAAATTACTAACTAAAATAAAAATCTAAAGTTAACGAAATATTAATACACCAACCATGGCAAAAAACCTTATAAGAAACTCATTAAACATTAATATTTGATATTATTACCTATATTACTTTATCCTATGTCCTATTAAGAATAAAAACTCTTTGAAAAATAAATTTATTTTTTATTCGATTGCTTAGCGGCCATCTAGATTGTCTATGGGCATGCCTAATTTATTTGACATTACACGCTGACTTTAATTGCGTTCACATCACTTTATGTAAATGTGAAATTTCGAATTTGATTTTTTAACTATTTTTCGTGAATCTATTTTTGAAGAAATTATTTATTTATGTGAGGTCATGGTAAAATATCATGTGTTATAAATTGTCATTGGAAACAGTGGACATCGGATCTTTGGTTAGGTGCGGCGGGATCGCTGTGTTGTCATCATGTTGAACGAATGGTTTCAGCGAAGAATAAAAGAAGTTTATATAGAGAATTTTCAGGTAACTATTTTGCACGATATTTTTTAGTTTATTGGGTATTTTGGGAGAAAATTATTACTATATTAAAAATAAATACTAATTAAATTTAAATTTGGTGAAGAATTATTTAAAGACATAATTATTTTTTACATATACATACATAAATCTCACAAGTTACGGAAATTAATTGAAAGTAATTATTTACAGCCTTTCTTGCCAGTTATCATTAATATTCTATTTCTACTGAGGGCGGGTGATATATATATTGATATATACAGGCATACAATAAATATATCGTTTAATTATGATCACTAGCGCATTATTCTTTAAAATAATGATCCTATCTCGTACAGTTTCTTAATACTTTATAATGCAGTTTTGTGCTTTAATAGACGACGCAATGTACTACAAAGTCACTTTTCTTTCAATATCAACCGGGTTACGTTATTGATTACGTTATTATGGATTTGAGGGCAATCGTTTACAATACAGAAATGCGACACGTGCTATGTACATAGAATACATAGTATTTGTACCCCTTTTTACGAAAACTACGCGGACGGAGGAGTATGAAATTTGGCACAGTAAAATTTAATATGGAGAAGTGCAGAAAGCTAACATTTTTTTATTAATAAAAAAGAACATTACATACACTACCATGCACTTCACATACATAGGTATATATTTGACAATTGACCCTAAAGAATGTCCAAATCTAAAATTTTAATGAATAATGGTCGAATTTCGGCCTGTGGGCGACTACTGGCCGAAAATGACCAGTTGATAGGCTTCATCCGGTGGGTGGTAAGCAGCCATGCCATGAAGTAACCTAGTCATGTGCAACCTTTGTGGGTGACGGGTCTGGGCAGTTGCATCAACTGCCCAACTGTCGCCAAATCGATCCACTCTACTCAAGAGTGAATAGATTCATTCTGGATATACGTGCTCCATCCTCGGCCATACCGTCGCTGACCATCAGGCGAGTTGGTGGCCAAACGTAGATTCATTATTAATAATAAAAAAAGTGAAATAGTTAAAAAGTGAAATAGTTCAAGAATAAATTTCTCAAAAAACGTGCCCGGGTTCAATGTAGAGTAGTCAATACCGGTAGGTACTAGTTAGTAGTAGTAGTAGGTACTGGTTCTAGTACTAGAAGGTTCCAGAAAAATCCCGTTCAGTCGCTATGGTTTCGTATCGTAAGACTTTAAAGTGCCGGTAATGACTGTAATGAGACATAATTAATTATTCTATTCTATCTCTTACTGACCTCCAGCAGCCTTGTGACACTTAACAAACAAAATTGAAAACTATTTTACGTTTTTTTTATTATTCAAGTTCTGCGCCTTTATATATATTTTTTTGTTAAACATTTAGTAAGATATTGAATTTTTTAGAGTTTTTACTAGCCTGGATCATATATTTTTTACTTCAATTTCTTTTTTCACTGTGGCATTTATTGTATTTTTTTACATAAAACTAAAAAATAAAATAAAACTACACAACAGAAAACCAGACACTAAAACCTTTTACCAACTTTTTCCTCATTAATTATTGTTCAACGGTTATTACTCACGTGCATTTTTCGGGATTGCCCGACTAGTTTCGATCTCGAACGGAGCTCTTAGTCGTGAGCTGGACCCGCGGCGATTTGACTCGTGATAGTGCCCGGGCTCAGCTCATGACTGAGAGTTCCGTTCGAGTTCGAAACTAGTTAGGCAATCCCGAAAAATGCACGTGAGTAATAACCTAATATCCGTTGAACCATAATTAAAATAAATGTGTCTCACGAAATTTATTACACATTCTCGCATCAACGCTCGCCGCGCACGGACGTGTTACTCCGCGTAATTCGCTCGTGTTGTGTCAGTGATCGTTGTCGCTACGCTCTGCCGTAGCATTCTCCGTAGCTGCTCGCTAGCTACGCCACTACAATTCAAAAGTTGCCTCTTTCGAGGCGGCGGCTGATATCTGTCTTTTTCAAAGTACAGTCAAAACGTGTGTTGTGTAAATTCCCCTTCTGGGAAAATCCACAGTTTCGTGGTTCTCGGTGGAAACCTCACGGTGTCAACGAAACCGAGAGGGTGTGGACCCGATACACCCAGCTGAAGCCCCTTCAGGGTTAAGCTACAAATCGGACGGGAGCTCGAACAACCGGCCTTGGGGGATCTCCTAGTCGACTCTAGCTCTGGTTTCCCTTACAGCAACACACCTAGTGTCGGTCGGGTGTGTCTACACCCTTCGCACTAGACTGGTTCAGGGCCCCGTACGCACATTAAGACTGGCGACGGGTAAAAAGCAAGCTTAGGGCTCACCATTAGGTCACTCACCTCCCTGCCTATACCCGGCGGGGAGGGTTACGCATCCCCGGGCTATCCTCCCGGGGAGTTAGGCCTGTTAGGCGAAAATTAGAGTTATAGTGATATAGTTAAATTAATTTCTTTTTAATATGGACGCGCTTCTCGCGTTCGTTAAAATTATAGTCAGGGACCCCGACATTCAACGTCGGTACGGTACCCAAATTGCCGACCTGCAGCATGTCAACCCCGCAATAATTTGCGCAGATAGCCCTCTCTCTCCGCCGCCCGCTAAAATAGGTATACCATGCCTCGCATCCTTGCCCATCATCGACCCTCTCGTAGAGGCTCCCTCTACTTCGGCCATCGCGCCTCCTACGACCGCCGTCACTGTCTCGGAAGACATGGACGTGTGCGTCAACCCCTCTCCCTGTCTCTCGGATGCCACTGCCTCCGACTCCGAGACTAGCTCGTCCTCTCCCTCCTCCTCCTCCTCCGAAGACGACTACATCCAGGTCGGCAAAGGAGGCAAGAGGAAGAAGGGGAAAACTTCCGCCCCGGCCAGCAAGGCCAAAAAACCTGTAGCGCCCCCCGCCCCGTCCCCCGCCCCCTCCCCCGCCCCCGCGACTACCGCCACCCCCGCCCCCCCCTCCCCCGCGACTATCGCACCCCTCTCCCCCGCCCCCTCTCAGACCAACCCCCCCCTCAGCCCCTCCGGCGCCACTTCGAGCTCTAAGAAGCTTAAATCCCCTCCCCCGCTCTACATTCATGACAAGTCCAAATGGACTGCCATCTCAAAGATGTGTGTTGATCGCAGGATCAACTACACCAGTGCCTGTGCTACTCAGCAAGGCATTAAAGTCAAAGTCCCCTCCACAACCGATTATAGGGAACTCACCAAGGCCCTTAAGGCCAGGGACGTGTCGTTTCACACGTACTCTCTCCCCGAGGAGAAATCTACCAGGGTCGTCATAAGACGCATCCCGAAAGAAATCCCAACAGAGGACATCCTCAGCGACCTTCAGTCGCAGAGAGTCCCAGTATCCCAGGTGCACCGGATGCACCGACCCAGAGGTGGGGCCGCCTACGACATGGTGCTAGTCGTATGCGATCCTACCGAAGGACACCACCCTATCTTCCAGGTCAAAGCGATCTGTAGCCTTTCCGGCATCATTATAGAGAAGCCTTATAAAACAGGCGTAATAGGGCAATGTCACCGTTGCCAATTATACGGTCACGCTCAGACCAACTGTTTCGCCACACCTAGATGCGTCAAGTGTCTAGGTGACCACGGCACCGTAGACTGTCCCCGACCCAAAGATCGCGCACTCTGCACCGACCCTCCCAGTTGTGTGCTCTGCGGCGAAGCCGGTCACCCCGCAAACTATCGCGGCTGCCCTAAGGCACCGAAATCAACCTCGCCCAAGCTCGTGAAGCGGGCCAACGCCCGTCAACAAAGGGAAAGCCCTTCGGTGGCGATCCCCTCTTCTCAACTCCCCGCCCGCCTCAGCCCTCAGAGACCCAGTCCGTGGGCTCCCCTCAACAACCTCCAGCAACAACGAGCTTTCCCAGCTCTCAAAACCACCTCTACGCCCACGATCGCAGCCCTAATGGCCTCGCCCATACCTGCGCCCCCCTCTCTATCGCCTCCGACTAACGCGTCCGTACCGGCTAACGCCGCCGCCTCTCTACCGGTCGTAAACGACGACCTCGCGTTTGACCCCGCGGTCGTCATCCTCAGCACATTCAGCGTATTCTCTTCGGATAACGCTCACGCTATGGCCAGGGACATCATCGCCTGCAAAGGCGACCCTATGAAGCTACTCATGGTGTACAACACCTTTCCCAAGATTACGCAAGCCCTGCGCAATCTAGCTCACAATAAATAAAATTAAAAATCTTTAATGGATAATAGGAACCTATGTAGAACCAAACCGCGCTCCCTAAAAATAGGTTTCTTCAACGCTAACGGCATCACCAAACAACGCGACGAAATAACCACGTTCCTCCGCGACCACCAATTAGACGTTCTCCTCGTACAGGAAACGTTCTTAAAACCTCACCGTCGGGACCCGAATATCGCCAACTACCGTATAGTTAGGAACGATAGAACTAGATGTCACATGGGCGGCACCCTTATTTATTACCGCAAAACGCTCCACTGCATCCCGTTAGACCCACCTCCTCTCTCACTTTTCGAGGTATCGATCTGTCGGCTAGCCATGACCGGTCACCAACCCATCACTATCGTCTCTTCCTACATCCCTCCCGCCGCCACCGATGTGGGGGAAAAACGCGAAATCCTATCCCACGACCTTACTGCCCTCCTCGGCTTGAGTGACTCCGTTATCATAGCGGGCGATCTCAATGCCAAACATCCCGCTTGGAACAGTAATACGACGACCGCGAGAGGCAGGCAACTGTTCGGCCTGTGTGCCACTCTCAACTTCGACATTATTGCTCCGATGCATCCCACCCACTATCCGCACAACACCGCGCACCTTCCCGATATTCTCGATGTGGCGCTTCTAAAGAACGTAAACCTTCGTTTACAGTCTATAGAGACGCTACACGAGCTCAACTCCGACCATCGTCCCGTGATCATGGCACTGGCACCTCGCTCGGGGCCCTCTGATCCCTCCCGACCCCCTCCCACCCAAACGATCACGGACTGGAAGAAAGTAAGCGAAAGCCTACAATCGACCAGCTCCCCTCAGTTAGACTCTATTCCCGACGTCATCGCCTCGGTCACTGACACTACGAATGCGATCGATTCGTTCACCGGTCACGTACAATCCGTTTTGAACAATTGTTCACGGGAAGTTCCATTGATGGACAACCATCACTGGAAACTACCGGCGGACGTACGCGAATTGGTAACGGAAAAGAACGCATCCGTACGTGCCTACAGCGCGTTTCCCTGTGACGCGAACAAAGCTCACATGCGCTATTTGCAGCGTGCTGTAAAGAAACGCATCGATGAGCAGCGTAACGCGCACTGGGATAAGACGCTGAGCGACTTAGAGCCCACTCACCAAGCATTCTGGCAGCTTCAAAGGAGACTCCAATCCGATGGAGTGGCCACCATGCCCCCTCTCATCCGCCCCGATAAGAGCATAGCCTTCGACGACATCGAAAAGGCCGAGTGCCTGGCCGACAGTCTAGAAGCGCAATGCACTCCTAGCACCCAACCGGTCGACCGAGCGCACCTCCTCAAGGTAGACGCAGAAGTAGAACGCAGAGCCTCACTCCCGCCGTTCGAAGACCCCGACGACCCCCTGCCCCCCGTCACTCCCGACGAGGTGCAAGAGGTCATTAAAAATCTCAAACCCCGCAAAGCCCCCGGCATAGACGGCATCACTAACAAAGTAATGAAACTCCTCCCCGCCCCTTTCATTATACTCATGACCGCCATCTTCAATGGCGCCATGAGTCACAACGTCTTCCCTCAATCGTGGAAAGAAGCCACCGTCATAGGTATCCCTAAGCCGGGAAAACCCGCGAACGAACCCACCAGCTACCGACCGATCAGCCTCCTCAACGTACTCTGTAAAATCTACGAGAAGCTTATTTATAAGCGACTCAAGGACTTTGCCGATGCGAAGAGCCTCATCCCCAACGAACAGTTCGGTTTTCGTACCCAACACTCGTGCGTACAACAGGTCCACCGCATCGTCGAGCACATAAGCGCCGGTTTTCAGCGCGGCACGATGACAGGCGCGCTCTTTTTCGACATAGCGAAGGCTTTCGACAAAGTCTGGCACAACGGCTTATTATACAAGCTGTACCAACTCGGCGTGCCCGACCGTCTCGTGCTCATCCTACGGGACTTTCTCTCGAATCGTACTTTCCGCTATCGCATAGAGGGCGCACTATCCGCCCCCCACTCTATCCGCGCCGGTGTCCCCCAGGGCTCCGTGCTCTCGCCCCTCCTGTTCACGCTCTTCACTAGCGACATCCCCAAAAATAGACAGGCAAAGTTAGCTCTCTTCGCAGACGACACTGCCATTTTCTACTCCGGTATCGTGCGCGACCGCATAGCTAGCACTCTCCAAACTTCCGCCAACGTACTAGGCGCTTGGTTCAGGAAATGGAGAATAGAAGTTAACCCCGATAAGAGTCAAGCCGTACTCTTCGCGAAAAAGCGTAGGATCAGACCCCCCGACCCCAAACCGATAACCATGTTCGGCAAGCCGATCCCTTGGGAGAAGCAAGCCAAGTACTTAGGAGTCATCCTAGATAGACACTTGACCTTCGGTGAGCACATAAGGACGGTGCGCTCGCGCGCCGCCTTCGCTCTGGGTAGGCTTCACTTCATCATGAACGCACGCAGCAGATTGTCCCTTAAGTGCAAACTGCGCATTTACACCACGTGCATACGCCCCATCATGACCTACGCCTGCGTAGTGTTCCCACACGCGAAATCGTACCGCCTCCATAAGATGCAGACCCTCCAAAACCGTGCCTTACGTAAGGTCACGGGAGCCCCCCTCTACGTTAGAAACGAAAACCTCCATCTCGACCTCAAGATTCCCACTATCCAACAGTTTATAAAACGCATTTGCAAGCGTTATTTCGAGTCTGCTGAAAAGCACCCCAACCCTCTCATCGCGGCTGCCGCCCGATACACCCCCTCCCAGATAAGTAGAATTCGCCGTCCTAGGCATTCACTATTGTACCCCGATGACGCTATAACCCTGCTCCAAGAGAGCCGTAGGGCCACCAGCACAGTACACAGACACAGACCGCCGTCATTTAGGCCTCGCCGCCGAGGCCCGTCGCGACGTCCCCGTAATGCACCTAATGCATCACCTCCCCGACCCTTGCTCGTGCCAGCCCGCGTAGCCGCTGAGCCTGTAGCTTTAAATTCCCCTGATAATAATAATTCTTGTTCGATCCAGCCAGTCCCTTGCTGTCCTCCCTCAAGCGACGCCCTAAGCCGAGGCTCGTACCCCGCAGGGGGTGCCCTTAGCGTGGTCGCTTTAGATTTAGTTTAATTCGTAAGCCCCTGGCTGGAGGCCTTAATAATAGTTTATTATTAGGGCATCCACAGGAAAGCCCGGTTAAGCAGCCGACAACCTCCTAGGTTGACCTGCGAGATGCCACTATCAAAAAAAAAAAAAAAAAAAAAAGAAATTTATTATACCAAAACTTTTTCCTTGTTCACAATTTCTCCAGGATATTTAATTGAGTGGGACTAATTAATATTAACATCACAATTCAGTGCTTCAGTGGGGTATTTTCCCGTACCGGTACCGTTACCGTAATGACACCACACATGTTGACAAGCGACGGCAACCGATGAGTATTTCACACAGCTCCGCCATCCAACGCCATAGATCATGAAATAGTCAGACGCACCTGGAATAAATATATTCCATGCGTAAATATACATACAATATGTGTAATATACGTACAATATGTTTGTTTAAAATTTCATATAAGTATTCAATACATAGAATATTCAGATGTTTCACAAAAATATTAGTTCAAAATTCAACATTCTTAGCCTCGCTTATAGATCACCATGACCACATTTCACAAAATCAGACATGTTCACTTTAGACTAAATCAAAAAGAATCATGCTCGCACCGTAGGCAAGGTAATTTTTGTAAATATATTTATTAATTATTTTACCCATTTTTAGATTTTAAACGTCAAATTTGATATAAATTGTTGTTAAAACGATATAAGTCAATATATAGGTATAAATATTTATCAACTCCACAAGTTTGTCGACAAAGATCCGTGCTCGGACGCCTGCCTTGTTGCCTATAACTCTACTATAAAATGGACTCTATGCATCTCATCTAACGAAATGAATTGATTAATGAAGGAATTTATTTATATCCCGAATCTATGCCTAACAATAGTCAATAAAGTAACGTACCCACATACTTATTGACTATTCTTCTCCTATGAATATTAATATTAAGTGCACATTTCCTCGAATTGTAGCGAGAAACGGAACTGTTGGTTCGCTTAGGCTTAAAAAATAGGTGATTTGCATCGCATTTTCCGTTCGTTGGATGAGACATCATTTTCGTTCACAGTTTCCTGTAAGATTTATTTAATTCGATTTCCGATTGATTTTATGAATGAAGCGATTGATTTATTCTTTGTTAAGATAGTTTAAAAGCCGTAGGTATAACTGTGTTGTTGATGTGTTTACTAAATTTAGAAAAAAGCAAAAATTTTCTACCGTGGGCCTAGTTGCCAGAAAAAAAAAAAAAAAAAACTACAGTTACTTGAATCTCTAAAATATTTTTATGAAATAGGCACAATAATGCACCCCTGTCTTTCTGCATCTTAACTTATCTTTAATGGCAGCAAAAAGAAGATCATTTCCCACTCCAGTTTTTGCCATCATAATGACCTTCGATTTTAATTGTCCAGTTAATTACGACATAATTTGACGATGGCAAAGTAATGTTTTAATTGTATACCCTTCTCTTTGTATTTTCTTGCCAATTAGGATTGAATTATTATATCATCTGTGTTTATACTGTCAGTAAAACGGCTACGGAGTGCTTTTGGGGAAAAATAATTTTAAAAGTCAGTAATAGCGTAATAGCACTATGGCGCTTATCGCGTGCATCCCAAGAATAAAGGTTTCCGAACTAGCATTGCTTTTGCACAGTTCAAAATTAAAAATTCGAAAATGGAAGGCAAAAAGAGCGGCGAGGGGCCAACCGCCGCGGCGTGCCCACCCAGTCGGTCGGCGGTACCGGCTCGCTACATCGCTCCACCGCGGTCGTTGGTGAATACCGCCAATTCCTTCGTCATTCCTCTCCCTAGCCCACAAGGCTTATAATCGCAGCTTCCATCCTTTAAATCAACACTTTATACCCCCAGGTTTTGGATCCAATCTCCTTTGCACAAATCCAGGCCAATTTTCCGACAGAGATAATGATTAAATTGTTTCGGCATGTCAAATCAAACGAAATTATGCTGTTATATCTTGTTTAATAGCGGTACGCTTATGTTTGTGTCGTACATGCCTACGTGGATACCCCCAAGTGAGATTTCTCCTTTAATGGATTCTTTAAAAAATATTTTCTTCTCTTGCAAAATATTTATAAGAAATTTCATGTTGGCTGTATTTAAAGCGATACAGAAAAAAAAAGAGTAGAGGTCTCTTAGATTAATGAACGAATAAATATTGAAAGCCAATATAGCCGGGGTTTGCCCTCATTCGCATGAGACTAGAGGGGCCTATGTCCAGCAGTGTATTGTTATAAGTATAAATGATGATGATAAAATAAAATGTTGACTAAAATAGAATACCCGAAATAAAGCAATAAAATCAGTGTACCTAACAATCATAATAACAAACGGGTCTTTGAACACCAAACGTCTCGTCGTGTTAAAATGATTTATAGCAAAGCCATGAAGCCGTTTAATTATCGCATGTTCTATAGCTTTGAGTCACACCTATGTCTACACGGTAACGCTTTCTGTGTCATTAGGTGAATACCACTTCAAGGTCGTCTCTTAGAATACGTGACGTAGAGACTGTGCTCCAAACTCGATTTTTTAATTCGAAATTATAGATCTCAGTCCAAGGAGTTCGTTGTTCTTATATGCTAATAAAATTTATGGATGAAGTGTTGTGTTACTGTTCTGAAAGTCTGCATTACTATAAATATTATAGCATTTGAATACTAATAAAATACGCACCCATTTAATTACTTATTATAATATTTCGATGGTAATCAACTATACATAGTAAAATCGTACGTTTTTATTATACAACTTTTAACCGGATTAATCGTGTGCGGGATCATCATTTAAAGAGTAACATTTATAAAATTCAATTATTAATTAAGAGTACAATGGTGGTGATGTTATTAGTTGTAAAGAAAAGAAGACCGCTAAAGCTGGCTGAAAATAAGGAAAAATTTCTTCACAAAATCTATAATTACTTGGATAAGTAAGTAGGATCTTACATAACCGACATTTTCCTGTATTCCGCATCAAAATAAAGATGCGAATGACAAACGCAGATGGGCAATAAATTGTTGTGCTGTATATAAATTATAATGAATAATTGATTAACAATTATCAGAAAAATAAATAAAACCTACGTCTTCTCAATATATTAAGTAGGCAAGTAGTGACTACATATTAATATTTCCATGTACAGTCCATACGTAATAACCATTGCCTCACACATGGCCGTGATGTTTCCTAAGATCTCGGAAGAAGGGAAACACCGAACTATATCCTACTTGCAGTAACAGATGACTAATATCTCTTTGCATTAAGACTTTGGAACACACGACCTCTAACTTGAGCAATACCCAGCCTCCATTCTGACGCCATTTCTTAGCAATAATGTCAATACAGAATAGCGTAGAAATTTTGGCACGCTTTAATACACATTGCTTCATAAAAATTCAAACTTTAAATGACAAATCTAGTCTCTAACAAAACACATCTAGTAGTCTAATGATATATATTTATTCATTAACATTGTTTTCTGTAGGCACGTGACACATTGATCGTAGTAACAGGTTTGTTATAATAGTCCATTCAGATGCGGATTCCGGCCGCTGACTCACCTACTTGACCCCGTATCGATATTTTATTAATTTTCATTTCACTTATTGCGATTGATTGTGTAGTTCTTTTTTAGTCGAAAAGTTTTATACAATATTTATACTATTCTCAAATGGTGTCTATGGAATCAAATAGAATAGAGACTGATATTACACTTATGATGTATAATTGAACGTACATTTATGACATACAAGTATTCATAGGGTGATAAAAACACTTCAGTTAAGAATTGAATTTTGAATAGACTTTTATTACATTTTTATATTTATTTATTTCTGCCTCTTTAGATAAGTGTATTCAATATTGATATACTACCTAACAGACCTAACAGAAGTGAAAATCAAAGCATTAGTTACAATCACGATAATCCGGTTTGGGTAATCACTGTATTAGTAGTTGAATACATTACTCGCGTATTTGCGTACTACGAGAGCGCAAGTAGTAACGCAAGGTGAATGAATTTTGCACAATTGTGAAGTCCGTTCCAATTTAAAGTTCCTTAATCCGCCTTACTTTTGTTACACAAGTTCATTATCATCAGCGAATTACACCATTTCATGCAACAAAATGTGAAAGCATATTTCGGATTACCAAAACTCATAACAAAAAAATCTTATTTCTGAAGAATCGCTATAATTTCACCAGTTGTTGAAATTCGTTTCAATACAATCTTGAATTTTCGCGTCTTGGATACTAGACGTGTCCAACAACCTTGAAATCACCACTCAACCTTAACCATGACATCTATCTCCGCATGTCGTAACAAGTTAGACATCTTAAGTTGCGTTACAGTTTTTTCCTTCATTTCTTACCGGAAAGGGGGCGTATTGTTGACGCACTATTTATCAAACACAAACATCCCATGATATGACTATTCAAGCCGTTACAAAATAGAATTTCACGGTTCTTCTCTGTTGCTAGTTTAATTGTGTTGCGTACGAGCTGCGCTCATTGTGCGCGCGTCTTTATAGAGCCGCCGTGCACGCTAAACAATGTCACAATTGTGAAATTTTAAGACAGTCGCACGCTAGTTTTTGTCCCTTTAGGACCTCCTCAGAGCGGTCCGAAATCTACTACCGTTAAGATGAAAACAAAACTTAAGATGGCACCTTTTAAATGGGTCTAAGTTGACAATACAATTTATTGCGACATATATAACGTAGTGAAAGTTGCACGAGTTATTGTGTCTATAGGTTCGTTAACGGTAAAACAAAAAGAATCGGCAACGGGACAAAGGTTTTGTCCTTGTACAGGAGTCGGCTATTTTACAAGCCAATAAACAGTTTGCGAAATTTTTATGGGCATTTTATGGACTTTATATTTATGGAACGCAATGGAACGCGTTTTAAATTTCACGGGTCGTCCTCGTTATATGTTGTTCCAGAGATATATTTTAAATACCTATCATACCATGCGGTGGTCTTTATCTTTTATATCTTAATTCATATTTAATTCAAAACGAGGTTTATTATTTGTAACAGAATTTATATTTATTTTTAATTATTCAACATTTTTGATAACTATCGAATATCCATTGTTTTGGAAACGTTCATACCATTATTCATTAAGTTCTGTTCAAAATTTTCTACCCCTTCTGTTATCGGGTTTACAAAAACCTACTCGCCTACTCTTCTTTTTACATGACTGCCCAAAAAAGGAGTGTTATGTTTTTAGGGTTCATATGTATGTATGGTTCTGAGTTTCTTTATTCCACCATAACTTCTAAATGCCTGAACAAAAAACAGTAATATATATAATAAAAAAAAAAAAAAACATATACAGCAGGCGTGCTTTTTAATTCATTTCGTCTTTAAACATTTCAAAGGCATAGATGACAGCCAATTAATATGACCAGTATCCCTTTAAACAAGACATCTTGTTGTATACCAAGTTAGCATAAAATTCCGTCTCAGCAGGTAATTCCGATCACCTTTACAAACACATTGACAGGTACCTATTGTTCGTGCTCTTGACTTCCCTTCAAACTGATTTTTCTAACATGTATACAAATTGAGTCATCAACTGTCTCATCAAAATTGTTAAAAGCATAAAAAAAGAGACCAATTGCTAATTACTTTTTATACCATTTATAATTGAATAGTTAATAGATTTAGGTATCAAAGAAATACTTATTTAGTGAGTTTTATAGATTAAGTAGAAATCGGTAGCATTGAGTGAATGAGTGTATTCTATTAGTGTTTTACTTGAGTGAAGACTTGAATAGCAATGAATATGCATATTCCTACTCCTTGCATCGTTTTCCTCAATGCTGAGGGTCGTGATCATTATGAGCCACTTTTCTATGGGCTATGTTCCGCCATTTTGACCTATCCTCTGCAGTGTGGATGGCGTCGCTTACACTGGTGTCGAGTGTCCATCGAATCTGATCGGACCAACGCATAGGACTCCGTCCCCTAGGTCTTTTCCCGTCCATATTGCCAGTGACCAGCAGTTTGACTTTGTTTCTCAAGATTGTCGTCTTGTTTTCTGGCAACATGTTCGAAAAACTCAAGCATCCGGCGGTGATGTGGTGGAGAATCTCTGAGTGATTCCTAATTCTTTCAGTATAGATGCATTAGTTCGATGTCCAAGAGATGCGAAGAATCTTTCTCCAACATATTAAATGCCCATAAAATAAAATGTGCATAGTTTAAAAGCTTGTGGTATATGATTAGTTTTCTTTTTACACGACTAACCAAAAAAGGAGTTTTATGTTTTTAGGTTCATGTAAGTATGTATGTTTGTGAATTTTATTCCACCATAACTTCTAAATGCCTGGACCGAATTTCTCAGTAGCAGCCCGGAGTTTGGAATTGTGCCCGGTAGATGGCAATAGGCTCACCATCTATTAGATGGAACTTAATAACAGCATTGGTGAAATGTGGGTGTACAACTGTGTGCACCTCTGCATATCCCTTCGGGGAATACAGGCATGATGATGCTATGTAATTTAGGTTCCAGGATCGGTTTCACCTAGTTTACTACCACACTATTAGTCATTCAGTCTCTAAGAAAATTAATGTGTGATCTATGGGGGTTACCATGTTTTTCAACGGACGATCATGAGCCAAAACTATGACAACATTTTTTTATCAGTACTGTATAAACGTAACTAATGTCTGCTTAATTCTCACAACTCAACTTAGTCTACGTAACCACATAACTAATGCGTCAGTACTGAAGATTGAGTTAAATAAGTTTTTCCGTAATCGTGAGTTATTCTCGTTAACTCTTAAAATAGACGCAAACGTAACTCAAAATAACTGTTGCGTTCGGATATCCGGTCCTTTTATGTTACTGTCAATATTTTTGCACGATCGTACGAGTTCATTTCATAGTAATTCTTATACGTAAGTTGGTACGTTTAATGACGAATAGGCTGATTTAGAACGAGGTGTGGCCTGCATCACGTATACTAATAAGAACGGACTTTTGGAATGTATTATAATAATTTTGATAGCTTATTTTGTGCACTACGCACGAAACTAATATTAATTTAATTAAACTACAAACAGTTTAATTAAATTAATAATAATTTTGTGTTTGGACTATTTGGATATTTTTGTGAATTTTTCACACAATATTCACTGAGAAGTATATTGTATGAAAAATAGGATTACAAAACCCATTTTCAATGTTTTTGGATAGAATTTTATATGAAGAACAATATTTCCAATAGCAAATTTTCCTTTATGACTAGATGAATTATAATTCATAATTATATCAATAAAACAAACAGTTGTATGGTTCTTTTAATAGCCGCAATTATGTCTACTATAGTAGTTATTAATGACTCAACTTACTTGATATGAAAAACTTAATATGCAATCGGGTGCATTCCGCTCATGACTTGATTCCGGAATATTTTCAACACACCCAATACAAGTAAAAGTATATTGCCTCTTACTTTCTAAGAAGTCTCTACAATAGAGAATTAAGGGAGGCTGACTGACGAGACATGTTGACTGACGTTGCTTGTTTTATACACACCAGCGATGCGACTTCATCCGTTGCATACGTCTGTTTTCCCTTAAGGGGTTGGTAGACGTGCACAGTAGTACTCCCGTTATTAAGGCCTATGTGGTGAGCCTATTGCCACTTAGAGGGCCCAATTCCAAACTCCGGACTGCAATTGTATATTTCATAACAGAAAAACCCAGTAACTCTTTGCACGACCTAGGAACTCATGCTAAGCAGTCTCGCTTGGAACTATTTAACCAACGAGGGCAGGCGCTATTCCTACATAGGTTCCTACATTTGCGCTTTATCGTAAAATATGCTAAAAATGAACACCTATTCGCACATTTGCGAATAATACGGACTGTTTCCAAAAGTCGTGGCTCACGTATTTGACAGTGACAATTGGAATTGAATAACTTTGTAACTTGAAATGTTTCATAAAGTTTAAATAAATAAAATATCCTCCGCTTTAATTGGAAGCATGGATTTTTAATCCAAAGCTAGAAAATATCCTTTCAAATGATATTTTGTTTTTAACTTTCAAGAATAAATTTTGGAGGACCACCGCTTCATTAGAATCACGTCTCATCTTTTATATTTTTTAAATAATCCATCTCGCATAGTCTCGTTTAGGCACTTAAATAAGATGCACAGTAACTGCATCTCATTACTTAAGTTCCTACCTATTATTTTGATTTCTACCTATTATATTGACCTTCCTTATTTTTTACCGAACATATTACATCATCGTTGCAGCATTTCATATCAAACGATGTCACATGCGGCTTGGGTTTCCAGACGGTCCTCATTTACATCCCCAAAAATAGACCTTGTCACCTGTTTTCACAAAATAGAAGACGATAAGGAAATATTGTAAATACGACATTAACGCGCTGTTTTGGTAGCTTGTCGCTAAGGAAGAGTTAATGTAGATTTATAAAAATAATGCGCCATAATATTAAATTAAAATATATGTTATGCCAGACAGTGCCTGAAATCTATGTAAAACAAGTTAAAAGCTAAAGGCGTACTTCCGATTTTTATCACCATATTTATTTTAAAATATCTGAAAACTTTTAGAACGGTGCACGAGTCTTTATTTCTTTTTCGATTAATTTATTCTCTGCATTTGTGATAAAACTGACACTAGAATTACCAACACAGGCTGGAATATAAAAAAAAAACATTTAAAGATTCATTCTACAAATGAAACTAAAAAGGTATGCCTAAGAAACACAGGTCGAAGGTTTTTTGTGTTTTGTCTTATAATTACATTTGTCTTGTATTTTATAATTCCCGTACAAATCTTCCTTGCTGTACGGTTAATGAATGGGAGTGCAATTTTTGTTTTATTTCATATATTTAGTCCAAGACTCGTGTTTCGTTTAATTGTCGAATCTACATTAATTTCAACTCTTCTACCTTTCACTTTGTAAATATGTTTTTCTTGCATCTTTTGGCTTTTTGGAAAGCTCTATTATATATACAAACTTTTGATATGTATGAATCTGTGCTGTATTTATAGAGCAAATGATAAAAATATGCTTAATCATGTAAAAATAATACTTTTAAATAATACTACGGTTATTTAATAGATAAATGCGGGTTTTTCAGAACCCCGAACGGCTTTCAATTTGTTGGCATTGTCAAAGGACGCCGAATTCCTATAGGTACTACCTATTTATGTGGTGGTTTTGCACAGTTGGTTTTTGTGGTTCGCAGCAAACGGGGCGAATTGGTTTGTCAAAAATATATCAATAATAAAAATGATTGTTTTTGTTTTTTTTTATTATTTGAGTTTAGTATCAGCAGTATAGTCACCTATTTAAATATGGCATGAATATAGGTAGATCAAGAGTTTGTATTATAATATTTTTCCGTATAATAAACCTACCAACATGAATAACAAATGAGGTACGGCATTTAGGGTATAATATAACGTTCATATCGTATACAGATAATTTTTTTAATAGCATTAACGCATGCATAGCATAAACTCCAGGCGCTCTGACCGCTAAGCCATCTCGAGCTCTGCTCACTACCCCGAATTCTTCTTCCACATTTTAAGACGACTATTGGTAACGTCATTGCCATCTATTCAGTCCTTTTACAGGAAAACCCTGGAGTATTTATTCAGTAGTTTCAGGTTCGAATCCTGCTCAAGACCATTTTTTCTTTCCACAAAAATGTATACCTAAGTTTATCTCGTATTTTGTGCTTTAAAAATAAATCTGTAGTGAACGTGGGATTGCAAAAATAATTGATTAACAAACTCATCATCTTCATACACAAAAACAATCTTATCGAATCCATTCGTGAATTCCAACGACAAAATAACGAGAAGCCATCATGCCAGACTGCACGACTCCAAGGAAACCTTATCAGCTAACAGTATGCTTAGCTCCTATAAAATAGATGCTTGTGATATCAACAGGATACTCCGCGCTGATTTAGCACAGGTGTTTCACTTTACACAGAATATATGACGTCATGTCCGGCTATCGTACATAACCGAAAAGTAGATTCGTAAGCATCATTGTATGTTTTACGGTGGTGGAACATATTGAAATGTGGATGGTGATATGAGTCATACATCAACGCTCCGTCGGGATGGGTTTTACTGAATGCCTTAATTGGAAAGATTGCATAGCGTCATCCCAGATTCAAGTTTATTGTACTTTTCCTACGCTCTTATTTTATTATATTCTTTATTGTATTGCACATACCTTTTCATAGAGTTCAAAGTCATGGAATTATTGGAATTGCAAGTAAAGGAATTTAAAGGGTAACCAATTTGTACAAAAGCCTATTCAATATGGTTTTAAGTAACGATTGTTTTAAAACCCATTAGGGGTATTAGAACCGACAAGTCGCTACTGGACTTTTACAAAGAAAGTTAATGTTAGTAAGTTATTTGCAAAAGTAACCGCTAATCACTTTAGCTTCCTCGTTAGATTATACAAATTAGTACCTAATATTCGCACACTCCGTATAACGGTAAAATATTAATTTGTTAATTCATTTTACAAAGGTTTTTTTAAAGTACTTTAAACACTGGTAGGGATCATTTGCTAATTGGTGTGAGAAATTATTTTTAATATTTTCTAGAATGACGATCGATTTTGTATATAACTAGCTGTGCCCCGCGGTTTCACCCGCGTATAATTATATTATAATTAGCCTAAGGTACTGCTTATATAGTCAGCTACGTGCCCTAAATCCTATAAAGATCTGTCCAGCCGTTCCGGAGGTAAGCTGGAACAAACAGACAAAAATTTTAAAATTTGGTTTTAATTAATAGAATATTATTTCGACATTACAAAGAGACACTTCAATTTTATTATTTTTTAGATGTTAGCAGAATTACTGAGCGATCTAGACCATATGTATGGTGACTCATAAAATAATTAAATAACTTATTAATAAAACATTAATAAAATGTCGAAGAGTAAGTTTTCTTATGTAGGAAAAGTTTGAAAATTACTATTGATATTTACGTTATCCGGCTGAATCTGAGTCAACTGAAATTCAATGACTAATTACAAGAAACCGCGTGGACCGAGTGAGTCAAGCTGAAAGACTGGAGAAATTATTCAAAGGTGCCAGTTCAAACGTAACCTTGATTGAAACAAAATAAAACGCTATCATCGTAGATGATTCAAATTTAATGATAAATATTTTTAATTTTCAAATATTTCACACGTCACAGTTTCCAGTGTGCTTGATTCAAAATAACAAACAACCTAGTTTCGAAATTCAAACATCTTGGAAGAGCCTGGTACAAAACGAAGAAAAGGAAAAAAAAACCATTTAAAAATAGAATTGCTTAAGAAGAGGAAAATGTGCAGTACGTTGACCAGTGTTTATCTCGAGTTTAATGACTTAACTATGATATAAGAACACGTAATTTAATCATATTAATCATTAATATTGAGTATTTAGCCGCTCAATGATCTTGTGTCGTGTTTACATTATCATATTGATTAGTGTCCGAGATTCTTTATAGATAGATAGCATTAACATAAATTCGCGATGTTTATTATAAACATAACTAAGTAATTTCAATGTGTTTTGAGTTTAAAATTCGTTTTGAGTTTAAGGAAGTCATTTAAATCAGAATATTATATTTGGGTTCCTACAAACAAAATAAACATAAACAACCATTGGGAATTCTATAAATAAACCCAAAGTATTAAAAATTTATCAAAAAAGCACCCTCTGATAATATTGATTGCTAGTATGTAATATAAACATCAATAAAATTAACACTATTATAAATATACATCGGACATCTTAGGTTATCAAATTTGTGAACTTTAGCAAAATAATACGTAAGCATATTCAATGTTCTGGTGTTATCTAATAGAATGTATTATATTAATTCGTTTATTAACTTATGATAATTTGCTTACGTATGAATTATGACGTCAGGTGATTCTCACAATCAACGCGTTTCCCCCGACCATTACGGCATTTTAGGGTTTGCACAACTGTTCAGATGAGTCATTGATAAAAAAATATTGATTAATATCGTGAGAGTTATTAATAATAATCTAAATAAAATTAACTCAATCGAATAAGAATGAAACTAATTATACACTTTCTCAGAATCGATCGACCTTCATAATAAATGTTGTAACACTGTGTCCTTTTGGAATAGATCAGAGAAAGTCAAGATACTAATATTTAACACTTGTTATATTTTTTAAATAACCATTATGTGATGCCGGGTTCAAGAATCATCAGAGGGTATATAAAAATAGGAATACAATAAAAGTCAACCCTTATCTACCGGATCCCTCGGCATACATAATAGTAGTGCACTGGGTGGGATCGGACCCGCCTCCCTTCGCTGCCGCCCACCAATGGCTGCGGCGAGCGAACACGGGAGAAACCCACCTGTGATTCGTTCTTCCGTGCCCCACGTGGCTTGGTGTACACTAGCCTTTATCTTACGCGCGTTCACACAAATTCATTTAGTCTCTCACACGACACGACGCGTGCGACATCGTAGCATTTTGGGGGATGTCAAATGCGATCTTACGTTATGGATCACAGTAGCATACCAACGTGTGCGTTGTACAGGAATACTGGCACTGTTATAGTAAGACTGAAGATGGAAGTGAACTCCAGTTGTTGCAAGCGTGAGGTGTGTCCGGCGTCCGGCTGCCAGGAGCTGGTGCACAGGCCGTCCGGATGTGAACAATGTACTAGGACTAGATTAATTAGCCAATATAGTGACTGTGATAGTGATGTTGTGGAAAAATGTCGTCCCTATAGATCGAGTGCTGCCAGAAGTAGTAAGCGTTACTTTTATTTACTAACAAATTTTATTTTGCTGTGCTATCTATTTTTATGTGACATTTTTGCATAATTTTTCATTGATGTTATGCAAAAATATTTTGCATTACTTTATCATATTTTTTGGGTAAACAATAAGTTAGTTGACTCTTAAATTAATATAAAGACCCAAAAAAAAAAAACCAAATATGCCAATAGTCCATGATAAAGAAAATTCGCTTACTTAAAGTTCAAGTTTAGTAATTTAATTAATTTACCCTTTTTTTTTTAATTAAAACTTTATTGTGCCCTGAGTCCTTAAAAGGGAAGTAATAAAACGTAATCTAAAACTGCTTAATAACCGTTGCAATATAAACTTCATAAGACAATGAAAGCTCACAGTGCGTAATAACAATAGGACAGGTAGAGTCCCCGCAACGATAAATAGTCCTTATCATAATAAAAGCTAGCCATAGTATTAGTAAGCGTTATTTATTTATAAACTAAGTATCCGGTCCGTTCGAACGCACGCCTATTCTCACATCCTCGTCGCATTGTCGGCACTGTCTCGCTCCACCGCGATAATCGGGATTACAATTTCATTACGCGCAAAAACTTGGCTCAGTCTCCCTTTACAATGTTAAACACGAAGATCAGAGCTAACTAACTAGGCTTAAACTGTAATTAAAGTAACGTACTGTTACCGGAATGACATATCTGACTAAATGTTTCTATCCTTTAAGAGCCGGACAGTTACGTCCAAGCGGCGCGCAGAGGGTTATTTCGTAATTAGTACTATCGCTTGGTCGCTGGCTATATAGGGCCAAGAAATGATTTAAGTGTCGTGCATAAGAAAAATCCTATGCCTATTAGATTACTTGCAGGGAACATTTACCTCCACTTTTTGTGTTAGGATTGTATTCTTTCGTAGCTTTTGTATGCATATTGCGACCACGTAATGAGTAAAAAAGGTCTTAATAACTGTAGTTGAATGTAAACCGTCATTACTCAAATTAAAAGTAAATATGAGTGAGCTAATTGACAGGGCTGGAAAGGTTCTTAACATTGTACGTGTTGTAGTTCTATTTATAAAATGTTGATGACTTCTGATGAATCTTACTTGATTTACGAGAACTGGGTAAATCCGACCGGACCTAGATTTTTATACGTGAGTGCTCTATAACATTCTCGCGATTTTTGATTGGATATTGTTTCTTTTAATAAATAGTAAATTTAGGTAAAATAAAACTGTTACGAAATTATTGTCATAATTAATTTATAAATATAACATAAAACATAACATAGCATCACGCCTGTATTCCCCGAAGGGTTAGGCAGAGGTGTACACAATTGTACACCCACATTTCACCAATGCTGTTATTAAGTCCCATGTAATAGGTGGTGAGCCTATTGCCATCAACCGGGCACATTTCCAAACACCGGGCTGCTACTGAGAATTTCCTAACAGAAAAACTCAATAACACTTTGCCCGACCCGGGAATCGAACCCGAGACCTCCTGCTCAGCAGTCGGGCTACGGACCACTAAACCAACGAGGCAGTTTTAATATAATTGTACATTTGGTCCTAATCGATCAATTATCCATTGACTACCCATATTGACTTATCGAGTTGGATAAGAAAATTCATGTAAGACCGGTCTATGAACATTACATCATAACTATGATTTAATCAAAATTATGTATATATCTTCGTCATCGTTAAGACTTACGTACAGACTATCAAAATTACATTTAATGAGTAATTACGTCTTTGCTTACTTCAGCCGATAAAAAGCGTATCCTGGCTCTTAATGGAGGCGTTACACATGGTACCCAGTAGTCTATAAAAAAAAATATGATGTAGACTATGCGGTCATCTTGTGAACACAAATGATTCCTTCTTTATAAAATTGAAATAACCGAACAAAAATAATGATTAAATGCTAAAACCGGGATGATATTTATAAAATCTCCGCTAAATTAAAATCTCCGCGGAATTAAAATCTCCGCTACAACAAAAAGAAAACTAAGGTTCGAATGTTACAAAAACCAAAATAATAATACTAAGTCTCATTATTTACAGTACAATAAACTCCTAAAAAAGTGTATTACAAATTGTCGAAAAAATATAAACAACAAATTTATTGCAAATGCGAAAAATAAATGTAAAGCAGCATGGGACGTTATTGGAGAAAAACTGGATAATGCTAAAAGTAATCAGGATATAAAAAATATAGAACTAAAGGGGAATCTCATCCATGATCCAATAGAAATAGCTAATGCCTTTAACGAGTTCTATATATCAAAATCAAACAAACCCAATAAAAACCCACCAAACTATACTCTTTTAAATACTGTCGATTCTACCATCTTCCTATTACCTTGCTCTGAAATTGAAATAATAAAAGCAATCAAATCATTGAAAGACACCAGTTGTGTTGGTTATGATTCTATATCAACAAGTATTATAAAGAAAACTTTAAACGAGATTGCGCCAGTATTGTGTCATCTTGTAAACCTGTCGTTTTGTCAGGGAACTTTCCCTAACAAACTAAAACTCTCAATTGTCAGACCATTGTATAAAAAAGACGCAAAAGAGATAATAGATAATTACAGGCCAATAACGTTAATCCCTATTTTTTCCAAAGTTTTTGAGAAACTAATGCATTTTCGGATTACTGGTTTTTTGCATAAATATAACATTTTATCAAATGATCAAAATGGCTTTCAAAAGAATAAATCGACCACACTTGCAGCTTTTTCTTTAATTAAGAACGTGACCGAGGCTCTAGATAAGAGAAAACGTGTCTCAGCTATATTTTTTGATATGTCTAGCGCTTTTGATTTTGTTGATCATCAGATTCTGTTGCAAAAATGTGATTACTATGGTATAAGAGGTAATGCACTGCAGTGGATAGCTAGTTATCTGAGTAACCGCCAACAATGTGTAGAAATAAACCGCGTAGGCAAAAACCTAGCTTCTGCCACATATAGATCCACCTATAAAGTAAACAAGTTTGGAGTTCCGCAGGGAAGTGTTTTAGGACCTCTCCTATTCTTAATTTACATCAACGACATTCCAAAAGTAACTAGTTTTAAATGTACTTTGTTTGCAGACGATATTTCTGTAGTAATACCCGAGTGCAATAGAGATTTATCTAATTACGAACACACGCTAAACAGTACTATAGAAAACATAGCAAAATGGCTAAATGACAACAATCTCACAGCAAATATAACTAAAACTAAAGTTATACAGTTTAGGAATTATAATACCAAAACTCAAAGCTTGAACTTAAATTATTGCGGCCAGGAAATTGAGGAGGTTGATCATACAAAATTCTTAGGTATTTTGCTAGATAAGAACTGTAATTGGAAAGGTCAGATTAAAAATGTTTGTACTCGTATTAACAGGTTTGTTTTTGCATTAAGAAAAATACGGAAACTTGCATCTGATAACACCGCGCTAATAGCGTATCATGGATATGTAGGATCAGTACTAAGGTATGGGCTTCTGCTATGGGGAAACTCTGTAGATGTAGGTAGAGTATTTATATCGCAAAAAAAGTGTATCCGGGCAATAAGTGGTGCCGGTCCAATGGAGTCCTGTAGACCACTTTTAAAAAAACTAAAAGTGCTGACTGTTGCAAGCCTATATATATTTGAAGTTGGGGTATTCGTTAAAAAACATGGCGACTTGTTCGAAAAGGTTAGTGATACGAAAAAGTATCTTTCAAGAGACCCAACTAAATTGGTTCTCCCAATGATGTCAACTACCCTATATAAAAGAAATAGTAATTGTATGGTAATCAAAATTTTTAATAAGTTACCTAAACCTCTTAGAGAACTACCACTGACGCAGTTTAGAACAAAACTTAAGAAATGGCTTATTGAAAAGTGTTTTTATACTGTCGCGGAATACATGAGCCATAAGTAGATGAAACCAAAAATGTTCCGAATTAAAAGTAAAAAGTGTGTTTTTGTCCTAAATTATAATTTATTGTTCATAGTGTAAATAATGTCGACATAGTAATTCGAAATCTTAACTTTGACAAATTAAATGACATGATTCAGGAATTATTTCAATTGTGATTTATATTTTGTGATTGTATGAAAATAATTATTAATGTATGCCATATTTTAAATTGAATAATAATGACTTGACTTGCTTATCTTAATAATATAAAATACAACGACTTTAACATGATGTAATTGTGAAATAAATTTTGTAATTTGAATTAAGCACCTATGTATAACTACGCTAATTTTGCATGCCGATGTTACGGTGAAACGTGCAGCACTATGTCTTATTATATAAAACCTTTATAACCATGTTTCTCGCAAATAAACATTCTTATTCTTATTCTTATTCTTAAATAATATAAATGAGAATTATGATTATTAATCTTTATTGTAAATTTAAATTGATGCTCTACTATACAGAATTTATAAAAAAATAGAAAAACAAACCGTCATCAAAGAGGCTGTTTAATGAACACGGATCTCATTTACGTCAGTAGATTATAAAAAAAGACATGTATTGCCCCCAGCCCCACAGAAAAAAGTTAACAACTAAGGTGAACAATCCCATAATGATACAATATGGGGCATAAGTAAATTGTCTTACTGCCTGTAACCGCAGAGCCATCTAAATGAATAAAGGACAATTATTGTGGAATACAAATATGTACGATAGGGAAATCTATTTTAATTAAATCCAGATTAATCATATGAGATTTTTCCGTAAGGTTTGAATAATAACTTGGTTCATTGTATATATTTCGCAGGTAATTTGTAAGTATCCACCGTTTACATACCGTTTCGTCAGTGTAAAAACGCTCGCAGTTATGTAATATGTCGGAAGCGGGGCTCCTATTTCTGCGTCTGTAAGGTCGCAAAAAACCTAAACAAGAAGGGGATGACGGGGGCAGTTCGCTCGCTGCGCTCGCTCACCAGCCCTGTAACCTATCCTGTCCGTGTCGGGGTGCACGGGGTTCCCGAGCTCGCTTCGCTCGCTTTGCCTTCTGACGATGCCGTTTGTAAACGGCGGAATCATAGAAATTGCCTACGACATATATACATTTATATACCTATTGCTATTAAGCTGAATTTACATAATTTCGTTTAAATAAAACGTTTGTCTTAATCATACTGCATTGACTACAAAGTAAGTTCATTCACACAGTGGCGCCAAGATATAACAAAGATTGCAATCAATATTATTATAAGTCATTTCCAACAATGTCATAGAATGCATAGCCACAATACTCCGCGATGTTTTTATATTGTCAAAGCGCTTAACCATAAGAAAGCTATGTCATAATAATTAAAGAAAAGTACCTACACGTACTAAGCTCGATTTCATGAACTATGTCCGCGTCATTAGGGCCGCGATCCACTCACTCATTAGCAACATTTTCACATAAAACGTTGTTCATTTACGCAGAGTAAGGCAGCCGCGTCAATTATAAACAGTTATTTCAGTGAGACGGGAACCTCATAATTGCAGTGTTTAGCTGTCACTCATTTAGTGCGAGATGTCGATCCTCAGCTTAGACGTGCCTAATTAACTCTTTTTACAGCACAATACATACAAAAAATATGCCTTACAAGCTCGAATAAGGACTGAAATAACACCGCTGTAAATATGTACAAGATACCCCATTTAATTTGTGCCGATAAAAAACAGTTACTAAAAATTCATAATGTTTGTTAGTTGTTACCTTATTAAATTTAATTCAAGAAAAATTTGCGCTTGTTTCGTTAATTTCGTGCGGACGGGGTCGATCAACGATCTTCTTCGCGACGCTATTACCATTTAGAGCGATTTTCAGGTAATGAAGAGTGGTATCACCGCGTATCTTGTGATACGCGCCACCACGTCTCTGCGCGATAATCGCCCTTATTATGCGCAGTCAAATTTTACGAGCGCATCGGTTGTTAGCCGGCTACTAACAAAATGATGAACGGACTCAAATTAAACCTCTATTATAGCTAAAACATGACGCCTTTTCTATTTAATGTCACGAGGACGGGTATCAGCAATCCCGTTAATGATCTAGCGCTGCAACCCCATCGCGTCCGCGCTCCCCTCTCGAAGTAAACAACGCAGATATTCGAAAAAGATATCCCGTCAAATTATACTGACGAGAATTTCGTAACGAGCCGCTAAGACGATGCCCGCGACTCTCGTCCAATTTTTTTTACCGCATTTATAACAATAATAATCAGAATTTACATAATGATTGCGCAGGCGCCTGCGACGTCCGGTGCGCAGATCGCGGCGGCAAACTTTTCTCGGTTTTCGAGTCGAAATTCTAGTTAGCGGGCGCGCGATTTCTTTTTAAAAAGGTTAACAAGATGATCTCGTTTGGGTCGTTTTTCGTGCCGCGAAGCCTTCTTTTGTGAACGGGCGAGCTGTTAAAAAATAAACGAAGTCTTTGTTTCTCGGGTAGTCGGTCCGACCTCCGACGCGGTCCCTACTTTTTTATGCCCCCTTATAACCTGTGTATTACCTACGTGTAGGTATCTACGGTTTTTATGGTCGCCCGGTCAGTTCTTCAATGGGCTAAGGAATTCGATCGAGTCGCATTGTTCATCTCAAATATCTCCACGTATAGGTGGTTGGGGATATAAAGAGGATATCAATTACTTGCCGTCCCTTTAGAAAAAAAACACCCACCCGTTTTAATTATGGTTAAGTACTACATATTACAAAATCAAGGCGGCTACTGACATTCTATAAAAAACTCTATTCAGTATTTATATTTTTATTGTAAAAATACAATGCCAACTATAAAGCTTTTGCTACATTTACTGTCAAGATTCAAACATTTAATTAGCCCCATATTTTATCTTCATCTCATGGTTACTCAGTGAAAATATTTGTCTCACAGTGACTCTACGTCTTTTACGAGCTGACCTGTTGTTTTTTTGTACATGAACTTTTGACGGCGGGCTCGCGGTTGCTTTTGACCGGAGCACTAATAAAATGTTATGATCGTGTGTTTAACGCATGTTGTGTGTGTCGGACCTTCCTTTTGACATGATCGTTATTGCCCGACTCCACCTTTGCGGTCGCCTTTTGTAACCCAATTGGTACAACATTATTATCGTGTCAATTAGAGGGCAATATAACCTACAACTAAATCTCGGCTAGTTATACGGATTGCATACTTAATGAGTAGGGTTTGTTTATGCAAATTGTTCGTTTATGTTTTGTGATGGAAGAAGTAACTATATTATTCTTTTTTTTTACAAGGAGGGGGTAATCGGTATCAGTTCACAGGCTCTAGTTAAATAATAAGCGGCTGAGGGGCCTATAACTATAATTTTCTTTTATTTGTCCGCGGTGCCTGCGGCCCTCGCCGCGAAACCGCCATAGCGCTAACAAGATGATGAAAAAATGACACGCACACATTTGTGTTAATTGTGTGACTGTATTGATAAATCTGGATTTGAACCTTTTATACATGTTGTTTTGAAGCCGATTAATGCGTTGGTCTTGTTGGCCTAAGTGCGACTGCTGAACTTGGTGTGGTTTTGGGTTCGATTCCCAGGTGGGGCAAATTATTATTGGGTTTTTCTGTACGAAATTGTCAGTAGCAACCCAGAGTTTGGAATTATGTCTGGTGGTGGTAGATGATGGCAATAGGGTCACCAACTATTACATGGGACTTAAACAGCATGTGGTGAAATGTGTGTATACGTCTGCCTAACTTTTTGGGAAACACAGGTGTGATGCTATGTATGTTGTTTTGAAGGGAAAAATTATGAATTTGAAATACATTACAATTAGGTTATGTGAAAATTGCACAAAATATATATAATTTAATTACGAGTCAAGAACAAACTAAGAACTAACTAGAGATTAAAAACAAACAAACAAGAATAAGAAATTTAAAAAAAACACGAATGGCGATTTGGTAAATACGGTTGTATTTACCAAATCGCCATTCGTGTTTTTTTCAAATCGCCAAAAAATAAGAAGGAATTTGGCAAACTGGAATATTGTAAATGAACTTCTTACAATTCAGACACAATATTATCGCAAATTATTACTGTGAGATCTTTACCTACGTTAGTCACTATCCGTCAGACATAATACTCGTGATTCACGCCTTGAGTCAAAACACTGAAAAAATTAATAACATTCTATGTGAGTGACTCGATGCAACTTTGATATTGTGTCGATTGATTAGTTTTGACATAATAGTGCCTAGTATTCGATGCCTTTGTTTAATCGGATGCATATCGATTTAATTCGATTAAACGTCAATACAGAGTACAGACCACATTGGTATCGATATTTTTTTAATGCAATCTCTTTGCGAAATCTTTTTTGGAGTTTTTGTGAGTATCGAATATCGATGCGATGCACTAATTATAGTCTATGACCTTCGTTAATACTTTAATTATAAAGTAATCACGAATATAACTAGTCATTAGCGCATCGCTTTCATTTTCCTCAAGATATTAATTAACTCGTAATTTCTCGATATCAAGTAAAGTGTCGAAGATCACCGTGTAATTTATATTAACAGATAAACAATGGTAGACCTGATTATTTATTATTTATTTTCATCGTGAGCATTATCTACATTAATTAGCAAATCGTTTTATCTCAGTCGGACGTCATTGGGAATAATTTGACATATGTATTTTCGTACGTAATAATATTATCGACCTACGTATTATCCTGGACGTATTAATATAAGCTGTTTACTGATGACTGGATATTTATAGTTTAATTTACTGACCAAAATCTATTTCTTAGTACGGGCAAGGATTACATAGGACGAAATAAATTAATACGTATCCAGAATCTTCCTTTGTTGAACTACGATCTTCTCAATGACATTTCCGATGACAGCCTATAATTCATATCGCCGCAACCCATAAATAATTAACGCCTTTAAAATTTTCATCCTAACAATATCCAATTATTCAAATAACTTGCAAATTATATATTTTTTTATTTAATGGACAGGTGCTCCACACCTTAACTTTACATTCAAATAAAAAATTATGTCAATCACACATCAAATTGTTTCCTTTAAAGTGGATAATATTATTCAATTTTAACGAGTAAAACGAATGTTAAGCCAATAAATACTTCTGCGTCAATGACAGACACCTTCTGCTAGTGACAGTTGTTAGTTTAAATTAATTTCTGTTTTTCTGTAAATAAAAAAAATAATGTTCATTTACATACCACCAGTGTCATAATATTCAATATGATAAATGCATGCAACATCGCCCACTTAGCCAAACAATTATAATTGCCACAGAAAATAATAAAAATGCAGTTCATTTTATCGATTAAACAATCAATAAATTTCGCGATCGATTATGTAACCGATCTGAAGAATGTGAGTCCGATTACCGCGCCACCGTTAAATAGTGCCGCATTAGTGATTCACACAGGTTCACTGGACAATTAGCAAAGGCTGTCCACCTCTGGGCCACGATGTATTTATTCATCGGATGTTCATCGATTACCATAATCGATACCATCGCGCGTGCCGCATACGGAACAAGTGGCTCTTGAGCGTTTTCATTAAATGAGATGCATTGAAAGAATACGAGAGCTTTCATTCAGAAATGAATAATATGATTCACTACGGTGCATTGTAAGGATTTAAACTTGAGCATACAAATACATGATGTCCTTAGGCTGCGGTTTCCGAGTCTTATGAAAATAGTCATTAAATAAACTAAGAGTTCTATAAAGTATAATTTTGGATATTCAAATAATTAAAGCTAATCGAACAGGGAAATCATTTTCAAAATTTTAATTCATATAATCAACAATATCATATCTATAAACAACAGATGATTTATTGTTTAACTACGTTCTCGAACTTTCCACCTTTATAACATCACCTCCATACTAATTCGTCCTTTTTACTCAGGATACGTCAACGTCTGCGCGGCGGTGTGCCTGCTACTGTTGGTGTGCGGTCTGTCACCCAGGTCGTCGGCGGCGCCACATCGAAGCCGGGCCAGCATGGAGCGGGAGCGACGCGACACTGATGAGGAGAACAATCTGTGGGCAAATCCCTGCGATTATAATGATTCTCAAGTAAGTAGAGATAAACATTTTACTGCTATCAGATCTAAAGCATAAAAGGAAACTAAGTCGAGACGTGATATTGAAAGCAAATTAAATATTAAATAAACATGCAAAGTTTGAAATAATTACGAATCTTAAAGATGTGTCTACTTTTTCTTCAGTGAAGTAATTATGGTCTGGGAAAGAAGTAGAGGTAATGGGTGAAAGAATGCAACATAATCTAAGAGATACATACATACATGTGATATTAGATATTTTAGCTGAATATAGTTAAATAACGTGACGGGACGTGAACGGGAGGGGCTCGTGGCTAAGTAACAGCCGCACAGATCGATCGATCGAGGTTAAGCTGCGCTTGCCGCGGTCGGCCTGTGGATGGGTGACCATCATTTCATACCGAGACCCCTCCGTGTCTCGGAGAGCACGTTAAGCCATCGGTCCCGGTTGTCAAATTAAGATCCATGACAGCCGTTACAGGTAGTCAGAGGCCAGAAAATCTGACAACCAGTCATACCACGAGATATCGTGTTACCCAGTTACTGGGTTGTGGAGGTCAGATAGGCAGTCACTCCATGTAAAACACTGGTATTAAGCTGCATCCGGTTTGGCTGGAAGCCGACCCCAATGTAATTGGGAAAAGGCTAGTATTAGGAGGAAAGATAAGAAAAGACGAATCAATAGCCTATTTATAGATTCAGAGTCAAAAGGAAAATAGAAGAAATTATTGCACGGGTCAGTGAGAATTTCATTCATACGTCATTGATGAAGCAGATCAATAGAGAGACTATAATAAAACAGGGGCTGAAGATAAATATAGATGGGAAAATTATGTAATGGAACAACAAGAAGGGTCTTTTGTATTCATATCAAACTTTTGTGGTGAGCTTCTGTGGCCACTTAACTTATTAGTAACCACACATAAAGTGGAGGCAGAAAAGTGTTTGCGATAAAAGATCAATTGCTTAAATGGATTTTGTAACAATAATCAATTTCTTTTGTAACAATAATCAATTTCTTTACAGTCTAAACCAATCTACCCGCCAAATCATGCAAGGGAGGTCGCGTTGAAACTCGTCGCGCAAGCAAAAAACGCTTACTCATCAACTGCAAAGTACAAGGATACATTTGTAAGTACACAATACTGCTTTTACTCTAAAAGCTAGTTATGAAATAAGCGTCCTTGCGAAAATACTGTTTTTTAGTATGGAGTTTTGAGTACGGTCTAAAAGGTCTATGGAGTTTGCGCCCAATTTGGTGTTGGAAATACCAGGACCCATAAATATCATGGTTCTTCAATTTTATCTTTTTCAAGGTTTTAAAGTCTTCTTAGAGCTATAAGCTACAGTTTATCATCAATACATTCATAGTTTTTCGAAAATTCCGTAGGTTAAAGCAAAATGCAAAAGCGCGGGTGCTGGCTCCGAAGCCCTTTCTTCGCTTTCATTCATTGATTTTGCACGCGGCGATCGCGTAGTATTCGCGTCCACATCTATATGCCCGCCGCGTCGCTCTAAATGAACGGACGGAGCTTGCGGTCGACCAATACCAATAAAACTTAAGCCCAACGTCGATGCATGCCTTTAGTGTTTGTATCTACGCAGATATTATTGATTTATGTATGAGAGTCTGTAAGAGGTGCTATAGTATTCTGTTGACGCGCGTAAATGCTGCATATGGTATGGTACCAATTTTTCGCTCTTCCTCTTTTTTTTCTTGGGGTTAATGTCAGGTGTTTAATCACAATTAACTGCGAATGCGTATTTCAGTAGTGTTATTTCTATCCCATTATAAAAAAATATCAATTATTAAATAAATTCCCGAAATTTAATTACATATTTTTCTGTTATACCAAAAAGTTTCACGCGAAATTTGACCCATTAAAAATTCACGGCGTGCACGTTTTTAGCTTGGTTTTCTCACCGTAGAGCTGCGCGGGCGCAGGCGTGGAAGAGAGATTGCATCGGCCGGGCGCCGCGCCGTTTCGCGTCTCTACGTCCGGCCGGCCGCTTCCTCCCTTTTAATTATAATTTCGCACTGCATTTCTGTGACGCCATGTCGGCATCGACAGCCTTGTCGATAAAATGCTTTATAAACAGTACACGTCACATCAAATAACAATATGTAACTGATCAAATCGCATGCAGTGATCGTCATCTTGTCAGTAAGCTAAAAATACTCGTACCAACCCACAAATTCGCTTTTTGCTCAAACAAGATCATTTACAAATATGATGCAATTTATAATAAACCAGTTTATTATAATAAAAACAAAGCAACTACTTAACTCATCCGATAGCAATACTGTCGCACAAGAATCGCAGACAATTCAACCTACATTCAAGAATTCATAAAACATTCACGAATTATTAGAAACAAACGTTTAGCATGTTAATACAACGATTCATATGACGGCTTTATCATTCCAATCCTAGGAATATAATAATTTCCGAATCGGAAGTAAGGTGGGCCGATCAACGAGAAATAATGCGATGTCGAAGTCGCGCCTCGAATCATTTATGGATGACTCTTTACCATCGTACTCGGCAGTGACTCGAGAATCGAAAGCCTCGCGCATACATTTCGGCGATGGTTGTCAATATAATCGATTTATGAGAGTTGGGCAGTCAATGGTAGCGGAACAATGGAAGTGTTTATGTCGAATGTGTCCAGTTATCGAGTGTGATGTTCGCGTATGAGGTATGGTGGCATTGTAATAGGCTCGACGGTCGTAACGACGGCGACGTCCTGTCCGCTGCCTCCTCGTAAAACGACATTATCGACTCACAGTAGCCGGAACGAGGTACAGGACGGTGCGCATACGCGTCGAATACTAATTGCGCATTAGTATTGCGCGACACACCTGCCCGACGATTTTTTCTGTCTCTCCCCTTAATGTCGGTCATTCGTTACTAATGTATCATATTTATTGCGATTTAAACGCAAATCGTGGCGATGAACCACCATTGTTGCTAGTTGACAAGGACGTCCACATATCTTTGTTTGTGCTCCATTTTCTTACTAAAATTGCTTCCCTATCGCTATTTTCAATCTCGTCCTGTTAATATTAGTCATCACATTAAACCAAGATAAACGTCTAAGTTACGTCTGAGAGACAATATATCCTAAATAAATCAGGCTGCTACATCTGTCGTCAAGCCCATTCCGTATAAATAATAACTGGCCGCGTTGTACTAAGAACGCAATAACAAATTCAACGAACTCTACCGGTACTGTGTGACTCGCCACCGGCCACCGTGTGAATGTGTCATAACACTCGTGCTTTTGACTACACCGGTGTCATATTATCGCATCACATTTTCGACACTGGAATTCAACTCGCTTCCTTAAAAAAGTGCTCGTAAACTTTTGAAAGTAATTACGATAAACAAACGAGTGTGAGGATTCGCGATGAAACCCGATCAGCGATTGCGATCGGCTCGCGGCATGCCGCACGTCGCTACATGGTGATCGTGTGCATCTGTTCGCTTATCTTTGCAATAGCGACGCTTTATAAACATTGAATTACATAGCACATACATACAATATGTATGTACCTACATAGTACGATAGCGTTGTTCACACGGGCGACAGGCTGTCTGCGGCCGTTGGGTGCGTACGTGTGCCGTAAATATATCAATGTCTGCGCTTGTGTGGGTGCATGTTTATTTGATAAGCTTCCGATGTTTCGAGCTAGGCATTCGGATGCTAAGTCGTCGAATTTCTCAGTTGATGGCCCACCCACGACAATTGCGACGCGCTGAATCCATCGATATGTTCTCTGTTTATTAGTTATTTAAATAACCTAACAAACTTTAAAATAATACGCTCTAGTATCTAAAATGAGTTATCACATAAAAATAATTTCAAAATTGGTTGCATAAGTTTGGTAAATGGAATTATCTTTGGAATACAATAAATATATATTATAAAAATAGAGTTTAATCAAATAATTCATAATAATGTTAATACTTATTTATAATAACAAAGTAAAATTCAAATTTATTATGTACTTTTAAAGAGAAGTATTCGTTTTAAATTCCTGCTGTACACATAAATAAAGAATTTGCATCATTTAACAGTAAGTTGTCAGTCGTAATTGTCACTAACACTTAAAATGATTGGAATACATTACATTCTCAATATCCTATTAATTTGATACGACAGTTTAGGACGTAAACTCCTTACCGCTAGTAGGTAATGATTCGGATATGGTCCGATGGACCGGACGCACACCTGTGCATTTAGTGTGCCAACGACTACATAGCACATTCCATCTCTGTACAATATCATTACTTGACATTCTACACTTTTTGTTTTGTTAAATCATCTGCACTGTAAAACATTCGTGCCGACGAACGATAAAAAAAATTGCATTCAAAATTTTATTTTTAAAAGTTTTAAAGTCTGTAAACTCTAATTTTCCTGCCAATTACTTACCACTTCGGCAACGGATAATATCTCCGCTTTGACTCCATTCATACACCGCGACTCGGTTTATGTCCAAAGAAATAATCGTAAATTTATTTCATTGCGCGTATTATCAGCGAATTTTATATCGGCGGTATCTCAATTTCAATGAAGCAAATTAATATTTGGACAAAGTTTTTTGATCGTCACCGATAAGTTGCACCACGTTAATGTTCATGTTTTGTTGGGTTTTGCAAGCTTTTAATTAGTGGTATTGTTGTATGACAATATTTTCTACATAAAGGATACTATTGACAACGCGTGACATCTGCCAGTCCAGCCAGCGATTGTTAGACGTGTCAACGCTATTTGGACTCTCTACGCGTATAGTACAAGGACAGTTTTCGTTCAGGCTGCCATCGTCATGTGTGATACGTTCATAGTGTCAAATTTTAATGTCGAAACGGTTTTGTTACGTGAAATGTCTTCGGCGGCGGCCGTAAACCTCCGGTATCGATCTCATCTTACACACGACCTTCACTGGCCGATTAAATCGATTATCATGTACGTAGTATCGAGTATTTAATGCGCACTAAATATCGAATTTTTTGAACTTGATCGTGTCAAATCAGTTTGCTTAGGCTTCGTAACTTTAACTTCATTAGTTTTCAAAGTACACTACAACAAAACTTGTTTCTGCTTCTATTAATATCTCTAGTAGAGATCGTGTAGTCTTTACATGTTATTATCTAATTGAAAAATAGGGTCTTGAAATAAATAGATTGCAGCTAGAAGCGAGAACAGTGCCAGTATAACTTGACCTGTTAATTATTAGAACATCTTGTTCTTATGGATTATGCTGCTGAGGGCAGTAAACGTTAGTCATTTCTAGGAACAAATTGCGACTAGGTAACGCGTGTTTGTGCGAAGGTGTTTTAACATCGTTTGCTTTATTTTTAGTTTCCACACTATTTCTACACCTTTACATTTCGCACTTATTGAACTCAATCTTTGGTTATAAGTTAAAAATCTGTCGTACATAAATATTTTCGAAATTAAGTTTTTGGCATATATCTATTATAGAGATAGATTAGGTACTACAATAATATAATAGGAACAAACACATACCTCAGCCACGGAAATTCGCCTATAGCAAATATCTCTCAGTCCTCTTCGGGCCACTGCACAGCTCTCGCTTTTAGATCCACATATATACCTTCCATCCAGGAAACCACTCGGACACATCATCCGCTCGATCTGCTGCTTCCATGAAAGTCAATCAACTTATTGTATTAACTCAATCTATTTCCATCTTTCAAAGAAACTGTTCTCTATAAGCGTTGATTCACGATTTTTATGATCCTTCGTTGTGGTAATATTTAGCAGTACAAGACTTGGTATTCTAGATTTAATAACTTTTAGGTTTGTCAATACAGCTGTTTGTTTATTATTGTACTGGCAGTGGAACTCATTGTCTATGATAATGTTTTTATACCACAGATCTATAAAATTTATGAACCATGTTAAACATGGAAGCCGTGCTGCCACTTTCTAAATCATTCAACATAACATCAACCAGGATGGATAAATTCGATTGTTTTCAAAATCAGTAGTACAAAAGTTGTCCTTGTAGTACGAAATTTATTCCTGGGATAGAAGTTATCGGAGGTTGAAAGAAAAAAAGAAATATATATAAAAGACTATAACAAAACCACACATAAACAATAAAGAAAAGAAATTAAGAAATATAATGTGGAAAAAAGGTTTATAAGATCCCAGATGTTATACTTTTTAATACTAATAACATTTTTTCATTTGTTTCAGGCGTTGAAGCTTCATAGTTATACAAGTTTCGACGAACTACTCGGCTCGTGGAAATCATCCGAATACCTTCCTAAGGAATGGCTCCCAAAGGAGAAAGTCCTTTACAAGAATATGCCGGACGAATATATGAACCTGTTGATGGTAAGCATCAATTATTTATAATGTTGTAGTATTCAATACACATGTAGGTTATATTTTTTGGAAGCTCTTTGTCTTTCGATCAACAATAAATTATTTTGGTAATTTTATTTTAATTAATCAAATACAGCACAGTTAAATAAGTTTCAAATAATTAAACCATTTCGATTTGCTTGTAAATCCTTGAGATATGTTCTCAAACCATTTGGTTTTTGATAATACGGACGTTGCCAGATTGACGTTTCCTAAACTAAAACAATCACCAAAGGGCGGCGAATTCGCTGATGCCAAAAACGTGCATCCGTATGAGTTTTTCAATCGATTTCAAAGAATTGACATCGTCGGTGGCACTCATTGTTGTCAGCCGACTATCGCTTACGTGAGAACACAATGGTTTTGCAATAATAACAATCGAAATGTAATCAAATTTAGGATGGATATCACAATTCAGATTGTCCTTATCTTAGTTTAAGATAGTTTGGCAATTCAGTGCAACTAATGGTTAAAAAAACTTGTAATGCAGTTTAAACATAAATATTAATAATACCCAATTAAAACGTTAAAACATTAAATCACGGTGAAAGCGGAATTAGATATTTGTGTTTTTAATTGTTTCCGAAAACTTGAGTAATAATTTTATTCTGTCTTGTTTACAGCCAAAAATCGACCAGGAATTGCCGGGAATGTACAAAGGACTGAAAATGATAGTTGCGGGCTTGGACACGTTTTCTAACGAAGCCTTGAACCCCAACATAATATCAGACGAGAGCCTCAAAGAAAACATCATCCAGACGATGCATGATTGTCGAGCTGTGCTTTGTTATTTTTATGTAAGTTTGCAAATTCTTTACATATCCTTATTAAAGATTATTCAATCATACATCAGCATTTCAAATTAGTACACACACGGAGACTAAAATAATTCTTTGAAACAATTTTTCTTTATCACACCAGATTTACCACAGTCTACCAAAATTGACGAAAATTTTACTAATTCAGCGTTTTTCTTTTTACAGGACATCATGAACATTCGCAATTTGAAAATCGAGAAGCTTAGTAACTCTGAAATCCCAGACTTGGCGAACAACATGGGCGTTCTTCTTTACAGGGACACCCTAAACTACTTGGAGTACCTCGCACAGGTGTTCCAAAAACTATACGAGATGGAATCTGCTTGAAAACAGCGGTTATGATCAAGAGTCTCATAATGCGACTCGAGGAGAAACTGCACACCCCATGTAACTTTTGGCTGTCTACTTAATCTTGGTGCTCGCACCACGTGGCGAAGCGGTACTTTTCAGTATTAGTTAGCCTCAAGAAAACTCTTTCTAGTAGAATTATTTGCATCTTTTGGCTGTTAAATAGCGAATTAATGTTTAGAAAAAAAAAACTGTCTTTGCCATTACATTGCCATTTTGGTCTAGAACGAATTAGTTCCTTTTTGTAAATAGTGACGAATTTAAAATATATTATTTATTGTCTGCTGATTAACATTCTAAATTTCCCGATTATCCTAGTCAAGGTCTTATTTATTTCTCGCTTAACTCCACTTTAGTTTCAATGTCTTTAGTATTCGTATTATTTAATTTAGATTTTAGTATTAGACTTCATTCCAGCTGGACTATGTTGATGAAATTGTTGAGTCGGAATATGAATGCGTAAAACGGTGTATCAGAACGGCTGTTTCTTTCCCGCTGTTGTCGATGTTTAATCTATTGTGACATGGTAGCTTGAGGCTGAGACGAATAATTTTAATTGTACATTATATTCCTACTTTCCTTAGTATTACTTGACTCTTTGTTAACTATTTATATGTTACAGAAATCCAATGAAATATGACTAGCTTTAATAGAGCTGTTAATTATATTATTGTAAAAATACAGAGCCAGTGTATTTATAACTTAATCATTATTTGTATAGTTCAAATAGTACCTATTTATAACTGCGGCGCGAACATAGCTTCTATGTTTGTGGAATTAAATTATTATTACATTTATTTCAACGTTTTTTATTTTTATTTTTTGACCTTTTTTCACACTCTTCAATAATACCTTAGTATTACGAGAATACTGAGTTACAAAAATAATATTGGAAACATCAGATTAAAATTAATAAATGTATCATGAAAATTATTTACGAGTTAATAAAATCAGACCATATAGCGTATTCACTATATTTTTTAACATTTAAAAGTAAATGTACAAAAATTAAAACTGCATTTATTAAATATTACACACTCGCTTCCATATCTAAGGAATGCGTCATAATATTACATAAAAAAGGGCTTAAAACAAATATTTAATTAAAATATTCCTAAGTCGCAAACACACTTCGTCAGATCGTATGTTCCCATGAGTCGGGACTGGAAACAATTTCATATCTTTACACAAGGTATTCACAACACCCGACATATTTGCATTGGTGACTTGGTCTCCGACAAATTAGTACGGCCAAGGCGATGGAACCTGAAAAATAATAAAAAAGTCACCACGCAACATTAACCTTACTGCGATTATAAAGGATGCTGAACTTTATTGCGATGACATAAAGTCGAATACTGAATTGGTATTTTAAATACAGATGTATGTTTGTTTGTGTTGTGTAACACGTCCCGCTACTGATCACAAAGCGAACTGTCAAACGGCTCCCGACTTGTTTGTTTAATGTGTTGTGACGACGACGTTATAAGTCGTCAAAAAACCCGCGGGTGTTAGATTTGGAGTCGCCGGGAGAAACGAAAGCATTGCCTTCATATTATTATATGATAAAAGCAAATAAAGTTACAAAATTGTAGGTGTATCGTATTGAAATAAACTGCTCGATGATTGGCCCTAATTACTACAAACCTTAAATAGATATCTATGTGGGAAATATGGGCGTACCTTATTAATATCGAATTGCTCTTTATTAATGAACATGACTCATACATAATAATTAATTATTTCCAAAATTATGTACAAAGATAACTCTTAGATAAAGGATAAAGCCCAAACTGTAGAGTTTCCAACTGAGTAAAAATATTGTTTCAAGCGTAGAATAACCTAATAAAAATATATTTTGCAAAACATGAAATCATTAAATGGTTTCATGTTTTGCAAATTTTCTTGAACCTAATTAGAAATGAAACTCATTTAAAAAGTTAGTTTTGGCTTCAAAGTCGCCATCGCAGTAAGTACACAACCAGTTATTATTACGTTACCGGCAAAATATATATACCTATATAATTCATTGTATAGAATACCTAGTCAAGCTTATAATTTTCATTCATATCTAGTCAATGTATGCAATGTAAAAGTCAATCAAATAAAATAGAAAATAGAGGACAAATAAAACATCTTTCGTCAACTCCATACGCACCTAATATATTTACATGATCATGTCACAAAAATACAATGTAATAACTTTAGAGTTCACTAAGCATGCGTTAATGTTTTTCAAAAACTTATCTTAAAGCATGTTCCCAAATCGATTTTGTTTTTTATATTTTTTTTTATTTAAAGAGTCATCTAGTTTAAAAATGACTTGTAAAAGTGTCTTCAAAAGATCTCTTTACAGAAATAAAATCATTTATCATAATTTTGAGACACATTATTTCAAAAACTATAAAAAAAACTCGGTAGGTAGGGCCTCCCACTCCTCCGAATCGCAATTCGAAGACTCAGACTTTAATGCAGCCTTCTCGCCATGCCACAAAACACCATTTTGCATTGCCTAGGCAGAATATTAAATTAGAACATTTGGCATTTTATAAAATACGGTATTCTATAGAATACGTGATTGGTTGGATGACATAACATAAACATAACATAGCATCACGCCTGTATTCCCCGAAGGGGTAGGCAGAGGTGTACACACTTGTACACCCACATTTCACCAATGCTGTTATTAAGTCCCATGTAATAGGTGGCCTATTGCCATTTACCGGGCACAATTCCAAACTCCGGGCTGCTAATGAGAATTCCCTAACAGAAAAACCCAATAACACTTTGCCCGACCTGGGAATCGAACCCAAGACCTCATGCTCAGCAGTCGCGCTTGGGACCACTAGACCAACGAGGCAGTTATATGCCATTATATGATTATATTTATTACATACCTATAAAAAAAACAAATTATTTCTGTTCCTTTAAAAAGATCATGAAATGCACTGTACACTCAACTTACGGTAGTCTCAATGGAAGGTCAGTCGGGAGCTGCGGAAGACGTATCCCCTCCCGTGGCCTCTGACCTAAGTGTTCGAGGGAATAGCGGGGTAGTATTAGTCAGTAAGAGGACTGAAGGTAGTTTCCAAGTTTCTGTCTACGTTATTAATTCAATAATGGAAACATTTCGTTAGATAAATATATGAAAGCGTTATTTATTGCGTAAATAGTAAATACAATTGTGTGTGTGCGCGTGCGGTAGGTAGGTATTGAATATGATAATCTAATATATAAAATTCTCGTGTCACAGTTTTCGTTGCCATACTCCTCCGAAACGGCTTGACCGATTTTTATGAAATTTTTTGTGCTTATCCGGTATCTATGAGAATCGGCCAACATCTATTTTTCATCCCCCTAAATGTTAGGGGTAGTCCACCCCATTTTTTTTTATTTATATGCAAAACAACGTTTGCCGGGTCAGCTAGTATTATATAAATATTTGAGATTTAAATGCGTAACAATGAGTTTGAATGCGTTTTTTAGGTAACGTCTAAATAATTCTTATGAAATTATACAGAATATCCAGGGAAATTATTATGGTTGATATGACAATATTTTTCAAAACATTTGTTTATTGTTTAATTGCGACATATTTCTTTTTATATATACTTGATAATTATTATCATATTCTTCAATAATATTTATATAATTTTCAAAAATATTTATATAAACACTATATGACTATTAGCGTTTATAAGTCATAGTATACATTTATTATCGCTAAGAATTTACCGCGGGTCACGGCAATTTCAATGTTTCCCTCCATGCGACGAAACCACCGCGAGCAACATTCCGAGTCATTGTGGTCGTTGCAGTCGCGACCGTGTTAATGTGAAACATATATTTACACATTAACAACCAAAGCTCATTGAGAATGACCTACCACATTGTGTATAGAGTTGGGTCACAATTTTTTTGGGGTAACTTTTTATGATTCTAGTGATAGGGAAATGTTTTGAATGGGTTCTGTAAGCCTTATTTCCTTACCTACCTAATAGATTTATTAACTTTTCTCCATTCCTGTCTAATTTCCAGAATCTGTAAAGTCAAAATACCTAACATGAGAAGCTTTCTACTGATCTTATCTACAAAACAGAAAACTTGCTAGTATTTACTGAGAGATTATATTCTGATAGCAAAACTCCAAGTTCCACAGAATAAAGTCACAACAATTTCAGGATGAGTATGAAGACAGCCGTTAACTAGTCCAACGCCCACAGAAAAATAAGTGAAGTAACTTTACTACTTCTTGATAACCTAAACCCCTCATATATCAATAATAAACAAGGAACAATCGGGTCGACAGAATCCTCTTCTAAAATGAGACATCTCTGCTCTTAGCACGATACCCCGTCAAGCAAGAACCTACACCGTCAAGTAATTACTACCACAACTTAACATGAAAACATCAACACTACGTCCAGTTGATCTCTAAAAAAGGCACAAAATATTTTCACCTTCGTTTAACGATCTGCCGTCGGCGTCCACAATGGCGTTTAGGGCACACCGAACGCGCATGCGCGCTTTATCTCGCTCACGTTCCCTTGTTTTATTTATTAGAAAGATTTATTATTTACCACAGGGCTCACACACGATGTGTCACGAATCTGGGACGAAAAAACGAGGCTATGTTAATGTGTACCTCCTTCGCACGTGACAATCTTTTTTTTGATCGGCCAACTTACTTCATAATTAACTTCGTAAGCGAATGTTTCATTTCCTGTATTTGTTTAATTGATACGTTTCCCTTTGTTCTTGTGTGTTCTTCGGGATCGTATTTTAATTTGCAGCTGTACAACCATGCTGGCTGAAATAAGGTATTGAGTAAATCCCACACAAGTCGTGAAAGGGCGAAGTGTCGCGCTATGATATATATCTACCTAGCCTTTTCCCAATTATATTGGGGTCGGCTTCCAGTCAATCCTGAATACCACTATTTTACATGTAGCGACTGCCTATCTGACATCCAACAACCCAGTAACTGGGTAACACGATATCTCGTGGTATGACTAGTTGTCAGACTTTCAGGCCTCTGACTACCCGTAACGGCTGTCATAGATCTTAATTTGATTACCGGGACCGACGGCCTAACGTGCTCTCCGAGGCACGGAGGGGTCTCGGTATGAAATGATGGTCAACCATCTACAGACCGACCGCGGCAAGCGCAGCTTAACCTCGATCGATCGATCTGAGCGGCAGTTACTTAGCCAAGAGCTCCTCCTCCTGATCTTGCTAACAATTAACTGTGATTGAATCTGTGATCATTTGCTGGGTAGACTATTCTTTACCTAAAACATCCCATCTTGCATAGAATGACGCATTAGGTGGAGAGGTTCAGCTGAGCTTTAACGAAAAAAAAATTCACATAGTACAGTTACTATCATCAGCACTTCGCATTTTTCCACCAGTGCTTTGTGGTCCAGAATTTGCAGTGAACGCCACTGTCATCAAAGGAACAAGATAAACGCAATTCGATTTTTTGTAACCCGTAACATTAAACCCTACACCTGCACAACAAAAACTACAGTTTATTTTCATCAGAAAAAAGCGGAACCCATACATCCACACGGATGTTTATCTCACAAAATATTGGAAGCATAATAACTGCAATATAATAACTTTACCCAGCGGTCCAAGCTTATGACTTCATCGACTCTGAAATACCCAACCATTCTAACTAATAAACTAAATAAATAGCAAATAGAATCAAGATTGAAATCGCTCTTGACCTCCGTAAAACCACAGGTCCACCGTGACCGAGTAGGAGTAAACATACACAAAAGAAAAGACAAAGATGGCCTACAGTCCTTGTTTGACATTATCTGTGTACTTTGCAAGCCCTTAAGTAAACTGTGAGGCTTGACAGTGTTACGTCAAAGGAAAATAAAGGATTATGCACTTTCATGGCTGGTTGGTTGCGCAGGAAGCAATAAGGGTTGGCATGCTTTTGCGCAGTAATTTATGCCGTATTAAATAACGTTGCATAATATGCGGCGTATAAAAATCCTGTTTTTGACCTACATTTTATAATCAAGGTCGTTTGGTTTTTGTTTTGCTTTCTTTTCCATAATTATGAGAAGAATTCAAAATTAGATAAGGTTTCTTCCTTATTTGGGTCCTGCCTTCCATATTGCGATATATATTATACTAGCTGGCGCCCGCGACTTCGTCTGCGCGACTGAAGGTACCCTATGTCCTTACCCAAGTAACAATCTATCTCCTTTCCAAATTTCATTACGATCCGTTTAGTCGTGAAAAGATAACAAACAAACAGAGTTACTTTCGCATTTATAATACTAGTATAGCTGGCACTGGGCAAGCATATTGGAGAGCGTAAGTGCAAGTTACTTGTAGTAATATTTAACCCTAACTTATACCTGATAAATGTCCTAGAACTACTCAACTACTCTATCTGCTCTACTTAGGAGTGAATAGATTTATTCTGGAACTACGTGCTCCATCTTCGGCCACACCGTCGCTTATCATCAGGCCAGTTAGTGCCGAAACGTAGACCCATTTTTGCCAAAAAAATAATTAGTTGTCAATCTAGAGTGAGCGGTATTAGAAAGAGCCAAACCCATATAACCAAACTAAACATTGCTAAAAATAACATTCAAAATTTTAAGACAAAGATTGATTAATCTGCTCAAACAGTAGCGGAACTATCAATTTTGTTCACATGTCATGTCTGCCATCAAACAGATCATAAACTGAAACCCAAGTTAAATAATTCCTCGTAATTCCTAATTCGTCCCAACAGGACACAATCATATCAAGCCCAGACGGGATTGGAGACAAGCAATTATCTTTTCGTCTCCAAAGGTCATACACGTTCCGTTTAAGAAAGACATGACCTCGTACCACCTAAGATCCAAAAGGGCGTAAGTTTATGGATTTCCATATTGACATAAGCCGTATTATCTCAAGTGCGACACCACTCTCAAAACTATGACCGGAAGCGAGGCGCATACCTTTCTTCAGGTGTCGCCAATCTTTGGATACGTTTTCTTTGCCAGTGTTGTTATTGCGAATATTATTGCTACAGATAATATGATATTATTAAAATATATTTCCTAAAATCCACCATTTTTTTATATGAGTTGATACTTTTATATACCTCAAATGTAAATGTAACATCTCAAGACTCAGCTCTCAAAAATACACTTTATTAAAGTTATAAATTTTTGTGGAAAGAAACATACGGTCGCAAGCAAGATTCGAACCTGCGCCTCCCGGATAAATACTCCTGTATTATTTATCCGGGAGACGCAGGTACTCAATAAATTATAACTTAAGAGTTCGCTATGTAACTATGCGTTAATGCTTTTCGAAGCTGTGTCTGTATCCACATATTCAATAAAACAACCGATTTTTCGTCAGTTTCGAATATTTGCGTGTGGCAATTTGATAATTTCGGACGTTACGGATTCTGTATTTTCTTCTTGGGTATTCCATTTTGCAATGTTTTGTACATACGTAACCTTCTAAGTACGAAATTACGAGAACAGTCTTTATGTTTTTAGTCATAGTAATATGTGAAATAAAGTTAACTTTGATTGACAACCCCTGCGAATAATGCAGAGGTATAGCAACAATTATTGTCTTTAATTACCGCAAAACTTTACAATGTTCACGACCTATTTGCATGTATTTTACTTATGTTATACAATTTTATTTATTTGTTCTGTAATTACAAATATTATAATGTTATGAAGGTCAAGATCACGAAGTTATTCGTACTTGAAATTAGTGTATGGCTACGACAATCAATATCGCTAACATCAAAATATTTTGTGTGTATATCTTTTTGGAAAATAAATATTTACTAGAAAGTGAGTTTTTAAACATCAACTGTTTAAATCAGTATCGTTATAGTCGTCAGCATCGAAATCAGCGCAATCATCATCAAAAGTAGCAAAATAGTAGGTTACACTTAAACAGATAAATGAATAAAATTATTACGTGCGCAGCTAGTATCCTTTTAATCATAAATTTCTTACGTTCATGCGCATCCTTAAAGATATCATTATGGCCGGAAATCCAACTAAATAACTTCTTTGAACTAAAACTTATAAATACTAATAGTTTATCATTATCATCTTAAATAAATAACATAAAGTTAACCATTAAATTCCTTTTTTATTTTTGAAACTCATAATACGAAGTAGTCAATTTAATTACAGCTCCTGAATAGATTTATAAATAGTAATCGCTACAATGAAGAAGACAACGACAGAATGCTGTAAAGAAAGCTGAAATACCTAAAAAGCGGGTGCATATTAAATTAGCTCTAGAACGAAAGATCAGGAAATAATGGCAGAGGCTTTTGCCTATTAGTGTACGTATTCTGATTGAAACAGTACCAGGGATCGTCACACCCGACAATCGTTTAAGTGATACCACTAGGTTTACTATCAGGAGATGAATGGACACTATTAACCATTCATTTCCCATTACTGAGAGTGTAGAGGTAAAAAATTAATATTGCATATTAAATAAATATTCTTTTTCCTATGAGAGAAGTAGAGATTGTGGATGTCCACGTTCACTGTGATCCGGGCACACCTCTTTCGCTTAACGTACGTTTAATAATACAGTGTGATGTGTGCTATATGCAATAACTATTTACCAATTTTTCTTCCGAAATGTGTATGTAGTCAATTCCACGGATGGACGATCAAAGAAAATTATCTAAACATCAGCCCTATCATATAAGGAACATTGCGTGTGCCACGACGGTGATAAAACGAGATGCTGATTACACTAAGTGGGGAGGGATGTGTCTATTAACCTAGACGGACTACTTTCTATTTTAAACTCGTCTTAACATACGTAGGCAATACATTTAGTTAATGATTCCTGAGCTATGCATGGAGTTTTTGCTGTTCGTCAACATTATACGTACTTTGGTATTTAAGCCTACCGTGCATACTTTTGAACAGTTTAATCTTGATCGAAAATCTATACAATTTCAATGTCATGATGTTGTTATGGTCTTCTGTGCTACATCCTCTGAATTAATGTATCAAAATAAATATAAATCATTCATCAATTCATCTTGCGTTTCGCCAATCGTAGTTAGTATGACGTGACGATCTAATCTATATTAAAATGATTTCTAAACACCACTGATCCAAACCACAAATACCATTGTAGCATAACTAATATAAGTACAACAGCTTCATTAAACCGCTCTAATTTCGGCACACGTCCGGAAACGAGGGAATTCCATAGTACCGGACATATTTGTATCAGAGGCTGTTCAATTACTAAAGCCTGTTCCCACGATTATAATATGGCACTGATGCCTTCTGACTCATGCCACTCTCTTTGTGTTAATGTGCATTAAAATATCGTCAAGTGATCATGGCCTAGAATTCCTGGGGAAATTCACAACGGAGATTTATGTGTGTAGGAGTTTTTTTTTTATTGTGGATGGAATTTCCTGAGACGACTGGCCAGTAAAATGTAGTACCCGAGATATTTAGGCTTAAAAGACTTTAGGAATCAATCATGAGGCCTGAATTATACAGCCGCGGTTTGATATCTGTTTGGTCATGTGTATTTTCCAGTCTCATATATTCCGTTTCTTACCTTTTCCGTGTAACTGGAGCTCTTCCATAATATAAGAAGAACTAAGGTGAAAGTGATAATCTTAGAACATGTAAAGATGGTTATATGACGAAAAAAATACTTTTTGATGTGATTACACTAATGGAAACTAATTAAATGACAAGGCAATTACATTCAATAAGGGTCTACTATTAGTTCACGTCATTCTACATGTGGTCTGGTAGTCATATTTCTGGGTTAATCATGTCAAAATATGGGGAAACATAACATGAGTAGAAGAGTGGCCACGTCAATTAAGTACCATGCCAGATTTGAATCCACAACCTGTGGCTCGAGAGATATGTTTGCGTAATTTCATAACAAATTCCAGGAAGTAATTTGGGTAGAAGTAAACATCTTACCCATGAAGACAAATGAATCGATTTTACAAGAGCTCCACATCAAAAAAAGACTTACCTCTCTATGCCGAGAACGTCAACTAAGCATCTTTTAACATATAATGCGATCACGTATGCATGAGTTGGAGAAGCAGTTGATCGTGGGACAGATGCAGGGGAAGCACTCCAGGCAGGAGGAATTCCAACACGATGGTCTAAAAATATTGTAGAGGCAACAGGAGAAACTCTACAACGATCTACTGAACTGGCGCAGGACAGAAGCAGATGGAGACAAATCATATGTCACGATCCTCATTAGTGAGGGAACGACAAAGAAAGAAAGAAAAATCTTAGAGAGACACAGGCGTGTTACATATCTACTCATATTCATTACTAGCTGTGCCTGTGAGATGGATAACAAAACACTTTATAATTATATTCACATCTTAGAAATATATATAAACGGGTAGACAGACTGTCTAGCGTGACCACAGCCGTTATAATTCGGACGAAACGTTGGGAAACAAAATGGTACCGTAGAAGCCCTTTTTATACTAAAATAATGCGATCTAAACCAGATTATATAATTATAACACATTATATATATTTGTAAAATATGTACAAATCCCTAAAAACCCCGCAACATATCGAAATGAAACATCCAAAATCTTTGTTATAATTCCTAAAATTTTAAGTGGAATCTAGATTCACACTCACAATTTAATAACATAAAAGCCCAACAGCATTTAGCCCGACCGGGGAAACGAACTGAGGACCATACGCTTAACGGCTGCACCTGCAATAACCAATGTGGCTAAGCTTAAAATGTTTAAAGTTATACATTTTTGCGGGAAGGAAGTGAGAAGGATTCGAACCTCCTGGATAAATAATCCCGACGCTCTGACAACTATGCCAAGTCAACCTCTACTCACGAACCCTTTTGGTGACGTTCGTCTTTTGGTGACATCATCGCCACTATTCAGTCCCAATTTTTTTATAATTCCGACAAACTGTCAATTGCAAATCATTTCGGTATTTCCCTATTTTCTTCTTGTATTGTATTCTAGTTCCGATTCATCAAGGTTACTATAAAAAAGAATAGAGTCCACTTAAACGTGAATCATGCAACAAATGGAGCGTATACTCTAAAAACTGATGAGTAACATGATAATTGTTTCAGACACAACGTATACGAGTCTGTGACCATAACGCCATGAGAAATTAACAACAGAAGTCTTACTGCATACTATACTACCGCACGTAGAATAACGTAAGAAATATGAAGTCTGTAGCATAAGCACAATCAAAGTATCAAGCCTATATATCCCAAGGGTGAGGGCAGAGTTATACAGTTATAAACTCACAATTCATCAAGTCTATTATTTAGACCTATGTAAATAGATGGTGAGAATTTCCTTACAGAAACACCCAATGACACTTTGCCTCACCTGGGAATCGAACCCAGAATCTCACACTCGGCAGTAGCCCATGCAGCCAGTAGACCAATGAAGTCTGTAAACACCTTTAATCTTATACATATGAATATAAAAGGGCCCTTACAACTTTTCGTGATGATTTCAATGATTGATGAACGCGTGTGGATCAAATTTTGCACTTAGAAGTGTACAATAGGAGGGGCTCGTGGCTATTAATAGCCGCGCAGATGGTCGAGGTAAAGCTGCACTTGCCGAAGTTGGTCTGTGGATGGGCGCCCATAATTTTATATCGATACCCCTCCGTACCTCGGTGAGCACGTTAAGCAATTGGTCCCGGTTCTCAAATAGCAATCTGTGACAGCCGGTACGGGTAGTCAGAGGCCTGAAAGTCTTGCAAGCAGTTTTACCAAGAGATATCGTGTTACCCAGTTACTGGATCGTGAAGGTCAGATAAGCAGTCGCTCCATGTAAAATAGCGATATTAAGCTGCATCCGGTTAGACTGGAAGCCAATGTAGTTGGGAAAAGGCTAGGCAGATTGAAATGCAAAATAGCATAGTTAAAGAGTGTAGCAATAATATTTTCGGAGATCAAAATGATTGTAGAAATGAGTTATTGGTAATTGAGCAAGTCTGCAATAACATAACATAGTATCACGCCTGTATTCCCCGAAGGGGAAGACAGAGGTGTAAACAGTTGTACACATTTCACCAATACTGTTATTAAGTCCCATGTAATAGGTGGTGACCATATTGCCATCAACTGGGCACAATTCCACACTCAGGGCTGTTACTGAAAATTTCCTAACAGAAAAACTCAATTACTATAATTAACATTTTGCCCGACCCGGGAATCGTACCCGAGACCTCCTGCTCAACAGTCGCGCTTGGGACCACTAGACCTACGAGGCAGTTCTATAAGTCTACAATAGCTGTCAGAATAATCAGTTTCAAACACTAACCATTAGTACGAGTGCTTATGAGTAGAATTTCTGTGCCTTCTTATAGTGTCTATCTTAAATTACTGATTCATACACTTCCAGAATTTATTCCAGCATTCGGAAGCAGATGTCAAAATGACGATGCGCCATTTATGACGACATCTAGCTATTAGGCGATCATGACATGTGGTTGAGTTTTTTTTTTTTTAATTGCGTTAAACTGCTTTGACCACAACGCCGTTTGATTACATTTTTGTGCTATTTAATTTCTCAAAGAGGTGAATCATAATGCTTCTGATTTATTAGCAGCGATTGTAGATTGTCAGTTGAGATATACTGAAATATACCTACTTATAAGGACTTTAGTTTCAAATTTGTATGTCGCAGCAGATATGTATTGTTATGTTGATATATCATTAACATAACTAGCTTTTAACTGTCTATTGCAGGCTTCTCCTAATGTCCAGGCTTCTTTACATTGTTTTCCTTTGCTTTAATATGTCTGTAAGTAAAGTACATATGACCAGTCTGACTCGCGACATTGCCGCGGCCTCAGCTCATGACTAAGGGCTCTGTTCGAGCTCGAAACTAGTTGGGCAAACCCAAAGATGGCACGTGAGTAGTGACCAGTGAACAATAACTAAAGTACACATATAACATTGAAAAGGTCATATAAAAGTATTTTTTAAATTTAAAATATTTTGCGTGCTAAGTTGCCTGCGTCCGTAGGAATGCACCCTTAAAATGTAATTGCTACACGTGACCCCTGTGTGGTGCAAAACAGGCAACACAACTCTGGTGGGAGGCTTCGGCCGTGGCTGGTTGGTACCCACCGGAGGAAGCCATGCCGTGAAGCGACTAAGTCATGTTTCGGGATGTAGTCCGGTGCAACCGTTGTGGGACACGGGTCTGGGCAGTTGCATCAACTCCCGAACTATCGTTCTCCCAAAATCTATCCAGTCTACTTAAGAGTGAATAGATTTGTTCTGAATATACGTGCTCCATCCTGGGCCATACCGTCGCTTACCATCAGGCGAGTTGGTGGCCAAACATAGATCCATTTTTGATTTAAAAAAGCATGTCTGCCATGTGTAAACTAAAAATTTAAAAATAGGGTAGATGAAGTATTTTCATCGCAGTCGGGGGACAGTACTGTGAAAGATTTTCTTACAGGTCCCCCGACTGCGATGAAAATTCATTACCCACCTTGTTTTTTTCGTCGGTCGTGACAGGTTTGATCTCATACCCTGATGAGGGATCTGCAATGAACGGATCTGTAACCCACCTGCCACCACAACACCTTCTAACCTTAAACATATTTTTAGTTTGTATAGTTTTGTGTAAGCCTAAAGGAGTCCATAAGTATCAAGCTAATGGTTTATTCATCTATTATACTTATATAGAAAATGGGTGTCCACCATAAGAATGGTAGAATTTCTACAACGATTTGTTATGAACAACCTTGATCAAAATCGTTCAAGGAAACCTACGTCATTCCATATTGCTGATCACTCACATTCCTGCTACACCATGCACCATAAACTTCCCGTGTTCCACACACTGAACATAATGATTCATACAAACTGCCATACAGTGACTCATACAAAGATGTTCACCTGTACTTTTGCAGATCGCATTGTCAATTGGATTATATGCGAGTTACTAAGGGCCATAACATACTAACGAATGATGTACTAACGGTTGTCGATGAAATGTTCGATTGCATCGACTCTGCGTGGTAATTAGCGAGCTAACAGATTACACAATTACATAGTTGGTGAAATAAATAGACTTTCAGCTGAATTGTGAGTGCTTTCATAGACGTAAATTTTGCGTGCAAACATTCTCAAATCCGAAACACCGTCAATTCAGAAATCAATATTCACTATTCACATGTCAGTGTACCTGCTACACTAACAGCCACTTACTTATAAATCGCTAGTGTAATCACACCCTAAACTTCATCATTACCAGCCGTTCGTCTATCACTCAATCACCAGTGTAATCAGGCCTTATAGTCTAGGAGGATACGTAGACAAATAACAGTAAGTGTGATTCAGTGTATGCAAATACGTCCCATTGACTCGTTTGTTTGTTGAATGAGTGAGTAGCGTAGTGTTTGCGAGCTGTGCAATGCCATGCTAATTGTGTGTGTGTTAAGTATTTTCGGATTATGTTCGCATATGGTTAAGATGAGCAATGTTATTTAAATAAAATAAGAGTCTGGTGTGGGGTTTATACGGTAAACTCGTGTAAATAAAGAATATTAAAGATGAAATGAAAACTATGATACGATACTACTAGGTACTAAGAAAAATCATTTGAATTTGGTTCAAAAGATATTTTTTCTTTGTTTGTATGGAAAATCAAGAGGTCACCTGAAATATGTAGTTCAAGGTCAACTGGCTTTCATCTATGATCCGAGATACTTTAAACATAAAAGCCTTCTAACGCAATATATCGATATAGACGTAAAAACGTTGAACTACCTTTAATAAAATCCTACTAAACGTTGACAAAAGTCCAACACTAAATGATGGCGACTTGTTGAATGAGGAGAGAAAATAAATAAATACTGGACGACAACGTTCCCATAGCCACAGTTTGCTGAGTCCGCGTTAATTGACCCGTAATCTGTCTCGTGTGAATACGTTTTTTCTTCATCCGTGCTATATGTGTTACATAAATTATAATGTTTGTTTGTCCAAAGTAAAACTGCCATTGTATTTCATGTTATTAGTTTCCAAATTTATTTGAAATAATAGTTGCAAAACACTTGAAGATCGTATTTTAGTCAAAATTCTCCGACCGACTTGTGAGGAGTAGATTGTAAATCCGGATCTCTGGATCCGAAAAGTTTTTTTTAATTTTAAAGAGCTAATAAGCAAAGATAAAACGTGTTTTCTTCCATTTAGGAAGGAATCTCTACTGCCTGTAATTTCATTGGAAAAAGTTGATAATAAAAATTTTCTGCAATGATGTATTATAACGATTTACAATGCTACTCTGCGTGTTGTCTCATTTAACGATATTTCTAACAAAGTATAATTTTTATTAAGATCGTAATTCAGCTACCACGCAAGCAAAACCGCTGCATCACATTAGTTGTTCTTATACATTTATTGATGTTTGTTTGGCGTCACTGACTGTTGTGTTAGGCTGCCGTATGCTATTTCTGTGTTACATTTTTTTTTGTATTTACCTTCGTTTGGCACATTTAGGTTAGAAGACCACCGACTAACGCCCGTCGTGTTGTTATAAGTTGATCCCATGATTTGTAACTATTATTTTATAAGTTTAAGAGCTTTTTCAGTGCACTAAGTTTCCAATTTTAATAAATTTACTTTCATGCTTTTGGCATGGTACCTAGTCGATCCCCCCCCAGGGGTTCCACCTTGTCGTGGTGGGGGGGCTCTAGTAGCCGTGGCTTGGTCACCCACGGTGAAGCTAACGGAACCCGAGGAGGGCCGCTCCTCAGGGCTTTGCCTTCAAGCCCATGTTGAAGCGGCGCCGGCGTAGGTTGCGGGCCTTATGGGGGGTGCCGCAACTGAGGTGGGCTGCGGCGTCGTATGGGCGGCACCGCAGCTGAGGGATGGGGGCCGCGGTGGGAGAGGAGTGCCGGTATGTCGATGCGCCGCTCTCCCTACCTGCCGCGGCCTTGACGGGGCCGCCACCGTTGGATGGCGGACGCGGTGGGGCCGCAGGGGAAGAGGAGTGCCGGTATTGCGAGGCGCCGCTCTCCCTATCCTCTGCGGCCGTAGTGGCAGGCGGCGGGGCCACAGACCTGACCCGTCGCAGGGGACCTTGGGCGTTTAGACACGGGGTCGTCTGGCGCCCATTGCACATGGTCTCCGAGGTGGTTGCGGCACGCCATTAGTCTGGTGTGCCGTAGCGGGGGGGTGCAATACCCAACCCCGTGAAGGAGTCCGGCAACGGACGGCTGCGGGCGGGTTCGCGGTTGTGTGCGAGAGCGTTCCCGCGTCCCGCCCTCAAGCAGCTGAGGAGGTATACTGTGGAGTTTTAGTGGGTTCGAGTCCCACATAACCGCTCTGTCTCCCCGTGGCAGAGCGGTATGCGAGGGCATTTCTCCACATAAAAAAAAAAAAAAAAAAATTGTACCTAGTCGATCCTGCCTCGTTGGTCTAGTGGACGCAAGCAGCTGCCGAGCGTAAGGTCCAGGGTTCAATTCCTAGGTCGGGCAAAACATTATTGCATTTTTCTGTTAGGAAATTCTCAGTAGTAGCCCGGAGTTAGGAAGATGGTGGTGTGACACCCCGTGCTTCGGAGAGCAAGTTAAGCTGTCGGTCCTGCGCCTGATCTCTGTCTCCAGTCATGTCGGATTGCCGTCCCATCGGACTATGAGAGTGAAGGAAGAGGAAGTGCACCTGCATTTGCGCATACACTTGTGCACTATAATATCTCTTGCGTACTTGGCTGATCTCCATGGAGATAAGCCAGTTGTGACCGAAATACGGTCGGGAGTATATTATTATTATTATGGTACCTAGTCGCTACGAGGTAGCACTAATAACACAAGAGCAGATTATTACTTAGTTAACATTAACAGTTACCATATGTCACACATAATGATAACCGTAAGTAAACAGTTGTTTTGTAATTCATCAACTGCTTTTTTTGGCCTGCTTAGCAAACCCATACGGAATTGTTTTATGTATAATAAAAATATTGTAAGTACCTACTAAATTGAGAAAGATGTATGTAAAAGAGGAATAACTTGTGTGTGGGATCATATGAATGAAAAGGGAGTCAACGATTAAGAGTTTGAAGGAGACTAAAAGAGAAAACCATAATATTGCGCCGAACTTGCGCAGTCAATCGTGTTTCATCCATCCTTTCTACATGCCGAAACCATCTTAGCATACTTTTCTCAATCCTCGTCACTGCATCTTCTTTTACTCTAGAGTGTACAACGTTCCTTCATCACGCTGTTGCTCACTCTTTCTTTCAAATTTACTCCACACAAACTTCTCAATACATAGATACTTAATAGATTCAGACGTTACTTTGCGGAAGTCCATTACAATGGATGCAAATAAATACAACATCTAGGTGCTTCCACAATATTGAGGGTACTCATGCATTACCTGTTCACCGTCCGCCCATCCGCAAATATACCTATGCACATACGCAAGCGGTGAAAATTGCGACTACCACCAAGTACTCTACACGTGTTTCGCCCCCCCACGGGGCATCCTCAGGAGCTGTTAGACCGTGCAGAGTCCGCCACCGAGTTCTCGGTGTATATTTGCAAAGGTAATGCATGATTACCCTCAATATTGTGGAAGTAGCTAGATATTGTATTTATTTGCATACACAGATACTTCTCAAAAACTTTCATTACCACTGCATTGATTCTACTTTCATGTTTCTTCTACCAGAGCCAACTCTCACTACTATACAGAAGGTAGTCGGCACTAACACCCCCCCACCCCTCCCTACATGATCACAGTTTAGTCTCTATACAGTAACTAATGTTATAAAAATTTTGTGGAAAGAAAAAAGCGCTCTCCAGTGGTTTTAAAAATAAATAAAAAATATGTCAAGATATGTACCACTTAAACAGGGAAGGTGGCCCCCAAGATACAGGTTAACCTAGTTTGGGGGTCAACGTCCACGTAATATTGTAAAAACCCATTTATCTGAAAATAAACGATTAGTATTATTATTATTTAACTGGGAGGCGCAGGTTCGAATCCTGCTCACAACCGTGTTTTTCTCTCCACAAAAATATCTAACTTTAAGAGTACTCTACGCATGCGTTAATCCGTTTAAAAGATTTATTTATAACTTAACTTTCTATCATGAAAAAGATATTAATCTTATTTGTATCATACTTTTTAATCATCTTCAATTTTTTAAGTATAAATTATTGTTCTCCGGTTACAACTCACGTGCATTTTTCGGGATTGCCCGACTAGTTTCAAACTCGAACGGAGCCCTTAGTCATGAACTGAGCCTGCAGCATATAGAAAAGAAAAGAAAGAAAAAGAAAAAGAAAAAGAAAAAAGGATTTATTTTGCCACCAGAATAGGCACATACAAAAATTTCAACACAGGAAAAACAAAGTACAATAAATAAAAAAGCAAGTAAATTAACATAAAGAAGAAATAAAAACAAACTACGGGTGCGATTTCTGCTCACTGACAACACCGCAAAACTAATAGGCCACAGAAGAATATTATAAAGTACTCTGTGATATTAATAATCTGTGGGCCACAGAATAATGACAATGACAGTGTACAGCATCCACCGTATTATTATTATTGTTATTGTTCAAAACTTAGTTCAAAAGAAAAACAAAAGTTTAAAAATAAGGGAAAGTGTGTGTCACACCAGTGCCAAAATTCGGACATCACTCAGCATACGCTGCGATATAAAAAATCACAACACTGATATTCTGTGATATCCGCAAGTGACGGCGGCGTCATTCGGTCGGCGTCAACCGTGTTCCCATATACAAATTTAATGAATAACGTGAAATAATGTTAGTTAAATAAATATTTTAAGCGGTGTAAAAGTGTGAATTAAACATGGTGCTCAATTGTGTATTTTGCTAGCAAGATTTGTATTAGGTATACCGTCGCATCCACCCTGCATCACATGATGCGGCGTTGCTAGTATTAATTCTAGGAATTTTGCAATGCGTAGTGGCATCAAGCGACCGGACGATTCTCTCAGAGTCCAAGATAACTAGTAACCTGATACAGACTGAAAAAGTAAATTTATATGAGATAAAAATAAAATAAAATAATTTGAATCATCTTGCAAATATAGCGAGTCAAACTCTCACTCACTCGTTCCGAAACTAGCCGGGCGATCCCGAAAAATGCACGTGAGTTATAGTAACCGGTGAACAATAATTAACCGATGAACAATAATTCATATGAATAGGTCTCACGAAAGTTATTTAAGTTATTTTAAGTTCTTATCTAAGACTATGTGAAACTATTTCAAATTACCATCATCCTTAAACTGCAAGTGAACGTATCCGGAAGGTAATCCAATACTTTAACTATGATGTATTCATTGTTAGTACAAATACAATTGGACAGGTAAATGATCTGTTTGATCGTATCGAGTTACGTGTGCGGTGCGCCTTATGAATGAAATGTGCCGGATAATTGCGGGCATACATATTTTCTAGTATTTTAGTTTCTGATTTGATAATTGTAATCTGTTATAAATATTTAATCTGTTGGCTCATTAATGACCAGTCTCTGTAGATTTTTGATTGTTACAAAGTACAATTTTGTACTACTCCGATCAAAAGAGTTTTGTCTCGATGGTCTAGTATTTGTAAGGGCAACTGCTGAACAAGAGGTCCTGTGATCGATTCTTGGGGCCGACAGTGTTAGTGTGTTTTTCTATAAGGATTTTTTTATTGGCAGCCCGAACTTTGGAATTTTGCCTAGTTAATGGCAATAGGCTCACCACCTACGGGTCTGAATTACAGCATTGTTGAAATGTAGGTAAGTGTTCAACTTTGTACATCTCTGCCTACCACCTCGGGGAATAAAGGCTTAATTTTCTGATACTATGTTATATTTTAATATTTTTTAAAATTTTGTGTATTATTATAATATTATCTGCATTAACAAATCTTTTCTCTTCCTTACTGCCAACGTATAGCTTTACCTTAAATATTCAAACATTAATAGTCATTACTAATTCTACAAAAGGAATAATATATAAAACCGACCGCCATTAACATCAAAGTCAATTTCCTACTCAAACATGTTCAGAAATCTAATAACCGATCTAAGCTTATCGTATCATATCTAACATCATTGTATAACAAATACAGAGTCCAAACATCCGTGGAACCGCAAAACACTACCCTCGAAAGAATGTCGCGTAGGTCAAATAAAAGAATTCGGTCCTTTAACAATAACATAATCGGATGCGCCGGCGCCGCTTCGGCGATCGCTTAGCACAATGCCACGAAAAATATTATAAAAGACATACCTATAGACGTGTGAAATCTCAACGACACCGGCGCGGCGTAACAAATAAAAAAAAAGTTATTGTATAAAAAATATTCAAAAGTTTAAGTTTGGAACAGTTTTTTTTTTGATCGGCCATTAATTTTATATTGATTGGACGTTTTACGCTTGTTAGAAAGATTTTTATAAGTGGCTCGATATGTTATGTTTTCAATATGGAGCAATATCGCGGACTAATAAAGCAATTTGAGGTATCCTTTTGGGCTGTAAAAGTTTTTATTGTCAAAGCTAAACATTGTTTCATAATAATATTACGCAAAATATGCATAAATTATAAGTACGTTGACTTTTTACTATTCGAATAAAAATGACATTTATGAGACAGTTTCTTAGCCATAATTTTAAATGTGTCAACTACTTTGTATTAAAGTATCTAATTAACAGTTAATTAAAGCTTTCTGTTATCGATAAATCATAATATATTATATAGCGGTAATATAATAGATTCTATTAGTGCATACGAACCTTAAAGACACCCATTCATCTAATTAATTAACACTTTCCCATCCACCCGAACAAAAAACACGTCTCAAACACCCCTAACAAATTAACAGAGTCATAATTTTAAAAGTTTATCAACAAACACACCGCCAAACTGACCACCGTAACAAAAATGGCGATTCAACGAGACGAACCGTTCCAAAATTAATTGGACATAATTAATAAAGCGTCTAAAACAAACTCCTCCCAGCCTTTCGAGCGATCTTGCATGTTAGATTATTTTATTTCTTTTTACCAACTTATTTTTGCCATTCACAAAATACATAAACACTGTTAGGTAACACATTATTAGGTTGAATTTCAAGTGGCAAGTGTGGGGAACGGTAGTAAATGTAAATTTATCACGGTGTGTATCTAAGGCTTTTTTGTTATAACATTCCGTACAAAACGTGCGTTGTAAAGAGCCCCCGACGATACCACCCATTCATGAGGACAGTGGTGACCTATTGAGATTCGAGACGGATAGTATAACGTGGACGTGAACAGATCTAATTAATATGTTTTTACGAGTATATGATACTTAAAGTATTTCAGTTTTTCAATAATGACATAATTTACACAATATTAAATAATCCTAGTTAAAATAATGTGTTATCCTAAAATATTCAACGCACTTATTTAAGGAAAATCCCGACCCAAAACACAACAAGAAACCTTGCTAGTCAGCAAAAGACTCGGAAATATCCAGTACACCGATAGTGTTTCAAAATGACGGCTTTCCAAACTCATGGATTGGTAGAGGCAGCCTTATTATTTGGCCCGCACGACCTGCCGCCTCTGGATTTCTACGTCTAGAGACGTGCAAAAGAGTACCTATATATACATTTTTATGTTTATAAATATATACATATTTTTACCTTCTTATTGTTGTCCTTACTCCTAAGCCCCATCATCGTCGGCTGTTATGGCTACCTTTTCCATTTACGGTTATCCTTACAGTAATGTAAAAAAAAAACATGTTAAGGCCTTATAATGCCTGTATTCGTTTTAAGTTTTTTTAAGGGATCCGTTCAGATCTATTATTTTTCAATGTTCGTTAGAAAAATTAAAACTAGGGATCTATGGATTTTCTTGTCATTTCTTCTCCATAAGATAGTACCTACTTTTTGAAATGCTGAAGCTGATTTGAATTAAAGTTTCATAAGTACCGGTAGTACCCATGTGAAATAATACCTTTTGACTTGACTTACCCACGTTCACCTTTCGTACAGAAGGCCCACACGCGCGTCCCAGGCAGCCTCTTGTGAAATCGACTTTGGGCTTGAACGACACTTGGTCCTTTTGTTGTGTGTCCTTGAAGAAACAAATTTACGATAGCACCTCACACTCCAATAATGAGCGTCAGCACAGCTATTAACACCTTTGCTCCTCAATGAAGATCTTAGGAAATGGCAACCAAACCAAATGGAATATAATTTTGTGTTCATTCTTGTTGCGAAGAAGTAAAATATTTGTTTTTTACATAACATAACATAGCATCACGCCTGTATTCCCCGAAGGGGTAGGCAGAGATGTATACAGTCGTACATCCACATTTCACCAATGCTGTTATTAAGTCCCATGTAGTCAGCCTATTGCCATCTACCGGGCACAATTCTAACTCCGGGCTGCTACTGAGAGTTTTCTAACAGAAAAGCTAAATAACACTTTGTTCGACCCGGGAATGGAACCCAAGACCTCATGTTTAGCACTCGCGCTTGGTACCACTACACCAACGAGGCAGTTGTTTTTTTCTTTATTTCAGTAAAGTAGAGCTGTAATTTAATAAAGCCAAAGTATGCTTTGGCTTTATTCAATTAAAGCAGTGAATAATAATAGTCTACAACACCTTATCTTATTGGACTAGCTAACCTTCCTAACTGTTAAATTACATCAGACATAAAAATTCAAGCCGAACACAGTTTCGGCTTGAAATTGGCTTATTTGTTATATTTTTTTTAAAGGCCCTATTTTTTTTTTTGCAGCACTTCACTGTCTTAGTTAGTATCAGTAAAACTATTCACACAGCTCCTCAAGGAACACATTACGGAATTAAAACTGAATTATGAACATGACTAGAATACTGAATGTATAGAAAATAAAACAAATGGAGTCAATAATTTATAATAAATATTATATAAGAAGATATGAGTAAATATGATATATTTATTTATTTATTCTTCATGTGCAAAGATGGTACACAAGGTGGACTTAATGCCATGAGGCATTCTCTACCAGTCAACCTTTGGGTTAAAAAGAGAGGCAAAGAAAGGGAAGGAGGTACAAAACAAATAAAAGAAGATAAAATATACTAAACTCAGATGGTAAAACATATTAAATGTATATATAAATTATAGATATTTATATATAAATACGTACATATACATATATATAAGTAGATGTGTAATAAATATATCTGATCTATTTTTAGTAATTGGGTTGCTATATCTAGATAGGTGGCTATCACTGCAAAAAATACTACCACTACGAACTATTTAAAAAAGTTAATTGCAACCTATGTTGTGCAAAATAAACTATCGTAAAGTCCCGTCCAACTACGTGCAAGAAAGATTTAAAGGAGACTGTCAGTATATTACAGATAAGCCTCAAATAATTGTCTATAAACAAAAGTGATACATAGAATTCTTTATTCAAACCTAGGTATTACCCAAACCACTAATAACAACATAATGAAAATACCAAATTACAAACAAACCACAGCTTAATCATAACATCGGTTCCGCATATCGGGGCGTGTAATTAGTAAATAGTCCGGCAACAAACAGTCAACATGAGCCAACTCCCCTGACAATAAATCCACTCACATTTATGATTTTAAAAAGATTTCCAACATTCGGACGCGCGATGAAAAAAATAACAATTTATGGTCTCTTCACCCCCGCTGTAACCATTCAAAGCCCAATAATTGTATATTCTTTTACAGTAGTGTGCCGTTTATTTTGTATGGCCGATGAAGGCCGCAAAAAAAGCATTCAACTAAAATCACAGGCGCCTTTAATCACCGCTATTGAGATCTATCGCGGGATCAAAGCACGCGCGGCGCCAGCAGAAAATAACCTCTCAAAATATTGACTTAAGGTCCAATTTTCATGGACGATTGGTCACGCTTTTTTGCCTACCAGCGGATGCTCGTGTCAAACGCTTTAGTATTTTGAGTTTGTTTTGAAAATTCTTTTATCTGATGTATTTGCTGTATCTATTGTTGGGGGTGCTTCATCTGCTTCGGGGGCGATTTGTTGAGGGGGCGGTGTGCTTGCTGAAAATGCTTACTGGCAATAATTTAGACGTCAAATACGGTTTTTGTGCGGTTCGGGTGACGTGGCGATCATTTCAGTTTTATTTATGACTTTGGCAGGATATCGCACAATATGCGGAGGAATTCGCGGCGGCTTTGATGCCGAAGTGGCGAGGCGCGTTGGTGGTATTTCCGTTATTGTATAAAGGTTCTTTTATAGGTAAATGGTAACGCGTGAAAATTTTTGGCAAACAATACCTGCTTATGTGAATTTATGTGTAATGTTGTGAATATAAATTATGTTTATTTTTATGTTTGATTTTGAGTGGAATCTTAATGGTACGAGGGTTAAAAAATACTGCTACGGTAAGCAGTGACCGTAGCGCTTACACGCGCGCTTCATTACCACGCGAAGTAAAGACTTCAACGAGCGCGTGTTCGTAGCTCTTACGAATTTCAATAAAAAACTGTTTTAGCGATAGAACTATGATTTAAATGTAGTTGTTCCGAATGATTTATTTATAAGTACTTCGATTAAGTTTATAATTATTTTGATTAATATTATAAATATTTTGATTAAGTTTATAAATAAATACATAGTATTGAAACTACGTATCTACGATTTTCTAAATTCTCTAATTTTTGTTTTTACGTTAATAGATATAATTCAACTTCAGCTAATTTCTCAAACAAATGCTATAACGCTCCATCGACGATTACATCTTCGCCCTTTCGGTCAGATTGTGGTCAATAAGAAGCTCATATAATAATAAATTAGAAAAAAAAATACTACTATAAGCACATTTAAATTTTTTCATTAATTTGTTTACATTCAATATGTACTTACATAGATTAATTTTTAATCATGTATTAGTTTTTAGAAAATATATCCTCCAAGCTGAATAATACTATACAGAGGTATCATATTAATTCTTCCTCATATCAACCACCTGGTAATCACCTTAATACCCATATGTCACCAAGAGATTTAATCTCATTACTGTTTCGGTATAGGCACGGTGCACACGGACAATTGGCGACGCGCGACTGGGCAGCTGTCGGTCGCATGCTCTCCGACAGGTGTGCAAACCGCTTTATAGCAGAGATTGCGGAGATCTTTAATGTGAAAACATTTGCTAAATGGTTGGGTATGATTTGATTGTGTGCTGTGTGATCTCAGAATACGATCTATATAGCTTTATATACGAGCTGGTGCCCGCGACTTCGTCAATTCAACAGTTTTTCTTGCGCTTTTTCTCTAACCAAGTACTCATATATGAATTTTTACATTTCTAACGTCAAAAATGAAGAAGTTTCATACAAACTGTCATCCCTTATTTTAACCACTTAGGGGATGAATTTCCAAAAATCCCTTCTTAGTGCACACTCACGTCGTTTATGGAACATTTGTACAAAATTTCATGATTCAGATGTGCGTTGTTCGATTAGTCAGTCAGTGAATCAGTCAGGCAGCCAGTTTCTTATTATATATAAATAGATGGATATATATATATATATATTTAATCCCTATAAATAAATAAAATAAAATAAATAAATTATGATAAGTCTTTATGCTGTTTGACAGTGTTTTCATTGGCGATCGGTTTAATCCCCATAAGGTTAGATAACTCTTTCAAACGCATTAAAAGTTACATACATTTTTGTGCAAAAAAAAAAAAAAAACGACTGTGAAGTATTTGAACCTGCGTCTCCCGGTTAAATACTTCAGACGCTCTGCCAACTAAGCTATACATTTTTCTGCAAAGAAAAATACAATCGTGAAGTATTTGAACCTGCGTCTCCCGGTTAAATACTCCAGACGCTCTGCCAACTAAGCCATCCCGACCTCTGCCCAGTACACCAAATTCTTCTTCCCATTTTAAAATTTACCTTTTGAGCGTGAACTTACTTTGACTTGAGGAAAAAAATTTACATTAACCGATATTGTATGGTAAAGGTAAAAAAAAACTTATCCCGACTTTAAAAAAACCGGTCCTTACAATTTCAATCTATCTATTAGTTATCTTATTAGTTACTGTCCTTTGATAAACATATTTCAAGAATATCTTAGGTTTTCGCGATCACTACACATTTTAATAAAACAACTTTTAACCGGATTAATCGCGTGTATTATTGGGTTTTGTTTTCTAGTCCTCCTGCGACCACGAACGCTGCAAAGTGTTCGAAACGTCAGGAAAAATAAAAACCAGTAATACACGCGATTAATCCGGTTAAAAGTTGTTTTATTATAATGTTTCAAGCAGTTCATCAGTACCAAAGTTTTAGTCCACACGCACTTTAGTAGCAGTACATTTTTATATTAGTAATTATGAGATCCTAATTATAGAAGGACAAATTTTCCATGGTTCGCCAAATCACGAGTATTTACTGCCTAAGTACTCACTGGCCTAAACCTTGACATAATTAACTACAAATACTCCGATCATCGCTCAGGGAAAATATAAATCGCTCTGAAAGGAAAAAATATATATAGCACAGAGTTGAAATTGGGACAAAAATTTAAATATAGGAACATTTCTAATGCATCAGAATAACTTTAACCGATGATCACCGCTGGCCAACCTCTAGTAGGCTGGCATATAAAAAAAAAACAGTCATTCTCAAAATACTTTTTATTATGTAGGTACGAGCTGACCCGACAGACGCTAGACGTGCTGTTCAAAATGCCGTATAAGGCACTTTGAGTTTTCCCGAATTTTCCAAATTCACTGACAACTTTTCAATGTTTCTTTTCTTTTAAAACCTTATTCCGGCTATTACAAACATGTTGACATAAATTAACCAAATCAGTCCAGCCGTTCTCAAGTTATGCTCTTACCAACGAACAGAATTTCATTTTTATTTATACGTATAGAAGATTTTAATCTCTCAATATAACACAAAAGTGTCCCAATATCAAACCTACAAATATTTTATGCTTACACTTTCTCAATTCCCACGAAACTAATTTTAGCAGTCTTTCCGCATAGACTAATAATCATAAAACCACTAAACAAAAGGGCTTTACAAAAATATCATGTTACTGCACCGATAAAACCCCTGTCCAAATATTTAGTATCATAAAACCAATTCAAATATAATATATAGTATAATCGGCACACCGCATTTGTATTCATATAGAATATAAGTTATAAAAAGATTATGGCAGTCATTTTAACTTCTTTTGTTAAAAATTAAAAGGCGAGCGCTCGTTTAAGGCACACGTCACGTATGAACACGTTATAAACTGTGCCTTCAATAAATTAAAAATATATGTTGGATATCATTTGTCCGCGCCTGCGCGTATGCGGCAGTAAAAAACGAGCCAACAACCTTGTCTCGAGATTCTTGAAGCTGACTGAGTTTAGGATCTAAACTTCCATCCAAATAGAAAATTCCTCAGACCCCGCCAAACACTCAATGAAACACATAATTTGATACATTTACATATGAAAAAGCATTGCCAATAAAAATCAAAAATCGATTCCGATACACCATAAAAAAGATATCAAATTCAATTTACGATCCGACACGATATAACTCACGACGGTCATAACAGAGGGTGCTGTTTGAGAAAAATGCATCATAATCCTAAACGCCACTTGTCATACGAACTATATAATATTGTGACAATAAAAAAGTATTCATTGAGACAATAGTGAGGGGTTTGAGCCCACAATAAATTCTGACGTGGTTCATTTATCACGCAAGATAATCATCGAGAAGCTTACGCCGAGCACTCGGGACAAAATACTTTAGAGGTTTATTCACCCACTTCTGTCAAATTTATACGGTTAATTAAGTTGTTTACGCTGGAATTTCTAATCTTTGTAATCGCTTGTAAGTGATGTTATTACTTAATTATTTTTGTTGGACATTGTAGTGAATTTATGTGATTTTCTGAAAATCTTAATGTTTATAACTGCAGTAGTTGCCTATCCAACATTCTAAATAGTGAGACTAGAACACCGCAATATAAAAATAAACAAATTCAAATTACTAACAACAATCTCGTCCCCTTTATTAAAACCCTTACGTGTGAGCCCAACAATTGGCTTAACAAATCGAGTACAATGTTCCCCGCCGAAGCGTCGACCAATCAGCAGGCAGCGTTTTAACTCGCGGCACTTTTCACACGGGGCGAACAGTCCATTTAGTTTTTACACCCAATTATTCGATCTATTATCGTCATATAAACATGTTTATTTATGATGCATATATCTCAACCGCACCCGGTTTTATTGGCAGTAAAGTATGAAATTGTGTATTAGGAAGCCTTTCACATCGGAGTTTCATTTCACCGGAGGACATAACTCGAGATTTAGTTTTAACTCGTGTTTTGTGTTGGCCCGACATGTTTAAACGTGATATTTTTATGGAACGTACGTTATTGCGCGAGTTCGGTTGGTTCGGTTTATAGCTTTTAGCCACTTTGTGTTCACAAGGATATATTGTACGAAAAAGTGTATGTCCAGAATTTCCAAGTTATTTATTCACCATACCTACCTACTGAGTTTTTTGTGACCACAATTGCTTTAATTGTTTACGTGACCGCAGAACTAAAATTTTGTTACCGCTTTAAAAACAACTTTAGTGTTATGTATACATGTCTAGTTTTTTTAAGTAAATTCATTTTAAATGGTGACAATTTCTTTAATTCATTTTAAATTAAATTTGCTATAGATAATTGATTATAATGTCCGTGTTTGTCTGATGAAAGTATTGAGGCGTCCATAGCCCGTTACAACCTGTTACGTTAAACGATCGTTGAGGTTAAGCAATCTTTGGCGCGGTCAATTTGTAGATCGGTGATAGCTACAAGCTTGTTCATCCTAGCATCTCCATGCTTTGAGGCACATTAAACTATCGACCAGGATGTTCTTTGTTACTATCAGTCGATAAGCTAACTAAGCTTCACGGCATGTTTCGTTCGGAGGGTGGTAACCAGCCGCGGCCGAAACCTCTCACCAGAGTTGCGTTGCCTGTTTTGCACTACCCAAAGGCCACGTGTAGTGATTCTATTTTAAGGGTGCACTCCTACGGACGCGGGCAACACAACCTCCAAAAAGATGGGGCACCGTTAACATGATTAGATCAAACCCGTACCCCTCCTGTGCTATGACTGTCCCTCCCGGAAGAAACAGAACAGTTACCCCGAAACCCTCACAGTGTACAACCGCATGTCAGCACGAATACTACAGGGTCGCTAAGACACAGCGCCCCCCATCGATTTACGGGTAGCTTGACCACACAGACACTAGTTTGGCACCTAACCACATGAAGAACGCGATTAATTTAATATAGTATACCATACACTAATAAATTAATCGTAATCAGTTTACCGTTATGCGTTAAGAGAATACGGATAATAATATGTTCACATAATGATTTTTGTTAGAAATAAACACTTCCATGTTCAAAGTCTAGCTCAAGTAAATCCGCTTCCAATGAAGCAATATATAAAAATAGATACATAGAATAACACATCATCATAAAATACATAATATACAACACCAATAAATTGCTATGACACACAAAGCCCACCGCTCTAATATCGCCAAAAGCAGACACCGCTAATATCTCAATTTCGAGAACGGACCTACGTCTGAGGGCAAACACACCGCCCATTAGAGGCCCACCGTCCAGCTGCTCACGAATCGTCACTTAATTGCACTACCTAAGTGCAATAAATTAATTATGTGACAACAAAACTGTGAGAAGGCCCACAGGCGAGAGCAGCAAGGTAGCCCCCTGCTGTTCCGAGACCCCACGAGAACACACTGTCACATCACACCGCCTTTGTCCACCTAAATTCGCCTTCCCTTTTCGCCTGTCGAGTTTCTGTGGTACAAAAAAGAGATGAGCAATCGTCGGCGAGGCCTTTGCGCCGCGCTCATCATTTTTCACGTCTCATTCAATAACTCGATGCATAGTCGCCGAGATAGTGATCGAGTTTTGAAATATTTCGATGGGAGAGCGTTACATTCCCAAGGATATGGTGTTACTTTGCGTGCGGAATGTCGGTACCTACTTCAGTATTGTACTGGACACGTTGGTCCGGTCTTTATGAGGTAGCTTGTACTCGTATGTATAACTATATATTACGACCGAAAAGTTTTGCAACTTTTATAGAAGAGTAAGATGAAATAGATATTCACGTAACTTCTATTTGTAACAAAGCAGCGATAATGAAGTTCATAACTATTTAATTCACGCGAAGAAGAATCATACCCGTAGTATGTAAATGTTTAAGCACATAAAATCATATGCGTGTCATAAAAGCTCCGAAAATAAATTAAAACTGTCAACCACGTGAAAAATACCAAATGATCAAGATTTAACTTAGTAATTTCTTTTACAATTGGAAGAAGTCAAATCACATATTATGTAATTGATCATGATCATGATTTAAAGACCTGGAGGGGCTCGTGGCTATATTACAGCCGTACAGAATGAGCGATCGAAGTTAAGTTGTGCTTGCCGCGGTCGGTCTGTGGCTGACCATCATTTCATATGGAGACACCGCGCCTCGGAGACCACGTTAAACCGTCGTCGGTTTGACCATCACAAAAGATCTATGACAACCGCTACTGGTAGTCAGTCATGGAGGGCAGATAGGCAGTCGCTCCATATAAAATACTGGTATTTAACTGCATCCGGTAATACTGGAAGTCGATCCCAATGTAGTAGCGAAAAGGTTAGGCAAATCTATAACATAATATAGATTTATAAAAATGGCCTTCAACATTGTACAGATAGATAATATATTAATACACGTCTTGGATTAACCGGGACATCGAGAGGCTAAATAAGAACATTTTAAATGTCAGCACCACAAAACGGATCTCACGCTCACATAAAGACGACCACAATAACTAACCACTATTCAAGTGAAATAAATCGGAAAATCCATTTACCACAGACATCAAAAATCGTTCAATGAAAGTCCCGAAACAATTTCATTTGCATCACCAAACACATTTATATCACATCCAGAAGCGTCAAGGCGTTGCAAGTCCCGTATAATGTAATTTACTTCAATGCAGCTTACAAACCCTTTGCAACAATGGAGTCCAGAACACTTTGTTTGCCATTGTCGGCTACTTTACAGATTACATTCAATGTAGCACATAATAGTTAGGAAGCAGGTACAGTTATATTCATTGAGTGGTCTTGCACACTTGCACAGATGTTTATCAGTAAGACAATGTTGTAAGTTTTGCAAACTGACAGTTTTTCGAGGTTCCCTTATCTGTGTATCTTGGGAGTTTGTGGCTTTGAGCCGCCGCGTTTTGCACCTATTTGTTGGAAAACGTGTTATCTGAGAGATTAAGGGTGTTGGATTTTGGTGTTAAATGTTTAAAGTTGTGGGCGTGTGAATGATTTGTTGTAGGGGAGTGAATGAGAGACTAATGACGATTGAGATCGACATCCCTGATTGTTACGGTGCAGTTTTGTACATCCGTGCAAATCACATTTAAATAATAAACTTAAAATGAAGATTTTTGACTGAATAGCTTCGGACCCGCTTCTTGTACAATTCGTGGTTTCCCATGTACCAATATGGCCGTTTTAATGTTATATAATAATTTCTTAGTTAATATGCTAAAGGAAAACATTGCTATCGTGGACTTCGTGTGAATAGTCTGAAATGTCTGACCCGCAGCAGTGAGCGTAGTGCTAGTGTAGTGATCCATGCTCGTGCGAACTCTGAGAAGAAGCTTTGGTCATGTAGTGGGTGGTCATACAGCTGGGCCGGTTTTGTAGGCAAAGTACTCATCAAGTAAGTATATCTTCAATAGTTAAGCTAGATTCTTTCTTTTTACGACATTTTCCCAATATTGATGATCTTGGCACCTGGAATCTTCTTCAGGAAGAAGAAGATTACATGTCGGCCAGTTTGTGGGGATTAAATCTAGAGTTCAGGTTTTTTCACGTTGACTTGAATAGTTGGGAGTCATTACAATTTCTTTGATCACTATGCAACACAATATCACTTCATACTTTAAACTAAAATAAATAATTGAATAGAGCACATTTTTAAATAAATATAATATTTATACTATGAACACAATATTATTAGTGAATGCGTCATTAGCCTAGTGGCTTCTGTGAGTGGTGTGGTGAGATCCTGGCTTTGATTCCCAGGTTGAGCAGTGTTATTGGTTTTTAGCAGCCCGGAATTAGGAAGTTGGTGTTGTGACACCCCGTGCTTTTGAGAGCACGTAAAACAGTCAGTTCTGCGCCTGATCGTTCTCCGGTTGCATTGGATTGCCGTCCCATAGGACTGTGACAGTCAAGGAAGAGGGACACAGCACACACTCGGGCACTATAAAATCTGCGTACTAATCTAACCTACGTTGGCTAATCTTCGAAGTCTATGTAATTTACTCAAAACAAAATAAATTTTCTAATAACCCTATCCGGTTATCATCACAGAAACCTAAAATAGAAATCCACAACATCATTTGACTCATCTGCGTCATTTTAATAGATTTATGTGGGAGTAACATATCTGTAAAAACTAACTCTTCTTTGAATAGACTACCATCACAGCCAGATACTATAATAATTGTTATTCTATGATGGGGTCAAGCTTTTTACTCATCTGTCCTCATCATCTTCTTCATTACTTAGTCCATAGTCGGTTCATCTTCTTCTTTTGCGATGATTAGATGCCAAAATATCCTTTGGTAGGTCGCAGAGAAGCAGCTTTTATTGCTAGATGATAATCTCGTTTCATTGTGGTTTTGAGGCTAGTCAATTTTTTTTTTTCATCATTAAATTGTCTACGTTTTAGCAACCAACTCGCCTGATGCGTAAGCGACAGGGTGGCCGAGGATGGAGCACATATATAGATCCAGAATAAATCAATTGACTCTAGTCTTGAATATGTCTAGATTATATTTCTCGGAAACACGGAACGTCGTGTTTCCTGAGAAATACAATCTAGACATATCATTCCTGAGAGTACTGGTCGTGAATGGAACTCCTCACAGTCTCAAGAAGTTCCATTCACGATCAATACGTATCTTGAACGTGGAACTAAATCATTGTATACGATTTTCCGGAATTTCTAGGAGAAACGGGTGGTAGTGTGCCGTCCTCCTACTTATACTTTTGTAAAGGGGGGAGGGTGGTGGTGTAATAAGGTCATAAAGATCAAAATGTATCCGGTAGAAATGTGCTTCTTTACGGTTGAATATAATGTGACGGACTGCCACTGAATACATCATAACCCACGATGCCTATTGGTTTCGATAGTTCTTGTAATCACTCACTTTCACATATTCAGATAATTAATTTTTCTATTATAATAAGTGCCTCTGACAACGAATATCACTACAAAATCGTGTTTTTCTTTTTGACTGGAGTTGAACCTACACCCCTTAGATTGGTAATTTAAATGCTCTGCCAACTATCCTGTTGCGGCCACCATTAGCTAACTCATAATCCAATTTGTTATGTATGCCTAAAATGATATAAGCATTTATTGTTCCAACATTCGTGGGAGGCCTTATTCTAAGCCGCTGTTTACCGACTTTGATGAACAAAATTCACACATGTTTGCTGAAATATGAAAATTAGGGCGGCCTCGGAAGGCTTTAATCCGTAAAGAAGTCCGCCCACATCCGGTGGCGCTCGAGAATATTTAATAATGTGAAGCTAACGAATGGTTTATAATCCTGCGGTTGAGATGAAAAGGCGCCGGTGATTTGAAGCTTTGTACAGGGCCGGACTGAGACGCGAGTATGGAATGAGTTTTTTAATGACGATTATATAAGACGAGATATCATTGTCTTTGTATGTAATTGTTATTTATTTTGTGTTATTTTAGTTCACTTCAATTGTCTTCGCGCTTTGAAATTTGTTACTTAAATGTTTTGTGGTACTGTGATTTAATAAACTTAATTTCTTTCTTATCTTAGATACGTAGTTGAAAACAAATAATGCTTACATTTATGTGATTAAGATTTGTTTTAATTAAATTATACATTTTGTTTTTCATATGCAGCTTGAAAATAAGTTTTTTGGGAAAAGCTATATACTCATTAGACATAGTTTAATTTTCCAACGATAATATTTTTGAAATGTTTACATGTATAAAATTAAACATGTTATAGTTATTCCCTAAAATTTGTCGAAATTCTAATTTATTCCTGGAATAGAAATCCTCTTACGTTCGTGATATCGGTCCTAATACTAATAATTAAAATCATTTTAATTTTAGTACAAAATTAAAGGTTTTATAATAATTAATTATCTATGCCTAAGGAGAGGATTGTTTTAATAGAGTGGGTACCACTTCCTCGTGCTTGTAGTTATGATAATGTTTATTATATTGACACCATGGATTATATTGAGTTAGTAACTCCAGCCCTGATTGTGGCGAGATAAATCGTAAATCCTCCACTTTTTAGAGCCTTGTTGTGGCAACAGATAATTTGCTGTTGCGTTAGTCAAACATTATGAACGTGTACTCTTTATTACTTAGGTATGTAAAATAACTGCTTATGTACCTACTGTGTATGTTGTAAGTACATAGTAAATAAACAAAAATAAAATAAATTCACTTCATAGTACATAAATAATTATAATAATAGGTGCAGTCAGAAACATACTTTAATTAGGTTACCAATTTTAAGTGATCTAGGAATTAAAACTTAACAGTTATTGTTATGTCGTAACAACATATTATAGAAAAAACTGCCTCATTGGTCTAGTGCTCCCAAGCGCTACTCCTGAACATGAAGTCTTGGGTTCGATTTCCGGGTCGAGCAAAGTGTTATTTGAGGTTTTCTGTTAGGAAATTCTCAGTAGCAGCCCGGAATTGGCAATTGTGCCCGGTAGATGACAATAGGCTCACCGCCTATTTATTAAATGGGACTTATAACAGAATTGGTGAAATATGGGTGTACAACTGTGTACACCTCTGCCTACTCCTTCGGGGAAAATAGGCGTGATGCTATGTTATGTTGATGAAATGTTAAAATTATGATAGAGTAACAAATAATTCAAGATAAATCTTTGAAAAGCATTAACGCATGCTTAGCGAACTCTAAAGTTACAATATTAAATGGAAAAAGAATACGGTCGCGAGCAGAATTCGAACCTGCGCCTCCCGGATGAATACTCCAGGCGCTCTGACCACTAAGCCATCTCGACGTCGAGATGGCTTATTGAGGGATTATGGAGATTGGCGCAGGTTCGAATCCTGCTCGCGACCGTATTCTTTTTCCATTTAATAGAGTAACAAATACTTTTTTTCACAATAATTTATTAGCATGCATCTGTTCCCACTTGTGAATTCAACCCTGCACACAGTGGGACAAGATTTTAGTGTCTTGTTGAAACCACAGAATAATAATTCGCAGTTAGTCAATCTTTATGAATGGACGACCCACGCCTGCCCTGCCCTTACATCGGTAGCATGTTTTATCACTTGAGTCATTTGTTAGTTTTCAACGTTAAGATAATTGCTACATTTGTAGGTATCACTCTTAGATTAGATAAGATTTAATGGAGAGGTTTTTTAAGACTGATAGAGATTTAAAGCTCGGGAAATGACCTTAGGTTTTTATGGTATATTTATAAGATAATTATGCTGTAGGTTAATGACCTTCTTCGTCTCTATCCTTATTAACATACTCTCAACTTAAAAAACTGCGAATAATTAAAGTAAAATATATATTTTAGATGTAACGACATAATTTTGTTTAAGCTGCCTGTACCTTATAGGTTTTAGTACGAAATCGTATTGCCGCGTTTTAACTGACAAAAATAAATATTTATTGCACCCATAATGAGACCATTTAATAAAATTTGTTGGTCATTGGTGTTTGAAGCACAATCTTCTTCTTATTGTGTGGTTGATGAACAACCTAGTGTCAGAGTTTAAACCAGCCGTAGGTCTCAGGAATGGCACACTAACTAGAACATCTCCCAGGTGTGCTGGTTTTCTCACGATGTTTTCCTTCACCGTTTTAAGCAAGTGATAATTAGTTTATAATACGCACATGACTTCGAAAAGACAGCGGTGCGTGCTTTGAATTCGAACTTCCGACCTTTGCCTGGAAAGGGCTGCTAAGTTTATAAGTTCCACTTCAATTAAGACCTATGTATAATGTACACTTAGTTTGCAAATAAATTTGAATTTGACTTGTCAGTCCAACTGCCATACCACTAGGCTATTACTGCTAATAAAGAGCTGCTAATAAGCACAATAAATACTCCTTAAAATTTAAAAACTTTATCTAATTGCTAAGAAATTGCATGCAGGAGCGTAGATTATCAACATTTATCAATGTTGTTGTTACGGCGTGCGCGCCATCTAGCGGCGAGTAGCGAGACTATAGTAACAAATTCGATAAATCTATTATAATTTAATACGCATTCTGCAACATTCAAAAATGCTAACAACAACAAACATTAATGTAAAACATTAAATTTGTTTCATAGAACTACAAATTCATTCTTTACGAATAACTTCACGACTAATTCGTTCTGAATAAAGTAACAGATGGCGCTACTCTATCATATTTACAATATCCTTAATGGTAAATTGGTTTACTATTAACGAACGCAGAGTATTAAAAACCATAATAATTTATATATATAGCGAACAATAAATAACTTACGATAACTTTAGCACATTGCCGAATTGACCTTTATAATGAAATTATAATATCTTTATCTTACCTAGAACTACCATACCTATATTTTAGTGGACGAGATTCAAATCAAATCTCGTCTGTATCACTTAATAATGCCATTTAAATGAAAATTATGTATTAATTGAGGAACACGGATACTCATAAATATTAATTAGTTAAAATGAACGAAGGACAACATTAGTGAGGATTTAGTATTGTTAGCCCCAAATATTTTCTAAAAATCGCCATCCAAATCCTGTATACAAAAGCAAAGCCTTATTTAAAACAGTTCCTACAGAATCCGCAGATGCCTATCACAAACAAAAGGAAACGCCGAATATACTGTCATTTTTTCCATTTAACTTTTGTTTTTTCGTAAAAGAACAAGTCGAAAATGATCGTTTATCTCCAATCGGCACCCTGTTCTCGTTCAACGCGAAGGTTAACACCGATTCATTAAAAAAAGGAAGTCTGGACCCCCAAAAGACTGAAAAAAGACTATGAGGAGGGCAAAAAGACTACATTTGGTTACCGAACGGCGCCTAGTGGGTGCCGCGCCGGCGTCTGTGAATGTGGGTTGCTTTATAACTGACGATCCTGACTGGATATAGGTCGTAAATTAAAAATAAGGCTCTATAGACCTGAAATTCCTATGGTAAAATGGAGGAGTAGCAAAATTTTGGGTAAAGTTTTGGCAAAAGTATTAATTATGAACTAATTTGACGACGTAATTCATAAACAACGATGTAAAAAGAACGCTACAATTTTATTAATTACGATTTTAACATGAACTAAGAAATCAGCCTGATGATTGAAGCCCTTTATTTGAATTTACCAATTGGTTATTTGCCATTGATGAATCAATAAGTATCTATAAGGAAAAAGTATGAAGCCACCAATTTCCAGAAAGTTCTATGCGTCCCTTCGGTAGCTACTTATAGTTTAATATTCTAAACAGCAGAAACATAATTTTTGTGAGATAAGTGATTATTACTTTATCAAACAATAACCCGCTAAACAGCCTCACGATCTACCCCGAAACACCAAACAATCGTAAAGTATAAAGGCACATTTAGATGTTTGAACTGATATTCGCTGGCGTGTAGTTTTGTTGCGCCCGCGCCGTCGCTCGCGCACCTAATTTATAAGCGTCGACTCCGACGCGATGCGCTATTGCGTATACGACACTTTTGTATATGTTTACATATTGAAATTTACATGTTTGGAGCAAATATGCAACGGTTTTAGTATCACTTAAGTATAATTTTGCAAGGTAAAGTTTCCAATAAATCGTGAATTGGTTTTTACATAATGTTAGAAGGACTACTACCTGAACAGACAGTTGTGGAAAATCATTTAGTTCTATTAAACATATGTGATCTCCCTGGTGAATATTTTAATGAATAATTATAATACCTACATGTATTCACTTCCGCAAAAATGAAGGCCGAATGCTTGCAAATTGGAAATGTTTCCGGTTGACGGTGATAGGCTCACCACCAATTATATAGGACTTAATAACTGCACCGGTGAAAGGTGAGTGTATACCTCTAACTAACTCTTTGAAGTTAAAGGCATGATGATAAAAAAAAAACAATAGATCGGGTAGAGAGACGTGTCAGATTATATTGGCCATAAGAGTTTGTTTCCAACTAATTTGTTAAAACTACCTAACCTCTTCTAACTAGATTCCCATTCACACAAACTGGATCAAAGAATATTCTTCAAACAACCAATTTACCTCATTCACTTCCAAAAAAATGTGTCGGAATTATCTTTGATCTAAAGGGTCCATTCATACGTTGACCGCAGATGAGTATCGGTTACTACGCGAGGCGGTCACAATAATGTGTCAAAGTTAAACAATATTTCGTCCGTCTGGTTATCGTTTGAAGAATGCGCGGCTGACGTGAAGATGGTAACTTTGGAGTTAATTTAAATTAAGTTTCTTTAAGGCAGTAGAAGTGATGTCATCGTTGGAGATCTGGAGTTCTGTGATGATACTAGTCACGAATTTGATGAAAATTTATAAATATAATAGATCGATGACAAAATGTGTTCATAATTAATCTAAGTTGCAAGGATTAAGATTGGACAAGATTGGAGCAAAACGGGATTGAATGGCATAAAAGGGTCAAGTCTTATACCCTGCAGTGAGATGAGAAAGCTGCGAATCGTGATGATGGTAATTATATTAATAATAAAAAGGCCAGTAAACGGAATATTGGTAGTTACTTATTTGACATCAACTAAAAATATATAAAGAATCTGAATTAAACCAGAATGAGCCTATAATATTATATCACTTATTTCTTTCACTTCATGTTCATAAAATGAGGTTCGAATTATTCTGTTCACAACGTGATGTTAACTCGCTGTGCCCAACCTGACGTAAGCTTATAAAGGTATAGGTTTTGCAGTGTGATGTGTGTCACTTTTATGAATCGATATCTACAGCTTTATCCTCTTTTCCCTTAGCTTAATTTCATTTACTTTATTAAAAAACTTACTCACAACTTGTGGTCCAGGATCTATATCTTCTTCTACTTCACAACGGTTTATAATATTATCACTATTAAATCTTTTCTCCATTTCACTGGCAAGTCGATAATGTATACTTTCAAATTGTGTCGATCCAGTTTTCTTCATCTCGCCCTGAATCTTCGATAGCAGCGATTAGTTCATTACGTTTACAATTAATATGGGCATGCAGTGACGGAAGATTATCTGTAAATGATTTCACAATTTGGATCTTTCCAATAAGCATTTACCTGACAATATCGATCACACTTATAAACAATTTTACGATCGTTTAAGCTTCCATATTATAATAGTGGCAAGTGCTGCACGATTCTCATTTTCCATTGACAGCAAAACGACAAATGTTCAGCTACCTCAGTCACACGTCAACGTAACGACGGCGTCGATTATACTTACTGATAAATGTTCAACTGTTCTGTTTGTCTGTTTGTTACTCAATTACATGGACTTATGATTTTCATTAATTATTTCTTTTTAATATATTTAGTTACAGAATTCGGTTGCTTTATATAGTGCATGGATAGGAAAATCATCAAAAAGTCTCCACGAAGTATCTATTTAATATTATACCAGTGTCTTGTCTTAAAAAAATTCAACTTATCACAATAAAGTTGATCTTTATTTAATCAATACTTCAAGCGAAGGTACTATTTGCATTCGCCATCATATCACTTTGCATTTGCAATATAAACGTAACCTCATAAGAACTACGGCAAAAATAATTGTCTTTAAAGTATACAATATGAAATTAATTGAAAAAATTAAAAACCCGCCTGCCGTTTTTTAGGTCTTACTACCCTATGATGTCCCAGATTCTAACGATACCCTCGAACTATACATCGAAATCAGTTCCGGCGTTTAAAAGTTATGGTGGAATAAAGAAACCCACAAACATACAAACATACATGCATACATGAACCCTAACAGCATAGCGCTAATTTTTCTTGGTTAGTCGTGTAAAAAGAGTGGGAAAATATAAAAAAGGCCTTATAAGGAACCAAGGAACCAATCGAGATTCATTGATTTCATGATAATTGCTTTTACTGAGTAATAAGCGACGTCACGTGTAAATTCAATACACAACATAAAAGTTCAATTTAACAAAAATGCAATATGGACGCACAAACAAAGATGCGTTAACGCGTGTTCTCATTTTTTTGCGCGTCATTATTCAAGCCGTAATGTCATGCGAATGCAAGTGCAGTAAAACCACTTCGTGTCGCGTTTATCATTAGAATCAATTATTTCTCCATTTACGCGTTCATATGTCGGCGAGCCCTCAATGTTGGTAATTTTGTGTGGACATGATCGCTTTTTATGCGTTATTAAGAATTCTCGAGTCGAATGCAAAATATTAACATTAAACACCTTTAAATTATGGGTGCCAGTTGTAATGGTCGTAAAATATGTATGGATACAGATTTGAAAGGCACCGCATATGAAATTTAAGGTATTCGCTTGATATCTCTAATGTTTATAGGTATATTTCTAGTTAACAAAGTTATGGTGCTATGTTAGTATTGTTTAGGAAAATTTCCAATTAGAGGACATTAAAATGCCTGGTGATACAATTTTAGATAATTAAAATTGTTGTGGTGTAATACGTTTTGGATTTATTGGCATTGTTAATCATTTTGAGAAATAGTGGTCTCATTTTGGAAAGCAATTTCTCAATCATATTTAAATATTCATATTATTTGTAGTATAATTAATTCACGACATATCACTGATGATGTCATTCTTCCTGTCATCGCTAAATGACAACAATCAAAACATAATTGTAAATAAAACGACCAATGCCTTAAAAATATAGAACCCGATATAACAAAAGAATCAACCTGCATTGAGATGGAAATGTTAAGGCGTTGACACACCTACGGACAGCATTAAGGTGTGAGTCAAATTGGAGCGAGTGTAATTAGGGCGATTACAGGCATCCTGTAGTCAGGACGCATGTGGGCGATCTATACTGCCAGAACCGGCTGTGAAATGATCTAAATATAAGATCCCTAGTTAATTAATGGAAGGTCCTTTTATGCGGTGACTTTTGTAAGCAAAAAAAAAAACAATAAATTAAACAATACGTTTGCGTCTTCCTGGTGCAATGGTGATTTGTATTTGATTTATCTAATTTAGGATGAAATCTAAAATTGGTAGACTTACCATTCAGTAACTAGACTAACCTATCGGAATATCTTTTGTTAAAGAAAATATCACACTAAAAAAATACAGTCCAGCAATTTCAGTTATTAAATACCACATAATAGGTATTGAATAGATTCAGGCGTTACTTTGCGGAAGTCCATTACAATGGATGCCACAATATTGAGGGTAGTCATGCAAATACCTGTGCAACGCCCGTCCGCCCGCAATTATACATACGCAAGCGGTGAAAATTGCAACTACCACCAACTACTCAAGGAGTAGCTAGATATTGTATTTAATTGCATACATAATAGTTAGTAAGCTTCTTCCCACAAACCGTGACAGTTCATTAAAAAAGAAATGTTGAGTTTGACTCACGACATCGCCGCGGGCTCAGCTCAAGACTCAGTTCGAGTTCGAAACTAATTGGGCAATTCCCGAAAAATGCACGTGAGTAGTAACCGGTGCACAATAATAGGGAATGATGAGCCATTCAAAAGTGAGAATCATGCGAGGGAAATTTAAAATGTCAAAACGCACGCTATTGCTTGGAGTGAAACGTGACGTCACTCTGCGCGATGACAATATCTCGAGTATGTTATTACTGGGTGTTTATCATATTTTGTGATTCTTTTTGAGTTTTAACGTTATTCTATAAAGAAAAACCGTTCAATAAAATTTATAATTCGTTAATTAAACACTCCATTCTAGACAAGATATCTTTTAAGATGTGTAATCTGACGTCGGAGAAAGCGCGCAAAGATGGCGGCGTTTCAAACGCCCGAAACTAACTGCAGGTTTGTTTGAAAATTTTAATACTCAATAATCATATTTTTACAAGTGTTATTGTTTTTCACGGTAATGTACCAACGTATACAATTGAATAAAAATATAAAAAAATACATGCATATCTTAAATGTTCAGTAAAATATTTCTTTGCTCCAAATCTTCTGGCAACACTGTATAGCCTCTCTACATGAGGACATAAAACTTTTAAAATATATAGGTAGTGATTTTAGTGCCGTTGTAAAGTGTACACGGAGCAGGAGTCATCTTGCATCGTTCCATATAATTGTAGGTGTTAAAATGTCAGCGGATTATTTTGAACGAGGGTGTCATAGGGCCTGGTTAATATGTGGTCATGACTGAGTCATCATTATGAAAACATTGTACTTACAATGTACCTACCTTAGTATGGACTTAGGATTTCATATATTTGCTTTGAAACAGGAAAGTGACTGCCTCATTGGTATAGTGCTCCCAAGTTCGACAGCTGAGCTGAGATCTTGGATTCTATTCCCTGGTTGGGCAAAGTGTTATTGAGTTTTTCTGTTAGAAAATCTCAATAGCAGCCCGTAGTTTGGAGTTGTACCTAGTAGATTGCAATAGTCTGACCACTTATGACATGGATATTAATAACAGCATTAGTGAAATGGGGGTACAACTATGTAACCTTTTCTGCTTACTTCTTCGGGGAATACAGGCATGCAGCTATGGTAGGCAGAAAAATTTAGTTTGACTAATTAATTAAGATACTATAAATATTATTGTTCAACCAAAAAATATTGTTTTAGAACTTTTTTTACATAAACATAAACATAAAACATAAAACAGTAAATAATTATTTTCCCATCAATTTCTTTTTTAATTATTTGGATGGCTTTATCGCTTAGTGACCATATCACCGAAATTTCTTGTACTTGCATTTGTTACATATAGACTAATTAAATTAAATAGGCATGTATTCTATAACTGTATTTATGAATTTCATCCATGCTTGTTCGTTTGACCATCAACCTAATAGAGGACCTCTCAAAACTATTAATTTTAATCCATCCTTTTATACACCTACGATAAAATGATTTGTAGACTTCATTACTCTAAAAAAAAACCTACAAATGATAGTCGTTTGTGCACAATTTAAGCGATCTCTAAATATAATACATTGCATTACCCCCAATTCCAATTAAATATTTATATTTTCAAATAGACCGGATTATAGGCACTTATGAAAAGTCAAAGCTAGGTGCAGGTCCCCGTAGGCGAAATATATCTATAATTGTACGAACACATCGTCCTTCAATACAAAGTAGGTAGACGGGTCATCGGCCGAATTGGCGACGACTAATCGCACTGCATAGAGAAAGTGTGTAGGAATTAATTACTTACTATTAGACCCCGCCCGCGGTTTTGTCTGCGTGATTTTCATCTTTCAAATCTAATCCAAACATCATCTAATCTAATCAATAATAAAAGCTTAACCACGTTGACAATAGTTACCAATGTTATTACCTCAAAAGTTTTATCAAAGCTATTTTTCAGCATATAAAATATTCTAATTCCAAAAGTTATACATTTTTGTGAAAATGATAATATGGTCTTGAGCAGAATTCGAAACTGTCACCAAAAGCGGTCTAAAAATATGTAAGAAGAATTCGGGGTAGTGAGCAGAGGAGAGGTTCGAGATGACTTAGTGGACAGAGCACCTAGAGTAAGTATTTATCCGGGAGTCGCATGTTCAAATCCTGCTCTCGACCGTATTTTTCTTTAACTTTGGAGTTCGCTTCGCATGTATCAATGCGTTTGAAAAAATTATCTGTATTCTAATTCCATTTTAAAATTGCTATCTCTTTACGTTCAGTGCTAAATTTGATTGAAATCAGTTCAGTAGTTCAGGCGTCAAGAAGTGACAAACAAACACACTATTAGATTTATAATATTAGTACAGAAGTACGGATTTGCACAGTTCGCAACGAGCAATAACAAAAATAACAAACAATGTCATCGGGTCGCGAGTGGGCGTTGCTTTCGTTGTCCGTCGGCTATTAGCGGAGCGAGACGCTCTGAACTTAGCTCCTAGACATTCAACTTAGAATGAACAAGCTTAAGAAAGTACTGAAGTAAATAATGTACATTATTTATTTATTGTACAATGTATATTAGTTTGCAGAGAAATAGTTATCCCAAACATACATAGATCATGTAAGGATATTGAAGGCACACAATAATTCTGTATTAACATACAACATTATTCTATTACTAAGGTATATTATTTTATATTAGAAACACTAAAAAGGTTTTCCCCAGTGGAAATATATACTGATTTACCGATACAGCAGTTTATATAAGTTATAAGTATACCTATATAAAGGTCTATTAGTTCACGAGAACGGTTTTAATTCAACATTGTTTTACAAATTTAAAATTTACTTATTGCATATGTACCTATTTAGTTTGGTCTTCGAAACAGTGGATTTAAAATAATTTCAGCATATAAACTTGTGGGTGATATTTTATAGCAAGAAAGATGAAAACTACATTTTGCCTACTCCTTTTACATCAAAGTTTCTAAACAGACTATAGCTTTGACTAGTTCTGCTAGTATGACGTTCCACTCCTGGACTACATAGTCAGGTTTTGGTTAGCCACATTTTTTTTTTTGTATTTTCTATGTTTATATTAATATTGCATGTTTAACTTAACCCAGGCGAAGGTTGTGTGACTAACAATATGCCCTCTACAATATTTTTCATTTTTGCCTTTGTGGAATATGGAATCTACTGGTCGCAAACCTTTTCATAAACGGAGATTCTACGCGAACCAAGTTCTTAATTTGGACCGGAAGATGGGCGAATAATAGCAAACTTGTATTCTATTAAGTATAACCGTATTATAATATTAAATGGAAAAAGCATACGGCCGTGAGCAGGATTCAAACCTGCGCCTCCCGGATAAATACTCCAGGCGCTCTGACCACTAAGCCATGTCGATCTCTGCTCACTACCGTGAATTCTTCTTCCACATTTTAACACGTCTTTTGGTGACGTCATTGCTATCTATTCAGTCCCTATACAGGTGACCGAACCGACACGACTAACTTTGCAGTTAATACAATGTCGTAAAGATGCAATTAAAGATAAATCTTTACAATTTATGACAAATCTTTGAAAAGCTCTAAAGTTATAATATTAAATTGAAAAAACTTTTTAAGCATGCGCTAATGCTTTTCAAAGATTTATCTATAACTGTATTAATTATTTTAGATAATTTTTGTGAGGAGAAATAAATAATGTATTTATTGCTTTATATTTCAAATTCAGATAATTACAAAATAATAAGGCAAAAAGTAAGAAGTACATACCTACAAACTTAAATACCTAAATGGATTATGTTGACAGACGGTAATCGTATATAAGTCGACGAGCAACTGCGCTGACGCTGGTCATAATAAAAAACACGGTATTCGAACGCCATCATGGAATCCGTCGGCTAATCTTTGAAGCGCGCTCGCTCGCAAATCACAAATCCACTCGAAGATTAACATCCATTATTTTGCATATTATTGACATTTACTACCACATTTTATTTATACACGTCCAGAGTTATTTGGGAAGTATTTTTTTATCAACATAAAAATGTTTGTAGGAAACAAAAAGAGATCAGTATTTATGGCTGGGACGATGTATGTCAATGCGAAATTTATTTTGTTCAAAGCTGATTTAGCTTTGGAGTTTGGATGGTCCGTTTGAAATACGTGCTTTGTGTCCTGTGGTGGTCAAATATGGATAATGAGCAATACATTTTAAAAGATTGTAAGATAAGTAGTGTAAAGTGTTGTGTCTCCAAATGTGGATAATGAGTACGATCCTGTTTTGTGAAATTGTCGGCGAGCGTTCGATGGTCGTTTATTGTCATAACGATGATACCGCCGCTACCACTTGTGGTTTTATAGCACTAAAGGAATTGAAAAGTGATGAAATTTGAGAATAATAACACTTGAAAAAGTGAGGATAAGGTAGTTTAGAGCACTCGTGACGAATAAGGATACCTTTAGGTGTATCGAGAAGTAATGAAATTAGCAGTGCCTTTTAATTTGACCCTAATTTTAGTTCACTTACATGCTATATTTTAGGTCCTTTATCGATTTACGACGCAACTCTTATATTTTGATCATTAGCATTCACACCCAGCTTGAATGACGTCATAGTTTACCTATTTATTTCTAATGATAGCGGTGCTTTTTCAATTACTGCTTAACTAAATACAATTCAGCTATACAGCATTCCGGTCGCAGAATAATCAACCCATTCGCCTCTGTAATTTTCCTAGCTAAACTATTATTATTGATTCGGAAAATGCGCGTCGCCTGATCGCTTCCTGCCTTACATTTCATTAAACCAAAAACAACCTTCTCTGTATGAGAACAGGAGCTTGTATTAGGCTAGTTATGGGCTTTTTTATCTGTTGGCTCTCTAATTACCAGACACAATAGATTTTTGTTGTTATAAAGTACAATTTTGTACTTTTCCGACCAAAAGAGAAGATGTTTTACGTTTCGAGTTCGTAGATATACCATAGTGTAGTTCCTCATATGTATGGATACTCGATATTTTTTGTAGGTAAGTAGCTACGCCATACAAAAAATTGCGCTCTTCTTTTTTTTTAATAATTAAAGATACATCCATGTAAAATAAATAAGTTTAATACCTACTTGTACATATAATATTAAATACAAATATAGTTCTTACACATTATATATTATAGTATATATATTTACTTATTACATACAAATATAAAATAAGATTCTAGACTTATGTGTACTAATAGATATAAATTGATTAATGCTTAGCCCTCTTCCTCTCTCTTAAGTCTTTGCTGTGCCCGACAGGGTCCATAATGCTTCTGTATTTTTATATTTTTAAGACCATTTATGTACATTATGGAACGCAATAAATGATTGATTGATTGATTGATAATATAAAAATGGTTTATTATTTAAATACTTAGACACTTTCGTGATGATTTTTTTGTTAAAAGGCATTCCTTAACTCTTCGTTTGCTTTTGGTTCGAGTTAGTTGAGCCAAATTCATGTTCAGAAGTATTTAGTCCCGAGACAATATCTAATACATTAGACAAAACTGATTATGCCTCATAATGCTTACAGGCTTTCTATTAGTGAAACCTAAACTACACTGAGGTGACTTGAGATTTGCGCAAATAAACCAATCTTTATAAAGGGGACACTGTGGTTAAAAGTGATCGGCAGGGTTTGATTCCCATACAGAAAAAGTATGTATTTTTATGATTTATAGACCAGAGAGCATGTGAAGTTTACTATATCAGAAGAAATTATGAGTTATAAAAAGCTGGAAAGATAGATACAGTCGTGAGCAGAATTCAAACCTACGCCTCCCGGATATTTATCCAGGAGGCGCGAGTTTGAATCCTGGTCCAGGCGCTCTGACCAACTAAGCCATCTCGAGTCAAGAAAATGAACTTCCTATCCACAAAAAAATATACCTTTAGCAATCGCTTTGAAATATTTATCCGTAGAAATTCTGAGTGTTCAATGTGTAGGTATAAAACATTGTAGTCCGTTTGCAAATTATAAAAAAATATCAAATTTAAGTGACAGTTTATTCATTAGCATACATTTAAGGCAAAGTCTAAACTTAATTAATTTCGATGTAAACTATCGTAACTCAATAATTAATTCTCTTACTAATATTGTATGTCTAAGTTAGTTCGTATGACATCATCTGTAAACGGATGGCTAGTGAAAGTTAATTAAACATGTATTTAATGATGTTCCGAGTGTATTATAATTCTAACTAGTGGTCGACGGATTAGGATTATAATCTGTTTAATTATGAATAAACAGTTATCAGCCAGTGAGCTTTTATTATAGTTCTGTGGTCGTAACTGTATTAAATGTACAAATATTATTGTAGTTCGTAAAGAAGATCATTTGAATAGTGTCTGTTTGTACATTTTAATTAATATGATAAGCAATAGCTTTAGCTATAGGGTATTCATGCAATTTTGCAGGCAATATTCTTAGGTACCTGTCAGGGTTACGGTGGGTGAAGGCAATTATGATTGCGAGACCCCGGTATAAGTTAGTGGAGGATGGAGGTTCGTGTGATATTTTGTCGTTAGGAGCGGGCACAGAATCCGAAATGGTTTTTATACACTTGAAACATAAAAAATAAAATCCTTTTTACCCGACTGCCTCAGAAGAAAGGTTATGTTTTGAAAGAAGTGTGACTTACTCATCCCCAACAAAAAATTGTTGCACTAAAATATAAGATAGAGCAGCTTATACACAGGGAAGGGGGAGCCTTTGTCCAGCCATGGGATAAAACGATCTAGGAAAATGAGCTGTAAGCAATTCATTATAGAATGAGAGAGATATAGATAAATAATTTAATAATTTTAATGAAACAAATGTAAAATATTATAATAAAACAACTTTTTAACCGGATTAATCGCGTGTATTATTGGCTTTTTGTTTTTCCTGACGTTTCGAACACTGCAGCGTTCGTGGTCGCAGGATGACATCCTCCACGTCGAAACGTCAGGAAAAACAAAAAACCAATAATACACGCGATTAATCCGGTTAAAAGTTGTTTTATTATAATGTGTAGTGATCGCGCAAACCTAAGATATTACTAAATGTAAAATAATTATTCAATTTTCCAAATCCTACGCAAACAAATGCGGGCGCAAAACTTAATAATGCAATAAAACTATGACAGTCAACATTCACTCAAATTGATTCGCGTATTAAAAGCGGTTTTATATAATCACTGCTAACAGGGATTAAAGATTTTATTGCTTTAATCTAAAAAAGAACTATGATTAAAAATATATTTTCCACGCAGATTTCGGATTAACAATTAAAGAGATTTAAATGAGGTTGCTGTTATACTTTCTTGAATAAGTAATGATTTAGTTTGTCGTGAGGATGAACAGAAAAGCTTAATATGATTAATACATGCCTAATTATACTTTACGATTTAGAAAAATATTTTATTTATGGGAATGTTAAGTTATATTTTATGATTTATAATTAAAGATGCGACATTTATTTTCAAACAAAGTGGTTTAATTATAAGGTAAGGTCGAATCAGCAATAATTAAATAATACAATATACTTGGTTCGAAAATTTTCCTAAATTTTAATTTTGATTAACGTAAATATCAAAGATTATCTTCTCTTTCCTGTACTGTGTTGTATTTATTGTTTAAAATGTTCCGTGGCCTTCCATTAAGATCTGAATGAGAATTAAATGAACTTGCAATTTCACCAAATCATTCGAGTTCCATTACGCGGTTACAGCGTAAAATGACCCAAGTGCGTTGAATAACATACTCGTCAAACGCCCGACTCCGCCCACGCTCCACATTCACCGTTTATTGGTTGCCCGCGTGAGGGTTCCGTACTAAATGTTGCTATTCCATTTTTACAACTGTTCGCCGTCGCTGCTATAGGCTGAGTACTCATGTTGTTGGGTATTTGTGGTATTGGTGTTTAGAATAAAGATGGAGTGCGTCGTCTGAATTGAGATTAAATGTTCCTTGGGGGGCAAACTGTAAACGATTACGACGAGCTGACTTCGAATCAGGATTACTTCTATATCTTTGATATTTTTTGTTTTGTATAGGTACATAGTATCGATACCAATAGTACCTCTGGAGGGTTACTTTTAAATATAAATCAACCACTCGATTGATATTAGAAACCTGTCAATTCGTACTGTTGAATGGCAAATTGTCATAAAAATACTTAAACTATTATGGAAACACTCTCCAAAATGTTAAAAACAGTGCAGCAGATAAAAAAAATTTGAAAATTATAAGTACATTGTTTTAAGGCGTTAGCTTGAAGTAGGAGTTCAACTAGAATAAAATTATTAATTAAGAGTAACCCTGCTGATCTATGAGGCTCTTTTGTTTTGCACTTTATGTTAGTGCTAATTTTAATATCATATTTCGAATATCATCCCAAAAAATTCACTTAACTATCTCGTGTTTAATTGTGACTACGGAATCACAAACGTTTTCATCCTCTCGATTCCCAAACAATTTATCAATAATCATTAAATATCTGTTATCTTCACACAATATGCTATTTCAATTCCTCCAATATTTACAACAGACATTAAAATTAAGGAGCTCGGAATTTTTATCGATATGCTCTCATTCGATCCCATTTGCCCTCCGACCCGTTACCTGTACCGTTAATTATCCGATCTTTATTTGAATTTGTATGCAGTAACGGTCACGCCTTATGCGGGACAATTAAAAAGTGACGCATCTGAAACGATTCAGCGATTCGCTGACTCGATGCATCGATGTCATCTCGACTCGAGAACAGTAACTCGATTTATGATGTGTACTTTCGACGTGCAATGAATCGATTTGTTAAAACTGTGTAGGTGTAGTGAGAGTCATTGTTGCCGAAATTTGATTTCTAATGTCGCATGTCTTAGTGAATTACGTTAGTTGTATTGATTTGGGAAAATTAACAACTTATCCAAAAGTTTGCTCGAATAAAATGTTTGTCTCTTTTACATAATAAAATTAATTAACACCGTTACGTAGATAAGCAGGGATTACAATAAATTTCGTTCTTTCGATTAACTTAATTTTCAATTTATTCATCTCGTTTTACCGTGAGTTAATGTGATTCGATTACTGTTTCCTTAAGATGAAACTGACGAAATATTCGGCGTGTCCTGACAACTGGCCGTAGTGTTAATGACTAATAAACAAATCAAATACAACAGCTTACAATGCAATTCATAAGTATTAAAAGTAAAAGGGTCGTTCACATCAGCGTGTTCGCCATCCCGTTACATTGGCAGCGGTTGCATCATTCTTGCTAATCGAAAATTCTTAACGTGTTATCTTAAATTTCAAGCCTCTCACCAAAATGAATCATGTACCAAAATAAGGCACCGATAATCGAACTTCAATTTTGCATGCCCCTGTACAAAGAAAGTACTTTTACTTTTTTATTAAATTCGGTTTTCTCACGGCACGACGTGACTCACATCGCTCTTTTGCTTTTCGTCGTGTGTTAGGCCCCTTAATTATGACGTCATAACCGCGGCCCGCGGCTGCGGCTGCGCTTTTGTTCTGTTTTCAAATTTCAATTTCTAATTTATTCGCTGACACAGAGGCTGTATATCTTGGTTTTGTCTTTTATGTCAGTTGAGTTGGCGATGTTTGTAAAAATCTTTGTTTATTTGTTTACTATAGACCGCCCAGGGTTAATTCTGGTTTTACCAAACGGTAAGATTCATACATAAAGAATATGTTGTTAAGGAAATAATAATTTTTAGTTGTATGCACTACAGATTATCAAATAACAATAGGTATCAGTTAAGTACGTATTATGCACTAAATAGAGCCAACATAATCGTAAATTGGAATAAAATTGTTCAATAAAGGATGGTCCGTAACTAGTTCATTGTCAGTGCGGGCAGTTCTGGGTGATAAGATTAAAATATTAAGTTCTCAACGGTCTCAATGGTCAGCACTGCAGTGTAATATTTTGCACTCCTTTACACTGTAGGCACAATAGAAGTCCGCTTTACACTACCTACTGCGGGGATGTAGTGTGGCTAATATTTTTTAAACAAATGTAGGACAATACGTTTTTTATAATTAACTTAGGATAATTTGTTAGGTCTTTTAATTTACAACTCAGAGTTTTTACAAAAATATATAGCTTATCATGTTTAGTTCTGCAGCTGCAATTCTGTTAAGGTAACAAACAGGTGGACCGTGTCGTTTTACAAACTTTTAAGCTATCGAGTTGCATGATATTACTATATACTAACTGGAATTAAAGCACTACTAATTATTAAAAATTATGAATGATTAATGAATGAATCATGACATGCATATTTTCGTAAACCAATGCCTTCCTCATTCTGCCTTCGCCGCGACTGCCTTGTTGGGCTTGTGGTCCCAAGCGCGACTGCTAAGCATGAGGTCCTGGGTTTAAATTGCGGGTTTCTATTAGGAAATTCTCAGTAGCAGCCCGGAGATTGAAATCGTGCTCGGTAGATGGCAATAGGCTCACCACCTATTACATGAGACTTAACAACATTGGCGAAATGTGGGTGTGCAACTGTGTACATCTCTGCTTACCCCTTCGGGGAATACAGGCATGATGCTATTGTTCATCACTATCATCAGCAGCCCGACTTCACCCGCAACTGGATACTGATCTCACTGCTAAGTACCTCTTTTCAATGCATCTTGATCAGGACAGTCCCAAAGAACAATCAACGCAGGTACCCTGCACCGCTCCCAGTTGATGTCATGAATGGAATATTCAAGGTGTTATAAATAAATGTAACTGTCGCGCGCAGTCCACAGAAAGTGCTCCCGCGCAGTTTGCCCGTAAACCACAGTTACATCTCAATAAACATATCTTCAGTAGTGGTTATCGTGTTGCAAATTGAACTAGAAATGATAACTTTTATTGTTATGTTAGTCTACTTGTAGATAGTAAGAGTTTACGACCTTTTAACTACGAATACAAAATATTGACCTTTAAAGTTAACTTTTTTTTTTTTTTTGAAAAGATGAATAAATGTTTGGTCGTGAGCAGGATTTTAACCTGCGCCTCCCAGATAAATACTCCAGGCGCTCTGACCACTAAACCACCCGAAACTCTGCTCACTACTTTGAATACTTTTTCCACATTTTAATACGTTTATAATCGTAATCGCTATCTGTTTAGTCCCTATACAGGTGACTGAACCGACACGACAAATTTTGCAGTTAATGCCGTACAGTTACAATCATTTAACAAATACAGATAAACGTTTCAAACGCATTAACGCATACGTAGCAAATCCTAATTTTTTTTTTTGTAGAAAGCAAAAAATACGGTCGTGTGCAGGATTTGACCTGCGCCTCCCGGATGTTTTTTTTACACAAAAATCTTAAAGTTTCCTATGCATGCTTTTATGCGTTTATCTATATATTGAACCTTTTTTTACGTTTTCATTATCCGTCAAGAAGGCTGTGGAGGAATTCTAATAAAATAAAAAAATAAAAAATAATAAAAAAAAGTGCGAGCCAAACTCGTGCGGGTGTCGTTCCGTACCTACCCATTACACCGTCTGTCTGTGTGTCAACACTGATTTTCTCAGGAACGGGTGGACCTAGCAATTTGAAATTTATACCAGATACTGAAGTCTATAATCCCTATTAGGTGTATAAAAATCAAAGTCCTGAGTTAATACGATAAAAAGATATGGGAAAATTTAGATTTTCGCGAAAACTTGTAAGTACGAATTCAAGATAAATCTTTGAAAAGCATTAACGCATGCTTAGCGAAATCTAAAGTTACAATATTAAATGGAAAAAGAATACGGTCGCGAACAGAATTCCATTGATTAATCCTGTTCGCGACCGTATTCTTTTTCCATTTAATATTGTAACTTTAGAGTTTGTAAGTACCAAAATTTACCTTAATTTTCAACTTTTTATTTTTCGGAACTTTCACTTTACTTACAGACAGACGGACAGACGGAAAACGGCAAAGTGATCTTATTAGGGTACCTTTATTTACCTTTTGAAGTACGGAACCCTAAAAACCACGAGGTTCACCACTTACCTTTACCAAGGTCCTGTGATCAAATTGCCGCGATCCCGGCAAGTTATGATCCGTCGAAGTTATTGTCGGACTCCATAATTTATGCAGACCAGCCACAGTTGGTCTGAAGATACAAAGGAAACCTGGACAACCAGAATTAAAAAAATATTTACGGTTGAATTGAGAAACCTCCTCCTTTTTTGAAGTCCGTTAAAAATATATGAGGAAAGGCCCTTGCCCTGTGAGGCAGTTACAAACTGATTGTTACCGAGCTCTCATAATGTTCATGAATGAACGTAAACAGGTTGATTCGGTGACACGAATCTCTATAATATCTTCTTCATAATAATTATAATGACTCTTTGCTAAACTCAATAATCTTCAGATTGACAGTTTATGTGAGATATGTGCCTTGTTGGTTTAGTGGGCCTAACCGCGACTGCTGTGCATGAGGTCTTTCTTGGGTTCGATTTCCAGATCAGGCAATTTGTTACTGGTATGTTAGGAAATTCTCAGTAGCAGTCTGGACTTTAGAATTGTGCACGGTAGATGACAATAGGCTCTCCAATTATTACGGACTTAGTAACACCATTGGTACAATATGGGTGTACAGTACACTTCTGCCTACCCCTTGGGGGAATACAGGCATGATTCTATATATATGTATATGTACTGGAATGAATGTAATGCAACCCCCACAAGTTTAATAAAAAGAAAAACAGGTTTCTGCGTTTTAAAAGCTTTTTAATTCTAGTTGATAGACCAGTAATCAGCTCAGTATTCATTTGTATTAACAATACAGAAGGAAGTATTAAATTTAATAAATAAGTATGGTATTACCTTCCTAGTTGCCTACTTAAATCGATCAATCGTTGCCTTTCAATGCCTACTCATTGAAATAATTAAACAATAAATACGAAACATCTAGTTATAACTATACACCTACTCCATGCCATATAACTTTATTAGAATTTTAGTATTATACTAAGCAATAATATTAGTGTACGTAATTGATTTTCTGTGCAATATTAATTTTATCAGTTCTGCAGTCATAAACACTAAAATATATGGCTATAACGTAAAATATATTAGTAAATATTTTAAAACCCCACAGACTTGCTAATACTTTAAGTGCCACATCAGTCTAGTGGCTGCAAGCGCGGCTGCTGAGCGTGAGGTCTAGGATTCAATTCCCAGGCAGGGCAGAGTTATTAGAGTTTTCTATAATAAGTAAAATCAGTTGCAGCCCGGAGTTAGGAAGTTGGCGGTGTGAGACCCCGCACTTCAGAAAGCACGTAAAGCCGTTGGCGGTCCTGCCAGGCGCATCTCACTCAGTTCGTGCCGTCCCGTTGGACTATGAGAGTGAAGGCAAAGAGAGGGCACTTGTATTTGCACATACACGTGTGCACTATTATAACTGCTCCTGCGTAAGTACGTAGGACAGCCAAGTGGCCGTGACGACAATTCGTTCAGGAGTATTATTATTAATGCATTGACAACCAGCGGTTAGGCGACTGAATCAATGCTGTAATGCGTTTTGGAGACTCTTTGGTGTTCGATCTCCGTAGAAAATCCTGAGTTTAGTCGCTGTATCGAGCATCCGACAAACGTAAAATAGCTGCTGTTCTTCCACATAAAAGTAGCAAGTCTGCCTAACCTCTTACTGGAAAATATTATGCGATTTCATATCGTACACCCACAAAAATCAATAAACCGTTGCGTGCAAATATACATTAGTATTTAGAGATAATAGTTATGAAACTTATTTAGAAAGGTGTACAGTAAATGTTGGTGGTTTTCATTAGTGGGCAAGTTTTATATCTTACAGGATTTTTTCGCAATGATCCAAATCTTGCATACAAATAAATGAATCAAAAGCATTTTTTTTATATTTGAAGATTATTTAGTTACCTTGTTATCAAATTTGATATCCAACTTATATTTTATACATTATTTTCAAATTAGTTATTGTTTATCGGTTACTAATGAGTCCACGGCGATGTTGCGAGTGAAACTTTCAGTCAGTTTGACTCGCGACATCGCCGCCGAATCAGCTCATCACTAAAGGCTCCGTTCCAGTTCGAAACTAGTCGGGCAAACTCAAAAATGCGCGTGAGTAACCGGTGCCCAATAATTAATATAAATATGCCTCACATTATTTTCAAATTATCTTTTATAGTTATTTTATCCAAAGAGAACTTTCAACTCTTACGTCGATACGGATGTCGCCCTGCAAATCTAAAATTAATATCTTTTGTACAAAATTTAGATACAATTTAAGTTTGATATCATTTTTTTTTTAATAGCTTTCTAATATTTGAGTTGCTAATTTAATAGGTATTTTTTTCTTACTGTTTACCGAGGAGCTTTTTTCGTCTTGCTAGTACTATAGTTATTACAAAATATAATTTGTTACATCCATTTAATTCTTGGCTGGTCAATGATTTAAGCCATAATTTAAATTCTTACAATAATTTTATTTTCTGACTGTTTACCGAGGAGCTTTTTTCGTCTTGCTAGTAATAGTACTAGCAATGGATGTAACAAATTATTTGTAATTACCATAGGGTAATTACAAATAATTTGTTACATCCATTTAATTCTTGGCTGAAGTGAATGTATTTGACTTATATTTTTCCCTTTCGAAGATAATTACCTAATAAAATAGGACCTTATTTAAGAAATACAAATTTTTTGGAAGTTGTTGTTTAACGTCTATTTTACATTTTAATTTCAGTGACGCACGACTTATATATATGTCCTAACATTAAATATTCTACCGTCATACCGATGTCCTACAAAGTAAAAATTATTCCCGTCTTTGTCCAAATTTCTGATTAAACTCTCTACATAATAATATCTATACAACTCTATAAACAAAACTATAAAATATTCACCTTACCAATACAAACTAAGATGCTACTGTTAAGTAATTGGAGTCCAGCAGCGTTCTGAACCCGAGTTGAGGCGTTGATTTCGCAACCAATGAGTTATGGCCTTATACCGGTGATACGTCGCCGGAGAGTTATAGCCAGACTGGTTTCATTCACGCGTCCCATTCATGCAGACTAGGCCTTAGTTTGTGTAACAATGGCTGGTCGTGTACTAAGTTTAAGTTGGATGTTTGTTAAGTGTTGGAGAGCTGAATTCTAGTAGGTGCACAAAGTAATATTATAAATGTGAAAGTAACTTTGCCTGTTTTTTTGTTACGTTTTAACTGAAACCGCTGAACCAATTTCGATGAATTTTTGTATAGAGATACATAGGTTGAACGTTGGAGAATCCAGCCTTTTTTCACACAGACGAAGTCGCGGGCACCATAATATTATAAAGTATGTGAGGATGGATGTTGACTTTGTTGTTACTCTTTCACAAAAAAACAACTGAGCGTGTTTGGACGCACAGACATAGTTTATAACCCCTATTATTATATACATAGTCCTCCTTATCGGTTCCGATAACGATGACCCTAAAAGCCAGCCTTTCGTGAACCTGGATTAACTCATAGAATTATTTTTTATCCCAGCTGGACTCAACTCTGACGTCAACGTAGAAAAAGTCGCGAACAGAAACTAGTTGTCTATATGCGGAAAAATCTATCTTTAGTGAAACCTTGACGTGTGCCGAAGAGCAATTCGGTAAAACAAACTGATTTCAGAATTGTCCCTCGTAGTTAATTGTCTTAGGTAGGTATTTAAGTACGTTTCATATTATACAAATATGAAACATATTTACCTACCTAATTACTATTACGACTATATTTAGTCGCAAGTATGGATATTGACCTGGCAGTGGTATTGGGTGTTTCTGTTAGAAAATAATAATAAATAAATAAATAAATAAACTTCTCAGTAGCAACCCAGACTTTGGAATTGTGGCCGGTAGATGGCAGTAGACGCAACTCCGGCTACATGAGATGGTGACGTCGGTGATCGGTGACAATTGGGTGAAAAATAAAATACTTCTGCCTAATAATTTAAAAAAAAACATCTTTTCTTGTTCTGTTCTCAAGCAAGTGTTTTCTTTTCAATTTCGTGCCTGAGAATTGTCCTTTTGGAACTTGAAAAAGCTCTTTTCCAGACATAGAATACTATTATATTTTTTTCTAATTAAAAATTTATACATAAATCAGATATTATGTCTTGCTAAGTAATACATAATTGTATTAAATGAAAGAAAATATAAATAAGTCGAGGTAATTCGCACAAAGTAAAGTCTAATATATGCGTGTCTAATTACGATATTCTTTAATTAGGAAAGTGTTCCTCCACACCTAATGTCGACATCAATGTAGGGGTCAGCTATATTTTTTCAGAAAATACATAGTTAATTACTCGTTCTATTTATTTAATTTACTCTATTTAAAAAATTTCCTCATACGTCAGTTTTTAAGACACCATAATCATAAATATTTGACGATCGAAACGTTCATTGAGACGACTTCCACAGTTCCTCTTGTTATTTAAAAAATAATGTGCCTACTGAATTTGGTCAGTTTACCTTAAATCAATAGAGTTATGGACAAATTTTACAAACGGCCTAAATTTAAAGAATATGGTCTACATTAACTTAAAACGTAGTTTGTATATACTAGTGAACCTATGGAATAATTAATAGATGTTTATAATTCAAATGTTAAATGTCGTACCAAAAGGCGCGATAACGACGATCGCCATTTTGTGACGTCAATATTCGTCAATAGAACTATTGTAAACTAAGGAAATTATTTTGTAAATCTTATCATTGGTGCGTAGCGCCTCAGTGTACCAATGCTTCGAAAACTGCACTGAAATACGAAGAAAATAGTAGCAACTGGCTTCCCAGATATCAACAAATTCATCGATTTATTTGTGCCAGCCATATGTCAATCACCTAGTTAGTGACGTCACACAGTGATTGGTCTTTCGAGTCATGCCACATACCTATATGAAAAATCATGAATTTGTTTAGCGAATAAAAAAACTTATTAAATATATTCTTTAATTATAGCTATAATTAAAGTGAAAATTAGTTTCTAAGTCAGCGGTGAGTGTCTTGAATTCGAATTTGCGACCCTTGACTTGTTGAGCTGACACTGCGTATGTTCTGTCGATCCTGAGGTACCGGTCATGCCTCCATTTTTAGAACGATCTCACCAAAGCGTAGGTGATCATAAATCGACTCGCATATAATATTACATTTCGCGCAGGCATTGTCTATCCTTACTCGGGACGCCATTATTCTGTTACCCGTTGTAAAACTTTATTTCTTTATGGATCTTTATTATTTTACACTTTAAAACGCGAGTGCTTTGTGCCCTTTATGATAGCCCGTGGTGGTCGAGATGCGTTTGTGCAATAAAACACGGTATATTGTAGCAAAATGGTGAGTAATCGAATCATGTTTACGAGAACCTACAACAATAATAATGTCACTTGACATTTTTATAATATATTACCTTTATATTTTACCTTTTTACCTCTTCCTGTTTTATTAAGTTGTGATGCCAAACCGGGTTCGAAGATTTCATGTTCAAGTATTTAAATGAAACATGGGAATAAAGGTGAACACGAACCTTCAGATATGTCGTAAAGTCAGGGGACCGATCCACGTGAGCAGATAGTGCTGCGACGAGTCCCGAGATTGTTGATTTAAGCCCTTTGTTTTAGGAGTATGGGAAAGTATAAGATGTAAGTACCTACAAATATGAAATAAAACAAATTGTATTTTGTATTCGAGTATATTTTTACCTGATTTTAATACATTGTTGTGCAGATATTAATGGATCGAAAAGTGATAAATAAAATACGTCCTATCACATAATTACCTACCACGACAAGTGATTTCAGTGTTATTCCACTATAATTTAATTGAATCCTATAAATTAATATATCCTGAAATAAAAAGTGATTTAAATTATATTAGATGTTTTTTCTATACACTATCTTTTATTCAAGATAAATCTTTGAAAAGCATTAACGCATGCTTAGCGAACTCTAGGATAAATACTCCAGGCGCTCTGACCACTAAGCCATCTCGACTAAGAAAGTCGAGATGGCTAAGTAGTCAGAGCGCCTGCAGTATTTATCCGGGAGGCGCAGGTTCGAATCCTGTTCGCGACCGTATTCTTTTTCCATTTAATATTGTAACTTTACTATTTTTTATTTTATATTGTGTGAAAATACAAATGATGCACTTAATAGTGAGGCAATGTTGGACTTCTAATGTCTAAAACCACGTATCATTGCTCATAAAGGAGACCCATGAAACAGAGAGAGACTGCCTCGTTGGTCTAGTGGTCCCAAGCGCGACTGCTGAGCATGAGGTCTCCATTTCGATTCCCGGGTCGGGCAGTGTTATTGAGTTTTTCTGTTAGAAAATTCTCAGTAGCAGCCCAGAGTTTGGAACTGTGCCCGGTAGATGGCAAAAGGTGAGCCTATTACATGGGACTTCTTCTTCTTATCGTGTGGTTGATGAACAACCTAGTGTCAGAGTTTAAACCACCCGTAGGTCTCTGACATGGCTTTACACACCATCGAGAACATCTCTCAGGTGTGCTGGTTTCCTCACGATGTTTTCCTTCACCGTTTTAAGCAAGTGATAATTAATTTTTAATACGCAAATCACTTCGAAAAGACAGTGGTGCGTGTCTTGGATTTGAACCTGCGACCTTTGATTTGACAGTCCAACGATCATACCACTAGGCTATCACTGTATAGTACTTAAAACAGCATTAGTGAAATGTGAGTATACAACTGTGTACGAGGTGTACTGCCTACCCCTTCGGGAAATATAGGCGATGAAATATATGATGAAACAATTCGCGAAGTCCTACGTTGACATTCTCACGTACACAAAATCCAATGTGGCCGTATCTCCTATAAGAGCAATTTACCAGTTTTCCTCAAATGATTCATTATTATAAAGTTACTTAAAAATGTAAGCAAATATTTAGTAATAAAGCAAGGTTTATTTATAATTTTGATAATTTTCTTACTGCTGTATTCACATGCAATATGGTGGTAGTTCCTTGTATTAAAAGAGCAATGTATGGTGTAACACTACTATTATGCTGTCAATATCCAAATGTACAACGAACTACTTGAAGTTTATATTCATTACTGAAATTATAAAGTTATTATATTATATGGAAAAGAATACGGTCGCAAACAGGATTCGAACCGTTAAGTCATCTCGACGTCTGCTCACCACCGCGAATTCTTAATCCATATTTTATAGAGATATTTTGACATTTTATAAGATGAATATCTTAATCCATATCCATATTTATTTATGGTAGTGAGCAGACGTCGAGATGACTTAACGGTCATAGCGCCGGGAGTATTTATCCGGGAGGCGCAAGTTCGAATCCTGCTCACGACCGTAAGTTATAAGTTTTGTTTTCCACTAAAACTTATAACTTTAGAGTTCGCTATGCATGCGTTAATGATTTACGAAGATAAATAAAATATAAAACAGTCATAAATTTATAAGAATAACTGCCCTAAGCTCAAACAGCTTATGAGACTAAGAGTACATTAGATAATTAATTACAAATAACTTAATTATTCTGAGGGAATCTTTTGAATTATCGATCCCCAGATTATAAAAAACCGCTTTCTCTAGGATTGACCGAATAATAAATATTAGGTGTAAATGCGTAAATACAGGAAATTAAATATGTTTGTTATAATATTTATATTAAATGTTTAAAGCTGTTGCCTCAGTCATTAGCAGACACAATAGAATTTTATTGTTCGAACGTACAGATCTGTACGTTACTGAGCCGAAAGGCTAATTAGGAATAGTATTTATTTATAGTGTAAGTACAGACATTGTAGGAGATAAAATATTTTAATTATATGAAAGTCGATTAACAAATGGTGCCCATACAACGCAGATGTAAATGGAAAGTTTCCTTCTTCTTATCGTGTGCTTTATGAACACCCTAGTGTCAGAATTTAAACCACCCGTAGGTCTCTGACATGGCATTACACACCATCAAGAACACCTCTCAGGTGTGGTTTCCGTTTCCTCTCGATGTTTTCCTTCATCTTAAGCAAGTGATCATTTATTTGTAATACGCACATGACTTCGAAAAGTCAGTGGTTCTGCCTTGGATTAGAACTTGCGACCTTTGACTTGTCAGTCCAACAATCATACCATTAGGCTGTCACTGCTCTAAGTGGAGATGCCGGGAGAGGACGCCCTAGAAGGATTATACTCTGCCCTGGTTGGTGATGTACTCTAAAAAGGTCAGGTGCATAGTATTCGCAAACGGCGCGCATGTGGACTAGATATATGAACGTGCAAGAAGCCAAAGGAGTATTATGTAAGGATCTTAGAAGGTGGTGTTCTATAGCTTCTGCTTACCTCCCTATGAAAAAGGTGTGAGTTTAAGTATGTATGTAAAATATTTATAAAAGATTTATTTTCTATTTGCATTACTACAAACCTCATCTTTAGTTGCATTAAACGGTTGGCTTTGATGTTGATAAAATATGTTAGTATCTTATATGTTTTAAAATTTATGTATTAGGTATATTATAAATAATATAATATATTCGTTGGTCTAGTGAACCCAAGCGCGACCGCTGAACATGCGGTCTTGGGTTCGATTCCCAGGTCGGGTAAAGTGTTATTGCGTTTTTCTGTTATCTAATGTCAGTAGCAGCTCGGAGTTTGGAATTGTGCCCGGTAGATGGCAATAGACTCACCACCTATTACATGGGACTTAATAACAGCATTGGTGAAATGTGGGTGTACAATTGCCAATAGGTTCCGGGAATACAGGCGTGATGCTATGTTATGTTGTTATATTATGTAAAAAGTATCTATACCTGTGTAATAAAATATGACGTAATTTTGCTACCAAACCCACTTCCACAAACACACTCATACACATCAATTCTCTTCTATACATATTAATGACAATGTTAACTAGTAATAATTTTAACATATATACAATATATACTTGTTTTATAAAGTTACAGCCAGTACTTATTCTATGACACGAACACATTATGATTTTAGTCATATATTAAAGATTCCGAGTTATCACCATAACTCTGTTAAGAATGAAGCAATTCAATTATCAAGTAAAAGGTCAAAATCGTTAATTACTATTAATCAAAGTACGCGTAATAAGATAAAACGTGTTATAGGATGCCTGAACATTCATCTCATTGGTCAAGTAATGTTCTACCAACAAGAGTGCAACCGTCAATGCTTGTGTAATCTTTGGGTGCCTAATTGCTCTAGTGGTCGCAAGCGCGGCTGCTGAGCGTGAGGTCCTGGGTTCGATTCCCAGGTCGGGCAAAGCGTTATTGGGTTTTTTCTGTTAGGAAAATTCTCAGTAGCAGCCCGGAGTTAGGAAGTTGGTGGTGTGACACCCCCGTGCCCGTGCGAGCACGTAACGCCGTCGCCGCGTCGGTCTTGCGCTTAATCGCTCTCCGGTCGCGTCGGGTTGCCGTCCCATCGGACTATGAGAGTGAAGGAAGAGGGAGTGCACCTGTGTTTGCGCATACACTTGTGCACTATAATATCTCCTGAGTATTATATAATATCCTCGGAGATAGACCGCCGTGACTGAAATACGGTCTGGAAGAGTATATTTATATTTGATCTTTGGTAAATTTTACACAGCAGATAAATTGTTTTTTTTTTTTTGTTTTATGTAGTTGTTCTTTGCCTTAATTGTACCTTAAATTAAGGGGAATGCACTGGCCTGTAATATAGTTTATAATTAGCTCTGGAGCTCGCCAGAGAATTCATATAAATCAATAAAGAATTTTTATTTATTTATTTTAGATAATCGTCAAGTCGTTTAATTACCGGATCGGGCAGTGTTTTTGAGATTTTCTTTTGGGAAATTCCAAATAGCAGTAGTTTAGGCGTTAGTCCAGCAATCTCAGTTTAAAATTATACCCCATTGATAATAATAGGCTCACTACAGTATGGTATCGGTGAAATATAAGTTTATGACAATACATTTTATAAACGAAAATGATAATGTAAAAATTCACTAGAAGAAATTATGAATAAAAATAATATGTAAATCGTAATATTGTATTGGATCCGATCCAGCCAGTCCCTTGCTGTCCTCCCACCAGCGAGGCCTAAGCCGAGGCTAGTATCCTGCAGGGGGTGGCCTTAGCGTGTTCTTGTTTAGTTTATAAGGCGAATGCCCTGGCTGGCGGTCTTAAAATTTTTAAGGCAACCACAGGAAAGCCCGGTTAAGCAGTCGACAACCTCCAAGGTTGACCTGCGAGATGCCATACAGAAAAAAAAGTAATATTGTATGATATAATTGATGACTAATGTTCAGTACCTACACTTCTTCCTGATCAACGTAATTTTATTACTAACTAAATACTTGTATCTGAATAACAGCCTTAGTTCTAAATAACGATCTCACCTTTCAACAAACTAAAATGCTGATTAGTAGCTGAATTTAGTGGTTGAACGGCAATAAAACGAATAAATCCGGTGAGATTGGGACCAATCCGAACAAAAGTCTCAAATGACTATAAAATAACATAGCATCACGCCTGCATTCCCCGAAGAAGTAGGCAGAAGTGCACACGGTTTTACACCCACAGTTCACCACTGCTTTTATTAAATTCCATATGTAATAGATGGTGAGCCTATCGCCATCTACAGGGCACAATTCCAAACTCTGGGCTGCTACCGAGAATATCTTAAAAGAAATATCCAATAACACTTTGTCCGACCCAAGACGTTATGCTCAGCAGTCGCACTTTGGACCACTACACCATCAAGGCAAATTAATTATCACTTGCTTAAAATGGTGTGGGAAACACCGTGGAGAACCAGCACATTTGACATATATTCTCGAAGGTGTGTAAAGCCACGGAGAGGCCTAAGAGCGACTTTTTTTTATTTGATGGATTTTGTCGCTTGGTAACCATATCACCCAATCGGCTTAAATTCTGACACTAGGTTATTCATCAACCATGCGATAAGAAGAAGAATAAAAGCCATAACTGACCAAATGATTACAAGAACCATCTTATAATATTTTCTTCTAGTAATAGCTCTCTTGGAGAAAATAAAACCTATTTCGGGCATAAATACTTTTTCGGAAAATTATTAAGATCTGTGATAAAAATTATTTAAATACATTCAGTAGTTAAGACATCAAGAGGTACTCGGGACTGTATACGGGACAATACTCCGGGAGGCACAGACTTAAAACGAGCTCGACACCATATTTTTCTGGATGAATACTTTCGATTTCTTCTTCCATGTGAATACGTTTCATTATGACGTCATCATCATTTATACTGTTACTGAACTTATACCACAAACTTTGCAGTTAATTCAACATCGTACAGATGCCATTACTTAATTATGCGCAATTTATGCAATAATACGTTTAAATATATATATATAAATAAAAGTTATCTCATCAAAGTTAGTGTGAACAGCCTTCTTCTGGGTAAGCTCACTCCATCGTCGACTTTGTCTCTGTCATCTACATTAGAGTCAAGAGCAAACCAATCTCAAATAAAAAATATATTTAAAAATGGATTCCCTCCCGACTTCTGAATTCCACACAGACAATACAATAAGCTCTCTAGAAATACCTCACCTAAGCCTGACCTAGTCCGCTCCATAATTCATAAACTTACGTATCAACCATAATTCATCTAGCCCATTCAGTTTGCTGTAAAATCGTACGTTGTCCACTGACGTCAGACGTGGGTGCCGGATGCTACCCACGTGGCGAGTGGCTACGCCTTCCGGTTGCAATATGAAATCTAGGAAGAAATTATCCTTATATAGAATCAGACCTACATCGAGACTGTAGTGTGAAATTTCTTAGAAAGGTCTATTTTAAGACGAATGTTTGAATCAAATCCAAGAAAGATAGGATTAACGTATCCTTTACAGATTTTATATAGTTTTAGGGTTGACTTCAGGTTGCATTGATATTTAATGACGTAGATGCAGCCAAAGAAGTGTTGGTTGTGTACTGTGAACATGATATGGGTCAAAATCTTAATATGCAAAAGGATACCGAACTAAATACAAAATATGGAGAAGAGAAAAGCTTAACACTATCGTATTAGAGCACGATTACCTACAAATATATATAATATATAATATAATACCTAAAGTCTAAAATGAAACTCAACAATATAAAATATTTTCAAACAAAACTAATTTTACACTGCCCTATAACACAATAGCCACTTCACAGCTTACTTCATTCATGTCTTTTTTCAGATTTCTTCGCTTAAAAGTGGCCTTTCACTTACCCTGTAACAATCAATCTAAAACGTTATGTCCATTATTTTAAAGTCTTTACTCAATGTGCATGTGTTCTAGCAAAGCATGACTGTACTATAAAAAGGACGGAAAGCGGAGGCTTCATATTTCATCTAGTATACGTTTATTATCACGACAGTGTCGCAGTAGTGAGCAATTACAAAAGCAAAACCTACTAAATCGTTGCCACCTGTTCTCACTGTGATATTGTTAATAATTTTCTTTGAACACTATAATAGTTCTAAATTGAGCTATGGCACCAAAGTAGTAAGGTTTAGTTTTGAATGGAGCTTCTTTAAATATTGAAGAAATAGGAAAATGTATTTTATATGCTCGATGATTGAGTCCCGTTTAGTTAAAAGTTTATTTCACAAACCCGATGTAGGATAGCTGCCCACACGCTTTCATTCGTAGGAAATCCATATCTTTGTTTTGTAATGAAATTGTTAGTTTATTTCTTTAAATAAACGATGTTCGAGAGGGCAGTAGTTCGTCGATATAATGGTACACGGGTGGTCTGTACTATGTTTATTGGCCTAAGAAGTTTATTATCGTTCAATCGCGTGTTACTCCTTGTTATTTCTTTATTTAGGCGGCGTATGATATTATCTGTTTAGATTAATATTGCTTTAAGTGTGTACATGACAGGCCTTTCTAATAATAAAATAAAATCGGAAGTATTGGGTTTCATAGCAAATATGTGTATTGCGTCATCGTGGTTACATTAAAACTTACGTACCAACTCTCAGTATGGTATTAGAAAGCTTTACACCAACCTCTAGATTTTATAATAAAATAAAATTTATTTAATGTGGACTTAAATTATCTTCTTATGTGCCTTAAGTAATTATGTAATGGTTACAGTGGGGTTACTCTTGAAATTAATACCAATCCCAATCCAATTCCAATATTAAATAGACGCCTTAAAAAAATGCGTAATATTAAAATAAATTTATCGATATAGCAGTTGCCGCAATTTTAAATCATGTTGCTTATTAGTATCCCGATTCTATAACTATTTTATAGACATTTTTGCATTTAAAAGTACGAACTGACATATTTCTAATGTCAATCGAGCGGAATTATTTTCAGGAGTAAGCCTACAGAATATTTAAAGAAAAACAATAGTCATAGATATGTTACATTTTAGCTTGATCCAAAAATCAAATCGGCAATTATCGCAAATAATTTAGTCACTCAGATGCGCTCCCACTCGTATAAGCACTAACAAACGTATTCATTGCAAAATTACAACCTATTCATCATTAACATAAAAACAATCCGTAAACAGCACAATTTTACATACATTACCAAAGACAAGTAGGCGGCAAAAACAACTACGTACAAAACATTAGTAAAACCTCAATTCTCTAATTCAATTAACAATTTTAACAAAGCACAAGTATTGAAGAAAGCATGGGAGTTGTGTTATTCAAATATTGTCTATACTTAATCTGTCCCGTTACGAAAGGTACTAGGCTGACAGAAATTAGAGGCGATGTCTGTCCACTGCATTGGATAGACACTGCCTGCATTCTAATTTGTTTGCACAAACTTAGAACAAAAGCCTGGAGTATCTTGGACTAAAGAGTTCTGGATGGATGGGAATTCGGTTTTTATGATACTAGTTTAATATTTTGTCTCGATCAGTATGCTTTAGTGGACTGGAATCATCAGAAAAAGATACGTGCAGTAGAGATACCCAAAAAATTGTATTGTTATTTAGAAGTCCTTATAGATTATCATAAGTGAATATATTGCAGTTCCAGTAAAATTACATACATACCTGTCGCTTTGATAAACTCCTTTTTTCGAAGTCGGTTAAGAATAAGGGTGATTAATATAACATTTTACATCACAATACATACCTTATGGTTCTAGAAAACAGCAAGGTTAAATTCGCAAATTTTACGTGAGCACTTCAGGTTTTATAATTAATTAAGTTACATCGCAATTAACAAAAAATAACCTAAACGAACTGAGTCATGTACGGTATTTTGACTCACCCATTAAAATAATTATAACGTTATATAAATCACGCAGCAATAAACATCTAATTAGGATACAAGTTGATTTATTTATACTTTAAAATAAGAGGTCTGGCCACGTAAAAAGCTTACACGCTAATAAACGATAACAGAGAATAAATTGTATTAATCTCATTTGCATTCTTCAATATCATTTGTTACAATTATTTATTCAAATTCACAAAAGGACAGCGTTTTACCACAACGACTCTTAAATAATTTAGTCAAATGAGCATTTACATTTTATAAAAAAAATACTGTGTAGGTACTAAAGTGGTCCCATGTAAATGGCCTGGTCAAGATAAGAACAGAAATGTTTTTATTTTAAAGATTTATTAAATGCCAATACGGCGAAGCATTTAGCTTTGAATCGACAATGGATTTTTAGATACATTTTTTTTTTATTATTATTGAAGTTTGCCTAATTATTAGGGGCTGGACACTTTTGACGAGATGTTTTACTTTATCATCTACCAGTCTTCCATCGGTACCTACATTTAGTAACTTAAAAAGTTTTTCTATGTGACTAAACGTCTTTAAACCGCAGACCTCTTCAAACGGGACCTACAGATACGGGGTTTCACGCGGAACAACTTCGCATAAAAAAATAAGAAACCAACCGGAAAATCGTCACCCACTAGTCATCCAAGCACAAAAGTTTAATACATATGAAGTTGTCTACTTGAAATAAAAAGCCGTCGAGTTAGTCCCATTCTCTGATTATTATCGCCATTAGGTCAATTTTAATTTTGTTTTACATATCCACATTGCAGGTATCTAAGACTCATCCTACACACAAAGGTGGAGATGTTCCCGAGTTCTCCTCAGCTTCAAGAGCGCTTATAATTTCGGATCAAGATTCTATCTACTTGAGAAATATTGTTACTGTACAAACACCTTCAAAAGGGACATTATTACTTTGTTACTTGAAAATTTGTTGTGTTTATACTGGAATTCTGATGTTATGTTACTTGAAGAGAAGTAATTAATGTTGTCTTTGTTTTGGCATGTATGTTAAGGTTTAAACTTCACTTTATTTAGAGTCACTTGATGAGGTCAAACGTATTATATCCGTACACATTTTATGGTCAATGGTTGCTCAGTTTATTTTGGGCAATTATTTATGTCGGTGTTGCCTTAGGTCATTGCCTAAGATGAACAATTCGTTTTAGATAAATATAAACCTAGGAGAAAATTAGGTTAAGTGATGATTGATTTGGTGAAACGATAGTTCTAAGTAAGCATTCACTTATTAGGTAAACTAGATCGTATGACGTTTTAAACAATTGTCTTGAAAATCCTGTCTGTCATATTATATTCTAGAGGTATTTGTCCACCCATTCACACCATGTTGTATCACCCATTCGCTAGTTCAGTATTCAAACAATTGTCAAAGTTTATCCGACTAGGAAAAGCAACAACATTTAGGCTAAGGCTTTGAGGTGACTTTAGACCGTGTATTATTATTAACAATGCCGTGGAGATTATACTTATAATCTAAATAATTATACTTTACATGGGTAAGTAAGGTGTGCTGGTTTTCATCTCACTATTGCAACAGAAAATATATTCGGATGACGAGAGACATATATGCAATATGCATTATTCCTGGCTCAATTTCAATAAGAACATATTTTTTATTATTTTGTACACACAATTTATTGCTTTAAAAGGACATTTAAACTGTAGTCTCAAGAACGCTTTGGTCAGCACATGTAGCTAACCGAAAAGACGAATCCACAAAAATAAATCCTCTTAGCATTATGTTAAACTATCAACTCAATTGTAAAAGGCCCTTAAAGGAATAATTTACACAAACTGAATAAATTGTCTCGTGTGATATCTCACAAAGGGCGAGGCTAGGTGTTTCTAAATGTCAATCAGCGCATATCTTTTGTCTGCAGTACTATGCGAGTGTCGACCACTACTACCTAGTACCTAACACGAATAAATCATTTCGACACAATTAATGGTTTATTGTCACCAACTCGTTTGATTTAATTGCTTGAAACAATTTTGTTTTGATAATGAATTACAAGAGTCAACTTGTAATTATGACTTTGTGGATTTATGTAGTAGTATGTGTGCCAAGTAAACCAGCCTAGACAGCCCAGAATTTTGCTACGCGACTGGCTTTGTCAGTAGCGTCCATAAGATCCTTCAACGTACAGGTGTAAAGGCACAAAGGACATGATAGTAAGTAACCTATTGTTTTGATCGGCACCATATTTGTACTCCAGGTGTATGTATGTACCTACCTGAGCAGGTATTCCATAACATGTTGACCAACCTAAATGAGGCATTGTCACGTATGGCGTCTGCCCAACTGCTCATAACAACATATTTCATTAACTCATTTCTTTTGTCATATACTTAAATAAGCCTATCTCATAGAAAGTGTCGTCTTCAGATAACTACAATATATAAAGGATTAAAAAAAATATAAAAATATGTCTTTAATGGTGATTTATCTAAACTTTTCGGTTTTTCAAGACCACCGTAGAAGACACTGCTGACGTATTTCTAAAATAAGCGCTTAAAACATATCACCGCACCATATTTAGCCTTAGCCAAGTTCCATTATTCACTACGGACAGATTCTCTATCGGGTTCAGCAAATTTTGTTTTGACAACTAATAATATATCTGATATAGTAAGATCATGTCGTGTAGCTGTTACTGGGAAGCTTATGTTCAATGGTAGACACTGACGGCCTGATATGAATACGAATTATTAACAAGAGTTAAGCTGGCACACACCGAATGCAGCTATTGTATTAAGTGTTTCATTGCTACTTTTGTTAACTAAACCAATAGAAAAAGTTGATCTGTGAATTACTTTCATTACGTAGCGCAGGCAAGCGAGTGATTAACACGTACTTTGCTATTTTTGAAAACCAATAAGAAACGGAAACTCTGTGAGTTGTTTCCACTACGTAGAGGAGCACAATATTGATACTGATTATATAAATTGACTGATAACGTCTTATAACATTATTTACAAATATGAAACTACTCACTTAACTAATTTTGGACTATGAACACAATGTCAAAATACTTATACATACGAAATGTTACTTAGGCATCAATGTATTCCTCTGCCCCGCTACCATCAGGTAGCGTGCCTAAAAGATTTATAGGTACTTATCAATAAAATCGTTTGAAACAATGTTTTTTTTTTTTTTTGTTTTAATGGCTTTGTTTTTGAATACATTTGAAACGCAACTTACGCGGATATTTGTATTTAGTGTGAGCTAGGCTTAATGTTAAACTGCGACTTGTAAGGTAGCGGATTTATGAACGAATATGTGTGCCAAGTGGAACTAGGGTGTGTTAATTTGTCAGAAGGCGATTGATCGTATGTATTGGAATGTTAAAGAAAAAGATCGCTACATGTTTGTATGTTGATTAATATGAACGTGTATTTTACTTATTTTCAAATGTAGAGAGATAAAGTACAATAATTGTGTAAAAGTCAACTCTCAGCATTAAAATGGTAGTGGCATACAAACATTTAACTTTAAAAAAATTGTTTGTGCATCTAGTAAAGGGTGCTATTGATTGATACGAATATTCGTCTATAACCAATTGAAAATTTTACGTAAGATCAGTTTTTATCATAGAAATAAGAATTAATGTTCCCATTTTAAATGTCGCTATATTTTGTTGCTAAATGCACAAGCATGATCGGTACAAGTCTCTGGCAAACTCTCTCTCAAACTCTCACTCTGGCAAAAGCAATAATAATCTAAATCCACCTTTAACGCCAATATGAAGATATTTTTACTCGAAACCACATCGTGTTCTTCCCTCAACAAATAGTAACACGAGCAAAAAAAAACTCCTGCTTTTAGAGCCGGGAAAGTCGGAATGAAAAGAGAGGACCAACCTAAATAAGCTTAAATATAACTCGGATAGGGGCGTATAATTAAATACATAGAGATATTATGGATAAAAAATACATTCTTGGAGTGGCTGAAACTACATATTTTTACTTAAAAAGGGAGAAGATTCTCAATTTTACGACATGCTATCATGGTATCCTTGGTCTTATAAAGTATTTGGAATTTCTCAGTAGTAGCCATTATCTAGAATTATATTGTACCCGGGTACTAGATGGCAATTAACTCACCACCTATCACGTAGGACTTAATAACAGCATCGGCCAACGAGGGTGTACTTGAATTAGTAAATATAAGAGTTGGTGAAATGAAGGTGTCCGACTGAGTATGTCTCTGCCCGCCTCTTCGGTGAATAATCCTATATATAGTCAAAAGACGTCTACAATGGTTCATTAATATTTATTGGTACTTATTTTTACACGTCAGTACTAATTATCAATAATAATAATACTACTTCAGAGTCACTTAGTAAATAATGTACATATTTAAATGCACAGTCTACACAGATTTTAAATTGGACTCAACAGACAAGATGACGTTAACCAGAAGAAAATCTCGTTGCATAACCCACGTACGGAAACCGTTTGAATAGTATAATGTTCAGCGTGTGCGCATACCAATATGTGCACAAAAACGCTTAGATATGCACAACGCAATAGCGAAGATCACAGCTAAGTAGGATAGGTTCTAGAATAGTAATTTGAACTGTAGGTAAGTATTTTGAACTTAGGTGTTATAATTTTATGTAGGTATCGATATAATAATAATATAATATAATATTCCACAACTATCACACAACGCCGTCTAGTCTCAAGCTAAGCAGAGCTTGTGTTATGAGTACTAGACACCTGATAAACATACTTATATATTTATAAATGCATACATATTATAGATAAATTACACCCAGACACAGAACAAATGATCGTGCTCATCACACAAACATTTGTCCTGGGTGGGAATCGAACCCACGACCTCCGGCATAGCAGTCAGGGCTACTAACCACTAGACCAACAGGACAGTCAAATATTCAGTCAGATATTCGAGGAACCTTTCAGTTTCCCCCATGATGTACCAGAGGCATAGCACAGAGGGGGCATTAGTTTGGTCCACCTGAGTTAACGATGTCCCTCCTTATGTGCTAAGACGGCCTTGTGGTATAGAGTCCGACATATGTCTCGCCATCAGGCATTTCCAATCCTAATCAATCCAAAGAAATACATATAATGCTCGGATAGCATTATATATATACTTCTTTGGATTGTATAGGGAGTGAATATACAATGACGTCGTCGCCATAAGACGTGTTAAAATATGGAAGAAGAATTCACGGTGGTGAGCAGAGGTCGAGATGGCTTAGTGGTCAGAGAGCCTGGAGTATTTATCCGGGAGGCGCAGATTCGAATCCTGTTCGCGACCATATTCTTTTTCCATTTAATATTGTAACTTTAGTATCCAACCTTGTTTATTTAGGCATGGTGGGATATAATGAACTTAGGGTTAGAAGGGAACCTGCTTTTGTACTTTACATTTTAAAGTGCATAATGAAGCTTTGTTGGTGTTATTGTTACTATGTGTCCCTAACAAATGGGTTTGGAGCCGACTTCAGCCACCACTGCTGGAGGTGCCGAGGGCGAGAACAAACCTACTCAAGGAGTCGCCTCTGATACGCGCACTTCGTATTCTCAATCTCATACAGAAAAGTCAGACATATTCATTTGTACTTTGAGTGAATTTAACAGAGTAGCACTAGCGGTAATTTGCTATTGTAATTTAACTATATAGGTATACTATACCAACATTGTTCTTATTGGCTGTACTGTCGCATTAGGTTTTTATCCTGTAAAGATAGTATAAGTTTGATAAAATAAATAAATAAATAATTCGAACGGGTTCCGAATTTTGATACTTTATTTAAGAAGTTAAGATGTTTGAGGCTATTTATGTTTGTATTAAAACATATTTTTTTTTTTACGAAATTTATATAGCATCGGACCTTTGATTTCTCGACTTATCGAACAATCTTTTATGATTGCAGTATTTAATTAAATTTCAAAATAACATAGAAACTAATGTAAAGTACCCTCAAGTCCCCGTTTCATTAATTAATAATGATTATCACAAGATATCTTGTTCCATAAATATGTAACTTGAAAGTTGATTGAGTCATTTGTATGACTTATTAGTCTGGAATAAAGTGCATTATGTCGCCATATAAACCGTCATTGTTATCTGCTTTATTTTGAATAGTAAAATAGTTGTAGTCGACGCATGCGCAGTTTGTACACGTTTGCGTTGGCGTAAAACAATATACGCTTACCTTGCCAAATAGTTATCGGATTTGCTTTTATTTATCGGTATGTTAAAGGTTAGATCAGAAGTGTAGGCCACCTCAATTAACTATGGTAATTTTTTGATTATTTAACGACTTTTTTTTTCACCATTATAAACATTACACTTACGGTAGGTATATGATATGGTTTGGTTTACTGTGGAAGACTGCCTAAACTTGGCTTTAAGGGCATATGTTTGAGGTCACCAGGTCTCCACCCCCTAGCAGTTAGATACATTTTCATAATAATTACAAACAAAATTGATTTATCAATTTTGAATTAAGAAGTTGCCTTATAACTTTTAGAGTCTGTAGGAGGATTAAGTATGTATTAACGTTATAGACAAAGTCTGTGGGCTTTGTAGAGTTTCCTGAAATGTCTGTTGACAACCTTCAATGCACTATAACCTACCGGAGTCACGGTGAATGCAGCTGCAAACCCAAATCCTCGGTAAAGGTTAGAGTAGGACCCTTTTTGATGGTAGAAGTCCGGCACAGCGTCCATGATGTTTTTTTTTTCCTTATTACATAATGCTATGTACGTAGTTACCATTACCCAAGGCTCAGTTTGTCCTTTAAATTGTTGCTTCTTTATGGGTTGTGCATAATAAATATAGCAAATAGGAATAGGTGTAAATCACCGTGAAGTTGTAAGTAATGTCGAAAAATTTACTGCAAAATTGTTGTTATCCGTTATAAAAGCGCAGGTTCGAATTAATATAGTAAATTTAGAGTTTGCTAAACATGCGTTAATGCTTTTCAAGATTTATCTTTAATTGTTGTACAAACTTTACCCAAAAGTTTTTTGAAAGTCGACGCATTTCAATATAAATCAGATGTAGTATAAGGTAGCTCAATCAATCAAACTTGAAAACCTTGTTTCGTAAGTTTATTCCCTATCGAACACGTAAGACAAATACTACCGGTCAAATAAAACACATCAACAAAGTACATAGTAAATATATCTTAAAGTGGTATTCACTTTGTCTACTGCAGTACTTAGGTAGATACTATTGGTCACGAATGCCGTATTAAGCTTTAGTTCAGCCGTGCAGCATAATATTTAAAAATACAAATACGATGCGAAAAATGCTATCTCAAAATCATTTTGTATTTATGTTTGACTTACTCATACGAAAAAGTCCTCAACTAATATTTTCCGGGGTCCCGGGGTCGCCAGTCGTAACTCCATTCACCGCAACAGTTAAGAAATGATCCGCCCCTGTTACATGAGTAGGTAATTTAGGTAGGTACTTCAAAGAGAGGGAAGCTGATTGGCCACTTGAGACGACACAAATTCTTTAAGACCATTTTAGAATGAAAAATAGAGAGAAAGGGAAGAAGAGGAAGACCTAGACGAAGCTTTATACAAGTGAAGGAGAAAGTAGTAGTCAAGTCGTATCAAAAGGTCAAAATGAAGGCAGAAGATAGAGAGCAATGGCGCTTGCTCAACCGACCAGAGTCAGTCTTTTAAATTATAGAAGAAGACGTCAAAGAACCACACTCTTATATACATACAAAATAATAATATTGTTCACCGGTTACTACTCACGTGCATTATTCAGGATTGCCCGACTAGTTTCGAGCTGGAACGGAGCCCTTATTCATGACTTGAGCCGAGTCCGCGGCTATGTCGCGAGTCAAACTAGTCGGAAAAACCCGAATAATGCACGTGAGTAGTAACTGGGCGAAAAATAATTAATACAAAAAAATGTTTTAAATTCAACCCATAAGGCAGAACATATACGATTGTAACAATTGATTTATTGTCTCACATACTTATATTACATTTATACGTTTTGTGGTATACCAGAATTGTGACTTCCAAGTATCATTTGGTTTACCTGTTATCAATTTGAATATTATTGATGCTGATTAAGAATTTGATTCGTATTTTCTTTGAATGCGATTATCAACCCACTTTGGCCAACTGTTAGACAAAGACAGCAAGTGGGTTGATGTATAAAAGGCTCCTAAAAGTCTTTAATCGGTTGAGTCCCTCGACGGTAACAGTTATATAGTGTAGCCGTCATAACAATAAAAAAAATGTATTTCATCATCTGCCCTTCAAAGCTTAAGAATTATAATATTCCTTATCCTAATCACACACTTTTAAATATTCATACTCTATGTATGTATGTTAAATAAGACGGCATTATATATTATTTAGCGTGGACTAGTGGCCGCAAGCGCGACTGCTGGGCGTAAGGGCATGAGTTCGATTCCCAAGTCGGGCAGTGTTATTGGATTTCTATGTAAGGAAATCCTCAGTAGCAGCCCAAAGTTAGGAAGTTGATGGTGTGATAGCCCTGTACTTCGGAGAGCACGTAATGAAGACAGTCCTGCGCATGATGCCTCTCCAGTCGTGTTGGATTACCATCCCATCGAACTATGAGAGTGAAGAAAGAAGAAGTGCGCATACACTTGTGCACTGTAATATCTCCTGCTTACTCGGCTGATATCCGTGGAGATAGGTCGCCGTGACCGGAAATTTCTTCGGAATTATAGTATTTTTATATTTAGCTTATGTAACACTGAGACTCATATATCTTTAGAAAGATATACAAAAAGAAATAGGGAAATTATGTTGTTTCTTAAAAATTGCTAAAGTTTAAAGAATACGATCTAATCAAAAATCATGCTCCGCTATTACAAAGACATTGTGGAATCAATTAAAGATTTCCTTTTTCTAATAAATTTATCTGTTACCGTTATTTCCTGCCTGTTAGCAACAGGTTACTAAGAATTACTAAAGAGCTCTTCCAGTGCAAACAGCCATTGGTATATCATGTAAGTATCAACTAATGTTCACCGGTTACTACTCACGTGCATTTTTCGGGATTGCCCGACTAGTTTCGAACTCGAACGGAGCTCTTAGTCAGGAGCTGCGTCCGCGGCGATGTCGCGAGTCAAACTCGCAGTTGAAATCCCGAAAAATGCACGTGAGTATTGATATGAATATGTCTCACGAAAGTTTTTATATAAAAAATCATGTAAGTACTTAAGGATATAAGCTTAAAAACCGTTTTCCTTTGCGCGACTGCTGATCATGAAACCGTGGGTTCGATTCCTAGTTCGGGAAAAGTGTTATTGAGTTTTCCAGTAAGGAAATTCTCAGTAGCAGGCCGGAGTTTAAAATTGTGTCTGGTTGATGGCAATAGGCTCACCATCACAAAGGACTTAATAACATAATTGATGATATGTGGGTGTATTTCTTTGTACATATCTCTTTGGAGTATATATTTTATATTTTGTGTACCATAGCTACGGTAGTGGGCAGAGGTCCAGATTTTCTTGTCCCTATTGTCTTTACGCTTAGTCTTAGCTTTGGTTTTAATTATAAGTATCACACTTACATTATTCCAGTTTAGTAATTCATATATTTACCACAAGCTAACCTATATAAATAGTGATGTCATTACTAGTTTGAAATGTGTTGACAAACCTTCGATAAATATCAGTGGACCGTAGCTTACAATGTTAAATTATACGTTCTCTTTTAATCTCAACATTAACTTTAACTACATATTTTAAATTTTGATTGCTCAATAATCTGTTATGGGATTAATTACATTGGTGTACATCTTTTCCAATCCATATTGATTCCACACCCATTACACGTACACACATTAGAAAGAACAACACCTTGTTAATCATAATTCTTGGTAGATACTAAATATAGTTTTTTTTTAAACATTCATTTTGAGAAGAGATGATGTTACAAATGGCAATCCGTGATAGTCTAGTGGTATGATGGTTGGACTGACAAGACAAAGGTCGCAAGTTTGAATCCATGGCACGCACCTTTCAAGCAGCACGACTTTTCAAGTCATGTGCCTATTTTAAATTAATATTACACTTATTATCACTTGATTAAAACAGTGAAGGAAAATATCGTGAGGAAACCGGAACATCTGAGAGATTTTCTCAATGGTATGTAAAGCTATGTTTGAGGGTTACGGGCGGTTTAAACTCTGACATTAGGTTGTTCATCAACCATACAATGAGAAAAATCCATCACAAATTATATAAAAAAACTCAAAGCTGTTACAGTCAACTTGAACTATGCCATAGTTGGGCAAAGACCTCCAGAGTGGTTTTAGACCAGTGTTTCATAAACTCGTCCAATTCCTTTAGGCCTAAAGCTTTATTCTAATTGCACATAATTATGAAGTAATACTGAGACTGAAATAGAACAGAGAAGAATGGTAGAGAATAATATATTGCGACAACAATTAACTTGGGACCAGGGCAGGAAGAAGAAAAAGCAGTGTGTTTTTTTTTTATGAAGTCTGTACAGTATTTGCCTCATTATGTCATCCACAACAAGCGGTGAAATTGTCATTTTTACTCTTGAAACTAATACCAATTCCAATATTAAAAAGATGTCTAATACCAACGCGTAATATTAAAATATATTTACCTACATTACAGTTGCCTCAATTTTAAAGCATGTTGTCATCATATTATCCCAAATCTATAATTATTTATTAGACATTTTGGCATTTAAAAGTACGAACTGACATATCCCATTAACATTGACGAGCGGAATTATTTTCAAGAGTAAGCCCTCAGGATATTCAATCTAAGCACACAAGAAAAGCACAATCGAACAAAGCTTATTTTTATTCCAATCCAATGTCAAGAACAGTCATGGGATGCATTAATAAATAAGCTATTAATTAAGTTAGTCCAAACAGGTATAATTCACATTTACATAATACGTGCGCGATCAATTTTGATCCCATTAACAATTTATTAGTTATAAATAAATTGTCTGTAATATATAATGTTGTAAATTATCTGATAGTTCAAAGACTGGGTACCTATATCAAAGAAGCAAATGTCATAATATAACTAATGAGAGCCTAATTCTCAGGAGTTACCTGTGTCTTATTTGATTAGGTACCCACCACAAACCACTTCGGCGCCTAACAGCTGAAACCCCGCCTATATGTTTTATAAGGCACATCACACTTGTGTCGAAGCTCTAAAGCTTAAACTCATGACCTTTATCCGTCAGTTATTGAGACATAGGAGACGTTAAAGTGTATTTTGCAATTCTTATTGATCACCAAGTCTTATTTAGCAACAAAATATTTATAAATTTTCATGATGTCTTGAGAACGGAGTATAACTCCATTATTCAACGAACTCGGCTGACATAGTTAGCTGAGGTTAATTGGACTTACATTTTTATGAATAATTGTAATAATTTAATTACTAATACCCTGTGTTGTTAAAGATTCAAAATATTGATTTCATATAGAATTATAAACTGTATACAAAACTAGTACAAAATATACATGCACTTATGAAGACAAAATTTAGGTGCGCGGTACCAATCGGTCGATTCTTTATGATAAGATAAGACGAGAAACTTCATAATTATTGTTTGAAACATAATTCTCCTAAATTTATAAATTTCTTATAACTAAAATGTCTCTCTGTAATCCATTTTTATTTACACTAAACTGACAGGGACAAGTAAAATTACATACGGTTGTGTGTATACAATCAAAATAATTAACAAAAAGAGCTATTATATTTTTTGTATCATAATATTACACCTATTTTTTCAGGCTTTGTCTTAGTTTTCATCGTTAACTCCTGACTGTTATCGCAATATCATAGTCCTACATATCGTATGCTCGTTACCAAATAAATCATAATAATTATAATCATTTTTACGGAATTTTCAAGAGCAGATGCTGGCAAAGAACATGCTTTAAATTATTAAGCTGTTGCGTCAGTCATTAGCAGACACAATAGATTTTTATTGTTACAACGTACAGATCTGTACGTTACTGAGCCGAAAGGTTAAACTGTCCCTTATTCCAAGATTAATAATAAAAAAAACACAATTTCAATTAAAATTCTTCAGTACCCATCTTGTTTCCATACAACACTATCACAAGTTATTTTCCACTTTTACGTTCAAACATGGCAGTTTATGTGTATTTTTTAATTCATTATTTTATATTTTGTGTACCCAGTGGCGTGCATTGCATATAGGCAAATAGGCAGTGCCTACCTCAAAAGAATTACCTTAATGCATCCTATATCACTATACTGTATATTATATGTTGTATTACATCTGTATATTATACAGATGTAGTAAACTGTGTGGTTGCATTTAGGTAATTCTTTTGAGGTAGGCACTGCCTATTTGCCTATATGCAATGCACGCCACTGTGTGTACCATAGATACTTTAAAATAATTTTTTTAAACTTATCATGTAAGTTATTTTAGGATTTAAATCGGTTCAAGCGTTTAGAAGTTATGGTGGAATACAGAAACTCACAAACATAAATACATGAACCCAAAAAACATATCAATTATTTCTGGGCTGTCTGGTAAAAAACTATTTGAGGTCAAAACTAAATCCTTGGTCCCATAATTCAACCGTATTCATTCCCACATAACAAAGATCCAAGTTTAAAGGCAAATAACAGCTAATATTAACTTTAGCTCTAACTAATTAGATATTGTAGAGCCAAACAAATGGCCTCATATTTTACCCTACACCATTAAATCTGTCCTTATTACACGAGAATATTATTTACAATCAAATAAACAATGATTAAGTAATATACGAGCAATACATAACAGGATCGAACTTAGGCGCTGCGCAGACGTAGAAACTTTTCACAAATTTAAAGTGTTGTAAATAACCGAAACTCGCAAGAAAAGTTGCTATGCCAGCAGATTTTTTCGCAGATTTTTCCCATTATACAAATATTTTATTTAACAGTTATTTCAGGTTGCCAGTTGCCGAAATTTGGTATCAAAATTGCTGAGTCTGCACAACGCCTTATTGTCTAGCTCGCAAGTTCACAGCGTCGAAGGGCACATTTAAATTTCGCATTAGCATTCTCAGACTAGGCTGTCGATTCAAATGGTTAGGCTATGACGTCACCAGTGATGTAATATGATTCACGTCGATTGTATCTGAACTGACAGATCGTGTTTATATAAAGGCTATTACAATATAGCACATACTCGTTAGGCATATCTTTTGTTTATACCTTTTGAGCTTTGAGACTTAAAATTAAGAACGACAGTTTGAACGACATTTTTAAACCATAATTTAATTTTTATATTGTTTGTTTTGACTAGGTTGTCTGTCATTGGCCAGTAGACATGTAAGATTTACTTGTTCAAAATTTAAATTAATTTAGGCATAAAAAGGCCTTATACCCGTCACCGCGCTGAGAGAAAGTTTTTTTTTTTATGTGTTTATAGCAGTAATTAAGAAAATAAGGCAAAAGATGATGTCATATTAACAATTAGCTCAAATTCTGATTTGACGCTGTCGCACCTTTTTAATCTTAACCACATGAATTTTAATGTTGACATCAAATACGCGAAAGCTGACGCGATCATCTTCATTAAAAAACAATAAATTGCCAGCTGTAAAAACAATGTTGATGCAGATAAACCAATCATCGAAGAACTTTTAAAAATCGATGACAAATGAGGTCATTGACCCAAGATAATAACACGTCTGATCTATACAAACGTTCCAAATTCGGAATTTGGTTCTGCATCGACCATAGACTTATACAGACTTTGTTTGTGCTAGTGCTCACGTTCTCAGGACATTTTGAAAGCATACACAAGTATTTAGGTAGGGCGTTGGATGTATTTGGCGGGAATAATACATTTGATATATTGGTTTTGATATTATCTGTGGAGTTCATCAAGTATGAGAGGTGTTTGAAGAGGCATTGTTTTGCTAATAGGTATTGATTTTAGATATGATTTATGATGCTTTGATTATTTGAGGATACATAAGGACAATCGTTGTCAAGGACCGTATTGAAGACACCCATAACTTTCTTGGAACTCCATCTGGTAAAATACAGATATTTGAAAAAATTGCTTCTTAGCTTATTCTTTTAAAGTTACCTTCTGGAACCATTCAGTCCATAGTAGCCTTTCAAAATCACAGATCTTAATAAGACCAAAGAGAAGATCAAGGGAATTATAGTTCGATTCGTTAAAGATGATATGTTTAGAAAGGGACAAATGAGTTAACGGCTGAAGGAGTTGTATGAAAGAAAAAGACGTGTCCGACCACACGCCAATAAGGAATATGGATGTGATTCAAATATGGGTCTAGTATTTTTTCGTTATCTTTATTGGTCTATAATGAAACCTACAGAATATTTTTTTTATGAATGGCGTTATCGGCTACGAAATTCCATAGTTCAAAAGTGAGAAAATGTGAGTGAAATTTTAAATAACAAAACGCACGCAATCAACGGCGTGCGTTTTTTATTTAAAAACGAACGGGAGGAAACGTAATGTGACGTCGCCATTCATTCTCGCATCAACGCTCGCCGCGCACGGACGTGTTACTCCGCGTAACTCGACTGTGTTGTGTCAGTGATCGTTGTCGCTACGCTCTGCCGTAGCATTCTCCGTAGCTGCTCGCTAGCTACGCCACTACAACTCAAAAGTTGCCTCTTTCGAGGCGGCGGCTGATATCTGTCTTTTTCAAAGTACAGTCAAAAACGTGTGTTGTGTAAATTCCCCTTCTGGGAAAATCCACAGTTTCGTGGTTCTCGGTGGAAACCTCACGGTGTCAACGAAACCGAGAGGGTGTGGACCCGATACACCCAGCTGAAGCCCCTTCAGGGTTAAGCTATAAATCGGACGGGAGCTAGAACAACCAGCCTTGGGGGATCTCCTAGTCGACTCTAGCTCTGTTTTCCCTTACAGCAACTCACCTAGTGTCGGTCGGGTGTGTCTACACCCTTCGCACTAGACTGGTTCAGGGCCCCGTACGCACATTAAGACTGGCGACGGGTAAAAATCAAGCTTAGGGCTCACCATTAGGTCACTCACCTCCCTGCCTATACCCGGCGGGGAGGGTTACGCATCCCCGGGCTATCCTCCCGGGGAGTTAGGCCTGTTAGGCGAAAATTAGAGTTATAGTGATAATAGTTAAATTCATTTCTTTTTAATATGGACGCGCTCCTCGCGTTCATAAAAATCCTCGTAAAGGACCCCGACATTCAACGTCGGTATGGTACCCAAATCGCTGATTTACAGCATGCCAACCCCGCAATAGCTTGCGTAGATAGCCCTCGCTCTCCGCCGCCCGCTGAAAAAGGTATCCCATGCCTTCTCTCTATGCCCACCGTAGACCCGTTAGTACAGGCTCCCTCTACTTCGGCCATCGCGCCTCCTACGACCACCGTCACTGTCTCGGAAGACATGGACGTGTGCGTCAACCCCTCTCCCTGTCTCTCGGATGCCTCCGCCTCCGACTCCGAGACTAGCTCGTCCTCTGCCTCAGCCTCCTCCTCCGAAGACGACTATATTCAAGTCGGCAAAGGAGGAAAGAGGAAGAAGGGTAAAACCTCCGCCGCGGCTAGTAAAGCCAAGAAACCCGTAGCGCCCTCCGCCCCCTCCCCCGCCCCCGCGACTACCGCCGCCCCCGCCCCCGCGACTACCGCCACCCCCGCCCCCCCCTCCCCCGCGACTACCGCACCCCTCCCCCCGCCCCCTCTCAGACCATCCCCCCCCTCAGCCCTTCCGGCGCCGCCTCGAGCTCTAAGAAGCTTAAATCCCCTCCCCCGCTCTACATTCATGACAAGTCCAAATGGACTGCCATCTCAAAGATGTGTGTTGATCGCAGGATCAACTACACCAGTGCCTGTGCTACTCAGCAAGGCATTAAAGTCAAGATCCCCTCCACAACCGATTATAGGGAACTCACCAAGGCCCTTAAGGCCAGGGACGTGTCGTTTCACACGTACTCTCTCCCCGAGGAGAAATCTACCAGGGTCGTCATAAGACGCATCCCGAAGGAAATCCCCACAGAGGACATCCTCAGCGACCTTCAGTCGCAGAGAGTCCCAGTATCCCAGGTGCACCGGATGCACCGACCCAGAGGTGGGGCCGCCTACGACATGGTGCTAGTCGTATGCGATCCTACCGAAGGACACCACCCGATCTTCCAGGTCAAAGCGATCTGTAGCCTTTCCGGCATCATTATAGAGAAGCCTTATAAAACAGGCGTAATAGGGCAATGTCACCGTTGCCAATTATACGGTCACGCTCAGTCCAACTGTTTCGCCACACCTAGATGCGTCAAGTGTCTAGGTGACCACGGCACTGTAGACTGTCCCCGACCCAAAGATCGCGCACTCTGCACCGACCCTCCCAGTTGTGTGCTCTGCGGCGAAGCCGGTCACCCCGCTAACTATCGCGGCTGCCCTAAGGCACCGAAATCAACCTCACCCAAGCTCGTTAAGCGGGCCAACGCCCGTCAACAAAGGGAAAGCCCTTCGGTGGCGATCCCCTCTTCTCAACTCCCCGCCCGCCTCAGCCCTCAGAGACCCAGTCCGTGGGCTCCCCTCAACAACCTCCAGCAACAACGAGCTTTCCCAGCTCTCAAAACTAACTCTACGCCTATGATCGCAGCCCTAATGGCCTCGCCCATAGCTGCGCCCCCCTCTCTATCGCCTCCGACTAACGCGTCCTTACCGGCTAACGCCGCCGCCTCTCTACCGGTCGTAAACGACGACCTCGCGTTTGACCCCGCGGTCGTCATTCTCAGCACATTCAGCGTATTCTCTTCTGATAACGCTCACGCTATGGCCAGGGATATCATCGCCTGCAAAGGCGACCCTATGAAGCTACTCATGGTGTACAACACCTTTCCCAAGATTACGCAAGCCCTGCGCAATCTAGCTCATAATAAATAAAATATAAAATCTTTAATGGATAATAAGAACCTATGTAGAACCAAACCGCGCTCCCTTAAAATAGGTTTCTTCAACGCTAACGGCATCACCAAACAACGCGACGAAATAACTACGTTCCTCCGCGACCACCAATTAGACGTTCTCCTCGTACAGGAAACGTTCTTAAAACCTCACCGTCGGGACCCGAATATCGCCAACTACCGTATAGTTAGGAACGATAGAACTAGATGTCACATGGGCGGCACCCTTATTTATTACCGCAAAACGCTCCACTGCATCCCGTTAGACCCACCTCCTCTCTCACTTTTCGAGGTATCGATCTGTCGGCTAGCCATGACCGGTCACCAACCCATCACTATCGTCTCTTCCTACATCCCTCCCGCCGCCACCGATGTGGGGGAAAAACGCGAAATCCTATCCCACGACCTTACTGCCCTCCTCGGCTTGAGTGACTCCGTTATCATAGCGGGCGATCTCAATGCCAAACATCCCGCTTGGAACAGTAATACGACGACCGCGAGAGGCAGGCAACTGTTCGGCCTGTGTGCCACTCTCAACTTCGACATTATTGCTCCGATGCATCCCACCCACTATCCGCACAACACCGCGCACCTTCCCGATATTCTCGATGTGGCGCTTCTAAAGAACGTAAACCTTCGTTTACAGTCTATCTATCTATCGAGACGCTACACGAGCTCAACTCCGATCATCGTCCCGTGATCATGGCACTGGCATCTCGCTCGGGGCCCTCTGATCCTTCCCGACCCCCTCCCACCCAAACGATCACGGACTGGAAGAAAGTAAGCGAAAGCCTACAATCGACCAGCTCCCCGCACTTAGACTCTATTCCCGACGTCATCGCCTCGGTCACTGACACTACGAATGCGATCGATTCGTTCACCGGTCACGTACAATCCGTTTTGAACAGTTGTTCACGGGAAGTTCCATTGATGGACAACCATCACTGGAAACTACCGGCGGACGTACGCGAATTGGTAACGGAAAAGAACGCATCCGTACGTGCCTACAGCGCGTTTCCCTGTGACGCGAACAAAGCTCACATGCGCTATTTGCAGCGTGCTGTAAAGAAACGCATCGATGAGCAGCGTAACGCGCACTGGGATAAGACGCTGAGCGACTTAGAGCCCACTCACCAAGCATTCTGGCAGCTTCAAAGGAGACTCCAGTCCGATGGAGTGGCCACCATGCCCCCTCTCATCCGCCCCGATAAGAGCATAGCCTTCGACGACATCGAAAAGGCCGAGTGCCTGGCCGACAGTCTAGAAGCGCAATGCACTCCTAGCACCCAACCGGTTGACCGAGCGCACCTCCTCAAGGTCGACGCAGAAGTAGAACGCAGAGCCTCACTCCCGCCGTTCGAAGACCCCGACGACCCCCTGCCCCCCGTCACTCCCGACGAGGTGCAAGAGGTCGTTAAAAATCTCAAACCCCGCAAAGCCCCCGGCATAGACGGCATCACTAATAAAGTCATGAAACTTCTCCCCGCCCCTTTCATTATACTCATGACCGCCATCTTCAATGGCGCCATGAGTCACAACGTCTTCCCTCAATCGTGGAAAGAAGCCACCGTCATAGGTATCCCTAAGCCGGGAAAACCCGCGAACGAACCCACCAGCTACCGACCGATCAGCCTCCTCAACGTACTCTGTAAAATCTACGACAAGCTTATTTATAAGCGACTCAAGGACTTTGCCGATGCGAAGAGCCTCATCCCCAACGAACAGTTCGGTTTTCGTACCCAACACTCGTGCGTACAACAGGTCCACCGCATCGTCGAGCACATAAGCGCCGGTTTTCAGCGCGGCACGATGACAGGCGCGCTCTTTTTCGACATAGCGAAGGCTTTCGACAAAGTCTGGCACAACGGCTTATTATACAAGCTGTACCAACTTGGCGTACCCGACCGTCTCGTGCTCATCCTACGGGACTTTCTCTCGAATCGCACTTTCCGCTATCGCATAGAGGGCGCACTATCCGCCCCCCACTCTATCCGCGCCGGTGTCCCCCAGGGCTCCGTGCTCTCGCCCCTCCTGTTCACGCTCTTCACTAGCGACATCCCCAAAAATAGACAGGCAAAGTTAGCTCTCTTCGCAGACGACACTGCCATTTTTTACTCCGGTATCGTGCGCGACCGTATAGCTAGCACTCTCCAAACTTCCGCCAACGTACTAGGCGCTTGGTTCAGGAAATGGAGAATAGAAGTCAACCCCGATAAGAGTCAAGCCGTACTCTTCGCGAAAAAGCGTAGGATCAGACCCCCCGACCCCAAACCGATAACCATGTTCGGCAAGCCGATCCCTTGGGAGAAGCAAGCCAAGTACTTAGGAGTCATCCTCGATAGACACTTGACCTTCGGTGAGCACATAAGGACGGTGCGCTCGCGCGCCGCCTTCGCTCTGGGTAGGCTTCACTTTATTATGAACGCACGCAGCAGATTGTCCCTTAAGTGCAAACTGCGCATTTACACCACGTGCATACGCCCCATCATGACCTACGCCTGCGTAGTGTTCCCACACGCGAAATCGTACCGCCTCCATAAGATGCAGACCCTCCAAAACCGTGCCTTACGTAAGGTCACGGGAGCCCCCCTCTACGTTAGAAACGAAAACCTCCATCTCGACCTCAAGATTCCCACTATCCAACAGTTTATAAAACGCATTTGCAAGCGTTATTTCGAGTCTGCTGAAAAGCACCCCAACCCTCTTATCGCGGCTGCCGCCCGATACACCCCCTCCCAGATAAGTAGAATTCGCCGTCCTAGGCATTCACTATTGTACCCCGATGACGCTATAACCCTGCTCCAAGAGAGCCGTAGGGCCACCAGCACAGTACACAAACACAGACCGCCGTCATTTAGGCCTCGCCGCCGAGGCCCGTCGCGACGTCCCCGTAATGCACCTAATGCATCACCTCCCCGACCCTTGCTCGTGCCAGCCCGCGTAGCCGCTGAGCCTGTAGCTTTAAATTCCCCTAATAATAATAATTCTTGTTCGATCCAGCCAGTCCCTTGCTGTCCTCCCTCAAGCGACGCCCTAAGCCGAGGCTCGTACCCCGCAGGGGCTGCCCTTAGCGTGGTCGCTTTAGATTTAATTTAGTCCGTATGCCCCTGGCTGGAGGCCTTAATAATAATTTATTATTAGGGCATCCACAGGAAAGTCCGGTTAAGCAGCCGACAACCTCCTAGGTTGACCTGCGAGATGCCACTACCAAAAAAAAAAAAAAAAACGTAATGTGACTAACCACTATGACATTGTCTACAAGCATGCAGTTACTGTGTGTTCTTCATAATAAATCGCGTACGCTGACGTCAGAGAAAGCGCACCAAATGGCGGCGTTTCAAACGCCCAAAACTGACCAACCGGGACCGGCGGCTTAATGATGTACGAAGACGCTCCAGGGCACGGA